>CM052061.1:18419718-19825679 GCA_028476895.1 Tetranychus truncatus
GTATATACTGTTGTTGTGGATGGTGTTGCTGTTGTGGTGGTTGCTGTTGAGGTTGTGAAGGTGGCATTGGAGGTCCTGGTTGCCCTTGGGGGTGATGTCCTGCTTGAGGATGTAACTGTTGTCTCATCACCGGGTTCATCATAGCAGGATTTTGTTGATTTGTAGGTGGGGGTGCGTAGCCTTGGTTAATACCATGTCCACCCATTTGTTGGTCCATACCGGTCATCTGCATCGGATTATTATAGTTCATATTTGGTGGTGGTCCACCATAATTACCCTGAGATTGAACAGGCATGTGATGCATTGAATTAGGTGCCATATTAACATTTTGTGGAACCATTTGATTGGTTGGGGCCATTTGGTACATTTGATTAGTTTGCATTTGATTTTGTGGTGGCATGGCCATTTGCGGTGGTGGTTGAGGAGGAGGTTGAGGTTGTCTCGTCCTCATTGGTCGAGGCATCATCATTTGGCGACTCTGGTACATATGTTGAGGCGGTGGACCTTGATTTGGTGGCACTCCGGGTCCTGGGCCTAAAGGTCCAGGGCCTAAAGGTCCAGGGCCTGGAACTTGAACTGGAACGGGACCTGGAATTTGAACTGGACCCGGGCCGGGAACTTGGACAGGCACTGGTCCGGGAACCATACCTTGATTAGGAGGCGGACCACTGTTTTGCGACATGTAACCTTGATTTACATTTGGTGGCTGCTGACGATTCTTAATAGCTTCTTGTAGCATAGCCTTGGATTTACTCAATGGTGCTCTATCATAATGGTTAGTGTTGGTTCTCATGGGAGCAGGATGGAAGAATTGCTGATTCTGTTGATGCATTGGCCCAGCTGGTGGAGGAGGTGGTTGAGGACCGGGTTGTTGTTGGCTATACCACTGTGGAGGTGGAGCTGGTTGTGGAGGAGCGGGTTGAGGTGGACCAGGTTGAACATAGTTATCGTAGTTTGTCATTTGTCTCATTGGAGGAGTTTGTACATTGGCAGGTCCTAGTGGAGGAGTCATTGAGTTCACCACCACAGCACCAGCAGCTGCAGCGGCGTTTTTCGGGGTTCTCTTTCTTCGTGTAGCTTTTGGCTTCTTTGCTGTAGATGCACGAGGACTAGAAACCTCGACAGGAGTGTCTCTTTCTCGTTTAATTGGATCTTCCTGGATAGACATTGGTATAAGTGTAGGTTGAGGCGGAATGATTGGCGGAGGCACTACTTGTGGTTTTATATCGTTAAGTATAGAAGGTGTAGGAACAGGAGAAGGCTCGATAACATCCTCTGGAGGCAATGGAGGATGCTCTAGATAGTAAGATGTAGGCTGTTTGAAGGAATGAGTATGCCAGGCGAGGATATTGTGATTTTCTTCGCCTCTCAATGGTTTTCTTTCAATTCGCACAGCTCCAAACCAGGACCAACTTAAAGGTCCAGGATTTTTATGACCTTCCAACAAATCCCAGGGTGATACTTTTTGCTTTTCAGCTACCTGTAAACCTTGTTTTTTATCAATCGAATCGAATCCAGCAATTTTATTGCCTTTAGTATCTATAAGACTACCCATTGGTTCACAAGTAATCACTTCACACTGCTGTTTGCTTATCGGTAATAATTGCTTAATAAGATCTACTCCAAGTCCAACTTTATCGAAGGCGAATTCTTTTTTCAACTTTTTGATAAGATTTTGATATTGTTTCCTGGTTTCTTCTCTAGATTCAGAGGTTTCAGATGATTGTGTAGTATGAATCAACACTGCCAACATATCCAGAACCGTTGTGAAAAGTTCATAGCTTTGTTGAGTCTCTACAACACCATAACTTATCAGTTGAACAAATAACACTGCCCAATCATTTATGAGCGAGGTAGATTTCTGTATCATATCGAACATACCACCAACTAAGCTAAGTCTCAGTTGTAATCCTTCTTGGATGTTTATAACACGATTTTTTGGGTCATCTCTGTCATGAACGGCTTGCTGAAGTTGTAAGAACAAAGAGTTCAAAAGACTCTCTCTTTGCTCATCTTTACCACGGAGACACATAAGTACCAGGGCAAGAAAGGGTGGATAACTCAACAAAGAAGACGGGTTATTTGCATTGCCTGAGCTGCTACTCTTTTGTTGAAAGCCCCGATCCTTATTTTTTGAGTACGAATACGAGTTTTGGGCTGAGTTTGAGCCAGCCGACATCCAATTACCTGATTCTAGCACATTTGCTGCAACCTTAAGTATTTTACCTTGTACTGACGATGGTAATTTCGATATGAGTGGTGACACAAGCCACACCCTAGTACTTTTATTCTGCCATTGTCCTTCAGAAGATTGTTTCTCGACTTTACCACTTTCATGGAATAGGCCATTCTTGGAACTTTCTTCGCTTGCTTGTTGAAAAAAATCAATAGTAGCTTTAGCTACCATATCGAGCCAATTACCTACATCCGTAGGTGATTTGGCTGTACAACACTGTGCATACATAAGCTGCAACTGAAGCCAGGATTGTCTTATTGTCCATTCATCGAGGTTTTGGAAAACTCTGGTAATTTGTTGTTTTGGCTCAAAATCTTGATCAACAAGGGTATGTGACTTAGGATTACAAATCATTTGCAGAAGCTGTAGTGCTTGTTCAGGGGTTAAACTAGGGTCAAGAAATACGTCTTGTTTCGTTATAACATCTGGATCCCTTAAACACCGTTCTAAGATCCATTCTTGACTACTTATCTGTCTAAGAACATGTTTAGCGAATTCGTTGAGACCGGCAGCTTCAACAACTCCTTCAGACTTATCTTTACTTTTATTTCCTGTTAATCTGCAATTGGAACAAAATTATAAATTTCTCTTCAAATCGTAAAACGTTTCAAAAAATTACTTACAAATAATCATAATCGTTAAATTCTTCATCGTTCATCAGTCCAGAAAATTCATTTAAATTAAGTTCCTTTGTACTAGAGTTTTCGATTTTAGGTTTAGTCTCTCGATTAGCATCTGTTGAATCTCCTTAAGTAAGCAATTAAAGCAAATTAGTATGCAGAAATAAAATACCGTGCATTTGTTATTTTTAAATTAACGTCTTTGAACTTACCTAATACAAGGATTGCTTTCAATATAGTAAGTACAGCTTCAACCTTCATGCTTATATTTGCAGCAGCTAAAAGATAACGATCACAAGGATGCTTTATAACAAACAGAGATGATCTATTGTGGCCTATGTTTGATACAGGGGGTGGAAGGTTTGATGGTCCAGGACTTGTTAAAGAGTACAATGTCGTAGCCGGTGTAATGAATACAGTGTTAGAAGAAAGAGGAGGTTCTGATGATCTAAAGAAACAGAGAAGTATATGACAGGTTAATCGAGCACCGGCTTCAGCATCTTGACAGCCTCCACCGGTCGGACTAGCTGCAAGTAGTGAGGGAAGAGCACAATGGATCACAAAGTCTTGAGGTGAAAAACAGCGACGAGCAATGAGAATGCAAGTAAATACAGCGATATTATCGTGCAAGGAGATGTCTGAAACATTAACTTGAGCAAGAACTTCAGAGAAACCACTATTTTGTTTATATGAACAGCAGAGAGCTTTGAGTACTCCAAGCCATTCACTGCCCAAGGCGGGACATCGAGATGATAATTCAGCACACAAAATAGAAAGATCATTTAAACGATTGGCGTCTTTGGCGGTCGAGACAGCATGAACAGCATTGCAAACAAAACTGTATCTGAAGTGTGCATTTTCATTGAGCTGTTGTAGATGGTTTACATCAATTTTTATTTTGGGATTGTTGATGTATTCACTCATGCAAGTGGTATTCCAAGATAACTTTACTGATGATGGTTCTCTGGTTGTATGGATATTTTGCTTGATTTTTTGTCCAATTGAATTAAATAAATCAAAATATTTAGACTTAATGTGACTACAATTTGTATATAGATCATATAAATAACACAGTATACACCGTTCAGCAGATGAGCAATCAGCAGGATTAGAAACATTTCTGACAAGCTTATAAAGACCTTCAAAAATGGTCACAGTCTCCTCTTGAGATACTAATAAACATGACTGATATCTATAAAGTACGCCAGTGATATAAAGACCGATTTGCGTGCAATAGTTACCGACCAGAATAGGGCACTTCTCGTTAAGTTTCAGTTCAACATCAGGCATTTCCTTAAGGAGTTGAATACAAAAGTCAATCAGACCATGAATATTGAGAGCCATTTCCATCAAATCGAATAAGAAAGCGATAGCTTCTATCAGAGGAAGGTGTGCTGAAGTTCCATTAGCAACCCCTTCAAACATTTCGATACAAGTAACAGCACAGGATGAAGTTACAACATGTTGATCAAAGTATGCAAGACTTTGAAACTTGCTGAGAGCTGTCTCAAAGCTAAAACTTTCCTTCTTTTTTATCTTAGCTCCTTCAGAGATATCCATAGATGATTTACGACTGAATAACTTCAGTATTTCTTTGGTAGTCTTTTTAACAGTATGCCTAGCATCATCACGTGCTTTACCAACACCGTATAAAAGTACATGTCGCTGGTTGCAGTCATGATTGGTGGTTTCATCTTGCGGTAAAGGAAAATGAGTTGTATAAAGTAAATGTCTTTGGACGTGAACTTTGGGTCCTAATTCTTGTTGTCCAAATCCCATATTAGCGAGAATGCTACCAGCTTCATCTTCTTTGTCAGAGCTCACCGAGTCTGGTAAAAGAATATCTGTAGAACAAAGAAACAAATAATTTAGAAAGCTATTTTACATCACTCATAAAAATAGTAAAATAAAAGTTTAAAATAAAATACCAGAAAAATCAAGAAGATTCAATTATTAGAGATGCATTCAAAGGCCATGAAGGGTACATGCAATTAATATTATAAATAGTTAGTAAATTAGTATATTTTTAGTTAGGAAACAAGATTATTAAAAAAGATCAAATATTGAAGGCATTCGAAAATCGAAAAAAGATTTGAAAAATTTTTAAGGCTAAATTACCAGTTTGATCATTCATGTTATTTTGTTGCCCTTCTTTTATGTGTTGTAAGAGCTTTCCCAAATCAGAATCCAATTGTGCATCGTCCATTTCCAAGTGTTCCCAATTACCTATTAAATCAGATCTGGTACTTCCGGATGGATCAGTTACCGGTTCGAACATAGGAAGAGATGATTCAGATGATCTATTAGGAGTATTTACGTCGATAGATCCAACTAGATTCGAAGTTGGACCACCTAATGAAGGTAATATGGTAGCTGACGGAAGATTTGGAACAAAATTGGTTAAACTAGGTTGCTCAGATTTGTTCGTTATTTTCATATTCAAAATTTGAGGTAATAAAGAAGAGGCGTTCGGTGAATTAGCAAACTGTCCTCTGGAAATAAGAGCACACATATAAGCATCGTGCGAAAATACATCACACCTGATCAGCTCCCCAAAAAGAAGGACAAGGTTTGAAAATGCTAGTTTTGATTCTGGATTTGGATTTTTATCATCCCAAACTGGTGCTTGAGTATCGAGGAAAGACATTAATAAATCTTGATAGATTTGATGTGGAGTTTCATTTATAAGTGATGTCGCCTCAGAATTTTTGCAACCATTTGGCAGATTAGTTTCCATTTCCTTAGCTTCAGGTTTTTCATTCTCTTTCTCAGCAAGCAGTTCATTTTGACGTTTTTCCAAAAGCTTCGTTACTACTAATGCTCGATGTTCACCGGTTCTCTTAGTTGTCACTGCCCATTCACAAAGTAATTTAATAATTGGTTCATCTTCGGCAATGATCTTCTTGAGGGACTTATCAGAGAGATCTGTCTTGACAATGCTAGAAGATTGATTCTTGAATATTGCAGAGTAAAGAGTCTCAATGGAGTTATTGGGTTCAACTTTTTCAAATGAATGACAATCTAATGAATCCAAGGTATTTAGCAGTCGATTAATTATGACACCGGGTGCTGTTTGCTGAGATCTATCTGAACACCATTTATTTTCTACCGCACGACTTCGCAATCTGATCTCATCTTCAGCTACTCTAAGCTCTTCACGTAACTGACGATTGTGAGGTCTGAATGGCATAGGTAAAACTGAAGGTGGACATGGAAGATGATCTAGAGGTGAACCATTTAGTGCAGGAGATAAGCGACCATCGCCATGCCAAACCATAGCAGTTGGACATTTTAAAGTGATGATTTGGATGATAGCAGATAACCCAATAGCAATATTACGATGATGGGGACAGCTTAGGAGATCACGAAAACTTATTATTAATGGTTCAACAGATGTCGCGGAATTGGAAGTCGGTGAAGTGGTAGGAGACCCTGATCTATTCACAGTCTGCCCATTTGTAATAGAGGATGAGCTGTCGTTGGGTCCAGGTGAAGATATAGAAGAGTTCGAATTATTCGATGAGTTTAACGAAGATACACTATTATAACTTGATACAAGTTGATTAAGCTTGATGGCACATTGATAAGCAAGCTTACGAGAGCAAAGCTCAGATTCGGTGAAATCCTCTACATATTGCAAAATCAGTGTCACCACAACTCTCATCACAGAATCGTCAGCTGTTTTAATTTTCTCTAGAATGTCTAGCATCCAGTTAAGAAATTCTTGTTTGTCTAAAAGGCCTTCTTCAAAAAGTGAACGAGCCAACTGACAGGAGTACTGCCACTGTTTTTGTACAACATCAATATTTATATTAGCAGAGCTTGGAGAAACACTATTAGAAAATGATGATGGGGCTACTGATGAGGTATTACCTCCATGATAATGTTCACAGATTTTTTGATATAGATCACGTAAGAATTTACATAAAATACCAGTCCATTCTTGAGATTGATCGATGACTTGTCTTTTCTTACTTTTATTGGCGGTTTCTGTGACAAAATGGAGAGAGTGAAAATTATTTTAGTGATCAGGAATATGCGAGAATAATCAAACGAGTACTTACCAGATAATGCAATTGAGTATGCTGAAGACATTTTAATAAACCAATTTGCTTTAAACATGGGAACTTGAAATTCATACAGCTGGAGGAAAATTTCTTCTTTTTTATTAAATATAGGTACTTTACGCGAAAGTTGAGCTAACGTTTTAGTACCAGAAGCAAGATCGCGAAACCAAGTATCGACAGCTGGTTTAGATCTTTGTGTAACCAGCCAAATGTTATCCTTTGGATTAATCTGAGGCTTCCTTCTACCAGTGTCTTGTAATGTATTGAGCTCTTGTTTCTTCGAAAGTAAGGCTGAGAAAAAAGCACCAAACTTGTTGGGCGTGATATTCGCATTTCTTGATGAACCGTATTCTTCTTGAATAGTCGGACAAGTGATAAAACCTTGTTTAACATTAATGGCTGTCAGTTCATCCTAATATGAAAAGAGAGATAAAGCTTGTAAAGCTTGTCAAATAGCTGTTAATAATTTACTCACCTCTTTCTGCTTAGGTTCTTGTGGATATACATCCGAAGGACCTAATTTGGGTTTTTTCAAAGATCGCTTTTCATAGAGCCAAGAGCTGACTTTCCCAGCCATGGTTGATTCCTTTCAATTAACTAATTAAATAATTTTCGGTAAATCCTAAAGAAAAAAGATCAACAGTTAGTGAGTCACATAGTTTCTTGAACTAAAATTAACCTCATAGAATAAACATAAAGATGGTCAAAAAACGATGGCCATAAAATTATCAATAATTGAATCAAAGTTAGAAAATGAACAGAAACAATTTTAAGATAAATATAAAATTTAACACAAGATGATACAATGAAAAACAAAAGAAAGATACAAATAAGAAACAGAATGTATGCAGAGGAAAAGGATAGAAAGAGGGAGAAGAAAGAGACAAGATGTTAAAGCTTACCTTCTTAGATCTTATTTCTTCACAAAACTTTTCTTCAGACGCATCTTGCTCATTGAGTAACCACGATTTGAAGAGAACAATCAAATTCACGGCTTAATAATTTGCTCATTAGTTCAATTCTAGGCGAAACTAAAATCAAAATAAATAAAAAAATTGAAATGAAATAAAATAGAAGATTTTTGATGACATTTAATAATCCATTGAATCAATCCTTCAAAGATTGAATACAGTGTATTGAATACAATGTAGGTGGAGCAACAGCCGGCCATATTGATCGGCGGCTCAGAAGCGCGACTGTTTGAATTTAAACTGTTATTTAGTGATTTTAATAAAAAATCATTCAAAATCACGATAATTTACTTTAATTTTTGAATAAAGACTTAAATCAGAGTCACCATTTTACTATATTTCAACTACAATGTTTCAGTTTGAAGCTAGACCTTGCAAAAGTGTTTTGAGACACAGATGAAGAGAATGAAAAACGGATTTTTTTGTAGAGTTTACAGTTGACAGACTTCTTTCCATCACTTTGTCCATCGCCTGTTTTCACCGTAAATACTAACATTCCCCATTTTTTAAAGCTTAGCTTTCAATAATCTTGAAGTTCACATTTAATATACAAGGAAGATGTTGAATAATATGATACCTTAAAGGGGGGATAATGTAATTGAAAAATTTTGGTTATTACTAGCAAGCCACAATTAACACATTTATGCACAAATTGACAAAAATGGAAAAAACGGACAAAAATTAGTTTCTTTCATAGGAGTGGGGCCAAGTAATTTAACTTTCGAGTTAAGAGTCATAACTTTTTTTACGTCTGTAGGGACATAAAAACTATGTTCAGCTGTGCTATTCAAAAACTTCTCAAACCGACAGTTTTCAAGAAAATTGAGTCCAAAATTGAAACTTCGATTGTAAAATCGATGTAACTTTTTACTACTAACCAGAAAATAGACTTATTTCGTCCATAAAAATTTCTGTTTCTTTTAAAACAGATCACTTCGATTTTAAGTTTAACCTGGTTTTCGAGTTACCGTGAGGGCCAGAGAGCTGACATTCATTTTGAGTCCATAAAAAATATTTCTACATGCTACAATGAAAATATTTTTTTCAATTTATAAACAGTTCTCGTGATTTTGGCCATTGGTCTTAAAACTTTCAACATCGATATAACGAGAATGATAGCGCTTACAATCATCATTCTTTGACTAATTATTAGGCTTTGCAATGGGCTATAATACGATATAACTAAATATAAGAGAAAATCCAACCTTATTTCCATAATTACTACTATCTATGCAACACATCCTAAGGTTTGTGTTCAAGTAACCAACTCTTTCTTCCATTATTGTAAACTAAGAAGCAATTCTTAAAACATAAGCTATACGGTTCTAGCACATTACATGAGATCATGAGTGACCTGATATTTCAGTATATCATATCTTTTAATAGAATCTAATAATTAGTCAAAGAATGGCGATTTTAAGCGCTATGATTCTCGAGATATCGATGTTCAAAGTTTTAAGACCAATGGCCAAAATCACGAGATCTGTTTATAAATTGAAAAAAGTATTTGCATATTGACATGTAGAAACAATTTTTATGTGCACAGAATGAGTTTCAGGTTTCTTACCCTCACGGTCACTCGGAAAACCAAGTTGATCCTAAAATCGAAGTTAACAGTTTTACAGAAAACAGAAAATTTATTGAACGGGCAGAGTGCCTTTTCTGGTTAATCATCGAAAGTTACATTAGTTAAATGGTTTCGATGAAAAAGTCTGACTGCATAACTTCAAAAAGATGGAAATTTCTTCTTTGGACTCGATTTTCTCGAAACTATCAATCTGAGAAATTTTCTAAATAGTACAAATGGACTTATTTTTCATGCTATACAGAGTTACAGAGGCTGCATTCATTTTTGCCCTTTTTACCACTGTGTATCAATCTCTGTCGTTTTTTGCACAAATATGACAATCGTGTTAAAAACAACGAACCTGGTTGTCCATTATCCAGACTAATCAAATATCAGTTAATTTTATGACATAAAATATGATCGAATCTACTGCTTGTTGAAAGAATGATGACTGCAAGCGCTACCACTCTCGAAATATCGAGGCTCGAAAGCTTTTTAGGCCAATGGCCAAAGTCAACAGAACTGTGAATAAATAGAAAAAAGAATCCGATTCATGGTGTGCTCCAAAAACCCTTCATTAGTTACACTAAGTTCCAGCTCGGTAATTATGACGCTCACAGAAATCAGTCGGTTTCACTTAAGATCATAGTTATCTATTTGTTTAGAAACAGAAAATTTTATTTCTAAATCTAAGTTCATTTTCTGGTTGGAAATAAAAAGTCACATCGGAGAAATAAATTTTATGAATAAGCCTGCTTCCACTATTGTAGAAAAGGCGATCGAAGTTGCAAGTTCGACCTCGATTTTCTCGAAAACAGTTGATCAAACAAGTTTTTGTAGCACATCAGTGGACTCAGTTTTCATGTCCCTACAGACCTACAGAGTCTAAATTTAAAGAAATTTGCTTTTTATCCGTTTTCGCCCATTTTTGTTTATTGTAAAGAAGACATCTTCGATTTTGGGTTAAACCTTGTTTTTCGAATGACCGTGAGGGTTAGCGAGATGAAACTCACTTTGAGTCCATAAAAGATGTTTCTACATGCTACAATGCAAATACTTTTTTCAATTTATAAACAGATCTCTTGATTTTGGCCATTGGTCTTAAAACTTTGAACATCGATATCTCGAGAATCATAGCGCTTAAAATCGCCATTCTTCCATTAAACATTAGATTCTATCATAAGATATTCTGCATTTAAATATTACGTGATGCAAGATCCCAAGAAATGTGCAGGCATCGTATAAACCATTGTATTGATGTTATTTTATTTGCTTTCTGGTTTACAACAATGTTTAAATGTGAATTGTTGCTCAAACATTAACTTTACGATGTGTTGAATGAACATTCTCTATTACGGAATTAGGTATTATTATCTCTGATATTCCGTTATATTCCTTTATGGTCCATAGTAAAGCCTAATGATTAGTTGAAGAATGGCGATTTTAAGCGCTATGATTCTCGAGATATCGATGTTCAAAGTTTTAAGACCAATGGCCAAAATCAAGAGAACTGCGTATAAACGGGAAAAAGTATTTGTATATTGACATTTAGAAACAATTTTCATGGCCAAAAAATAAGTTTCAGCTCTCTAACTTTAATAATCACTCGAAAAACCAGGTTAAACCTAAAATCGAAGTGACCTGTTTTACAACAAATAGAAAATTTTATTTATCAAAATAAGTACATTTTCTGGTCGGTCATCGAAAGTTACATTAGTTAAATGATATTGATGAGAAAATCTGATCGCATAACTGCACAAAAGACGATCGAAGTTTTAACTTTGACCTCGGTTTTCTCATAAACTGTAAGTCGCATCAATTATTCAACTGTGCCAATATACTCAGTTTTCATGTCTTTACACACTCACCAAGTCTCAACTCTTTAGTCAAATCTTCGAGTATTTTGCAGTACTTTTTGCATTTCATTTGCAAGTTTAACCAGAAAATTGGTTTATTTATTGAAAAATGGGTTGAGATGAGCTTTTTTTGTTAAATAAGTGGTTGTTCGCACATTTACAACCGAAAAAGCATAAGCCAAATGCCGCGATGGAAACTATTTAAACTGTAGCGAATTACCAATCACTAAAGAATTGAATTGGTAAAAGAATGGCAATTTTAAGCGCTATGATTCTCGTGATATCGACGTTCAAAGTTTTAAGACCAATGGCCAAAATCATGAGATCGGTGTAAAAACGGAAAAAAGTATTCGCACATTGAAATATAGAAACAATTTTTAAGAGCAAAAAATGAGTCTCAAGTCTCTAACTCTCACGGTCACTCGAAGAACCAGGACAAACCTAAAATCGAAGTGATCTGTTTTACAGGAAACTAAAACTGTTATCACTCAAAATAAGTTCATTTTCTGGTTTCCAATAAACAATTAGTTGAGAGAAATGATATTTATGGCCAAATCTGATCACACAACTGCACAAAAGACGATTGAAGTTTCAACTCTGACCTCGATTTCCTCGTAAACTATCGATCGCACAAATTTTTTAACATGATTATTGGACTCATTTTTCCGTCTCTGCAAACTAGAAAGCATTTCTATAGCAAACATTAGATTCTATCATAAGATATGCTGCATTTAAATATGAAATGACTCAAGATCATTATGAGATATGCTAGCATCGTATAAACCATTGTAATGATGTTATTAGATTAGCTTTCTGGTTTCAATAATGTATAAATGTGAATGGTTGCTCAAACATAAACCTTATGATGTATTAAATGGATATTCGTCTTTTCAAAAATGAGGTTAGATTTCCCCCAATATGTCATATTATAGCCCATTGCAAAGTTTAACGGCCAAAACCGATGGCTGTTTTCCAAAACCAAAATTCAAGAGATCTGTTTATAAATTGAAGAAAATATTTGCATTGTAGCATTTAGAAACATTTTCTGAGAACATTATATAAGTTTCAGCTCTCTAACTCTCACGGTCACCCGAAAAACCAGGTTATACCTAAAAGCGAAGTTATTTGTTTTACAATAAACAGAAAATTTTATTGAACCAAATAAGTTTATTTTCTGGTTTGCAATAGAAAGTTACATTTTTTAAATGATTTCGATAAGAAAATTTGGTGGCAGAACTTCACGAAAGGCGATCGAATTTTGCAACTTTGAACTCGATTATCTCGAGAACTGTCCATCGGATGAATTATTCAACAGATCCAGTAGATTCAGTTTTTATGTTCCTACAAATTCATTTAGTCTCAAATCTTTATTCGAATACGCCACTCTTTTGCAGCACTCTTTGCCTTTCATTTGCAAGTTCAACCAGAAAATTGGTTTATTTACCAAGAAATGTGTTGAGATGAGCTTTGTTTGCAAAATAAGTTGTTGTTAGCACATTAACAATCTTCGTAAGGGCTAACATTCTCGAAAAATCGAGGCTCAAAGTTTTAAGACCAATGGCCAAAATCACGAGATCTGTTTATAAATTGAAAAAAGTCTTTGCATATTGACATGTAGAAACAATTTTTATGAGCAAAAAATGAGTCTCAGCTGTCTAACTCTAATGGTCACTTGAAGAACCAGGTTAAACCTAAAATCGAAGTGATCTATTTTATAAGAAACAGAAAATTTGGTTCCTGTAAATGTATTTTTTGATCGGTAGTTCTAAGATTAAACCAGAAAGATTAGTTTCATGAAAAAATCTTATTCCGTAATTGAACAAAAGGTTTCAAGTTTCAACTTCGTTTCTCGAGAACTGTCTATGAAATGAATTATTTAATAGCACTAGTGGACTCAGTTTTTATATGCCGACAAACCAATAGTGTGTAAATTTGAAAGAAATCAATTTTCAGCCGTCTTTTGTCAATTTTTGTCGATTTGTGCATAAATGTGCCAATCATGTCTTCTTACGTTAGTAACAAACCGTAGATGTTTACTCGGAAATTTCAGTAAGATTTTAAGTTACATGAGATTGAGATAAATATACTTGAATGATTGATTAATTTTTATTTGCTTGAATAATTTTAATCAGAATAAGAGTTCCATAACAAAACAGTAAACTTAAGTGGGTACAAATTCACAATTAAGGAAGTTAATTTCACAATGGATGTGATAACTTAGAGGAATTGAAAATGTTTGATTTCAATTATAATTGTTGGTTAGATGTTAATAATAATTTTGCAAAAATAAATTGATAAAATTAGAAGAAAACAAAAAAATTATTAATTTCAATGTTTTGATCAAATTTTACGGCACAGCGTAAATAATGACTTGAAAAAGTATTTTTGATTTCGCTTTGCGAAAGATGTTTGCTTTTTTAAATTACATACATAATGATGATGATAAATACAAAGAATGAACCAAGCAATGAAGATGAATGTAGGTAACTGGAATCTTTAAAAAGTTAATTTTTTTCGTCTTTTGAAGATGTATTTGAGAAAAGAAAGGTTTTTTGATTCAGATGATGGTTATATGTAAACAAATGAAATTTTGAGGGTTAATGAGCGATTTTTTTGATATTGGGACATTTTTTGAGGTAGACAAAATTTAAGTCGATAATTGATGTGACCATGAATTCCGGAATATCTGAAACCAATCTAATGATATTTGGTGTTGAATTTGAAACGTAATCGAGTGAGTTGAATTGTCGAATGATTTCATTCAATCGTCAGTGATGTTTTGGATTTCATTAATTGTGAAATTCTTTCAATAACACAACTCGCTGAGAGTCGAGCTTCAGCATCTTGATCCCAACACTCTTCAATGGTTTCACATATTTGACTTGTAGCTGGATAGCTACGCCATATTGGTTTGATTTCAGGTCTTCTTTTCATCTGACAGACGACCTTTTGCATATCGGCCAGAGTTGGATTAAGACCAACTTCTTCCTCAAATGGTAACACATATTTATCAGGTATGATTGTTCCATTTCCCCCTTTACACCGAGAAATTAGCTCCCAAAGAACCAAGCCAAAAGCATAGATATCAATTCTGGTGAAAGCATCTCGGTAAAAGTTTATAGCTCCTTCAAGAACCTCAGGGGCCATGTAACGACGAGTACCAACTTGCCCCAAATCAGTTGGTGGTCTATCAGGATAAAATATCAAACATAGTCCAAAATCAGCAATTCTTGGAGTCAAATCTGATTTTAACAAAACGTTTTTGGACTTGAAGTCTCGGTGAGCAATGGCGGGTTTATTTTGTCCAGCTTTTGTGGAGGGAATTTTATCATGAAGGTTAGCTAGCGCACAAGCAATGCCTTCCGGAGATTTTGAGGAAATCAGAAAACTCAATGGTATTACTTTTAAGATAGTCATAAAGTGATCCAAGCTCATGAAATTCACTAATAATCCAATATTCGATTCCATAAGGCACTTTATCATTTTCTCTTTTCTCAAAGCCCAAAAATGGAAGAATATTTTTGTGCTCAAATTTAGGTAACATAAATACTTGCTGTTCAGTAAGCCAAGAATTTTTCTCTTTAGCAGGAAAAATCTTTACAGCTACCCATTTTTGACCATTTTCATTGGATAAACGAGCTCTCCAGACAACACCAAATCTACCTTTAGACTGTTCTCCATCCAACTCTAGATTTTTAAATCGATAAAAGGATTGTTCATTAATAGGAGTAGATTCATCACTGTTGCTTAACTCTTCATTGAATCCTCGTGACTTGTTACGTTGGTACCAACTTAAGATTAGGATAATCCCTAAGATGATGATTGAGGGTATCAAAATATAAATAGATATCCAAAATAAATCTGAATCAAAGTTAGATGTTGTAGTTTGTTGAGTAGGTGCGAGCTCAATTTTGTTGACTTCTTCAGCAGGTAAGTGCACAAAATTTTCATTACACAAATCAGTTGAACAACAGCAGAAGAAGTGACCGTTTTTAGGTGAGCGGTTACGTTCAATGCAAGATTTACTGCAAGTAAAATCTTTACCGGAGACACAGCCTCTCAGCTCGATTGATACACCTTCTGTTGTATTTTTCCAAACAACATAGCAGTTAAATGGTGGACTAAAACTAGCATTGAGACTTGATGAACATCTATTCACTGTTTCTTTGAGACAGCCATCACCTTTACAAGCTTTATTTAATATTAAACACTCGGGATCAAAAGCAAACGATTCAGGCGGTGCTGGTGATATATACATTTTTGAAGAGATGAAAAAAATATTTTTGAGATAACGTGAAGAATAGTATAAAAAAGAAATCTGTTAAGTATTAGTTGAATTGGATGAAACTTTCACAAAAAAAATACAGAAAAGAAAGATGTATAGAAAGAGTCAAAAGAATAAGAGAAAGAGAGTGAATGAATTATTTGAGATGAGATACTGATCAATGGTCTCTATAGTGACTTATTGAACCACGATGATTAAATGTATAGAATGATGGTCGATTCTCCAAAGTTTCACAAGTTTTTGATTTTAATTCGTTTAGAGCACGAATTTCTTTAAATCCATCACACAATTGAACAATTCCAAAAAGAGAAACAAAAAGGCTAAATAAGGCTTGAAAAATAATATCGACTGGTAAAAATCCGTCAAAGTCTTGTTCAATTAAACGAAGATGTGATCGATATTGGGCAGCAGAATAACCACAATGAATAAGTGAAAGAATACCAGCAATAATTAACACTTTAGACATAATATAATAGTTTATGAGAAAGAGGTTCTGATAATAGAAGAATCCTCATAACCAAAAATTTAACTGGTATTTTGGGTTTACTCAATTCTGAATCATGTTTTTTTCGTAGTTTACAGCAAAGACTTGACAATAGGAGGTGTTGTGGTTTGTGTTTCCCACATATCCGCAAGTGCGCGGATTTCAAAAAATTATATGAAAAAGCCATGTTGATACATGTTGTATTATTGTTTAAAAGATTAAACTATTAATTGCTTGTTCAATTCCAATGTTTTTTGGTTATTAGAGTTCATTGTTTGATTTCAATACAAAATTAAATAATTACCATAATTTAACAATCTTACCTAGATTTTTTTGAAGACGATTCGTTTCTAAAAATTTAAAAATGTTAAAATTGTTTTTATACTTATTTGTTCAGAATAGACTGAAAGAAATATTAATTTCTTCTAATTTCTAATCAACCGTAGGCTACCAAAGCTAAGAATTAAGCAGTTTCAAGTCTAATCTTGCATATAGAGAAAAATTGACCAAATTGAACATCAATTGGGTTAACCCAAAAATGTTGATTTAATTGTTAATTATCATGTCTAAAGTTTTGATTGTTGCTGACATTCTTTTATTTATTAATTGTGGTTATTCTACTGCCCAACTTTGACCACATTTTCGTTTGATTGAACAAGATTTACAGACACTGATTAATGACAGGTAATCATTGTTCACGAAAACTTGAAACAAGATGAATTTTAAATATGGTGATTAAAATTACTAATATCAAGAGTCTATGTCCATGTATATATTAAATAAATGATTACGATCAAAGATTTTGTTTACTGTTCTTTATTGTGAGAAAATTTAGAGTTTCACAGACAATTAGCGCCGCATTCAAAGAAACTTTCACGAAACTGAATAGTTGAATTCAATACTTCCATCCACATGATATTAATTTTATTGAAAATATTGGTCGGAAAAGGTGGAATTGAACACGAATCGATGACAAGATAGTTTATCCGATGTCCTGAAAAGGCTTTCATACTCTCCATCAACTGTTTCCTTGAATAAATGTGTTTACAGAAAACAACCGTTTCAATGGTATCTGGATGAGGTTCACGGTTTATATTTGAACTTATTTCATCTGAATAAATGTCATCGTCCAATATATCAGTTTCATTGATTGAATCGGCCAATTCGCTATCTTTAAATTCACTGTCCACACCTTTTTCAATCTCAATGCAATCACATGGTTTTATTAAATGTGGCAAAGGACAACGAACACTTGAGGTAGAACCACTTGAGAGTCCAGGTGTTCGCGATAGTGATGATGATATTTTTGAAGGAGATGATGATAATGTTGATAAGGTTGAAGATAAAGGCGACTTATTGCTGGTTGAGCCAGTTGAAACAATCAAATCAAAGCAAATAAAGGTAAACAATAGTTTTACAATAATCATAATCAATATCCTAGTTGGTGAAGTAGATGACATCTTCATTTTTACTGTTGTTATGGACGGATAAAGTGTCCTCTCTAGTTGCTGCCAAAATATGGACCTCAACTCCTCCTCGCTTCCTCTTCCCTTCCCTCAGACTCACTCATCTCATTAAATCTCTGTTTTTGCTTCTTCTCCCTCTTTGCCAGCTTACCTGATGAACAAAGATAATGATGATGAATATAATGATGGCTTTGGTGAAATTAACTAATGTCAATAATGCGATGGAAAATAACAAAGTTTTATGTAATTTTGGTGTCAATCATTTAACTTTTAACTAAATTAATGAACAGTTTTCAAAGAAACTGACCAACCAGGTAGGCAATACTTACCTTTAAGTGAATAAAATCAATAATTTTGCTTGATGGTTGCAATGATTGAAAAAAGTAAAGAGCATTGTTCAACATTTAAAAAAATTTCAAGTTAACTTTATGGAAATAAATTCCTCTGTATCATTAACGATAAATATCTTGAGAAGCAGATTTGCTTGAATCTAATTGCCTTTGAGAATTTGTTAATTAACATTTTCAATCATTGGTTGGTTGAATTTACTTTAATATTTCCGTTTACCATATTTGATAATGAACTGCATGTTTTTACAATCCTTTTTGACTTTTATTTTGCTTTTTATTTTCCGTTCAAACAGCTATTCAAAAAACACAATTGGATTCCGACTCATCGTTGGAGTTTACCACATTTACAGCGGCACCAAATTGATCCGATCAAAAAAATTCTTGGAAAGTCCATTTTATGGATTAAAGCTTAACTTCTGCTCTTCGAATTTCAGTTTATTGAAAAACCAAGATGCTCGGATGAATTAAGAAATATCCACTGCTCTAAGAACTAATCCAAACAACCCAAAAGACTTGGACATTTGTTGATCAACACAAAGTCTGTTCAGTAAATGGTCTTTATATTTTGCTTTCATTTACTTATTCCGTATTTTGATGCATCGAAATACGGAATAAGTAAATGAAATCTTTTAATTTAATCAAACCTTTAAATCAATTCAGAAAATCAGATAAAGCAAATCTAAATCGGTTAAAATATTCATCAAACTCATTTTAGTGAAATCTGAATGGCCTAAATGTCTATTTTCAAATTAAAGTTATCTGATTTCGTATAAATTAATCTAAAGTTCTTGATTATTTAATTATTTATAATTAATTCTGTGTAATTTGCTCTTATTAATGCTCTACTTTGATGCTATTTACAGTCACCATTGAGATAATGCACTTATTTTTTCAATGGTGCCTACTAAGGAGGAGTTATAACGTCTTTTGAATTCGTCGAATTTCGATTCAATTTCTTTGATTATCAATTGACTTAATTCAATTTTCTTTCGTGAAATATCAAACAAAAAACTCTCAAAATTAGCTTAAAGCAACATTTCAGGTTAAATTTGATCTATTAAGGAAGATTGAAAATTGCGCTGCCCGAAGAATAGTGAAAATAAGCTATTCCCAGTGCGGGGCATTATCTCAATGGTGACTGTACTATTGTTGCCCTCCAGTGGTGATATGCCTGTACTAATATTCACCTCTCATTGAATGCAGTATATTAATCTTTGGTAAAGATTTGATTTCTGCGCAATGAAGTGGGCTGAGCTTTTTTGCCAAAACCGTACACTCTGTAGGCTCATGTTAAATTTTTTGGATTCTGGAAATTTAACCCAAAAATGTTAATTTAATTGATAATTATCATGTCTAAAGTATTAATTATTGCTGGTATTCTTTCACTTATTCATTGTGGTTATTCTGCTGCCCAATATCGATCACATCTTCGTTTAATTGAACAAGACTTTGACGGATTTTTACCGGCTGACATAATTTTGCAAGCCTTATTCAGCCTTTTTGTTTCTCTTTTTGGAATTGTTCAATTGTGTGATGGATTTAAAGAAATTCGTGCTCTAAACGAATTAAAATCAAAAACTTGTGAAACTTTGGAGAATCGACCATCATTCTATACATTTAACCATCGGGGCAGACTCATACCACCCGTCAGCGAGGATTAAATCCCTCTAGAGCCGCCTTCAACTTTTCTTTAAACCTTTAACACATGTTTCTTTTCTTTTCTTTTAGTGTTTTCAGTGAAAGTTTGCCGATATCTAATTTTATTCTAGTAACTTATTAATTTTTTTTTGTATTCAATATGGAGTTATTCAAGATTGATACTCTTCCTGATAAAAGTCTGATTGACGATTCTGTTTCTAATTGTGAGGAAGAGTCTGTAACTCCAATATATGAAAAAGTAGAAACAGAGAAACGTGATCTTGAAGAGGAGGCTTTGGAAAAATTCATTTTTGGCTCTGTTCATTCTGACCCCGTTCTTTCTTCTAATGATTCTGTTCAAACTTCCGAGCCTAATCAAAAGAAACTTAAAAAAGCCGCATGGATTGATGACGATGATCATATAAAGTGAGTCGGGTGCTTTAACTTCTCCATATGTGTGTTATTAACGTTTATTTGTCATTTAGAGCTAAAGACGGTTTCGCCTATGCTAAAAAATATCCTAAGAAAGTGGTTAAAGAGACAGATTACCGTTCTCACTTGGTAGACAAATTCGAAGCTATCTATGGGAGACCAAAATGGGCTAGCAAAGACGGAGAGCGAATTAAAGATGGCTCGGATGATGAAGAAGATGATCTCTTTGGTGTTGCTGGAGATATCGTAACAAAAGGAAAAAGGCTAAATAAAACCAATCTTGAATTCTCTAGATGTGCTAGTTTAACTACCAATGAAACTATCCCAGTATGTATTAAATTTTTTAACTTACTCTCTCGTCATCGATTCCAATTTTTATTAATTCAAAGTAATTTTTGTTTTTAGGGTTTAATAACAAGTGTGCAATTCCACCCTTCCTCGAATGTTGCTCTTATTGCTGGTGTCATCGGTCAAATTAATCTTGTGCAAGTAGATGGCGATGAAAATGCTAAACTTAATTCTATTTTGTTGGAAAACTTTCACCTGAGTCGAGCCCGTTTTTCTATAGATGGCAGAGAAATTATCATAGGGTCTAAATCGACACAAGGTCATTTCTTTACATACGAGATGATTAGTGGCGCTGTTACGAAGGTACCTTTTTTTAAATCTAATAGTCGACTTTCATTGAAAGATTTCGCTCTTTCTCCCGATGGTAAATATCTGGCAAGCTGTGGTATTAAAGGTAATTTCTACCTTTTCTCCATGAATCCGAAAGAAAATGTTGCCTCTTTTAGGCTTAACGATGAAGCCCGGTCTGTCTGTTTCTCGCCCGATTCCACTAAATTATTTGCAAGCGGGGACGAAGGAGTTGTTTATGTCTATGATGTTAGACAAACTAGAAGATGTATTCATCGCTTTATTGATGATGGTGCTTTAAGCTGTCAATATCTTGCAATTTCTCCAAATAGTAATTATTTTGTAACAGGAGATCAATCAGGCCTTTTAAATGTCTACAAATATGAGGATATAATTTCCAGTCAAAATCCGAAGCCATTGAAAAACTTCGCTAATATAACTAATCCTATTACCTGTCTCAAGTTCAACCATACTTCCGAAATACTTGCTGGTTCATCAAGCTATGCCGATAATGCAATAAGATTGGCTCATTTTCCGTCTTGTACTATTTTTTCGAACTTTCCTCAACCAAATGGACTTTACCATCGCATCAATGAACTCGATATATCTCCTAATAGCGGTTACATTGCTATGGCCAACAACAGAGGCAAAGCCTTTCTTTACCGCCTCAATCATTATGCTGATTATTAAAAGTATATTAAAACGATTAAAAGACAAAATTTAAGGAGTAGCATACATTTAATCAACAACTTTTTGAACAATTTTCCATGAATAAACTTTAATTTAATAGCAATATTTATCCATTCATATTTTACTGTCTATGCGCTGAAACCTCCATTCCGAAGTCTCTGGTCAATATGACAAAACTTGACAATTTTGAAGCTCGGATTAAATGGCTAGAAATTAGCTACCATTAAATTATCAACTAATTGTTGTTCGTGGAAACGTAGATTAAGGATTAGTACAAGCACTTCATATGCATCATCATTGGATCATCTAAACATCTGAAAATAACTTATTTTCGCTATTTTCAGTGCATTTCATAATTTTCAATCTTCTTTAATTGATCAATATTAGCCTTTAATAGTATTTGGAGATGATTTTTTGAGTCTTTTGATTAAAAGTTTAAGAAAGAAAATTTGAATAAACTAATTTATAATAAAGAAATCAAATGAAATTTGATAAAATTCAAATTCTATTAGCTCCTCCTTAATCAGGGATTGTTGATAAATTTAGACCCATTCAGTCCCTGGCAGGTTACTGTATGAGTCTTGTTTTTTAAAAACAAATCACCTGGAATTAGCATGGAGTGCTTTGGTTAATTGTTTACCACTGATAGATAATGAATGACTTTCAATCTTGGGAAATGTTGATTTCTCATTACGACAAATTCGAATAAGAAACCTGTTGAAGACGATTACATTAAACAAAGCTAATGTATTTTTATTTCTATTTGATCATCATAATTACCAAGTAAAAAATGATTTTTGAATTTGCGTTGCAAATGGTGTTTTTGTTAACAAGAGATTGTTGATTTTAAACTTGATTGACGCCTTTCATGAGATTTCGCAATTCAAGGTTATCAAAGTACTTTTAGATGGAGGGAAAATGAATTCATGGTCATGAGACGAGACTGTTCAAAAATAATTTGATTTTAAATGTCTTGACATTTTTCCACATGTCTTTTAAACTTGAACAGCTTGCTTTGATAATTAATCAAACTAAACTCGCATTGAAATGTTTCATCATATTTTTGAGCGCAAGTTTATGACTTTGTTAAATCTAGGTTTATCTTTACACCAGCCCCAGAATGGTGGCTGTGTTTACACCAGCCCCAGAATGGTGGCTGAGTGTTTACACCAGCCCCAGAATGGTGGCTGAGTGTATATTATAATTCACTTTTGACTGATAAGGTTTAGACACTCAGCATTGGTCTCTATTAAAAAAATCAATTTTCATGAAAAAAATTGGTTTATCAAAATTAAGACTTAATTTTTTGATAAAACAATTGTTATCTTGAAAATTGATTTTTTAATAGAGACTGACGTTGAATATCTTATCTATTTAATGTATAATGTTGAACGTTTTTACTTCCATTTTGTTGCAACCATCGACAGAAAGGGCTGGTGGTTATTTTGCTTTAGCAAAACTATTTATCCTACTCTAGTCAATCTTATTACTCAGTCACTATTAATATGAATCACAACATCGAAAACAATTTCATGGTTATTTACACCACTTTAATATGAAAATGAAAAATTCTCAGAATTAAAAAGATAACATTATTATGTTCGAATCGAAGAAAATACTTGTTTTCTTGAATTTGTCATTTTATCATAAAAATAATTGCATTTGGTCAGCAAAATAAATGCAGATTGCTTTTCCTGATTACATGAATTAAATAGTTCAATCAATGGAAGCCTTCGTAATCGAAGATCAAAGAAGGGTCCTTTTGTCAATTGTACTGAAAGTCCATTAGACGGTCAAAAATGGTTCGGAATGAATAAAAATTTAAAATCCAAAAGTCGAATGATATCTCAATTGATTAACAGAGATCGATAAGAAGCTATCCAGAGTGATACATACAACAGGTTTGTCAAAAAGTAGATAGTTGAAGTCGAGGTCCAAAATTTACTTGATAATAGTCGTTAAAGGATCGAGATCAGTATTTGACTTTAACCAATTTGCAGTATTTGCAGCATTGATCCTTTTGACGATAATTGGCCTGGAATGGTAAGAAAAGGGATGCGAAAAAAAGAAAATTATTCAGTAAATAAGATTGATTAAAGTTAAGAATTTAGAGTTGAAAATAAATTCTCACCATAAGTCGTTAAATGTTGACTATTTGTTTTTCTTGAGAATGTTAGCAATTCAATGTTGAAAAAAACTTTTAATTGGATTGCTATTCATCCAACTTCATACATTTTTGAGATCAGATGATTAATAGTGAATTTTAGTCTACTTTCCTTGTGTCAAGACAGATTAATAAGTAAACATTAGCCAAAGCAACATTGTCCTGAAATTCAAATTCATATTTGAACAATTTTCTAGTGTTGATTCAGCATTGATTGAGTTGTTACTCTTAGCATCTGGAGGAAAACAAAGTCAATTTGTTCATTTTTATGTTGTAAGCTTATGTACACTATGTACATAATAACCAGAAAAACTTGGAACAACAGGTTTCACCGCATAAGGAAAAAACATTCCCCAAAGGAGGGAAAATTGTAGGCAATAACAATATGACAAGTAACAATAAAAAACAATCAATTGAATGATCAACAATATTGACTGATCTATCGGGAGAAATTTTTGTGTCTGTTGAGGTAACAATGTTGAAGATTAGAAGTAAATAGGATAAAGAATCATTAATTCATCTCCTGATTTTCCTTGATGGCACAGTTTAGATGGTTAAAAAAGACAGTTTGCATTTCTTTAGAAGAGAAACTAATTACTTAAACTTTGAACGTATTGGTCGATGATTGTTGAAACAGTTTACGTAAATGTTCCTCTTTAAGATCAATTGCTACAGCAAGACCCATGAATATCAGAATAACTTCAATTATGGCGAAAAGCATTGAAAATATAAGTCGGTTAGCATTGTGATAAATGTACACAGAGAGAAGAGCAGCAAACGATCTCAATACTAAACCAGTCAATAATGTGTAAGCGTAAATAAACAGCAGACGATAATTTTTTAGCCTCGATCCATAGAGGCCAACGAGAGAAACAAAGATGATGTAGATTGATGCCAGAGATACTTGACCTCCTGTTGTACCGATTCGGTGAAGAGGTTGAGGATCAAGGATTCCAGCGGCTACCAGAGAGGCGATACCAATCAGTAGACTAACAATATTGGTACATAATAAAATGCGTCTCATGATGAATGTTTGTAACTCTTTGACAGTTCGTTTTTTGCCTTTCGATTGTGACTTTGATTTTGATTTAGAAGAAGATGATTTTCCTTTTATTAATTTTCCATTAGAACGACCAGTACCGTCAGAAGCACCATCAGTTTCACTGTAACCACCAACACCATTTATACCGTTACCAGTTCCATCAGGTTTTTTAATTTTGGTTTTCTCCAGCAGACCTGATTTAAGGCCTTCTTCAATATACATCCGGTTAATTTCCTCATTCAAATTTGTTTTATATGTTGCCTTATTGCGAGTATACATTTTGTCACTTCCACGATAAGAGGATCCATACGATGCAGATGAACCATTTCGGTTAACACTACCGTAAACTTCACTAGTTGGTGATCCATTCAATTGTCCTTTACCATCAACTGGACTTGATGAGTTACTTTTAAGGTGATGATGATAGTTATGGTGGCCATTCATTTGACTTAGAATAGCTATATTAGACAATCGAGATGATTTACTTTTACTTAATCCTGCTCGGCGGGATGATGATGTTGATGAAGTCCTCTTGGGCGGTAATATATGTTTAGCCTTGGTCACAATGATAGGAAATTGAGTTCTAGATGTTGGACTCCGTCCATGATATATATAAGACATGATTAGCTTTAAAGTAGAGCAGTTTCTTCTTTACCCAAACTTCTTCTCTTTTAAAATAGAAACGTTCACTTGATTGTAAATAAAACTACAAATATGTAACAAATTCAACAAGGAGATAAGTCAGTTAATCCAATTGATTTGTAATATAACATGTGTTGGAATTCACTTGTTGCTGTTTACGTAAATGAAAAGTTGTCTTGTGAATGTGAAATCAAGAAATGAAAGCAAGATTTTCTCAAATGATTTCTCCAATGACCTTAAACAGGAATTTACACAAAACAAGAAGTAACTTTTAAAATGAAATAGCATGAAGTACAGCAAGGCGCGCTCAAAATCTTAAGATTTTGTTGAACAAGAAATGCATGAAGAAAAAAAAAGAGAGATAGAGAGAGATGGTAACAATTAAAGGGAGTGCTTTGAAAAAGAGAGAGAGAGAGAGAGAGAAGAGAAAGAGTCAGAAGATAAACTTGGCTTTAATAGTCATCCAAGGCCAATGGAGGGAAAAGAGAAGATAAAACGCTTTTTTTCTAGCACAAAAAAAGGTTGCGATAAAAAGGGTAAGTTTGCGTTGATATCACTATTTTATATGAAAAGGAGAGGAATTTATTTCACCGATAGTTTCTTTTTCTTGTAGGTATACCACGTTGGAAGATGATGAAGACGAGTTTTTAGCATCAAGAAGTTATATCAGTTTTTTTAAATGAAATTGGAGATGAGTTGCGTTCAGGTAACTTTACTGTCTAATGGACTTTGGTTGGAATGAATATGAATGAAAGCAAAAAAGAGGAGAGAAGAAGATGATGATCTAAAGAGAGAAGGAGGGAGAAAGGAGAGAAGAAGAGAGATGAATCGTTGAGGGAGAAAGAGGAAGGGATGATGATGATGGTGTTGTTGTTTTTGTTGGTGAAGATGAAGAGATGAAAGCGAGAAGGTGAGTCAGGTAACTGGCGTGGTTACCAACTCTCTACATCATCTTTTATCATACTAACATTTCATCCTCACGATCGGACCCAGCAACGCTAGTAGATACAGTTTTGTTTTATCATCATCCCCATCACTATTATCATCTTCATTATCATCATTATCTTCCTCATTTTGTTGCTCTCCTGTTAAGGTCCATAGAGGTGCTCTACATAACAAGACTTTCATTCCTTAATTGTAAGAGCTCATTTGAATTGGAATGTGTGTTTCTTTACTTTCCAAGGCCATAAAAATGTTGTTGTTCTTCTTGTTGATGATCAACCTCAGTTTTCCTGGCTTCAGAGTTACCTGTTGAGAAGTTAATCGGGAGAAAAGAAAGAAAGCTCATCAGTTATACGCTTAAAGATAACATTGAATTTCAGTTGAAACAAAGTATTGGGCATAAATGGTCAAGCATTAGAGTTACAGGTTACTTAGTATTAAGCAATTGTAAGAGAATCATTTGCATTATTGAAATTCCGAAAAAAAGTCACCACTTTTCATTTCTTTTTCATGTTAATACGTTTCAATTTCACTGCTTCTCGTAAAATTATCATTACAATACATGAAGCGAAACCACAAAATGAATCAAATCTATTTATTATTGAGTGTAATACACAACTTATCCTAATCATATTTACTTACATCGCCTAATCATTAATACCTTCGGGTGATTGTATTAATTTAATTATGCAAAAAAAACTGTTTAACTTGAACAACATCAAATCATAAAATGAAACAAACCTTTAAATGGTTAACTATTCTAGTCCGTTGCTTTATTTAACACTATCACAATTAATAGATTAATTCATTTAGTTTTATTTTTTACTGTTGATTTGATTTTGTTTTCACTAATGATTATTAATATGTAAATCCTTGAGTAAAAACAAAAAGTGAACGAAAAACATTTTCACCTTTATTTAAATACATTTTAAAGGTAAAATTCAATCATTTTTAAAGTTTTGAGTTGGTCATCATGTATTTTAAAAGGCAAAAATATGAATTGTTAATGTTATTTATATTCAGGGCGTTTATGATTAAAATAATAAAAATAATAATCTTTCAATTGTTATTATTTAAACTGTTGTTCAATGCAAATTAAGTTACCACACAAACAACTCAATGACCCTCAATGTTAGGCTTAAAAGCTTCTTGCAGTAAGCAACAGTAATCAACTTGGAATAATTATTTTAATCAAATTCAACGATTAAAACGCAAATTAACTGAATCATTTAAAAAAGCCTGGACATTCAAACAGATAAAAATCCAAATCTTAATCTGTGATTAGCTTTTAGTTGTTCATTATCAAATCAAGCAAAGTCACAAAAGGAGGTTTGTAACTCTTTACATATCTATTAACATTGAAACATATAATTATTGGAATCATGAAGATGACAAAAAGTAACGTTTACCTCATGGTTGGATTGATCAACAGTTAGTTAATACTCATGTATGTACTCAGTGATTCAGTCAACTGAAAAAAAACAACAAGGTTTGATTATTAGAGAATGTGATTTATCCGGAAGTTTTTCGTGATTGTTTATGTTAGTTGCCTACCCAAGTAGGGAAGAAGATGAATGAAGGAGAGAAATAATCTATTGGTTAACCCATCCAATTGATTCTCACCTGAGTTTATTGAAGATGGATTACAATCAAGATGCTGATGATGTTTATTTAAACGAATCATTAACTTTGCAGATTCATGATTGTTTGGTGAGAAACGGTTTGCAAGTTTAAAGCTTTTTAAACACACAATTTAAGCTAAGATCAAAGTGATATTGATCCGAAACAAAAAAAGGTATCTTCATTGCCATCATCATGATTGTCTTGACTTATCATCTCGTTTCTGCAAGGAAAGAAGAAAAAATCATGTTAAACTGTTGATTAATAATCTTGTTATGCATTGTATCGAGCTTAAGATTAATTGTTCCAAGTTTGATTGCTTTTTTCTCTCAAATTAACATGCTAATTGTAAACTAGATTTTTTTGTTTGGTTAAGTATTGATTAATTTGAGGATTTAAAGGAATCACTTGATTTGTTTGGGGTGAATTGATTAAGATTAAAGTTGGAATCGTGATGAAATGACCCAAGTCATTGGAGTAAATTTGCTTTCTTTTCATTAATAACATCAAGTTTTGAGTTGGGTTTGAGCTTTTTGTTTAGGACCTGGAATCGTGATTAAATGACTAATCACTAAATTATAATCAACAATGAATATCATTTACCTGTTTTGATTACAACTGGTTATTGTTTCATCGATGTAAATACCATATTTGTATATTTACAATGGACAAATCATTCAGTGTTGGTAAATGGTTGAGGTTCCCATTGAATTACTCCATTGATTAGCTTTCACAAAGGTTTGTTTTCCATTCGTATTAACATTGGGCATAATTAACTTTCTTGATCAATTTGATTAATCAATAGCCACGATTTAAGCAAACCAAGGCTATCAGTTAACCATTAATATTATCGGTAATTGTTATTGGTGATTAGTTTCACCTCCAATGGATAAGGTCATTTGATAATAACTGAATAATATTCATCTTCTCATGCAAGCCACCAAATGCATTAGTAAACGGTGATTGTTAACTTTCATCATTGTTTCTTCTGGCCAATGATTAGATAATCAATTGTTGTCTACAATCCTTGCCATTCTTTATGATGATAATGTTTATTAAACATCCTGCTTGTGAAACAAAATTAATTACGGTGTGTTAATCTCAGATTATTCAATATTTGTATAAATGAGCAACGTATAATTTACCTTTCAATCTTTCACTTACAATATAAGTTCAAGTTTTGTAAGATAACTACTGTGACTGATTACAATTACAAGCTAAATTTTGACAAATTTTAATTGTCTTCTACCTTGACTGTTGATCAATCATGTTTACCTTACAATTTGAATTCAATAGTGTTCAATAGCGTCAAAAGACTAAGCTAATAAAAGTAAAGAAGCACTTTCACCTACTCATATTAGAATCATTTTTCATTCAAGAACAAACAATCCTCAATCGTTGAGTTATTATTTACAATTAACTTACTCTTTCAGTGTTTATATTTGTGTCCAATTTTGACTTAATAGGTATATAAATATATACAAACAGACAGCATCAGCTCGTGTTCATCATCTAAGGCGTTTATTACCTTCAAATATTAAATTAATCTTCTGCTTTTAGTTCGAATCTCACGCCCTAATAACCAATTGTGGTGTTAATTAACTAATTGAAATTTGCGTGGGTAATTCAAAGGGTAAAAATGAGTGCATCACATCAACTACTAATCATCAACTGCTCATGGATTTTTGCTAAACATGACTTTTGTTTGATTGTTTTTTGCTTGAATCTTTGATTGTATTTGTGTGTCTGTCTGTGACTCCAAAACACCAATAATAATTAAATGTTGATCCCAGGTTAAGAGACCTAATCTTGATGAAAGAGAAAGAAAACAATGATTACATGAAAGAAGAAATAATACAATATAATTAGGGCTAATTTTCACACAAAATCTTGATTCATTGATGAAGATGAAGAAGAAAATGAAAAGATTTCGCTGTAACTGATTGTACAAAACTGAACTTGCAGTTAACATCACCTAAATCATTATTACCTTTCTTTTGGTTATTGTTATTGTTGATGTAACTTTTTTTGTTGTCTCACCTTTTATAATAATCAAAAAAAAATCATTCTAACCATCATCACAACAATAATAATGATAATCTTCTTGGTTACTTCACTTCATTAAGACAACTTGTTTTGTTCTTTACTCTCCTAAAGGATCACAAAATCCCTTTACCAGACTTATTGGGCACAATTAGCTATGACGAGCAGTGATTTGACTGATATAGACTGGTGAACATCGTTTGGAATCAATTAATTGTAATCTTTTCCCATTTAGTCAAAGTGAAAAAAAGTCTCAACAAAATGATGAAAGCTTTAATGGTGTCCATGTGTTGAGTATAAGGTGAAAAGGAAGATGTGCCGCTTCAAGATGATAATTCAATTTAATGTGGTCAACTAAACTTCCTTATAATCAAATACCTGATTTGTTGAGAACAATATAATTGATTACATAAAGCGAAATATAACAATAAAACATTAAAATAAGCAACAGGCAAAAAAGCTAACAATGTTAAGCAAACATGTGAGAGTTTTTTATGGCGTAGTTAATTCGTTTGTTTTCGCTTAGCTGTTTCGTCATAGCTTAAGCTCTTCTTACTGGTCAATCTTCCCCCGCGCCAATTTTGTAATTTTATAATCCTGTTAATTTTTAAGCCAACACAAATGGTTAACACCAACAGTTTACTTTTACTTGATTGAATCCCATTAAATTTAACTAATCAAACCCAATCAATTTAATCAACTATTGATGGTGGAAGAGGTGGATGTTAAGGAATCAGCGATCAGAATGTTTATGTAAGTATTAAAGTTTATTTTGTTCCCATGATTGATTGACTTTCCAGAAGTGGATCAACTTCACAAGTGAAAATGCCTTTTTGTTTGACGCTCTTTTTTATTTTTTTTTTACTTTCGTCCAAATTTTAGAAGATTGTGAATTTTGGTCGATTCAAGAATGAAGGTGAACCTTGAATAATGGATATTCAATATTATTTTTGTTGAAAAGGCCTGATTAAGGTTCAATAGACCTGATTTTCTTTAACAGGAAAAGCTTCAATAACCATTAATGGATTACATTTGCTGTAAAGTAAAAAAGCCATTCACATGTGTCTGTTTGGCGTTGAAAATACTGTTAACTATTCAAGTGATAAAGTCGCCTGGTTATTACTACATTATTTGATGTCCAAATAGAGCGATGATAATAATCAATACACATTTTTAGTATTTAATTGGCTACTTGATTTGAATTAAATTAGCTATCATCAATATCAACCTCCATCACAATCAACACTCACACAAACATACAAGACTCACCAGGACGCTCAGTTTCATTAACAGGGAAAGTGCTCAACAAAACAATGCTCACTGTTTGCTGCTTTTTATACTCTTTACCTGTCAATTAATCATTACTATGGACCTGACTTTTTCCTTTCAATCCTGATTCCAGATAAAAGAATGTATCAGCATGAGTTCACCCTAATCTGTTGGAAATTTCATCTGATAAGCGTGATTACCTGTCTTAACAATGAATGTTTTTCCAAAGAACCACCACTTCTTGTTTTATCCCTTCACACACTCAAATATGAAAGTCAATACATCTCATTATACAAGAACTAAACTCATCAATCTGATACGAATTAGATGTTAGGTGGATCATGTTAAATGTTATTTTTTTGTAATGCCTGTAAAGAAAGGAAAGATTTCACCTTGGAACGAACCAACAGGAATAGAAAAAAATCTGTTTATCAGAATTTTATATTTCTTCTGTAGATGAGCTAAAGCTAAATTAATACAAGGTGGGAAGCCGAAGGTTTTTTTTCTCCAGCGTCAAACTCTAATTTCATGCTAATCACTCAATAGCCGTCCAAACATCAAATCTATTTTAACTGGAAAGGTCATTTTCATCAATAATAAGCCAACTTTGTTAATTTATCTGTTTTTGCTGTTGCTGATAGATTTAGATCTGTTTTGCCTGTTTTATGCCTATTGTTGCTGCTTATACCAAAGGTTAACCAAATTTTAACCAGTCCGTCATCATTATTTTGGATAAAGATAAGAAACAATTGACTATTATCTCATTTTATTTGCTGTTACACTTTTCAAATTATTTAGCAAATAAACATGAAAGGTAAAAGAGAAGCGATCAGTTGATGCGATAAATGGATAAATTCAAGATATTTCAGGCCGATATTGATGAGAGTCACACATGTACACTCTGTAGGATTGGTGCAACTTTTAAGAGGATGATATTGAAGCGGAAAAAATGAAGATAACCTGAAATCGTGTGTCTTTAATATGCAGTTGAACCATTTTGAAATGGATAAAGTTCAAATGTTCATCAATTGAACAAAAGTTATCTAAACGATGAACCGTAGCTAAATTTCCAATTGAATCCAATAATTTTTTTTATACCTTTTGATCCAGCACAGTTAAAGGATGAAGATATGACATGAGGAGAGGTAATCATGAATTATCAACGATAATCAAGAAAAAGGAAGACAAAGTTGAAAGTCAGAACCAAATGGATGAAAGGAAAAGCCATTTTAGTCCAAAAAACTGTTGGAAACTGAAAATTGATTTCTGTATGGCGCGACTGTAACTGATTTAAAAAGTAAGTTTGATGACAGTTAAAATGGTTCATCGATATTATTATTATTATTATTATTATTGATTATCATTATTTCTATTATTATTATTATCATTGAATCAACTAACTTGGACAGGATTAGATCCGGTCTAATGGTTTGTTTATGGTTATGTGATATTAATTTGAAAATGAAAACAAAATACACTTAAAAATAAACAGCAAACCCGATCAATTGGACGGTTAACTAAGTGTTTAAGTGTAATTTAACTGATCAGTCGATCAAAAATGTTGACCATTTTGTTGAATCGACGTTTCTTTAAATAAAATGTTAGGTAAGATGATGATGATAAGAAGATACAAGATATACTTGTTTGCCGTTATAAATATAATGACCCAAAGCCTAAGGCACAATTGACAGGATAAAATTGAGCTCTGGGTTCATTAATGTTATCAAATTACTCAAATTCATTTCAAATTGATCAATTGATTTTCGTTGAATGCGAAAAAGTAAAATTCTGATAAATAATTTAACTATCTCACTAATAATCTTTTAATCAAGAAAATTATTCATAAGGTTAGCTTCCTTCACACTTTCATTTTAGTACTGTGATGACTTGGGATGAAGAGTCGAAAGACCAGGAAAATGGAAAACTAAATTAATCACTGATTGTTAACTTAATCATTTAGTTTACAGTAAATTATTGTGACAAACCTTATTCCATTCAATGGCCAGTATCTTGTCAATAGATCATGTTTTAATGTCATTGAATCTCATGATATTTAAGTATAAATAATGGTATAGTAATCAGTGATACAAGATGAAAGATGAAAATAACAGCTAATGTTAACTAATCAATTTACTGATTTTCCTGGTTGTCATTAGTTAATCATTGAAATTTACGATCCATTTTTCTGCCTGATTTGGCAGTTAAATAATGAAACGATCATTAGGTCAACTTATTAAACACTTAACCTGTTTAGCAATTAATTGAAATTAATCAAGTATTTTTTTTCTCTCCTTTCAGAGCATCCAACTTCATTGATGATCCATGGAAGTGACAATTTATTTAATCATATTGGATACAATCATTGGTTTTTAATTAATTGGAACAAAGTTAAAGGATAACTCATTTCGCTTGGATCAAGTGAGAAACTCTTAAGATATCGAACATTCCTGATTAGTTTCTTTGCTGATCATGGCTATCGTCGATGATTTAGCACTTATTTACATGATAAAAGGCAATTTACCAAGATATGTATCAACCAATTAATCACAATAATCGAGTTAACCATGAACTAATTTTCTGTCTTTTCTTTCTTTTCTCTCAATCTCTTTTGTTGTCCAGTTTTTTAACCAGTCATTGGATGTAACAGTTAACCGGATTAAAATTGCTGATTCCGTGATTGAATTGTATGGACAATCAAATTTTTCTGCTTAAAACACAAAACTATAATGATAATATCAATAATAATAGTTTCATTGATCCAAACGTACGATCAAAATAATACTCACAACCAACACACTAAAAGTAAAATGGAAAGTTGATTAAAGTCCCGAGGCAATTTACATTTGATTTAACTCACGTAATTTAATATTTGGGTATTATTAAAACCAATCAATCAGTCAAACCCAAATTATTCCTATACATTGGTATGAAAATATATAAACTACATATTGGACCAAACCCATATTTAATCAGGATCCACAGAAGCTGATTAAAAGCTAAATTATCAATACAACAAGATTCACTCAACTAAACTCAACAACATTCAAGATTCTTGCTAATTTGATAAAATATAAACAACTCAAATATGGAAGCGAATCAAATCAATCAACAATCTTTTCTCAATATTACGCTTTTTGGATCATTTTTGCTACATTTATTTTAATAGATGGCCAACTCAACACAAAGCTAAGCACGATTCATCTTCTCATTTTGATAACAACAGTCAAAACAGCAATCAAGTGATCTGTAACTTGATTATTAGCACAAAATCAATCCCGAATCGAAGCAATTAAATTGCCTGTTTTCATACACAAAACAAATGAGCAGACAAGATGCAAAATAATTATATTCAAACAAGTAAATGAGGTAAAAATGAAGGGTAAAAATGGAAGATAAAAATTAGTTGAGTTAATTGATTGTTGATGATCAACTGAAAGATGAACATAATTAATTACATGTTAACTCAATATGATTAGATAATCCATTAGCCAAAAATGAAACATTGAAAAGATAAATGAATTCAGTTTTTTCAGGAATCAATAAGCAATTTTTTCTGCATGTAGTTTAAACCATTGATTACCACCAATCACATATTAGTAGACTTTTAAGACATAATCAATTCGCCAAGATTGATGATTGATCAAATACAGATTAACTGAATTAAGTTTGAAATTGAAATGGATAACAAAGTAAATTGTTAATGTTTGATGGTACAGATGAAGATGATGAGCGTGTGTGCTTGTTTCCTTTGCAGTTAAAAACACCGTAAGTTGTTGATTGAATCTGAATTTGGTCTGTAAACTGCTTCAGGTCAAATTTGCCGCTTTATTTACTTTTCAGCTTTTATTTGTCTTTATTTATCTTCCTCTCTTCATGTTCATCTGTACGCTTACCTGGCAGCTACTTGTTTAAGTTAACTAAATTGATAATTAGTTTAACATTTTGGTGAGAACAATTGGGTTGATAGTTAACAAGGCTAAAGATAGTTGTGAAGATGCTTTTCATCATTTCCAGTCCATCTTTTTGTTGAGCTTTTTTTAACCATTCATCCAACAATATAATGGTAACAATTAACGTTTGTTAATTATTTAAACTGTATTAACTTTCAATGTAAATTGCCATTGAAAAATTATCCGTGAGATTCAGGCTTAAAGATATAGTTTTGTTGTCATTTATAAAGTAGGTAAGCTTGTCGGCTTTTTACAAATTGTATTGTGTTTTCATTTTGTTTTACCTTATTTTGATCATTGAATTGTTGGTCAAATTTTCTTGATTCAATAATTTACTGGACAATCAACGATTGTAATCTAATTCAACTGTAAACTAATGATTAAACATCTCAGTTGCCAGGGTTAACATTTTGAAGGACTGACAACCATAATTTAACCAGCAAGTTTAATGGTCTAATAGTTGAACAACATTTCAACAATTTTCATTTGATTAATACATTTCACCTTAATGTATCCATGATGATTTCATTCAAAATAATGACTTTCACTTTAATAACAACAAATAAATATCAAGATAATCATTAAATTCTGGTTTTTTATCTCTTTTTTTAATATACACTTTTTGCTCTATTGAAAAGTATGGGATAAAAAGACTTTTTTTTCAATTACTTTCAGTTATGCCTAAGATTTATATATGATTTTAAGGTAAATTGAGTTATCAATGTGGGTTGTTTATGCACTATTATGATTAGTTATTTGATGATCATGAGCTCTCAGAATTAAAAGGTTACAATTTGATCGTAACATGTTACTGTTGACAGTTTAGATGAGGTTTGATGAAAGGTAAATGATTTTAATGAAATGAAAATGAAGTTTGTGTGAGCTTGATTTGCATTAAAGATTTAATATAATTTTCAATTCATTAGCTTACAATGTCAATGAGTAAGGTTGAATTTTTAGTTTTATTTAAATTATTTCAAAACTATCAAGAATGTTTTTTCAAAACTCAAATGTTGGGTTGAAGTTTCAATGGCTTGGGTTTTGTTGTTTACCCATTTTTATAGACCATTCATTCCTGGTTGTCTTTTAATCATAATAGTGAATAATGATAATCAAATTCAAGGTTTTAACTCTTTTATAACTCAAATGATTCATTCTTTATTGTGTACTTAATTGAGTTGGTCAGTTAATAGTGGTGTTTGTTAAAAGTGTATGGATATTAAAAAAGGCAATTTTGTGAAGATGAAAGTGAATAAGCCACAATTGTTTACCTGTTAGACATGTAAAATCAGCCAATCAACCAGAATTTTTGAACCTCAAATGACAAGGTCATATGCCTATCATCATCATCTTCATCTTCAGCTTTAATAACGATGATCAGCATAATTAAAATAATAGTAGAAAGAGTTTTAACTTTCAGAGTGAAAGTTGTTTCTTTGTTGATGTATCTTTTACATGTAATGATGTTTAGGTGGCAATGGCCGTTGTTATTTGATGGGTGCTTATGATTAGCTGATTGTTGGACTGTAATTGTTGTGATAGTCAGGTTCACTATCACATGCAGAGTCACGGTTTTCCTTTGTAAACGATAACCTGATGATGATGATATAAATGTAATGAATGGGAAGTTTAATGTAATGTTAAGCTTCTTTTTTATAAGTATCCAAGATGGGGCTTTATAAACAAATAATACCTTGAGAATCTCTCATCGGACTGAATGGGATAAACAAACAACAAATGATTAATCTTAATCACCTCTAAATCTGACGATTCAATCAGATATCAAAGTCACAAATATATTTTACAATAAAGATGATATTAAAAAAAGGATCAAATTAAAAGAGGCGCCATGTTTATTTCCCTTACATTCAACTGTTTATACGGTAAACCACGTTTAACACCCAATTTTTGTTTGCCGCTTTTTTCTTTCTTTTATTATGCTTTCTATTATTGTGATTATTAACTTTCATTGTTGTTTACCTAAATTTGCCACAAAATAAACAAATTAACTGTCATTGTGACTCATGTAATCGCTGATCCATAATTCCGGACCCAACGTCAAGGCCTCAACATTATTGTACAAAATTTTTTATTTGGTTAACTGGACAATGGCTCTTTGTTTCAATGCTACAATACTTTTCCTTTACTCGTCATTTTTGGTTGACCTTTTATGAGTAAATTAATTACGTGTGTATTATAAAAGCTTGTACTTCGGTATGCGAAGCTACAAACTTGTTGGACTTTAATTAAGCTTCTGTGGATTTTTGTTACACAAGCTCTGGAGGATATTTGGGTCAATATCTTTGGTAAATAGGTTAACCCCAAACAGTTGATGGCCATTACACAGAGACGACGTCACCAGGAAATAAATTGATGAGCTGTCTTGACCTTCTTTGACCTCGTTACCGGTAATAGTTAACAGGCTATTGACCCACAGAGAAAGATGTTAACAACAAATTGTATTTTACCTTTCAACTTTTTCAGCTTCGCCCTATGACCTGAACCATTAACATTAGATTGACTCCTAGTTGTATCAACATGACAACCATTGGATGTTTTAGCTGCTTCTGGTTCATGAAAGCATTAAATTGTGAACAAGAATGCACTCGACTCTTGCAGCTTTTACAGATTCAATAACCATTTGATGTTAGGTCATTATATCCATCATTATCAAGGTTACTTCATGTGCAACCTTTTTTACCTTGAATGCATTGCCATGTACTCTCTGTTGTCAAAAATGTTATTAGATTGACCTTATATTGCTACAATCAGGCCACACTCAACCTATGGTGATCTGAATCATTATTGAAAGCAGCTTAATCATTGCCTTTTTGCATGGTTCAGGGAGTAACATTTTACTGTTAAGCTTGATTTATTTTTTGCAACAGCATTAACAATCTGCTGTCAAACATCATAAAGAATTAGTATTCAATTTCATAATTTTTATATCCTAAAGCTGCTTAATTCTCTTAACAATTTAAAACAATCAGACATCAATTCAAATTAGTTTAGTAGGTTAGGTTGACAACAATTTGCTTACAAGAAATCAATTTTTCAGCACAAACTGAAAGATTATTTGTACGACAAAGGCTTAGTGATAAATCAGTAAAGAATGAGTTTAACTGTTTTTGCATGTACAGTTTTGCATGTATTAACAAGAAAGGATTAAATCAAATGAAATTGATTGATTAATCGTTTGATGGGTGATTAGAGTTTGACTAACCTTTCAACTTGCGAATTTCAACATTTCCTAAATCATTTACGAAGAAATCGAGAAATTTTAAGTCAATTTAATTATGAGATTAATGTAATTAAATATTAACTGTTTTTTGTTTGCTTAAACCAAATTTTTAATTCCCTAATGCAGATTTTCTCAGAAAAGTGGTGAATAATAGTTAATTTTCAATTTCACATGTTAATGCTCGAAATAAATATCAACTAATCCTCTTTTAATTTCAAACTATCAGTGAACAATTTAACTTTTTCAATTAAAATATTTGCTTTCTCATTACTATAGTTATCTATATTGCTAAGTTCGTGCTGTTTGGCTGGACAAAATACTTAAATATTGATTTAGTTTTATGAATAACAGTAAAAAACATTAATTGTAAGCTCAGAACAATTAAATTGAGTAAAAATAATTTCATTTATAAGTCAAGTTATCCTTTTATGGCTTTTTGTTTAAACTGTTATTATAATACGCTCCCTTGTGATGAAATTTTAAAACATGTGATCTTGTAACCTTATTTGTTTCTGGTGCACATTAGCTAATAATTTAATCATGGTAAGTAAATTTTCAACTTAATTGATGTTTTATGGTTCTATTAATTAATATGTTTGACTACGTCTATCAATAGGCTAGATTTATCTATAAAATGGTCATTGAAGGTGCTCAAATCGTAGGCCGTGCATTTGCTCGGGCTCTTAAACAAGAAATGGCAGGTAAGAATAAATTCAATTATGATTATTTTTTCAAAACTCTAAATGCTTTCAAATTACCTATCATAGCTAGTCAACAGGCTGCTCAGAGACGGGCCACTTCTGCGGGGGCCAATAAAGAAAGTGCAACACAGGATCTTAAACACGGAATTAGTTTAGAAGTACGTTTCTTTAATGATTTTAACTGTCTGTTTTAAGTCTGTTTTAACTTGTCATCTTATCATTTACAGGAAGCGATTAAAATATTAAATATTGAGAAGCAGTTAAATAAAGAGGATATCGAATCCAAGTATAAACATTTATTCGAAGTTAATGATAGAAGTAAAGGCGGTTCCTTTTACCTCCAGTCAAAGGTGAGAAATATATTGAAATCTTCATGTTCACCTTCGTTTCATACTTTGGCAAGTCTTCAGAGGTCAAGCAATTTGGTCTGTATTACTTCATCATCCCAGCAACGTTTATACTCAACAAATTCAGATAATTCAAACGAATTGACCGTGTTCGAGAAAGCAATTTCCGATTCAAGTTTGACTGAAGCATTCCAGCGACTTGAAAAAATCGGTGCAAATTTGAGATCAAGGAGTAATCAAGGAAATATTAAAGGCGGCGATTCTAATTTAAGAAGAGCTTCTGTTTTCGTGCCGTTTTGTAGAGATCAAGATCATAAACCTAGTATTTTGGTAACATTGAGATCAAGCAGTTTGGTTACTCACAAGTGGGAGGTAAGTTTTCCTGGTGGCAAGGAAAGTCGAAAAGATGGAGGAGATGTTATCGAAACAGCTGTACGTGAAACAATCGAGGAACTTGGTATTGATAGAAACTCCCTAAAAACTTATGGTGTCTTAAAGCCCATTATTAGACAAAAACATAATTCATCTATTTATCCCGTTTTGGGCTATCTTGACTATGATTTTTCCAGACAAAATCTCACTGATTTCAACTCATCTGAAGTTGAGAAGATAATTCTAATTCCATTAGAAAAAGCTTGTAAGGCTGAATATTGGAACTATACGCATTGGAAAAGTGGCTGGGTCACTCCAATTTACCATGACGATATATGCAATGGCCGTCAAATACCTCGTATATGGGGTTTGACCGCATCTTTGATGTCTATGATACTAAAAATTGTTTTACCTCAACATTTCAAAGGTCGACTGCCTGTTATGAAATTATAGAAATTTATAGTTTTGAAATAATATTATATTATTCCAGATTATTTTATTAAATCTAATAATTTTTTCAACCATCGTCTAATTTACTTGCAGGTTGTAAGAGCGAAGGAAAGAATCGACCAAGAGCTATTGATAATGGAAAGTAAACAAAATAGTAGTGAAAAAACAGAATCGCCACCAAGGTAGCCATGGATAGAGACATTTCTAGCGATATTTAACTATTGAAATTAGTCATTAATTACTGGCTGTGAACCGTTTTTGATTACAATGAATGCCTAGAATTAATCTACATACTTGACTAAACCCAAAAATAGTTTTATTCTAAATTTATTCTGTAGATTGATTTACTTGATTCCATTTGGAAAGTAATTAAATATTCTGATTATGTAAACTATTTATGAAAATAATTTAGTTTATGATTATTTGTAATATGCTGATATTTAGAAAAGTAAACTGAATTTTTCCTTCTTGGGTACTTTGTTGATTACCAATCTACCATCGTAACTAAGTGAAGCAAATATCCAAGGATCGGAAGCAGACCATTCAGCGGCATAAACACTATCTTCATGCTCTTCAAATGCGCAAATAAGTTCATCTTCTAATTTATTTTAAAGTATTATTAGAGTCATCAACTCTACTCAGATCACTTTCATCAGGATCAACCAGTTGACCGAAAGGTTGTGAAGCTAAACTGTTTGAAATTAAATTAACACGAGAATCACTAATACAGGTTAAAACTATTTGATCATGGATTTTATTATATCTAATTGGCCAAATCCAATCCAAATGATTTAACATGGGAACGATCGAAAATTACATAAGATTGAAATATCATATTTCACAACTTGACAATATTGACAACTAAAAATATTAAAAAATTGACAAATTCAGGAAAAAAAATAAGATTGAAAGCTGAAAAATCAAAGAAATCAATTAATTCATTGCTGCATATGATGAAAACTTGATCATCGCCGATTAAAAAACTGCAACCATTTTATATTCTTTGTGCAGGATTGTGTGCAACACTAAAATTTGATTTAAAGGGCAATTTTTATGCTGATAATGAAATGATCTAACAAATACTCATAGAAAATAAGGTTTGAGCATTAGAAAGATGAACCAGTTTACTAACCTCTGTTTCGAAATCAATTTAAAATAAATTTGTAGAGGATAAACAGAAGGGTTAAGGTGAACTGTTCTTACTGCACTTGGTAATAATATCTACCTGATTTTCCGGTTTCTTCGGTTTAAAGAACGCAAAAGTAAATTCTTAAACTCATCTTTTATCTTAAACTTTTAAGTCACATTTTTTCTCTCATCAGCTGAATTTGCTACTTTTTCACTTTTTTTGACTCTAATCTTTTTCTTAGCTCGATTGCTGATTACAGATTGCTGAAACAGGCAAACACAGCCGGTTTTTTTCATAACTAGTTTAACCTTGTAATGCGAGGTTAAAGATGTACGGATAACCACTCAAGACCTATGATATTGTTAAAGCAAATATTCAATGTGTATTGCAACTGAATTAGAGCATATTTTATTTAAATTGCTACCATTTTACTTATTGAAGTTTCGATCTTTTTAATATAAATTTCTAATTTTCATCTTTAGTGTTCTACACAACTCAATCAATGGGATTTGCCGGTTTACTCAATGTTACAACAGATTCTCTTTCGCTGGCTTATCAAAATCTAAGTGTCCAACTAATTGTTTATTTAATTGTGTTTACCATTTTTTTGGTTGTGATTATTATTCTTAATAGACCTGTTAATATTATTCGAGTAAGTAATGTAATTGTCACTTTGATCAAACAATTTTCCAATTGCTTCATCAAGCGTTTTTTTTTGCTTATGACAAAACAGTAACAAACAAAGAAATGCGTAAATCGGTTGAAAATTAAAACATGAAAGCACGTTCAGCGTGAAATATTGTGTATATTGTGCTGCTAATATGTCATCTAATAGTTATGTGCAACAATCAATCTTATTATATCTTTTATTTCATTTCAGGATTTTAGTAGGACTGATGTTAACCTTAACCGTTTGAATCAACCTGGATGCTTTCCCAACGGTTGGATTGGTGTTTGTGAATCTCAATATCTTAAGGACAATGAAATCAAACGTTTCGATTTCTGTGGACACAGAATTATTTTATTAAGATCTTCATCGTCATCGTCTGGATCGTCTCTTAAAAAACCATATGCTTTGGATGCATTTTGTCCACATTTAGGAGCTGATTTCTCAGTCGGTGGTAAAATAGTGAAAAAATGTGAAAATGATTGTATTCGTTGTCCATTTCATGGCTGGGTATTCCGAGCAAATGATGGATTATGCCTTGAAGTTCCTTATGCTAAGGATAAAAGTAAGCCAATTTATTTAACATTTGTTTTGATAGAATCAACTGACCATCATTTATTAATCAGAACCACCAAATGGAGTAAAAGTCAAAGTTTGGAAATGCCTTGAAATGAATGGATTCATTTATGTTTGGCATCATTCAGAAGGTAAACCAGCAAAATAGTTGTTTATTGGTATTGTTGAATAATATGATCATCTTCACGTTTCTATCTACTTTCAGGTGAAGACCCAACTTGGACTCCGAATAGTATTGATCATATCTCAACAAAAAAATGGAAATACTTTGGACGAACCGAGCATTTAGTCAATTGTTTACTTCAAGTAAATACATTTAGTTGATGTGCTTTATATCTTCCATCGCAATCACAAAATTAAACAATTCATTTTTTGCAGGAGATACCTGAAAACGGACCTGATTTTGCACATTTAAATGAAGTTCATGCTCCTTCTTTCATGTGGGGAGGAAAAATAAAAGAAAATAACAATATACTCATCGATTCTATCAGTCACAGATGGGAAAGTACATGGCAGAAGGGTGCATCAAATGATAGTCACAAAGCTATTCTCAGTCTGAAATCAATGACTTTTTTGTTTGGCTTTAAATTGGCTGAGCTGGAGTTTGATAGATTAGAGCAAATTGGCCCTGCAATCGTTAATCTATTCTTCAGCTTCAACCTTTTTGGAATCCGATTGGAAGGCTGTTACGTCCAAAGTGTGATCTCACTGGCTATCAACAAACAGAAAATTATCCACCATTTATACATGGAGCCAAATTGGATGTCATCAACAGTTGCTCAATTTTTATTAAGAGCTGAAGCAATCATGGTAGGTTGAAATATCAAAGTCTCCTATCAAGCAATAATTTCTTATTTATATTTTCGCATTTTAGCTTGAACGAGATATTCAAATATGGAGCAACAAAATATATCTGAATAACCCAAAATTAGTGAAGGAAGAGAAACAAATAGCTATGTTCCGACGCTGGTACTCACAATTTTTCAGTAGCTCTAAGGAGGCACAATACAAATTTGAAGATCTCTGGTAACGAAAATTGCTTAATTTCCACAATCAAAAACTCTATTCAAAGTAAATCTGCACTGTCAACCTACAGTTGAATAAAATCTAACACGAAATGTACAAAGATTTATGATTATTTATTGATATAAATGAATCAATATCGAGATATATATTATTCTCTTTTACTTGATTACAAATTCCATTTTTATTTTGTTACTCATTTGCATATATTTAGACAGTTTAGAATAAGCGCAATAACTGGTTAATGAACGAATGTTTTATTCAACAAAATAATGATAAAATTATTGTAAAGTGTGTAACACTTAAAAAGGCACAGATGAAGGAGGTAGCAAGAAAGCTTATCTTGACTTAATCACAAAATTCGACGATATTGATTAAGATAATAATTAAGCAACAGAGACAATAAAACCAAAATCAAATCTGTTGCTTCAAAATCTTCATTATTATCTCAAGGAATGTCACCAAATTTTGTGATTAAGGTAAGATAGGCTTTCTTGCTACCTCCTTCATCTTTGCCTTTTTGAGTGTTACACCCTTTACTTTAAATATTTTTGGTTCAATGAGAAATAGCAGAAAAGGGATAAGATAATTGAATGTTGAAACTGGTAATGTTTCTATAAAATCACAATCACAATATTTCCCATCATTTTAAGCCACATAGTATGTATCTTTGAGACAGATTCAGATCTAATTTCCAAATAGATTACACTCTGTCAAGTCACCTCGTTCCCTGATTAGATCGACCACAACGCTACCAAAGAATTCATATGCTTCGATTGCTATTAAATAATCACCATGATTCCAATAAGGATTTTGAATTATATGATCAGTATCAACTCTGTCTGAAGATGAAAAAAGGTTTCATTATTTATTGCTTTGAGCAGATGAAATTTTTTGTATTCTTACGACAAAGAGAATCCCTAAGCTTTTGGACATTTCTTTGATCTATAACCTGATCATTCAATCCACTCATGAATATCAATTTATCTGGATTAATGTTATGATAAGGAAATTCTGGAGGCTCAGCCGAGCCGTACAAAATGTAATTTTCAACTTCACCATTGTCAAAGAAACTCAAGTGATCTCTTTCAACGGATTGGAAGATGTGGAGTAAATTTTTCTTTGAGGTTCGGTCAAGAAGACTTGTATAAACATTGAGTCTCGATGCGTTGAGCTGCTTTCGATTAATACCTAAAGTTCCTTCGATTGCTATGCAGATGGGATTTGTTGCTTGATTCGCACATAATGCTGAAAGTGAACCAGAGAATAGAGCTGAATCGCTTGGAAAGGGTCCATTGCTCAAACTCAAAAGTTCTTGTACAGGTTTGTTCGGTATTGAAGCGAATACACCATAATCACCAGCGAATCCACCTGGTGTAGCTAAAATGACGATATCGTAATTATCTTGAAACCATGGCATCAGAGACATTTGAGTAATCATTTGAAGTGTTCCTTGTGAATGAGCAATGACAATTATCTTTTCTGCAATAGAATACCATTTTTTTAGAGAAAAAAAATTCAGTCTCCTTTTTAAATTGCTTGGATCTACTATCATATATATAAATAGTTCATTTAAAAGATCTAAATTAAACAGAATCAACTTTTCATTATAAACTAGAGTTTTAATGACAGTCAATATGCATTGAAGAGACTGCAATCTTTGATAAAAAGATACTTTTGTGCTAACGTAAGATGCTGTTTTTTCCCTCCGAAGTGAATCTTTTCGACATCACATTATTTGCTTTATATAAGCCTAACCCATCTAAGAAATGAAAAAAGTTAAGCTTACCGAATCCAGTTTCATTTTTAATATGTTCAACTGTTGCCGTAACATCGTAAATTCCGATTTCGTAGAAACTGTAATCCCAAAACTCAGGATCTGAGAAGAAAGTGGATTAGTTAATTACATTAACCAGTTTTATAAACAAAACTATTACCTTCAGGATTAAGATGTGTGTGATTAGTTGAATAAGATGTTCCTCGAGCATTAATAATCCAAACATCATAGCCCAAGTTGGCCAAAAGGAATCCAAGCGCAGCTGAAGTGTCATTCGGTGGATTACAGTTTACCCACGGCTTTATCTGTCCACCGGGTGAATTGAACATCCAGACTGCACATGATCCAAACAATGGATGCACTAATAAGACAGGTTTAAGAGTTTTTCGAGCTTCTCTCGCATATGGATTGATGATACGAAAATTTTGAAGGATGTAACCGTCTTTTGTTGTCACATAATAACGCTCATATTGAAAGCCTCGAGATTCAATGAGTTGTCCACAAGTTGCTGCTTCATCTGGATCGCCATTTCCAAACAACTGAAGAAATGCCTGTTCTTCAGCAAGAGTTGGATTGGTTGATGCGACCGATGCTGGACCTGCTTTCTCAACGGTCACTCCACAAGATTTATGAACAATCGAAATGTAAAAAGTGATACAAAATAAATAAATCATTTTGAGCTAAAAAGTCGAAATTTTCATTAAATAAGCGCAACTTCAAAAGCAAGCGAAATGCAAAGTAAAGCCAACAATTTAATCATTTTGTCACTTCAGTCACCTCTCAGTAATTGTTATACAAATAGTAAACTTGTTACGACTGAAATGTATTGCCACTATATCCATGAATATTTGAACAAATGTACAATTACCATTTTCAATGTATGTGTATAATGTCACAAGCCTCTTTTTACGTCAAACCGAGATCAGAAATTCAGAGTCACAGCAGAAATTTTGTAAAAATCGAAATCGATTGAGGGAATTTCCGTTGAAATTTGCAATTGTATGATTCAATTTCGGAGATGCATTAATATTGCTCAACCTTTTCTCTATTAACCGATCGAGAAAGAGCTCAATTTGACCATAAACATTAGTCCATGAGTCATCAGTGAGCAGTGTAGGTGATAGTAAATTGAGCGAGCACATCCTAGTATTAATCACGATAAATAGTTAGTTAAGAATTGGTGAGTTTTTTTAACAAACTTTACAAATAGTTTTCAGCAATAGTACCGGCATTGGGATCATCAAAACTTTGATGTTTAATCAAAAAATAATTTATAATTATTTGTATCAACAATATGTTTTTAACTTAGAAAAGTAAACTAAATTTTTCCTTCTTGGGTACTTTGTTGATTACCAATCTACCATCGTAACTAAGTGAAGCAAATATCCAAGGATCGGAAGCAGACCATTCAGCGGCATAAACACTATCTTCATGCTCTTCAAATGAGCAAATAAGTTCATCTTCTAATTTATTTTGACCAGTATTTGAAGTTGTATTATTAGAAAGAACACTTTGATCACCAACTTCACTTAGATCACTTTCATCAGGATCAACCAGTTGACCAAAAGGTTGTGAGGCTAAGCTGTTTATGCGAGTTAAATTAACACGAGAATCACTACTACAAGTCAAAACTAATTGATCATGGAATTGATTATATCTAATTGACCAAACCCAATGTGAATGATTTAACATAGTAATTGCTGGTGTAGTAGGATTACGAACATCCCAAAATTTATATTCACAATCATCACCACATGTCGCCATATAGTATTGGGCATTTGGATTGAAATCTACATCACGGACTTGTTGACTATGAGCATTTAAATAAAAAGCAAATGAAGATGATTTACACCGAATGTCACGAGCATAAACATTGTTTCCCAAAGCCGCTGCTATAATTGAACAATTGGAATGAGGACTCCATCTTATTGTCGTTATTTTGGTCAACTTATTGGATGCTTTTGTTGTAGATGATGTTGGATCTATTGCAGTTGACCAAGTTGACTGCTTGGTTTCAATATCCCATAATATTACTTTCCTATCTTCAAACGTCATCAATTGGTTTCCATCTTCAGGCTGCCAGATCGAGGTTCGGCCAACATTTGAATCTAAAGTAAATGGAAAGATAATCCGTTAAAAATATGCAACAGTCGAGTTTTTTAATGTTATCATTAAAAGCTTAAACCAACTTGATTTGAAGTCACACAGTTTATTCAATGATGGTGGTGTACTGTAATCTTTGTCAGCTAGACTGTCAACTATATCATTAGGTAATTCGTATAATGAACAACAACAGTCACGAGTTCTTGAAGAAGAGGTAGGGGAATAACATGTTGATATTAATCTAGGATTCTTTGGACAACAATTGATAGACCATATTTCACCGCCATCATGTTTAAAAAAAGCTTTTGAAAGATTGTTTGTTTCTTCAGAATATTCAAGCAGATGAACTTGATTTGAAGTTTGAAGTGATTGAGTTCCAACAAGAAATCTGACGAACGTAACATCAGCACCAATAGTTGAGATTGTTTGAGAACACAGAGCTCGAGCTTGATGCTCTAACCCATAAATCAACGGTGATTCCTCCTCACTTGATCTTCCAATTGAGTCCATTAATTACAAGTCGGGTTGAATGCTAATACAAAATAAACATATTGCATTCTATCAGTTTCATGTTATTCACATTCAACTTACTATAGGATCCAGAAAACCAATGCCTCGATGAAAATACTCGATACAAATAGCAAATCCTAACAGATACAATCAAACAGAGATGTAGTTACTGGTAACTGGTTACTTGATTAAAGGCGGAAAAAGTAGCGAGAATTGGTTATGACAGAAATTGTTGTAAAAACTTTTGATGTTAACCAAATTATCAACCATTACATGTTATTGTGAAAGTTCATGGAAGAGTCAGTATAATTAATTTTTCGTATTTTAAGAATTTTAACTTGCAACTTGAAACTGTTAGTAACGATTAGCAAGAAACTAGAAATCATTAAACAAATAGTAATATAAAAAATGGACATACACATGACATAGAATCTCGGATGCATTGAGTGTCGATTTTTTAACTTCAATTTTAACACCTCCTCCATAGTGTAAGTCAGATTCCAGTTCAAGATCAAATTGCGAATACAGAATTTGAAGCATTTGGTTCAGCGGCAAATATTGTAATGATTGTTTTAGCTAAAGTAAACAGAGGGGATATCATCATCTACCCTACTCAACCATGAACCTTCACCCAAGGTGACACTTAACATTGAAAAAGAGACGAAATTTATGACTAGAAGAAAATCAAAAAGTTCCATCGAATTCAACAAAAATGAGAGAGAGAGAGAGAAATGGAAGAAAGAGGAAGAAAAATGAATAAAAGGACGAGAGAAAAGGCATCATCATCATCCACTGATCAACCATGTACCTGTCCCTATCATATTGAAAATAAAAGTTTTACCGATTCTTCCTCTCCCTTCATTTCCCACAACACTGCAATATAAATGTATTTCAATATTTCAATAATACTTTCAAGCCATTTTAGTTTTAAGCAGTTGTGTGATCAAATTGAAACATCATGTTTATGAATTCATGTTTTTAACAAACCCATTCAAAATTATCAAAATACTTGTACTAACAGCAGGATCTTTAGAAAAATTGAACTTTGATCCAGTTTTGCAAATGACAAGTTTAAAACAAACATTCTGTTGATAGAAGATTTAATATAATAATTTGCTCTATTAACTGGCTGTGATAGATTTCAATCCAAGAAAGATTACATGTACCAGCATATACTTTGAACCTCAGGTGATTATAAAATGTTTTCATAGAAAGAAATTAAACGCAATAAGAATTAAATGACTCAAAAGCAAAAAGTAAAGGAAGCTTCCTTTACTCAAAAGCTGATGCATGAAAAAGTTCATTCAAAACTTCGCATATAAGCTGATAAAGACAGTGATTAATAGAAAAATCAAATAAATTATTAGAGCTATTTTCTGAATTTTAGTTCGAATAAAGATATCACCATTATTGAACAAACAATGTCTGAGAAAAAAGATAGACTTGTGCCAAATTTTTTCGAGGTCATTTGTTTGTTTTTTGCAGACAACTTTCATTTCGGGTGTTTTCATGCCCTTTAATAATGATGAAGATTATTTTGTTGATATTTTTGATTCAATGATATAATTCATATATAATAGAAATAAGATAACTGGATGCTGAAATTGATAATAATTCTATGAAATCACAATGACAATAGTTTTCATCATTGTACTTTACATACATAATGCACCTTTCGAGACACTTTTATGCGAATCTAATTTCCAGATAGATTCAGCTTGCATTCTGTCATAACGACACGTTTCTTGATTAGATCGACCACAACGCTACCAAAGAATTCATATGCTTCGATTGCTATTAAATAATCACCATGATTCCAATAAGGATTTTGAATTATATGATCAGTATCAACTCTGTCTGAAGATGAAAAAAGGTTTCATTATTTATTGCTTTGAGCAGATGAATTGAGAATTTTTTGTATTCTTACGACAAAGAGCGTCCCTAAGCTTTTGGACATTTCTTTGATCTATAACCTGATCATTCAATCCACTCATGAATATCAATTTATCTGGATTAATGTTATGATAAGGAAATTCTGGAGGCTCAGCCGAGCCGTACAAAACGTAATTTTCAACTTTACCATTGTCAAAGAAACTCAAGTGATCTCTTTCAACGGATTGGAAGATGTGGAGTAAATTTTTCTTTGAGGTTCGGTCAAGAAGACTTGTATAAACATTGATTCTCGATGCGTTGAGCTGCTTTCGATTAATACCTAAAGTTCCTTCGATTGCTATGCAGATTGGATTTGTTGCTTGATTCGCACATAATGCTGAAAGTGAACCAGAGAATAGAGCTGAATCGCTTGGAAAGGGTCCATTGCTCAAACTCAAAAGTTCTTGTACAGGCTTGTTCGGTATTGAAGCGAATACACCATAATCACCAGCAAATCCACCTGGTGTAGCTAAAATGACGATATCGTAATTATCTTGAAACCATGGCATCAGAGACATTTGAGTAATCATTTGAAGTGTTCCTTGTGAATGAGCAATGACCACTAACTTTTCTAATAGAATAAAATAATCCAATAGAATAGTATTTTTTTAGAAAAAAATTTTCAGCCTCCTTTCCACTGGGAAGTCTTGAAAATTGTGTTTTTTAATTTCGTGAAAAACTTACCGAATCCAGTTTCATTTTCAATATGTTCAACTGTTGCCGTAACATCGTAAATTCCGATTTCGTAGAAACTGTAATCCCAAAACTCAGGATCTGAGAAGAAAGTGGATTAGTTAATTACATTAACCAGTTTTATAAACAAAACTATTACCTTCAGGATTAAGATGTGTGTGATTAGTTGAATAAGATGTTCCTCGAGCATTAATAATTCAAACATCATAGCCCAAGTTGGCCAAAAGGAATCCAAGCGCAGCTGAAGTGTCATTCGGTGGATTACAGTTTACCCACGGCTTTATCTGTCCACCGGGTGAATTGAACATCCAGACTGCACATGATCCAAACAATGGATGCACTAATAAGACAGGTTTAAGAGTTTTTCGAGCTTCTCTCGCATATGGATTGATGATACGAAAATTTTGAAGGATGTAACCGTCTTTTGTTGTCACATAATAACGCTCATATTGAAAGCCTCGAGATTCAATGAGTTGTCCACAAGTTGCTGCTTCATCTGGATCGCCATTTCCAAACAACTGAAGAAATGCCTGTTCTTCAGCAAGAGTTGGATTGGTTGATTGGACCGATGCTGGACCTGCTTTCTCAACGGTCACTTCACAAGATTTATGAACAATCGAAATGTAAAAAGTGATATAAAATAAATAAATCATTTTAAGCTAAAATGTAGGGTTACTTGATTGAAATTATTGAAAAAAGTAAACTTCAAATACCAGCTCAATCCAAAATAAAAGCAACAATTAACACTTCAGTCTTTTATAATAATTGTTCAACGCATCGACTTCAACGCATTGTATTTAAACTCAAAAACATTTGTACAATCACCACGTGTATCCGCGTGGATATATACAATCATCCGCGTGTATTGGGACTAGCAATAATTTATACCAATATTCAAAGGTGTTACATCGCGAGAGTATATCAGACATTGGCAAATAAATAACATGCATCAATTCAAACAACAACAACTCACAGCAACTCAATATAAAAAATTCAGTGGATTTTTGTCTAAACCTTTCTGATTCAATTCTATTTTGAAATTCAAAATTTAAAATTATTAACTCGATAATAAAGGGTGTTAGGAAAGTTATAAAATTATAAAAATCATTCACCTTGCTCATGAAACTGATCTTGTTTTGTTTCAGGATTGGATTAGGGATGGCAATGCAAGATGGATTGCTTGCTCTTTGACCGAACTAAAATAGAGCTATTGAACTCCGATCTGATTGAGCTCGACCTTTTACAGAGTGAAGTATTCGATAAAGACCAGCATAAGTGTACAAAAATTGCCTAAAATTGCAGTTTTTAGTTTAATTCAATCATTTTAGTCAGCAGTTGCCAGGAAAATCAACCCAATGAAAGATCAATCTTCTTATTCTCTGTTTTCCCTATTTCCCTTATTTTTTTATCAGAGCTGGAAAATCAGCGATTCTGCCCTTCTCTGTTCATTGAAACCTTCCACTCGAACTTTCTTAACACCCGTAAATAATAAGATTAAATAAAAAAATGTAGATACGGTATTTGTTTTGAGCCTCCATCTAGTGAATCATTTTAAAACCATTAAACCATTATTGAAACCTTGTCATCAAGACAATTGTTTTTATCAAACTACGCAAATGAACGAAACCACTGAATTGCAATGGAGTAATTAATAATTTTAATTTTGAATATTGATAATTTTATCATCATAACATCAAGCTTTCAACTAAATAAAGTAGAAAAATAAATGTAAATTTAGAACAAATGAATGGAATGAATTTTCAATATTAAAGCAACAAAATTACGATTGCAATAAACATTCATCGTCTTAAAGCATTATATTTGGTTGAAAGAGATATTTATTGATTTAAAAAGACTATCTAATAAAAATCTCTTTAATTTAATATCAGATAGGAAAAAATTTCGTACATTATTTTATACACAATTTTATAACGAAGGCAAAACTGAAAAGAGCGGGTAAATGCAGTGTCTACATTGTAGATGGATTACTTTGGGTTAGGAAACAGCTGATGATGATGCAATGTGATTGGTTATTTTAAATATTCTGCTGCATTTCAAATCTTTGTTATTTTGTTGTTTAATTTCCTTTGATTGTCTCTATTATTTTCCATTAATTTTAAATTTGTGCTTTGATAATCACCTATAATCATGCCTAATACGGATAAAGGATCACCTCCGCTAAGTTTAACCCGAATCCGACATTTATACAGCAAATTTCGAAATCGAGCAAGTAATCCTGAAGGTTTTGACTCCAAACTTAATTATTGGATTGGAGCAATCAATGATTGGAGTGTGAAAGAGAAAAAGTATCAGTTTAATTTGGTTGAAATCAGCAAGGCTTTCAAACGTGATAACTTGATACCTGATTTAGAGTGCCTAAGACTTGTGGCATCTGAACTGAAACGTCGTAATAACCTTGTGTCTCGAGATTATTTTATTAATAATATTTGTGCTGAGAATGGCTCCAATTCAAGTTGGCTATCTTGGGGATTGGGATCGTTAAGCAAACCTCTAAAGTTTGGTTTGTCTTGGTTTAATAATCAAGGAGATGAACAAGAAGAATGTGAAATAATCGATCCAAGTATTACTAATAGTTTAACATTGGTGAACGTGGATGCAGTAACTTCTGGAGCCAAAGAGCTGATGACACTACTCACGGAGCATCAATATATCGACAAATGCCTCAGATATGAAGAATTCGAACGACTGATTTTGACCAATTTTGAAATAGAACCCGATCAGTTGGATGTTTTGTTGTTATATTTAATCGCTAACAAGCAAGCTGTTACTATGGAAGATAAAGGAACTAAATATATCAAATTTGGTGATAACATTCAGTTTAGTGATATGGATATAAGCTTGAGAAGGCTTGAATCAGCTCGTGATCTGATCGAAGATGATATAATCAAGGTTGAAATCGAAATCGAGAAAGCTCTTGAAGAAGCAAAGGCTGCTGTAAAATCTTCCAATAGAATAAAAGCCAAGGCATTATTAAGAAAGAAAAAGAGGCTGGAAGACGTTTTGAGCAAGAAGGAAGCTCAGCTTGATAATATTCATTGTCTTTCGGAAAAATTGGTTGATGTCCAATCGAACAAGGCTGTTGTTTATGCTTACAAAGAGGTTGCTGATGTTTTAAAATCAGCGCAGCTTAAACACGAGGAAATCAATGATACCATTTCCAGCATGGAAGATGTTTTCGAAAATCAAAATGATATTCTCAGTGACTTGGGTCGAAGCATGGCGACAACCATTATTGATGATGACGAATTGGAAGCTGAATTGAAAGCATTCATGGCAGAAGACGAAGATATTGAAGTACCGAAAGTTTCAGACCGCTCACCCAAAGTTACAGATGACAAACTTGAAGATTTGTACACACGGCTTGAAAATCTTCGTCGACCTATCACAACTGATGAGGAATTGATGGAAGGATCATCTAATCGAAAGTCACTCAAGCGAAAGGCAACTTAAAGAAACCTTTAGTCGGAATTGAAGTTAAACTATCAAGTGCTGGCAATGGATTTCTGAACAGTAAAAAATCTGTTACAACTATATTGCCCCAAATCAAATTAATTGTTTTAGTCTTGTCTTTACTTTTAACAATATTTTCAGCTTAAATTAAAATTTTTCTACAACTGTTTAAATTGTACTCATTCGTATCTCTTCAACAATCTCACTTCAAATTTCAAATGGTTTTACACTGCTTCCATAAAAGAACCGAATTTCCCAATGAACTTAAACACTTGGCTTTCGATTCCATTCCTTGACCATCTCTTTATTATCATGTTGGCTGTCCATCTTTCTCAACGTTATTAAATAATGTAACTAAACTTTCAAACTTTGTAAACTTACATGATTTTTTCAATTTCAACTAACACGAAGAAAAAACTTCTGATTGAAAGTAACAATAAAGAAATTATAGAAATTATTTGCCGTTCATTTATGAAATAAAGTAAATTATGTAGCGATTATTAAAATGATTTATTGTGATTGATTAGAAGATTTGTCAAACAAATGAAATAACCTTTTCTCATAGCTATTCACTTTCTCATAATTGAATTACATGAAATATTACAATTCTAATGGAAAGCAAGTTTGATTCTTTAGGGAAAACAAGTGATTAAATTAGAGTGAGAAGGAAAAAAGTGTTTCGTTTAATTCACCGCAATCAACAAAATAATTGTCGATATAATCATTACTAAAATATACAAGTAATAAGAACTGGAAAGATGAAAGATGACGATAATGACAACAATAATGTTTACAAGATATTGTATTAAAAGAGAGTTAATAATGAAATTTCAGAAACAACAGACGTACATATCATTAAATGACTTTAAATGATACGCAGAAATTTATTCGATCCAGATTAACCCAGAATTTTTAAAGAATTTCGTTAATCTAGTTTCTAAGTTTAATAAAAGGAGATTAACATATGTTTTTGTTAAACATGACATTTATGAAATACAATTCAATAGCTGTTGTCAGGCCCGCAATTTTCGATCATTTACTTAAAGTAAAAGTCAATCTACATGAATTCATGTCATAATGTTTGATAATTTGGTCTCAATCAAAAATCCAACTACAATTCAATCATAAATTGACCAAGATTTGTGATGTTTTAAATTTGGGTTAAAATCCAACATTGTACAACACTGAAAGTGAAACCAGATTAGATTGAAAACGAAATCAAGTGATGATCATAATAATAAATCATTTATTATAATATTCAACTAAATTGCTACAAACTCATAATGTTAATAGATGTAAACTAAATAATGAAAGTTAATCTCTAAATCTTTAATGGTAATCACTCATAATGGTTGAACAAGAAATGATTAAGTATGCTTTTTGACTGGAAATAAAAGGTTAATGAAGGGACAAATATGATGAGGATGATGATGGTTATGATGATGAATGAAATGATTGGTAATTATGCAAACACTTGAAACTAGTTTTGATGTTGACTGAAGACAATCAAATATTCCGAACTCAATCTTTGTATAAATTATTTATTTTATGGATTAATTATTTAGTTGAACAATTAATGATTGAATAGTTAATGAAAATTAAAAGACAAAAATCATGTAATACTTGATATTATAAAATAATACAATTCATTTCAAGTTTATCATTTACCTTTTTTGTTTCCTCAATTTTAGGTTTGGCTTAACCTGATAGCTTCTACTGACCAGTACAACAACAACAGTAATCACGACATGATCATTATAATGATAACAATAATGATAATACATAATTTACTTGATTTTCCCTCTTTAATTAGCCAACACACAAGAAAATCACAATTTAAGGTTCATCACAAGGAGAGACAAAAATGTATTGAAAGGAAGGCCTTCACTGGTAAACACGTTAGACTCCAATTTGTTAACAATTGAAGGTAAATACTGTATTTTATAACACATTCATCAGACAATCAAGTCTATTAATTGAATCTAAATTGACTTACAGGTTTAATGAATTGTTGACCACTATTATTACCATTGTATTAGCAACCTGAATATGATCAGTTTCAGGCTAAGCTGCAAGATGAGCTTCAAGATGAAATTGGTAAATCTAATTGAAATTTGACTGTTAAATGATTCAGACTTTATTTCCTACATTAATCATAGTTGTTAATCAATGACCGTTATAGATAATATGTTAAAGAGTTGAAAATTGAAAGTCAATTTATTAATTTTTTTATATTCCGGTCAAAGGTAAACGTGATTTGACAAACCCTGATTTTTGTTTATGATTAACAGTGAAAACCAGGAAAGCTTGAAACAAAATTAACGACTTATAAAGTTAATTAGATAATTGGAGTTACTTTATTACCATTATTATTAATATTTCATTGTTTTTTATATAATATCTTTTTGTATCTTTATCTATTCAACTTTCACCTTAAAATGTTGAACCACTTTAGGCTTCACTTCAATCATGTAAAACCCTGAGATTATTAAACATTGAAGGTTTACAATCAATGATATTGAGGTTAATAATCGTGTAACATGTAATAACATGAAATCTAATATTTTAAAGATATCATTGATACCAGTCAATTTGTATCATCGTTGACTGTTTAATAGCAAGCTGTTTATACTGGCTGTTCACGTCTCAGGCAATCACTTAGAGTCTTATATTTCGCCAGCCAAATATGATAACGCAATCAAAATCACGGCATTTGATCAAAAAAATTTCCGATCAAGTTTGCTTTTCCTTCCAAAATGAGATGTTGATAAAACGCAAAAATGATACTTCCTCCGATTTCCTTCAAAATGTTGACTGACCAGAGTTTGACACTTCTTGGCTTTGATCTTGTTACTATCATGGCAATTGTGTTATGCCATTAAATTGCTGAACGTGTAAGAATCCTCAATTGTTTTCCAAACCAATTAAGCTTTTGTTGATGGTTAGTTAAAACCTGAAATAATTAGGAAAAAATGTGTTTGTATAAATGTAAAATTACAAAACAAATGAAATACCTTCATTGTACAATAGATATCAACTTACCTTTCATTAACATCACCAACTGACCTTAACTTGTGCGGTTAATTAGTAAACAGTTAGCACAACAAAGGTACAACAAATTAGTTAAAAAGGGTTTACCCTTTCAACAATTTACATGCATTATTAACAATACAATCCATTAATAGCAATACGTTTAATAAAGAGCAGTGGTCAATTCACTTTGTCCTTTGTTTTTTTTCAACATAACTTGACTTGTTTGAGGTAGTTGTTCTGGTCAATGCAAAATAATTTAATCATTATCAGGTAAGAGTTAATAACAGCCATTAACATTGATTGATTTTTTGTTTGTTTGTATATTTGGTTTATGATTGATTATGACTCTTTCATTAAGGTTCATTCAAACTTGAATAGCGTTTGTAAAACGTTTTTCACTGGTAAGTTAAGTGTTCAACCAATTCAAGGTGTAACACACAAATAGCTGATAATTTTGAGCAACCATTAATATACTTGATCAAATCCATTAATGATAAATCACTTGAAGAAAAATGAAGTAGAAACAATTTGAATCAATTATTTGAGCACATTTATAAAGCAGACAAGTGTCAACATTAAACACAAAATGGCCAGTAACTCTTGACTCGGGAAAACCATAAATGTATGAGAAATCCACTCGACAATCTTAACAACACTAAATTATCACTCAAATACAAGGTTATATTGACTAATTAAAATTAAACTTGACTGTTAAACAATCATGTCAAAGGAAAAGTTTTCAAAACAAAACAAATAACAAAAGCTGCAATTGAAAACAAAGTATTACTCTGAAATGTATTGGTTGAAAATCTCGAAAAATGTCTGTTATGCAAAAAAAGTCTTGCCATTTGATTAAAGATGGAGCTGCTTTCGAAGATAGCGATTCAATCAGACATTGTAAATAAAATGAATCGATACAATTGTTTCAACTAAATTAGCCTAATCAGAGTAAGTTTTTGATATCATTGAATATTCGTTGAACTTATTGAATTATAACCATCTGAAAATCAATTAGGAAACAAAAATGGTATGTTATTTGATTTTATTTTACTGCAATTGAATGTTGGAAGTTCAATTTTTTGTTGTACTTCTAGTGAAAAAAAACTATGAAAATGTGAGCTGAATAAAGTAGCTCATTGTTGTTTGATTAATTCTTTATTCATTGTTGAAACAAATGATGACCTAGAGAAAAGTTATAAACAGATTCAAGTTACCTTGGAAGATGAAGAAGATGAAGAGGAACAAGAGGAAGAAGAAGAAGAGAAAAAGGTAAGAAAAGGAAAGTTGATTGTTCAAAACGAATCATTATTACCAGCAAATGTTAATCTTACTGTTGTTTTTTATTGTTGAAGTTCAGTTTGAATGATGACCAGGGCGTTCCACATGATGAGATTTGAAAGTAGAAAGAGTTAAAAACAAAGAAGAAGATGATGTTGAAGGAGAAAGTAAAGATGAAAGTCTTGAAATTGTTACTGGGTTAACATGGTTCAAATTAGGCCAAGAGGAAGCCAATTGCAAGTTGAAGATGAAGCAAGAAACAAAAAATTATACTTTCACACGAACTTTTTCATCTTCTTATAAATATTATTATTCAATCATCATCGTAATCATCATGTTATTTCTCAGATAGAAACACATCAATTCCAAGAAAGGAAAGAAAACAGTAAAATCAATGAAAAATGATTTATCAATTTTTCACACAACAATTTTTTTCTCTCTTCCAAGAAATTGAACATTATTTCAAAACATAACTGGTCTAGGTTGATCCTGATCATCATTATCATCATTAGGCCATTTATTATCATCATCTTGATCATCATCTTATTTATTATGACTATTATTATCATTATTGTAGCGTTTACATTTCAATGAAGCCCGTTGTAAACAACATTTACGCTGAAAAAACGTCAGATTTAATAGTTTCAATGATCATTTCATTTCGTTTAAGGCCATTTAAATTAAAACTGGTTTCTTTTGACAGCTGCTTTCAGTTTCTCTTTCTCTCTCTATCATCGTCTTCTTAATCATCATTCTCTCCTTCTCTTCATCCACCTTCCTCATCTTCGTCGTCTTCAGTTCTTCAGTTCTATTGGAGAAAGCTTTGATTACTTTCACTTGGATTTACCATTAAGTGCTAACCTTTTCACCGATCATAATTTATATCCCTCATTGTATCAATATCGATATTGGCTGATATCTGATTAGATCCAATCTCTTTATTGTGATAAGATGGTGACCTCGATTAGTGAATATGTCATCAAGTTTACCCTCAGCTGTGGATTAAAAATGTTCATAAGAGATTGGAATTGTTAACTCATTGGAAACCCAATCAACCTAAATATGTTCATCAGTTATGTTAAATTGAAAGATTAATTGATTTTATGTTTTTTTCATTGTTTTTACTAAGCTATGTTATCAACATCAGTTTTGTCCTTTTCAAATAAGCTGCCTCTTTCACCAGCGGTCGATGAAGTGAATGGTGAACCTGAGGATCTATTATTAGGATATCGGTCAAAGGAAAGTGTTGATAGTTGTTACCCTCATCACCAACAACAACCCAAATCTCAACAGCATCGCTGTAATCAACGTGTTCCTGGACGCAGCCGTTACCGCTCTCACCATCACCACTATCATCATAAACAGCAGCGTGAAAATTCACCTCTTTCAAGTGATTCCCTCGGATCATCGTTAACAAGTGTCAAAGTTAAATATCTGGGTGCAATTAGAGCAACAGGTCGATCAGCAATTCTCAATAAGGGTATAACAGCCATACAAAGTGAATTGATTGACCTTTACACAATTGCTCAGCGTAAATTTGTTTCCACTTCATCTAATCAAACCTCTTCTTCGTCTTCCTCTTCCTTCTCATCAACACCATCACCCGCTTATCAAATCATTGAAATATGTAATTATGGTGTTGTTATCGCTGAACCTGACCCTTCAGCTGCTACAACATTGTCCGTTGTTGGACAATCCAATTGTGTTAATCCAAACCGAATTGTTGTCACTAAAGTGATTACACCTTTATCTAATATTGTGCTATGGGCTGGAGTCAGATTTAATTGTCGTCCGGTTAAGGTTAGAGGTCGCCATCGTCTTGGCGCCGCTTTTATCCCGCTCTCTTGTTCAACAGCTGTTCTTAAGGCTTCCTCTTACACTCCTTTAACAACAAGTAGATCGCGATTTTTATCATCGTTAAGTCATCCTCCGTTATTTTTATGTGTCCTACGTAAAGTCTCTTCACCTAAAATTTTCGAGTGTCACTTATTTGCTTGTTGTACAATTGAAGATGCCATAAACCTATCTTCTAACCTATCTGATGTTCAAAATGGTATTTTAAAGGTTGGTAACCCTTCGGTTCCGTTACAAAGTGATTTACCATGCTATTCTTATTCAACATTTGATGAAGTTGAATCTCGTACATCATCTCGACAGTTGTCATCTTCAACAATCTCTGTTGATCCTCGCCACGTTGTTGGAACCGAGTCACCGTCACTGTTAACTGATCGAACTTCAAGATTAACCGTTAACTCAGAGGAGCCAATGACACGTTTTGTTGGTTTAATTCAATCAACGAGATCATCTGGACTGTCTTCATCATCTCCGAGAAGAGAAATGTTCAATTACCGCCGTGAAATAGGTTTGCGGCCATGGCCTTCTTCGGCTGGTATTAAAATAAATGGTAATACTCAGCCTGGGCTCAGTTCTTCATCAGACTTATCCAGGGTTATCAGGCAGGATAAAAGAAGTGCTTCTAAATCAGAACAATTATCTCAACATTCATCTTCCCAATATTCAATGTGCCAAGCTTGCTTATCAAATGGACAATTGGAGAGACAATTAAACTCCAACAATAGTCATCAGAGCGAACGAGTCTCTAAAAAAGATCACAATATGAATTATTCAAATGGTTTGGACAGTTCAACTTCAGTCAAACCATTAACTCAATCCAAACCCAATCAGATTGAGACAAATAATTACAATGGTTATGTGGTCCAATTTAAATACAATGAATCAATCAATCATAATAACCACCGATACAAAAGTACGCCCCAAGAAACCATCGCCAACAATAAACAACCAATCGACCCCCTAACATCAGCAAAAGTGCCAAATATAAGTGAAGACGAAAATTTAAGCAAACTAGGTCGAAGAGGTCAACGATTCGGTAATTCCAATAATAATAATCACAGGATTAATGGAAGAAGTAAAATGAAAAATAATTGTCAATCAGCAACATCTAGTCACAATAAAAGTAACAACTGTATTATCAATAACGATTCGGACCATTCTTGTCATAACCATTTGAACGATTTTCGTCATAATGAACGCTATTCAAAGTCAGCCTACAATGGATTCAACCGTATCATTGAGGATGATAATTTAACCGACTTAACAAATGACTCTGCTTTCCTTTCAAGTGATTTAATTGATGGTGATGGTTTGTTAACTTTCGTTGAAGATGATTTACGGGATAATTCAATTTATCCACCAATGGTTAAAGTCAATCCCACTATTAATGGCCACCTTCATGGTGGATGGCCTCTAGGATCATCTAACCATCACAATAATCATTTAACACTTTATCCTAATCATTATCGAAGTGATATACCATCACGATTATCATCATCGAATGGTCTATTTCGTCGATTGGGACGCTGGAAACTTCGATCCTGGGTTAGAAAATCTTTTAACCTTAAATTTCGCCGGAAAAAGAAGCGAAACAAAGTTGATCTTTTTGCTGATCGTGATCTTCGATATTTATCTTTAGCTGAACCTTTAGATTACATCGGTGATCGTAAATTAGGTCTGTCTAATGGCAATTTACCATTAAATAGATTACAGTTGAATGGTCAATCAAGTAATCAGACTAAAGGCTACTTTCTCGGAATGGAAACAGTTAATGACAATTACAGTTCAACCAAAGTAATGGGAACACAAGAACTTCCTGAAGAACGAACTGGTCTTGAAAATTTGAAACAATTAATTGAGAAGCGAAAGAATCAAACCACTTGCCAGGTTGATTCACTTTTAGTCGCTAATGGTACTTCAAAAGGGACAAAGAAAGGAAAACCGGAAAATGGCGAAACCAATGAAGATCAACATTTATCTAAGATTGATTTATTTAATGAGCTTGGTTACCTTCCATGATTGACTAATTAAAAAATGACCGTTGAAGCTGGACTTGTTTAAACGGACTTAAATGTATATTATTGATAAAAAAATCGATTAATAAATGATTTTTGTACATAACACCTAAAGAGTAACCTTTGGTTAATCTGATTATTGCAAATTATAGTTAAAGCGAACAAATTCGTGATCAGTAATGAAAGGGATTCCTACTTATATTTCGATTTATTAATGACAAATAAAAATAAAGTGCAAGTAATTAAAGATAAGATTTCTTAAAACTTGATTTAGCAACATAATTCTGTCAGACATCTATTGTGATCTGTTCTAAATTGAGCGGCTTTTCGGCTTGTAATAGTACAAATACTTTTGATCAGTTAGTTTATCCGACCCAATTTGACTGAGTTTTCAAGCTACATCTCGCATTTGTATTACTTTTTAAACTAATAAAATTGCCTCCTAAATCATGAGTACACCTATTAAGAGAAATGTTTAATGACCGTTGAAGCTCGATTTCTGCGTTGAAATTTAAATTTTATGCGAAGTGTATGTATTAATGCCAATTTTGATGGCCTCAGGTAACAGAATCAGGGAATATTATTGGTAAATATACCAATTAAGTATTAATAGATCAGATTTTGGAGTGTATCAGGACAAAGTTAATATAGCAGCTATGAATAAATTACAGGCAATTCAAGTTATAAGACCCTGATTCATAATAAAAAATCTAATAATCAGTCCTTTACTCTGTCTAATTAGAATGAAAAAACGGTTTGACAAAAACATCATTTGCAATTGAAATTAAGAGGATAAAATTTGGCCAGAATTTAATTTTGATTCGTTATTTTTCAATTAATTGACAAATATGTCAAGTCTCAGAATGTAATTTCAGTCCAATTAACTGAGTGAATGTGTTTAGGAATCGGGAAGAAAAATATAAATTCCCCAGCAGTAGAATCGTACGTTGTCCAAGAAGATGAAGCAAACTTAAATGATTCTAAATTCAACAGCCTTTAAATCACACTTTACAAAATTTGCAAAATTTAATATTTCATTCCAACAGACCAATTTGACACGGACATGTTGGTCTTTTAATTGTGAATTCATAGCAATGATTGTATTCATGTCTCATCAAAATCTAAACATAACGAATTCACGCGAATCTAAGTAATGTTATCCTATTATTAATATCCTAATTGGGAATCAAAAAAAACAAGGATTGCAAAGCTTTAGGATAACAATCAATAGGATTATGTTTAATGTCCTGTTATAAGACCGAGAGATGGCGCTCTGATAGAGTTTTCCGATCAAAAGTTTGTTGCAACGGAAAGTGGCATCTAGTGACAGAGTTGCGTTCTAATTTTGGAAATTTGTTCAACAATTTCACTTCGGTTTTGACTTTTATATACAGGGTTATACATCTTATAATACTTTACCTTGGATTTACCTTGTATTTACCTTTAACTACTTTCTTCGCTTTTTTTATCTTAAATATCGTCTTTTTATTATCGTTTCAACTCGTTTTCACACCAATCGCATGTTTTTCATACAAACCTTTGAACTAATGAAAACATTTTTATAAAAAAAACAGTGTTTTAACCATTTTTTGTTTTTGAAAATTGTTTGAAAACACTTTTGAAGTCACCAGTTTCCATTCAACAGAATTAATTATTAATGTTTGCGTTTCTTATTTATTATCTTGTTTTGTTTGACACCTCGTCTGTCTTTGCTTTTTTACCTTTCGTCGCCAAAACCCTGGGCATGCAGGGAATCAGTTTAACGGAGAATGATATTGATCCGTTAACTGGTTCTCTGATGGCCAACAAATCGCCCGATTTACTGAGATTGGAACAAATGATGATTGAGGAAAAATTAAGCAAATTAACTTGTGACCAAATGAAGGGTTTATCCAAAGGACAAATGCAACTGTGTCACCTTTATAAGGATCATATGCCTCACATTGGTAAAGGAGCTCGACTCGGAATAACTGAATGTCAATGGCAATTTAAAAACAGTCGTTGGAACTGTTCAATCGACGATTCAACCGTTTTCGGATCAATTTTAACCAAAGGTAAGATTCAATTACCATCTTGCAATTAATAATTTTTTGGTTAAACCAATTTTAACAGTAATTGTATTTTGACATTGCTTTTGAACTCAATTACAGCTTTAGGTTATTTTTGGTTATGCATAACCTAAACCCATGGAATTAAATATTCAGAAAGTGTAATTGATACAATTTAGAGCTACAAATCATTAATTATTATTCCAAGCACAGAATAAATTGACCATTTATTAGCAAGTTAATACGGTAAAATTGAATGTTACAAGAATCTCAATTTGTGAAGTAAAAGAAGCGAATGAAATCATTAGTTTTTACAATAAAACCATACAATCCAAGAGTGATTACAATTGCTACCGTTAATCAACATTTTACCACAGATTTTCCTGTTTCTACTTGAGCATTCAAATGTTTTTCATTCAAATTTAAAACAAAAAAAAATCAAATTTAAAAGTCGATTTCAATCTGTTTGCAAAATGCAAAGTGTGACAAAATAACGTTTTAACACAAGTTCACGGTTTGAAATCAAAGACAAGTGTTGCAATCGCATGATGTCAATTAATCAATCTAATCAATTCATTAACTATCACTTCTCACTGCATAATAAGTCCATTAAACAAGGATGAAATGTGAATGATGATGATGGTTAAAACTGATTGCATTAAGAGGAAAAGAAGATGAAAGTAAATGATGAACATGAAGATGAAAAATTAAACATTAAAGTTGGAGTTTTCCTTCCCAGATAGATTTATCTTGAGTTAGTTAAACCGTCAAACTGATTATCATCATTCCCATCTTCATCTTAACCCTTAGTCCATAATAAATGTAATAAAATATCAATCACAATGTTTTTGACGTTTCTTTCAATTCATTTTTTCTTCTTCTTCTTTTCAATATACATTTAGATAACATTTTTGCACTATTTTTCGTTCCATCAATTTCCGTTTCAACAATTTATTATACTCAGCAATATACACAAAAAGTGTACCGATAATAAGATATTTTATTCATTAGAATCGCCTAGCTGTAATCAACCATTAGCATTTGAATAAAGCCTAACTTGAAAGGTAAGAGGCAACAAAAAAGTTTACAACAGATTGACAGAATCACGTAAATTTAACAAAAATTTGTTATCGCTTCTTAACAAAAGGTTGGTAAAAAGTTGTTGAGCAAAAAATTGGCCAAAATATTAGTGAAAAATGGCCAAAAAAGAGGAACCAATCCCATTGAAAGGCCTTTACTTGTTGAACTGATCTTTACTTGAACCTGACTTTTCATTGAAACTTGTTTAACCTGGGATAATAAAACTGTTTGTAAACACTTAAAGTAAACAATTTTAGTGACAAATGATTAATAATCTTGTTAATTTGTTAATTTAAACGGAAAGATGGAAACATTGTCAACAAAAAGGTAAATCTCAATTGTTGATCAATTGAATCACTTTCAATTTACCATTTTCAATAAACTCTTTTCCCTTTTGTATCAAACATGAAATTTAATCAACCCAATGATTGACTATTGTAAATTGCCTAGTAAGGTACCTTTCAAGTAAATGGTTGGAAAACATTGGAATATGTTTTTGATTGTTTCACAGCCATTAATTTTAATAAGCTCCATTAAATGATTAATATTACCATAAGTTTAATATTGGCCTGAACCTTAACTACATTTAAGTCTAACATGATTTATGGTTAAATGACAACTACAGTTGACCAATATACTCTTATGTACCTTTAGTTGAGTAAGCAAAAGGATGAGAAAAGAATAGAAGAGCAAAAAAATCGCAAAATTTTATATTAAACTCATTCTCATCCTCATCTTTACCCTCCTCCTTGTCATCCTCCGATTGATCATCATTTATCTTTAAACTTTACAATTTCGTGTCTCTGTTCAAATTTCAAAAGTTTTACTCTCAATTGACCCAAACAATAGGTAATAAAGAGAATAGACAATATCCTATTCTTCCGGTTCTTTCATGGAATCCCAATTTCCTTGGATATTACCGTTACCCTAACCGTTAACAGCAATCAAACAACTGCAAAACATTGATTCACTCCCAATTGCATCCCAGTAATTTGTCAATGACTTCAAGTCTTTCTTTATTTCATTTTCCAGTTTCAATCAAATTTCAATGAAAACAATAATCTTAAGGATTTCAACTCATTCCTAGTGACCTAAAATTGGCTGCAAATGAAAAGTCCTTCAGGCCAATTTAAAATGTCTTTTTAGACCAGTTTTCAAATGAGAAAATGATTTTCAACATTTTCCTTTACCAAATTGCATTACCGTTTACGAGTTGGTTTTATGATTATTGTTGATTATTTTATTAGCTTTATATTTACTTTGTAAGGCTTTCAATGGGAATTAAAAATGAAAGTAATAATAAAATCAATTGATCGGCAATTTGGCTACTAATTCAAGTTTACTTTAATTGCATCCTCAAGCTCAACATTTGTTCAACTAAAATTATCATTTTTTACTTTTCCGTCCTTTTCATCATTTGAACGCCCAACAATTTTTATCATTGAAAACTGTTATAAAATACAAACCACTTAACATTAAATCATCGCCATCATCATCATTTGGTAGATTCAATTAGATTGCCCTTTGCTTCGCTCATTGGTTTACCTTTCCAGTTTTGATTTGCACATGCAACTGCTACTGTTTGGACATAAGTACCTTAACAAGTCCACTCTTTATCATCATCCATTACTTTTATCGTAAATCAAATTAGAACAAATTCAATCATCATTAGTATCATTCAGATGGATAACAGTTTTACCCGAATTTATCAATTTATATAAAAAAAGAAGAGGAAGCTTAAAAGGTTGTTCAATATTAGTATCAAAGTCACGGATCAATGGATCAAGTTGATAATGATGATGATGTGGAGGAGGAGGAAGATGCGGGTGATGTTGAGGTGAATAATGTTGGATACTGATTTCAAACTCGTGTCTTGTTTCTCATCATCATACAGATTGCATGGAAAGGGAAGAAACGATCCTCTTCATTATTATCATCAACATCGATTCCATCAATATTCTCATTTCTCTTTTCTCAGCATTTCTCTTCTTCATCTCGCCAAACTCATCTTTGACCCACCATTAGATGCATATTAATATTACAAATTGTATCATTTAATCTGGATTGATAGTTAACTCAATTACCTCTTGTATTCATTGAAAATACCACAGAACAATGTAAAGTCAAGGGTTGCGATTCACTCTTCAACAGTTAATTACATTTCAATTCTCATCTGTAACTCACAATTAAACTTGACTTTTTTTAACAATTTATTCAATTCAATGAGTAATAATTTACTCATCAAATTGGTTTAAAAATAAAAGTCTGGTTAAAACCTTTGCTTTGTAAGCAAAAGCAAAACCAGAAAATATTGATCTTTGAACATTAAGCTTTTCATGCTTCTTAATCAATTCGATTCATTGTATTACGATTAGTAATGCAATTTTGATGTATTAATAACTGTACATTAAACTTTATATTAAATGCAAGAGGAAGTTTTTTAGAAATGAAAATTAAATCAATCTAAAACATTTCTAATTTTCAGTCAAACTGTACTCAATTTTTAACGAGCGTGAATGGTTTTCTTTCGAGTTAAGGTTTGTAGAGACGAAAAAACTGCGTACAAAAGTGACTTATAAAGTGACAAGAAAATATATACGACCTACAGTTTATGAGAAAACCGAGGTCGAAGTTAAAACTTCGATCGTCTTTTGTGCAGTTATGCGATCAGATTTTCTCATCAATATCATTTAACTAATGTAACTTTCGATGACCGACCAGAAAATGTACTTATTTTGATAAATAAAATTTTCTATTTTTTGTAAAACAGGTCACTTCGATTTTAGGTTTAACCTGGTTTTTCGAGTGACCGCTAGAGTTAGGGAACTGAAACGCATTTTTTATCCATGAAAATTGTTTCTAAATGTCAATATACAAATACTTTTTCCCGTTTATACGCAGTTCTCTTGATTTTGGCCATTGGTCTTGCAACTTTGAACATCGATATCTCGATAATAGTAGCGCTTGCAATCGCCATTCTTTGACTAATCATTAGACTTCGCAACGGGCTATTATTTTACAAAACTGCATATCAAAGAAAATCTAACCTAATTTCTGCAATAACGAATATTCATTTAACATATCATGAGGTTTGTGTTTGAGCAACCAGTCAGTTTTCAACATTATTGTAAACCGGAAAGCAAATCTAATAACAGTAGTACAATGGTTAATACGATGATAGCACATTTCTTGGGATCTTGAATTAACTAATATTTCAATCAACATATCTTATGATAGAATCTAATGTTTGCTGAAAGAATTGCGATTGCAAGCGCTACTATTATCGAGATATCGATGTTCAAAGTTTTAAGACCAATGGCCAAAATCAAGAGAACTGCGTATAAACGGGAAAAAGTATTTGTATATTGACATTTAGAAACAATTTTCATGGATAAAAAATGAGTTTCAGTTCCCTAACTCTAGCGGTCACTCGAAAAACCAGGTTAAACCTAAAATCGAAGTGACCTGTTTTACAACAAATAGAAAATTTTATTTATCAAAATAAGTACATTTTCTGGTCGGTCATCGAAAGTTACATTAGTTAAATGATATTGATGAGACAATCTGATCGCATAACTGCACAAAAGACGATCGAAGTTTTAACTTTGACCTCGGTTTTCTCATAAACTGTAAGTCGCATCAATTATTCAACTGTGCCAATATACTCAGTTTTCATGTCTTTACACACTCACCAAGTCTCAACTTTTTACTCAAATCTTCGAGTATTTTGCAGTACTTTTTGCATTTCATTTGCAAGTTTAACCAGAAAATTGGTTTATTTATTGAAAAATGGGTTGAGATGAGCTTTTTTTGTTAAATAAGTGTTGTTCGCACATTTACAACCGAAAAAGCATAAGCCAAATGCCGTGATGGAATCTATTTAAATTGCAGCGAATTACTAATTAGTAAAGAATTGAATTGGTCAAAGAATGGGGATCGTATGTCCTACCATTCTCGTGATATCGAGGCTCAAAGTTTTAAGACCAATGGCCAAAATCACGAGATCTGTTTATAAATTGAAAAGAGTCTTTGCATGTTGACATGTAGAAACAATTTTTAAGAGCAAAAAATGAGTCTCAGCTCGCTAATTCTAACGGTCACTCGAAAAAACCAGGTTAAACCTAAAATCGAAGTGATCTGTTTTACAGGAAACAAAAACTTTTATCACTCAAAATAAGTTCATTTTTGGTTTCCAATAAACAATTAGTTGAGAGAAATGATTTTTATGGCCAAATCTGATCATACAACTGCACAAAAGACGCTTGGAGTTTCAACTCTGACCTCGATTTCCTCGTAAACTATCGATCGCACAAATTTTTTAACGTCTCTAATGGACTCAGTTTTTTCGTCTCTACAAATCTTAACTCGAAAGAAAAAAACTTTACTTTCTATTCCCTTTGCAACACTAAAAAGTATCAATTGAATCTTTCATAATATTGATGCTTTTCTATTGCAATCTTGATGAATTGAAATGTTACTTGAAAATTTTTACCACTTTTTAATGGCCAACTATAAAAGTAAAACAATCAAAGTCTTTATTAATAGGAATTAATTTTAAAATGTTATAAACTCATCAATTAATGATTCTGGATTAAAATGATTAAATTTTCTCCGCTTCATAATAAATCTTCAATAAGCCTAAGGCTTTTAATGCAATTAGTTTTCAGTTTAACAATTTTCACTGAATCATTTCTTCAACATGAAAAGATCAACTAATTAACAATTTTTGTTTAATATTGAAGTGCAAAATGATTGACTTTAAAATCATTAAAAGCTTTAAAATTGTCATACTTGTAATTAGCTTTACTTGATAATTTCAATAATTGTTTGAGTGATGATTTGTGAAATCATTGAAAACCTTATTTCTCACTTGCAAATGAAAGTTAATTTGATGAGAATGATCATTTAAATTAACCAAAATAACAAAATAATGGAGTTTGATGGATGAGCAAATAAACATTGATACATTTGCTTAATTTTTTTACCAACTAACCACAATTTTATAACCTGCAATATCACTTTACGTTGATTTAACTTCAAATGGATCTGTAAACATTTGTTATAATCTGTCTAGTGGTCGATACAACTATTTAAGCCCACAATTTAGTTAATCAAAAAAAGTGGCCCAGCCATTTTCCATGATTCTTGGGTTTGGCAAAATGTTTGGGCCTCTGTTTTTTTACATGCAAACTTGATTTTAATAAACGTTTTGATCGATATTAAATCTATTTTTATGACAATCAGTAATAATCAGTTATCCATAAGTATGTTTATTAATACCTTAATGATCTCCATACTTTGATTAAACTGATAATTATAATGATGAAGATGATTCTTTGCCCTCCCAAGTCGCATCATTTCCTATCAAAGTAACACTGTTTAATCCATCAAACCTTTTAAACAATCAAATTGAGATTATCAACTGAATTAAATCTCCAAGTCAAACTGAATCAATGTTTAAAAATGAACATGTCAATGATTAACTTCACCGAGTCTAAATGTTTTTCATCTTCATGTTCACCTTTAAACGCCTATGCATTAACATAGTCTTGAGCTGTAAGAATTTTTGGAGAAAAAAATTTTACAAAAAATATAAAACGTCTTAAACTTTGACTTGAAAAATAGGCTTGAATATGCTTATTACATTTTTTTGGCAACTTATTATTTACTCCTAAAGGAGGAACCATTTTTGGAGCCTTCAATTCATACCTTTGAAACTAAAGTCTCCTCTGTTATTAGCGCATCTCTTAAACATTAAGCTGTTACAATTGCGCACTTTTTTAACCTTACAATACATTTTCAAGTCTACATAATTAATCAGCTTTTGTCCGTTCAAACTCCTTAATTGCAGAAATTTAAGGCTAAATATTTCATTCAAATGTTAATGTTTTTTTATGGTGTAATAATATTGCGGTATTAAATTATTATAGCCTTTATCCAACCTTAGATTAATACATTTGATTGATTGAAATGTTGGTTTGACGATTCCTAATTGTTGATTAATGTTGCTTTATTTTATTATATTTTTTCCGGATCTTCATTACCGATTATAATTGGTTTAACAATTGTTTGTCAATAATAAAACATTCAACTTTTATGGTCAAGGTAAATAAATCAGTGATCAATTGCAGCAACAATTTAACAAGTTTCAGTTCTCAATACTTTTACTTTTATCATTTTTAGTACCTTAGCATTTACAGTTGAATTAGTAGATTAATTGTGATTACTTATTATATTTCTAGAGTCTATCTTTTCAATTTATTAAACCATTTTAGCACCTAATTGTTCACTTAAATCACATTCCTTTTGTAAATCAACACTTGGAATAATGAGTAAACCGAAAAGGTAAAAATGTGATATTTTTAGGTTTATTTTTATGCATTGTAATCATGATTGGTTTGATATTGATTTTATAGTTGATAGCTAATAATTACTTTTTAATGAAATGTTTACAACAAAAGTTGTTCATCTATCGAGTGTAATTTTTGTTAATTTAATACTTCAATCATCATTTAAGTAAAGGTCTATACTCTTGAAAAGATGAAATGAAATAGATGAAGAAAAGAGTAATCATTATCATCATTGGGAGTAACTATTCAACTGGTCATCAGTCAAATTGTCTACCAAATAAGGCTCTTAGTGTGAGATGTTTTAAGCTCCTAATTAGACGATTCAATTGTAATAACATTGTTATTATCAATGGAATCATTATGAAAGTAAAAAAAGTGAATTGCTTCTTATAGCACTCACAAAAAAATTATTAAACCTCTTAGCTGGGAATAATAAGTCTATCAGTCTGTATGTATCATTTGGTTAACTATTTTGTGCTTAATTATGGTTGATAAATCACCTTTAAAGTTAACTCTACCATGAAATGTTAAAAAGTGACCTGAAATTGAAATCCGCCTACATTAAAATGTAACTTTATTCGCTTTTGGGTAAATCTAATCAAAATAATTCTAGCAAAACAACATAAATAAATGTCCATAATCTGGATAAGCTGTTTAAGTATTTCAGTTAAATTCAATATTGTAATCTTGATTCAAACAAATCAAATTTTGCTGCTTTTAATAGACGTCAAATAATTGAACACAGTTTTTCCAATTCTGGTTTGATTAAAATGTAAATCCAATTCCATACAAAAACTGCCCAAACTGCATCCATGGTCTATCCATGTTGGTTTATCTGAATTAATTTGCTTTCATTTTTCTTTGCTTTTCTTCAATAATAGCTTCCAGAGAAGCTGCTTTTGCACATGCAATTTCAACGGCTGGAGTTGTTCATTCAATTGCTCGAGCTTGCAGAGATGGACAGTTACCCAATTGTGGTTGTTCAAAAGCATCTCGACCACGAAATCTCAAGAAAGACTGGCTTTGGGGTGGCTGTGGTGATAATATTGATTATGGATATAAATTTTCCGAAACTTTCATCGATCTTAAAGAGAAAGAAAAGTCCAGTTTGAAGTCGCTTAAAGATAAAGGTCGTCGATTAATGAACCTTCATAACAATGAAGTTGGGCGAAGGGTAAGTTTTATTGCTATTTATAATCTTTCTTGAGATGCTGTGGAACCACCAAGAAGAAATAGAAACCATTTTTCTTTGCTTGTCCTCAAAAGGACAATTTTTTCTTGTCGAGTTATTGCAAATGCATAGGCCACAATAATCCTAGTTAATCTGTCAAATTATTACAATGTAAAAATGGTTAGCATAGTTGTTAGATTGTCAATTGTATTAAATATAGTACACTTTGTCAGAAATTTTGAGCTTCACTTGAATTGCCTATTCAAGCTATTGATCTCGAGTGAATTTTTAGCTGTATTGGTCTATTAATACCGTCAATTTAACACTTAATGCTTGTAAAATTGCACTGGTGAAGTATAAAGTTGCCTTCAATATGTCCAGCTTAGATTGAGTTTTTGGTAGACGAAAAATTGCTGATAAATCAAGTTTACAAGCCAACTTGTCAACAGTAAATACAAATTGTGCTAATTTATAATTGTAACTTTGTTACGTTTTTTTGTCCTGAATAGGCGGTTATAAGGAAAACTCGAGTCACGTGTAAATGTCATGGAGTCTCTGGATCGTGTTCATTGATAACTTGTTGGCAGCAATTGTCTTCATTCAGAGAGGTAAGAGGTGTAATAATACAATGAAATTGGCCTTAAATTGAAACAATCAACTACAGAAGAACGATTAGTTTCTGATAAACAAATGTTTTCATGTTTTAATACAAATAAAAGCAATAAGTTTATCAATAAATCAATCGTTCAACAAATATTGAATCAAAAAAGGCCAAACCCTTAGGTGTATAACAGGTAAATGTGAAGTAATCCTTATTTGGTAAAAAAAATTGGTATTAAAAAATTGCCTTTCAAGAATCAATGTTAGTTAAGATGAAGAGGATGATGATGATGATATTTGATGATGAGGAAAGATGACAAGCTGCAAGTATCTTATGCAGGGCCCAGGTTAATTTAGTTAATTGTGATTCACCGCAATTAAGGCCTCTTTTGTGGTCTTTTATATTTACCATTAGATTGGCCATAAAATAGGAAAATAATAAACAACTGGCCAATAGCTTTGATTTTGTTTTAACAAATTATAACTTAATGACAGGCTTCATTTTCACCAGCAAATAATCATCATTTTGTATAATAATTTCGTTTCATCTTTTCATCCTGATCTTGCGATCTTCATTTTCATAGCTTTTTTATATCACGTTTTAGGCCACTTTTTCCCCACTTATTTATTAGTTATCCATTTATGCTCCATCTTTCTCACAGCTACAAAAATCAAAAGAAGTGATGAAAACTTGTCTTGAAAAGAAAAATTATTTTAAGGTTCCTTTTTGGCTTTCCTCACTTTATCCATATTAACTTTTCAACATTTATTTTCTAGCATAGCATCTTTTTGGCTATTATTCCCGATCTTTTTTTGCCGTTTCTTGCATTTTTCTCCTCATCTTTGATCCATGGTTAACTTACATTTTATGTTAATGTGAATGGTTTTGGTGAAAGTTGATCTGAAAAGACATAAAACACAACATTTATTAAGACATTTTGATGGAGCAAAAAATTTAATACTTACAATTTTATTATTATGGCTGTGAGAATTGTCTTTAATCATGGTTTAATTGCAAGCTTCAAAACTATTTAATGGTTTACTGAGATTTAATTGACGTCCTTTTACTCTGCTCTATCAATGTATTTAACCTTCACCTTTCAGTAACAAGGTTTATAGTAATTCTTTTTTACTCGCTTTGAGTATGATTTACCTGAAATAAAAGACAAATATAATCAGAAGATAAGTAAATTCAATTTTGGTGTTGAAAAATGTGAAACAATCAGCTCCTTGAAGCGTATTGTTAGCAATTGAAGGATTAGGTTGTAAACATGATTGATTGATTAGCCATTTCATTTGGCGCTAATCACCATTATGAAATCTAATAGCATATTGATGGTGAAATGTTATTGAATTGGTAAAGAAACGGTTATATTCCCAATTTGATACATGCATACCGTAATAAACAATGTAAAGACTTTTTTTTCGAACATTTTATCATCTTCTTATCAAGCTATTATTACCGCAGGCAATCAAAGTAATAAGTTAATTAAGCTACAATCGTGAGAGGAGGATGTTTTGCATGCTAAATCAATCCAGCTAATCAAACTGTGGGTTGAGTTCGTTAAAAAACACAATGAAAATCAACATGGTATTAATCGTGAGTTATTAATTTGTATTGTCTATTCACTAAGCATATTTGAATTCAACCAAGGTTACCTGTTTAATTGATCTTTTAAATTGGTTCAGTTTTGACTCACATTTAGATTGTATCACTATAGGAATGTTATTAAATTATCAATGTCAGGAGAGTTGAAAAATCAATGGATACTAGTGAGATGAAGATTTAACCTACAGATAGTAGACTTTTGATGAAAGACTGGGTTTCAGCCTAAAGGCAAATAAAATTTTACTCAGTTAATTATTTTGCTTAATTAAGCATGATTAGTCATGATTAAGCAAAATATAAAAATAAAATAAGATAACATTCAAATCAAATTTTTACCTACCTTTGTTGAAGTCGTTGGTGTCTTTATTGATATCATCCAGTTTCATTTCAGGAAGCTGCATTACAGTAAATCTAAATTAGCCTGATCAATTAATAATCTAAATTTAATGGCACCAAGATCGGGTTACCAAGTGTTTAATTTTTACAAGCCATCATGATATATCGGTAAATTGATATGAGATGACAGTAAAGCCCAAAAAAGAGCGTGATTTATAAACATAAATATCTTAAAATCAGTTAGCGATCAATTATGATGGTTGATTGTTGAGAAAATTAACACTAATACACACAATAATAAAGCTGATTAAAGATCACATTAGAAGGTCATTAAAAAAGAAACAAACATAAATAATTTATAAATCAAACAGTAAATTGTTAAGTGAAGAACAGGTTGGTAATGGTGAAAATGGCGTAACTTTGGGAAAATTTCCCGGTTTTATTAGTCACAGAGTGAAGGGGTCAACACCATATTATGTATTGTCAATCAATTTGTTAATTTGTCAAGTTGAACTAATTTTTTATTTTCCTATTCATTCCAAATTCCCAAGATTAAATATATTTCAATCAATTTAATGGTATTACTAATGAAGACCTTGCCAATTGATTGTAGAGACACAAATATATAAAAAATGATGAGAAAATACGATTTTAAAATATAATATCAAAGGCAAATTGAATAGGCCTACACATAGACAACATCATAATGATTGTAACAAGCAGCAGGAGTCCAACAAAAATGACGGTGGCTTAGTTCAATAGTTTGCTGTCAAATTAAGCTAAAATTGGTCTGTAATTAGACTATCTTAACATGAAAGTTCATTAATCATTTTGCTTATCTCTTAAAAAACCTTTTATACTTTCTCTGGACTTTTCGCCTTGAATAAGAGGAGGAGGTTGATGACTATTATAAAAAGGTATACCTTATTATCGGCATTCAGGTCAAATTTGACGACGAAAAAGCAGATTTAACTTTAGTTGAACTTGATTATTTGCAAGTTTTCTTGTTTTGCCAAAGTGTTCATTGAACAAGAAGATGATGGAGTAAACCTAAACCTAAGATGACATGGTTTGTCAAGCAATATATATTTATTGTATGATATAGCACTTGATTAACTTTCGTGTTGACCTGTAATTACTTATTAGGGTTTGGTACAAAAAAAAGGCATTCATCTCTTCATCATCTCTATGTCTTTGTAACAACTTGGCCTTAGGCTGAGTGTGATTTTACAGCATAACCATTTAACCTTCAATATCTTTCAGTTTTCCTATTACTTTATCATCATCCTCATCATCATTATCTTCATTTTCGTCTTTATCTTTTCTCTGTTTCCTATTTTGTTCGAGCTTCTCATTTCATGTCTTTTTTGTCTTCCTTTTCATTCGATACATTGAGAAAAAAAGATGAATTGAAAGATTGAAATAGCGTTACAAAGAATGATGATAATGATGATGATGATGTTGACAACTTACCTTTACATTGACACCTACTCTATACAATGAAATCAATTGTAACGATTTAACTTGAATAGGATTTCTCTATTGATTAGCTTTCTAATAAAGGCTGGTTGAACATACAATGAAATGAAGGCAAACAAGTTCACTTTTTTTCTCATCATTAACTTTTCCTCCAAATTGCCTTTAATTAATTTACCCGAAATTTCAAGAATGAAGCAAGTGATTAAATTAGCCTACATGATGAGTTTCAATTCAATATTTTGATTACTTTACTGACATTTAACGAGTAAATTAACATCTTTTAATGATTTACAATTTTTCAACATTTCTTAACAGTCAAGGGTGATTTTTGACTTTGATTTTTAATCAAAACAATTTCAGTGAATTAATTCTTGCATCAATAACATTAAATATTGTGCACATTTTTCAATCAATTCATAAATTGTAATCTGCTAATTATTTGTTGTTGATAATCAATTTTCAGCTGACTTAATTTATTTTGTAGAAATGGCTGATTTTACGGAAAGTGAGAATAGCCAGTCTGTAATGCATTTAAGGTGATCAAATAACCACCTTGGTGAGGCCATTTTGAGGCCATTTTTGGTGATATCTTTTTGCCTTTTCAGCTGTAATATAGTATTATTTGATAGAAAGTAGTCACGGAATCAAGTCATAATTATTGGCCTCAATGATTCCGTGCAATTAGTAACAAAAATTTCAATCATCAATCATTATAGTGTATCTTTAATATTTGGTTCATTATTTTTGTTTCTTCTTCTCGGTTCAACAATTGATATTCACTGTGATGATTACTAAGATTTGAGTGAAGACGACGAGGATGAAATTTGATGATCAACTCTGATGGTGATAATGATAATAGTGATGATCATGGACATTTAAGTGGTGTAAATGAACCTTTGGAGCCAATGACAAAAGTAGGCAAAAACCACCTTAAACATTAGGTTAGCTTTAAAGGACCGAATCCAATCATTTTGACAACAACTGAAAAGAGATGAAGATGATGAAGATGCAGGAAACAGTGAGCAGATTTTAGAAGAAATGACCACCCATTAGAACCTAATCCTGACGACATTAAATCCATTGTAATGTTATATCTTGTCCATGACCATTGGTCAGTTTTATTGTTGTTTCTTGTTGTTGCCCCATTGTAGATTTCATCGTAAAAAATAATGCCAATAATGATAATGTAGATGGTAAAATAAAAGGAATTAGAGGGAAGACAATTGAGATGAAAATGTTTCAAAAGAAATGGAAAATCCTATGATAATGGAACCAAATCGGATTGGATGTTAATCTTCTTTTGATATCAAAGGCTGAAGAGTTAGAGAAAAAGAAAGTATAATACAGAAACAAATGTTTTATTAACAAATGAACATACCATTTACATTAATAATCTTCAATCTGAAAAAGTAGTTGCATTAAGGTGTAGGTTTTTTTTTGTTACTTTACTTATTCTGTACAATTTTTATTATGTAAAAATTGGATTTGAAGGTAAGGTGAATATGAAGAGGAGACGGAATCAAAGCAATGAACCCAATATCTTACATGGATAAGCTTTAACTTACATTTCTACATTTATACAAGGGAATTTTAAATCAATCTAAATACTCATTAATTAATGATTAATTCTTGTTCCTTTTGTGTTTTGAATATGGCAGGTTGGTGATTACCTAAAGGACAAGTACGAAAAATCAACAGAAGTGAAAATCAATAAAAGAGGTAAACTTCAGGTCCGCAATAAACGCCAAAAATTACCTACAGCGGAGGATTTGGTCCATGTTGACAGTTCTCCTGACTTTTGTATGGACAAAGGTGGTACATTTGGAACCCAGGGAAGAGTTTGTAATAGAACCTCAAGAGGATCAGATGGCTGTGAATCCATGTGTTGTGGTCGAGGCTATGACACACATACTGCCATGGTAGATGAGCGATGTAGATGTCGATTTCATTGGTGTTGCTATGTTCAGTGTGATACTTGCCAAATTCAGAGAGAAATACATACTTGCAAGTGATAAAGAAAGAATAAAAGAAATAAAGGTTGAAAAGGCACAATTTAATCTTTCTTTTTACGATATTGCTCCATAAACTCTTGTATTTTGCTCCACAATTCCCTTGGTTCGTCAACTTTGGGGATTGAATAGTTTTGGTCAAGATAAACACCGAAATAAGTTCCAGTAACAAAACCAAAAAAAAGTCTTCCAATCATTACTTAAATCACTTTTAATCAAATAAATTCAAAATAAACAAATAATTCGTCCTCTAAACAGGAAAATATAAAGTCTTAAGTCAGCAAAAGAATCCCTCTATCGGCAAAAAAAGTTACTTTGCAAATGCAAGGCGGTAAAATCAATATCGAAATCTACTTTTTGTTAATTCTCACTGTTTATCATTTAATTAATAAGATTTATCATCTAATTCAATCAAAAATTGGAACTTATTTTATACTCACTTGGTTTTCACTCTAATTATGCTTTTTGTTCTAAGCAAGATAATTTTGAAAATTTGATTCCACTATTAAGTTGATCAGACTCACAGTTGTCAGTTTTAGATCATTTACGATTTGAGATAAAAGATGGAAGAAACGTTTTCAAATTTGATAAAATTGAATTTTTTTAATTAAACTTAAATTCATTTTGAAAATCATTAGATAGATGTAAATATTTTCGCATGTCGTTAGTAATCACACATGGAAATGGAGATCAACAAATGAACAAGTTTTATAAGCCGTAAGTCCAACTTACAATAAATAATCGAATGAGTGAATAAATAAATAAATAAATAAATAAATAATGGTAGTGATCAGGATAACTAAAGCGATTGAATCGAATGTAATGATGAAAAATGGCGAGAGTTAATTGTAAATTTAACGTCTATCGGAAACAACGGTTGCCCCACGTCCCAAAATAATGTTTGATCCTTTGCCTTTATATCCACTTGACAACACAACATCACCTCCATATCCTGAGCTGATGATGTTAGATCCTTTGCCCTTCTTTCCCTAAATAATATAAATTGATAAGCAAATATATTAGGAAAACAATTAATTTGATAAACAAGAAGTGTTTGACTGTGTTTACAACATTTCTGGTAGCGCTGAAATAAAGTACACTCTAAGCATAAATCAGAAAAATATTCACCGTTGACAAGACAAGATGTCCACCACCGTAGCCATAGCCTCCACCACCGAGAATGATGTTAGACCCTTTGTCTAAAAAATAATAATTTTTATTTTAATAGTAAGAATTAAAAATATAAATGAAGTGTTTTAATTGTGTAAATATTAACTTACCTCCGGCTTGAACATCCATTATGAGACCAATTGTGATGAGAAGAGTACAAACAATGAAAGATTTGGAGACCATTTTTTCTTGGTTTGTTGTTGGTGTTCAAAAACAAATATAAACTGTTGAGTTGTTGACTGTTGTTTGACTTAAGTAAAACTGATTGTTTGCTATTAAAATCGAATCATATTTAAACAAATTGTTACGGTTGAATAACTAAGTCAAGTTTGTTAACTTAATATTATGAATGAGAACAAAACAAAACATGAAAAGCAAAATGAATGCGAAAGATCAGATGGGGAGCAAAGAGAAAGTGAGTGAAAACAATTGAAAGGGTTGAAAGAGTTACCGAAAAGGCTTGTTTGTTTATCTGAATATGTGTTTGGTCTTAATGATTGGATAATCAATTAATTTATTTTCTTACAGTTAAAACTCATCAACTTCATTATTGAACGGAAGATTAGTTTCACAATACATTTCTATTAATTGTTTCAATGTACTTCAATTTGTGTGTTAAGATTTGATCCTGAAACAATCAACTTTTTGATCCAGTTAATCTATTAGCTTTGTAATGTCACGGGAACAAAGTCATCTTTAATAACCTCACACATTAACCTGGTTATTAGGTGAAAAATACTTACAATTTTCACTTTTACCCCAACTAATTATTAATCAAACAACATTAACAGTTAACTGCTTGATTCACCATACAAGCTTTTCAAATAGACCACATTTACCTTGACTTGTCACCTCTAACTTGTTCTGTTGTTTCCGTATCAACAACAGGTCATTCAATAATGATTACACTAATAATTGATTACACTAAGCAAACTATCAGTTTCTATAAATGCACCTCTTAGGTCACAATTTATTTGAACACCCAAAATGATATTTAAAATGCAATTTTAACTACAAACACAAACAATTGTAAAGGTCAACTCAATGGCTGGAGATAATTTGAGAGACAGTTTGACAATAAGTTCATTGTCATTGAATGTACTCAAGCTAATAATAATAATGGTACAACAATTTAATAGATTTCATCAACAATCAACTTTGATGCAAAACATTTGATATTGTTACACAGAGGTATGAGATGTTAAGGCATGAGTTGAGTTGTTCATCTTTCATTAAAGCAAATGAGATTCACCAACTGGATAAGCATTAAAATCGGGTAATGTTTAATTACCTGATTTAGTTACCCCTCAGTCAGCGGTTTTATCTGCGATCTCAATGTTTCACAGAATTGGAAGCACAACCATTTCGACAGTTCATCCTATTTACATGTAATTTCATCAATGAGACTTCCAACTAAATTTGTTTGGTTTAAGGTTTCCCTTTTGATCGGCTTTACTCTCTGGTTTTATTGGCTTTTAACCCTACAAGTTGAACGTAAGTCAATTTTCGCGATCGCCCTTCGTTTATTTGTTACTAAACAGCTTGATTTAAACCTTTCTAGACTCGAGAAAATTTGATTCAAGGAAACCAGTTAAATACGTCTTAATATTAGGTTACTATCGAAGTGGTTCATCATTCTTAGGTGACATAATACAACAAGCGGCAAATACATGCTACATTTATGAGCCATTGCAGTTGTTTACTAAATCAAAACGCATCAATAACAATCAAACTGACAAAGCTCTCAACATTATTGACAAATATTTTCAATGTCAATTTGATGTTGGGCCTTCCATTAATTTTAATAGAACCAAGATACATCATTGGAATTATAGATGGATGAAATGGCTGTTTCCAGTTTGCCGAAATCGCTATCAAACTGTTTGTCCATCACCAACACAAAATTTAACCAAATTATGCTTAGCATTGGAAAATCGAGTGATAAAAACTGTTCGACTACCAATGAGTGCTCTTGAACTATTTATGCTTTCAATGGACCCATTTGCTGATTTTAATGTCATCTATTTAGTGCGAGATCCTCGTGCTATGCTCAATTCAAGAATGGCTTTGCCTTGGTGCTCATCTGATCCTGAATGTATTAAACCGAAAAGTATTTGCCAGCAAATGAGGGAAGATATCAAAACGTATAGTCGATTAGTTAAACTGTATCCAAATACATTGTCTGTAATACGTCATGAAGATATCTCCATGAAGCCTGAAGAAACAGTGGAAAAGATTTACAAATCATTAAATTTACCATTTACCGATAAATTGAAAGCCTATTTATATTTTCACACTACAAATGTACGTAAAACTGGCGAATATTCTGTGATTAAACAGTCAAAGACAGTTGTAAATCAATGGGTAAAGCATTTGACAAAAAAGAAAATTGAAGAGGTCCAAGACTACTGTGAAGATGTTTTAAAATTTCTTGGGTATGTAAATATTTCAGATGAATTTTTTTCAGCTTTGCAGTCAAACTCTACTAATATATTACCCAATACTTTTGAAAATGTTTACTCATTGAGTAATGCAATTTAGCTCATGTAAAACAAGCTACGAAAAAAATTAGCATAAAGACAAATGAAATGACTTTTACATTAATCTGTGGTTACTTGGTAATATTAAAGATGACTTGTTTATTTAAATTGGTCTTTAGGTTTTTTTTTCAATCAATACTTAAAAGATCAATTTCTTCAAGTTTTTTGGAAGATTTTGTTCGCATTGCGGCCGGCGGATCATCATCCAATGTTAATCCTCCAAGCAGTTCAGGTACAGCTTCTTCGCCTTCATCTTCTTCTTCGACATCATCCTGATATGGGCTTACCCCAAGTTCAGGATATGTAAATGTACAAGTATTTGATAAATCAACCTCAATTGGTGATATTAAATTGTCCTTTATCAATGAATGACATTCAATGTGAAGTTTACCAAATGAAGAGATGAGACGTTGAAGTTGCAGAACGACATCTTGGACATGTTTTTGGTCAAGAAGCTCCAATTTCTCCAGAACATCTGAACGAAGTTTACCAAAACGCTTCCTAGCATCTTGACGGCATCTTAAAACCAATCGATACTCGTAGTTACCAGTTTCGATTCGATAAAGTGGCTCTTGTAATGTTTGGTATTGATATTCTTCGTCATCCATTTCTTTTACCTTTAAACAATAAGACTGTTCAAAGAAAGGTAAAAAATGAAAAAGGCTATTTATTCAAGCTTGGATTATAATCAAGGAAATGGATTTGCAAGATTAGCGTAATTAGGAAACAATCCAAATCGGTATCACTTCAACTTACCAAATATTCAAATTTGACGTCGGCATATTTTTTAATTGTTAATTTTGTATCCGGAACTGCTTTATATAAAAATGTATGAAGATCATTGAGAACCTGTTGAAGATAAATTGAGATCGATTAAATTACAATCAATCAAGTTAACCATCTTTCCTCTCAATTTACCGGTTTAATACTTTGAAGCATTTCAATTGATTGTTTTTCAATAGTCCTGTGGGTTTCGCCAAATTTACTGAATCCTTCACTTGCTGATGGATTTGGTTCGCGGACTCCTATTTCAGCAAATACATCACCAAATGCTGTTTGATAAAGATTTTATAACATTAGAAATATTTTTATGGTTAGATAAGCTTATTAGTGAAACTTACCTTTATAAACCTGGCACATATCAATGTGACTTTTCAATAAGGATAAAATGTGATCAATAATTCCTCTATACATTTCTTCCATCTTTTCTAACTCTTCCAGCTTTTTCAACAAACTGTCTGTTTGTGTAAAGAAAATTCAATGGGAAATGAAATTGAATCAGTAATGGTAACTATTATGATATTAGGATCTCTATTTACCATTACAAAGGATAGCTCGACTCAAACCAAGAGCATCTGCAGTGGCTGAACTCATATTCTCAACCATTCGATGTTTCACCTTTTTCAAGATTATGTCCAAAGATTTACCTTGCTTTGGATCAGCATGCAATTTATTATAGTTAATGATGACTTGACTTTTAACAGATTGAATCATTTTGGCTACTTCAACTTTTGTCTTTCCTTTCATAGAGACACCATTTACAGAGACAATCTCATCCCCTGACTCGAGAGTTCCTTCTGCCGATGCTGGAGTTTCATCGAAAACCTGGAAAAAGAAAGTTCAATAATTATTAAAATTAATCAGGAAGGGGTCAAATTCATTCCAATCTTACCTGGACAACGTATAAACATGGACAATTAGGTGCACCACCTCCAATTGAAATCCCTATAAGATTGTTTTCATCCTTGTCAATCTTGACCACTCCAGATGTTACTCTCATTCCCCTGAAGTAAGTATAAGAATTCAAGGGTTAAATTAAATAATTTGTAACATTTGAAATCAATATATGAAAAAAATCATTCACAATTAAACTTCATTGAATATGATATCAATAACAAGCTAGAAAATAGAGCCTAATTGTTCACCTTCTATTGCTTGAAACTTCATTTATTTTAATTAAAATTTTGCATAATTGACATGATAAATAAAGATGAATGAAGATAATCAGCATAAAGCAAATATTTTGAAATTATCTAAAAATCTGCATCAATATGATTGAACAAGAAATGCGTTCATGTTTTTAAATTAATATTTCTATAATAACAAACATTATTGGCTTTTTACTTACAGTTTATCCTCTTCGAAGAAAAATTCGTCGTCTTCAGTCATTCTAATATTAATCTTAACAGTTTACACTATAATTGAATATAAGAAGACACAATTAAATACAATTAATAATAGAAAATAAAAACTCGAAACAAAAAAGCTGTTTGGATAGTTGATGGTCCGCGGTATTTGATAAGTAGCTCACTCTATCTACTGTGAAGAAGACCAAACTATTGATCGACAAGATTCCATCCAATGCATCAATATAAAGTTTGATTAAAATTAAGATTCGATGGGCATTTCAAAAAATTAATTAGATAAAATTAAAGATGAAAGTCAGGTTATGCAAATAAAGCTGACAATTAATTTCAAAGTTTGCTTCAACTTCAGTGATTTTGCTCTAATAATTTTCAATGGAGTAGCCATTATTCAACTTTAAACTGTTGCTTCACTGATTGTTAACAGAGTGCATATCAAGAGTGAACAAATGGGCGAGAAGATGATCACTTTAAGAACCGGACTTGAACTCAGATTAAAACTACAGCCACAATAAATTGCCTACATTTTTGTTCAGTTATGGTTTAATTGCCCTCAATTGTAACCTGATTGTCAACTAAACTCCTTCAAACTCATCGACTCCTTGCCATCATAACAAACCGTTTTCACTTCAGTATTTTACTTGCAACTGTTATATGAGTGATGATCAAATGAATAGTTTCTAAATAAACACAGCTAAATCAAGATGAAGTTAATACCGTGTTATAAAGTGTTTCGACGTTTTTACAATACTTATAATTATTCACCTCTGGCCTCTACTGTTCCACAGATTACACCAACATTTACACCAAAAACTACATCAAACCTGAGGGTCAATCAAACCGAAAATTGGCAAAATGTTTTTAGTTCAGCAACCTTTGATGACCAATGGAGTAAATTGTGTTGTGAAGGAGAAAAGCTGGTTCACTATTCAACGACTCAGTTTAATTCAAAATACCTGGATAATCAAGAGATTACCAATGTGACTTTACAATTAAAGAAACTGGCTGGAACTAATCATCCTCTTCTCACAACAGCAAAGTAAGTATGAATGAAATTAAAATTTACATCGAAATAGCCTTTTGAAAATTATCTCTTTAATTGTATGGACTATTTTTAGGCGATTGATGGCAGAAGGCAACTCGATTTCAACAAGCACACTAATTGTGTTACTCTTAGCTAAAGCCTTTGGACCCAATTCAGATAAGTTGACCACAAATCATTCAAATATTATTCGAAGTCAATGTTTGCTTGCTGAAATGATTGAATTAATCAACTCAGCCTATTATATTCATAGAAGTGTCCTCAATCTCAATTCATATTTGACTGGCAATAATGGACTTGTGGTTGGTAACAAGATGTCCATTTTATCAGGTGATTATCTATTGGCCAGTGTTTGGAATGGATTGTGTGAATTGAAAAACACACCAGTCGTTGAATTAATGGCTTCAAGTATATCTAACTTGATGGAAGGTCAGTTTATCAGGGAAAGTGAATCAATTCACGATTATTCAGTTGAAAGTTGGGAGAAGCGTAATTTTAAACTTTATGGGTCGCTTATGGCTAATAGTTGTCGGTCAGTTGCTGTCTTGGCCAATAAAAGCTCAAAGATTCAATCTTCAGCCTACAATTTTGGTCTGAATTTCGGTCTAGCCTGGCAATTAGCTAATGAAATGAAACCTTTCCTCAATTCATTCCCTCCGACAACAAATAACCAAGACAATCAATTAGTTGACCCTAATTCAACCCCCTTATTGATGCACCTTTTATCAACCCAGGACACTTTCATTGATACAGATTTTACTCAAATGAATCAAAAGCAATTATATCACTTGATACGTTCTGGTGATGCAATTGAATTGACTCGAGAGATGAAAAACTGTTATGCATTGAATGCATTAAATTCATTGAAAGGTCTTCCAAAAAATGATTCATTCCTTCTTTTATCAAAGTTTGTAGCCATTTTATTGATGCTTTAAGCCTTCCATTATGTAAATCTATAACAATCTTCTAAATATTGATATTAATGCAAAAAATTACTCAAAATAAACCAACAATTTAATCCAATAACAGTAAAACGAAAACTCATGTTTATTTTTAAATAAAATTCAGGTAAGCCAATAATACGGGTTTCTTACAAAAGTTATTATTAGATCTTTAATCATTAACTCGGATTTGCAATTTTATATAACAAGTTTAATAACGAGTGTATTTGATCAAGAGATCAAATCATTTCATTTTGAGGTAATTGGATATTGAAAGCTAGAGATGAATATTTGTGCGAATGATAATTGATGACTTCTCGAATGGTTGTTATAGCATTTTCATTAATACTAGATTCTTCCAATGATTTAGGAGACTTTCCAGTTAAAGCTAAAACACAATGTTTTGCTGAATTAGTGATTTCAGTCAGATTATAACCACCCTAAGTAAAAAAAGGAAACAATTTTGATTAGCATTTAGTATCACACAAAAAGTAATAATTGTTGGTCAAATTAAAAGCGAAAGCTAACCTCAAGAGTAATAACCAATTTGCCCCTTGCAAGTCCACCAAGAAGGTGAGTGAAATGACCATAAATTGCTGGATCTAATTGGTACTCCCCAAGAGGATCATTTTTGACTGCATCAAATCCTGATGAAACGAAGACAATCTCTGGATTATATTCATAAGCAATTGGAAGAATAATGTTGCTGAATGCTAAGATATAATCAGAATTTGTCATCGATCCTCCATTCCATGGAATGTTGATAATATTGGACTCAGTTTTTAATCCAGTATCTGTACGATAAGGGAAAAATGAGGCAGAATCATGACGGTGGATGGAAAAGAAAAGCACATTTGGGTCATTTTTTAAAACTGATTGAGTTCCATCTCCAGCATGAACATCCCAATCAAGTACCATAACTCGTTTAAGATTGTATTTTTTGATTGCATATTTGGCTGCAATGGCAACGTTACTAAAAATACAGAAACCAGAAACGTTATCTTTAGCTGCATGATGACCTGGAGGTCTGATGATAGCAAAACCATTCTGACATTTGTTTGTTAAAACTTGATCAGTAACTTCAAGTAAGGTACCGACCGCTTGCCGAGCTGCTTGATTGGTATTTTTATTCAAATAAGTTGGTGAAACTTCAAGGGGATCCACAAAAACTTCAATCTGTTCTTGTTCCATGTTTTCTAGTAACTCAATTTCCTTGATAAACTTTTCAGAGTGAATCAACAGGAGCTCATCGTCTTTCGCACTACGATTACTTTCAATAATCGCACAATCGTCTAAAAGACCACTTGTTTTGAGTCCTTCATAGATGCTCAAGATTCTGGCAGGACTTTCTGGATGATTTGGGTTTTTATCATGATGTCGATTAACATCAAAATTAACTGCAATACAAGTTTTTGTTGGCGGTACAGTTAAATCAGTTAAATCTCGTAACTGTTGAATTTCAGATTCCAATTTAATGAAAGTCTCAGCATCATGAATTGGATAAAAATTTCTTGTCCAATATTTCTCTCTAGTTTTGTTTGAAGATAATTTTCCACTATTTTCAACATCAGGAATATAACGAAGAGTCGCATTTTCATCGGTTTGTTTTTCTGAATCTTTGAATTCTTCTTGGATTCTCAACGACTTCCAATAAGGTTTCAAAGCCCAAATAGTATCCAAGATAGAGTTGACAGTTGATTCGTTGAGTTTCGAAGGCCTGTGTAAATCGGGTAAAGGAGGGCACGGATCACCAAGAAGAGTACGTAAAGTAAGTGCAGCTCCATCAGCAAGTGATGAAAGGCAATAACCACCCTCTAAAACCGCACAAATTTTTCCATCAGCTAGAGTCATTAATTGATTGGTCAAATGGGAGAACAAAGCCGGAGAAAGTGCCATCTTGCCTGATGGACATCCAATTGCTGCGTCATATCCAGCCGAGATAAGTATCAACTGTGGATTGTACTCATAGGCAACAGGAAGCAAAATGTTGTGGAATATCGCAAGATAGTCATAATCAGTTAGGCCTTCAGAGTTTAAAGGAACATTTATATTGAAACCTTTACCAGGACCACGTCCAACATAGGTGTAGTTTGATTCAATCAGTCTAGGCCAGAAATATCCATTTAAATACTTGTGCATTGAAAAATAAAGTACTTTGTTTTGATCCTCGAATGAAAATTGGGTGGCTTGTCCATGGTGGACATCCCAATCAACAATTAAAACTCTTTCTAGTCCGTGATCATTAATTGCATGAGCAGCACCAAGGGCAATATTATTGTAGTAACAGTAGCCACATGGTTTATCGGCAGTAGCATGGTGACCTGGTGGTCGAATCAAAGCAAATCCATTTTTTACTTCGTCATTTAATATAGCATCGACTAAATTAATTGTAGAGCCAGCAGCTGATAATGCAAGTTGGTTGGTTTTAGGATGAAAGTAAACACAATCATATTTAGATGACAATTCTTCCAGTTCAACTGGATCAGTAATCGTTTCAGTAGCTTTCATTTGCTCGTAATGATTTTCAGTATGAATATAAAGTATTTCTTTCTTTGAGGCTATCCGTGGCTGAAAGATAAACCATGTATCATTGACATAAGAAAATATAATAAGTTTGTTTGAAAATCTATACCTGCAATAACTTGCAACGATCAACTAAGCTTAACTGTTGCATTTTTTCCAAAATACGTATAAATCTATCAGGACGCTCTGGAAAATTTTCATCCCAAAGACATTTGTGGTCAACCATGGAGGCATCAAATATAAGGCCAGTTTGTGTACTGCTGAATCAGAAAGATAAAATGGTAAAAAAATGGGGTGATCAGGGTACAGAATTTCAAGACGAACCTTTTCCTGGTGTGGGCATTTTCAACGTCTTTGTGGTTGTATGATAGGGAACGACGAATAGAAATTAATGAACTCCATCGTCCAGACACGTTTATTATATTAAGACTACAAGGACTTAATCGAGCGACAACAAAGCTAGTCATGATGGATCTTAGTGATCACTGAAATACTAGAGTTATCAATAGAATGGTTGAGCTAATTTGAGAAATACATAAAGTAGATACAAGAATTGAAGATTAGTAACAATTAGATACAAGGTGTGATTTATTTTCAGAGCTGTGAGATCAAAATCAACTTACTTTAGTTACATCAACTATAATATAAGTTGCTCCACACTATATGATGAATATAAACCATTAAAACCAGAATCTGTAAACAATTCAAGATGTCAACGAGACTTTATGAGATAAATTATCACCATATTGATTTGCTAACAGTATGTAACTTTTATATAAGTTGTAATTTTACATTTAGTTAGTATGCTACTGTGTTAAACACTGTTAATTAAATAGACAGTAATTGTCGACTAACTTTCAGAAAATACGATACCGTTGATATTAGATTAAACTGGAAACAACCAAAAATACACTCACTCATCGGGTGTTAATGAAAAATATGTTGAATAATTTTAATGGTATCCAGATTTTACAAGTAAGATTTCATTAGATCTTACGATATATTTGAAAACAAATAAATACCTTAAAAATAATCCGGTTGAGAACTGCTAATCCAAATCATTAATTATCCTTAAAATTAGCATTCAAATAGTACAGATAAAACTTATATTGTAAATTTTATAAATGTAACGAAATAACTTCACAAATTAAGTCAAGTTATTTTGTAGACTAAGTTCGTCAACGGAAAACTCTGAGGAAAAGCACATACAAAACATAAAAGTGAAAGGATTATAAAGCAATTATGAAAGAAATTAATAAAATTATTTTAAAATCATTATTAAAATTAGCTTGGAATCAATTTTCGATTGAAAAATCAAAACTAAACGGCAAAATCAGAATAAACCAGGCCTTATAAAATTATTTACATTAGCAACGGTTTGTTGCTTTATTTACTCACGTGACATTCATATGTTTGTTATCCAATGTAACACATGGTTTGTTACTATTGCGGTTTGACTAATCGCAATGATAAATGTTTATAGTGAACCAATCAAGTTAATTAAGTGGTTAAATTTATTTAAATCACGAAGTTATTGTTCGATTATATCAGCAAAGAAATGGTCAAAAACAGTGTTTATTCCAACAAGTGATCTACCAAGTAGAAAAACACCAAAATCAGAAATAGATTTGCTTGAGGTGAGTCTTATTAACTGCTTATTTTATTACAATTGCGATATTAGAGTACAAAAAATGATTAAATTATTATTTGCAGCAACCTTGCTTTTACAATCTTTACAGAGACCAAAATGGAAGACCATCTGATAAATTATTCGTACTCCACGACGGACCTCCATACGCGAATGGATCTTTACATTTTGGTCATGTCATTAACAAGGTTTGGTTTATTTTTTTTTCATACCTTTGCAAGGTCATTTTTTAATTTCTTTCTCATTTCCAGACACTTAAAGATATAATCTGTCGATATAAAATACGGCAAGGCTACAAAATTAACTTCATCCCTGGTTGGGATTGTCATGGATTGCCTATTGAGCTCAAAGTTTACAAAGAAAAAGGGCAATCTATTCCAACAAATCCGTTAGAAATTCGTCGAAAAGGTATAGCATGTAAATTTATTTGAAAGATCTGTTAAATAATCCTTTACTAATTATCATCTCACGTCTAGCTAGGAAATTTGCGCAATCGGCAATAGATGAACAAATCAAAGTTTTCAGAAGGATGGGAATCGCAGCTGATTGGGAAAATCCTTACACCACATTCTCTAATGAATTTGTATTAAACCAGCTACAGGCATTTAAAATGCTTTATCAGAAAGGGCTCATTCATAGGAGTTTTCTTCCCATTTATTTCTCACCATCAAATAAGACAACCTTAGCTGAATCAGAACTTGAATACAACACAAACCATGTCAGTCCTTCAATATTCTTTCAATTTAAAGTCAATCAGAATTTAGCTCTGAGAACAAATCATGATATCTATGCTCTTATTTGGACCACCACTCCATGGACTTTACCTGCAAATCAAGCTATTGCCTTCTCTCCCAAAATAGAGTATATTATCGTGTTTGCTTCTGAATTATCCCGATATTTTATTATAGCCAAAGAGAATTTATTGGATCTTCAGAGGAAGTTAGAAACTCCATTGTCTGTGGAAAGAATAATATGTAATAAAGAGCTATCTAAGCTATCCTATTCACATCCAATGAGACTTGATACAAAACAATATCTACCTTTTTTAAGTGCCGAGTATGTTACATCATCGAAAGGAACTGGACTTGTTCATTGTGCGCCCAATCATGGGCGAGAAGACTTTGATCTTGCAAAGAAAAATGGAATATCAATCAATAACTGTATAGTTGATGATAATGGCAACTTTATTTCTGGACTTCACCCTGAATTAGATGGCAAATCAGTTTTAGAGGGAGGATCGAGCTTAGTCATGAATCTTTTGAAAGATGAAATTGTACATCAAGAAGATTTCGTTCATAGTTACCCTTATGACTGGAGAAGTGGCAAACCTGTTATAATTAAGACTAGCCAGCAATGGTTCATTGATGTTTGCAAAGTTCGTGATAAATGTCTATCCCAATTGAAAACAGTGAACTTTTTCCCTCCGGGAATACAAAATAAGATCTGTGATGAAATTAATACAAGACCTCCGTGGTGTATTTCAAGACAAAGAGTTTGGGGAGTTCCAATCCCTGTGTTTTATCGGAAAGAAGATGTTAATAAATCAATACCCATCCTCTCACCTGAATCTATAGACTACCTCATCAATAAAGTAAAAGAAAATGGAATTGAAATTTGGTGGAGTTTTCCCGGAAGTGAATTGATCCCAGAGGAAGTCTGCAAATCTTTCGGAGTCAATAAAGAGGAAATTGTGGCAGGACGTGATATATTTGATGTTTGGTTTGACAGTGGAATGACTTGGAATTCTGTCTTAACCGGGGATAAGATTGCTGATATCTACCTCGAAGGGGTTGATCAATGTCATGGCTGGTTCCAAACATCACTTATATTGAGTATTGCCCTACGTGACCTTGCTCCTTATAAATCAGTTTATGTTCATGGATTTGCTGTCGATGGAGATGGTCGTAAAATGTCTAAATCAGTTGGGAATGTTATTGATCCTTTACCTTTAATAGAAACAAAATATGGTTCTGATATTATGCGATTATTTGTTGCTCGTTACGGATCCCACCATGGAAATGTAAAAGTAGATGACGAAAAATTGAAGACAACTATGACTTTGATGCTAAAGGTAAATGACTATTTTCTGTATTTATTCGATCAACTATCAACTCTTAATTTGTATCATTTTTGTTTTGTTCAGTTTCGAAACATTTTCAAGTTTTGTCTTGGATCATTACGTGATTTTGATTCTCCAGGAAAATTAGACTATTCAAAGCTTAATTTAATCAATAAATATATGCTGCATCAACTTTGGTCCTTTAATCAATCTTGCCAGAAAAATTACAACGATAATGATTTCCGAAATGTTATAACCGAATCTGTTTCATTCATAGACGATTTCTCTTCTTTTTATCTCAAAATAGTCAAAGATAGGTAAGTAATTATTAGTGATGATGCTTCCTGATTGTATGAATGAATCTGTAACCCTCTAATCTTGTAATTACCATAGTCTTTATTGCGATCCTTTGGAATCTATTGGCCGAAGTTCTTGCCAATCAGTCATCTATTATTTCCTGGAAACTTTCAACAATTTTCTAAGTCCAATAATTCCATTTCTTTTTGAAGAAATCAATACTATCCGGAAAAAAGACATCAAAGGTAAATATAAATGTATTCTAATTAATATCAGCGCATGTTATTAACTCTTTATTTCTTCAATTCTAGCTGCAAGTTGTTTATTAGATGGGTGGTTTGAATGTCCATCCATATGGAAAAATGATCAAGTTTCATTGATCATGGGAATCATTAGACTGATAAAAGAATCAATTGATAATGAGACCGAAGACAATAAACACTTCGGTAAACCATTTACAGCTACAATAATTTGTCATCGAAAATCTGATTACGAAACTTTAAAGGTATTAAAGCTTGCAATATATAATTATAGTAATTTACTCAATAATTTGCATAAATTGTGTCTTTCGAGTAAAATTTAATCACTCTATTTGCTCATCAAGTTTAATACTTGCACTAATAATTGTTTTCTCATTTATCTTGAAATTTATTTATTTAGACTGGCGAATCATCAAGTGACGATTTGGAACAACAATTATCAGGAATCCTTCAGCTATCAAAAGTCAAATTATCCCAATCAATCGATTTGGAATCTGTGGAAGCTGATATCAAAATTTCCTGTGCAGAGTCCATACCATTTACAATATTGTTGAATAAAACGAATAAATCATCATGTCCACGGTGCCGCCGTTATCTTTCAAGTCTACCGAATGATCTGTGTCATCGATGTAATGCAGTTGTCTCTAAACATAATTGAATTTTCAATCTAAATTCAAGTATAAATCATTATATTATTTGTATCATCTTTTCGTATTTCAATGTCCATAGCAATTTACCGTAATTGTAAAGAAATAAAACCCAAAAAATTATCTAGTATATTACAATTTGAATTGAATGCATTTATTATCCATATTATTCGTTGGGTTTTATATTTATATTCATCATTTCTTTACTGAATCAGCTCATTATTTTCCTAATGTTTCATGCATTTAGTTTACCCGATGTACAATAAAAATAAATCAAGTGTATATCTAATTCATAAACTGAGAATATTAATTGCAAAACAAAAATTGTGTGACAATTGAAGGAGTTGGAGAAGATGGAAAGTAAATTTAGTTAAACATGCAAATCAATTGATTATTTATGATTCTTGGAAGTTAAGCCAATGTCAATTGACCATAGGAGCTAATTGCTTACCAACCCCTATGAGTAACCAGAAATCGGTCGTGCATTAACCAGGTAAATTAATGGTTGACTGATTATAAAGGTCATTTATACCCATTGAAATGTTTATGGTCGATTCTCATGTCACTCTAGATTTTTATTAAACCTTCGTATTTCATTGTGTAAAGATCAAAATTCCAATATTCCAATACAAACAAAGATTAAAATGTACCAAACAAAATGAACCTGATTACTGGAAGTTTCTATCTTACCCTTACATTAACCTGTATTGAATTGATATCTTCAATTGAAGGTGAGTTTTCAAGTTAAGAACCAATAAATCATCACTCAATCAATATCATTTTTTAATTTGAGTTCAAATTTCGATTTCAAAAGGTGCTGTTCCTAGTAAAGAGGTTAAGAAGAAACCAAGACCTAAGAAAAAGAAACCTGATTATAAAAATAAATACCATTGTTTGGTGTGTTTAGCTGATTATTCAAATAAACGAATAAACTTTAAGGATACTTGTATTAATCCAGCTGTTAATGTTTCTGATGCTGAAGCTAAGTATCTAACAGTTTGTCCTTCTGATACAACATTGTGTGCTTATGAATTGGTCACAATTAACGACGTTTTCACAGCAATTGAAAGGCGATGTGCTACCTCTTGTACACCAAGTTGCTTTCAATCCGGATATGGAACCGAGAAGACTATTTGTACTTATTGTTGTAATAAGAGCATAAAACCTGAAGATTTCAATGATGATACTGTTTATGAATATATTTGCGCTGGGTAAGTCAATTCGATCGAAATCGAACCATCAAATGAGATAATAAGAATCTAATTATGCATTTATATTTTATTTTTCAATCATTAATACTTCTTAGGGGATTGAACGGCTCAATGTTGACCAATTTCGGGTTAACTTTGTTGGAGTTGATTATGATTGTTCCATCTCTTCAAAGGTTATTCAAATATTGGTTGAGTGAACCAAATTGATTGAAATTAGTCTTTTTTTATACAAATATCCAATTGACGTCAAAATCGATAGTTCAAATGTACATTAAACAAATGTATCTTTCAAGTCAAAGTATTAATATTAGAAATAAATTTTAAAACTTTATTTAATTACTAAGCTTATTATTTTCTTTGATATTACACTCAAGTATATATCTATCATCAATTCGAGCGATGTCAATTGACAAACTAAATCATTCTCAGTGATTACGCTTTAGATCCGGGTATGGTAAAGACTCATTGAGAAAAGGTAAACATTACATTGCCTTATCTTAATACATTGATAAACTTAAAGAGATAAAGTGTGATGGTGTTCGAATAATAATATTTTGAATTGGATTCATTATCAATGGACGAGATAAAATTCATTAGTTTCCACTATGTATCAATTGAACCGGATCAATGTAATAATAGAATGATCACTTGATTTTATAACTTCAGACGATAAAATAGGATTTGTGGTTTGCTCACAAGGCAAATTCATTTTCAACTTCAATACAACTTCATCCATTGAGCACCAAGGTTAGTCAGTTATCATATCATGATATCGCAATATCCGGCTGTAATCTAGACTAAATTTAAACTATTCCAAGAGAGTCTCATTATATAAGCCATTACTGTTACATCGCCAGATGACTGAGTCTGTAGTTGAAGTCAGAGCTGTTCATTAAGTTACTAAAATTGAGCAGACAGTTGAACCATTTTCTTCTAGTTTTACACAACCTTTCAACCTACTGCAATTTACTCTATTAACAAAAGAAGTGTCTGTTTAATTGTCAATTTAATAATGCCAAGTAAAATTCATTCAGTTAACGGTCATCAATTTAAAGCTACTTCTTTTACTTCACCAACTTTATGCTCCCATTGTCATGGGCTCATTTATGGTATTGTTAAACAAGGATATCAATGCAAAGGTAAGATATTGATGTGAATAAAATAAATAAGTTCATTAAATAATTTTTTATATTTATTCAATTGAAGTCTGTTTCTGTGTTGTACACAAAAAATGCCATACCGTAAAATATCAATGTAAAGTAGGAGAAACTAATCAGGTAAATTGAACTCCTAGCATAAAATGCTTACATATTTAACATTATTAATATGCTTAATTACATTAACAGGAATTTCTTAGTGACGATCAAACAAGATTTTGGTGAATCTCATAATCCTTTAGTTCAAATGTAGATTAGGCATATGTATCTTCTAACTCAGTTTTGTATCGTTATCATTAGAAATAAATTTTCTTAAAAAAAATAAATAAAACTTTATTTAATTACTAAGCTTATTACTTTCTTTTGTGCTACATTCAAGTACAGATTTATCATGAATTTTCGAGTGTAAAATAATTTTGATGAAAGGCCAAATCGGATGGTGCTTCAAGAAATTGCTATGAAAATCCAGAAAACGCGTTAACCAAGAATGAATTCACATTTGGCTATTTATGACTGTCTATGATTTCAACATATATAAATTTGGAACATTGTGTTGAAGTAATGATTATCATCTTATCTGGAATGTATGTTATTGGTGAAATACTCAAAACTCGGTGTCAATAATCTTAAACTTGTGTATCATTAAATTAATCCTTCATTTGTACGAGATTACATCTGAACGATTTCCCGCTATGAAACAGCTGATTCAATTTCAAATTAACAACTCACCTTTTCCTTCCAATCTTGATTCTCAAATCATTTTCGTGGTGTTTCATTTTCAAATACTCTAATTATGTTGTCTTAATTAAGTGCGGTTATTTTAATATTTAACGACTTTGATGAAGTCTTTATCAAATTACACTCACCTCGTTGACATTTGAATCAAATGTCTTTGTCTTATACCTCATTTCCATTGGTTTTATCCATCTCTTACACAAAGACTTGAATAAGAGCAACGTATTTTTCGACCATGATTGCTGTTCATGCCGGTAGGAAGTTTATACAAACCTCAATCTATAAATTGACTTACATTATTTTGATTGCTGTCTTGCTCTATTCAAATAGGCGCTGGAATTCATCTCGAATCTAAAAAAAGTACTCATGAAAACGTTTGTAAATCAGCTTGTGACGTTGGCCTACAAGCTTTAAACGACAATTTACCTGCTATAGATGCAGTAACTCGAGCCATTATGGCCATGGAAGATGATCCAAGCACTAATTGTGGCTATGGTTCAAACCTTTGCCGAGATGGGACCATTGAATGTGATGCCAGTTTAATGGATGGACATCGTCTTTTATGGAGCGGTGTTGGAGCTGTTCCAGGAATAAAAAATCCTATTAAGATCAGCCAATTACTACTTGAAGAACAAACAGTCGAAAATCCTTATGGATTGATTCCACCTAATATCATAGTAGGAGAAGCTGCTAAGCGTTGGGCAGAAAGTCGAGGTTTAATCGCTGCAAATCTAGAGACAGGTAAGAACATATTTCCGTGTATATCTCAATGTAACACGTATCTACTGAAATTTCAAATCTCAGAAAATTTGTCCATGTCTTACAATCCAATCTTATTTTAAATATTTTTCAGAACAAACCCGATCAGTTTACAACAAATTACGCCACAAGATTGATCGAGAGGACACAAGTGTACCTATTAAATTTAGGCGTTTAGATACAGTTGGTGCAGTTGCTGTAGATAAACAAGGCCACATAGCTGCTGGTGTTTCTTCTGGAGGAATACTTTTCAAAGTGCCTGGTAGAGTTGGTCAGGCTGCTACTTATGGTGCAGGTTGCTGGGCTCAGGACTCAATTGGTATCAGCACATCTGGTAATGGTGAATACTTAATTAAAACTCTATTTGCTAAAGAGTGTGCTTCTCATCTTCTACTTAATCCTACCGATGATTTGGTCGAACAATTTACGCATCTGTTTAGCACTAAGTTTACCGGTAATTCTACAAAAAATCTTTGAAATTCTTGTTTCTGATTATCCTTTTCGATTTTTCTTCAGATTCTCCATTCTTGAAAAGTGTTAAAACAGCGAAATCAGCTGGCTTAATCACTGTGATTCATGATGCTCAAAGAAATACGAATGAATTAATCTGGGTTCATAATACTCCTACCATGTGTCTAGCTTATGGAAAGGTATCCGACAAATCTCCTAGATTCATTTTTTCCAAATATCCAGGTCAACTGAAATCAGCTCCAACAATTCAATCGAAAATAATATAAATTCACAAATCGTATCGAAATCTCAAACTGAATCATTCTTTTATCCTGATTTTGCTGCTGAAATTGACTATGTACTGTCATTATTTTCTTATCAACTGCTTGAATATTTTCTATTTATAAGAAGAATTCAGTTAACTCAATATCCGAATCTCTGTTTATTTTACCAATAACAAACTAGAGTTGGGCGATATTATCGAAATCGATGATATATATCGATATTATTACAAAAAATATCATCGATAAACTGAAAAAATATCGATATGATTTAAGAGATTTGAAAGATGCTAATTTGCTAAATTTTTGTGTAAATTTCGTAAAATTTTTTTTACTGATCATAACATCGCATTCTTATATCTCTGCATTCGCAACATTCACTCAATAAAAGGCTCTTTTCAATTCAATTTAAGACATTGAAAAGCTCATCTAATGCCAACTTTAAAGTCTTTTTAGAGTTTATTATTAGAGATTACAGTCAAACCTCTCAAAGTTGGACGTAGTGAGTATAGACAAAAGCCTATTTAACGGTCAGTTTAACTTTTTTTAGACGATAAAAGCTTTTTTCATATTTATTTTGTTCGATGATTATATCTTTAATTGAAATTTCACCATCAGAATTTTATTTCATTCGTCTTGATTCGAATTAAGAAAAATTTATTAACATCAATATAATGAAAATTAATTAACGAAAGGGTTTAATTAATGGAATTTTGTCAATTGTTTACTCTGTTGCCGTAACAACGTCTAACTTAGAGAGGTCTGACTGCATTCATTTAGTAATTGTTTTTGGTTTCGTTTTCATAAAATATCGATAATATCGATAATATCAATATCGCAAAATTTCATACCGATATTCACGATGATATTATTTTTTTTAATATCGCCCATCTCTATAACAAACTACACCAAAACCTCGTATATTTTGCCTTTTTGGAGTAGAGACATCTAACGTTCGTAAAAATAGAATGAGCAAATTTTTGTTTTAGTTACTGTAGTTCACAGTATTTCACAATTAACTGCGTTTACCCTTTGACTCATATACTTTGTCACATGTTGGTTATACCAAAAATCACAATGAAAATTAGAAACTCTCGCTTACCATTAAGTGAAAAAATCTCTATTTTAAATGAATGTAAGTGTGATAGTCACGCTGACGTTGCTCGGTCTCATAAGGTCAGCCGACAGGCCGTTGATTATTTAGTTAAAAATAGTGAAAACTTTTTACAAGCTCAAGATAATGGTAAAGATCTGTCCATTAGAGCAGTAAGAGAAAATAAAGTACGAGATGAAATGGAGAAGTCACTTGCTGAATGGATTTTATCTGTCAACAAAAAAGGTAAAAGAATTAATGGCTCCATCATCAAGGAATATGCCCTCAAATTAGCTGATGATATTGGTTTTAATAATTTCTCCGCATCAAATGGATGGTTAAGTTATTTTCAAAAAAGATACAACATTAAATACAAAAAATTGATTGGCGAAGAAGGACTTGTGGACAATGAAGTTTGTGCTCAATGGTTTGATAAATTAACTGAATTGCGAAGCATATATTGTGATTATGATTTCCTAAATGCAGATGAGACTGCTCTTTTTTATAAAGCCCAGTCAAATTATACATTTTGTCATCCTGATGGTCCAACAAAAATCAACAAAATTGCTAAGCAAAGAATAACAATTATGTTTTGTGTATCTCAATCTGGTAAAAAATTTACGCCAATCATAATTGGAAAATCAGAGAAACCTCGTGGATTTAAAACTAATCAAGAAATCGTGAATCAAATAATTTATAAATCGAATCAAAAAGGATGGATGAAAGGAGAAATTTTCGCTGAGTGGATTCGAGATCTCGATAAATATTATGTTGAATTGAATAAAAAAGCAGTTTTAATACTAGACAACTTTTCCGGACACACAATTGACTTTGAGCCTAAAAATATTGTGTTGGAATACTTGCCTCCTAATACGACACCTATCACTCAACCATTGGATGGTGGCATAATTTCATGCTTTAAAGCACACTACAGAAATTTGATTACCAAAATGTGTATTGAAAATGAAGATGATGTTATGAAAAAATTTGATTTGGTTCACGCCATAACTGCTATATGTGAAGCTTATGCTTCTGTTAGTGAGGACACAATTAAAAATTGTTGGAAACGCTGCGGTTTTACTGATCCTCAAACAAATTGTTAAATATATTTGTTGAATATATAACACAAATTATTACACTTTTATTTATTTAAAATGACTATTAAATCTTCACACCTTGAGATATGACCGAGAGTAAAATCATTCACTTGCTACTTTGAGCTACAGTAGCTAAAACAAAAATTTGCTCATTCTATTTTTACGAACGTTAGATGTCTCTACTCCAAAAAGGCAAAATATACGAGGTTTTGGTGTACATAAAAAGTAACTTGCAAATTCAAATTTGGTGGTCTTTTTGTTGGCCTCCAGTACTCATGTGTCAATTTGTTTTCTTTTATGGCTAGTAAAGGAGATCATGCATCTCGCGGTGCTTTTTGCACGTTGATGAATTTTAATTTTTTTTAATTTTCTGCTAGACAATTGAAAATTATTAGATACGTGTTTTTCTATATCAGTCTAATACTTCCGGTTACTGAGAAAATCGATAAAAACCCTTGAAACATATAAGTGCCATTTACTCCTCCATTATTTATCCATCTATGTAACATTTTTTAATTTAAACTTGCGACTTTTTTATTTGTCATTGAAATAAGTATTAAAAAATCGCGAAATAATATCTTTGATAAATGAATGGAAAAATATTTTATCAAATTGAAATATATTTTATTTTTAATATGCTGCAGGATGGGTGGCAATATTTTGCTGGCTAACGATACAGTTTGATTCCTTATATTTTGTTTTTTTGAAGAGCTGCCACCTAATGTAACAAAAAAGAGTTGATTGCATTTATGTAATGTTTGATTGGTTATTTCTATGGTGACACACATGTTTACTCAATTCCGTGAAGGTTTATTAGAAATGACATTTTTTCCAGCAATTTACAATAGTTGTTTGTTTAACTTCGGCAAATGCCTCACATATATTTTCAACGCCTGCCGCGAGGTCGAAATTTTTATAAAAGTTATCATTATCAATTTCTTGTAAAGCTTTACAAGCGAAAATTTTTTTGTAATGTGCTTTGAAGGAGGCAATTATTCCTGCATCCAAAGGCTGTGTTTTTGGTGTTGTCTTAGGAGGAAAATACTCAATAACAATATTTTTACAATTATATTCAACGGTATGGCATATAAAATTATCAACAATTAGTAAAGCTTTTTGATCATTTTCAACGAAATGCTCGTCCATTAGCGATAGCCATTCAGTAAAAATCTTTCGAGTCATCCAGCTATTTTCACTATTTTTGTAGATAACTTTACTGAACAATTCAGGTCTGTTCTTAAGGCAACGAGGCATTTGAGATTTTCCAATCACCACTGGTGCAAATTTATCTCCTAATTCACTAACACAAAAAAGGATAGATACTCTTTTTTTCACTATCTTTGCCGTCTTTGTACTGGCATCAGGATGACAATAACTGCTAGTTGGTGGAGATGAATAGAAGCAGGCAGTTTCGTCTGCATTGATTAGAATATGTTCTGGGTATTTCACCCTCAAATTAGGAATATCATTAAACCAATTATCACAAATTTCTTGATTAACCGTGTCTTCCTGGCCACAAATCTTTTTGTATCTCATTTTGTTTCTTTGCTTGAAACCTCTCAACCATCCATCGGACGCACTGAAACCTTCATAACCAATCTTGTTTGCAATATCCATAGCATATTGTTTAAACATTTGTCCATTAACAGGTCGTCCTCGTCGATTAGCTCTCAACAAAAAGTCATTTACAGATACTTCCAACTGATCTCTAAGTTGGTTAAACCTAATGGCTTTGATAGTTGGTGGAAAACCTGCTTGACTGGCATCCAAAAACTTTTCTTTATTTTTCACAATATAACTTACTGATTGTTGAGATAATTTATGTCGAAGGGCAACATTATATTGAGCATCAAAATTACACTCATTTATTATTTCTCTTTTCTCACTCAAAGGGATACGACCATTTCTGGCGATCATTTTGTTAAAAATAACCCTTTGTCTAAAAAGACAAAGCATTGGTGACATAGAGTTCATCAGGTTAATTTGTCTGATTGACTGTAATTTACAGTCGTTGCAACTAAAAACCTAGCTATTCTTATTTTTTAATCTCTAGGTGGCAGCTCTTCAAAAAAACAAAATATAAGGAATCAAACTGTACCAATAAACCTTCTGTGCCCAACGCGAGCCCCGATGGCAAACCAAAAACGCGAAAGATTATTCTCAAAATTATTACATACATGGATAGCTCATACTGAAAACTATAAGAAAAAAGTGTTTTCGCTCTACCGTATGCATAAAACTAAAAAGTTATATTGATAAAACACGGAAAGTTGGGCATGCCCAATACCCGTAAAAGTTTTTCCTACAAGAAAGAACTTTTATGATGATTACCTGACAGAATTTTGTGTGAGCTTTTCATTAATATCATGTTCATAAATGTGGGCTTCGTAGTTTAGGAGTAAATGGCACTTATATGTTTCAAGACTTTTTATCGATTTTCTCAGTAACCGGAAGTATTAGACTGATATAGAAAAACACGTATCTGTTAATTTTCAATTGTCTATCAGAAAATTAATAAGATTCAAAAATACATGCCCATGCATGATCTCCTTTACTTTATCCTTTAAGTAATCAGAGTGAGAGATCCGCCTCGGGTTTAGGCGAGAAGGGTTTTTATAGAGACTAGTGGTGTTTAGACCACTTAGCCAATGAATACAGGGGACAAGGAGTCCTCGTTGTGGCCAACTTACAAGGGTCATTATAATACCCGGGCCCCCAGTCAAAACTTACCACAGTTTACTCTGAACATCTTACAAATTATTAGTTTTTTTGAATATATAGTATGGCTATGGCCCGAACCAAGCAAACACTCCGACAAAACACTCAACCTGGTCATTCCTCTTATGCCGTTCGCGGTGATACAATAATCGAAGAACTGCCAGCTGAAGTTGAAACTGGACCCACTGTTGCTAAAACAGCAAATTTTCCTGAACACGTTGAGTTTGACTACAAAGCCGTGGTAGGAGCTGGCTATGTTGGACCTCCATGCAAGAAGAATTATCGTTATGAAATTTCTTTTGAGCGGGTACTCATTGCCCCAGAGAAAGTGAACAATTGGGTGGAACACATAACCTCGGGACTGAGCGCGGATTGGCGTAACTTGCAGGATTTGGAGAACCCAGAGCATCTAAAGTCTGCTATAACTCCGTATGCTTGTCGGTGGTGTGGGACAAAGTTTGGAGCCAAAAATAATCAGTATCGCCATAAGCGAAATTGTAAAATAGCCGGTGCTCCTGGCCATACATGTAATGATATGTGTAAAAAGAATAATTGTATTGGGAAAGGAACATGGAAACCCGATGTAGATCTAATTGTAATTCTAATCAATAAATTGAAAACATTAGGTCGGAAAAAAGAAATAAATAATTGTAATAACTCTTTCATAAAATAAATGCCTTTTTTTGTAAATTTTGTTTGTTTTGTTTGTCATGGCGATACATCGCGTCTAACAGCGACTTCAAGATCCTGGATAGATGCTATATTCGTAAATGAGAAAATCAAAACGAGGAACTATAAGTGCTTCTTTTTTAAGTAATACTACGGAACACAATGTCTTGAGCATTGAAATGGTTTCAGAAACCTCAACAACGGTTGGAAATAAACAAAAGGAAATTCGAGTGTTAAATAAAGAACTCTTTTTCACAAAAATCTAAGAAACATTTCCAGGTGAAGAGACGTGGCAGAGGATTAACAACAACAAAGACCTAGACAAAGAGATTACGTAGCTGACAACGAAGATAGTAGAAGCGAAGGGTAAATGTACAGAGACCAAACAAATTAAACATCGACCTCTCAAAAACCGAGGTTATTAAAACTGCTGGACAAAATAAGGAAAAAGATCAAAAAAAGAAAATAATGATAATAGAAAAATTATAGTCAATGTCATCAAGAAGCAACTATCTGAAACCATCAACCAGATACACAATGACTATTACCAGAGAGAGACCCAAAAATATGGACGAAATTACAAAGCCTACTTAAACAAAAAGATTTTGAAACACCTGAATTTGAGATCAAAAGACTGGAGGCTGAGAAAAAATTTGATCAAACTATTCATCAAAAAAGTTTGTTCAATATACTTCAGCATACTTTTCTACCTCCGAAAATAGAGCTTGCATTGAAGGACGAGGAGTTCGCAATAGCGGTGAAGAACCTGAATAAATGAGCAGCACCAGGAATCGATTCCATCAGTAATGAAATCATGATGAGAATATTGTCATCAAGAGAAGATGAAGTTCTCATTATATAATATATCGGAAGATTTTTGAAGTTCTCTTATTTCCGACAGCCTGGAAAATAACTAGAGGAATAATGATACCGAAATCGGATGGAACAAGAGTGAGACAAATGCAAATCCAGATGGTATTTAGCAGAATACATGAGAACATAATAGCGATAAAACTGGCTCAGATTACACCAACGATCTTCTTTACCAAGCAATTTGCGTATCAACCTGAATTATCATCCATTGATCTACTGATGGAGGTAAAAGAATGTATTCGTCAATTAAATCATAAAATACCTCAGATAGTTATTACAGATGTAGAATCAGAATTCTCCAAAATTCAACACAAAGATATTATTGATGCTCTAAACACAATTCAAACACCCTGCTCTCTTGTATATATGACTATCTCATTCCTTTCGGATAGGAAAGTTTGTCTTGTGAAAGAGAAAAAAATTGCCTGGAAAAAAATATCGACGGGAGTACCTGAAGGATCAGGATTTGGGCCGCTACTGTACGCGTATGGTTTCCAAAAGACTTTAAACAAACTTCAGAAAGTTGGAGCGATTAAACAAAGGCAAGAGATTGCTAAATTTGGCAAGACAAAATTAGCAACAACTTTGGCATACGCCGATGATTTAATCAATATAACCATGCAAGAAGCTGATGCAGTTGGCAGTACCAACAGAAAATTTAAAGAAATAAAAGCAATCATAAATGAGTCTGGCCTAGATGTCTTACCTCAAAAGCGAAAGTGATCCATAAAAAAGTAGCCCAAACTTGATATTCAACTTAAGCAAACAACATGTGCTAAAATTCTAGGTGTTCCCATCAACATATCGCCAAATCCAATCAATTACAGGGAATTACAAGTCGATCTTCAAAAGTCGACTGAAATTGTCAACCGGAAAAGAAATCTCATCAAAAGACTCCCGGATAAAACAGGCCAACTAGTAGTTGAAGCTTACAACAACAGCAAATACCTCAGGTTGGCTCCACTGATTATTGATGATCTCATTAAAAATGCAACCTTAACAAAAAAACTCGAAAGCAGCTATGGCAAATTGTTCAGACATCTTAATGGGACGACAAATCTACACAAAAGAGAATTAATCGGATATCTATCGAAAAATGGATGCTTAATCTCAATGACATTGCTGATAACAATTAAACAATCGCTGAAAAAGCTTTTCAATAAAGGTGTATTAACTTCGTTATATCAAAACCTAATTGACTTTGACCCAGACCTGGGACCCAAGATATCATCAACCGCAATCTGGTATGGCGTCAATACAATGTCTGAGGACATAGTACATACATTCATGACAAAAAGAATCATGAAAAAAGAAGGATACAGACTTGGCTACATTTGGCCTGAAAAGACTTTTAAAAAGAGATTAAAAATCGACTGGCAAACAAAATTTGTAACTGGTATACATGACTTCAGATTTAATCATGAGGTTATCTGTGAATGTAAACAAGGCTCAGCCATACCGCATCATGTTATTCAGTCTTGCCCTCTGTTTGCAGCTTGGAAACTTAGATTATCAAACATATTTGGTACTACTGGAAAATTTTCATGGATCTTAACTAAGAGCAACGATTTCCGTGTCAGAAAGATGGTAAACAAAATGTTCTCAGTAATTGCAAAACAACAGAAGTTGGCTAATCCGGAATGGAAATAACTCATCAATAAATTACCTTACTAACAACCCAAACCTCCTACTAACCTTTGATACCATTCATAAATTTACATTTTTTCTTATCTCTCAGCAACCTTTTCCATACTTTTTATCAAAATATAACAGGAATCACAATAAAAATCTGAAATTTAGCTACTTAAGCAGTTGATTCCTTAGATGTAATGTAACAACAATATTCTTTGTACTCAAGAAAGTAATTAAGATACACTTTTGTAATCCGCGCACTTGCGGATATGTGGGAAATACAAGACCACTACCTCCTATATCTTAGTAATAAATTATGGACAAAGAAATTTTTGAAAGAGTCTTTAAAGTTTAAAAGCTTTCCTGTAGCTTACTAATTGCAAGTTATTTGCCTAACTTTGTGTGTCAAAATTGATTATTGTTGTGCCAAAGTTACTTTTTGATAAATTATAATGGTATTTTTGAAATCGAAAGCCTTAAAAGCTGTAGTCTTAGGTGCATCAGCTGTTACTGGTCTTGGATTTGTTGTCAATCAACAGCTTACAGCAGAAGAAAAGGTTTCGGACTCTAGATTAGTAACTAATCTAATTAAAACCAAACAGGATACAATTTCAGCAATTCCTGATCTATTTGAAGGAAATGATGCTGCTTTATCTTTGGTTCAAGCGACTCGTGCAGCTCGCAATCTTGCCCAGCAAGCCATGACTTTAAACGGCTATCCTGGTCTTGTTGTTGGTGTCTCGATTAAAGGTAAGCCTTGTTGGGTCCAAGGTTTTGGATTTTCTAATGTTGAAGTTGGTCAACGATGTACCAAGGATACAGTCATGAGAATCGCAAGTATATCTAAGCCCTTAACTATGCTAGCTGTTGCTAAACTTGTTGAAGAAGGTAAATTGGATTTAGATAAAGATATCTACGAATATCTTGGTGACAAGTTTCCTGAAAAAGAATTTGAGGGGCAGAAAGTAACAATGAGCATCCGACAAATCGCTAGTCATTTAGCTGGTATTCGTCATTACAATTCACCGAACGAACCTTATTATTTTTACAAGCACTATTACACAGCTACAGACGCTCTCGAAACTTTCGCCAATGATGAGCTTGTTGCTAAGCCAGGAACAAAATTTAAATACTCTACATTTGGTTACACTTTAATTGCTGCTGCCGTTGAATCAGTTTTACCGAATGGTAAATCATTTGGTGAATATTTGGTCAATGATATTTGTCGCACTGCTCTCGGCATGGTTCATACATATTTAGATGACAGTACACCAGTCATACTTAATAGAGCCGCGCAATACTTCAGAGATAAGCAAATTTTGGAAAATGCGCCTTACACTGAGAATAGTTATAAATATGCCGGAGGAGGTATTTTATCAACAGTTCCTGATTTACTTCACTTTGGCAATGTTATGCTTTATAGTTTTTTGCCTCCGGAAAAAGCTAAAGGTATGAAGTATTGTGTATAGAGTTCTTTGGCTAACTTAAAATTTTTTATTTATAGGTTTCCTTAAAAAAGAAACTGTAGATGAATTGTGGACTCCAGTTCAGACCGGGCGCATTTCATTAACTGCAGACCTTTTCAAATGGTGTCAATATGGTAAGTTTTAAATTACTTCTTGAACTCCATTCGTTCCTTACCGTAGTCTTTCTTTATTTCTATCAGGTCTTGGATGGGGAGTAATAAGAAATGCTCAACCTTTTCATGCCTCTGGTGCTGTCCCACCTTTCAAAGATGTAATATATCACACAGGATCAGCTACTGGTGGCACTACTTTGTTAGTAATTATCCCAGAAAAGGAGATGGTCATTGCAATAATTTGCAACTTGCATATGGCTCGAGGAATTATGTCCCTTGGTCGTGACGTGGCTCAATTATTCGGAAATGTTAAACTTGAACCATCTCCCATTGTGACCAATCATAAAGAAATCGTAGTCGGCGCTTAACGACTATTTTCACTATCTTGAAAATTCGCAGTCGAAATTGGAGTTATACAGCTCCCCAAACTGAGCTTTGAACCATTTTTAATATCTTTTGCTCATATCCATTTAAATTTCATAAAATTAATGTAATAAGAATCTAAAAATTAGATTGAGCTGATTTCCTCCACCTTAATAGACAAAATTGGTGCAAAACAAATCAATTTGGATGGCTTAAAGAATTGTGATACATTGCAAAGTATTACTCATAATTCACCTGCTCAATTTATTCTATCTCATTTCGACATTTTTCATTAGAAAACATATCTTTTTTTGCTTTCAATACACTCCAATTTTTTATAAATCTTCTTTATCAAAGAAGATCTGCATTTCAAAGATTGAATACGCTTTTTCATCTCTTGAATTTATTTAACCATTAATTATGCCTATTGTTTTAATACTTTGAAGATATCTGATCGATATTTTTGAAGTCTTAATCGCTGTACTAACTATTAATGATGAAAAATTCGAACTTCATGTAACTTTTTTTTAAATGATTACTTTTATAATCATTTACATATTATTTACATTATTAACAGATGCATTGATATCTGTTTTATCGCCATTAATCGCCATTTATTCAAACAAAATGTCCCGTCATAAAAATTATGGCTAAGAATTATCCATGCCGATTCAATGTCTCATTTGCTATATTATCATTAAAAGAATAAGTAACTCAGACGAGTTTATTTTAAATAAATATGCTTTATTTAAATATTAATGTTTTTAATTATACAGACAGTTTATAAAGATTGGATATAACTTTGAAAGCTTGCGTTGATTAATAATAACCTTACATTTAATTTTGATTTTTCACAATCAATTACAGCTCTGTTTCAATAAGCAACTTTTCGTCCCTTCCTAGAAATTCAGAAATAATAAAATAATTTTTTTTGATAGTCATCATAAATTGAAGGAAAGTTGTATTTTTATATTCCAGCTCGAATTTCATTTCACTTTCAATCTGTAAAACTCCAATTAAAATTTATTCTTGATGATACTAACTGATTTCAAGAACCATTCGAATCAAGTCATGAAATGTTAGAGAGAGTTAACTTGATTCAGAAAATGTATAACATTTATTAATGACTTTTTAAAGAAATGAACATGAAAATAACTCAATGATTCGACCCATTGAGTATCATTTTGCAGTTTCCAGCACGATAAAGAGTCAAAGCAAAGAGAAAATCTGATTTTATCAGCATTCAGAAAAGAGATCTCAACTCATTGTTCCGGTTCTCGTTCCAGATTTTTGAGCAACTGAATCAACCATTGTCGACTTGATTTATCATTATCAAGTATAGTTTGAAAGGTATCATCTTTCAATTGTGCGGGTAAGCAATTGCGTAGAGCCTCCCGAGCTCTTGGGTTATCACTTAGACGTAGATAACAGCGAATTACGTGCTTGAGAAGTCTAGGTGAAGACTCTTTGGATAATGAGACAACCATTTTTCCAAGTATCATAGCAACATGAGAGAAACGATCATATGTTTGACAAATATAATTTAGACCCGTTTCATCCAAGAGTATCTTCTGTAGAATAAATGTGGCCACAGTTTTACTAAGGTCACTTCCACTTTCCATAATTCTCAAGCAAAGTGGTATTATCTCTGTAGCCAGCAAGAAACTGATCACCTGTTGTTCATCTGTTTTAACCAAAGCTCCAATCACACCAAGGCTTGTTAAACGTAAATATTCAAATGGTCGAGTCTTAGATGTTGATGTTGATTGCAAGAATGGATATAAAAATAATGGTATATTTGCATTCAGAAATTCACTCCGAGTTTCTTGATGGGAGGCGACACACTGGAGTAATGCAAGAGCATTGCAAACACGGTTTGATTGGTGGGGAGACAAAGTTGCTGGGTTGAGAGCTGGATAAACACTAACAATCTCTTGAAGTAAAGCAGCAATAGCACCAAATGAATGCCATAGCATAGTAGCCAGATCAGGTACAATTTCCCGTTTTTTACCAAGTTCAAGAAGAGCGTTTTCGCGAGTTTCCATATTTGTCAATTGTGTGATCCATTGATAGACCTTTTCTTTTTCAAATGGCTGATTGTCACTAGAGTCATCCTTCATAGTTTTTCCTTTGCTCTTTATCTCCATTTGACCCGAAAAGTTGAGAGTATCCAGGCTTATGCTTTGTGGAACTTTCGAAATAAAATTAAAATAGATGATTAAAAATTAAAAATTAAAATTAAAAGATAAGCAAATGAATAAATTTATTTAAGTCAACTGAAGCTTATTTTGCTTTTTGCTTTTTGCTTATTTTTTGGGCAAGTATTGCCAAGACAACTCTATAGACGCGGGTAGTTTGAATCTATAAGCAATAATACTTTATAAGTACAATTGACAATACAAGTCATCATTTTATACAAAATTAACACAATATTTGCTTAATATTGCCCGTTATAAAAAATATCAACATTATCAGATAACTTAAGAGTCTCATAAAATAAGAGTAAATTGATTACATTGTAGAGTTTCTCTACTATTTTTAGTATCATTTTAACTTTGTTTGACAATTTTTTTTCGAGCGAAAACCTTCTCAATATAACCATCGGGATATTCGGTTGTTTCTTCTACTGCACATCTAAATGCAAGTAAAACAGGTCCAACTAGAAGAGTCAAATTAACAAGCCAAAAAAAGAGTAGAGCAGAAAAATCAGAAGAAACACGAAGAATGTAAGGAGTTCTCGAATGGAAAGATGAACCAATATGAGTAAATTGTGCACTTGATGCAGCTCCGGCAAAAAATGCACTCAATTTTGTCATCTCTTGATGCGAACAGCAAATCAGGTGATAAATAGCGAATAAATAGAATGGTAAATAATAAAATAAATATAAAATCATTTGAATCTTTGCAAAAGGTGCTAAAGTCGATGAAACCAGATATGGTTCAATTTGTTTGCCATAAATTTTACATAGCCAAATAGGGCTATCTAAAACAGCAAGACCACGTAAAATTGATATCAAGCAGCTCAAAGTAAATATGAAACACAGAGACATATCCAATGGTCGCTTCCATATCGGGGTTTTAACTTCTATTTCAATTGCTTGGTTTTTTGTTGATTTCGATGATTTTAAGACACGATAAGCAATATAACATGGTAAAATTATGTAAGGCAAGTACATAAGAATTCCCCAGCCTGGTCCATTTTTACCAATCATGATACCTAGCAGCAAAACTAGGCTATTATTTACCCAGGAGCCAAGCCAGTAACACAAAATATCGATGAAATCATTACTAGAAAAAAAGAAATCAGAAAAAAAACAAAAATGAGTAAGTTAACACCAAAAAAGGACAGAAACAGACCGTGAAAGCATAAAATAACAAGCTTTGTGGAGAGTTACCAGATTTTTTCATGCAACAATTACTAAAAAACAACCATCTCAGATATCAATATAAATATTTAGCAGGTAAACCATCAGATTCAAAGGTTTACTTTATAAATGATTGACAGAAAATGTTAATAATATTGAAGGAATAAAATTAACTCAGTTTATGCTTTCAAATTTATAAACTGTAAAAGTGTCTACAAAAAAACTGTAACAGTTGACTATTGATGAAGGTAAAATTGATGAAGAAGCAAAGACTTACTTCATCTTTTTGATTTATTTGGAGGTTTTTTTCTTGCAAAAAGCAACAGAAATAAACTTCAAAATTTTAAAATAAGCAATTAGATTAAGCATTAATAGTTTTTTAGGTGTACAGAGCTTCTGATAGACAACCTCTTTCGAATCAAGTGAGTTTGATTTAGCAATAAATTTTAGATTGTATTCGTTGAGCCTTAAGAGCAGACTTGCATGCAACCTTGTAATCGATGAATTGTTAGAAAGATTACAATGGTTAACAGAGAAAAATAATTACCTCCATGTAATAGCAGCAACGATCATCAAGGCTAAAGCATAGGTCACAATACCATTCCAATGGCAAATCATTGCACCAAAGGAAGATCTTAGATGAGGTTCAACATGTTTTAGAAATGAATTTGTAAAACCTGAAATCAAACCTTCCAGTTCCAAGGCGATAATGAGACTTGATACACTGATGAAACAAATTAAAGCGAAAGCTTGAAAAAAGCAAAAAAAAATGCGATGAATATTTTGATTTACAGAAAGAAACAAAAATTAGATTTATGATACTTACTGTAAAAAAGGTATTCATTGTTTTTATGCAACGAATGTTTTGTACACTTAACAATCAATGAGAAAATCAGAATTCCAATAATGTGACATAGAAAAACAATTAACAGAGGTTGAGTTAGTCCAGTTTTCTCGATGAAACGATTGAACAGATAGGATATTGGAATGGCTGAAGTTGAAATGAGGAAAACTTTGGTGGCAACAGAGACTGACATCATGTCATTAGTGACACTGAAAGTGATCCAGGCGGAGTAGTCAATTTGACCTGTAAGTCAATAGTTAACGGGTTTGATGAAGAGATTTTAATATATTAAACGATGGCCAAGTCATAATTGGTGACATAAGTGCACAGTTTAGATTAGAATGGAATAAGTTATTCCTGTAATTTGTATCCGTATTAAACTACACTTTTCCCAAGTTAAAGGCGAGATCCAAGAGGAAATGTGGTTGGTTGTGTTGCTAATTGTTTGAATAGCTTGTGAGAGGGGAAAGATGAAAAGGAGAGGGAGAGGGAGGGGTAGATGAGAAGATAGATACAGTGAGAATATATTGATAAAAATAGACTGAATAATAGGCTGAAAAGATAATCAACTTGATTTAATTTGTAGCACATGAACAAATGAACAAAAAATAGAGCTGATGGAGATTCCTTTATTCTTAGGGTGAAACTGTGGTAACTTGTGGCTTACCAATAATTATGATGGATACTGTGTCACAAATCAAAAGTGTTAATAAATAAAATTCAATTGAATTTTGAAACTAAATCATCAAAAGGTTATTCTTATGGAATGATTTTGAAATAATTAAGAAAACGGTAGCCACACTTTTGGATAATCATAACAAAGTGACGACTAGAAAACAGGTTTTAATGGCTACTATGGTATAGAGAACAAAGCTTGACATGAGAAAACGGGTAATTTCACTTTGAGATACTCCGGATTGAAGTTTTCTTGAAATGGAAACGACTTGGTTGTCTACCGGAAAATATGTATGTTGATAAAATGCAACCAATAATTGAAAGAAGAAATAAGAGCGAAATGGAAAACCAAATGAGTATTAAACTTGCTCGGCTTACATTTACATGGTATCTTGGCAAGTCGGCATCTGATGTGCCATTTGATACCCCAATTTGATCCATTTAAGTGATTTGTCAAGAACAAGAGTTGATCAGATTTTTTCACGATATCAAGTCAACAAACGAATCCATCGAATCCTTTGACACATTTTCCAGCAACAAAACTGGAGAAGTAAAAAATGTTGAAGCCATATGAGTTAATTGTTTTTCTGTTTGAAAATATCGTAATTGCGTTTTGCGTTAAATAAATTTCGAACAAAAGTTAATGTTAAAACTACAATGATTGAATTGTTGAATTTTGTACGCTTACATCCATACTTGCCGAGATAACTTTCATTTATTGATAAACTTGAATTCTGTCGTGGTTATCATAATCAAGATAACATTTATAATTGTGTTTGAATATCTTTATCTGAATGGATTAGCTGGTTCATGTATTTGAGTTAATATAACAATTCTGCGGCTAAATCACACACCATTCGATGGAGTTAACTTTAACGTTAACAAACAGAACATGCTTAACAGCTGATTCTCAAGTAAACAGACAACTTAGAAACTCCTGTGTTTATTAGTGTTTTTAGTATTATCCTTTTTGGATTAATAGTTTATTAAATTTATCTAAACTTTTTTACTAATCTTAATGTTTGTTCTACATCTGTGATATGCATTGATAATCTTCGATATGAAACATTCCAAACTTCTGTGGTCCATCTATTTGTCAAACAACATTTGAATTGTGTGTCACATTTCGCTGCTCATGGCATAGTAAAACTCAAAATAGTTATGATATATTTTTTAATTACTCTGTTACTTCAGATCATAATAATAACTCTTCTGTTTTTAATCGGGTGTTTCTTAATTTTGGCCCTGATTACACGATCCGTTTGTCTTTCTCCAGTCATCAAAGGATCCTTATTCAAGGATGGGAACTTGTCCAACAGTGATCTTACTGTCTCTAGAGTTATCAATAACTATAAAAGATTGAAAGAAAGATTGCCTCCAATAACCAATTATTTTAAAAGCAACCTGTTGATCTCTAAGAATGTTGATGCACTTATTGAGGATATCATTGACTTGATTTTTCGTGATTACATTTATGAATGGTACAACGATTTGGCTCAAAATGATAACGAGGATCTTGATGTCAAATTAAAAAATGAAATTTGGACAATGCTCTCTAGGTTATTGGCGATTTGCCGTCAATTTGATGATGTTTCCTTTCTGACTAAAGATCTAGTCACAATCATGCAATCTCATATCAGCAAGATATCTTCAATACTTTCAAAACAAGATTCATATGACTTATATAATCATTTGTCATCCGAAGCGGAAGAGATGGAATATCTAAACAAAGTTTCATATATGCTTCTTGTGTTACTTTTGCCTGCTCGTTATGCGAAAAGCCAGCCATTGGTTAACCTGCTGAAAGAAATTCTTGGTATCCATGTTTTACACAACCTTATTGAGATGCTTTCAGATCCTGATTACATTAATCAAAAGATTGTGGAATATATCAAGGGTTACTTGGATGAAAGTGAGCGCCATCGTAAAACTTACGCATATGCAAAATCTTACGAGGATTTTGTTGAAATTATTAAAAGTTGCGTGTCTATTGAAGATCTCAAGAAAATACGCTATCGAATCGTTTCGGAAATAATGCAGGCTACAGCATTAGAAAACCTAAAAAGACAAAAGCTTCTGGATAAAGAATTAAGGCCAAGTCAATGTACTTCTTTAGCGAAAGGAGACTTATTACTCAATCGTGATTTGAAACGTTATATTAATAACCTACAATATGCAAAAAATTTGTGCTCAAAAAGGATTAACCAGCTGATTATGTATGCTTATCCATCAATCTCACAGACAGATATCAACCCAGAAAGTGTCCTCGTTGTGGATGGATTGAGTTATCCAAAGCCTTTGAAGAAAAAGATTTTAGCCTTTGATATAATAATCAAATCTGATTTATGTAGGAGTTTTTTACGTCGCTTTTTGCAAAATTCATTGGGAAATTCAACTGACATACCTGAACGAACTTCTAAATATCTTGTGCTCTTTTGGGAATCGGTCGAGGAGATGAGAAATCAAAAAGGCGTAAAACAATATCAAATCGCCAATGAACTTCTTAAGCATTCTTATTTTCTTAATTCTCTCAACATTCACATAAAATTGGGGAAAAATGACCGCAAAGGAATGGAAGCATTTGTGAGAGGAGACAAAGGACCGGAATCATTTTATGAAGCACAGCAAGCAGTTTATTCAGTTTTGATTAATCGTTACTATCCTTTATTCATTGTCAGCAAAGAATATGATGAAATGATTGAAACTCACAACGAAACGGATCTTTTTGGACAAATTAAGTGCGAAGAAAATGATGAAAGCAATAATCAACTATCGTCTCTCGAGTTATCGATTGCATATGATAGTCAACAATCTCAACGTAACTCTCGAGCATCAGTAATAGATGAACATATATGCCAAGCTCGTTGTAAACTGAAAGCCTTAAATAAGAAAATTGATGGTAAACAACAAGCTTTAGATGCTATCAAAGAATCTGGACACGAATCTAATCCTAAATTAGCAGAGTTACTCATGAAAGAAATTCAAGATTTAAGGGAGGAAATGTTTGAATTGGAAAACCATATCGTTTGGTCTGACAACTGGTTGGATAATCTTGACAAGTGGCGAGCTGAACTGCACAATATTCAACTAGAGACTCAGCAAAGCACTTCTCCATTGGTAATCATCATAATTAGTTCTAAAGATGCTAAAGTGGAGAAATCAAGCGCTGATGGCTGGATAATTGCACGAACAATTGCTGATTTTATTGAGCTAAAACGTAAACTAGTCAGAATAAACTCAAATCTCAAACGAATTGAAATACTCAGATTGAAAAACGTGGCACCTACAAATGTAAATTTGATTAACCGAGCAAAGGTGAATCTCCAGCTATTTTTAGATCAAATTTTCAGAGATGAAAATTGTGTTAAATCGGAAGAAGTTTATCTTTTCTTTTGTCCAAGTTCTGGTAATCTTAGAGTTCCATTATCTTTCTCAAAGCAATTCAATTTTTGGAATCTTCCGTTTGCGTCATTTTTTGGTATTAACAATCCTGATGGATCTGAAGCAAGTTCAAATAAAGGAAACAATGGTGATAGCAGTGATGAAGATGTTGATGATCAATCCTTATTTGACGATGAGTTGGAATCAAAGGATGATAATATTGCTGAACCTCTTTATAACCTGTTAACTGAAATATTTGAACTTAAAGGAGCAATGGGCTTCCTTCGGCGTACATTAATCATATTTGTCCATACAACATATGGACAGACCATTAATAAGCAACTCAGAGAAACCGTTTCTTGGACATTCAGCGAATCAATGTTGCATTATTATCTATCTAATTTAAAACTTGCCATGTGGCCTGACGGTAAATTAGCTCAGTCAAGAGAACCTTCAAATGAGGCAACTCGGCGAAAGAATCAATTCTTAGCCAAGAGACTTTTAATCGATAATGTTCCGGATATACTCAGTAATTTATTTGGCCAACAAAATTGCCGCAAAGGGCTAATTAAATTATTCGATTTTATTCAAGATCAAAATCTTAATAAGCAGCTTCTATACGAAATTCTCGAAGCCTTCCTTTTACAGTTCGTACCTCAAATGAAAGAGATAATTTGAAACTGCAATTTTTTCGCAATAGGAAAATATTATTAAGTGTCAAATACAGTTCCTTTACTAGTAAATACACAATTTTATACGGATCTTATTACATTATTTATCAATAATTTGTTATTGTAATTTTGCTAGATATAATCAAGAATCTATTGAAAATAGAATTACTTGATCTTGATCGCCTTGAAATATTTTATCAAATAATTAAAATTATATTTATTCCAAAAAATCGATTGAATTTTAATCACTGCAAAGCAATTTTTAATGAACAACTTAGAATAAGCAGTCAATGATAACCTCAATGTTAACCATTGAATAAAAGTGAAACTTTCTCTTCGTTCTGCTAATCATCTCAATATAAATATACTGATATTAGAGAAATTGTTGATACAATTTCTTGAGCGCTCGCCAAATTAAACATTCGGAAATTAATAAATCATTCAAAGTATACCTGTTTTGGATTCTATGAATATTTTACTAAATAAGGATTTATGTTTTATTTTCATTCTTGAATAAAATTAGATTGTTTAAATTTTCATCAACATTGAGGTAAAATCAAGAACACTAATGCAAAATATGTAAATAAAATTGTAAGTTTTGAAATAATTGATTCCTTGTTCGTTATAATATGTTATTAATAATATGTATGTCAAGAGTGAAACGTACATTGGGCTAAACATATTTTAATGGTAGCTTGAAATTAATGAGGACATGAAATTAATAGGTCGTTTTAAAATTGAAGTGACCCATTAATGAATAACAGTTCAGAGGTAAACTAGAGTTTATGAAATATTGTTAATAACAGTGGACATTGAAGATGAAATATCGCGAATTCTTTGCATTTTATCTTAACCATGGTAACTGATTGGCCGGGAAATGTCAACACAAAGGTAAAGTTGGAATAAAGATAAACAGAGTGAGATTGAAGTCGATAGACTCGGAAGTAAGACTAAAAAATAACAAGAAAAAAGGTGGAGATGGACTCGCAAGAAATATTGAATAAAGATTGGTCCAAAAAACTGATTCACCTGCAATAAACTGTTGATATTTTAAATGTGATTGAACCTTTGAACGTTTTCTTATTTTGCCCAACTCACTTTCTTGTTTCATTCACGATATCACCAAAGGTAGGAAGGTTTAACTCCCATTTACCCGATTTTTTGCCTTGCTCATTCTCAATATTACCTATTATTGATGATTATTTTATTTAACTTCAATTCATTCATATCCAATTGTCAGACCTAAACAGTTTGCATCTTATTAGCCATTGTTATCCAGATATTTCAATATTTGAACTGTTAAACTAATCAAACCTTCGATTTACATCAATCCTTCAGGTTTACAAGTGATATTCGACCAATTCAGTTGCTGTCAAAAGTAATTTAAGTTTGATTATAAATCGTCAAGTTTATCACATTTGGTTGGTTCAATTATTTGCAAATGGGTTGTGGAGCGGCAAAGGCTACACAAACAGCAGATGGGCCTCAAAATATTACTAATGAAAAAAACAAAATACTGGATTCAGTTGCTCAGGAAGATCATAAAAGTCTTGCAGATCGACCGCCAACTCCAGGTAAGTCGCAATGTCTGAATTAATTTTATCGATCTAAATATGACTTGTATGTTGACTTGACTTCTAGTGCCTAAACCTGTAGCATTTGAGATTCCAATTGATCCAGTAGTGGCTGATGGCGCTGATGATGAGTCCATAGTGAAGAAACATCCACCCAAACGGTTGGCTCGGTTAGAAGAGCAAAGAGCCTCGATTCCGACTGTTGATGACATTAAAGAGAAACAAGCAGAAGCGGAAAAAAGAAGACAAGAAATTATCGAAGAGAAAATTAATAAAGCTCGAGCTGTTCAGGCAAAAATTCAAGGAGAAAAGGTAATTATTGATATTCCTATTGTTCAGTTATTGTTGTTGCTCGCTTGACTCCAACCGCCCTTTTGTTTGATTCATTAGACGAGTCAGAAAAGCAGTACCAGTGATGACACTACAGGATCTAATAACAACAATAACACCGCGACCAATGAGGAGATGAAAAACAAACTGAATGGTGAATCAAATGAGAACAGTAAAGACAAGGAATCAGCTGAAATTAAGACGACCACTGATGATAAAATAAGTAATGGTACTCGAACTGATGATAAAAGTGAAAGTAATGAAAAGGATGAAACCAAAAGTGTTGAATCCAAGACTGATGGAAAGTCAGGTGATAAAGTAAGCGTCCAAACTACCAATAAGACGGAGTCAACATTAAGTTAAATTTGCTTCATTGATTTGTTTTATTAGCTAAATTTAATTTCAGTGTACAGCCAAATATTGATTAAATTTCATTCCTTTCCGATCATTTACATTCAATTCTGATAAAATATTGAAAGAATCTCGAGTTAAAATGAAATAAAAATACTTCCATTCTGTATTTCACCTTAACTTGAACCTTTTTTTACAAATTTGCGTCCACATAATGATGGATTGAAATGATTAAATGTAATAGACGCTTTCAAAAATCTATTTGTAGCTTAATAATAAAAGTTAATTGAAGATTCAAGCTTCTGATGATCATCTTTTCATCTCAATTTAATTCAACTATAAACCAGCTTCCAACTGAATCAATAGTAAACATCATTTTGGTTTTTCTTTTTACCTCTTTCCTAGAAACTTAAGCCATTAAGGTTCTCCTCTTCATTGATTTATTTTTTTTTTGCTTTGTTAATCATTTATTGTTTTCCTTGAAATTAAGACTACCTTTTGAAATCAATCTACCTGTTTGTCGTTGATTAATTTAGGCTAAACAAGTATCTAGACTAGAGAGAGAGAGAGAGAGACAATTGAAGGATTCAAATTTTTATTTAAAAAGACAACGAGCATAAAAATATGAAAAAAAGACACATTCAAGAATTAACAAGCCTTTTGATTGATTTCTCGACACATCATTAGCATTTGAATCGATTTTTAATATCATCAACTGAACGATATCTTATCAACATAAATATATAATATTATAATACATTTGATTGTAAGAAATCCATTTTGATTGAGTCAACTTTCTTCTCACTCTCAGTTCATCATTCACTAGCCGTTTCCTCGAAATGGCAAAAAAATACAAATCAATAGATCAACAAAAGACTCTCAAACCTGAATTGATCTGTTACAAGAAATTTTCCCAACATTTACATGGAAACAATCAGACTATGATAAATATAATTCATAGACATATTATTTAAAGATATACAAGATATAAATACATTCCTTGAATCAAATTGAAAACTGTATGTTGTGTCGTTGTATAGCAATACAGGGTTCAATAAAGTTGATAAAAGTAAAATTTCCAATCAAAGTAATTGATTATTGTGACTCAATTACAGTTGCTCATTACAATTCAATGTTTTACATGAATTTAGATGGGCAGTAGACGGAGCAATCAAATGCCTTGATGATTATATTGAAAAGGTTTGAAATTGTCAAAAAAGTTACAAAAATACCGAAAACAATAGAGAAACTCTACAATGTAATCAATTTAAACTACTCTTATTCATGAGACTCTGAAGTTATCTAATAATGTTGATGTTTTTAATAATAAGCAATAGTAAACTGATATTGTTTTGATCCAACAGTTGACACTCAAACAGTGAAAGATTATGGAAGCCAGTGAAACATTTCATTCTGAATAGTCTCATGGAAAACATTATACATTCGATTATACAATATCGGGTCTAAAAACTGTTAGATTTTTTAATGCTGCATAATTATTATAGCTTTTTAATTTTGATTTAAGAAAACAATAAATGAATGTTATATGGATGAGCGATTAGATCATTCAAAATATAAAATTGTCCTCTTGTTTTAGAGACCATTTAAAGCTGATTAACATTCTTTCAATAAGTTAAGTTTAAATTTCAATATTTTTTACATTTGATTATCAATGTGGCTTATTAGGACCAAAATGATAGAAAAATTCAACTAAAAGTTCAGAAAAAGATGAAGCCAATTTGTTTGAGCGATGAAGCAGGAGCGCCATCTCTTGAATCAACTAAAATTTCGATGATTTTCATTTTTAAAAGCTAATTGCAATTAAGATCTGAGCAATAATGGGATTTTTGTCTAGAATTTAGACTGCTCTGTATCAGATTAATCTTCAGACTCGTTTCTGCTTCGGGACTCGATTTACTTCATTAAAAAACTAAAATCTTTTTTAGCCGATTTCGACAACGGTTATGTTTTAAATCAGGTCCAATTTCCTAAAAGGTCTGCATGAAATTGTTACGGATGTAAATGAATTTCCTAAATATCCAGAAACAAAATGAACAATAATTTTGATTTTATCAGAGTTAAATCAGAAGATATTTAATTTTGAATTACTCGTAGGTCAAGGAATAAAGAAGATGCTGCGATTAATAAAATAAAATTTGTTGCTGTATAATAGCACTCGTGGTGCTAGTAGTAAGAGATTCTTTTTTTGCAACTTAAATAATTACTAATTTTGTTGTATTGATTAAATTTGTTAATTTTAATTGAAAAAAGAAAGAGAAAAGAAAGAAGCTCTTACTACTAGCACCACAAGTGCTATTATACGGCAATTAATCTTATTTTCATTAATAGCAGTCTCTTCTTCTTCTTTGCTCTTCGATGTAGATACTGACAGTTTTTTGTAATTGACTGTAATTGATTTTTCTTTAAAAAGTGATTGATTACACCATATAAATACCTGGCTACCATTGAATAGTGATTAAAAAGTCTTATTGTGTCTCCTCTTCAGTGATCAAAAATTGGATCTTACCTTTTAATTTTTAATCAACCAGTTTTAATTTTATTTTCAAAATTCAGTGCACAAGCCTGATACTATCAACTTTTCGGGTCAAATAGTCAAGTAGAGATAAAAAGCAAAGGAAAAACTATGAAGGATGACTCTAGTGACAATCAGCCATTTGAAAAAGAACAGGTCTATCAATGGATAACACAATTGACAAATATGGATACTCGCGAAAACGCTCTTCTTGAACTTGGTAAAAAACGGGAAATTGTACCTGATCTGGCTACTATGCTATGGCATTCATTTGGTGCTATTGCTGCTTTACTTCAAGAGATTGTTAGTGTTTATCCAGCTCTCAACCCAGCAACTTTGTCTCCCCACCAATCAAACCGTGTTTGCAATGCTCTTGCATTACTCCAGTGTGTCGCCTCCCATCAAGAAACTCGGAGTGAATTTCTGAATGCAAATATACCATTATTTTTATATCCATTCTTGCAATCGACGTCAACATGTAAAACTCGACCATTTGAATATTTACGTTTAACAAGCCTTGGTGTGATTGGAGCTTTGGTTAAAACAGATGAACAACAGGTGATCAGTTTCTTGTTGGCTACAGAGATAATACCACTTTGCTTGAGAATTATGGAAAATGGAAGTGACCTTAGTAAAACTGTGGCCACATTTATTCTGCAGAAGATACTCTTGGATGAAACGGGTCTAAATTATATTTGTCAAACATATGATCGTTTCTCTCATGTTGCCATGATATTGGGTAAAATGGTCGCTTTATTGGCTAAAGAGTCTTCCCCACGGCTTCTTAAACATGTGCTTCGTTGCTATTTGCGTTTAAGTGATAATCCAAGAGCTCGAGAAGCTTTACGTAATTGTTTACCAATACCTTTAAGAGATGAAACTTTCGCACCTATTCTAGATGCTGATAAAGCTAGTCGACAATGGTTGATTCAATTGCTCAAAAATTTAGAGCAAGGAGCTGAGCAATGAATGAAAAATTAAGAATTTCCGAGATTATAATAGAAACCAGGGTCAAAATTTGCATATTATCAAATGCTAATACCACTTGCTAATTACATTTCGTAATGTTTTCTCATTCTGTCTGGATGACAGTTCCCATTGTTATCAATGGTAACTTACCAAACGAACAAACATAGACGATATTTCTCTGTGATAATTTGTTAATTAACTTCTCAAAGGTAGCCTTATTCAAATGGATGTATAAGAAGTCAGAGTTAATTTCAATTAAGCTATTTTGTTTAAACAGTGGTATTTCTTCACGGTGGTATCACGTCTTTTTTATTCATCATCAAATGTGTTTTATCACCTTTACACTCTTTTTTTATTAAATGCAGAACATATGAATATTAACAGTTTTCCTTTTCTCTTAAACGATTAACTAAATTTATTTATAACTTGTACTTCTATTTAACCTGCTGTGTGAAACTATTCATGAAAGATTCACAAAATTTTCACAAAGTTCAATGAGATAAACTTCATTCTGTATTCAATGTATCTTTGAGCAAATTGTTTGAATCCTATTCGGAAAGAAAAGATTGAACAAAATAAATTTCCGACAGAATCAGTTTCTCACAACCATTAAATTATATTTCTATTTTTTATATAATTATGTTTATCTTTTAATAATCAAACTTTCTTTGTTCCAATTTTTGTCATTAGAAGTTCACTACGAACTTCAATAAAGATTGACAGGTTTATCAAATTATTTAGCATTTCATATCACAGGGACTTCAAATAGGACAGAAGAAAATTTTTTAAATAATTTATAGAGGTTTCTTTGATTGATAATGGTGAAGAGTTAATCTCTTGCTTCTTGATTTGTGGCTTTAAATAAAATCCTACTACTGGTTAAACTGTAATTAAGGAGATTAAATTCCTTTTGCAGCATATCCAACCGTTTTTCCGTTAATTTCAAAGTTTGCGATAATTTGTCCTCAGTCATTAAATTGGTCGAATTAACTGAACGAGCACTCAAAGCTTGGTTCATTTCCATTTTAATTTTTTCGTTAACGGAAGCAAACCACTGTAGAGTGTCAAAATCGTAATGTTGGTCTAGAAGTTTAAGGATATAAGCAACTCCCATAGGAAATCCATCGTCAGTAAAAGCGGCTCCAGTTTTGTTTTTTCTAGTCATTTTTTCTTTACTTATAATACTGTTTTCAACATAATTCAATGTTAATGCTGGTAAAATCACGTAAAACTTTTTCAAATGGAAATTGTCTTTCCCTTTTAAAGTTTCTTGGAATACTTGGACTAGAAGATTATAATAATCGGTGGCCTCAGAGAAGTTGCGACTCAATGTTTGTAAAATATGATCCAAATTTTGGGCCGATTTCAAGCACTCACTACCGAATCCATCCTCAAGGACCATTGATTTAAATGAAATACTATTAAGCTCTTCCAAATCAGGAACAAAGCTCACCGAAGATGAGCTGCAGTGAAGGGCTCCACTTCTAAGCATTCGCACAAAACCAAGAGCATTTCCAATTTCGGTAATTAAAAGACGAAAACGATCGAGAAGTGTGTAACCCTCAGGAGTTAATCCTAATTTACGAATTCCTTTGACAAGATTTTCTGCTCTTTCGTAGGGAAATCTTCCATCTTTTGACTGGCGAAAATGTTTCAGATCTTTAATCAATCGTGATTTGAGTGGATCTTCGTATAAAAATTGTGAAAAAGAGTATAATTTTCGTTTGAGAAATTGGTATGTAAAATTGACAGCTGTGTTGATTATACCAAAACCATGAGTTTGAATTGAATTGGCAACATGGCGGATCAGTAAAACATTGAGATGCATGTTTTCAGAGGATTTTTCAATAAACATTTGATTATTTAAATTATAAAGGTAACGAGAGACAAATATATGGATATTCCGGGTAACCTCCAAAACATCAAGTCCTTGCTCTAATGTTTGAGTTGGCAATTGACTCTCCAAAAGCTCTAGTCGGTATTTATGGCGAGCCAAGTTTAACATAGTTTCGTATGTTTTACACTCATGAAGGGCATTTGTAGTATTATTATATGCCATTTCATTTAAATATTGTTCAATATGCTCCTTAATTGAGATCATTCGAGTTAAAATTTTAAGTGGTTCACAGGAAATAATAACAGATAGATTGGGTGATGGGTTCTTGAATGGATTGTTAGCATCGTTGGTCGAATTTTCAATCAAACTATTTCCAGAAACTTCTCTTCTTAATTGTTCTTCCATTAAGGTGCACAATTTTTCCAAATAATTAGCTTTGAAGTGGTAGTAAATTTCTGTCTCCAAATCTTTCAACAAACCGTCTCTTCTTTTTTCATCATATAAAAAGCCGTTTTCCACCATAGGCACAAATTCCGAAAAAGATTGGAAAAAATAACGAAGTTCAAAAATATTGCTAAGCTCATGATTTATGGAATGTTTAAAATAATTTCCAATCAAAGCACGGTTGAAAAAGATGAATTCACAGCTGGTCCAATCTTGCAGTCTTTTGAAAATTAAACAGTAACTTCGTATTCGTTTGAAACCAGAATATACTTTGGCTAGTTCGTTTTCGTTCATTGATTGATTGGCTATAGAGAAGCATAGAGAGGCTAAGATTTGTCTCTCTAAGGTCAATATCGGTCCATGAATACAATTTGATCCCAAAATGATTGCAGATAAAACATCCAATTTTTTCTCAGAATATTTTTTAACTTCACTGATCAGGCGTTTTTTACATGAAGTCAATGCTCCAAGTATGAGATATGAATAATACTGAGTTAAGCGAGCCAATATTTGAAGAATTTCTCCTTTTCTTCGTAAAAACGAAAGTTCAATGCCTTTAAGAATCGCTGTTAATTTACAAACAGCAATTAGGTCTGATTTACATAGTGACTTCTTGGCGTAATTATGTTGATAAATATGGTTTTTACCAATCGATGAGCATTGAAGAGCTAAATCAAGTCCTTCTTCGATTACTTTGATTTGTTTATGAAGTATCTCGATGAAGTCATTTGTTGTTTCTTCAATTTCACTCAATAAATCATCGAACTTTAACATCCACAGGTTAACTCTGATGTTTAAAGATTTAACTTTTTCGGTGAGGTCAATTTTAAGAGTACTTTCTCGTGTCTGTTTGAAATATTCAATCATTTTCTTATCAACTCTCGACTTAAGCTGTTTGTTAAGAAATTTATCAGGAAAAATCGTACAGTTTCCCTTAAGATGGATATATAAAGCGTTAATCTTCTTCTGTGAATCGAAAACCATCTTGATAAGTTTTCTGTCTTCTCGTTTTGAAGTGCGAACATAAATAGCCAACAAAGCATTGATTGCCAACCATTTTTTATCATCCTTAATTGGATTAGTATTTCCTTCGTGAAATTGCACAGCATTTTTGATATACAAAGCTAGATGATCACATATTATCAATTGATCCGGTGATGATTCAGAAGATGTACTTTTGATAGCATCAACAATTTGACTAAATAAGTTTCCATCAATGATTTCTTTTTCAATTTGAACAGTTAATGAGTGGAGAACTTTCATTTTTTGATGATCATAAGCTTGAAGTTGGAAATCGTCGTATTTTGCAATGACAATTTCAAAAGTTCTTTTGAAATTGATGAAATCTTTTCTTAATGATGTTTGATTACACAAAATTTCTTCGATATTGACAATTGTTACAGCTAGTTGTCCTAGATGTTGGAATAAGGCGTCAAAGCGTACATCATTCACTTCTATGCCGGATCTGCTATTTATCTTCTTGCCATTATTCCTGAAAATTTAAAAATAGTCGATGATAATAAAGACAGATTAATCTGATAAAAATATTCGGATTTACCTTGTGAAAAGCTCTTGCATTTGAATAGTTAAATTGTGGACAACTTCACGGCATCGTTTGATAAAACAGAGAAGCTTGAAAAGGGTAGGTAATAGCTTAGACATCGAGAAAAGCTCATCACCGGCTTCATCATTACTTTCTTTCGCTTTTGTGGGGTCATTTTTCCAGTCAGGTTTCTTTTTATCTTCTCCGTACAAAGCAATGATATGAATGAAATCTTTCAAACCAATCTGAGATAGATTATTCATTTCATGGCACAAAGATGAAAGAACTAGTAAAACACGGTTCAATTCCATATTACCACAGGTACGAAGAATATCGACAAACTCAGTCCTTTCATGGACAGTCTCATCAAGGCCTGGATTAAAGTATGATCCATAAACTATCGAACTGTATGTATATTGCAAATTTACTTTGTGAAGTTCTTCTAATTTACTGTCAAATTCATTTAAAAATGAACCATATTTGTGTAGAACTGAGTCAGTTAACTCATCTAGAGAAAAAGGAAAATATTTTGTGGTTAGTAATCAATCATCAACTATAAATGGACATTAAAACGAATGACAAGTACATAAAATTACTACACTTATACTTACTAATCAAAGACCCAAGAACTTCTTTGGCAGCCATTATTAATCTATATTTTAAACAATTTCAACAAGTATAAAAACAAGTAGGCGTTTATACAAATGTTGGACACAGAACGGATAGTAAAAAAGGTGCTTGATGTTCCAAGTCAAAACATCTGAAAAATGACAGGAAAGACGTTTATAATCTTAAATAGACCACCATAATTTCAAGAATGTTCACATCTCTAAATAATACTGTCAAAATTGAGACCAGAAAAAAAATATTCAATCATTCAATCCGAGAAAACAATGTTTACTTTTTGAGAAAAATCCATAATTGCAGCGAGACCTGTCGGCAAAAAACATAATGTAATTTATGACTCATCTAAATACTTATAGTTCTTTCACTTAATTTTATTATCATGATAGATTATGTATTTCTGTAATAATTGACTACATAATTAACGGGCATAGCTTGAGATCACTACAAATAAACTTATCATTCGTAAAAGCAATTGTTCTACAAAAGCAAAAAAGAGTGAGAACAAATAGAAATCGGTCGATTTCATTTTAATTAAATACCAAACAAATAATAGGTGTAGCCACACAAATAAATCAACTAATTGTTTGGTGGATTGAGCAAAAAGACTATAAGAATCATTTGTACATGAACCACGACAGATTAGAGCCAACATACATGATCTTGCAGTTTCAGGCATGATATAGAGCCAAGGGAGAGAATCTGAATCTCTCAGAACTAAAAAAATTGATGAAAGTATGAAAAAATATCTAATCGTTATGGACTTAATCTGATTTATCCTTTACTTTGACGTGTAAAGAAATTTAATTCAAAACAATCCATTTTCTCTAGATACCCTGAAATTTATCCACATTTTTAGGTTTGATTTTAACTGATAATAGTTTAGTCTTTAATAGCGAATGATGCAAATTCTAACTCAGGACAAGTTCAATTTGTAAGTTTTACTGTCAAGTTATTTTAAATATCGATGGTATTGAAAGAAGTTTCGATAAATATTGATGAAAGAGTCACAAATTGAGACACTCAAAAATGATTGATCAAATCAGGATTTATAAACGTAGGGATATTTTACCCTGGTGAAATTTTAATTAATTATTTTAATGAGTTTGTGGGCAAAGGATCGAGACATCCTAAAATTGAGCCCGCCTATGATATAGCAGTAAAGCGTGCTTGTGGCTTTCTTCTTTCCTGGTGCGGGCATCAATAAGAGATGAATTTTTACGTTAATACAAAAAAATATTTTATCAAGATCCATTGAGAATCCATTAAATAGACTCTTAAATAAGTAAAAATATGCAGAGTATTTCGTAAGGATATAACAAATAACTAGAGTAAAACTACTAAGCCTGAGCATGTAATGAGGTATTGGAATGATGAACCAGTACGGACATCAGGTAAACTCAACCATCTCAATCTTTTAGAGCCACTAATGATGTAATAAACTATCCCAATGACTGAACCAACGTCAGCTGAATAATCAATGACATTACAGTTGAGTAAAATAAAAACCTGAAATACTTGTAAAATGAGTAAATCCGGCATATTGCATACGCATAGCTGGTAAGAAGGCAAGATTGATTTCAGGAGAAAAGGCAAGAGCATGAAAAAATTTCATACCATTTATGCAATTCATTTATCTTGTAAACCAACTTCATGACTCTCACTCGGCTCTCACATTTCTTGTTTGCTTCACTTTTTGCTTTTACAGCAGACAGTTGACTCACTCATTGTTGATTTGCTATTTGATTTTTGGTTCTGGTAAATGTGTATAATACCAATAAAAATGCCAATACTCCTTACATTTTCTTATGAAATATGTTATCGTTAGGTTTATTAATTGTGTTTCACCTGAATTAATGAAGAATATGTTTATATCTCAATCAACAATATACAGGCTTCATTTAAAAACAAATCTTCCTTTTTTAGTAGAGTATTTCATCATCAACATCCCTTGACACTGTTACCATCACCAATCCCTTTTGCTTTCTTCTTTTGGCTCCTATTCTGTTTTTGTTTGTATTTATCAATCATTTAAAGTTGAATTACTTTCTATTTCTAATTTAATGGTTACTTTATCCTGTAAATATATCACATCATCATCTACACACTATTAAACAACTACCATCGACCACTAAAAACAACCAAGTAACACAAGAAGATTGGACTTGAATCACAGTGACACGAGATTTTTACACCGGAGACTTTTTTTAATGCTGATTGTTATCACAATTCCTGACGTTATTGGTGTGCATCTAGCATTTTAGTTTGAACTAGTCATAGTTTATCAACCAACTATGGGTCCTCAAAGGAAAAAGAGACGTGATGAAATGGATGATGCAAGTTGCAGTCGAGATGGTTACTCTTCTGATTCCAATTTTGATTCTTCTGAGGCCTCTGGATCAGATACCAGCAAAACTCAATATGCTAAAGTGAATCGTGTTGTTATGGATAAAAATAGCGATGAGTATCGTAAAAAGAGGCAGCGAAACAACATTGCTGTTAAAAAATCAAGACACAAGTCAAAGATAAAGACTATACAAACCTTGGAGAGGGTCAATTCATTGAAGGCCGAGAATGAAGAGCTTCAACAAAAGATTGTCATCCTATCGAAAGAATTGGCCTTATTGAAACAACTGTTTATGGCTCATGCTAAGAATGCTCATGGAGCCGATCTAAATGAGAGTGATCTTAAAGAATGTTTCTCCACCGAAACCTACAAAGAATTAACCAACAACACCAGCAGCTAAAAATAATTGTTTGAACACAAAGCTTACCATTGCTCTGGACACAAAACATCACTCAAGCATACACCCATCTCATGGAATTTTATTGTATTGTTGATAATGTTATGATCATTTCTCTATGATTGCTGGCTTTGCATGTAAAATTTAGATTTCTGGAATATCTACGTTGCTTCATTGTCGTGTTTTGATTTGCTTAAAAAACTCATGGAAATATTTCCAACTGTTTATTTTGCAGAAATAATATACTTCTGTGATAGAAGTTCTCCTCGATCTCCTTTTTTCGTCATCATTCAAAGATCATTTTTTCCCCTTTTATCAATGTAATTTGTTTGAATGATATTTTTTGGTTCTTCAATTGCTTTCAATGATTGCGGTTTGTTTTTTTCTGCTATATTATGCAATTCATGTTAGTGTTACCACACTTCACTGAGAATTATCTTGTGGATAATATGATTCAAAAATTGTAGATAATGTACACCAACTTTGCTCATATAGATAATCAAAACATTTTGTTGTTTGCATGATTGATTTTTGTCAATATGTAACATTAAAAAATCTTATAAACTTAATGCTATTGTCTCCATTATTGCTGTCGCGATCAAATCTCAAATGAGATCTAGATGAGTAATAATTGATAATCCATGATACATAATGCTCAGCATCATCTTGTACCATCATGATTAGCTTATTAGAAGAAAATTCAATTTTCAATTGAAAAATACAATTGCAGTCTTGCGATCATTCAAAAACTCATTCGGACTTAAACTTGCATTGGAGATAATCAAATATTTATTTCATATTTTGTCTTGAAACAAGGGTTAAATTGCCATACGCGAGAAGGTTGGCCAGAATTGAGCCTTTTGGATTCCAGACCAAACTCTTTGTTTCAACTTGAAATAGTTGTAACTATAAGCTATCTAGGCAAGAAATGAACACCGAACACAATTTTATTTAAATAAACTACCAAAACCAATAGTGAATCCAGCCTCACAAATAAAACTAATCGTTTAGTGGGTCGTTTATCAAAAAAGACTGACAGAATCTATGATTAATGAGCTACGACAAAATAGAGCCTACATGATCTAGAAGTTCGGGCATTATGTATAGCTAGATATGCCAATGGAGAGAATCTGACTTGAATCTCTCAGAACTAAAAAAATTGATGAAAGTATGAAAAAATATCTAACCGTTATGGACTTAATCTGATTTATCCTTTACTTTGACGTGTAAAGAAATTTAATTCAAAACAAATCATTTTCTCTAAAAAAGTTTATCCACATTTTTAGGTTTGATTTTAACTGATAATATTTTAGTCTTAAATAGCAAATGATTAAAATTCTGACAAGACAAGTTAAAATTGTAGTTTTACTGTTAAGCTAATTTAAATATCGATAGTATTGAAAGAAGAATCGATAAATATTGATTAAAGAGTATATAATTGATCATATTAGGATTTATAAACGCAAGGATATTTTACTCTAGTGAAATTTAAATTAATTATTTTAATGCGTCCGAGAAAGTTTGTGGCCAAAGGATCGAGACATCCAAAAATTCATGTCGACCATAATGTACCATTTAAAGTTGCTCTGGCTTTCTTCTTTCTTGGTGCAGCAGTAATTATTTTAACGATAAGTTTGGTAGCTTTAATAGTCTCAGTTAAAGCGCGATTTGATGGACTAACAGCTTCAATCAACAGTTTAACAATGAAAGAGGAATTTCAACGTGAATACGAAAAATTCATTTTATCAAGAAGAGCCATCGAGAATGATTTAAAGTTTAAACTTGCAAATCTGCAAAGAAAAGAGAGTAATGGTTTTTATAGAGTGGAAGTGTTAACCAAATTAAGCATCATATTAGATGAATTTGACAAAGGTTTGCAGGAAATAAAGATTAATGGGACTGAAAAATATTATCGTCAGGCATCTAAATTTTACCGGCCGGCTCAACAAAATTGCCTCATGCTATCAAGTAGATTGACGAAAATCATCGTGAAAGTTTTTCGCATGGAAAATAGAATAGATAGGTTACACGAATCGTTGAAGCTCATCGATTCACAATTTACAGGCGTAGGGCTAAGCATTTCCATAAAAGATAGTTTTCCAAAAAATTTCCAATATTATCAGCTTGGTGGATACCCATCACCTGAATTGCTTTGGTCATTTCTGAATTGGAGCCCTGACCTGTCTTTAAATCGTACGTTCATACAAATTTCAGATGATGTGAAAAAGTTTGGACAATCTTATGCTGCTAGTCATACTACTTCTCAGATTGAATCAGCGTTTGAAGTGGATTATTTATCATTCCCTTCAGTAAATTTCGGTTCTCTTTACTTGAAAACTACGCCGAATGGAAATTATAATCTGAAGCCTGATTTTAGCCAAATAGGTGAATGGGCTCCAAAATCTCGTAGAATGACCATTTGGAAATTGAAGAATTATTGAAATTAAATTTCAAATTTACAAAATCAATTTAATAGATTTGTTTCATTTAATTTAACAAATTTAGATTAATAAACCATAAGTTGCATTACTCGTTTATTGTATTGTATTGTTTGTTTGGTTTGTCGGTGCATTTTTACTGGAGAGATTCATATTTCAAACTGAACGTAAAGCTTCGTAAGTATACAATCTGATATTTAATTGGCTTAAATTTTCGGATAAAATTTAAATTTGAAATCAGATTGACTGTGTCATGATCAATAGTAAGTAGATCTAAAAAAAGTTTAAATGGCAAATCCTAGCAGATGATTTTGAGTTTTTACCCTGTAACTGGTAATCAATGCTTTTCATGGAATTTAATCAAACGGAATATACAACGAGTAACACAAAATAAAAAGAAAAATATAATAATGAGAAAAAAGGAATTGATAAGAAATCAGAATAGAATATGGACAAAATGGTAAAAACCATGTTAGTTTGGGTCTTTTGATTCAAGTATTGGTATGATGGATTAGTGAAGACTGTTTACCAGGATAGCAAATACAATATGTATTAGAACTGATCATGGAAGAGATGATTTCAAGATGAATTCAGACCTAAAAGTTGTGATCAATGATTCATATCAAATTGAATATGATATGCTAGGGATTAATTATGATAGGAAAGCTGAAGATTGAGTATGAAGAAAATGAGGAACTTACAGTCTTTGACTAACTGTCTGGATGGTTTTTCAATTTGAAAAAACCAGAGACTGTACATTTTAGGAATTGTAAAAGTTAAATTATAAACAGTGGGTGAGGAAATTAACCTAAAATAAATTAGAGGGGTTAATATGAGAAGCAGTGGTTAAGTAAGAGAGAAGGAAAGATAAGAAAGGAGGAGCAAGAACAAAAATGTTCAAGAATATTTTGTTTTTAAAGATTGCATGTGATAAGAGGAGAAGGAACTTTACGAAAAAAATTGATCATTCAATGAGTTGGACATAATTTGCTGGGAAGAGACCATAGGTTCCATCAGATGCCATTCCTTGCCACCAGCCAATATCAACTTGCTCAATATGGGTAATTATATCATCTGGATCAAATGTAATCTCTGTTTCATCAGCTGCTTGATAGTCATATAAGGCGCGAGCTCTTAAACCATATTCTGATTTAGGGAATCTTTTTTCGACTTCCTCGAAAAATTTTCTTTCTGCTTGAAATTCAGCATCTTGCTCAGTCAGCTCATCACTTTTTTCTTCCTCTTCATCGATATTTTCTGAAAAATTTTAAGACAGAAAAAACTGAAACAGTTAATTAAATGATAATTAAATCGGGGATTAGAAATACCTTCAGTTTCCTCAGCGATATCTTCTAACGGGTCAAGGTAGGAGGATTTCACTGTAAAGTAACGATTATCGTCAGCTTCATTCTCTGATGAGGTGAGGTCATTCGACATACGTTTCCATACACTGCGTGCAATTTCCTCCAATTCTTCATCCTCGATACCTTCGAATATTTCTTCATTAACTGCTTCGTGTTCCTCGTCTTCCAGCTCTTCGGCATTCAGTATATCTTCGGACTGATTGTCATTCAACTCGTCTTCAGACTCATGAATCTCAGCATTCAGATTATCATCAGCATGATCAATTTCAGGCTCAGGGGAAGGAGTTGGAACAGCATTTGATTCAATATTGAGCGTTTGTTCAGATTTAGAAGGCGGTTTAGGTTTAATTGTGAGCTCATTTTGTACTTTAGTTTCTAAATTACTACAATCGTTTTTAGTGTTGGTAATCGATTCAACTTTTATGGCTTCTTCAACATCTATTTCCGATTCATTAACTATTTTGACTTTCGATATAAATGCGTCTAAAAGAAAAATTAAAACAAGGGTTAGTTGATGATATTAACTGAAAGATTTGCAATATCCAAGTAAAATATTCATAGCTCTCAACAACTTACCACTTAATTGGGCGGTTTCACTTTGCACATTCTTTACTTTTTCACTTTGAGACATTCTGTTTATTGAGTGGGGCTGAGAATCATTGCTATTTTGATTGGATAAATTTGAAGGTTCACTTATTTTCTTTATGGGTTTTTCAGGCTGAATTGGTGGTTTACCTTCTTCGAAGGCTTTCTTGAAACTTTCAACTCGACTTCTAACATAACTTGAAGATATAATCTCTTCGGAAGTTTTACCATTGCTTTGTCCTTTTTCAACTTCAACCTCAACTTCATCTTTAACTTTTATCCATTGGTTATCAGCAATGCTTCTAGTACCAAGTTTTGATCTATCGAATTCTCTTTTGATATCTTTATCTGTTTTGATCTCATTCTTTGTGGATTTAATGACAGTTATCACGGTCTGAGACGATTCATTCAGTTGTCTTTCAACCAATAACTTTTCACGAGCTGTTCTTTCCTCGCTCAATTTCTTCTTCTCCTCTTGGTGCCTTTTATTTTCTTCTTCCTGAATTTTATTCCAGAATGTTTCCCGTTTAATCACATCAATCTCCTTTTGAGGTTGTATCCTTTTATAATTGGTACCAACAGGGCTTACATTCTCTACGATTGATCTTTCTTTGAGATTAAAGGATTGAACTGCGATTCTTTCCAATTTTTTAATTATACTGACTGGTTCAACATCATCTTCATTCCTCGCTTCTATTGTCATGTTAGCTCCGCGGAAAAATCGCACAAAATCGTCGATATGGTTGGCACAGGCCATTTTACGAGCCGGTGGAGCACCTTCTCCTTGCTATAAGAGATTAAATCAAGAGAAAAAACAAATTAATAATAAGAATTTTTTTCGATAAATTGGTGAAATTTCGTATCACAATTATAATACTGTTTTTTGATAAAATTTAGCATAAACACATGACTAAGCGTAAATAATGTGGAAGTGACCGACGCCCAAGAATGAAAATTGTTAAAATCACTTGATAAGATGAGTGGATAGAATTTGTAAATTCACATTAGCACTAAATTTACAATATCCTAAGCTGCTAAAACGATATTTACAGTCCAATAATGTCGATATTAAGAAAAATATCGTAAAACCGTTTTTTTGTTTCAGCAGACTACTGACATCGTGTTTTGTAAGCTCATTTGAAAAAAGATGCCAAGTTAAAAGCACGATTTTTAAATACGAAAATAATGATTGACAATAGAAACCAACCCAGTTGATAATGAAGTATTTTGGAAGATCTGAATTGGCTGATTTGTAGCGACAAAAGGCGTACATAATTTGAGAAGTAGAAAATTGATCAGCCAGAGATTCTAATCCATTTCCACATCCAATCAATTCAAGAATATCTGATTTTTTTTCATAACCGTAGACAGCCCTAAATGAAGAGAGGTCAGTGATTAGATCGTAATTCTCAATAAAACAATTTCATATCCTGAAAACAATTGATTAACAAGAATGAAAAAACAATTTTCTTACCATGTAGTACCGCTTTTCTCATCGAGAACCTCCTTACATGAAGAGAGTAGGTCTCGTTTATTTTTGTCCAGATTCAATGGCATTTTTAACTAAACACAATTTAACAAAAAAAGAACCTGGTCAGTAAATGTTGATGATGATAGTAAACCTTGTGCTGATCATTGAACTTTGAAGTAAAAAAAACAAGAGACAGGGAAATGAAAAGCACCAACATAAACCAAAGAAGATAGCGATGGATAGAGATATTTAGCTATTTGAATTTATTCAAACTCCATCAATAGATGGAGTTCATGAAGCATTCGGCTCTTACATCGAGTGCTCAACTATACCTGTTCACGCAGCTGCGTTGAACGTCACTTTTTTTTAATTTTGAAATTTGATGTTATTTCGTTTTTCAAAATAGTATTTATTTTACCAACCAGCAGAAATGTCTGTTGATTCCTATGATTGCTATTTTCTGTACCAACCTGAACCACAACCTGAACCACAACCTGAACCCCAACCTCAACAACAACAACAACAGCAACATCAACATCAACATCAGCATCAGCAACAGCAACAGCAACAACCACAACAACCACAACAACCACAACATCATCACAACTCTCACCATGAACATAGTAATAGTGAACCTGTGCATAGTAGTGATAATTTAACTGTGTCCAAAAAAATACAAAATGGTAAAAAAACGAAAGGTCGAGTTAAGATAAAAATGGAATTTATTGCCAACAAATTGAAACGTTACACAACATTCAGCAAAAGAAAATCAGGAATCATGAAAAAGGTAAATTAAATGATTTCCCATGTAAATTATCTAATGCGCTTTTCTTGTTTTGTCTTTTTTTTCGCTTGCCCCTTAATTTCTGCAGGCCTTTGAACTATCCACTTTAACTGGAACTCAAGTCATGCTGTTGGTAGCAAGTGAAACTGGTCATGTTTATACTTTTGCCACCAAAAAATTAAAACCAATGATAACAAGTGATACTGGTAAATCATTGATTAAAACTTGTCTATTCACACCTGAACCACAAGCCAATGGTTATGATCCTAGAATGTCATCAACTGGTTACGAAGAAACAGAATTAAGCTATTCTGTTAATGATGATTCGTCTGAAAAGGTGAGTCTCAAGCCATATCTTAAAAGTGCTCATCAATTGTTTAATTGTTGAAACAATTTAAACAACTCAAAATCTCTTAACCTTAAATCCTAAACCCTGATCCTCACTTGCCCATAGAAATCCCACGAGAACAGTTTGAGAATATAATTAAAGTCTAAGGAAATATTGGTCATAATGATAGTTAAAGTGAAAACAGTTATTTCAATTCTCTAAATCACAGCATTTACAATTTTGATAAGAACTATGCATCATGTTTTTATCAAACTGTTCTCAGTGAGTATTTCACGTTATTATGTATTTAAATAATACATTTTTCAACCCATAAAATTGGTTAACAAGCCTGATAACAAACTTATAACTATTAATAACATACTTTCCCTACTTACTTTCTCTTCTCTCTCTTTTCCTCTCTCTGTCCCTTTCTTCTTTTCTCTTTCTTTTCTTCATTTGGAAGTCTTCCGTTGGTTTTGAAAACTAAAATATCTTCTAAAAATAACAAACATATAAAGACTTATCTTGAACTGGAAAGGAATTCAAAGGAGACAAAATTCTCTTTTCACCCATCCAGAACTATTTTACTAGTCCATAGAATAGACTTGAAATATGATGTGAAAATTCGAAAAACTGAAAATACCATTTCATGTCTAATCTCAACACCTTACAATTTTGACTAAACAGTCAATTTTTGGGTCCAAATACAAAAACACAGCAAAGAGTTAACCTTTTCAAATTAAATCACTGCCAAGTGTTTCAACTGATACAATAATGTAATGATTGTGGCGGTTAATTTATCTTCAATCCTGACCCTTAACTAATCTCGTCTCCAACAAACTTAACTAAACCCAAGTGGCCTAACCATAAAGAAGATGCTAATCATTTTAACCCAAAAAATTGGTCAACATTCATCAACTAACCAAACAATCATCAAATTTGATCATCGCTTAAAACCTAAAATTCGTTATTGTTGAGATCATCAATCTTTTATTTTGATAAGTCAAGCATATTTTATTTTTGTCTTTCACCTAATATATTAAACTTCATAATTTAATTCAATTGTTAATCAATGCAATGATAAAAATTTCCTTCAAATTAAACTTATTAAACATTATTCACCAAAACCCGTTAATTGAGCTTTAAATTCAAAGACAGATGACAAAAATTGCAATAAATGGTTGATTGTTAAATTAAATTAACCAATTTCTAATCTAAAAAAGTTAATTGTAAACAATTGAAGTAAACAATTAATATTTACTTGAAATAAAACCAACAACTAAATAGAAAAGGAAAAGCTCCAAACCTTGACTAACTTGTTCAAGTCTCATATCTTTTTGTGTTAACAGACTATTAGTCTTGACCATTCGAGGTTAACTTCAACAATTAACTGATTAACTCGCTAAATATGACAATTTTAGCTTTAATAAACTGATAGTTTACAATGAAACAATTACAATGATATAAAACACAATAGTCAATGTTAATTGTTTCACCGAAACAAACGTTATTTAGTTACCATGTTGTTTGCATCTTCATTTTTTCCATTCAGATCAACTCAAAGTTAACTTGAACCACAACCAGAAACAAGTTAATATTTAACTTAACAATCTTGACAATTATAATAATACGTTGAACATTATAACTTGAATTCCTATCATCATCATCACCATTATTATTATTACTGTAAATATTAATAAATTAAGGGCTGAATCTTATTTACTCTCACTTTCACCTTTTTACCTACATTTTCATTCATGAAAACTCAACTTTTTTACTCAACCAAAAAGCAAAACAAAACGTAGCAAAAAAAACGGTCAACATTATCGTAGGTTGTTAAGTTACGTTAAGACAACTGCGAATCGGAAATTACATTCAATCGTGGGTGTTATTTATCATGTAGGCTACCTAAGATTTCATTCATTACTTTCACTTTCTCCGAATGAAAAATTTTTCCAGAAAATTTGATTGATCAATTCACTGGATTAATGTAGCAACCTTTTTCCCTATTCAATTAATCCTTTCAACAATTAACTCTTCCCATTCTTTCAATGAATAGTTAATTTTTATTTAAATTGTTGAATTTTTATTACAATTATCAAAATAACGAGCATTAACTTAACCATTGCCAGTACAGTTGACATTATTATTGCTAAAAACAAGTGATTGTTACTTTATTATTCAAAATGTTCATAATTGATTCTGAAAGATTAGAGTTGACTTGCTTTTTTCAATCAATTTAATTCATTTTAACTCATTAATAGGATTTCCTGATAATCTAATTGTTATCATCTAATGAAACATAAATTCCAGTATCTCTATGACCATGAAATGTATTCATTTACTGAGGGGTGAAAATTCTGGTTTTCTGGTTAACCAAAAGTTAATCTACAATTTTTAAAGACAAATTGTCAATCTTAACATCTAATTGAACAATTAAACAGATTGATTTAGAAAATCTTTAATCTCATGAAAACAGTTTCATTATTAAGTGTAACTTACAACACCTTATTTACATATTGTTACTTTCAATCTGTAAACATCTTAAACTTGAAGATTTGCCAAAATTTGACCCAATTCTGGTTCTATCAACAATTGATTCTCAATGATTGTTGACTCTGTTAATCAATTAAAACCATTAAACCATTCAATTTTAACAGTAAACCTTTCTGGTTAACTGTAACCTTTGTTTGTTACTCAGCCTTTTGTGACCCATTGGCTCAACAAACAGACTTACTCTTTGTCTTAATATTTACACTCATCATTAGCATATCAACGGTCATGTTAATGTGAAATTTAACATGAAAATTACATGTTAACTCATTTATCACTGAATCAGTGTTTTATAATAATAGCACATTCTGTTTACACACTTTTTTTGCTTCATCAATCAATTTCATTTCTTAGCCTGAAAAAGATTGAAAAAGTGATAGACTTTCATTTCCTACTTCCTACCAATTCTGACATTGAAATTGAAACGATTAATTCCCACGGTATTTATTCCTACCTGAATACCTTAAAACAATATTACAAAATTATATTATGAACAAATGCGATTGATTGAGGAAAAAAATAGTCATTTCCTGATGATTATCATTATGAGCATAAAGCAAATCAATTGAAATACAACAATTACATTGGTTTATATTAAAAATGGTTTACCAATTTCCCCTTAATTGTAACACTCATTGAGACAATTAACTTACTTGGGAGAGTTGAAAGGCAAGGAGGATCAACAGGTAGATGAAGATGATTACTTTGGGCGTTATAATAAGGTTTACTTGTTCACCTTGTAAGGTTGTTGTGAGTCGACCTGTAGCCATATGTTAAGGTAAATGTTACCAATCTGTTAATTTATCTTTAATTAAATGAGTTAACCAATGGTTTGAGAAACTTGCAATCAACTCAATTAGATTTATTGTCCACTAATTCATCTTTTGGGTTGCTTCAATTGTCACCAAATGTTACCCTTTAACCCTTGATTAACCTTCAACTGTACAGATTTGGTTACAGCCTTTAAAAGCTAAGGTCATCAAGCAATCAATTTCTTGTTTCTGATGATCAACAACATCATCATCCAATCAGTTACTAAAGGTAACTTCAAAACTAGTTTACAGGTCAGTGAAGATGAAAGTTGAGGTTCAGTTTATCATCAAACTGCTTTCTTCACTCTGTTTAAATTGACAATTTACTATTTCGATTATTGAATAAGATTTCCAAGATTCAGTTATCTCTTTAAATGTTCAATGGTTGTTGATTAAAGTCGACTTTTTTGTTTCTATTAAATCTTTAAATCTTGCATTGTTATTCATTATTTTTTCCCCAGAAATAACTCAATCTAAACCATCACCTTTCATCTTATTATCATGCCACAATTTGATAATACACTTGTTAACTGTTCACCATTCAATGATTAACTTGAACAACCAGCAAAGAATCAATTGTAAAGATACAGTTACAGAGCAGTTAATTCAGTTCAAGTGTTTGCTCTCATGTTAATTCAAGTGTCAACCTGAAATGTGTTAATCCTGCATTGATATTTACAGGTGAAATTAATTACTACCTTAACATCAACTTATCGCCTGATTTATGAGCAGATATTAATTTCCATGTAAAATAATTGCAGGTTAAATTTAATTAGAAAATCGATAAAATTAAATCCAAATTGAATAACATTATTAAATGGTTGAATTTTTTAAATTCAATCCAATTTTCATAATTATTCTTTACCAACAATTTTCTTTGTTAACAATACAAATTATATTCTTGATTTGATACTTAATTAGACCTTTGAATTGATCTTATTTCAAAGTTCAATTTATCCAGTTTAATCAAATGGTTAAATCTGTTGATAATTTATCATATTGAATCCAATTTAACCTACAGTAACTTGCTAATTTCCCATTGATTTAAATTGTAATTTTTCAGTCAAAAAATTGCAGTTATTTTTGTTTCCATTCAATCACTTTCATTTATCCAATGATAATTAACAAACAGTCCATTCCAACAACAATTAATCGTAGGTTGATTAAGAACTGGTTTAACCGTAGGTGTTATTTATGTAGGCTATTTCAGATCATTCATTTTATCATTCATTCAAAATTATTATCATTATAAAAATTATAATTATGCTTTTACTTTTACATTTACAATAAGTAACTGAACATTTGAACAAAACTGTTGATTCTAGTTGAGTCTCTGTTTATTATCACTGACTGACAATCAGCTGAATCATTTACTGCAATTTGCTTCCTATTCTTAGCACACAACCTTAATATACTAATCATCATAATGATTAAGAAACAAGACAATCATCCTCATCATCATAATCACCGTCCGAATTAGAAGAAAGTTTCCTCCAATTCTAGTCGCAATTTCTGTTAATTTTAGTTTCACTAAACAGAGGTTTAGAAGCTAAAACAGTCTCAATTGTTATTTGGATTGTAGCCCATAAAACCAGCAATCATTAAACAGATTAACAACAATCTCAATGTTGACAATTAGAATCGTCTTCCATTGATGAACCAATAAACAATCAAACCAACAACGACTTCCAATATAACATTAACTAACCTTAACATGAAATGAACACTTGATATAACATTAAAACGATAACAAGTAAATTGAATGCAAAATACTCATTCTTTGTATTTTTTTCTTTTTTTTATTTTAAATGTTTTGTTCTCGCCATTTCCATATCCATTTCCCATTCCTATTCCAATTATTTCATGATGATCGATTGAACCTTTTTTGGCATGAAAATTGATTGAAACGCACCAAACAACAACAAAAAAAAACCTGGTAACAATTATTGTTCTTTGCTCTTATTGATGTCGCATGTTTGCTGTTTTATTGTCTTGTGCTGAAACCTCGCCGACCATCACCATCATGTCCATCATCATCATGGTGATTCATGTTTATTCCTGTTCTCTCTCTGTCTCCCACTCCATCACTCACTGATGTGTGAGAACAGTTATCTACATCAAATTACAATTTATCTGCTTGCATATTTCCGGACTCAACCTCATCCGAACCCAATTCAACCGCTAATTATATGTATGTCTTGGACCATTTAAATTGTGACAATAGTACAACCACGAATCTACCTTTACCACCCTTCGGAACGATCCATTCCTAGGAACACTTTCAGATGAATATGAGACTCACCAACCCTCCCATCATCCCATCCAAACCAATGAAGATGATCAACATCAACATTTAACCAATCACCTTACAAACAATCATCATCTTTCCTCTATATCACATTCCGATAGTTCATCACCATTTGATTCACTTTCATCTTCCCATTCCAACCACATTCACCACCAACAACCACAAACCAATCACCATAATCACCATCAACCAACACAACAACAACCACAGACTCATGTTAACAATAATCATTTACAGCAAAATATTAATACAACAATCAACATTGACTTACACGAGTCCCACTTAGACTCATCAAGTCCAAATGAATTAACAACTTATCCGTATTCACCTTTCATTTGTTAACGACAAGCCAATAGTTAACAGTTTTAAATTACTTTAAGCATGCAAATTGAAAGCTCAATTGAATGCCAAAATGATCATCACAATCACACAGATCATCTTCATTAGCCAATCCAAATGATCGAGCTTGAGTAAAGATATAAAAACCCAATCAAAGGTGATAACAATTATTGAGATGCGCCTTCAATTGTATTTTTGTTAAGTTTCCTGATCACAAAAACACCAAATGATCAACTTTGTTTTCCTGCCTGTTTCCTGTTAATGTTATTATTTTCATCACAATCATCTTCATCTTCATAACTATTTTCATTATTATTGTTAAACTTTCACTCCCGCCCACTTTTTTTAAGCCAATCAAAGAAGTGAACATTTTCTGAAAATTCAGGTTTACCTGAATCGCCTACCTGAATCTGAATCAACCTATAATATTAAGGTTCACCTTACCTATAGAAATACCTGTCCTAGTTATTATCCTTCAGAAATGATTGAAAGTGAAAAGTTATTCAATTAATCTGACAAAGTAAACAAAAGTTAGAAACAAAAATCTCGAGGAAATGCAAAGCACGAAAAATTATCACAACAACAGTCATTATAATTAATGATAATGAATGAACATTTAGTGAACAATTGATAAACAATATTATTCAAAATTACCTTAAAAGGTATTCACTTTTTTTCCTGTACATTTCATATTTAAGGTGTCTTATATTTTATTGTTATTTTTTTTCTGATTTAATTTATATTTTTAATATCATTCCAATTATAACGATAATAATAACAATCACTTATTCATCGTCATTTGTACCTTTTTATTTTATTTTCTTGCTCTTCTTTTTCAATTATCATTCAATAAATTGTAATTAAATCACCTATATTGTCCAGTTAATGTTGCTTTTGTTTCTTAATCATTTTAATGTTGTTGATTGTTTTAATCTTTGTCACTTTGCCATTTACAAATTAACATTGCATCCAATTACACAATTAAACATTGGATTGTAACATTATTTCAACTTGTTCAAGTAACCTTAACACTTACTGTAACTCCAGAAGCCAAATGTGAAGAGTTAATTTTTAGTCATTTTTTTATTCAATTTCTTATTCACCGATTGTTAGCTTCCTATTAATCAAATTGTGATTGGTTTTTGAAATTCAAAGGTAAATTTTGATGCTAAATGGCATTACAGATGAACTTTTCCGTTGTAAGCTAAGACTGGTTAAGTTTTGGAATGATTTTTCAGCATTCAATTTTGTCAGTTCGAATAGTTTTACAGGCAACATTTAACCGTTAAAATAAAGGTACTTTTCTCAAGAACATTTTGGGACAAAAATAAACTAATTTTGATCACAAATTGTCGAGTTATGGCCTTAAATAGACAAAGGTATCAAACCTGATTTTGCCTTTCGTCAAAAACCTTGTTTTGCAACTTCATACTTTAGATAAATCAAGTTTCTATTAAAGATTTAATGAAAGGATAATAGTCAAATCGACCCAAGATTCACAATAAAATGAACCATAAATGAACATCGATGGAAAGCTTAGGTCGACTAGAATGTGCCTTTCTAAAAATCAGAGTGAAATTGGAATTTCCTGGAGAGTTATTCAACAATTCTTTGTGATCCTGTGAGAACCACATCAGACCCAGTATTCATTGTTGCCCTTTGAAATTATCGTAAAAAATCAAAAGTAATTTTCAAAATTTGTGGTTTTGCATTTATGTAATTTCCTATGGAAATGAATGTCCAAAAATCAATTAATCCTAAAAAATAGGCGATCATAATTTAAATACAATTTTTGGATCATTTTTATTTTCTTCATCAACATCTTTTAAAATATTGCATTTTTTTATTCTGTGTCTTTGGATGCTAATACTTTCGATCTTTCATGATAGACTCAAGGGTTTGGAACAATATTGGTTCTGATGTGTTCCTCATAGAGCATAGAGTAAAAAGAGACGGCTTTGAACATTCATTTCCATGATGTTAAACCTTAAAAGTTCAATATCTCAAAAGCTACAGGTTTAGACTTTACTCATCATAAGCTTTCGATTGATTTATTCTTCATTTTATTCTGAATCTTGAGATGAAAATTCAACATTTGGCTTTCTTCCTTTTACTTTTGCATTTAATTGCGTCGATATTTAAATGTAAACTCCAAGTTATCTAGTTGTCCATCTGATCGCCCAAAATATGGGTTAAAATTTAGGCTTATGTTTTCTGGCTAATAACTAATATTGTATTACAAGTGAACCCAATTGAGCTTAATTCTGGTTTCAACCAAAGGATTTCGACATGATAATACCTGAAACTATCAATGAATTGTCATTTATCAATTGTTATCTGATCAACTGTCAATCTTCCGAAACATTGGTAGCTATCTTGATACAATTAACCAGATTATTTCCTAAAATGATCTTAGAATAGTTTTTGTTTTTCATTCTAAACCGCACAACACATCCAAAATAAGTTACAATTGTATCAACTGATTGTTTGTATCTAATCATTAACCACTCACGTTATAAATATTATTGAGTAACATTGAATAATAAATTGAATAAAATGAAGGATCAAACCATTGGATCAAAATGATTAAGCGTAAAGATATCTATTTATGAGTTGCAAAATTGAAAAATTGATCAAAATGAATGAAATGCCTAGACCTAAAGCCTCTTTTCAATGCGTTTACATTTATACTTTTAATCTCAATCTTTGATTTTACATTAAACAAATGTTAACTCGGGTGGAGCAATTTAGAATTATAATTTACTATAAAATTGTTTCACCAAATTAAATATGTCTTATGGTGAATTAAACGTGTTCAATCAAATTAAGGCCCATTGTCTTGGCTAATCAAGTGAATATTATAACAGCTAGATGGTATCAGTTACGTTTACTAGGTGTTAATCTGTGAATAAGCTTTTGTTCTGTGTTTTGTAGAGGCTTTTTGACTCTTGTTTACAATTGATTTGAATCACTTTGCATTCTTTGAAGTTCAAAGTTTCAATACAATTATAATATTGTATCACCATTATCATCTAACCAATCAATGTGATTAATTGTAATGTATTGTGTTTGTGCATTGTAACGGTTGGTGTGTAATCCATGCTGCTTTGTCTCTCTCTCTCTTTCTCTTACTGCGCCACTAGAGTTACAAACGTTGGTCTACGCACTGATTGCTTAGGAGCGACCATCAACAAATTATACCTTTCTGATAATCTTGATCATCTTGTTTCATTTTTTGTTACTTCCCACTCCATTTAAATTTGTTTAATTTTTTTGATTATTGGATTATAATCAAGGTGAAAGCGAAACAATGAAACTAAAGCTATACATATACAATTGTATGTCACTACAAAGGATTGTCAAGAATTCAAGTTAAGATTGTTTATTAAGATTTTTAAGGTTGTTTATTTGGCAACCAATTTTGTTCTATGTAAAGATCATTTTTTGCCTTTTCCTTCATCTCATGTTGAATCGTCAGCTTGAAATGTTGACATCACCACCTTTTACCATTAAGCAGTCAACATTGAGATATGATAGCCATTTGCTTCTGGTTTACTCTGTAAATGAAACATTTTGTGTAGACCCTTTTTTTGAGCACTTTCGCTATTCAGTGAATACTTTTTAATTGATTATCACTCCTTTTTGATGATTGATTGTGATCAATGGCAGTAAACTGATTTACTAAACTTTGTATGTTGATGTTTATAACCCAATTATCTAAGGCCTTGGTTATTTTGCTGTATTGAGAGTAAACTGTTTTCCTTCAAGGTTAGCCATCTTTTGTTTATCAACTTCTCATGCAGTCGACTTTCATCAAAATCTTATGCCACAAATGTTATCATCACCGTTCAATTTCAAAATTAACAATCACACCTATGTGATAAATTGTTGAATCATTTTTAGACAATCTTATAAAAGCAACAAGAGATGACTCGATGTATTGTAGCCATCAAAGTTAACCTTAAACAATAAGCTTTCTAGATGTTTAAGATTACATTTCTAATTTTTTAACGGCTAATTGTCTAGCTGTGGATTTATCAATTTTATTCTGACTATTCTTGACTTTCAGTCTTTTTGTTGCATGATTAAGACATTTTTGGACATGGAAAGATTAAAGGTGGCTTGTATGACATGATCAAGATCATCCAACTTTCAATGTTTGCTAGCAAATCCCATTATCCTCGCAATTGAGAGTAAATGAACAATTTTGAAATGTTGAACTATAGCCATCCTCTAATCACGTCTTTTTTTCTTTCTTTTTTCTGTTTTCAGGATGAAGATTCATCTTCCTCTCAAGATATTTTCGGATCGTCAGGAGGGATCGGAATAACATCAAACTCGCCAATCAGTAGTAACAATAATCCAACATGTTCATCTGGAACTTCAAAAGGCTCTATTTACCATAACAGTAACCATCAACAGGTCCAGCTTCATCAGCAACAGCAACAGTCACCCTCTTCATCGACAACTGCACTTGCATTAACATCAACGGCCAACAATTTAACCTCATCGTCTTCACCATGTTCATCCCTTACAAATGGATCTTCAAGTCCATCACCAAGCCTATCATCAATTGGATCAACACTTCCAATATCATTTATACCCGCTGCTTGTTCAACGGCATCATCAGTACCAATGACCACAAATCTTTCTCCATCAGTTACATTAATTGAAACAGTCTCGACATCATCATCTTCATCCTCATCTTCGCCTTCGTCTTTACCACTCAAATTAACCACAACGAATCCAATTAGCCGATCAATTGGGTTGACCAATAATCACAATATTACCAGCAATGCTAGTCAAAATAATAATAATACGGGAACAACTTTCACTGCCGCTATTTTAGGTAAATAACCATTAAGCTATGTTGGGTGAAAATTTTGCCCATTTTGTGTACCATTCCATCCCATGGATTCACCAATTGTCATCAGCTTTTTTATACACTTGATTTACAGAGTAGATATGGGAGCAAACTGTAAGACAATAATTTTTTTGGTTCAATTCCAAGAAATTCAACTCCAAAAAATCCAACTGTGTCGTTAGATGGTAAATAAATTGCCAGACAGAATCTAGATGCAAGTTATTAACATAAGCAAACAAAACCAGGAAACGTTTTATTTTAGCATTTAATTTTACAAATTCAATTTCAATGTTCATCTCTTTCAATTCATCTTTAATGATCAGAACAGTATGATGCTTTTAGATTACCGATGGAGACTCAAATTGAAGGTTATTTTACACTCGTTTGATCCAAATACAATGCATAATAAATGGTCAGTCAATTAAATGTTATTAAATGTTATTAAATGTTAGTCCATTGTATGTATGGTCATTACTGCTTGTTAACTTGAGCTTAGGCGTTTGATACATTTGACCCTTATTGAAAGTATAAGTCCATCTGGATCGGTAATCATTATCATCCTCATCAAAATTACACTTTCTAATTCAACTGCCTACAACTTCGATTCACCCACGGTGAAATTAAATTAGAGCAAGATTAATCAAGAAGATCTTCGATTGAGCTTAATTTGATTTACAGTGAACAGTTGTAAACAAATTTTAATAATGACAATAAGGAAGACGTCTCTCATTGCAAGGTGGATTGATTTGATTAATGAACTACCCTGTGATTTATAGTTCTTAAGACAACAACACAAATGAAACTATTAGCATCTGAAATTTATTCAATCTTAATTAAATGACCGTTTTATACCTAATCGTCATTGTACTGGAAAAGTTCAGCAGATGGTGTGAGATTTGCCTTTGTTTTTAATTTAATCCATTGGTTAATAAAATTTTCTTGTTTTATTATATTGAATATTTCATTAATCTGGCCTTAATTTAATTTGACATTTTTAGGGGGAATTTTACCTTCATCAGCTCTATTAAATGGAAGTTCAAATTATCAAGACAACCATGGTGCAACTGGAACAATTAATCCAACAACTCTTTATAAATTACCCGATTTCACAGCTTCATCTTTAAGTGACCCGAGATTGTCTTCAAAAATGACATCGCCTTTGTTTAACACTGGTTAGTTCAGGATGGATTTTGAAAAATCATTTAATAATTTTCACGTTTTTGCCTAATCGTCTAATTTATGTAAATTTTTACTTTATTAGGAAGTGTTGTCCTCTGTGCCAACCAAACGTCTAGTAACAATGGATTAATGTATCATACGCCTCAAGGAGTTGTCTATGCAACAGCAGCCAATCCTAATTCAATGTTACCCGAGAGTTTGATTCTTAATTTTGGTCAAAATTTGAGTCAAGCAGCAGTTGCTCATAATATTTCTGATCAAAATAACATAAGCGAGACCAATGAACCTAATGGACGACGCCGGAACCAAAATGAGTTTATTTCTAATCAATCTAACCATGTGAGTGTTTTAAGAAATAGTTTTGATTTTGTAAATCTTAAACGAATATCTTCATTTTTGAATTTTTTTTTACTATATCAGAATCCCGTTAAATCTTATAAAAGTGGTGCTTTCAAAAAGTCTCGGAAGTCTATTTAATGCTCAAATGCTATAAAGTTGCTATACTTATGGATGCGCCTTTCAAGTTATATTCAAGTTGGTTTTGATGAAATAGTCTAGTCTCAAGAAGAAAATAATTTCAAAGAAAACTGGTTCAAATGAACTTATTATTTTGTCTTCAAGCTAAAACCAATGAGAACCGTTGAACAATATTGTAACTACATGTTGATAGTTGATTGTGAACAATATTTGCATAAATGTTTCGTTTTTTCTTTGTTCGCCCATTTGTTTTGTTTTTCTGGATTCAATTGAAAAGGTTGAAGATAATTTAATCTTCATTATTATAAAAGATCAATGGTTGAATCAAATAAATCAATGTTTTTTGCTTTCCAATGCACTGATTTCTGTTCATTTTTCTTTCTAACCACCAAATTGATGCTGGATGATAAATATTTATGACTGGGTGCAGTTGAACTAAAATCAATGATAAGCACATAACATCCGTCGAAATATTTATTCATTGGATGGAGAAAATATTTCAATCGTTTTATCTTGTGGAGATAAAGCCTTAATTCTTTGAGATTTAGTTAAAGATCACACGAATCGTTGATTGAATCATCATTATCAGCTAATTCACATAAAACATTTTTCAACACAACAGGATCAATATTCGAACCAAGCATGTAAAGAAAAAACCAATCTCCATAAGTTGATTTTTGAATAATGGGTTTGATGTGTTGACTTGAGGACCAAGAGTAGGTTAATTTGGTTACAAAGAGCCAAAGCGGTCGAGATGAGATGACCATTATATGAATTACAAGGGTAAGGGCGGTCAATAAAAAAAGTAATAGAAACCAAAACCAAAGGAAAATATAAATTTTCTCATTAATAATATTTAAAGGCAACAAACAAAGAGCATCGACTGAATCTAATCCCGCTGATGGTCCATACCGTTTGAAGCGACATTTAGTAACTTTAGGAAAAATACGAGCCATTGGATCAATCCGCTGTTCATCATTGACAAGTAAAAAATTGATAACCTCAAGACCATATTGACGGAATTCGCCTTCAAACAATTTATCAAGAAAATACAATTGCAATGAAATATTGACCAACGCTAACGATTCACAAATAAAAAATCTTAAATCAAATAAAAAGGGCAAAAACAACAAAAAAAGATCAGTATTTGTTTGACAATTAAATGAAAGTTTTTTTTCAAGCTTACCTGAATGAATACGAATCATGACTGCCTCGACTTGATACCAGATATTTAACCAAATTATGCTGCTTTTGTTGCAAATGACGACCCGAATAGATTGCTTCATTGACAGGTTTGGAAAGAGCTTCGAGTTTTCCACCTTCCCAAAATTTCCACAGCCAATGGGGTAAATAAAAACATATGGCTTGAATGAAAAGGACAAAAGCTACCCATTGGTAATAACCATGATATTTAAATTGTTTCTCATCCATGGTATCATCTATACCTGGATAAGATTGTAGAGGGTAATTGTATGATGCTTGAGGTATGGTAAAGGTTGTGTACATCCAACAGAAAGTATTGATAATGTCGATTGGAATGGATTCATCCGTCAAACACTCGATTGGTTTACCAACATATTCCTTGGCTGTGACAATTACACAAAAAGCTAGCAACAAGATAACTGAAACAGGATAATGAAGCACTAAAACACTATTATCTATTTTAACTTGACTTATTTTGACCAAATTTCGTAAACTTTCAAATATACTAATCATATTTGCGAAGAGTAGAGTTATCTGGTTACAAAAAGATTAACAATCTGATGGGAAATATGGAATCTACCAGTTTTAATCATCACATGTTCACTTCAGAACATGAATCAGTATTAGTCAAATATTATTGGCGACTAAACATTTAATTAATAAAATTTAGTATTCTAATGATTCTTTACATAATATCTCATCCAACTTGCTCTTCGGCAATAAACAAATCCATCACTGTGAAAATTGAAGAATCTTGGATAATCACATCTAAGCTCATTACTCTAATACTCTAATACAATTATACAAGATACTTCATAACTATGATGATATTTAATATTAGAATTTCGATTGTTGGCCGAGCTGTTCATCTTTCTATCCTTTCTCTTATCCTTTGGTTTTTTAGGCTCAATAGAAAGAGCAAATATCTTTGAACACGAACAAGCATTGGAATGTTTCAATTGACTAAAAAAAATCTGAACTAGGTTAAATTGCTACAAAGAGTGGACAACAAAATCGTTCTGCTAGTTGTAAAGCTAAAGCAATTTAAATTATATCAAAAATTTGTTTTTCTTTTCCATATGAGCTGCTCAATTCAAATTGCTCACATTTGTTTAATAGCTCCATTGATTATCCGATATCAATTAGAGAGTCGATTAATCGAATAGTTATCATATGATATTCAATTTATACTTTGAAAATTATCACAAAAAAGCTAAAACTTTTCATTTGTTATTATGCTTTAAACTCCCCAGTGTATGTGTTACTCTACGATTGACAATTTTAAAGTGCTTTTTAGTTGACTGTTACCCATTTAAGGCTATCCTATGACTTCTGATCCTAGATTCTCTCCCCAACACCACCAACCACCTCCACCTCCTCCTCCACCTTCACTCCCACGGCTTTCTCTACCTTTCTCTTTGGGTAGAACTTTTTTGAACAAATTTTCTATCAAGTCTGATGAAGAAGAACCTCATAATTCTGTTCGCAAGCTTTTGCTTAAATTCGGGTTAATGTCTTGCAATGATGGTGCTCATGAAAAGCATTTGCTATTTTCACGTTACAATCAAGCCGCATCAATCACTCAGGAAGGACCTACGTAAGTTTTAAACTTTCCAATCCTTTTTCATAGAGTTGTAAATAGAGTACAAATATATGACTCACATGTTTTTTTTTGCTTTCAGATGTGGTTTAGTTGCTCTTATGATGGCTTTAGAGCTACTTGGAGTAAAAACGCGTGAACTTTCTGATGTTTTAGAAGAAGCTAAGAAACTAGGGATTACTTACAATGGAGAAATATTTTCAGGTAATGTCAACGAAAAAGTAACTTACAATATTTATTATTAATGCTTCAACCAATAATTTTCCTGATTTCTAATTACAGTTTACAATCTTGGTTGTTTGTCTCAACGTCTGGCTCCTGAAATTTCAGCATTGCATGTACGTAATATTTCTGATAGCAAAACTAAACAAAAATTTATTAAACATTTATCGTCAGGATGGCCTATTTTGATTCCTTACGACGCAGATTATAATCAACTGCCCTGCTCTATTAACGGACATCGTGCTCACTGGGCTGTAATCTTAGGTTATTGCATTGAAGTGTTATGTCCTTTAAACTTTGACATCGAGGAAGTTTCGAAATTTTGGAGAATTGATAATTTTCATCCGTATTTATATCATTTAAATACAACCGATGGATTTAATGATACAGAATTCTCTAAAAAAATTTACGACTTACTTCTGTTAGGTTCATGTAAATTATACCTGTATGTTAAGCAAGGTAAAAGTTGTAAATTACTTCTATTCGACTATGATTCTCTTATAGAGAGCAACAGAAACTTGAACTCCATTAATCCTACTTCAACTCGAGAATATTTGCTTCCAGAAGGAGGGGTTCGTTCTGGGTTGAGTGATCAAGCTTTATTACTTAAGCCTAGAAATATGAATCTGTGAAAAATATTGATAATTTAAGTGCTTTAAATTTTATTCATGATCTCCAAAAAAGTGCAACAAAGTTTTAATAAAACGCTGAAAATATCTCAGTCATTATAACTTTATAAGTTTAATACCTGAAGACGATACTTTTTGTTGCAATCATTTACTTAAGTTGTAATTGATAAATCGAAGAATGTTATTTGTCAAATAAAAATAATTTAATTTAGTAAATATAATTAGTAAAAAATAATCACATTTTGTTCCTGGATTTTTGAAGAAGAGGAAATTTAAAGCTTAGAGATTGGCTAGGAATTGGGTTGGGAGAATCTGCTTTTGTTTCTGTTTTAACATTTGATGTAGAAATGGTTGATTGTGATGGAGTTGATGATGATATCGTGGATGTAGATTGACCAATTAGGGTACCAAAGAGAAGCCCTGTGCTCTTAATGCACCGTGAAACAGAAGATTGGAAATGAGGCTGAAGAACGTGCAAATCAAAAGGATCGATTTGGTTTTGATAATTGTTAATATTATCATTTAATAATGGCTTGATCTCCTTCTTAATGTTATCATCCTTGGTTAATCCAAATAGCAGTTGCACAAAAGAAAGATCAAAGTAAAACTGTAAAAATAGCGTATGTTTAACATTTTTTGGTATGTCTTTAGCAAGAATATTCTCAAGAAGTTGTTGATAATAAGAGTTGATTTGTAAACCAAGTTTGCTCAAAATGAACATAATAGCTTTTTTACTCATGGTATGCGCACCAATATTATTTATCGATATGTTTAATTGCTTGAGTAAACTATAAAGAGGAATAGAAATCTGCATTGGAATCCTTATGTTAGATTTAATTGTTTTGCCATCCTCTAATGTCTCCTCCAACGTTATCTCCTCCCATGTTAAACATAAATCTAAGAAATTAGTAATGGATTTCATATCCATTTCTTTAGAGAATTCACCAGTTAAATCCGTGAGTTTTTCCGTTAAATAGTCAGTGAATAATTTGTTGTAGGCATTCCTTAATAAAACACGAGATCGTGTCCAATCAGATCGATCTTTAGAAAACATAAAATGGCAGCCAGCAAATTTAGGGCAGCCATAGACAAGCGTACGGTATATATTGGCCATTCTGAGCATATTTCGACTTTGGTCGACACATAAATTATCAAAATAATCAATAAAGTTCCTTAAATTGTCTACCAATGCTGAAATGAAAATACTTTGCAGAGTAATCAAATCTTTAGAAGGTAAAAATCCTTGTGAGGCATTATCTTGTATAATAGATAATTGTTCTGAAATTATCTCCAATTGTTGTTCAAAAGGATGGCAAACTTTGAGGTTTTCTTCAATCAGACCGTAAGCTTTCATTGACAAACTATCCTGTTCACTTGATTCATATTTCCAGATAACATCAATCAGTGTCACTGGTTCATCCATTGCTGATGTCAATATTGCTTGGATTGAAGATTGAAGACATTTGTATGTATTGGCGACTGAAGAAGTTATTAAGATTTCCATATGTTTCATTACAGTATCCTTAAGAAAGAATTGCCATATAGATACTTCATTGTCGAATAATATATCATTTAGATCTGCCCAATTTAACAATCTATTTGAATCCTCCAACAGGCTGTTTGCTTCCTTCAAAACAGTGAACAACGTAAATATTGAATCGACTTTGCTGACAATCTCTGAAAACTTAGGAATTATATTTTTATAAACTTGTTGGATCCAATTATTGCACATTGTTTTAACCTGGCTCATTTCAAGCTCATGGTCTGTGAAATGGGACTTCAGACGAAAATTTTTGATTTCATTTGGTACCAAACTTAAATATAGATGATTGCAGAAAAGCTCTTGACTAGCTTGAAATTTTTCAACGATATCTTTTGAACGCGCCAGATAGTTTGGAATGCCCATATCTTCCACAAAAACTAGATAAGCTAATCTACAAGTATCAAATAAATTTCCAAAAAGGTCGAGACAAATATCTGCAAAGTCAGGGGAACGGTCGATGAATAAATTGGCCATTTGTTGGTATCGCGTTTCTAACAACGTCTCTAATAGTTGACTAGGATTAAAAGATTGTAAAATTGAGATACACATCAGATTTAAGGCGATTGATTCTGGTTCCAAAGTAACTTTTCTAGAGTACGAAACATTTTTCCATGCTTGATTCACCAAAATTGACGAGAAATTACAAACAATGTCTGCATATTGAGTTACGATGTTCGGTCTGTTCTGTGTGATTTCAGTAAATGAATCTTTCAATCTATGCCAAACATAACAAACTTGTGAATAGTAGAAAGTTGCAGATAGAATATCGTTAATATCTAAAAAATACCAGATCTAGAGAAAAAATAAAATTAATAATTGCACGCTTTCAAATCTTTCATCGAATATTACCTTAGATGGAGATTTAACTATAATTTTACATTTGATGGCAAACTCCCACTGTAATAAATTCCCTTTATTAACTGGACTATCGCTTAAATTCTGTTTGTTACTCAATCCCTGAGTAACTTTCGATTTAAAGTGATGAAACGATTTATCCAGGTTGTCAATTTCTTCAACCACAACCAAACACCTTTGAGCCATGATTTGCAATCCATCTGACACATCAATCAAATCCTTATATTTTTCCCTATGACGTTAAGAACCAAAAATAGATATATTTTAACAAATCTTTATAATTAAAAAAAGTTAAAATCATGATATTACCCGATAATTTGCTTCAAGTCATCTTTCCTTTTCTCAATCTCCTTTTTGAGTTTGGCTTCAATCTCCTCAATTTGAGCTATTGAGTTAGTCTCAAATAGGAGTTCCACATTGTCAGATTCCATTTGATATTAAACAGGCTAGTTCGAAGAAAATAGTCACAATTATGTTAAATCATGAAGAATAAAAGTTGAAAAATTGTCGAATGTAAAGTTGTGCTAAAAAATGATCAAGCCAAAATGAAAAGAATCTCTAAAGACATATTACACATCAGCCAACAGCTACACAAATAACATAAGAATCTATACCAAATCAGCTGGAGATCTGCCGGGTAAATGGCGGTAACTTTGTAAGAGGTTATTAATTAATAGGTGAAATTTCTTGGATTGTGGTTTCTTTAATTTTTTAAATTTATTTAAAAATAATCTACAATCCTCTATAATTCAACTGACATCGAGATTTATTTAAATTGTTATAAATATCCCATACATTTATAGAAAAGGAAAGAGTTAGTTGCTGAATAGCCACATTGTGAATGTTTCTCGATTAACGAGGTAAGTTGAGTTGCTTACTCCAGGAGAAAAAGCTACTTTTTCTATTTACTCTGTTTGCATCTGGTGATTTTTGCGGTTGAACTAGATCAGTCACTTTTAACAACATGTGGTTTAGGTCTAACATGTGGCTATATTATGACAAATCCGCGAAAATGACCAATCAAATTACGAGTGTGATGTTAACATGATTTCATTGGTTTCATATGTAAATAGTAGATTGTTTAAGCATGGTATACCAATGTTTTCACTAGTGAAATGGTCATCTTTATTTGCCTTTAAATCTGTTTGAAATGACTGAAGTTCAAAACGCCAGTTCCAATTCAAATTTCGATGCTGAACAGCTTGTAAATAACGTGTTCAACGGAGTTCCATGGATTGATTATGTTATACGCTATAGACAAGGTAAGTTAATTTTCTATGTTTATCAAGAAAATAATCTTATAGCAAATTGTTTTTTTCAACAGTCGAAGAGCCACTTTGGGTGACTGTTGGAGCTAATAGATTACATCAGATCCAATATCTTCTGTCTTACAAATTGGACCCATTAAAGAAAGGTACTTAAATAAACGCATAATGATATATTTTACAATTTTCCTCCTTTTCTTTCTCTTTCTCTTTCTCTTTTTCTTTTTCTTTCTTTTCTCTTTTTTAACTCTGCCTCTAGAGCCTCCAACAATTGATGATCTCAAGTATATTTATTATGAAGAAAACACTCTTCCTAGTATGAGTGAAATCGCTGAATACCTTGAATTTCTCCCAAGTATTAGAGTAAGTATTATCCCAATGTTATCCATTTTTATTATGAATTGTTTATTGATTACTATAGTAACCAAACCTTTTGTTTATCAGCTTGTTGATTTTGGTAATGTTACTCGTTGGGATGTGTGGATCAGTGATGCTTTAAAAGCCAGACCAAGACTATGTGCCTTACGTTTTAACAACGACCAATGGCTTCGTTTGATGACTAGTGAAATGGCTGATAAAACTTTTCACAACATTCGTGCTCTATCCTCGCCGATCTTCGATGCTTCTAAATTAGTCCGTCATGCACAAAGTTTGGAGCAACTATTCGTCCCAGATAAATCAAGTCGAGATTTAATTGATACAATCTTGTCTAGAGCAACCAAATTAAAACGATTACATCTCACTATAGCTTTTGGTAAGCTTAGATTTTGAATTATAACTTTAAACATGCAAATGATATTTATGAATTTGTTTATGATTCTTTACCTGTAGATAACATAGCTAATGCTAGCTCTAATTCAAGAACCAATGGAGGAATTGAAATGCTCGAAGTTTGTTTAACACATAGTGATTTTCATTTCAAAGATGTTGAAACATTTTTAAATCGATTCCGTCGCCTCAAGAGTCTTTATATCCACATAAGTGCACACAAATTTGAAGGCTCTCCAATCAAAACGCCAACACAGCTACATTCTAGTTTAGAGCACCTGGTTATAACTTTTTCATCGTCGGTAAATATTATTAGAATTACAATTTATTCTCATTCCTCATAATGTATTTCGCTCTTTCCTTCGTTAAAATCAAGGTTATCATTCGTGATTGGATTGGTTTCGAATTTTTCATAACAAAATGTAAGAATCTAAGGAATCTGGCTATTCGTAATTGCTGTATTTTAACTCCTACCGACATTGTTAGGATTGTACAAAGTTTACCTAAACTGAATCTATTTGATTGCCGTGGTTGTAGCCAAATCAAACGACCAATCAATCAAATCGTCGCCTCATGCCCTGCTTTAAAAAACCGTGCACATATAACTTACGTTCAAAATGATACTCAGTGTAAAATTCCGAAGCCATCGGCCATTCAAATAGGATTTGATTTCATGAATAACATATTTTACCAAGACTTTGCTAATATTCCTCAATTTCTTTTGAAAAGAAATTGAAGACTTGTGCTGCTTTTTTGTTCACTATATTTATAGCAGCTGTATATTAATTCGAATTCGCAATATAAAAGACTTTAGTCTGCAACACTACTCTCCCTCCAACAAAGTATACTGATAATCAAACTGATATAAATGTCAGATGATTTGATCTGTATGAGATATTTGTAAAGTTATTTTCTAAATCTCAATTAATATTAAATGTTCACTTCATATTACAACAAATGCAGTGTTTCTCTACGGATCCTTTTCATTGATCATACTTTCATGGCTTGGTTAAATTTTCAAGAGCTGTTTCCAACATTAAGTGTCAACCCAATTTTGAAATCCTGATGAACATTTAATTTTAATTTTTATAAGTTAAAATTTCCCAAATTGCGGAATGCTTAGATCATTGGTTTAAATTTCTGATATTGGTTCATGAATCCCAAGTGTCAGAGATGTATTTAATTACCCATGTATCAGAATCTATACCACCAATTTAAGGTTCAAAACGATTTTTTTTTGTTTAAAGTTTGGAATTCAATTTTAATTTCATTTGACGCAATATTCTACCAGCATCATGAATTGTCGAATCTGTTTTGAAGAAACAAAACCGAACCCAGTTTTTTCCTTCATTCTTGCTCGAATTTGCATAGAAATAAGACATTGGCATCGTTAATAGTTTCTGAAAAAAGACAAAATATTAGTTTAACTAATCTTATATTTAAAAAAATTCTTATATTAAATTAAATAATACTCCTAAATTAGGTTATAAATGAATAGGGTGATAATTTTGCTATATTATTGGTTTTCTTTTGTTATTACCTTTTCAATGCAAAGCCATTTCGCAAATTTGTCACCGGGACTTTTTTCAGCATAATTCACTTTGGAGGATGGCCAGTCAATGTTTTGATAACTGGCCACAATAAAGTAGGTACCTTCCGGGATTGTTGGATTGAATCCTGCTGATTGCAAATAGTTTACGATTAAATCTCTTTTGGCTTGCAATTCGTTTGATGTTTGTTTCCAAAAAGAATCTGGTTTTCCAAGTCGACTGAATTCAATCTCCAGTGCAATGGCCGAAGCCTCCTGAATTGGTGTCGGACAAGTATGAACTGTGTTTGAGTGGATAATTTGTAAAGGATTAATCAAATTTGCTGGACCATAGATCCAACCAATTTTCCAGCCAGTAACATTGAATGTTTTTCCAATACTTCCAATGGTTAACGTGTATGGCCACATTTCAGGTAAACTCGCTATACGATTTGAAATGTTATAGCGCATTAAAAATGTTGTATTTTCAACTTAGGGATTAAATTTAGATTAATCGGTCCACATTTTGATGAATTGGTGCTGTAGAGTCTTCATTAACCAGAGGAGAAGAGTCAAGCATCCAACCATACAAAGTGTTATACCTGAGATGAAATATATTTAAGTAAATTACCCATTCTAACGTGTTTCGAACTGTCATAGATAATCCATTCATAGACCTCGTCCATCAATGCTATTGTTCCGAATTTGCGACAAAGTTTACTTATTTCAAGCAATTCTTCCTTTGAGTAAACCTGAAAAGTAAATTAATTAAATAGTTAACGGTTACTTCAATGGAACACTTTATATTATCACCTGATACCTTTCCAGTCGGATTATTTGGTGTAGTGACAACAATCATTTTGGTCCTCTCATTGAATTTTGATGCCAATTCCTGGAAATCTAACTTCCATTCCGCACTTGAAACTGGCCTATGTTCATAATCAACAGGCGGCTTCAGAGATACATAAACGGGTATTCCCTTAGCCATTTCAACCATTGGAGGATAACAATCATAAAAAGGCTGAATGATAATAACTTCATCACCAGGATTAATCAAACCGAGAAAAGCGGATAAAAGAGCTTCATATGCACCAATCGTTATCATTATTTCCTTGAATGGGTCAATTGGACGTCCAATTAATTGACTGTACATCTTTGACAGTATCTTAACCAATCTAGGATTACCCTGTAAAGTATTCAGATTAGATTATAAACCAAGAATAATGGTTGAAATAAAACTTACATATTGTCTTGTATACTGATGGGCGGAAGGATTTTTGGAGGCACTTATTAAGGCCTCAACCACAAAATTAGGCGGAGGGAAGTCAGGAAAACCTTTACATAGGTTAACTGGATCATAATTTATACCAAGATCTCCATATTCAACCCTTTCGATAGAAATAATAAATTAGGAAATGAAGCCAAAGATATAAACATGAACATTGAAAAATAACTTACCACGGACTCTCTGATTGACTCTTCACAAGTTCTGAACCTGACATGATGGAAAATTACGGCAATGTTTCAGAAACTATTTCACCAGCTTCTTTATAACTCACTCAAAGCTAACATTAACGATGTCTGGTTTTAATCACTATGGATTCGGAATCTTAACTATCGCTATGGTAATTATCCTTAATTATTTTATCTTATCTATTTTTATAAGGCTTTGATCTTCATTTATAAGTCAAGTGTATGATAATAGCGACGATAAAGTTAGATCAAAACGAAGGGTTACAGTCAACCGTGAATAATGTCTCAACAAATGGAAACTTATTAAGTCAAATTCTGATTGCATGAACCTTCTAGGCTTGAAATGTAATCCGTCCAGATATTTACAAAGCTATCTAGCCATGGAAATAACTTTAAGCCTTTCAAATAAATAAAAAACTGATGATCACAGCAAGATTTTAACAATACCTATTTACTTGAATTTAATCATTAGCTGATGAAATCTTCACTTAACTGATGGCTGCTACAAATAATCGACTTGTTCAATCACCAATCTCGTTAATATAAATTGATTTAGACGTCAAATTGTTACCAATCTCGTTGATGTATTTGATTAAATGTTTTTTTTCTCGTGGGTTTTTACACTCACATCAACTTCAATCGATTAGGCCACTTGATAACTTGTCCTTTTCAGTTTCAACAGCCATCATTTCGATCCAATTTCAGTCACAGTTCAGATCGGTGAATGAATAGGAAAAGAGAATAGGGATCGTCTGTACAATATGCTTACAAGAAAAAACTGTTTTCTGATAATGAATATTACATCCATTCTTTGTAAGAATTATATAATACATTGTCGAGAAAAGTAAGAATAAAGTAGAAAAGAGGAAAAAGTAAAGATTTTTGACATACTACACTGACCACTTTATTTTCACCGATTTTCACAAATTTTTTAGCTCTGAGTCGATTCTGAGTTTCTGATCTAGGTCGTCATGACGTGAATAAGGGACATTATGGATCATACCTTACACGCGGATTGTACAGCTGTTCAAATGTTTTTGAATTTAATAACAATCCATTGGAGTCATAACAAGTTTACTATTTGTTTAAAAATTATCATAAAAAACTGAGCTGACAAAATGATTGAATTTTTGCTTTTACTTTTGATGAGCTTGCATTTGAAGTTTACTTTTTCTCAATGATTTCAATCAAAAATCCGACATTTTTATCTTAAAATGAATTATTTATTATTATGAAATACTTTTTACATTTCAATTGTTCATAAATCTTGTGAAGTGACCGTTGAGAAAGCAGGTCCAGCATCGGTCCAATCAACCAATCCAACCCTTGCTGAAGAACAGGCATTTCTTCAGTTGTTTGGAAATGGCGATTCAGATGAAGCAGCAACTTGTGGACAACTCATTGAATCTCGAGGCTTTCAATATGAGCGTTATTATGTGACAACAAAAGACGGTTACATCCTTCAAAATTTTCGTATCATCAATCCATATGCGAGAGAAGCTCGAAAAACTCTTAAACCTGTCTTATTAGTGCATCCATTATTCACATCATGCTCAGCTTGGCTGTACAATTCACCCGGTGGACAGATAAAGCCGTGGGTAAACTGTAATCCACCGAATGACACTTCAGCTGCGCTTGGCTTCCTTTTGGCCAACTTGGGTTATGATGTTTGGATTATTAATGCTCGAGTAACATCTTATTCAACTAATCACACACATCTTAACCCTGAAGGTAATAGTTTTGTTTATAAAACTGGTTAATGTAATTAACTAATCCACTTTCTTCTCAGATCCTGAGTTTTGGGATTACAGTTTCTACGAAATCGGAATTTACGATGCTACAGTAACAGTTGAACTCATTAAAAATGAAACTGGATTCAGTAAGTTTCGAAATTCCGAAAGAACATAATTTACAATTAACATAATTTCAAGAGGAAAACTCTAGTTTCTAATGAAGAGATATTTTGTCAATTTTTATGAATCTAGGAAACCAAGCAATTTATTAATAAAAATGAGACTGAAATTTTTTCTAAAAAATGATTTCTATTGCAGAAAAGATAATTGTCATTGCTCATTCACAAGGATCACTTCAAATGATTACTCAAATGTCTCTGATGCCATGGTTTCAAGATAATTACGATACCGCCATTTTAGCTACACCGGGTGGATTTTTTGGTGAATATGGTGTATTCGCTTCAATACCGAACAAGCCTGTACAAGAACTTTTGAGTTTGAGCAATGGACCCTTTCCAAGCGATTAAGCTCTGTTTAGTGTTTCAGCACACTTTTTAAGCATCAAAATAAAGTGGATATGATAAATCTTCATTGAAACAAGCCTCTAGCTTGATGTGGAGGATAAATCGTAACGATCTATCTCATTGATGTTCATCTTGATCAATTTTTATTTTCCGAGAATCGATTTTTTTCATCAATGACCAATTTCGATCAATCAATTCGAAGAATTTCAATCATTCTCTAACAACGACGATGATGTAAAATTATCTGATTCAAAAACACTAAGAATTTTCCGCTTCAATTTAAATCTACAAATCCCATCCTTTGGTAATCCGTATTTTATCTACATTATTTTTATTCTAGATCCGATATGATGACATTTAAACATAATCTGAAGATTCATAAGATTTATTTATAAATGTTTGTAAATATTCAAAACAAGATTAATCGTAAACAAACAATACTTTAAATTGTAAACCCTTCCAAAATTGCTTGTCTAAATCAATCTGATTAAACGAAAGCTATATCAAAAAACATAAAATACGGGATTCAAAAGATAAACTCTTCTGAAATAAATAGATATGAATGTTGCATTATCAACAATAAAAATCCAATACAATATAAATTGTAACTTGATTTTCCAACTCTAATGTAACTTGAAAGAGGATTTGATTCAGGTTCAAACGGATCTGCAGAGTTAATTAACCATTTAATCATTTCGAACCCAATCAAATAATAAAATCAATCAATGACTGCAAGGGGTAAATAGCAATAGTATCAATATATGGATGATTTGACTCCAGTTTAATACCCTTCAAAGCTGTAACCATTGTCAATTTCATACTTGCATTAAGCTTGAATTTTCGTAGGTTGACTGCGATCATATGTTAATTGACTACAAAAATGGCTTGGATTTGACATAATTAGCAATTACAGCAAACAGTTTTTACAAGTGACTTGTGAAAATGAAAGGCTATTGATTAAGACTAAAACAAGAATCAGATAAAAGCCTTTTTTGAAGTCAATTTTCACAATTTTTGGCTGCTCAACAAAGCAAAGCAAGATTCATTGAGACATCCACAAAATAATGATTGTAATGATGATGGTGACGATGATTCTGATGATTATGATGACAAAAAATCAATAGAAAAGCGTCTTTCTGTGTTACTATGGAGACATGCAAAAAGGAATCAAAGCGTTTGCTCATAATCCATGGAGTTTGTTCAATCCATTGGTTTTTTATACAATCAATCTTGGTTTTTATCTTTATTTCTGTTCCCTTTTTCATCATTTTCTTCCTTTTCTTCAGCCTCATCTTCGCTTTATTTTGCTTTTGTGTGCATCTCTGGATATTTCATCTTCCATCATCACCATCATCTTCAGTCTTTCTTATGTTTTCATCTGATTCTGTGTTTCTCCTGTGAGGCAGTTTGAATGGTTCAAGAAAAGGATTAAAAGCAAATACTCATTTAATGAATCTACTTGAATGGATGGATGTTATTTCTTACCATTTCCAACTAAATTATCCCTCAATTGAAACATCTGATTATTAAATTGTGCACTCAAATTAATCCAGAACAGTTTCTTGTTTACAGTTTGTTTCACATCTTTCCTTTCAGTATTGTTATTGTTTTCATTTCTACTGCTTACCATTTCCACAGCTTTTTCAACAGTGAACCACTTGCATTTCCTCTGTTATTGTGATACATTTAATTGTGTAAAAAATGATTTGAATTTCAATTTAGTTTACCTAAATTTTACTAAATAATTACCGATCTAATCATGTGTACAAATTTAGATGAAACAAGTAACTCAAAGCGAAAAGCTTTGGAGTTAATAACCAATATTTTCAGGTAAGACTTTACTCTTCCATTAATAAATTGATCTCTTTTTTGAATTCATTATTAAATTTATCATTCATCTATGCCAGCCATAAGATTGATATTATTTTCAGCAGAATCAGTATCAAATCATTTGTAATCTGTTTCAATTAAACCAATTTCTTATCATTGAATATCTTTTCCATACAATGTTAACTGTTACTATGGTTCATCATTTACTATTTATACAAGTTATTACAGATCAATCGTTTGCATCCATGTTCAATAGCAATTTTATTATCAAGTTATTAGATTAACCTGCAATTATCATGCTGATTGAAAACTTCGGCTATTAGATTTCATAAAAAATAGACTCTAATTAGTGATTAACTTCTCATTCTCATTATCTTACATTGAGATGCAATTTGCCAAAAAAATACCAAAACACATCTCTAAAGGCTCCTCTTGCCTCTCAAATCTAGATTCGTCATTTATCCTTAAATTAATAATGAATTCCTGGATATATTTTTATTGACTCACCCAGTAAACTGTTAATAATGAATGTAATTCAACATTTCCCAAATTGTTGTCAAACCCAAACTTAGACACTTACAGTTGAATAGTTAAACATCAACCTAAACTCAATGTTTATCCCTTATTTTGAATGACAGTTAATCACCATTATAACCATAATATGAATATTGAAACCCAGATTTACCATGACCTGTTTCTAGTAAATAAAAGATTCTGTTATAAACCTTATGAAAATGTTCTTCCTTCCCAGTCAAAATTCCCTTGAGAAGTTATGAACATTTCTTGTTTATTTCATTTCTTTGTATTTCGATTACTGTCAACCTGAAAATCTTACAACAATCAACATTAACTGCAAGTCTAGTGAATCATGAATCATAAATCCAATCATAAATCATCTTTAAGTACAATTAAATATGTGAAGCTTATTTTACTTGATTATATTATAAAACTAAGCACTTCAATGGTAGCTTGATTGACATTTAATTCATTGACTTAATTGATTATTTTACATTCAACTATGCAATACATTTTTAAAACTGTTTCATAAATCATAAAATACTTAAATCCTTTTTGAATGAACAATCAAATTAGAATCATATTTTTATTACTCAAATAGCTAATTAAGTTATCTCTCATAAGCTACACAAATCAATAACATATTTGTTCAAAGGGTTGGAAATAATTAACTTTCGTTTTACTTAATCAGCTTAATTTTTTTTCGTCTCGACTAACTTTTCAATTGAGATTCCTAATCTTAACTTCAACTTTGAATTGCTATCAACACTATTTAGAAATTAACTGGAATCAGCTTTAATTTAAAGGTCAATTTATTAGTCTAATGAAAGACTCAAAGCTAAAGTTAATCATTTTCAACATTTAGTTAACCCACTAACTGCAATGAATTAGTCAACTGAAGTAATCATTGAAGATCTATTCTTGTATTATTTTTTATCATTATATTGATTTTTGATCAACATTCAAATGTTTTCCTTTTATGCAGACAAGCAATTAATCAAATTGTTGTTACGCGTAGGCCTTATTTCATCTAATAATCCAGTTTGATTACGTAGGTTTGTTTGCTATTTATCATTGATAGACTGATATTAACTCATTATTTAGCTCCAATGAGTGTCACCTTCATTAATTTACAAGTAGTGAATTGTCATTTAACCTTTACATTTTTACCTTTTGCTGAACAATTGTTATTTCAACCCAATAATGAATCAAATATGAAATTGATTTTTACCATAGTAACAGCAATATTGATGAATGTGTCTTTAATTTGATATCTTCATAACTCCAAACAAATAAGATATTAATTAATCCAGTTGTTCAGTCACTTACTCCAAATAACTCAGTCTTTTAATTCTACATTTCTGGAAATTCAGACTTTTTTACATGTATTTCTATGCATAGATTTGGTAATTTAACTAATTATTAGTAATTTTAGTAATTTGTATTTTTGGGTTAAATTAATGTTTAAGGCATCGCCATCTCTTGGTTAAATTAAAATTGAGAGGGTTGTTGAACCCCTCATGTCCGATAAGATGGCGCTTAAACTTGTTTTTCATTGTTATTAAAATGAGTTAACGGTTATTACCTAATAGGTTTAATCACTTCTCTTTCTTTAGTCAATTTTATTTTTTTAAAATGTGTTTGAACATTTTTTTCATTTCAGGAAAAAATCGAAAGAATGTTTGAAAAATTGGAATGAAACTGAAAATTATCCTCCAGTTCCAACCATGAATAATACACCAAGTGAACCTACTGATGTTGCTGCTTCAATCGTTGAATCTCGGAAGGAGGTATCAAGTCCGTCGTTTTATGTATCTGAATTTGGTATTCCTCCACATTCACCAGTTTCACCGAGAGTTAAAAATATTAACGAAGACATGGAAGCGTTAACATTATCGCGCCAAGACAATCCTTTTATCGCATCTAAATTGGAAAAATTGTCAGCTTCAGAAGAGCTGCTGTCCTCATCATCTTCATTGACAATTCAACAAGAAGACCACAATATTTCGACCCCTACAACCTCATCCAATGATTATTATCATCAACATTTTTCTCCATCAAATAAAACTGGTTCATCATCGTTCATCAACCCTTCTTTGCATAATTTAGAAATTGAAGAGATTACCCAAGATGATTCCAATCTTCACCAGCACCTGATTAGATCGCCACCGCCTCAATTTCCGACTAAATTATCGCACTTTGTTTTCCCTTTGCCAAATAGTCCAATAAGAAATATATCTTCGCGTTATGGTGCTTTTTTGAGTCCAGATCATCGATCAGAATCAAAATCAGACTATCGATCAGGTGCAATTAATTTGTCAACTAAAACTCTTGCCGATAAATTAACATTCCAATCAACGCACTCGCTGTCAATCAAATCACCGCCAAAAATATTCAATACTTATCGCAAAAATTCTATGGGCCATATTGGAGACAAATTAATTAATCAATCATCATCGTCATCTTCTTCCTCATCATCATCTTCATCAACTTCAGACAATATAGCACCTCGATCATCTTCAGAGTCATTCAAAAAAGATTTAACTAAAATACCAAAAACTTCTGGTCAATCCTCAAATGAAGCTGTTAAAAATACTGATCATCATTCATTAATCAACCATCCTAAAAGTTCCTCTAATCTCACAAGTAACAAAGAGCAGTGTAATAATGTTATCGACTATCTGAAAGGAAAAATAACTGGAAATGGGTCAAAAGAAGGCGAAGACAAGTTGAAAGACAATGAAGATGATAGCAATAATGATAATCCTTCTTGCAACTGGAATCACTCTGAAACCGGCCTATCTAATTCTCGAGAAGCTCTTATATCGACTCAATCATCATTAATTGATGCTTCTGATTGATAAGGAAACATTTATCGCAATATTTAACATTCCGACACCTGATTTTGCCTATTTCTTCTCGAAATATTGCTATAATTGTAATTCATTTATTTTCGCCATTTTTGTTTCGCTATCAAATTATCATTTGTCAAATTATTTAAATAAAAATCAAAATATATTAATAGTATTTAATATTAGTAAATGTTAAAAGTATTGTAAACATCGAATTAAAAGATATTAATCAAATGATTATGACCATTCTGATATTATTTCAAGGTGAAATTTGTTGTGCATATCCAATGGAGTTTCAAGTAAAGTAAAATTTGAACAATCGATTAGCTAGCAGTTAGTTCTAATTCTAAGGAGCTTTTTCTGATTGATAACAACCTAACTTATAAGGTGAGGTACTCAAATCGCAAAGTCAAATCGTGATGAGATTTTGTAGGCTCATAGCTAATATGCTCCTCTGACCATTTGTGATCGCTTTTGTTTCGCGATTGTCTAGATCTCGTTTAGCTTTCATTTGAAATACCAGTCATCTTGTATTTTTGATAATTACAGTTCAAATATTTCGTGTTAAGACTGATATTCATATCCATAGTAATAAAAATATTATCATTCTAATAGTAACTTTCTATGGAATTAATAGAATCTCGAATTATTACCAACCACCACCACCATATCTTCCACCAGAAGTACTGTATCCTCCAAACTGGTTGTAACCACGAAATGAACCATAATTTCTTCTCATTCCTGGAAAACCGATTCCGACATTCGAATATCGAACTATTAGGTAAAATAAAGAAACATAATAAATAAAAGCATAGTAATCATGAAGAAAATTAACTTTTAAAAAGGTCTCTACTTACACCCACTTCTAGAAAAGAAACGCTGTCGATTATAATTATCGTATCCGTAATTGTCACCATAATATTGAGCTTGAACGTGATAGTTGCCATCAAAACCAACCAACAGTAAAAGTACACTGGTCATTAGAAGAACAAATTTGAGTTGATAGTACATAATTAACAATGAGCGAGTCTCGAGGAAATAAAAGTTACTCAGATGGATGTTGTCTGCAATTTAGCTTTAATCTAAAACTCGAGTAGCCTTTTATATTTCCAGTTGCTGTTTTCCAGGAATTATTAATAGCTATAAAAACTTATTAAAAGTTTAATGTTCTCATAATAGTTACAATTAAACAAAATTTTGTTATTTAACCAGAAATATCATGAGTGTCGTCAACAGTATTTTACAAAAGCCTTTTATTTGCTTTACGGATATATCAACCATTATTAGTTGATATTAACGAAGATGATTTGTTTGCTGAATTATACTTTCAAATGAACAATTAAGATAAATATTAGATAAACGTAAACATCGAATCATGTGGACTCAGTTATGGAATGATTACATTAGCAAAACATTGTAACATCTGACCCCTAATTTTATGAATAAATAAAGGCTTCAGTGACTGATTTCATCTTACGCTAACTCTCTGCCATTAGATGATCGTAAATCGTTTTATAAATTACACAATTTAATTATTGATCATAATACGAAAATTGTAATAATAAAAATAGCCATTAGCTATCAAATTATTTTAACGAGCCTTTAACGATTCAATTGCCACTATGTATACACGATCAATAAGATTTAGTTTTGATTCTTCTGATGTTTATTCAATCAACATTAATAAACGTTTAACAAATATTATTACAGATACAATTGACAGTTCGTTAATCATTTTTTATTGTTAAATGCTGAATAACCAAGTAAAACAATTAGTTAGCAGCTTAGCAAATACAAATGGCATTTCCATATTTGCAAGGTAAATAATGCAGTCAAATTTTTGATGGTCATTAACAATTTTAACCATTTGATTGCCAATGTTTGTCTGCTTGAATAACAAATTCGACATTTTTATGAATGAGAAAGTCAACATGCACTAACAATAATTGTAAGAGCAATAAATAATGCAATGAAATAAAGATCACAATATCTATGATTTCAAAAGGATATTAAGATATCATTTAACAAAAAATAACATGAAATACATTTCTTGATTAACTATAACTATTTGATTAAGAGGCATTAATTATTATTGGCATTTTGAGTGGAGTGCTAAGTTGAAACACAACTAATAGGGCTAACAATTGAAATGATTCGTGATAAACGAAAGGTTTATCCATAAGTTCCGTACATTCCAAATCTTCGCATCCCTCGGTAGTTATTATATGATGCTCGACCATAAGGGTTCATTCCGTATCGGTTAAACCCATAACCTGATCCATAGACACCATAACCGCCGTAACTACCAGCTTGATTGCCATAACCTCCATAACCTCCATTACCTCCGAAGCCTCCAAGGCCTCCATAGCCACCATTGCCTCCAAAACCACCATAGTTTCCATCGACACCACCTAAAGTATTACAAAGCAAATTGATTAAGATTTAATGAACAAAACTGTCTATTTAATGGAAAGTTATATAGTGAATCAAGCATAAATAGTTGATACTTACCTCCATACATTTGAGCTGAACAGTAATCAACCATCAGGCTCAAGATGCAGAGAATCCCGATTTGAAAGATAAAATACGTTGGCTTGATTGAAAGCATCTTCAATTTATCAAGTTGCTGCACGAAACAAAAAATGAAATGAATTTAAATTTACTTTTGACTTGGATTTTAACTGATTGACAAAATGATTTATTAGTAAATATATGAATGTTTGAAAATTTCATGAGTATTTACACAGACGTATCATTAGTTAATTAGGCCACGACCAATTTTAAATATTAGTTTTAATTGCAACTATTGTTACTAATAACAATCGTCGACGCGAGATTTACTCTTAACCAAGCTGTTACTTACAAGACACAATTGTCACATTTATGAAAAAATTCACACAGAAAAGCAAAAACGGGTTAAAAAACGATATTCTTCAAATTTAGACTCTGTTGATTTGTTGGGACATGAAAACTAAGCCCATTGGTGTGATTTAAAAACTTATAAGACCAACAGTTTTCGAGAAAATCGAGTCCAAAGTTGAAACTCTAATGTGGCTTTTGCTGACTAATTGCATTGAAATTGCTGCAAAAAGCACTTATTTCGTGCAATAAAATCTTATATTTCTTTTAATCGAATAACTTCGATTTTAGGTTCGACCTGCTTCTTCGAGTGCCTGAGAGAGTTAGGAAACTAAAACTTATTTGCTGTTGATAAAAATTGTTTCTACACGTCAATGTGTGAACACTTTTTTCGATTTATAAACAGTTTTCTTTATTTTGGCCATTGAACCTAAAACTTTGAACATCGATATCTCGCAAGTCAAAGCGCTTATAATCATCATTCTTTGCCTAATATTTAGATCCAATCATAAGATATGTTATATCTAAATATTCAGTGGTAAAGAATGCTAAAAAGTGCGCTAGCATCGTATTCCACTTTGTGCATTGTGATTTGTGTCTTTGATTCACAATAATGTATTATAATGTAATATAAAGGTAAATGTAGTTACTCAACAAAAACGTTATGACATGATAGATGGTTATTCATTTTTCAGGAATGAGTCTAGATTTGCATCGATATTCAGTCATATAATATTATAGATCATTGTAAAGTCTAATGATTAGTCAAAGAATGGGCATTGCAAGCACCACCATTCTCGAGATATCGATGTTCAAAGTTTCAAGATCAACAGTCGAAATCGTGAGATCTGTTTATAAATTGAACAAAGTGTTTCGACAGAGACGTTGAGAAACGATTTTTATGGGCATTAAAAAAGTTTCAGCTCTCTAACTCTCACACTTACCCGAAAAACCAGGTTAAACCTAAAATCGAAGTGATCTCCTTTGCAATTAAATAGAATTGGGCTAAAATGGGTAAAAATTATTTTCTTGAAATTTAAACTCTGTTGATTTGTCGGGACATAAAAGCTGAGCCTATTGGTGTGATTTATAAACTTCTACAAGCACCTGTTTTCGAGAAAATCGAGTCCAAAGTTGAAACTTCGATCGCCTTTTTTACAGTTGCCAAAAAGATTTTTTGCATCAAAATCATTTCACTGATGTAACTTTTTATTGAAAACCAGAAAATGAACTTATTTTGTTCAATAAAATTTCTGTTTAATTGCAAAGAAGATCACTTCGATTTTAGGTTTAACCTGGTTTTTCGGGTAAGCGTGAAAGTTAGAGAGTTGTAACTTATTTTTTGTCCATAAAAGATGTTTCTACATGTCAATATGCAAATACTTTTTTCAATTTATAAACAGATCTCTTGATTTCGGCCATTGGTCTTAAAACTTTGAACATGGATATCTCGATAACCATACCGCTTACAGACACCATTCTTCGAATAATCATTAGGCTTTACAATGGGACATGAAATAATATAACGGAATATCAGAGATAATAATACCTAATTCCGTAATAGAGAATGTTCTTTCAACACATCGTAAAGTTAATGTTTGAGCAGCCATTCACATTTAAACATTGTTGTAAACCAGAAAGCAAATATAATAACATCAATACAATGGTTTATACGATGCTAGCACATTTCTTGGGATCTTGCATCACGTAATATTTAAATGCAGAATATCTTATGATAGAATCTAATGTTTGCTGAAAGAATGGCGATTTTAAGCGCTATGATTCTCGAGATATCAATGTTCAAAGTCTTAAGACCAATGGCCAAAATCAAGAGATCTGTTTATAAATTGAAAAAAGTATTTGCATATTGACATGTAGAAACATCTTTTATGGACAAAAAATAAGTTACAACTCTCTAACTTTCACGCTTACCCGAAAAACCAGGTTAAACCTAAAATCGAAGTGATCTTCTTTGCAATTAAACAGAAATTTTATTGAACAAAATAAGTTCATTTTCTGGTTTTCAATAAAAAGTTACATCAGTGAAATGATTTTGATGCAAAAAATCTTTTTGGCAACTGTAAAAAGGCGATCGAAGTTTCAACTTTGGACTCGATTTTCTCGAAAACAGGTGCTTGTAGAAGTTTATAAATCACACCAATAGGCTCAGCTTTTATGTCCCGACAAATCAACAGAGTTTAAATTTCAAGAAAATAATTTTTACCCATTTTAGCCCAATTCTATTTAATTGCAAAGGAGATCACTTCGATTTTAGGTTTAACCTGGTTTTTCGGGTAAGTGTGAGAGTTAGAGAGCTGAAACTTTTTTAATGCCCATAAAAATCGTTTCTCAACTTCTCTGTCGGAACACTTTGTTCAATTTATAAACAGATCTCACAATTTCGACTGTTGATCTTGAAACTTTGAACATCGATATCTCGAGAATGGTGATGCTTGCAATGCCCATTCTTTGACTAATCATTAGACTTTACAATGATTTATAATATTATATGACTGAATATCGATGCAAATCTAGACTCATTCCTGAAAAATGAATATCCATATAACATATCATAACGTTTGTGTTTGAATAAATCACACCAATGGGCTCAGCTTTCATGTCCCAACAAAACAAGAGAGTCTGGATTTGAAGAATATTGGTTTTTAACCCGTTTTTGCCCATCTGTGTGAATTTTTTCATAAATGTGACAATTGTGTCTTGTAAGTAACAGCTTGGTTAAGAGTAAATCTCGCGTCGACGATTGTTATTAGCAACAATAGCTGCAATTAAAACTTATATTTAAAATTGGCCGTGGCCTAATTAACTAATGATACGTCTGTGTAAATACTCATGAAATTTTCAAACATTAATATATTCACTAATAAATCATTTTGTCAATCAGGTTAATCTGTGTCAATTCGTTTATAAACGTGACAACAGTGTTTGTTTGTTGTTTCAGTAACAACCTTATCTGGGTTCGAAAAGTATTGTAAAGCGCTAGCAAATTTAATTATGGTTAAGAGTCGGCTCCTTATTGTTTTAATCATCGAAAGATCTTATTATTGTTCAAAATAAATTTAATTATATAAGTCAAATTTTTATGAAACAATAATTGGTATTTATTGGTATAACATCCTTTTGGTTTTAAGGATGTTATGTTGACAATTATTAAAAACAGTAATTAAATCAATATTTCATTAATAACTTAGTTTTTTTTAAGTTTCACGTAGATTATGGGTGATAATAAGTTGAATCTTTTCATAACAATGCTAATCGTGACTATTGATTCAGTCGCTATGCAAAATATAAATGAAACAATATTTCATGGATGCTGTGAGATAACTAACATTGAAATAAAGCCTAAAAACAATATTTTATTATTTAGTTTGGTTGGATTTGGATTTTACACCGACAATAGGTTCACTCTCGATGTTTCCCTGGTTGATAAGTCTCAGCGTGCGAATCAGTGTAAAATCATTTCAATAACAAGCCTAAATTTCGTGATTAGAGCTAGTTATGATGTACCAGTTGAAGGTGAATATAAAATTGTGGTCACCATTGAATCAAACTTTTATGCTGTCAATGATTCTAAAATTATAAAATCTTTTAGCTCAGATTTTAAGCACTTTAAACCAGCTCCAAATAGTTTCTACAAACAACTAGGTTTAGAATATTTTGCCATTTTTATATTTTCCTACCTTTTATTTTTGATACTTTTCATTATATTCAATTGGTTTAATAAACGTTATACATCATAAGCAAGTTTAATTTGTTACAATCATTTATTATTTTCTTCATTAATAATCATTTGACAATGGATTTACGACACATTTTTGTGCAGTTTGATCAAACAGTTGGACGATAAGAGCACAAGTTTTCTCATATTCACAACGTGCTATTGTTGAAAGTTGCTCTAGTTGTTGTTGAATCATTCCAACATCTTCAAATGGACTATCTAAACCTTCATTAACAATTTGAGCGACGGCATCTAATCGTGAAGTAATATATGCTCTTGTAACTTCAGGTGTGTAAGTTTCCAAGAGATGTGGCTCTTGAGCTTTGACATATGGTACTGATGCAACCATCCTTTGCCAGAGATTCAGCAAATAGTGAATTGAATTAGGTGGACATTGGCACATCTAGAAAAAGTGAGATAAAAAATATTAGTATTTCATCATCATTGACATAAACAACTTTGAATTTACCTGTAAACTTGTTACGGTGAATTTTGTGATTAGAGCAATTGTTTCGGCATATCCTTCAACCTTAACAAGTTCACTAAGCTGAAAGTTAGATTTGAGACGTGCTAGTAATCGACAAAACTCATGATAACAGTTGGGATCTGACAAGCCACTTGGGTTTTCCAAAATATATCTGACACCGTTGACTAATTGCATCAGGAATTTGGCACGTTCTTGGTTGCTAAAAAGTGATCGTCGAACTGAAGCAATTTGAACCAAACAGGAGAGAGCCTAGAATGAATATTATTTGCTGGTTAATAGTCTGATTATTACCAAAGAGAATTTTATAATTTTGAGTTGCAGAATCTACTTACTAATGGGGATAGAGATAGAGAGATAGAGAGCTTTAGAGATACTTTGGTTGCCATCAATATTCGTTGATTCCAAGGCATCCAACTGCTTACACGGCAAAAGAGTTTTTCAAATTTTCTTAAATTTTCGTTTATTTTGGTGATTTCTGGTCATAAGATGATGTTTTGGTTCTTCTATGTGATGGGCCATGATGTTGAGCATATCTACGAATCTTTTTTGTATCCGTTTGTACTTTAGTTAAATCCTTGAGAATTCTTTTTGTCTTTTTCATCAAAATTAACATCAAAATCATCTTTTGAATACAATAAAGAGTAGCGGCATGGTAACCAATCCAGATTGTATTAACTACATAGAGAACAGGATAACTAAAGTGGTATCGATCCTTGATTTGTTCCTTCTTATCGTAGACTTCTGAAATCGTTGAATCTGGTGAAAATGAAAATAAATAAATTTCATAATTAAGGTTCAAACATCGTATCAATAATACAAACTTGATAAAGGCTGAGAACTGTTGCTTGTTTCCATATCCTCCATGATTAATGAAAACACTGAGTTCCCACGGAGTATAAGCAACCCTGTTTCAATTGCACGGTTTCTCACCCAAGATTTAGTCCTTAAACAATTACATAATTTATGTTTAAATATGCTCAAACCTATAACTGTAAAATCGTGGATTATTGTGATGGCGGAGTTAACACTCACTGGATCCAATTGAAACATGATCAAAACCAGAAAACTCACTAGATTAACAGTAAATACTTGGGCACCTAAGATGTTCAACACTTTACACCGAGTTTGATATCTTTTAGCGTGGCTTTGTAATATTTTACGGTAAAATATCAAAGATTCAAGATCAATCTTTTTTGATCCAAAAAATAAAGATAAACTTGCATTTTTCACAAGCTCGCTTAAATGAACTACTTTGGTTTGATTTTGGTTTGATAAAATTTTATTCATCATAGAAACTTGTCATTATTTAATGATTGACTATTAAAACATAATTTTTACAACAATTAAAATTATAAAATTCCTTGCTTGCTATTGTCATTACAATTAAAATATATCTTGACCAAAAGAATCAGCGCCATCTTACGAGTTTTCTGATGTGTTGTTCAGCACTGTTGTTCTTCTATCCTTTTTTTATAAACGAAATAGAATAATAATTAAATTACTAGTTAAATTGCCACTTGTTATTATTTTGCAAAATGTTTATCAACAAAGTTCAATTACAAGATTTTGTTGTGGTGGCCGATGAAGGTGATATCCTCGTTATAGAGCCGATTGGAGTCTCGAACGCTGGAACCGCTGAAATACAGAAAAATCAAAAAATCGCCATTGACCAGGATGTTGTTGAATCTGTTGCTGGATTGAACGAAAATCAAAAAATCGAAATTGAACATGATCCTGTTGAGGCTATTGTTGAATTAAAGGAAAGTCAAAAAATCGCCATTGACCAGAATGTTGTTGAACCTTTTACTGAATTGAAGGAAAATCAAAAAATCGCCATTGACCAGAATGTTGTTGAACCTGTTGCTGAATTGCAGCAAAATCAAAAAATCGAAATTGAACATGATCCTGTTGAACCTATTGCTGAATTGAACGAAAATCAAAAAATCGAAATTGAACATGATCCTGTTGAGGCTATTGTTGAATTAAAGGAAAGTCAAAAAATCGCCATTGACCAGAATGTTGTTGAACCTGTTGCTGTGAACAATTGCAGCAAAATCAAAAAATCGCCATTGACCAGAATGTTGTTGAACCTGTTGCTGAATTGAACGAAAATCGAAAAATCGAAATTGAACAGGATCCTGTTGAGCCTATTACTGAGTTGCAGGAAGATCAGATGATAGATGAGGATGAGAGATACAAAGAAACCTATTTTAAATCAACTATTCGTGTCGGTTTATCCAGGAAACAAAGAATTACTAAGCGACTTCATCAATATCTGTTTAAGTCCAAAACTCGAGAAACCCAAAGAAGTCTATGACTGTTGATATAATGATTTTTATCATTTAATCACTCTATGTAAAATTTGTATCATATGCATCGAAGTAAATGCGACAAAATTCAAAATCATTGAAGGCAATAAATGAACAAACATTTTTTTCAATAAACTTTTTCTTTTATTTCTGGAGGAAAAACGATCGTGATTAAATAAATTTTAAAAAAATATCCATAGATGGTACAATAGAGATAGAGAAAAAAACAGAGAAGAACAGATAAAGGGATAAGAAAGCAAGTGAGGAAAATGAGTTCGCAGTGGTCCAGAAGAAGGGCATTTATGTTGTTTGCGTTGAGTTTTATTCCAGAAATCTTAGAGCAATTTTTCGCGAATTTGTTTCAATTTAATAGCAAAAATAAGAACTTTGAAAGTGGTTCACGAACAGCTCATCATTGCTGATGCTTCAGGAAAATTTATTGTTGAGTTGCTGTATAGAGCCGGGGCTTTCATTGAATCATTAATATCACGACGGAATAAAGAAAGATTTTGAGTAAACCTGTAACAATATTAGAAAAAAAGGTTCAATGACTTTGCTTATTAAAAAGGATAATTATCGAAGTAAAAATACCAACCTATCTCGATTTTTAGTGAGAAGATTTCTTTCAACTCCTCTCATAAGATTATCAAACCATTGGGCCATAACTGCTTGCTTGTCGGGTGGTTGTGATGAAATTAATTGTTGTCTTAACTGTTGGAAATAATCTTCATTTAGAAGAATCAGTCCTAGCAAAGGCCTTGACATCGACCATTGATTTCTACAGTCCTCGAACATGATTATATTTAAAATGGTGGCTAACATTTGTTGCAAAATTTCTGGACTCATTTTCAAAACTTTGAGGCAAGTTTCTTGCTCTCGAACAACAGAAGAAGTGTTCATTTTCGATAACATTTTAAACAGATATGACACAATGTAGTCAAGAGTTGAACAGCATCCTGTACACACCATTGTATCTAAAGCGTTAAGGCCTTCAGAGATCGATGACAAGATGTACAAGAATATATGAGGCTCTAAATGTGCAAGGAAATTCATATGATCCTGCGCTAGGCATTCCAAAAGAACATAATAAGTTTGGCTTAACTTTGGGTAGTTCTGTAGAAAAAGGAAAATGAGAATCAGAATCAGAAATGAGCAACGGAATTAAAAGAATGAGAATGTTACTCATAAAGATACAATAGAAGCGTCAAATTGCCTGTGAATAATAAAATGACTTTAGCATATTTGACCGATTATAAAAGAATCTTCAAGCAATTTGAGCATAGGTTATAGTAAAATTTTTCATCTGGAATTGCTAATTATAATAGCACTGTTTTTAATAATGCCTCGCTGGTCGAGCAGCCCTTTAATCCTTCTCGATTAGAATGAGAGATGAAATAAAAAGTGAAAGTTCGGTCATATTTTCAGTTCGTAATTTGTAATTTTAGTTACTAAAAGTCATCAAAAATTTTTCAGAATCCCCTTATAACCAATTATTCATGCAATTCTCAACTAGAATAAAAAAATTACACACAACATTATAGCGTTTATAGAATGGCAAACTATTTGCAGTACCACCACAGACGTCAATTCGGCTAATAAAACTCAATTAATAAAGGATACGAAAAAGTATGAGGAAAAAAAGAATTTGAGAGTGAACTTACAAGTAGATCAGTTTGTGCAATCGAAAGCAAGAGTTTGATGAATATATTTAAGGCATCATCCAAAGCGGAGTCACCATAAATTCTGAAAACACCAAAATTGACATAACCCCCGCATAGAGCAGATTTAAGCATGGAAAAGCATATAGATACACCTTTTAGTTTCATTTGATATATCTGTTCCTTTGGTATATCACCCATGGTTAGAACACGACTACCATAATTGACAATCATTTTACTTGTTTCCCTGAACAATAGAACACCATTAGGAGATGAAACATCAAATTGAAGCCTTTGGGATCTATTTTGGACAAGTTCAGCCATAAGTTTCAGGACCGGAGTAGTGACTTGAGGGTCATGATACCATAAATCAATGGCTCGATGGAAAATTGGTGTATAAGCAGGATATCTATTTAAATACAAAATGAGAGTTAGATAATGCGGAAATGATGAGAGTTTTAGATTACTTACATCCAATTGAAGAACATCATGTAATTGGTTTTGGTATTGAATGCATAAACGAGTCCACGAAGATCTCTAGCAATACCTATTAAAGCTTTCTATAAGGACAGGAAAAATATTGATTTTATTTCATTGGAGTATTGATTAAATTTTTGTATAAAAGCGTTCTTAAATTGTGTTTTTTTAGTTGCACGTTTCACGTATCCTTTTCGAAAAATTTTCCAAGTGAGCTCACCGAATATATATTTGTAAATTTTAACTAACCTTTGCTTCCTCTGTGTTATAAATTGAAGGATCAGGTGAAAGAAGCATAGCACCAAGAGCATCAGAGGCCACTAATTATAAAGAATAAACCGATTAGAATTAATGATTAAGATAGTGAGGAATGGAAAATTTACAAAAAAAGAATCTAAGCTTATTGATAATTACCTGTGAGAGGTCGCATGAAAACTTCGAACTTTTCTTCATCCTCTCCTAGATCAATCATTAACAATCTTCCTAACGAAGTATAAAATGTTGAACGACATCTCATTTGATTGATAGGTGCTGCATTGCTAAGGAATGGGAAATGATCACTCTACAAAAGGAAAAATTATGTTATAAAAATTGTCAATGTTTTAATTGATTATGAATCTTGAATATCTATTGATAACTTACTGCATGATTGCTTAGAATGAACTGTACTTCCTCTAATTTGACCAGTTTTCTTACACTGCTATATCCAACAGATAGATCATTGAGAATTTGGAGAGTTTTTGTAATTATCATTTCACTAATACCCCAATACTTCAAATTTGTAATTCTGTGGAAAATCGAAAAATATATTAGAAAAAAATCAAAATGTAATAAGGAAAGAACGAATTTTCTCACATTTTCCTAACGAATATGCTGAGAACTTGTGTTTCTTCACTAAGTCCTAATACTTCTGATAAGCGTCGATAAACTTTGGATGTTTTTTGAACTTGATCACCAATATAAATTTTACGAAATTGTTCAAAAAAGCTGAGAATAGCTAACTCCAGTTCTTCACAGTATCCACCCTGCAAAGCAAAAAAAATATAAGTTAGTTAAGATTGATATCGTTTGCAAATTAATAAAATTGAGCCATACCTGAGCTAGCCTAGCATCAGTTAATTGCATTAATTGTAAGACTCTGCAAGCTAACTCTCCATCCATTTGATCATGCTCTTCGGTGCTATTTAAAAATACTCTTCCTCCTATAGCAGCGCCTATTATATAGACAAGCCAAGTAAGCTGTCCTTCTGCTGTAGATACTTCGACTCTTGATAACGGATTTGCACGAATAAGTTCTTGATATGTTTGTGCAGTTTGATCAAACAGTTGGACGATAAGAGCACAAGTTTTCTCATATTCACAACGTGCTATTGTTGAAAGTTGCTCTAGTTGTTGTTGAATCATTCCAACATCTTCAAATGGACTATCTAAACCTTCATTAACAATTTGAGCGACGGCATCTAATCGTGAAGTAATATATGCTCTTGTAACTTCAGGTGTGTAAGTTTCCAAGAGATGTGGCTCTTGAGCTTTGACATATGGTACTGATGCAACCATCCTTTGCCAGAGATTCAGCAAATAGTGAATTGAATTAGGTGGACATTGGCACATCTAGAAAAAGTGAGATAAAAAATATTAGTATTTCATCATCATTGACATAAACAACTTTGAATTTACCTGTAAACTTGTTACGGTGAATTTTGTGATTAGAGCAATTGTTTCGGCATATCCTTCAACCTTAACAAGTTCACTAAGCTGAAAGTTAGATTTGAGACGTGCTAGTAATCGACAAAACTCATGATAACAGTTGGGATCTGACAAGCCACTTGGGTTTTCCAAAATATATCTGACACCGTTGACTAATTGCATCAGGAATTTGGCACGTTCTTGGTTGCTAAAAAGTGATCGTCGAACTGAAGCAATTTGAACCAAACAGGAGAGAGCCTAGAATGAATATTATTTGCTGGTTAATAGTCTGATTATTACCAAAGAGAATTTTATAATTTTGAGTTGCAGAATCTACTTACTAATGGGGATAAAGCTGACGGCAAGCATCGATAGAGATCAAAAAAGAGTTGGAGAGTATTAAAATCCAAGAAAGCTGGCTTCCAATTAGTTGGTATCTGAACAGTTGTAAGATCATCTGATGATTCATCTGGCGAGGTACCGATGAAATCGAATGATAGACAAGAAAGAGAAAGCCGAAGAAGATGATGAATCAATGTCTTTTGATTTTGATCTTCAAAATTGGTGTTTTTCCAACTTTCCAAAGCTCGCCTCAAATAATCATGTGATATTTGAAATATTTCATATAAGAGTGAATCCCGGAATGATGAGGCTATTTTCCTTTGTTTAGCTATTGATCGACTTGCTTCATCTCCACTTATTTGATTAACCTCACAAGTTAATTGAGACAAAATCTGAACACCAATGATACAATATTCAACTGAGTTCGATTCCTAAAAAACCAGAGTTGAAAATAGAAATATGAGTAAGCTGAGGGTATGAGGATATAAGATTGTGAAATAATCATACCTGGAGAAATGGCCTAATCTGCGGTAAGACATTTTTAAAGACATATTCATCCTTTACACATTCGAACCATCCTGTCTTGGTTATTCGAGCATACAGTTGAACTAATGCTTGAGTAACAAAAGGCGCTAGTTTACCCCGAGTGGCTAGATAGTTGAGAATGTAATTCCGGATATCTAAGCGTTGTTGAGGAGAAAGAGCACTAGGTGTACGGCTTACAAGTTTTGTTAATGTGGTAGCAGCAAGCAGTTGAGCATATGAGGACTAAAAATTAATACATTATTTAAATTGAGACCGAGGTTTCCCAGCGAGATTCAAACAAGGAGTGCAATGTAGAGCAGTTCCAATTCGCATGGATAATAGCCAGATGAGATAGCATGAAAAATAAAGAAAGGAAAAACCGAGTTAAGGATCAGTATAACATAAATCTGAGCTCAATCAGATCGTTTTAACAATATATATTTACCACTCCTCTTTCTAAAAGCAATTGACATTTATTAAGACAATCGGGAGAGTTGCTGAAAGCTACCAGAGATGATTCAGCCTTACTTCGTTCCTCACTACTAGTCGTTTCATATAACTGTTTGCACAACAATTCCAACTGTGTCAATTCCTATAAAAAAAGAATAGAGATTAGAGAGGTAATCATGGTATAGTAACCAACATCAATCAAGGTAAATGTAAAATAAATTGAAAATAACAAGATTTGAAGAAATAACATAGTCATGTTGGTATGCATAAGAGCCATAAATAGCAAGTAACAATAGAGGTATATAGTACATAACACATTTAACCACCAAAGACAAAAGCCGGAAAACAAAATCTTTGTGACTTACCTGTTCATCTGCCATAATGGATAGTTAATGATGTAGCCAGTTAAATATAAAACATTTGATAACCCAGAAATAACCTTAACTGAAGCAATTTAGTCGGTGAAAGATAAAGAAAAAGGCGAGCTAAATTTTAGGAATCACTCGCTCCACATGAAAGAAGAAAGAGATGAGAATGAAAGGAAGAAAGAGCAGAAAGAAAGGAAGATGAAGATATATGCGAGAGAAATGATAGAGAGTAGTTTGATGGGCTTTAGCTTTAAAAAGTATCAAAATATATTAATTATGTTAACAATTAGCAAATTTAAAGTGATAAATTATAAATAAATTGCTATAAAGAGGGTCAACTGTCTGTTCAATTCTCATCTTAGAGCTGATTTAATTAAAAACTGCCTGTGATGACATCCATGTCTTATACATGCCCTCTGCTGGGGACTCTTACATAGTGTTAATTTTGACCAATGTATTGAATAATATTATCGATACTAAAAGCCGAACCGGCATTTTCTGGGTATTATTGACATCTTTAAGATCATTTCTACCCAAATAAATAACAGTCCTAATTCTGAATTAACACCGCAAGAGTTGTAATGGACAAACTAACATCTTTAGAAACTCAATAATTAATGAAATTCATGAGTAAATAGTAGAGATAGGATCAACAATTAACAATATTATTAACTAAAGATTGTTGCAGTGACCCCGAGTTTTCAGATGCTATTTTAGGTTATCGTTTCTTAATTATTTTTGAAGTTTTAGTACTCGCTATAAACAATCAATTAACCATTGGCATTTATTGGACAAAAAGTTTTGTAATAAGTTTGAAATCAAGGTTTATTGTCGAGTGTTTTGCGTTTGATATAATATTTACGAGGCTGACGCTGAATGAAGGCATTGACGAAATCAATTATTTCATCTGAGATTCCATGCCTTGATTGTTGGGTTTCAGCTGTATTTTGTTGTACGATTTTTGGAGGAGTTTCAATTTTAATTTGAGGTGACTTTTGATTATCGGCAGCATAAATATGCTCGTAATCAGATGGAGCGATTGCGATTGTTGGCGTATTACTTTTCACCCTTTTAACCTTAGTTTGTTGAGTATCTTTTCTTGTGCTTTCATTTGCTTTCCGATCATCCGCTGCGTAAAGATGCTGATAGTCCGATGGAGCTATAGCAACTGTTGGAGTATTGCTATCAAATTTCTTAACCACATTTTGTTGAACATTTTTACCACGGCTTGCACGGTCCTTATCATCAGTCGTGTATAGATGTTCGTAATCAGATGGGGCAATTGCTATTGTTGGCGTATTACTATCGACTTTTTTAACAGCCTTTTGTTGAACATTTTTATCGCGACTTTCAGGCGTTTGTCTATCATCAGCAGCGTAAAGATGTTCGTAATCAGATGGGGCAATAGCTATTGTTGGCGTATTACTATCGACTTTTTTAACACCCTTTTGTTGAACATTTTTACTTCGACTTTCAGGGGGTTTTCTATCTGCCGCGTAGAGATGTTCGTAATCTGATGGGGCAATTGCAATTGTTGGCGTATTACTTTTCACAGTTTTAACCTCACTTTTTTTAGCATTTTTTCTTGAGCTCTCATTCATTTTTCGATCATCCGCTGCGTAAAGATGCTCATAGTCCGATGGAGCAATAGCAACTGTTGGAGTATTGCTATCAACTTTCTTAACAACATTTTGTTGAGTACTTCTACTCCGACTTTCACGGTTCTTTTTATCATCAGCAGTGTAGAGATGCTTATAGTCAGATGGGGCGATTGCAATTGTTGGTGTAGTACTTTTCGCCCTTTTAATCTCACTTTGTTCTATATTTTTTCTTGAGCTTTCTTTCATTGCTCGGTCATCAGCAGTGTAGAGATGCTCATAGTCAGATGGAGCAATAGCAACCGTCGGGGTATTGCTATCATATCTCTTGACCACATTTTGCTGAACATTTTTATCCCGACTTCTCCGGTTATCACGATCATCAGCCGTATTTTTTTTATAACTGTCTACCCTCTTAACCTCACTTTGTTCTGTATTCTTTCGTGTGCTTTCATTCGCTTTTCGATCATCAGCAGTGTAGAGATGCTCATAGTCCGATGGAGCAATAGCAACTGTCGGAGTTTTGCTATCATGCCTCTTGACCACATTTTGCTGAGCATTTTTACCCCGACTTGAACGGCTTTCATCAGCAATATTAACTGTAGTAATACTTTTCATCCTTTTAACCTCACTTTGTTGAGTGTATTTTCTTGTGCTGTCAATTGTTTTCCGATTATCAGCTGCGTAAAGATGCTCATAGTCCGATGGAGCAATAGCAATTGTCGGAGTTTTGCTATCATATCTCTTGACCACATTTTGCTGAGCATTTTTACCCTGACATTCATTTTTTTTATCCTCAGCAGCGTAGAGATGTTCGTAATCAGACGGAGCAATTGCAACTGTTGGTGTATCACTTTTCACTCTTTTAACTTCACTTTGTGGAGTTGCTTTTCTTGTGCTTTCATTTGTTTTACGATCATCTGCTCTGTAAAGATGCTCATAGTCCGATGGAGCAATAGCAACTGTCGGAGTATTGCTATCATATCTCTTAACCACATTTTGTTGAACATTTTTACTCCGACTTTCATTTTTTTTATCCTCAGCAGCGTATAGATGTTCGTAATCAGACGGAGCAATTGCAATTGTTGGAGTATTACTATCGACTTTTTTGACAGCCTTTTGTTTTTCCTTTTTACTATCCGTAAAATCAGCATCGGTCTTCGGATAACGCCGGCGAGACATTCTGCGCTGAAAGATTAAACAAATCTCTGACAAAATATATTCACGATTCCACAGTAATAAGAATATTGTTATTTATGATCTCAAAAATTACAGTATGTCATGGCCACAAATTAAGATAAGTCTGAAAGTCTCTGTCAATGATGGAAATATAGAAAATAAAAAATTTTAACACTTAATAAAATTTAAATGATTCAGATGGTTTATTGACAGTCAAAAGATGAATGGATACCATGTCATATCAATAATAAGTAGACAGGATAATAAAAAAGATAGCAATAGTTAGGACTAACCTTTTATCAAATTTTTTCTTCTTTTTTAGTGGATACTGTAGAATCTAAAAATTGCCTCAAATCATGTGTAAGTGGACCTAACCCAATTAAACTAAAGAAATTGATTGAAAAACGTGTATCACGGGGATTATCTTTAGGAAATAAACCAGCAAAAGCTTCTTCGAGTTCAGGATCCTTAACTTTCGCAGCCAGTTTGGTGAATCCCATATACTCAGCCAGCTCTTGGAACAATATTTTGATGAATACTCGACTTGATGGTGTAGTGTCATCCTCATTGAGTTTTATGCACGCTAAAACGTTCCATGGTATTGAATCAGTGTAGAGTAAATGAGCAAAAAATTTAGATGCAATTCTCAATTTGTTCGTATCTGTAAATCTGTGCACTTTTGTATAGCTGTCAATGAAGATCTCGGCGAATATTGACACAAACTCTCTATCGATTAAACAAAATCGAGCAGCCAGTAGTCCATAAAATTTCATGTAAGTTCTCTGTTGAGCACAGCAATCGATTATCAGGAATGAAAGTTCTTTCTTGTTTTCTCCTTTCAATTCCAACTTTAATAATTTGTGAGCAGCTTCCTCGAAGTCTAAAGATGATTGTAAGGTTAAATAGATTTTCCTCCTCAATTGGACCAAATCAGCTGAGGTGGCATCCACCACTTTATCCTTTTCTTGGTCATCCTCGCCCTCGCCCTCGCTGTCCTCATCTTCGTCATCATCTTCTTCGTCGTCTTCATCATCATCATCGTCGTCATCTCCCAAAATCTCCTTCTTTAAACAATTATATTTTTCCTCTTCTTCTTGAAATTTAGGATCGAATCGGAAAACATTCAATTCTTCTTTTGTATCAACTTTATCATCTAACTCAAGCTCATGAGTAATTTTATCTCCTTCCTCGAGTAAATCAAGTTCAGGAACTATCGTTGGATAATCTTTAAATCCATCTTTTCGAATGGCAAGCATTGTTTCTATCAGCAACTGTGTTCTAAGATCAATGGTTTTGTTTGATGGAATTGATCTTAAAAGCTCAAAAATCATGAAAAAACCTTTGGGACACGAGTCTTTCAGCTTAGCTCCACATTCCTTCAATATGGCTACAGAAATTTCGACTGAATCATCAGTAGCGTTGTGAAGAAGTAATGACAACATCTCCATGACTAAGACTTCATGAATAACATCCTGATTTGTTAGATGAGCCAAAAAAATAGCTGAGGCCAAACACCCTTTTTTGTCATTTCTTTTGTAGCACCTTCTGAAACTGTTAATCAACCTTGAAATTAACAATTCACCAATTTTCGGAAATTTACTATTGATGACAGCCACTAAAGCAGCATAAACATTAGTAAAAATGGGACCAGAGGCTTGAGCTCGAATCAATGATGTACAAAGGATTCCAGATCCTCTTATAATGTTTTCTTTCATCAGGTCGCGCACAACTAGTGATAAATTGGATAAATTTGCTTTATTGATTAAACCATTGATTGATTTTTTCAATAATTCCCAATGAATTCTTTGATACTCAGCACTATTTTGGTCCTTAAGCTCATCTTGCATAAGCTTTAGCTTGGCGGGGGGAATATAAGCACTGCCGAATTTTTTTCCAGTATCAGTCATATTGAAAATAAAATTTTGAATAACTTTAAAATAAATTAAAGGTTTGATAATCTAATTAGAGACTTAATCAAGAGAATAACAAATACACAAATAAGAACAGACAATTTTAATGTGGTAGTGAGTCATTTCCAGTGTGATGAAAATAAAGCTGACAAAATGAAACGTTCGCGCCAATTACAAACGTGTCGCGTAAACTAAAAATTCTGTCTTTATTGAATAAATTTCATTTATTAGAAATTTACTATTAAATTGTATTAAAGCCAAATCCCAACCATTATTAAAAATTAAAGAAAAGAGTGTAAATTGCTTTAATTAATGATTAAAATATTGTGAGGTCAGATTAACTTGTTATTTTACGAGCAACTTTTTTCAAAACCATGATGGCTAAACAAACTCAATTTGAGTTACTCAAAATAAAAACAGCTGACTTTCTCTATAATATGGTTTTAAATGTCGTCTTAAAATCAAATTGTCAACTAATTTTACTTATCTGTGCATTGAGTGGTAATCAAAATGAATATTACCACGTTTTTAAATAGCTCACTCCATTTTAACGCTTATCGACGATACCCTTTCTTACTTTTTGAACTCAAATCAATAACTCGACAGTTTTTCACTCGAAGTCGAGTATTTTTAAGAGTACTTGTCAATGAAATCAAAGGAACAAAGACTGTGCCTGTTCATAATAGTGGAGTTACATCTCAGGTGATACAAGTAAATAGACGTCCTTTGGTTCGTAATTTAGGTAATTAAAACAGTCTTCTCATGTTTATCAACATGTTTTCCTCATACTTGAATGTTTTTATTTTTTCTCAGGAGATACATCATGTAATCAGCATTGGAATTCTTTACTTGGAAAAATCATTGGCAAACGAACGAACAATGCTATTGCTGCATCAATTAGACGAAACATAGCTAAGAACTTAGCTAATGGAGTTTCTTTAGGTCTAGTTGGAGTTGGTTTCATCAATAAAGATAATGTTCCAGTTTTATTCAATGAAGAAGATGAATTAGATGCTGTAATTCAAGATATTCGACTTCGATTTTCTGCAGCTAACTGGAATATTGGTTCACAATTCAACCAGAAAGGGCCAGTTATGTTGAATTTGAAGTATGTTTGGACATGGATATTGATTGATTTTTTATATTAACGAATTCATTCTTTAATTTTGTTTTGCAGAGACATAAAGTTCGGAAATTGTATTGCTAAAGGATGCAACGCAGCAGTTTACGATGCTTCGATTGAACCAAAGTTCCCTAATCCAATCGCTATCAAAGTTATGTTCAATTATGACGCTGAGTCAAATGCTGATATTATTTTGAAATCAATGGCCAAAGAATGTTTGACTTTCCAAGGTAACTTTGGATCAGAGATATTCCCTTTTTCAAAAGAACGGTCATCTTTAAAATACCATCCAAACATAATTGAAATCTTAGGAACCACCGTTGATATGCTTCCTAGCTTACCCGAGGCAGAGAAACTTTTTCCATCAGCTTTACCTCCCCGTCTTTGTGAACATGGTTTTGGAAGAAATATGACATTATTTTTAGCTATGCCAAAATATGATTGCACTTTACGAAACTATTTAGATAAATACTATCCGACAAGGGAAATTTCTCTTATTCTTTTAAGTCAACTCTTCGATGCAATTTCTTATCTAGTCAAGAACGGTATCGCTCATAGGGATCTCAAGTCTGACAACATATTAATTGATGTACGAGAGGGTCACAGCTATCCATGGCTCGTTATCACGGATTTTGGCCATTGTTCCACATCTTTAATTTTGCCATTCTATTCTGATGAAATAAGCCGAGGTGGTAATCAAGCGCTAATGGCTCCTGAAATAATTTTGGCTCAGCCTGGTTCTTTCTCTTATCTGAATTACTCTGCCGCAGATATTTGGAGTGCTGGTACTATTGCATATGAGATAATGGGGCAACATAACCCATTTTACAAGTATCCTGATCAACTTGCTCATTTGGATAACAGAACTTATGATGAAAATGATCTACCACGGATTGAAAGATCGAAAACTATCAATTTGCTTTTGAAAAAGATACTTAATCGCAAACCTTCATCCAGACCTACTCCAGCTCAAGCCCGAAATGTTTGCTATTTATTATTACTGCTTAATCAGCGGAAGTTGGTACATCTTCGATGTCTTAACAAATCAAATTTAAAGCCTTCAATCAAAGCTGGAAAAATAATTCCATTGATAAAAAATATCTGCTCTTCTACTCTTTTTCAAAGAACAACTTTAATCAATGGACGTCAATTGAATACAGTTGAGAAGGCGATGCGTACCATGTTTCTGTCACAGCTTAACTCCGAAGATTTGTTGGCAGCAATAACTTTTATCCAAATTGATTGATTTACTTAATCCAGCCATTCAGATAGTTACTACATTTTCGAATCATCGAGAGAAAGTTTATTTTATTTAAATTCTGATTGTTTTCGTTTGTCTTTGAAAATAATGTTTTATTTCTTTTATTTGTAAAAATTACATTATATGTATTAAATCGATTCATTTGGTTGCTCTGTTACAAGAAATAAATTCTCTGATTTTTTGGTGCTTGCAAAGCTACAATTGTTATGCGTGTGATATTGTGAATTAAACTTCTTTAACTTAAAAATTGTTTTTGGAACTTTTATTTACATGCATAAGTTTTTTCTTCTTGATATCAAGGGTTGAGAAAATACCTAATTAAATGTTATTTAACTAAATGTTCAGTTTCAACAATAAACTGTTGTGATATGATGATCATGTTTTGATTATCGATTTAAAATGTCTATTTGCTATTATTTATCATGTTATTGTTCAAGAAAATTTATCAAACTTATTAAATTTATTAAATAGTAAATCTTACGGAAGTTTAATTGTTTTGCTGAAAGATAGCAAAGTTGATCTTTGTTAATTAACTGCTGAGTAAATGGAAATCTGGAAGCTCAAGTGTTATATCAAGATCAGATATGATGTTAAATACCTTATAAATTGTATTGCTTTGAATGGAAAACCATTTCCTTCTTGTTATATCTATGGATAGTTTAACCATCGACATAAATATGATTTTATATTTTGTTATACTAACATTAAGTTTTTCACAATTAGCTAAATGTGGAGACATATGTATAGATTTAGCCAATGATCATAAAATTTCTTTACTAACCGTCGATAAAGAGGATTGGTCGACCAGTTCATATCCAGTATGTGCTTCATTCGAGAATCAAATCAATGCTACAGGGTAAGTAAGAGTTAATTAAAGTGAATGCTAAGCATGAATATATTAATTAATTCAATGTTTACTTGATCCAATAGATGGGCCCGACTTCATGTTTGGACCAAACCTGAGTCTAATTACAACGATTCAACTCTTGCTTACCTCGCTGGTTACATTGAAGGATACCTAACGAAAGATTTGATTAATATGCATTATGACAATTTATGGGAAAAATATTGTGAAGGAGTCGAAGCGGCATTTTGTCAACGAGCATTCAACTTTTTCGCTCAAAATGAAGCTTTTATTGAACAAGAAGCAAATGATAAACATGACACTGATCCATATTGGCATCAAGTAGGTCTTATTTTAGATCAATTAACTGGAATGGAAGAAGCAATAAATTCAAAGTCCAGTTATCAACCTGGTTATAGAGTTAACACCACAGGAAAGGTATATTTAGTTAACACAGTTGCTGATATAATGGATCTAGAAAGTGCATTAAACAGGACAGTTAAAACTCTTGCTGTCGGTCAATCATTTTGTTCATCATTGGTTAGGTACTCTGGTAATGATTTATTGATTGGCCATAATACATGGACTCAATTTAGCTATATGCTTCGAGTTTTAAAAAAATATGAATTCAACTTTAAACATGTTCAATCTTCAGATAAAACTGTTCCCGGTTCAACTATTTCAATGTCATCATATCCAGGAATTATATTCTCCATTGACGATTTTTACATAATTTCATCAGGATTAGCGGTTGCCGAGACAACAAACGGTAATCACAATGCAACCAGTCTTAAACTGATCCGTCCAAAAGGCTGTGTTTTGACTATGATTAGGACTATGGTTGCTAACAGATTGTTCCGACGTAAACATACTGAAGCTTATGATCACAAATCATTACTACAATTACTTCGTTATAACAATTATACTAAAGATCCTGAATCACGATGTAACTGTACTCCTCCTTATTCAGCATCAATGAGTATTGCCTGTCGAGGTGACCTTAACGATCCAAATGGCTCATATCATATACCATCACAAGGAGTAATCAATGAAGCAGCAATCGACGCAAAAGTAACTTCATTTGAGTTATTTAAGAAACTTCAAATGTACGCGATCAGTGGACCAACATATGATGATGTACCTCCATTTGCCTGGTCTAATTTTACGCTGAAAGATAAATTAGTTCATAAAGGACATCCTGATCTATGGGTTTTCAAGCCTGTTTATTTTTAATCAGCAGTATTTCAGTTTTTCTTTGTACTAACTTTAAGAGTTTATTTGCATCGATTAAATTTATTTTGATCAATTTGGTATTTTATTTATCAAATTGATGAGTGAAGATGCATTTCATAAAATTAGACCAGTTTTTGATCACTATTTAGTCATATACTGTCATAACCCATGGATAAAATCAATGTTTAGCTAAAAATGACTAATGTACGTAATGTCATTCTCTGAATATCGAGATTCAAAATTTTTAAGCCAATGGCGAAAATCAAGAGAACTTCAAGAAAGATCAAGAGAAGATTTTTGCTCGCTTTGCTCATTTGTATATTTAGTATCAATTTGTGCAGAAATGTGACAATGTTGTTAATTATGTGGTTTTAGTAACAGTGACCTGAATGTCATTTATTAAGACCAGTCAAATATTTCTCTATTTTATGAAATGCATCTTCACTCATCAATTTGATAAATAAAATACCAAATTGATCAAAATAAATTTAATCGAAGCAAATAAACTCTTAAAGTTAGTACAAAGAAAAACTGAAATATTGCTGATTAAAAATAAACAGGCTTGAAAACCCATCCAAGATGTGTACCAACAATTTTTGAGAGACTGTACCAAGTTTCAGCCCTTCAATTCTTATAGTCACAGAATTCGTTCTGTTTAAATGAAAATCGAACTTATGTATTTGAAACGAAACAGAAAATTTTATTTTTGCAAATAGATACATTTTCTGGTTGCCAATCAAAATTTGCATCGGTTAAATGAGTAGCACGAAAAAATTTGCTTCCATAATTGCACAAAAAGCAATCGAAGTTTAAACTTTGAAATCGATTTTATCGAAAACAGTTGATCAAAAAAGTTTCCAAATCACACCAATGGATTTCGTTGCAATGTAGATGCAAACCAACAGAGTTCAAATACAAAATAAATCAATTTTTATCCTTTTTTACCCATTTCTTTTCTTGTGAAGGAGACATCTTCGATTTTAGGTTTAACCTGGATCTTTGAGTGACCGCGCGATCTAGAGAGCTGACACTCATTTCCTGCCCATAAAAATTGATTCTACACGTCAATGTGCAAAAGCTTTTTTTAATTTATAAACAGATCTCACGATTTCGACTGTTGATCTTGAAACTTTGAACATCCATATCTCGAGAATGGTGGTGCTTGCAATGACCATTTTTTCAACAAGCATTAGATTTTAGCACAAGATATGTTATACCTGAATCGCAGGTTATTTAGAGTCCCAAGAAAACGGCTAGCATCGTTTTTACCATTATACTAATGTTGTTAGATTTGCTTTCTGGTTTAAAATAATGTTACAAAAGTAAATATTCACTTAAACACAAACATTATGATGTGTTAGATGAACATTCGTTATAACAGAATTAGTTCAAGTTATCTCTGATATTCTTTTATTTTATATTACTGCTCATTGTAAAGTCTAATGATTAATCAAAGAACAATGACTGCAAGCGCTATGGTTCTAGAGATATCGATGTTGAAAGTTTTAAGATCAGTGGCCAAAATCAAGAGATCTGTAGCTAAATCACAAAAAGCTTTTGCACATTGACGTGTAGAATCAATTTTTATGGGCAGAAAATGAGTTTCAGCTCTCTAGATCGCGCGGTCGTTCGAAGAGCCACGTAAAACCTAAAATCGAAGATATCTTTTTCACAAGAAACAGAAATGGGCAAAAAAGCATAAAAATGATTTCTATCACATTGAGACTCTGTTTTTTGCAGATACATTCAAACTGGATCATTGGTGTGACTTAGCAACTTCTACGATCACCTGTTTTCGATAAAATCGAGTTCAGAGTTTAAACTTCGATCACCGCTTTTGCAGTTGCCCTACAATCAAAATCCCTTCATCAAAATAACTTTAACTTATGTAACTTTTCATTGCAAATTAGAAAATAAACTATTTTCGTTCAATAAAATTTTCTATTTCTTTGAAAACAGATCAATACGATTTATCGTTTAACCTGGTTTTTCGAGTCACCGTCAAATTTAGGGGACTGAAACTTATCTTTTGTGCATAAAAATTGCTTCCTCATCTCAACGTGCAAATACTTTTTTCAGTTCATAAATGGTTACATCGATTTTGGCTATTCGTCTTAAAACTTTGAACATCGATATCTCGCAAGTCAAAGCACTTATAGTCATCATTCTTTGCCTAATATTTAGACCCAATCATAAGATATGTTATATCTAAATATTCAGTGGTAAAAAATGCTAAAAAGTGCGCTAGCATCGTATTCCACTTCGTGCATTGTGATTTGTGTCTTTGATTCACAATAATGTATTATAATGTAATATAAAGGTAAATGTAGTTACTCAAACACAAACGTTATGATATGTTAGATGGATATTCATTTTTCCGGAATGAGGCTAGATTTGCATCGATATTCAGTCATATAATATTATAGATCATTGTAAAGTCTAATGATTAGTCAAAGAATGGGCATTGCAAGCACCACCATTCTCGAGATATCGATGTTCAAAGTTTCAAGATCAACAGTCGAAATCGTGAGATCTGTTTATAAATTGAACAAAGTGTTCCGACAGAGAAGTTGAGAAACGATTTTTATGGGCATTAAAAAAGTTTCAGCTCTCTAACTCTCACACTTACCCGAAAAACCAGGTTAAACCTAAAATCGAAGTGATCTCCTTTGCAATTAAATAGAATTGGGCTAAAATGGGTAAAAATTATTTTCTTGAAATTTAAACTCTGTTGATTTGTCGGGACATAAAAGCTGAGCCTATTGGTGTGATTTATAAATTTCTACAAGCACCTGTTTTCGAGAAAATCGAGTCCAAAGTTGAAACTTCGATCGCCTTTTTTACAGTTGCCAAAAAGATTTTTTGCATCAAAATCATTTCACTGATGTAACTTTTTATTGAAAACCAGAAAATGAACTTATTTTGTTCAATAAAATTTCTGTTTAATTGAAAAGAAGATCACTTCGATTTTAGGTTTAACCTGGTTTTTCGGGCAAGCGTGAAAGTTAGAGAGTTGCAACTTATTTTTTGTCCATAAAAGATGTTTCTACATGTCAATATGCAAATACTTTTTTCAATTTATAAACAGATCTCTTGATTTCGGCCATTGGTCTTAAAACTTTGAACATCGATATCTCGAGAATCATAGCGCTTAAAATCGCCATTCTTTCAGCAAACATTAGATTCTATCATAAGATATTCTGCATTTAAATATTACGTGATGCAAGATCCCAAGAAATGTGCTAGCATCGTATAAGCCATTGTATTGATGTTATTTTATTTGCTTTCTGGTTTACAACAATGTTTAAATGTAAATGGTTGCTCAAACGTTGACGTTACGATGTGTTGAATGAACATTAATGTTCTATAACAGAATTAGGTATGATTATCTCTGATATTCCGTTATATTATTTCATGGCCCATTGTAAAGTCTAATGATTAGTCGAAGAATGGTGTCTGTAAGCGCTATGATTATCGAGATATCTATGGTCAAAGTTACAATTTGAACGATCGAAATTGAGAGAACTATTCATCAACTGAAAAAGATGAATGAAAATTGTTGTGTGCCAACTATTTTTATGGACTCAAAGTGAGTTTCATCTCGCTAACCCTCGGGGTGATTTGAAGAACAAGGTTTAACCAAAAATCGAAGATGTCTTCTTTACAATAAACAAAAATGGGCGAAAACGGATAAAAGCAATTTCCTTGAAATTTAGACTCTGTAGGTCTGTAGGGACATGAAAACTGAGTCCACTGATGTGCTACAAAAACTTGTTTGATAATATAATATCAGAGATAATCATACCTAATTCTGTAATAGAGAATGTTCATTCAACACGTCGATACCACGAAAATGGTAGCGCTTGTAATCGCAATTTATTCAATAAACATTATAGTCTATCATAAGATTGAAATATTAAGCGATTCAAGAGCCTGCGAAAACGGCTAGCATCGTTTTTACCATTATACTAATGTTGTTAGATTTGCTTTCTGGTTTAAAATAATGTTACAAAAGTAAATATTCACTTAAACACAAACATTATGATGTGTTAGATGAACATTCGTTATAACAGAATTAGTTCAAGTTATCTCTGATATTCTTTTATTTTATATTACTGCTCATTGTAAAGTCTAATGATTAATCAAAGAACAATGACTGCAAGCGCTATGGTTCTAGAGATATCGATGTTGAAAGTTTTAAGATCAGTGGCCAAAATCAAGAGAACCATTAATAAATTGAAACAATATTTGACATTGAGAGCAGATTTTTATCAACAAAAACTAAATATAGGTTTCCTAACTCTTACGTTCACCCGAAAAACCAGGTCAAACCTAAAATCGAAGTGATCCGTTTTACAAGAAACAGAAAACTTTACAGAACGAAACAAGTTTATTTTCTAATTTGCAATAAAGAGTTAAATTAATTAAATGATTTTGATAAAAAAATAGCTACATAGCTACAAAAAAGACGATCGGTAATTCGACGCTGATCTCGATTGGCTCGAAAACTGTCCATCGAATGAATTATTATATAGAGCCAAAAGGCTCAGTTTTTATGTCCCTACGAATCCACCAAGTTGTAACTCTACTCAATTTTTCTAGCCTTTTGCAGCAAGTTTTGCCTTTCATTTGCAAGTTTAACCAGAAAATCGGTTAATCTACCAAGAAAGGGATTGAGATGAATTTTGTTCGTTAAATGAGTTGTTGTTCGCACATCATAAGCCGAATACCGTCATGGAAATTTATTAATTTCCATTAAACCATTAATTAGTTAAATTGAATTTGTGAAAGAATGGTGATCGTGAGTGCTATTATTCTCGAAATATTGGGTCGCAAAGTTTTTAAACCAATTGCCAAAATCTGGAGAACTATTTATAAATTGAAACAATATTTGACATTGAGAGCAGATTTTTATGGACAAAAAATAAGTTTCAGCTCTCGAACTCTTGCGGTCCCTCGAAGAAACAAGTTAAACTCAAAATCGAAGTGATCTATTTTATAAGAAACAGAAAATTTTATCCTTGTAAATAATTGTATTTTCTGGTTGCCAATAAAAAGTTTCATGAAAAAACGTGCTTTCATCAATTCCACAAAAGCTGACTTTCAACTTCGTTCAACGTTGATTCGATTTTTTCGAAAACTGATCTGGTTGGGATTTGGATAACACTAAAGAGGTCATATTCACAAAAATTATTGCAAGATATAAAACTTTCTTTTTGCTCATTTTTTGCGAATTCGGAGCATAAATATATTTAAATTTGATTGTAATTAGTATTCTTAATCATCTCGTTTACTTTAATTCGGAATCGGTAATTTTGGCGACATTTGTTTAAGTAAGTTTATTTTGAGAAATGCTTGGGTCTGATTCTTAGCAATAAAACATTACAATTAAATATTGATAAATTGGTCCAAAGTTAACAATTTGGACCGTTTTTATTGTTTTTCTTACAAGAGTGAAATATCAAATAAATATACAAAATGTAGAAAAATGATATTAGTTGAAATATGGGATAGAAGAGGTAAAAAAATTACTAAAGGTAAAGATGTTATTAGTAATGAGTTGATGTGACAGTGATTATGTAAAATTTTACATATTATCAACAAAAATCCAGGTCAAAGATATTTTTTTGAGATCAACAAAAAGCAATGTCCATTATTACACTTTATTTGGAAGAATATAGCCCGGGATTGAAGAAAAAATTCTTATTCCAACCGCGCCAGATAACTTCAATGGCTTGTTTAACGCTATCTTTACCCTGTCTTTTAGTGAGTTTAGAGCTGACGACCATTAATATTTCATGGAGACTTTTTTCCCATGCATGATCAACCAGAGCTTGTCCTAATGCTTCAGCAAACCACGATCTAGATCTAAGACTTCGCAATGCAACATAACCTGATGCAGAAAAGAGGTATTGGTTAATTTTTATGTAGCAATAGCAAAATGAAAAACAAAATGAACCTTGAACTGTTGATTGAACTATACACATGTCACTCCATGTTGGTACACGGCCTTTATCAAGTTCTTTTGGAAAAACGATCGGACCAGGGATTGGACCAGCATCGGCAGTAGTGGTTTCATCTAATGTGCCAAAATCGTATTCATCTAATCAAATGAATAGAATATAAAATATAAATTTTAATAATCAATGTGAATTAAAAACAATTGTTGAGCGATTAAAAAATGACAGAAATCAATAGTTTATCAAGATGCTAAAGATTGAAGTTTTATCCATGATTTAAATTCATCTAAAATCTGATTTGTTAGGAAAAAATGACATCTAAATGGTTTAAAGTAAACCAAATAGTCAACAACATGATCAATTGTTTTGGTTCACTATGATGCAACAGAATAGATAAATATAAAAAAATGAATTCTAGTCAGATTGTTGTCGATGACGTTTGCTTTTTATGTTTTTCATCGGTATTACCGTAATTATGACTCAGAATGAATTAACTTAAACTAATTTTGATGAAAAAAGTCAAATACTCACCTCCTCTACAAGCTTGAATGAAGAAAAGCTTTGGTTTGTTCATAAGATATGGACAGTTAAAATTATTGAAGTAAGATAAAAGAGTTTCCAGACGCATATAGAGTCCGTCAGATCCTACAATTACATCTCTTTTAACTCCATGTGACATGATGACACAAACAAGAGCATCATGTTCCTTCAATTCCTCCATTTTTGAATACTTTTGAAATACAGCTTCAATATCACTAGCAGTTAAATTTTTAAAATAATTCATTTCGAAGCCAAGTTGTTCAAATATTGAGGCCAGAAAGACTCCATCTTCTTCGGCTGATAAGCGTTGTTCAAAAATTTCAGAGTCGATGTTGTTTACAATTAAACAGTAGCCCCTAGGATTCGATTTAACATCATATATGTTCTCTCCTTGTTTCATCTCACCATCTATTTTGACAATAAATCGACGTTCGGCTTTATGAAAAACTGTTCTGGTTGCAGCAGATTGAAAAATTTCTTCATCTATACAGCTGAGATTGATTTCATTCGGAGTTGTTGCTGAATCTCCGTGGTCATTGTCATCAAAGTAAGATATAGTCCTACTACGAGGTCTTCTATATTCTCTAACTAGATGACAACTTGAGTTTGGACAATTGCCACCATATTGAGAATAATCTGTCACCGAATAACAGTGAGTACACGTTGAACCATCATGAACCGTACCAGAATTGAGTATCTCAATTGCTCGATAGTTTTCAGTTATCGCCAATATATCTTTCAGGGCAGTCATAGCTTCTGATCCAGCTCGTCCGATGGCCAGTAAAAGACTCTCAGTCTTGGAGTAGTTGTCCTCTTTTGACTAATCGAAGTAAAGATCAGAAACAAAAATTAAATAAGCGAATAGCAGAAGTTTTTTACAAATAGGTATTTAAAGAGTAGGAGTTAATTTCTTACAGAGTAATTACAGGTAAGTGGTCATTATTTTCTCACAGATATTCTCACTAATAAGATGTGAATGAACCTGTAATTACCAACATACCATCTTCATTACATAGACTAACATTTACCGAGAAGTTTTTGATCACAGGTTACCGCTTGATTGAGCAAGACCCAAAAATAGCTTCAAAAACAGATTGATACCGAATTCTGAAGGACAGATTGAATTAGCTGATGATAAGCCTTTGACCAAAAAAAGTGAAGTTGAGGTGAGGTTATCGAAAAAGTTATCAGTTAAGAGCTAACAATGTGACGAATCCATCTAAAGACTAGTAATTAAACTGTTTCGCGTAAAATGAATTTAGAGCTGGTTGAAAAATTTAAAAATTTAAAAATTTGAAAATTTGAAAGTCTTGTCTTGAAAACTTTTTCTCTGATTAATACGAACCCAATTAACAAAGGTCGGCGAATCTATTAAGGTTAATATGTTCGTTTAATCTTAAACCGTTAATAGCTCATCAAAAAGAGGTTAAAGGTAGTAGACTGTTGGTATTGGTTTCAAAGTTGTTAAGAAAACAAAAAATTGCTTACACTGATAATCTTCCAATCATCCTCTGTAAGGATCTCACGATAAGCAATAAGATCACAAATAAAGTTACCATTAATAAGAGGAATCAAACGATTGAGGTTTGTTAAAATAATTTCCATATAACGATCTAGTACTGGTTGAGTCATTGCTATAGTTGGCTAGGTATTATGGCACACAAGAGTAATACAATAGATGCAGAGTCAAGGAAACAGGTGAGCTGATAGATAATCCAAGACAATGGAATTGTTGGGTTGTCGGGTTAAAAAATTGAAGTGGATAAAAATATGCACAATTGGGACAGAATAGAAACGAAATTATAAAAGAAGTACACTTAAAAAATTAGAATTTTAAGCAGCAGTTAAGAAAAATGGAAATAAGGCACACAGGTGAATTAAGTTTTATAATATTTTTAAGTCCTTACAATAAAATAAGAATAGTGATTACCGGGTGACAAAAATGAATCAATTCAATAAAAAGAGATAATAAATGACGAGTGAGTGACACTCAAAGCGTAGCTTCTCTTTGGTGACACTTGTTTTTGGTTTGTGGACCTCTGGTGGTTAATTCAGCGGAACCAATAGGTCCCTTTCAGCCAAGTAATATAGTTGATAGTTAATAGAAATCGTCGATATTTGGATCATCGATTAAAAATATTCTGCTTAACCAATCATCGATGAATAGTAGCCAATCGATTCAAATTTTAAAATATCCGTTGAAAACATAACATGGTATAGCATGGTTAAGGCGTAAACTTTCATGAGCTCTTTGTGTTAGCCATAACCAACAGCTATTAATATATCCCACTAAAATACAACCCGGGTCACCTGATGACCTTTTAAAGGGGATTTTCAATGGTTTAACCTTTCCTCGAGCTATTTTCGGTTGTAACCTTTCATTCTAGCTTTAGCTTAAAAAATTCTCATTTCTTCAATATCAGACAACTTCGATGATCCAATTTAAAATGAGATGGTAATACTCATATTATTTATCTTGCTCAAATTTTTAAGCCACTGCCAACACTGATTTAATTATCTTTAGTTATCTTTCATTATTGCAGGTTCACACCACAAATTTATACTGAGCGTGCCAGTCAATGGTTCGGACTTTCAAAAGCTTATTTCTCATGTTTAGAAATATTTTTATTACATCGATTGATAGCGAAAATGTAAATTTTTTTACCACGCTAAAGAAGTCCTCTGAAAATAGGATTTGTTCGACAGCCTATCAAAGTCAGAAATGGTTCCTTTAATCTTATGTCCATTCTGTGACATTCTGCTTCAAAATAATTGAACTTTACTGTCGATTTCAATTTTCAATCCACAAGTGATAAGAAAATTCTTCTACTACTTTTCAATGAACAGCTTTAACATTCAACGCCAATTGAATTCAGATGACCACAGTCACTTTGTTTGAGTTAATTTAAGTTAGTTCAGTTGTACATTAAGACTTGATTCGTTGTTTGGAGTCAATAATTGTTCTGTAAGAATTACAAACCTCTATCTTGTTTTTTTTTGTGCAAGCCCGGGCAAGATTTTTCAACATGTGTGTTATTTATTGAACTTCTTTCACTTGAATGATTTGAATGACTTGGCGTATTTTGGAACTCATTTATTTCCACAAATGTTTGTTTTCTAGAATTAAATTTTTTTCATCATCTTACTAAGCATCATGGATTGAGCAAAAACCTAATCAAATGTTATTGAACTAAATCATTTTTTATCTGCAACAATACATTGTCATGTGATGCTCAAGTTTTTATTTTCTATGGAAAATGTCCAGTTCGCTATTATTTATTGTGTTATTGTTCAGAAAATTTATTGTCAGATGCGTAAAGAGTAAACTTCATGGAAGGTTTATTGTTTTTCACAAAATGAAATAACAAGTTGATCTTAGGTTGTGTTTTTTTCGATGATAACTGGAAACTCAAGTGTTATATCAAGATCAGATATGATGTTAAATACCTTATAAATTGTATTGCTTTGAATGGAAAACCATTTCCTTCTTGTTATATCTATGGATAGTTTAACCATCGACAGAAATATGATTTTATATTTTGTTATACTAACATTAAGTTTTTCACAATTAGCTAAATGTGGAGACATATGTATAGATTTAGCCAATGATCATAAAATTTCTTTACTAACCGTCGATAAAGAGGATTGGTCGACCAGTTCATATCCAGTATGTGCTTCATTCGAGAATCAAATCAATGCTACAGGGTAAGTAAGAGTTAATTAAAGTGAATGCTAAGCATGAATATATTAATTAATTCAATGTTTACTTGATCCAATAGATGGGCCCGACTTCATGTTTGGACCAAACCTGAGTCTAATTACAACGATTCAACTCTTGCTTACCTCGCTGGTTACATTGAAGGATACCTAACGAAAGATTTGATTAATATGCATTATGACAATTTATGGGAAAAATATTGTGAAGGAGTCGAAGCGGCATTTTGTCAACGAGCATTCAACTTTTTCGCTCAAAATGAAGCTTTTATTGAACAAGAAGCAAATGATAAACGAGACACTGATCCATATTGGCATCAAGTAGGTCTTATTTTAGATCAATTAACTGGAATGGAAGAAGCAATAAATTCGAAGTCCAGTTATCAACCTGGTTATAGAGTTAACACCACAGGAAAGGTATATTTAGTTAACACAGTTGCTGATATAATGGATCTAGAAAGTGCATTAAACAGGACAGTTAAAACTCTTGCTGTCGGTCAATCATTTTGTTCATCATTGGTTAGGTACTCTGGTAATGATTTATTGATTGGCCATAATACATGGACTCAATTTAGCTATATGCTTCGAGTTTTAAAAAAATATGAATTCAACTTTAAACATGTTCAATCTTCAGATAAAACTGTTCCCGGTTCAACTATTTCAATGTCATCATATCCAGGAATTATATTCTCCATTGACGATTTTTACATAATTTCATCAGGATTAGCGGTTGCCGAGACAACAAACGGTAATCACAATGCAACCAGTCTTGAATTGATCCGTCCAAAAGGCTGTGTTTTGACTATGATTAGGACTATGGTTGCTAACAGATTGGCTCGAGACGGTAAATCATGGGCACAAAATTTTGAGCGATACAATAGTGGAACTTATAATAATCAGTTTATAATTGTTGACTATTCCAAATTTGTTCCTGGATCAACAAAAAACTACACTAATTTATTATGGATTGTTGAACAGATGCCTGGCAGTATGGTTTATGGAGACATGAGTTCAATTTTAATTAAAAATGGTTATTGGGCCAGTTATAATATTCCTTATTTCCAGAAGACTTATCAAATAGCTGGTTATCCTGATTTAGTCAAAAAATATGGTGATTTTTATGTTCATGAACAAAATCCTAGAGCTAAACTATTCCGACGTAAACATACTGAAGCTTATGATCACAAATCATTACTACAATTACTTCGTTATAACAATTATACTAAAGATCCTGAATCACGATGTAACTGTACTCCTCCTTATTCAGCATCAATGAGTATTGCCTGTCGAGGTGACCTTAACGATCCAAATGGCTCATATCATATACCATCACAAGGAGTAATCAATGAAGCTGCCGTTGATGCAAAAGTAACTTCATTTGAGTTATTTAAGAAACTTCAAATGTACGCGATCAGTGGACCAACATATGATGATGTACCTCCATTTGCCTGGTCTAATTTTACGCTGAAAGATAAATTAGTACATAAAGGACATCCTGATCTATGGGTTTTCAAGCCTGTTTATTTTTGATCAGCAATATTTCTGTGATTGTATTTGCGAAAGATGTCTAAAAATCTCCATTCTAAATAAAGACGCATTGTTTAAATAGCAAATAGTAATCACGATTTAACCGGTTAGTAAGTCGTATTAAGTTTGAATTAATTATTATAAAAATATAATACGACTAAAAAATCATAACCTTATAGTTATTATCATCAACCTCTCGCCAATTATCCTGACTGTTAGCATAGTCTATATAGTCTATAATCTAATTCAATTGAAGCTGATTGAATTAAATTACATCATTTATCGGTGATAAAAGTTTATTTTCATTAGATTTAATTTAATTTGAACAATTTGATAGTTTGGTTTGACAAAAAAATTGATTCGCTGATTAGAGATTCGTTTCCTGAACTAAATAATTGAGAGTCAACAATAAGATTAATAAATAACCAGGATAGAATCATAGAAAAAATTAAATTTGTGACATTGGATAACATTAAAATATAAATTATTCAGTTGTTTTGAGGTAAATAAACAAATTCCGTGAACAAATGGTTAGGAGAATCACAGAAAGAATTGAAAGACACAACTTTTGCCTTGTTCATTAGAGCTGCTTGATTGAAGACCTTGATAGTAGCAAAAGAAATTGAGAAATATTTGATTAAACGTGTTTTTGTTTAAATAAATGACAATTAGGTAGGCACTTCGACAAATATAAACAATTCAGTGTTTCACACTTGCTTCAGGGAAGACATGCTAGAATTTGACTGTTAAGAGGACGGTAAAGTTTACATTCATCTAAATCATTCCACATAAACCGATAGAAGTTCACATTATTAGCTTTGATTGATTTCAGACTTTGTACTTCAATCACATTAACTTATTAGCTGAATTCCTTGGTTTTCATTGTAGCCTCACGTCTTTTAAGGGAACCACGAGTAAAAGCAGCTAGTATTAGACCAACAAGTAAAGTTGAACATAGCATAAAATTACAAGGCAAATGACCAAAACGATCAACCACCAGAGTAGATACAAAAATAAGAATAATTCCAAAAAACTAAAAAAGAAATAAATAAATTGTGAAAATTAAAGGGTTACGTAAAAATTGCCACATAAAGACTGGAAATGTTTAAAAAAACTCACTTGAGCTGATGCATTGAGTATTCCAGCCGAGTTGCCTTCGGGTTGAGGATAAGTTATTTCAGCAGCATATTCAAACCCGATTGGAAGATAACCAGTCATGAAAAAACCCAGAAAAGCTGAAACTATGTATACCATTGATAAATTAAATGTAAGAGCCAAGGTAAAACCAATCAAACCAAGGAATGAAAATAAGTAAAGAGCTTGAATGGTTTCTTGGTATCTATGAGTTTTATCAAGTATATAGCCACTGACCATAGAACCAACTGTTCCGACAACAGTGATAATAGCTCCAATATTACCTGCAACAGCCTCATAACCAGGAAAGGCTGAAGCAATCATTTGATCAAGAACTGTTGATATAGCGTAGAAGACGCCAACGTTGATTCCATAGCTAATAGTCAACATGACCATATTAAGATCAGTGATGAGAATTCTAAGAGAATCCATGAAATTCACATCTTCTTGTAAAATAGTTGCTTGCGCAGCACTATTACTCGGAGGTTTTTCTGGTTTATCTTCAAAAAACAACAAAACAGCTAGAAAAAGCAGTCCAGTGAAAGCTGCTGTTCCATACAAAACAAAAGTAAGTTCATAAGCAATGCCTTGTGCAGTTACAGCGGTGACAATCAAAGGAGGAAGAAAAAAACCAAAACAGACACCAAGCTGATTACCAAAAACACCTATCGAGGTAGCAGTTGAAACTTCTCGTTCGCCAAACCAAACTGCAGCTATTCTTGGCGGTAAACTGAGAACAAACAAATTACAAATGGCAACCATGGTCTGACCAATCATGGTGACCCAAAATTTGTCTGGCGCAAGGCTTGCACATTTTACAAGAGCCCCCAAAAAGGTACCAAATGATCCTATCAAAACGGTAACTCGGAGACCAAAACGATTAAGTAGCCATGAAGCAGGAATCATACCAGGAACAAAAACAAACATGTAAATAAGTGAAGTGAGGTTAACGGAAAGATCATCAATTTCATAAAAAGTTGCTATTTTCCTTGTAATGATTGAATATTGTAACCACTGGAATGCATTGGAAGCTGAATACAGACAGAAGAGGATCAAAATAAAGAATCTCTTGTTGTACAATTTTATAGACGACTTTTCTCCAAAACTTTTCATATCGACAGTAAGATCATTTCCACAAGGCGGTGAACTGTCCGATGGATGCATCTTGTATATTACACAAGCAACTGAATCATCATCACTGTTGAAAGAGCTATAAGATACTAAAGTAGTATTTTCATCGTTAAATTTTGGCAACACCTCCATTCGTTCCGTCATTTCCTGCTCTTTAATATAGCTAACTGAATATTTTATTATAACAGGCTTTGTACACTCCTAAGTTGGCTGTATGGCTTGTTGTTTTCCTTTCAAGATTGACCCTCTGTTTTGATTAGGTATGTTTAATTAGCTCGATATTGCTGCATCCGATGAATAAATAAGTGTATAATGGGAATATCATTAATTTAATTGATATCTCTAATAGAAATTGAAGTTATTTGATTATTAAGTTGATATAATGTTGCAGCCCGGGCACAAACATAAACAGAAGAGTAAAAAGATGTTTGGTTATAAGATCAATATCACAAATCGATTAGTACAGTATAAATCTAATGATTGTTTTGAACATAAACAATAAATTAATTCAAGATCATCACATTAATTACAAAAATAAAATAACATTACTAATAATGGGGAAAAGGTTTAAACAAAAATTGTAATTACATTAAATTGATTTGAAAAAATAAGACTAAGGCAAGAAAAAAATCACTGAGTTTTAACCTAAAAAACAGCTGATAAAGCCTTTCTATCTTAATATTAAAGCATTGATGAAATCAAGTCTTGAATGATTATTACACAATAAAAAGAAAGTGTTTTTTTCTGCAATCTAGCTGCGATTATTTAATTCTGGTTTATAACGCCGTCAGCAAAGTCTTATTCAAGTAATTTTTTCTTGGCATAAATGGCATAAATCACAGCACAATCAACTCTCATTGCCAAGAATCTTTTTTTCTTGACTATCAACTTGACAGCCTTTTCAGATAGATCTACCCGTATGATATTGTGATCTTAAACGTGATTAAACATTACCTTTGCTGCATCTGTGCTAATCAAAATTTCATAATCATAAATTGTCATCTTCAGTTGATCACCTTAAGTTTCTATTTTACTAGGTAAAGCAAAAATAAGCGAATATCATGGTGAATCAGTGAATCATGAAATGAAGAGATCAAACTAAACTCATTAATTATGCGTTTTTATTAATGGAAATCACTTTGGGAGTCTAATTTGGCTTAGTTGAATATATTATAATGTTGATAATGCAAAGATATAACGTGAAACTAGAAAAAAGGCCAAGTATTAAATGAGCTCTACCTTTCAAAGATTCGAGTGTCTGAAACAAATCGACTGATCTACCATTGCAACCACTAATTGCTGAAATTTTAAACATTTCGGTCAATAATTTAAGCCAAATAATTACAAAAAATGGACACAAGGTCCTTGGAGCGTCTTAGGAAAAAATATGCACCATCCTTCATAAAAACTGTTAATGAATGTGCACCTTTCAATATCTTAGCCTCTTTTCCAAGTCGTATGATACAACATGATTAGGCGATTCTTCAGGTGAAATAAATACTTGGCAACTTGATATATTACTTCAAAGTAGTGTATAACTAGTTGAATAAAGTTCAGCGTATTAATCTTACAGACCAACAAGTTTGGCTAGAAACTAACTAATGATTTCAATGGAAAAGTTGTTTTCCAATTGAGTTTCCATAAAGATTGCAAAAAAAGTGTCGAAATATTATTCTTCCAAAAATATGGATTTCTCAAAATGAAATAAATTGATGAAAACAGGATTAGTCAAGACAGTGCATCACTGCTAATTCACATTTCACACAGAAAACGTTCATATATGAGTACAAGTGTGAGCTCATTCGCAAGTTGGAAAAGGTTCGAAGGTTAAAACTTGCATTTGATATCATATTCATCGTGTCCATGCAAAATGATTTGAAAAACAAAAGCTTATTACACTGCGATGAATGGGATTAAGAACATGCAAATGAAGGCTGATTTCGGCGCTTTAAGCTAATCAAGTGGATTAAATGATATTGAAATCGGTCAAATTATGTCATATAACGCTGAAAGAAGATCAAGTCGTTATATTACTGAAAAATTGTATTGATCAAAATCAGCTTTAATCAAATACCTTGCAAATCCGGACCGTTATAAGCAACAAAATCGAGTTGGACCTAAGTTTATGCTTGATGATCGTGATATTCGACATGTTTCACGAGAGATTACAAATTTCTTGTGAGTAAGACGATCTTGGATATCAGTGTTACATCAAATAAAAATTTAGGAAACCTAAGCGTCAACCTCTACTCACTGCTTGACATAGAGCCGCTCGAATTGCTTTTGCTGAAAAATACATTGAATTGGGTGATAAATGATTTACAGTAATGTTTTCCGATGCAATCCAATTCAAAGGAACCTGATGGTTCTGATCATACATTGTATGATTGTATGTATTGGAGGGACTTATCCAGGGATTAAGCGAAATTTAAGGTCTTTATCTGAAATTTTTTAAAAAAAAAATCAGTGCAATTGCCTACTCAATAGATGAGCCACACGCGTTTAACAGCAGAGATCAGTAGAGATGCTCTGATATTTTGATGGTAACTCGTCATTTAGTTTGAATCAAATGTTCAATCAAGGAAATTTAAAAACATTAATTAGGAAACAAAAGAGGATGTTCTTGCATATTCTGCGTAATTCTATTGTAACTTTTGATAGCAATATTTCATATTTTCTGTCTTTCGCTAACCATAAGCATCAAAATATCTAATATTAATGTTAATAATTGATATACTTGCTATATATAATTGTTCTAACCTCCCAAAAAACGCAACTTCTTTTAGATGTTCGGTTATGCATCTAATTGACGAATTTTATTTACTTTCGTCAAATATCAAGTAAAAATCAGTTCGCAATGATAATTGAAACTTAATATGGAGAGTCTGAAATTATGCTGCTCGACGAATAGTTCAATAAGCTGTTAAGATTTGTAGAGAAGCTCCGTTTTTCAATGGCTAAATTGATAATAAACGATTTGATGACTAACCGAGGCTTATTATCAATATTAATTAATTGAATTGAACGAATTGTATTTCACCATTGATAGAATAGTTCATTTTGAAAATAATAGATGGCACTAGCTCATCGATGTAGGAAAAAATCTAAATGCAACTTTGCTAATGTTATTTGAGTTGTAGCTCAAAATCGACTCCAAGTAATCATTTAGTCTTGTTATTGCCAAAGACATCGGCAAATTTTGAAGAATCGGAAAAACTTAGCGTATCAATGTTCAATTAGTTGACAAAACTTTAAAACAACCAAGATTATTCCCACTAAATAGCAGTTAAATTAAATGGCAAAATTGTGATTTTAAATCCTTCGATTCGTCTTTCCAAGTCCAAGTCTTTCGTTTTACCAAGATTTGTCTATAATTCGCAAGTCTTGTTAAAACTATTAGCAACTAATCAAGAGTTAAGTTCAATCAATGAGGTTTGAGCAATCATGAGATCTTTCAACAATCTTGTTAAGTCCTCAACAAGAATTGCTGATTAAATTGAAAAAGGGTTACAAAGATTCTTTTTTCTTCCAATGGCTTAAACTTGACTTTTGACGTGATGAGACTGTTCCAACGATTAATTGAGTTTAATCAAGCCAATGAACAGGAGGCCAAGTTTTCGTTTCCTTTGATTGAAATTGATTCTTTAACCTTATCGCATCAATAATTCACTCAATTCCAAATTTGTAATCAACCTGAAAATGAGAGGAAAAATAAGAAAAAAAAGATGTTTAATAATCAGAAGTTGAATCAATGAATTTACAGACAAAAACGTAACACATCAAATGCCTTAAAGCCAAGTTATCAAAAGCTTTACATTCAATCTCTAAACAATTTTTATTTCATTCATCTATTAATTTCAATCTCATCTCTATAGTAATCTAATTTATCAATGAAAGAAAATTCTAACTACCTTTAGAGATTGTTCAGCCCATCATCATCGTCCTACTCTCTTATTGACTTTACCCGCTTAAGGCCAAATTAACCTGAACTCCCCTTTACCCTCCTCCTTTTTTATCAAATAAACTCTCCTCAATGGTTTTGACTATGAATTTTTTTCTCTAAATTTCAAACCAAACAGCTCTGTCAATTGATTCATGATTTAAAATCAGTCTAAACTCAATCGATAACTTATTCACAGGTTTCATTATTAACTATAAATATGTGCTTTTTCATGAATGAAGAAGGCCGACAGAAACTAGTTTGGTAACTATGTTTTTTACAAAATTAAAACACTAGACTAATGTTTAAATATAATGAAAGTTGGATGATAAAAAATTACCAATTTTTTATCGCTGAAACTGAAGCAATTGGCTGAACATGTAATTTGTCTAAGCTAAAATGATCATTAAAATCAAGTGATGGTTCATTAATTAATCAAGAAGGATAAATTTTGAAAATTGATCTTCATTTGCTTAAAAACATTATTACCTCTAAATCTAATCCAAGGGGTTAGTAAAGTTCACATCTTCCGCCTTTTCCTTTTATACAAATCAACCAAATTGAAGGTAAATTGCAGACAATAGGCTTACCAATATGTTTGATTTGATATTGTTGATTTGTAAATGTATATCTTGCAGTGGTCAACGTCGCGCGTCAACATTGACATATGTAGAGTGACCAAAAATCTTGAGAGAGTTATGCCTGTAAAGGAAGAAAAGTAAAGTATTAAAAAGATAAGAAGGAATCAGGAAGAGATTTTTGACAAACAAAAAAATAGAGAGAGAAATTTAACCAAAAAAATGTGTTGAACACGAATAAAATTGTAACAATTGTTTATGATTGGCAGGTATTGGTCAAAATGTAACTCCAATTTTTTGCTGTATATATTAGAGAGACTTGAGAAGCTGTTTTTTTTGTTGTAAATCTGTATAAAAAGAGACTAGGGAAATAAGGAACCTCACTTGACCCTCAACTCTAAAAAAGTATTCTCTGTCCTTCACGGATAAAGTTTCTTATTTTAAATAAAACTGATGAGGAACCATCAATTGGATCCAAAAGAGAGAAACTGATTCCTCTTCTATTTTTCCCTTTTTTCCTGATCTCAATAGAGTGGTCAATGTAAGTCAAAGTAAGTGGACAGCAAGACCAATATAACCAGGAAAATAAAGTAGACAAAAAAAATATTCAAACCGATTTGCTACGATCGTATTGTAAATCAGCGTTTGATACTTTTTTGGCTTTACCAATTTGCATTTGATTTCTCATGGAAGCTCCCGTAGGTTGTTGGCTACCTGTTTCTATATGACCTGTGACTGATATTTTTCTCTCTCTATTTCTGTCTCTTCTTTACCTCGTCTTTGCTCCTTCATTTAGTCCATGGTCCAGGGCCATTTTATCGATGATCCGTTGACATTTTGTCAAAAAAAGAGAATAGCAAAACCACCCTCATTCATCTTTACACTCCTATGGACATCCTTTCCAATCATCTCTTGATTCCTTCCCGATTTGAGTTACTTCCTTGTTCCTTGTTTTTTTTGTCGATCCTTTTGTGACCTTGTAAGCTAAATTTGTCGTCAAACTGCACTTTTTATTTTATAACAATATAAACTTGTAATCTGATAATCAAAGCAACAAACTATATTTAACAATTGAGAGTAACAGTATCTTTAAAGCTAAAATTTAAAATGGTGACACCTATTAACACCCATTGACACTATCATGACAAATTCATAAAATAGCCGAGAGCTTTTTGAGCCGAAAGGGTAAAATCAATGAAATTCAATAATTGAATTTCAATGAGTAAATTGTTCAATTAGAACTTTTTCATCAGCATCTAAATGTATAATAACTTGTTTAAACCCGACAAATGATCTTGAATGGTTATAGAAAGTAGAAAAGTCAGCCATTCAGCCGTCTTGGTTTGTACAACTGAGCGCTTTTGATTAAAAGATAAACTTAAGAAGCTACATTCGGTTGGTTATAACTTTTTTAAATCAGTTTCTGTTTCTTTATACCTGTGATCACGATGAACCATTTAACCTTTATAACCTCAAGTCAATTTATTCAATCGAATTACCTTGGAAGGTGAAAAGTTAACCGTGATTGATCCTCACGATTGATCAATGTAAATACAGTTTCTTCTTCCTATTCTTTGCCATTTTTCGCCACCATTTTTTTCAAATAATCTTCACCATTGGTGTGAAGGTGAAGGTGTTGCTTGTTGCCTGTTAATAATATTTTTACTTCTCTTCCTCAGGTTAACATTAACACGATTTAAGATTCAAAGGCAATTGTGTTAACAAGATTGTTCACCAATACATCTTATAGAGACCATCCAACATTGGTAAACGCAAAGATTCAATGAAATGTAACGGATCCCTGTCAACACCCATTCAATCTAACCTTTAACCTGTCAAATTGGTGTCAACATTTGACAAGATTATTCTTCTACAATTTTACCCACAACTAACCAACCTAATGTAATGTAACATGACTTTTTTGACTTCTGTGGTAGGTGGCTTACATCATTTTACCCATAATATTTACAATGAAATTTAACTAACTGTTTCTCTTCTTTTTTTCTTATAGCATATGGACCTTCAATCAGATCAATCAACCGAGAATCTGATCAATCACAGGAATTTTCCTACACATTTTAAGTGACAATGACTGATATTTCCTTTTTCTTCATCTCGTTTCTTAGATACAAAAAAAAACTGATCAATCGCATCGTCATCTTCATCATTCCTACTGGATTGCAGGAAATGTTTATTCAATTATCATTTCACCGAGTTGATTGATAAATTATTGTCAAAATAAACCAGTCAATTACACAAGTAGATGAACCAAAAAGTCTTAAAAGGCCAATGGAAATCAATTTAATCAAATTCAAAGCTTCAATTGTGGACCATATTGGATTCACCTGCAAGACCACAAATCAAAGAAATCCAAATTGACTCAATTGTGATTACAATACCGATTTCTGGACGATTAATCGGATTGTAGGAGATCAACTTTGCAAAGATTAGTTCATTAATCTTCAACATTACCCCTTTTTATTTGATTTTATAATCCAATGTAGATGTTAAATGTGATTAAAGTCCTAATCACAGTGTTCAATGATCAATGTATTATACATCAAGAAGGTATTTGAATACAATTAATTTGAAATGCTTGTTGACCAGATAAGTTGATATTAGTAACAACATCGCATGCAACTAAGATACTAACATGAATTATATGTATCAAAATGGGCCATCTTAAACTGCTATAATATTATTAATAACATATAATGTATTTAAGACGAAGAATGAGATGAATCGATAAAGTTAATCGTGTTGATCAAATTGTAATCTAAAGAATTTTCGACAAGCATAACATTTAATTGTATTATTCACTATTATCATTGTTTAATCTGTTTCTTCTCTTTCATTTTCTTTCTCTCTTAAGTCTAAATCACAAATCAACCTTTAATCTTCTCAGGTAAATCCAATGATATTTCATTCATTTTTATCCCTTTCAAGATGTCAACATTGATCCTGATCAACATTGGTCAATATAATCAATTGATTGCTTGACCTGAATAGCCAAAGGAACTGCCAAAATATAAGCTAAAGATGATAATCAAAATTCAAATCCTCAAAATGAGCTCAACAAATGACCAACAACAACAAAAAACAGCACCAACACCAACTATTTGTAATAATATTTTGATAATATAACTCGTAAAAAAAGGTGAACCAACAAAAGGATAAAGTAAACAGTGAAAGGATAATCCTTTTTTTTTGGGCAAAATGATGATGTTGATGATGAAAACAAATCTTAGGAAATAATCTTACAAACGGATTGCATACAGAATGATATGTAAACACAGAGAAACCAAACAATTTACCTTTCCATTTTTACTTTGTATTTGAGGATTATCTTACCTGTAAGTTTCATCTTATGTTGTTTAGAGAGTAAAAAGGAGAAGAAGAAGAAGAAAAAAATTGGAATTTAATTTCAACAAAATTGACCAGAGAAAAAAGTCTTTCAAAAATATATCCAAACATTGGCAAACACAGTTAACTTATTACAATATTTAAGCGGATAAACCATTTTCATTACTGTCCAAATCAATCACAAGCCTAATATAAATGATAGTGATAATAGTAATAGTAACAAATTTCAAATAATGGACAATATCATGAATAGCCATTTAGTACTCTTTAACATTAACCAACATTTAAGACGTCATTTCTTCGTCTCCTAACACTGACATTGTTTTTCAATGTAACCTTTTGTCACTCTTTTTATTATAACCATTTTATTGACAATATATAAGAATCCAAATGACCCTAGTTCAGGTCAAAGCTAACCAGTGTCGAGTAGGGAAAAAAAGATACTGAGTAAACAAAAGTCCATTTTGTATAATGTTGAACATTTAAGGAAAGGGTTAACATTTCATTCTGATTTCAATCCAAATGTTGTGTTAAAAGATGCCAAATGATGGTAAGAAGAAGAAGACAAAAAGCTGGAAGATAAAAGAGATGATCATTTAACTTAAATGGCCTATCACTTAATGGCTGGTTAATTTATTGTTGCAGAATCAAATGAATTGAATTAGCGTCAAAGTGACCAATAGCCATTGATAACCCGCAAGGAACAAGAGAAAACAATTTAACTTTTTCTCCTTTCTCCATCATCTTCATCATCTTGCTCATCTTCATCTTTACCTTGAAAAAAAAGAGCCTTAGGGATTGTTAAACACCCACGATCAATGGAATTAACTGGGCTTAACCTTAGCTTACATTGCAATTAAACGCTAACCTCGCACCAGGTAAACTTAAATTGCTATCTTCTCTCTCTCTTTACTGTCTGCCTTTTTGTCTGTCACATTCTTCATCATCCACCTTCTTCCTCTTTCCTCTCTCATCATAAACTACTTTTACTGTCTTCTTCACTCTACCCTTTCCTTTTACCTTTTCATCTCATCTTTTCATCGTCTTACCTTTCATCTTCTAACAAGCTACTAACCTTTCACCGTTCATGTTTCGTCTTCTTCATCTCTCTTTAATCAATAACCTTTCTCTTTCTCCGTGTAAGCAATAATTCATTTCAATTTAAAGTCGCCCACAAAATTTTATATCAAAAAACTGCCCTTTGGGTGCTAAAGGCTTTATTATTCATAGCTTGAGATAATAATTGTTCAAGATTAATTCATTGACTTGACTTGGGTTTACACACATAAATCATACAAGTAAATGTGTTAGGAGTGATAAAAACATGTTCCGTTTAAATTTACAATTTAAACTAAATTGTCACTCACTCCTACAATTGTCCAAACCCTTTTGTTGTTACTGGTTATAATTTATCTGACAACATGAAATGAAGGCAAAAAATAAGGTCACTCCATATTGACCAATGTTATGATTTATACTCATCTCAATTTCATTGAATCAACATTTCTCACAATCGATAACAATAACCAAAAGATGAATCAACATTTATGGCAATATTTTATCAAATCACAAAACTATCCAATTTCCCAGCATTTACCTGGAAACAGTTTTACCAATAAATTGATAATCTAAATAATGGATACTAAATGCTAATCCAATAGACAACTGGAATCAAACAACAGCAAGAAAGAAACATCAACAATACATAAAACAATGAATAATAACAATGGTTAAACAGCGAATCAAACAATATTAAATGACATTAGTAAACCATGGTTAGTTAATGGCTAAAATGTCACGAGCTTTAATCGCAATTTAGGCTGAAAAAGTCCAAAATTAGACTGAATTGAGATGTTTTATGGAAAGTAAATGAAAAAAAAAGGAAAAATGATGTTTTGTTTGAATGTTTGTTTGAATGATTGAATGAATAAAACGTGATTAACAAAAAAAAGGTTGATTAAGTTAAAGGAGACAATAAAGTGTTCCTTCATCATTCATTGTTTGATCCTCATCAGTTAAACTTCCGGTCAATTCCTTTCATTGTGTGGACCTTATTGTTATACAATTGTCCTTGGATAGTGAAAGCAAACCAAAGCAAATTAGTTAATCACGAAACGGAAATCTAACCTCTATAACTGGCCTATCTTATTAATTTAAATGAGATAATTTAAAGTTTCCTTTGGTAACTTAACCACAATCAACGTGACTTGATTATCTTTAAACGTTGTTCACCTTAACCTGATCAGGATCAACTCTTGGACAGACCAAGACTTGCACTTTTCCCAAACAGTCTAATAATAGGTTTTGATGGTTAAACCATTAAATAAGGTTAGTCAAACAATGGCCATAAATTGACCTTCGCTTTGAATTGGTGTTGTTATATCAGACTGAATCGAGTGTTTGCTTATTTAGAAAATAATTTTTCTCTTCCAATCCTTTTCTCTTCTTCTTCTTCTCATTCCATTCAAGTTGATATAACAGTTATCCAGAATTGGGTTAATAAGTTTGTCAAAGAGTATCAAAGATGTACAATAATATTAATTGATTTAGCCTTTGGCCACAATTTAGAGGAAAGATGAGAAAGGTTGAAATTAGTACGGTTTAAGGGTAGACCAGAAGATGTGAGTTTGCCGTTGATTTTGTTGCAAAATGTTGGTTAAGGGAGAGATACGGAAACTTAGGAGAAGGCTGAAGATGACATAAGGTCAGAGGATATACGGAATCCTTGTTATGGACAAGAAGATATTATTATAAACCATAGTCCACCCTCAAGTTGAGGTCATCATCATCATGTAACCCATCATTTCCTCTTTTCCCTTTCATCAAAACCATTATCTTACCTTTTTCCGTTTTACCCTTAAAGTCAATCATATTTCCGTTTCACAATAAACTTAACTTTCTCACAGTTTCACAGTTTAACCAAATCCCTTTCAAATTGTGGTCAATCAAATTACAACTTGAAACTAAATTGACTCAACAATAAACCAAAGCCAATATCAGCTGAGATTCACTCATCACAGGGATAAACAACCTTCCAGACTAAAGTCAACCCAAGCTCATTCCCAATATCCAATGAAACAGACAGATCTTGATGAGAGTCTAAATAATTTCAACATTCGTATTAACAATTCTGATAGCTTCCTCCATCTTCAATTATGATTGAGACAATTCAATGAAACGATAATGTTATAATAATGTATGAAAGAGAAGCACGTTTGTTCATAAAATATCAATTGCTCAGTGAATATCATCAGTTGTTTATAAAAGTCAATATGAAATAAGATATCCCAACAGGCGAATGATTAAAGTCAACCTCATCTGTTCAGTTTACCAATTGAATCCAATGAATACAATTTGTCCAGGCAATGATTGTCGGTTAATTTTCATGAATCGTATCAATTTAAAGGAATCCCTTTTTTCGCTCATTTATCAAATGAAATGCCAATTGACAATGAAACCGAACTGTTAAACAATTTTATGGATTAACTTGATGTTAACAGTTTAACACAAACAATTGGTATCACTTCTTATCATCAAATTACACTTGAATGTAACGTAATAAAGACACAATGGTCACAATTAACATTGGCTTCTTTTTAGGTCAACCATTTCTGGTCATTCTCTTGTCCATATCAACATATTGTCTACTTTTATTTTTGGCTTGTTTTCTCTTCTTTCTTCAAGGTTCTTCTTATTTAACCTTACCTGTGTCTGTTTGATTGAAGATTTTAAAATTACCTGGAACCATTTAACTTGTTATTTTCACCTTTAAGTTATCTCTCTCTCTATATATATATTTATAACATACAACGATACAAAGAAATTAACCTTGATTGTTAAAACAAATTTATGTTGACAAGCTTGGCTTTTATCAAGCTTATGGTTGAGTCCAAAAACGGAATTGAAACTAAATTGTGAGTAAATAATTTAGTTTCAGCTTTGGAATACCTTTTGACTTGCTTCACCATAAGATAAGTTATCAGTTAAATTGGTCATAAATAACAATAATCATGGTTAATTAAAGACAAATAGAGTTATCATTGGAAACCTTTTTCTCAACTTTCCTTTCATCTCTTCAACTGACGATTCAAGTTTAAGGATCAACTTTATTGACAATTTAGGTAAAAATGGGTTCAAATGAACTATTAGTAAATCAAAAATGATTATTTTCATCAATTCATTCAATTGTAACCAACATTACTGTTTAATAATCATTGCTAGATTAACCCGTAATCATAAATAAAGACTTGGGTGAAGGTAAAGAGACTCTGGACAATTCAAGTTTCCATTCATCAAAATACTTTCTCTAACCAAATAATAGTTACAAAATGAATCTCAAATCAACATATTGTTACAATTTATTAATTTACAGCTTTTTAATCCAGTCAAATGAAACGGCTTTTAGCAATTTAATCCTTTACGCTATTAACAATCATTTTAATGTGTTACAATTATGAGTGAACAAAAAATCTGGTTAAATTGATTTGAGTTAACCTTTTCCTATTCCTTAAAGTAATCATGATTAATGTTGAAGCTGATTAAACATCAATTTACAATCAATTTAAGATGAAACAATTTATTGTTGTTAATCACAAATGATTGCTACAATTTTAGCTAATAAGCTTGATTATGACATTTAACTTTGATTCTGATAATTCATTTAATGATTCAAAATAATGGCGAGAAGGAAAAAAAGAAATGAAAATGATATGAAAAAAAAGTGAAGCTGATCAAAATGATCTTAAAAAAAGCTCTCGGCTAAATCCAAATATCTATGGATTCAATGTTTAACCATTATTAATATACAATTATATTTATTACATTTAGTGAACTCTATGTTATATTAAAATATGATAGTAAATAATGATTGCAATTGAATTAACAAAGCGTTAGTTAAATAATTAGTTTCTTTCATTTTCATTTTGATTGTTAAAACCACTCCTTACATCTATCATGTTACCTTGCGGCTGTTAAATACAACTTTTGTAATGCATTCTTACATTGAAATTATATGCTTTCCATGGTTAAAACTATCATCTTCATCATCATCATTTTAATCATCATTTTACCATTACGATCATCTTGACTAACCTTGATTTAATATCAAGATAAACACATTAATAGCTGTAAGCAAAATATCAACTAATCTATTTATTTAAATTATATCAAATCAAGAGCAAAATTTGGAAACAAATTTGTCAATATTTCATATTTTGCACCATTTTGTTAGACATTTGACTTACCATTTTCATTGAGTTTAAAAATGTAATGAACCATTCATCGTAACTGCTAATCAATCAGTTTAATTATCACAAACTGATTAATTGGTAATTTTACCAATTGTAGGCGATTGTTTAACCATTCAACAAAACAATTAACCTTTTAAAGCCAATAACTGGTAAACAATTAGGATGAACTGTTCAAGAATCCTTCAATTATCTTTTTACTTTCGCCTTAACCAAAATTTTGATGTACCTTTGCCATTTTTTTTGTACAATTTGTAATAACATATATTAATAGCTTGGGGTGTTTGCTATTATCGTCATTATCATTATTGTTGATTGTTGATTGTTTTTGTATCTTCCACTTGTAAACGGAACTATTTGTTACTTTTGTTGTAACAATTTATCATTTAAGTATTGTTTTTAGTCCAGAAAAACATGTTTCTTTGGGTTTTTGTTTTGCTTCATCAACAATTACAGGTTAAACTTGAATCTGGGTCAGCCTACTGTTGGACCCAACAATTAGTGTTGTCTTGAGCTTGAGCTTAATGAGCCTTGCAGCTATACAAGAGTTAACATCCAACCAACAATCAAGCAATCATTGAAGAAGGTGGAAACATGTGAGATGAGTTGCGTTGAAAGGAACCATCTTTAACTGGATACTTTGATTGACTTTTGGTTTTCATTTACAAACCTTTTAAATTGACCAATAACGAGAGTTCATTTTATCACTTTTGGTATATTTTTATCAACATTTTTGTATTCTCTCATTAATTTTATATTTTTACTCATAATGCTGATGATATCAGTTGAGTTAACTAATCATTTGTTTGTTAACCTGAATCTTGAAAGTGATCTTGATTGTTTTGAGCTTCAGTTAATGATCGCCTAGCCTCTCGAATGGTCAACGTTCATCATAAGTTTCAGTTAACAATACAGGAAGAATCAGTTATTCAATGAGAACAAAATGATTCAAGATGATCAACAAATGTTTTCACAATATTGATTGTGTTTAGAGTAAACTCAAAATGTAAACTAAATCGATGAAAATATATCAAAAGTGTTCAATCTTATTAGCAATTTGATGGACACTTTGTCTTCCGTCTTCATTTAAATGAGCAATCAGATAATTGTATCTCCAATTATACAACTTATTTCACTGAAACATAACAAATAATTATTGAGTGAAATTATGTTTGTCAATTGATCAAAGGCACTCCTTAAGATGGATTGGAACAAGTGGAAACCCTTTAAACATAATATCTTGTTTCCATTATTTCGCTATATAACAGGTCCGAGAATGTCGACAGTACTTGTTTGAAAGTCCAATTGTCCCATGAATACACCTGAATAAAAGCAAAGAAGGTAATGAAGAAGAAAAAAAATAAAGTTAATTTATCCAATGTAAGAATTTGAAAAAAATGCGAGATAAAAAGGCGAAGAAGGAGGAAGATAGAAGACAGCTTTCTTCAGGTAGAAGGGATTGGCTCTTTCTCTACTCTCTTTAAGGTAAAAAATATTAACCAAAGAGTCTAAGTGTTTTTCAAGTCAATGAATTAATGTGTGATGAGATAGAAAGGAAGAAGGAGAATGAGAATGAGAGGGAGAAGAAGAAGAATGAGAAGATGTTGATGATAAAGATGATGAAGATGAGGATGAGAATGACGATGATGATGCTCCTGAGTAAGAGGAATTGTGGTTTTGATAAAACCTGTCAAAAGAGATTGTTGATGTTAGGAAACTGGGAAGGCCAATAGTCAATGTTTGTTGCTGCAACAGAGTTGCCAAGATGTTGATTGAGAGAAAAGATTGAAGAAGCACTGATTAAGTCAACTTGATTTAGCTATAAATTTAATTGTGAGTCAATGATAAGTTAACTGATAAACTGTCCAAAACAAAATGTCACCAAAACCATTACAATTGTACAGAGAAAATTAAAAAATGAAAATTTGAACCAAATTAAACGGAAAATTATCTCACAAATTGAAGGCAACAACGATCACTATGGCAATTACCGCCGTCAGTTGAAGCGCGATTTTTAATAGATAAATAAATTTTGTTGGTTAATTGTTCATATAAATTGATTATTGTGAGTTAAATACTTGATTTTGCTTAATTTTAATGAAAAACCTTGATTAGTATTTCACAGCTTGAAATTGTGAACAGTTGTAACAGTCTGAGTAAATTGCACATAAATAGCCTTACAATGTTATTAAGATGTCACCATTTATTTTATTTTTTTTATACTTTCCTCTGTTTTACTTGTTGATTAACAAACTAATTAACTTGATATATATTAGCTAATTTAAAAGTAATTGTAAATATCAAATTAAGTTGATGATTGTTGCTGTTGTCAACATTTTTCGTTGTGGTTGCTTATTTGCCGTAAATTATGACTTTAATGAAATGAAAAAAAAATAAAATGAATTACTAATCAAATGAAAGTTTGCATGTTAACTAACCATCATCATCACGATTGTCATTAAAAGAGAGTCTGAAAATTAAAGATTGTCTGGTTAATTAATTGAATGAACCGCAATTGTGAGCAATCAAAAGTGTAAGGATAGATGGTTAACTGACAAAAAAATGAAACAAAAATAAGATGAATGAAAATTGTTTCACTCAATGAGAATTAACCTGTTGATTATATCATGATGTTGACCATAATTTTCCTGATGAATTTCCATGATTAACTTGATGACGGTGAAAGTGAAAGGATAATTAGATTGTTGATAATCATTAAAGAATAAATCTTTGACATGAAAACAGTTTATTTATGGACTTTTGTGAGTTACATGCAAAAACTGAAAATTTGTATTGCTTTATGTTCATCAATTGGGTTAACAGACAATCTGATGATAACAATATGCTGTAATTAAATTGTTGACCTCAACTGGCCAATTAATTAACTAACTAAACATTTACATTAACAACTGTTTAACCATACAATATGCTTTTCAATGTTTCAATGTGTGTTTGACTTTAATTTTGCTGTTTTTGTTCATTGTTTTACTTTATTCTCAAATTTTAATTGCTATTAACATTCAATCTTTTTAGCTCAACCATTACATTGTTTAATAACTGATAATCAATGTAAGATGAACAATTTAATTGCTCCATTCAACATGAATGATCAACTGAAAGGCCTTTAGGCTGACTTTTCACATCCAAATTCACAGTTAACCTGTTAACTTGTTCAATAAGGTCAAACTGTTTAACAACTGTAAATCAGAGCAATACAAATGTTAATCTTTCATTAATATGAATTAATATTGATTTACTATTCAATAGCAATATCTTTGAAATGTCACACATAAAATTAAAATAAATATCAATACTAATGTTGTGCTTGAAACGGGCAAAAAAAGTAATGGTTTTGTTGTTGTTTTGGACAGTTACATTTGCAATTGTAAATACAATTATACAGAATACTCAATGGATGATGTTGATTGAAATTAACAATAAATACCCGGATAGGAAATCAACAATCAATAATAAACCCGTATAATTAAATCATTTGCAAACTGATCATAATAAGGTTAAATAGTTAAATTCCCATAGACTGTCAGCTTTCAGTGATTGTATGTTTAAATTGCTCAAATCACGATGATAACGTCTGTTTAAATTAAATGCTGGTTAAGATTAGCTAAATAACCAATAAGTTGGTTATTCATTATTATCATGTACTTCATCCTCCCTCTTACCTCCCATTCAAATGCTCATCAACTAACGTTTTTCACTTGTTGTTAGAAGAGGAAAGTAAGAGAAAAAGAGAGAAGAAAAAACTTCATTTACAAACTCAATGTAACCTGTAATTTGAAAGTAAACCTTTTTCGCGTTTCACATTGAAACAAGATGAGAAACAAGCAAAATGTTTCCCTTTTGGCCCTCACACAACATTTCAAGGCTTTCAACCTTCAACCTTTACCTTTTTACCTTTACTTAGCTCTCTCTCCAACTAGGTTAACCTTTTATCTTTTCAGTTTTACTTGATTTTCTTTTTTTTTCTTTCATGAATCTTTACTTGTGAGCTTGACAATAATAACCTTTGTGTGTCCAACTTGGATCCAACAAACCTTTTCTCTTCAAGTCCATCTTTATATCCCTTTTATATTGGCCGGTTTTATTTACCTTTTTAACCTGGTTAACTTTGTTAGTATCTTTATCCATTATTAATGGTCACAGATGAAGGTTAAAACTGTTTGTAATAATTTATTTAACCAAATCTATTTAACTCTTTAAACATATTTAACCATAACGATAACCATACATTGAATCCAACTATTTAGACCAATTGTTTGCCAGTCAATTTCATTCAGCTCGATTCGTAGCATATTCAACAGCAAATGTATACTTAAACATAAACGTCTTGAATCATTTTCTCAATAATTAACCAAAAATTTTACCGCTTTCACTGAATTCCAGCAATTCTTAAAGCTATTCCAAGATTCACTTTAACGCATTCGTTCATTTATTTGTTCACCTTGATTCCATTTATTGATGGTTAATCAATTATATCAGGAAATATCAATATTGATGAATAACGCTTCAATTTTCTTTCAACTTGTTCATGCCATTCTTGAGAAATTGTTCAAACTTGTGAAGATTAACTGTGAATAAAGAAAATAAAAGAGTAATTAGCTTTGATTAAGTTCATGATAAGACTTAATTTGATGTCTTTTTTAAAAATGTAAAAGCAAGGCTCTATTTGTAAAACTCAAAATCACATTTGAATAGAAATTAAAAGCTCAATAGAAAAGGAAATAATCGCAGTCTTAATTATTATTGAATAGCTGATGAAAATAATGATAATCAAATTGCGATAATACTCAATTATGATTGAAAGATTTGACAATAAAGAGTGCCAATACAAGATTAACTTAATCGTTGGAAAGGAATCTGTCAGTAATATGAATAGAGATTGAATAGTTCTTAACGGGTTGAAAGATGCGATTTAAATAGAGTAAGATAAATGCTTTTGATTTTAACAAAATAGCTATCAATTGACTTATTGCTTTATCAATTGATTACAATAATATCATATTTTTTCATATTTTTCAACAGAAAAGCTATTTTTACGGATCAACAGTTTTCATAACAAAAAAAACAGAGAAAGAGATATGAATAAATAAATAGTACCTATCAATTCATTTGAAGGCGTTTTCAAGGGTTAGTTTTTTTTTGTTAAGTTCAAGGTTTTAAGGTCAAAGGTGTTCAGAGTTGATTGTCAGTTAGCCCATCAAAAATATGAAAGGTGAAAATGTCTTTTCTGTAAACCTTTGAGTTAATCTCTTCAAGACATCTTAAAGTCTTAATCTGAAAATAATATGGTTCTGAACATGTTAGATTGACATTGAAATTTGCAGTTTTGATGTGAAGTTATGAACAACCAATGTATGTATACAAAACATATGTGGAGTTAACCCTTGGCTATTTAGGAAAAGGTATGAAATTGATTTCAATTGATTTTGATATTTCATCTGGCAAAAATGGTTCCAAGAAGCTAAAGGTAAAATATATGTTTCGGGGGAAAAGTAAAAGCAACAAGAAAATTAGAAAGTGTCCTCAAGACATGATCGTCTATCATTCATAATGATCATCAATATCATGTTGATCATCATTTATCATCTCACTCTTTTCAACATTGTCGCCGGCTTTGTTTTTAACAAAGTTAAGTCAAAGCTAATTAGTTATGTCTCAACTGCAACAAAAACCGAATGTCTTCAACATATTCTTATGTATTTATTTATACACAGATATATAGACATAAGAAATGTCTTACCTGAACAAAATTATGGTAAAGCTTGAGACAACACACTGTGACACTCTGTAAGTTACAGGGTAAGAAAGATCGTCCATAGATTGCCCCTAGGCCTTAATCAAGGCTCTCTCTTCGTGGTTGAATTAACCCGAAAAAGGAGAATGAGAAGAAAGTGTGTCCTTCTCAATTTTTACTCTCTTCATCATCTTTCTTGATCTTCTCAGTCTTTTTAGCCAGCTTGGTCCTTTTGGTTTTCTCTTTCTATCTCCATCTTTCTCTTCTCCTTGTGTGTGTCTTGGCAACTCTAATTAACTAACCATTAAGAAACAACCTTTTCCTTATCCAGTTTTAATCCATTTAACTTGATATTAAACTTGTTAAACTCGTCACTCACTTGGAATCAACTGGAGGGTGATGATCATCATCAACTTGAGGCCCAAAGAAACGATAGAAAGAGAGCTAAACATAAAAAGGGAAGAACCAGTTTGTTAAATGTATTACTGTATTATGATTATCACTATTCAAATTAGTACATATACATGCATATATTTGATAATAGCTATGTCCATAAATATTGGTATGGTGTTAATTTCACTAATCACTTATTAACCCAGCTAAATAGTAGAGAAAAAGAAATGTACTTACCTTCAATACAGGATCACCTAACCAAATCCTTTGCCATGTTATTTAATCACGCATAATGAGCATAAAAAAAGGGAAAAATCAATTGAATCATTAATTTTAAATACTAATCCATTTGATGATTGAATTGGGAAAAAGCTAAGCACAAGAGCAACATGAAAAACCGCCAACAACCAACATAGTAACCACAACAACTGCTTAATCATGCCAATGTGTTCACTTTCGATTACCGCCATTTTCAAATCAAATTAATCAATTTGCTGTTTTGTAATTTATGCCATGTTAACACGCTTGCTGTTAACATTGATTAACCTTGAGTAAGTAATTAAACTTAATTGATTAAACAAGTTCCCTTAACTTTACAGTCGTTAACATAACAAGTTAACATCATTTTTATAAATACATTTTAGATATTTGAAAATCATTTGTGATTGAACCAGAAAAAAAACCGAAATAAAACTAAATCAATTGATGACATTTTTTTTATTATCATGTTTTAAATTTAATTTTAATACACCATTCTCTTATATAAATTGTAATAAAGCCATACAAATTAGCTTGTTATAATAATGCAAAAAAAGTGAAGAGAGAGAGAGAGAGTTAAAAATATACGTTTCTTGTAATAATAAAAATAGCATAAAAATGGTAAAAAATGATGATTATAATGACGATGATAATACCAAGAAAAAACTGATACTAATCATGATGTAAATGATTGAAATAGTCAATATAATACAAGAGAAATGTTAATTTTTTTTCTAAAAAAAAGCAAACATATTAGATTGACAAGCTTGACTTCTGATTGTTGATCAACCGGGAGTTTAAGAGTTGGTGTAAAATATAATAATATATACACAATTTGTAAGTAGGTGGTCAGATAATCTTAATACATAATAATCAAAGATGATAATGATAATGAGCATTAAAATGAGGTAACCAAATATTAGGAATAATAATGAGCATCTTTTGGCGTTTCTTGATCATCAATTTCCCAATGAATTGTAACGATCTGATGAATACAAAATGATAATGACGATGAAGGATTATTTGACTGATGATATTAGCCAGACAAATGAGGGACGAAAAAAAAAGATGTGCGATGAAAATTCATTTGTGATTCTTGGGTAAATGGCGTTTCATGTGAAGCGCTAAATGATCTGAGCGAGCAAAAGATCGTTCACAAACTTTACACTTGAAAGGCTTATCTCCAGTGTGCTTACGATAGTGTCGAGTAAGCTCATCGGAACGAGCAAATCGCCATTGGCATTCCATCCAATTACATCTATATGGTTTCTCGCCTAACCATGCAAAGAGCAAGAATCATCATGCAAAGAGGAACCAGAAAAGAGCCAAAAAAGGTGAAAATAAATGCAGAAAAGAAACAAAAAAAAAGAGGAAAATAAATAAATGATAAAACACAATGGAAATGGTGAAATGCGATGCAAAAACAAGTGATAATGGTGCAGGTTAAAGACACTAATAGCAATAATAATATGATAATGGGATGATATTATAATAATAATGTTAATAACAATGATAATAATGATGATAATGATGATAGTAATGATAATAGTAGTTCAAGAACGCCTAACATCGTGACTTTTACTTGAAACATTGACTTACTCAAGTACAACCTTAACATTTGCTGTATAGGAGTTTGTTTTTGTTTTGTTGCCTTGCTTGTTTATTATAGTATTCATTATCATTATTGCTTTTGATTAACCAATTGAAAAGTATATTTACCTGTGTGGATCCTCTGGTGAGCCTTAAGGTGAGAACTCTTTGTGTACACTTTGGTGCAACCTGAATGATATTCAATGAAACAGATGAAAACACAAGGTTATAAATAGGTAAATATTAACTGTGTATTTAACTGATTCACTTAATTTACTTTTTCAGTTTGTACAATTTGTTGGTTAAATATTTGATTATTATCCATTCAAGTTTCTCTCTTTTTCTTAAACATTGCCTATTCACCTTTGTTCAATCAAAATCAACATTAACACCCAAATCAGGTTAAACTGTTTACCAAATTATTTTTGAAAATGTGTTTTTACTTTCAAAGTTGCCGGTTCAAAAAAAAAAAGAAAGGATTCAAAGAAAGTGTCATTTTGGGATAAATTTAGCTTTGCTTTAACTCCTTCAAGACTAACCTAGAAAGTTAACCCGTCTCTAGTGTAATGTTGATGCTATCAATTAAAGTTAATTATTGTCAAGTTTCTCGTAGATCAGCAGATGGTTTGTATCAATTGTAATTGGTGAATGAATAATGGTAAATTTATTTACAGTCTGCTCCACCTCAATTAACCTGACTTTTGGTTTTTCAAAGGGAAACTTCATTAAATTAAAAGTGTATTGTTTGTTGATAATAAATGGATGTTTCACCTTTACGCTTAAAGTTGATGACAAAAGTGAATCTTGAAAGGCAAACCACTTACAGATTGTAACACTTATTAATAAATTGTCATTTGATGCAAATAATGAGAATCAAAGGGATAAATCAGTTAACCATGATAAAGTCACAAATAAATGAACAGCAAAAAAAAAGGAAAAACTCAAGTTGATAATGAACCTTCACAAACAACTAAAGTTGCATTTGCTGTTGTTTACCTGTTCATTTGAAATGACTTTTTCTTCACTTGATTATTTTACCTTACAATTAACACTATTGCAACAGGTAATGTGAACCAAGGGTAAGGTTAATAAGCATCAGCTTGAGGACAATTGAAGGTATTAAAAAGCATTGGAAGAGAATGGCGAAAACAAAGGGAAAAGTTTCATGCTGAGCTTTTCTTGAAACATCATTTTTCGTCTCTTCAAGTCTTCAATCAGTCTTAATTAGAGGATGTAAACAAAGAGAAAGAAAAGAAGAAGGTGGAAGATGATGAAACTGAACATATTTCAACGATTTTCCAGGATAACCTTTTCACAGCGAAAGTACGAAGGAAAACCTTTAGAGGACAATTAATTTGTCAACTCGTTTCTTTCTTCCCTTTCTTTCCATTCATCCTCATCCTCTTCATCTTCTTCTTTTTTCTCGTCTTCCTCTTGCTCTGTACATTCATTAAACATTGTCCAAACTTCAGTCTCGTGAGACTTGATTCCAATTTTTCATTTTCTTTTTCTTTCCATCTTCCTGATCTTCATTCATCTTTACCTCACTCTTTTCCTTTCATCATTTTCATTGTCAGTTTCCCAGATTTGCCCGTAAAATAGCATGGAAATGACAAAAAAAAATGTAAAATTAAAGCAAAGCAAAAGGTTAATATTGAGCTTGCCATTTTAAGATACAAAATATTATTAGTTCAATGCTACATTACGAAGTTACAATTAACTCTGAAACGTTTTCCGTTACTAAAAGTCCTTGGGCCTTTAGTTGATCATCATCAATAAGAAAAGATGAACGAAAAAGTTTAGTCTTTGATTTGATAATCATGCCTAAAGGGTCCAACAGCAGTTGAATCCAGTTCAATTTACCTTTAATAATTCAAGTTAACACACCTTTATGCATATAAAAATGTTATCAAACAGAAAGCCAAAATATCATTTGAAACACACAAATCATTTCAATCAACGATTTAACTAGTCAATTAACAATAAATTGTTACAATAAATTCAAAGACAACAAAAATGACAATAAACTTGTATCATCATTTAACAATTGTTTCAAATTTAGTGCAATGATAACAATTGTCAACTCATGTTTACCTTAAATCTTTGGTTTTGTTTTTCTTTTGCCTCTTCTTGTTGTCCGTTTTGTTTGTTCATTTTTTTTTACTTCTCTGGGAAATGAATGTTGATGGTCAACATTTAATCGAAACTGGAAATGATGAAGTTTAAGGTGCGGTCAAGAGACTAAACAAGAATAAGAAGATGAATCAACAAGAACTTCTCTCGACGTTAATTGTGATGCAGATCAACAAGTTTACCAGTTTCAAGAAAATGTCTTAACCCTTTTTCACTCCATCAAAGTAAACCTTTTTACATTCATAGTTAAAAGACTTTTTATATTTTTGTTTTTACTCTTCTTAAACCTTCTAATTTGAACAGGTTAATGCTTAAACACATACAAATACAACCAACCAATGGGTAACAATGATATTAACATTTTTCAACTCTCATCATAACAATTAACTAACCTTAGTTAATGTCCATTACCCTCTCTCACTCCCACCCTCCTCCTTCACTCCTTTTATCACTAAAAAAACTTATTCATTTCCTTTGCTAATTCAAACTTTTCTCAACGCCAAATACACAAGTCAAACTTGAATGCGAAATGGTAAGGAAAGGAAAAGTATAAAACAGGAGAAAAGAAAAGAAAAAACATTTTCTTTTCTCTTTCAAAACAAATTTCACTTTACCTCGTTATTATCATTTCATTTCTCACTGCATGTTACCCGCTTTTTGATAACCCAATGTAACCGGAAACTTACAGCAGGTAACTTATTATTATGATATAATGTAACTTGTCCATTGACCTAACAAGGTTAAGTGTTGTATCAAAGGTCTAACAATGTTAAGATCAATCCGACAATTGGAAATATTTTTTTCTTCTTTTTCATAAATTTTCATCTTTTTACTCATCTTTACTCATAATTGAATTATACCTTAGGATATAACTTGTTATAGGAGTTATTCATTTTGACTCATTGAGTGTGGGTACTGTTTAACAGTTGAAGATGAGTTTGAATGAAGGTTGACCAGCGGACACACAGTTTTAAAAGGTATAAAGATAAGTAAGGAAACAAGACAGTTTATGTCCAATAATAGGCTTAAAATTGAGGTACAAAATGGTCTTAAGAAAGGTGGACAAAAATAAGATGTGAAGGCGATTGCCTTAAGAGGTCTAAATGGTCAGACCAGTCCGATAACTAAACGTTCATAACAATTTTACAGCATAAAAAATAAGTGATGTTCATCTTTTTTCACCTTCTTCCTCATCTTCCCTTCGCTTTTTCAGTTTCTTCTTACAGGCCAATTATACTCATCGGAGACTGCGGTTGTCATTCCTTCAGTTTACTTCAGCTTCTACTGTTCAAGTCACCTTAAGGTGCCTTTAATAATTGGCTCTGTACTTTTACAATTGCTCAGTCCCTTTCACCATCAATCGCCATCTTCATATTCATCTTCTTCTTTATGTTTCCTTCTTTTTACCTTTTCTACTCTTGACTATTTTTTGTGTCTCTTGTTGACATGATAAACTTTACTCTGACTCGCGTGTTTATCAGATTGTTCAAGTTTTTACCTTCAAAAATGAAAGTGTTACAAGATGAACGGAAGCTTCACTTTTTTCATGTGCATTTCATCATTAAAAATAGCGTTGTTTCTGTTTAACTTTCGTTCGACTTTTCTTAACATTGAATTATCACGCAAATGCTTGTAATCAATGTTTGCATGCAATTTTTGTTTCATTGAAATATGAGTGAGGAAAAGAGAGAAATGAATGTTTGACCGTAACTAACCAACTAACTGAATTGTTGAATTGTTAATTGTTTAACTTACCATTATAATCACAATGATGGATTCGTCTTTTTTCCAGTTCTGGATTATTTCGTCGGTTATACTTTTGTGTACCGAGAATCAATTGTCCGGATGAAGAGGATAGAGTTGTAGTGGTTAATGAAGAGGAAGAGGTTGATGTGGTTGTTGTCGTTGATCCATTGATTAGTCGGTTGGAAGGATGATGAGAATGGTGATGATGATGATTAGTATTGTTATTGTGGTGATGGGAATGCTGAGCAGCTAGTGAGGAATGATGATGTGAATGATGAGAATGGTTGTGGTGTGAAATGATTGAACCCGTATTGGATGTTACCGGTGTTAATCCCTCACCGAGATTTGAGTTGATTGAGTGGCTCATTAAACCATGACTATTTGATGAAACATTTGAAGATGAGGTGGACGAGGATGATGTGAGTGTACCTAAAGAGGTGTGCATTGGATGATGATTTGGACCTGATAAAAGGTGAACATGTCCAGGCACAGAGGAACCAGGAGTGGGTCCACTCATTGGATGACCGGAGGCTGGATTATATGGAGGTGGTGGAGGTGGGGCAGCTGCTGATGTTGATGAACTACCATTGGGAGTTACACATCTTTGAGTATTTAATTGTTGTTGTTGTTGATGGTGGATTCCATTGTGAGAAGTCAAGTGAAGTTGATTTGATGGGGAACCTGGCTCGGAATTGGGTGGTGTGGGTGGCATGTAGAGTAACATGCGATTATGTCCATGCAATGGGGATAACATACTTGAAGAGGTTGAATGATATGCTGAGTTACCCTTTGAGCCCAGATTATTGAATATTGTTCCACTAGAATTATCACTGGATGAGTTACCATTTCCATTGGAATGATGACGTCCATTCAAATTTTGAGCTCCAGATCCACATGTGTTTGATGATGAATTATTGGAACTATTATTATTACTATTATTATTATTATTGACATTACTATTAGAGTTGTTGTTGTTGTTGTTATTGGATGAGGATTGATGTTGATTGAATGTTGAACCGGTACCATTGGTTGAGGTTAGGAAGGATGAAGTTGAAGAGGTTGATGATGAAGGTGGACTTGGAATGAGGGGAACATGAGCCGAACGAAATGAGTATTGTGAATGATTGGAATGATGGTTGGTTGTTGTTCCTGAAGAGGTTAAAGGGTTTAAAAGGTGATGATGAAGATGGTGTTGATGAGTATTATTATCAGTTTCACTTTTCACTTCAACTGGAAAATCATCACAAATACTGGCTGAAATATCTTCCCACATTGAATCAGTTGAAGGTGCAAGTAGATTGTTATTATTATTGGTGTAATTTCCGTTTACATTTGTTGTGACCAGGGATGAGGGACTTGAGGCCATGGAGGGAGATGACGAGGAAGGAGATGAAGAAGTGAGACCATGAAATGAGTTATGATGGGAACCACCAGGAACACGAAACCCATTGGGTGAACTTGCGGAAGAAGGTGAAGATGAAGAGCCAAGTCCAGGACTTGCAGTTGACGAGGAAGAGGTGACCTGAGATGGTGGAGGTGCAATTGGTGTGAATGGTGACGAATGATGACCAAACATAAGGGACGATGGATGGTGCGGATGAGTTGGATGGTGATGGTGTGATGGATGATGCGAATGGTAGGGATGATGACTTGGTGTACCATTGGCACTTGGATCAAAGTAAGGATCATTTCGTTCAGTAAGATAAGGTCGACCTCGATGATGATGATGATGATGGTGATGGTGTACTGATGCAGCTAGAGCTGCAGCCCCGGAGAGGCAATTTTGTATGTGAAGAGAGTGCATATCAGCGGACAAATTTTTATCAGTCCATTCAGGAATCAGATTGGATGAACATCGACGCTCCAAATCAACTTCCATAACATTTCACGTTTCCAATGTATCCAATGTAAGATTATAATTGTTAATCTATTGAAACAATTTAAAGACAATTTAATCACAATTCACAAAACAAATTTTAAAAATTGAGTCAAAAATGAGTATAAAATTAAGATGAAGTTAAGATCAAGTTAAGATAAAGTTGAGATGATAAACAAATTGTAAAGGTAAATCGATGCGTTGTTCAATTTTAAAGATGCAAGGCTAAACCGATTCAAATTGATTACTTAAAATGATAACTTTCAAACTGTCCGTGTTGATAGTAAGAGATCAAACTTGCAACTGAGAAACAAGTTTACAGGTCACTTTTGGTTTGCCGTTGTAACTCACACTCTCTTTCCTTCTATCTTCATCTCTCTTCTTTTTTCCTCTTTCTTTTCGTTGCCTCTTTCTCTTTACTTGACTTCTTTCATCATTATCATCTTTCATCCTCCTCTTCCTCCTTCTCTGTCTCTCTCCGTTCTCGTCAGGCCACTTTAAACTCCTCCTTGAATCTCGAGTAAAGCCCATTTTCTTGAATATATTTAACAAGCATCAAGACCAAGTCCGCCTTGTTCACGTTATCAGTTTAGCTATAACAACAGATCAAAGGCAATTGTATATTATCATTATTATCATTTTCATCATTATTATCAACATTATCATCATTATTAATACTATTATTATTATTAAAAAATATTATCATGAGACATCTCTTCCTATTATTTTTAACATTAACTTTATAAATATCATAATGATCTTTTTGGCTGTTTCTTCTTGTTGTTGAACTTGATTTAACATCAATTTGTTTCATTACTTTACCTGAGTTTACCTTTTCTTTTGTTTCTTTTTTAATCATATAAATATACATTCAACAAAATAATAACCAAACAACAAATTATCTTGACAAGTTTAATAATACAATCTATAATAATAATATGTTCATTTTAATTAGTTTATTATATTTTTTTCCTTTTCTCTGTTATTCAACAAATGAGAAGAAATTCAACTTATTAAAAATGATTTTTTTCGCCATCATTATTATCATAATTGTAAACCTCTCAAGATGTATCTTTAATTTGAAACTTGTGTGTTTGTATAACACTGCACCATTCAACAATCATGAAGCCTTCAATTGTGTTGATGGTTATTGATCATCAACGTGCAATTAAACTATTCATTTATTTGATTAGCAACAGGTTAATTGATCGTTTGGTTAAATGATGAAAGGCTTAGGAAGAAAAATAATGCAATATTTAGGCAAAAGTGTAATCATTTGAGCAACAAAAATTCATCATTAACCGATTAAGTTTAGAGATAAAAATAACCTAAATCTAAACCAGTTAGCGCATGCAATCATTATTATCAAAATGTTTAGTATATTTAAAAAGAATGCGATATTATATGAATCTACATTTTATTCAATTTGATTGGTCAAGTTGGCACAGAAATAGTGCAACTTTGCCCGTTAGACGATCCAAATTGAATCAAAGTGGCAAAAATTAATCGGCTAATGTTAACGAAATCAAATTAATTTAAGATTCAAGTAAATGCCCATTGACCTAAAGAGCTATTGTAATGATCAACGGAACCCGTTTGGCTTGAGCCCATTGATTAGCCCAATTCAACGTGATTTCCGTTTCATTATCATTTTCATTACGTTTAGCGCTTTTTACAAGTTTATCAACACTGGGAGGGTTCAACATTCAACTAAATACGAATTATATTATCCTCGGAAGTTAGTTTTAGTTAATCTTTTTTCCTTTTGCTTTTTTTGACAGTCAACTTTATTAACTCCTGATGATGATGTCGATGTTGATGTTGCCTTTGATGGGGATAATGATATTGATGAAAGGTATAATAATGAAATAATAGCCAATAAAGGCCAATGAAAGGTAACAAGATGAACAACCTGTAATCAAATAGTAACAAAAAAAGGTAAACTTAGTTCAATAGGAAAGGTTACAAATTATTTATCATTTTATTATTTAAGGTTATACATAAAAGTGTAATGGTTACCTGGGATGAGGTAAAGCCACACAATTATTAATTATTTGATCAATGTATCCGGTCCAATGAGGTTTAATGTGGAGGTTTATCAACGGAAGGGTCTGGTTACTTGGCTCCTTTCATGTGACCTTTTCTGATTGAATATTGTTTTGATCGCAAGTTGAAAGGTTAAACTGTAAACATAAGAAGTGAATTAAGAATCAATTGATTCGGATTTAAAGTTAACATTATGATAAATTGGTGAGTATTAAGATTATGTGAGGGAAACAGGTATAAGTAAGACGTGTTCCTTGTACACGTCTTATGTGTATATTATTACCTTTTTTTATATCGGATTATCCATCGGTCTATTCATTTCGTTAATTCGGTCATCGTTTAGCGGATTAAAACGGATCAGTTGAGAACAAGGCAAAACAATAATAAATATCTCCGCCAACTCTAAATTTGGTTTAGTTCAAGTTTATCTTCTCACTGCATTTACCGTTTCTGTGTATCAGCTTTACTGGTCCATCATCATTACAATTAAATTACTCTACTTTGCTTCACTTTTTTTTGAGTAAAGAAGTAAAAAAATTTGAATCCAAGATACAGAGGAATATAACGCTCAATGGTGGATGTATAAATCATATCAAAGTTGAACCAGAAATCACTAAGTTTACCTGTTAAAACAGGGAACGGCTTGGAGACATTTTTTTGGCTTTCCTTCTTTACCTTGACAAAATCGGATAAACAAAATGCTATTCAATACAACTTCATAGTTGAACGCGTCTTTTTGTAGTCAAATACTTCTCTTTCCATCATCATTATCATCATCTTCATTGCTACTTCTATGCTTCATTGACCTTCTCACATATTCCAGTGGAGAGAAAGAAGAAACCAATAAATAGTCGCTCAATTCACTTTACACTTTATCAATTCTTATCTCCTTCTCCTTCTTCTTCTTCTGCTTCATCATCACCATCCTTATTTACTCCCGCACATTTAGATATCGTCTTTAGGTTTCAGGTAAAATAGATGGTCATGGTGGTCCAACTTTAAATGTGAAGAAAAGTGATATTTCGCCATTTGTATCAATTCGTATCAATTGTTTCAACATTGCCTAGTTTTCATTGCCATTCCATGCAAGAGATACAGCATGAAACTATATATTTTGACCAAAGCAAACTTGTTCATGTATTAATAAAATAATCTCAGCGCATTTCAGTCAGGATTTTCTTGAACACTGAAGATTACTCGTTAGTGAGATACAATTATTTCAAAGCTTATAACACGGACCGAAAAAAGGTTAAGCAACAGGTAGAAAGTCAATAGTCAATAAAACCAAGTAGATGGGAGATATAATCCTTTTACAACCCAAAGATGACGACTTTAAATGCGAACCGTTTAACTTTACAACACATGAAAGAAACAATTATAAACACAGCAGATCACATTCAACAATCAGATATACTGAACAATTTAGTCTAAAATATTTAAAGTCAAAAGCAATTATAACTGAAACTGATGCGTAGTTGGAGTTCAAAAGGGAAAGTAAGAGATGCAGACGATAGCTGACAGACGACAATATCAGGGAAAATCTGCTAATTAAGATTTGTATTTCAATTTGCTAAATATTTTTCGTTTGTTTAAAAATCATTTTAATTTTGAATCATAAATAGTTAACCTTAGCATTTTAATAAAATGCAATACAATAGAGACAAAGTTTATTCTATTCTAACTCAACTTTTTACTGAATGTACAATATTGGACAACCAAGATTGTTTACATCTAGAAATGGCCAAATGATCATAATTCATTAATCAATACACACATGATCATATAATTTTGATTTATAATTTGCTTCATTCACTAAACACAACAAATGTAAAGTTAATTCAACGAAAACCTCAGTGACTCGTGGACATAAAAATGTAACAATAACATTGATAGAAATATTCTAATCATTTCTCACTGCTCATTTCAATAATAATTCATAAACAGAAACCATTTTTGGACTTAGGAAAAAAAGGTAAACAATTTTTCACGCTACATTGGATTCCATGTAAAAAGCTATGTAAATGTCCAAAGATGCAAATAAAAAAAGCAACTGGACAACAATACATATTTTACTGGTTAATATATTTTTTTAACCTGTTAAACTACACATTCATTGTTGATAATATTGTCCATTTTTCATGCAAAACCAAATTCGGGTTGAAATTCAATGTAACATCGACAAATGTTCATAATAACCTGTAAACAAAATAAAAGAATAGGCAAAAAGTCAGTAAATTAATGAAAATGAAGAAAAAAAGGTGAAAAACATTTTTCTTATATCTTTTCTAACTTTACCTGGTTATGTAGATGTATTTACTTGTTTGATATTCATAAACATTTTGATTTTGTTTGAAAGCATTTTCATGTATTGGTTTATTGTGGAAGGTTACAATTGAATGAAACAAGTGAAACTAATGTCGAACTAAATCGTTAAATTAATGATTGATGATTTATAAATGATAAAAGTTGACAAACATTCAAAAATTGAACAAGAATGAAAATTTCACTGTGAAATAGCGTTGTTGTTTCCAATGTTACGGTTTTAACCTCAACACTGTAACCCGCCATGTTTGAACAAACCAAAATGCCATCTTTACAATACCAAAACAACAATAATTATAGTTAAATTGTTGTTGATAATTGTGTAATTTGTGTTTTGTGTTTTCAACTAACTGATTCTATTAACAATGAATCAATAGACAATAACAAGCAACAATAATAACCCGCATTAACAGAAGTACATTATGTTGATCAAGTTAACATTACTTGGAAATGGGAAAAGGTAAATGTGTAACACAATGTGTTACTGTGTTCAAATATAAAAATGTAAACACACAAATATACACACAAATTAACCTTAAACAGTGTAATCAATTAAATCATCGACCTGAAGGTTAATCAGTTTTCAATGATAATACAAGGAATCATTTTTACCTTGGTTAACACACAAAGTAGAGGTGAGTAAAGCTTTTTCAAAGATACATTCAAGCTTACATGTAAAGGTCAAATGTTTTACTTTTTTCTGTATTTCTTTTTGTTTCAACAGTTGAACAACAATCAGCTTTAATTAACATTGAGCTTATTAAAATGGTAAATGGTTATAAAATAGGTGAATAAATACAAAATAAATGGCAACTAATCAAACCTAATACTGGTAAACGATTAGAGGTGATTGGACACGAGTCTTTACATATACAATGGCCATACCAGTATCATTGAATATCAATATTCCATACAGATAAATCCAAACGATGAATATTTATGGATAAGAAGATGATAAAGACGATGATGATGATTATGATGATAATGATGATGAAGATGATGGTGAAGATTGAGAGTGACTTATAAATGGGATGTGCCATTGTGCCTGGAGGCTGTTATATTGGGCACTTTGGTGTTCCTATTTATGTGTTGTATATGCCAATGGAATGTAATTAGACTGTTGCGTGGTTTCTTTAAGGTTTGGCCATCAAACAAATGAATAAGATAGATCCGGATTCTTAGGAATCATCATCATCATCATCAACAGGCTCATCATTATCATCTTTTTGATTCAATCATCATCCTATATTGTGCATTTACACTTTCATTACAGTTTAAGGTTCAACAGGTAAAGAAAAAGCCTATTTCCATTTGTTTCAACTATCAAGGATAATTAGTTTCTTAGATGATTACCATTACCTGCTCTTTACAATTAAATTATCAACATTTCTCTGGATATCTGTAGATGAGCATTAGTTCAACATGCCTTTGCGCCTTTCTGTCATTACACGGGTACAATATTGGTTTAACTGTTGGTTTACTTGTTGTTAAATTTGACCCTTGTCTTTCAATGTGACCAGTTAATTGTTGGTTGTAATCGTCATGTATATTAGTTGAATTAAAGGTTGTAAACATGTAATCAATGTTGTAGTTTTGTTTGTTACCCAAAATTCAAATTAACTTTGAGTTCTTTCTTTTTTCCTCTTTTTTCACTGACTCACCACAGATTTTTAATTTGCAGTTACAGTTAACAAAAGCTTGCGGCTATTTGTGGTCAACATTTTGTTAAATGTTATCGTTGTTATTAATAACCAATAAGGAAAGCAAAAAGGATAATCTTGAAATGGTAAAAAAATACAGTAATTATTGGTCAACAAAAAATATGCCTCAACATTTGATTTTGATCAGATTCATTTGGGTACACAAAATTTGGTTAACAGCAAGAGTAAAACCTCATTTTTAATCAAATTGACTTTATTATTTAAGATTAGTAAATCACAGTTTACAGAAGTAGGAAACTAAAAATTTCCGGTTACATTGGTAAGCTCATTATAAACCAAATAATTGGTTAAGTGAAAGTTATTAGGTGTGCTTAATCAGAGGAAAGGTTGGGTTAAATACAGCTTCTGATATGGGTTAACCTAGGGTTAGGTTTTAAGACTCATAGACTAATTAACTTCACTTTCAATAACAATAACAGTTTTTTATGCGTATATACCTTTAAACACCAACACAAGCAAGTTATCAGCACGTAACAATAAGTGTATTTTACATGAAATGATATAGAAAGTAATAGTTGGCGAAAAAGAGTAAAAATGACGGAAATTTAAAAGTAATACGCAAAAAAAAGTCCATATTATGAAACGGTTAACACTGCGGAAGTTAATAGTACAGGTACTAATAATGAAAACGGAAAGTCTCCTGTTGCGTTGTTATCCTTTTAATTTGATTAATATTATCATAACTTTTACTTTGAAATCTTTCAATATCTTTGCATTTTTGGACATTTCTCGATATCAACTTCGCCAATCGACTCCTTGTTAACCTTTTTTTTTGTTACTTAACCGACGGAAGTTAGTTTACTTGAAACTTGACAATAATTGTAATGCAAAATGAACGGATATTGATCGATGGAATATATGATTGTTGAGAGTAAAAGGTTGATCCACTTGAAACCGAATCCAAAAAGATGATCATTTGAATTATATCATCGATTTCTGTTAAAACTTTAGTTTTTAACTTTCAATTCGGGTAGCGATTCGAGTATGATTAAGTTTCCAATTGCTTGAGTCCGATAATTATTTATGTTTAATAGTTAGTCATTAAGTACGTGATTTGCCATCAAATTACAAGACTTTTCATTTGTGACTTCATGCTTGAATATATTTGAACTGTGATATCATCATGAAACGGCATTACCATGAACCTGGAAGCCATGCATTGAATAAGCATCTTAATTGTAATTAAACTGAAAGGAAAAAAGAAAAAAAATATTAGAAATTTTGATTTACCTTTTGTTTTTGTACAAATAAATATTAAATCGACATCATCATCATCACCCACGTATCGATATTGATGCTCATTTAAGTAATGATAAATTCAGTGAACAGTATAACAATGAAATTGTATTAATCATCAGCAACTACAATTAACCATTTTGTTTTTACCTTAATGTCAATTATTTAATCTATGAAATGATTACTGATTGTTCAATTAAACCTTAAGGCAAATTGAGTCAAGTGAAATCAGATTTTATTTCAGTTCCAAGACACTCCTTGAAATATTTTTCATTCATATTTTTTTATTATTTTTGCTTTTATTGCATTTCATTTATTCATTCATTTGTTTACTCAGATTGGTAAATCAGATTTCAAATATTAGCAAAGCATTCATCTCATTCCTCAACTTTTCTCGAGATTATCTATGAAATATTAGATTCCCTGAACACACCTTGATTGTTCAATGTTTTCTATCATTCAAAGTATTAACAAATATGTGAAATATCAAAATCATTATACCAATCAAAATGAAGTAATGATCAGTTGGTTTGTGATCAGTTCAACTTTTTTAGATCATTAATTGGACTATTGGAATAGTTTGAATAAAAAACCAAAAGGTATCGCTGTAAAAGGAAATAATTTACAATAAAAATCAATAATAATGAGCAATAATCATGAAACAAATTATTATCATTACTATTCACAATAATAATGTTTTATTATTTAGTTTGTAAACTTGCCTGATTGAGGCCCAATGTTTATTGGAAATAAACAAATGAGATTGTTGCAGATCAGTCAATCATGAATCCATCATAATGATGAGAGTTATGTTGTTATCCCTGATGATTGTTCATAATGATAATTGAAATGAAACAATCATTTAAGCCATTAAAAAGGATCCATTTTTTGCCCTGACTTTTATCTGTCAGTTTAGTTGTTGTTCATGCTGTTATAAAATGTTGCTGACTCAATAGCCATGCAAGTTTTTTTATCCTGTTCATAAGTTGATGGATTCATTTTAACATGATAAAAGCATGAATAACAGCAAATAAAACATACACCTTGATTGATAGATAAATCTTTTGTGTTTCGGCCATTTGAATGATTGTTACATTAATAATTAAGATTAACTAACAATAATGAAGAAAATAAATGAAACAACTTTCTTCTGGAGTGAAATTTGTACCATTCTGTTAATAAATTGGCCACATTCACATTACAGATTGAACTTTCATGGTAATAAATCATTGACAAAACAGATTACTCTTGCAGTTTAACTTTTACCACTTTTAGGACAAAAAATCAATGATCAAGCTTATTGATGGAAAACCATGATGGGATTCAATTACCAATGAACCTTTTAGGTCAAAAGAGGATTGATTATCCCAAAATCAAAGAGTAAGATAAAGCAAAGATGTGAAGTGTATATTTTGTGGCACTATGATATTCTTGAAGAAAAACCAACAAAGAAAAGATTGCTTTTCAATTATCTCACAAAATAAAAATATTAGATGTAGAACGGAAAATTGCACAAGAAATAAAAGTTCTGAAATAGATGAAAAGTGAATCAATCAGGATTTAATGGCCAACGGACTTTAAGGCTAGAAATTAGCAAAGAAATCAAAACAAAATTGAAACAAATCAAAAAGAAAGTAAAATAAATTCAAGACAAATGGAGACACATTGCATCTTAGGTCGCCATTGTTTTGTGGCAAAACAATAAGTTAACCAAAAGTGTGGGAAATAATTAGTTGCTAAGCAACTTTATCTTTACATTTCTGGTTAACTTGTAATTTGATGATTAACGGGTTAACAAATAGTTTATTATAAGTCAGAAGAAACCAAAAACGGTTGAAAAAAGGTTCAAGTTGATCAAAATGCACTGGAATCTGGTAAACTCAAAGATTATGGTAAACATTGGTGAGTTTACTTTTTTCCTTACATTTTACTTTACTAGTTTTTTTCTCTGATAAATTCGCATTCTATCTTTTGTTCAGTGTTTTTCATCAATCTCATCTCTCTCTTTAATTCTTTACCAGCTTCTTTATCATTATTATTTTTATAATTCCCTTTTTTGTTGCCTCTTTATCCATATTTTATTCTGTTGATGTATTTTATTTGTATCAAATAAGGTTTGGCCCTTTACCTGAAATAACATGGTTATTATTTTTGGTAATACCCTTACTAACCATAGGATGATTTTGTTTTTGTTTCAATGAGAAATAAGAAGAGAAATTCTCATAATATAATAATATAAAGATACAAAGTCTTTTAAGTCATCAAATGTCCTTGAGGCACTTTACTCTTACCTGAAATGAGGTTGAAATGCAAATAAGATGAGGAGTTAGAAGAAAGATGATGATGATGATGAAGAGCTTGATAACTAATCGTTAGAATATGATGATATTCAGATTGCTTAAGCTATAATTTAGTCCGATAAACTTTTTTGAGAGATAAATGTTCATACCATTACATGGAAAGTGATTTATCGCAAAATTTTTGACCTGTAATTAGCTTTTTTTTTAATTTGTAGATTGTTGATCATCCGCCATTACATTCAGCATCATCATCATCAGTTTGACACATTGAATCTTATGATAATAAATTATTAGTTATCACAAAATAAAGATTCCAAAATAATCATTTCTATGTAAATATGAGAGCTTGAAAAATTTTACACAGATACTTATTAAAAAAGGTGAAATTTTCATGCAATTGCCTCTTCTAAACAATGAAACAAGTCAATCAGTAATGTTAACAACAAAATTCCCAACCCAATGAATGTAATGATTAAAATGATAGCAACGTTTTGATTTGATTCTTTTCTTATTTTTCAGTTTCTCTCTGGATGAAACAAATCAACAGCAATCAAGATATTCAACCATTGATACTCAACTCAGTTAACTCGATGTATTATTTTGGGCTTGGCTTTATCGTCACATTTTACAATTTAAGATGATCATCAACCATCGCATATCAGCAACAGGAATATCCACCTACAGAAAATTGCAGTGGAAAGATTAAACGTTTATTACTTCTGAGAATGATTGTCACCCTGCATTGTCCCCTGTCTTAACTGGATGATGGCTTGTTAACAAGTTAATTAGACAAATTGGAGTGGTTAATGGCTGTAACTAGTCAAGTTAATTGAATTGGAAGAACCAGCAAGTGTCGACAAATTAATAGAAAGCGAAAAACGGGCGCAAAACTGGCAGCTAAAAGACGGTAGCTTGAATCACGATAGTCTACTCAATGCTTGTTTAAATAATATCACGAAGCAGAGAAGCTCAAAATTGAAGCAATTTTTCGTTCATCTCTATGCTAACCTGTGATGATGTTGATGTTGATGAATATTATCATTGATCATAATGTTGTGTTGAAACTGATCGTGATATTTATTAATAAAAAAAGGTAATAATTGGTAACAACAATATAAGGATTAAAGACAAGAAGCTATAATCGTGACTTTGCTTGATAACATGATATATTTTTTCAATCGTGAGTCGTTTAACTTAATACATAAATATTATTTATATACACATACAACTAAATACACGATAATAACTCACAAAGAAAGTTGAAACTCTGCATGAGGTTGAGTGTTCATCATCATCATTATCACCACTAAAATCAAGCTTTCTAAAGCCTGTCTTAAATATTAGCTATTTACAATCGGCAAGCTTCCTAAGCATTTTGTTATTATCATCAACACAAACACTCAGAGCCACTAATTAGTTGATAAATGTTACTCTAATAAAATCAAATTGATTATCGCGCTTGGTGGTGTTTAAATGCTATTCATTCAATGTTCATCATCATCATCAACTGTTGATACACTGTTAAAGAACCCGATCAACGCAATAATTTATTGTCAATCAAAATTGTAATCAAAGATGATCAACACTTGAGTAAAGTTATTACAACTTGAAACGATTCTTGATCATTGTAAAAAAAAGTAAGTGTAAAAAAGGTGTGATCAACTGGTTTCACTAAATCAAATTAGCAGAAACAAAAAGAAAACTATAACTCTTAATCAGTCAGGTTAATCAAGTTATAATCGTCAGAATTGAGCATATCAACAGAGAGAGAATCAAGAAAAAGAGAAAATCAAAACAGATGCAATTAATTTAACTATAAATTAACTTCTATCCTTTTCCTTTTCCCTTTCATCACTCGAAGAAAACACAGTTTGATAATCATCATTGTTTTGCTTTTTTCCCGTGTTGACAATTCAACACACTTTCAATGCTGGTGATAAATTGAGTGTTGATTTGTCCTGTCCATTGCAACTGTTGCTTCCTTTAAATGAAATGTTACCTGAAACAAAAGAGCAAAAAATTGTAATTTAATATTAATTATTGTAAAATAAGCAAACTAAACAGGTTTGAATTTACTCATTGCTTTTACTCAATTGTTCCCAAATTTGTTGCGTATTGTTTGATGTAACAGGTTTCAACATTAAAGTGAATTAATCATTATCCGAATAAATTGTGATGATATTTTTACAATCAAATCTGAAAAGAGAGAAACAGAAATGAGTTAATCATGTTTATAAATTGTAATGATCAAATGTTCAAAATTTTTCAAGGAAATCAAATTTAGAGGAAAATCAACTCTAAAACTGTTTATTAAATTGTTTTAACGCAGTTTTTTCTACCTCACTTTTCCGTTAATTAATAAATTAACAATTGAATGTAAAGGGTCAATCAGTAATGATGATTCTATAATTTTATATACATTATATGAATTAGTCGCTTAGATTATTGTTAGATTAAAATAAAAAATATTAGATATTAATAATAATTGTTTTTTTGAGGATAATGAAATTCAAATTTTTATATTGGAATCAGGTCATCATCATTATTATCATTTTTTATATTAAATTTCAGGTTGAAAAAGTAGAGGAAAAATTTCACATTTCTATACACAGAGTTGGAATGGAGAAGAAAAATTGAATTTAAACGATTCAATTGATCAGATTATCATTTGTGCCATACCTTAAAATCTTCTTCTCAACGATCATTTTCATCATTTTATGGCTTTCTTCAAGGTTTCTATGTAAGATTTGTAAAATTGATGAATGTGTATCGATATCAAAAATTGAAACTAATGATAGGTTGTAAAAACAATCAAGTTAAGTGTAGGGGGAGTAAAGGAGGAGTTAGATGATGAAAGAATATAGAAAAATGATGATGATAAGGATGATGATGAAGCTGATAAAAAGTGGATCTTGATTAGGATGAGGATTGAGAGAGGGATGAAAGTTCGATGTGTTTATGGTGAGAAACACAATGTAATATACATTCGTTATCTCAAATATACATCATCGTTGTTTCATTTTGTGAATGATGATGAGAAGGAGAAAGATGATTTCTGGGAGTGTCTTGAACTATCAATTGAGTATCTTTAGATACTGAGGTAAACTCTTAAATTGGCCTCAGGGTTAATCTTGCCTGAATTGGAAGATTTTTTGAAAGAAACCAGTCAACGTGGTAAGGAAAAAGAAAAAGTACAAAGACAGATTTGAAGAAGAAGCAACAAGGTAAGAGAGATGTTGTTGTTGCTGTTGATGATGATGATGATGATGATGATGAAACCAAGCAAAGAGCAGCAAAAGCCATAGATACTTTGTGTTCATGGGACTGGCTTGTAACGCCCCTTAACTGACCTTTTCGTTCAGCAATTATTTTGATTCCTCAAGTCATATCTGTATCTGTAAAAGAAATACATTTTATTTATAAATGCTCTGAAGCTCAAAGGAATTGGTGAAAATGACTTGTGTTAATATATTATCTTTTTTTCTTGGCCTGCTGAATCCAAGGTAGAAAAGGGTAAACAATGACTTATTGGTCAGTTTGTTATATTCACCTTTAATTGTTGACAATTTGAATATTGTGTTTCCAATAGACTGGTCAATTAGATTACAGATCAATAAACCAATTTGAGTCCAAAATGAAGATGATTGATTTCACTTTTGGCTTTGCAAAGGTAAGCATAATAACCTTGATTACCTTTCATCATAAGAGCCTAAGAATCCAAAGGAGAGCAAAAAGTTAAAGCTGAAATCAACCAAAATGATTCGTAAATGGCTTTTCAATAATAATAAATGTAAAACTGCTATTAAAATAAAAAAAGGTGAAAATGAAGGTTAAATGGTAACATTAGTATCAAGGTAAGAAAAAAGAGATTCTTACCTATTGGACAATGTGAAAAGAAGACGGAAAGAAAGACTTTCAAGTTTTAAACCAAGTTATGTTGAATACCTTTTCTTAAGGTGTAAAGGGTTCTTTTTGCGGTTCACCGCAGAATAATGGCTTCATCTTCAAACTTATTTTTCCTTAAACGTTCTCTTTTTATTCCTGTGTTTGCAGTTTTTTGGAGGTAAAATGAAGGCACAATCATGACAACAAGAAAACTGAGGTAATATATATTACCAGCTAACAGAATTGATGTTTTTTCAATGAAACACGCAATTCTGTTTATGGCTTTTCTTTGCCTTTCACTTCTTTTTACCTTTGGTCATTTCTTTATGATTATCATTATTATGGCATATGGCTTAAGGGTTCAGTGTCAACCTTTTAATTTGATTCATGCGGAAATCAAATCGCCATCATCTATGGTAATAACAATTAAACCAGCTAATCATCTTCATCAAACGTTTATTACCACTCGAAATGGTTAAATATATCCAAGTATCCAGAGTAATTTAAATGTCAACATTACCAACCAAGGCAATGTTATTATAAGGTTAAATCGGTCAGAAGAGGAAAAGAGAGAGAGAAAGCTTGATGAAATAATTAAGCCTTGATCTTTTTTTTTTGAATTCCGTAATCATATCAAACCAAATGATGGCTTAACCAGTCGAGTATTCAACTTGAGAAACCAATTTAAAAGCCAATCCAAGTTTATTGTTATTATACTTGGATAAATCCATGGATCAAGCAATTGACTCAGAAATGTTTGCCTTCAAAGAAAACTCTAATCCAGTGTGACAAAACTGCAAATTCAAATCGGTTCAGCTTTTTACAGATAATCACAAGCAAAAACAGCTAAAAGTGAACACAGAAAGTTATAAATTGACTTTGTAAACACGGCATAATCACAATTAATCACATTTTGTTAAAACAAACATTGAAGTTAAAAATTGAACCCTTTTCAGAAGACAATAGCTGATTGACAAAAGATATGAAAGCTGAGACCTCAAAAGGGGAAAAGGAAATTGATTGAGAGCAAATTGAAATGAGCGCGTTTTACAAAGATGAGAAATGATCAAGGTTGACAGAAAAGGTCAAAAAATTGTGCAAAATGAATATAAATGATTATAAATGAATGTAAAAAATTGAAAATAAATAAATTCAACAATGAGATGGTCCAAGAGATATCAATGATGGATATGAGAATCTTGAGCAAAGAAGTGACTACAAAAACGATTGAAGGAGTAAAACGAGTAAAGGATTGATCATTAGTAGCAACTATCAGTCAAGTATTGATGGTCAATAGAAGAGGAAATTAATTGTATTAAAAAATGGAAAGAAACTGGACAATATAAGTATAATAGGATATTTGGGTTAAAAAAATGTTTCAAAATAACGGATTCCAAATGTTGACATATGTTTGTAGTTTTGTCAACATTGAATCAACAGCAAACAAACCACAATTGATAGCCAACAAGAGCAACAAGATTGGCGACAAGAAGAAAAAAGTAAAGAAAGCTCAAAAAGCTTGACCTTCCGTTGTTAAAAAACGGACTTCAAATGAACCTGGAAAGGTTGATAAAAGGTCAGTCTCTCATGCCTCTTTACATATTAAATTTTTGGTCATCCAAGGGTCAGTAAAATGATCAGGCTTATAACAAATGAGGAAAAATTGTAAGCAAAATAATATAAAAATATGAAGCCAAGTGCAACCCAAATCATAGTTAATATCAATAACAACATCAACCGGTCAACTCCTTCTTGTCAACGTTATCTCAATAGTATCTAGTAAATAAAGAATAAAGAAAGCTATTTTAAGATGAAATGCTATTTTCATCTCTATTTTCATCATTACCATCATGATCAACAGGACAGCCCTTTATCATCACCTTTAACCTCACTTTTGTGACAACTTTCATCCTCATTTTCACCCTTTTTGTGTAGTTACCAGAAAAATACAAATCATTGACAAGTCTAATCACTAACCTTTACAACCAAATTAACCAGTTTTGTGATAAAAGGTTTCAATTTTACATTCTTCAATGGATTCTGGTTCAAATTGAAAATGGTTAATTTGCTTTCCGCGAAATGATTAAAACTGATTAACAAGTAAGAAGCTTAACAGGTAAAGGAAAAGGTTGAATAATAAGTGAAACAAAATTGTTCATCAAATTTACTGGAAACGACTTAAATAACAAAATGCAAATTAAAACTAGCTATTAAATTGTTATGCTAATGTTCAATGGATTTAGCTGTATGTCAAGAATGAATTGAAAGGTAATTTTAATTAAAACATTGAATTCATTTGCTTCAATCAACCTTCTTGGATTAACATTGAATCAACATCTTGTGTGTTAACCTTGTTTTTCATATTGTTCACGGTTTTGGATCCGTTTAATTGTTGTTATAACCATTGTTTGTTGACCATTTAAATTAAGACAATAACAGAGTAACAATCAAGGCTTATTTCAATTACAACAGAGATTGTTGATTGTTATCATGCATTACTAATCATCATTGAAAAGCAAGCTTAATTGTCCCAAAATGAATATGTAATTTTGTTTGTTAAAGTGAATGGAAGGACTCTGGAAAGACTGAAAGGTTGATTAAAGGCAACTAAACACTGAACAAAACAAAACCTGTGAAAGGTAATTTAAGATAATTTAAGGTAATCTAAGGTCAAGTGTAAATTGTTGAGTTGATCATTTAAGTTGATGGTGATGATTAAGGAATCAAGGTTTACTTTGATGATCAACACTTAACACCAAGATAATCTTACTTGGCTGATGTCTATTTTAACTGTATTATTCAATTGTAAATATTGATCTTTCATTTTAAATCTTTTAATCTACTTGACTTAGTATTATTATTATCATTCCCTATTGACAGTTTACCTTAAGAATTGACTCATCAAACATGAAAATATATTATAAGATGAGCAATGTTGAATGAATGAACAGAATATAAAGGAATGAACAAAACAAAATTAAAGTTAACCATGAAATTGTAAACTGTAAACAATGTTTTTTGTATTCAACTAATTCCTATTGAAAATTTTCATTCTGCCATCTTATTTACAGATGATCATGTTTACCATGTTTTTGGTGCTCATCACAACTATCAGTTTAACGAGCACATGATTGACATGAATTCACCTTGTTACGTGACTCGCCAGCGTTTTGTTATCAAACAAATGGCTCAAGAAGAAGACGCGAGTTGAGACTGGTTCAGTTTAGTCAGTAACCAATAAAAGCCATTTTGAGTCCGATTAACCTGACTATACAAATAAACAATTTACATTGAAATAAGATTCAATTTAATAGATTTTCAGGATTGATTGAAAATGTTTCTAAACGTATTGATCAGCCTTTAAAACCAAGCATCTAGGTTTGAAATTGAAAGGAATGGTTTTCGGATTGAAAAAATCACCTCTTACCAGTTCGAGGTTTATATCAACACATTGGATTTTCACAGCAAAATAATGCAGAATAACATTAAATTATAATGTTCTGAGTTTAATCTGGAAATCATTATTTGGTTTGAACCAAGTTGAATTTCTAGATTGTTTAACCAGCTTGGCTGATTTGAAATCATTCATGAGTGATTTTCATTTAGTTTTATTTGTTTTCAAAAGCGCATTTTGTCGCAATTCTGTCTTTCTTAAGCGAGATAAAAAGTGTGAAGCCATTTTACTTGGAAATTGATTAAATCTGAAAATTGTTTTGATTCGGATGGAAATGATTTGATATCGTTTGAAATAAACATTGGTCGTTGAACAGTAAACATCTCTTTATAATTCAATTTAGCTGAAATAAGAGGAAACATCATAATTGAAGTTAAACAAGGAACAGCCTATTGTATTAACCATTGACAATGGCTTACATCTCGTGTATCATAATGCATAGGTTAATCGCAAGATTTAATTCACTTTTAATATTTAGTCTCTCTCAATATTCACAATTAGTAAATAAGCAAGTCAATAAAGCACTGTAATACTTTATAACCCTCAATGAAAAAGGTTAGGTTAAATAAAGGTAAAACCAAGGCGAGGTGACTCCATTATTCACATGATTAAAGCTTTCACTTTATGATTACCTTTTTTTATAATATACTTATATTATTAGAACCATAGTCACAATCGGAAGTCAACTCTGACCTTTTTAAGTCCAAAGGGAATGGCAAAAAAAAACGGAAACTAATTTGAATCAAAGACGCCAACACATAAAAATAACAGTCACAGGTTTGGCTCAAGATTCAAAATCAACTTAAAATCAAGCTCAAGATTGAAAGCCTAAGTCAAGCAAAAGTCACAGTTCAAAGGCTAAAAGGTTAATTAACCTGAATGTTGACAATCCTGGAAGATGTTGAAAGTTCATTAAAAGGTTTAAAAATTTTCATGGTTTGAGATAATTTCCAATGGATTCCAATGGTCTTAAAGGGGATAAATACTTGCAACGAAAAGCTGAACCTGAGTCAATAAAGCGACAAAATTACCTTGAAAAGGTTCACCTTGATGAAACAGCGGCATGATAATGGATGGTTATACTGATGTATGTAAAGGATAAATCAAAGTGTAAACAATGTTAGACTCAAAACCAGAGTAAACAAACAAATCTCTCTTTCTGAACACATGATGAATCAAATTGCAGATCAGTTTTTACTTTTGAATTGAAGCCTTCATTTTTGTGTCAACCTTAAATTGGTTAAACAATTGATTAGCCTTTAATAATAGGCAAATGCCAAAGGGTAAACCTTTCCTTACCCTTTTGTCTTGTTGCTGGTCATGCTCATTGTATTTCATTATGGTACATCAACTGACCCTAAAGCAAGTCTTAAACATGCAAAAACATGCTTCTTCTCACCTTTAAACTTCATCAGCATCTCTCATCATCTTCCATCATCCCTCATCACTATCATCTTGCTGATCATCTTTTTGTTGAGAATAGAGAAAAAACTCTCGAAAAACAATCAATGATCAACTTAGTTGGTCAACACTTTAAATGATGATGATGAAGGTTTGAGTGTCCAAGACTGACCCTCGATGAATAAACGGTGAGTTTGTGTGCGGCCTTAAGGGTATCGCTCTTAGTGACCTCTTCGCCAGGGGTCTTATTGTATCCACCATATTCATTTAACTTGTTTACCGAAGAGATTGGTTACGGCTAACTTAATTCTTAATCTTTTTTCCAAAATACTTTTCTTCTTCTTCTTCTTTAAGTTGACCATCCACTTTCATTTCAATTCATCAATTGTTCACTCAATGATTTCCTATCAACAGGGTCTCATCATCATCATTACCATCATCATGTCAACAGTAACAATGATTCAATCGACATTTTACTTCAACCGTCTTTGGCCTTTGCTTTAACTTCAACTTCTTCTGTTATGCAAAGTAACAATCGTTAATATTCAACCACTTTTTACTTGTTAATTCAATTCCCTTTTACTTCACACAATAAACATCTTCACATTGACAGAAAATAACTTCTCACTATTATCTTTATTTTTGCCAAGTGAATGTACAATTCAGTTCAGGGGAAAAAATAACACGAAAAAAAAACAAAATTTTACATTTTTCACATCAAGTTTGGCTTGAAATGTAAAAATGTTATCAAATGGAAAAGGAAATCTTTGTTAGCATCAAATCATCGAAAGTTGTTGATATAAGCATTTAATGGTGAAAATCTATATTCTTGTGACTTCAATAGTGAAAATAATTACAGTTTTCATTTCCAACTTTGCTTCGTATTCACTCAAATCGAAGCAAACTTTTGATTTAAAAGTTATTGATATTTTCATAAACATCAAGCGTTAAACTGAAGGTTGGAGGTTTGGGTTACAATATTGTTCAAGTTACAATCAAAAATTTCCATTCCATCATTTCAAAGTCAAAAACTCAAAACTCAACAATATCTAATGTTAGTCTGATTGTAAATCAAATGTTTCTCAGAATCGCACTTTATCAATCAACAGAAAAAAACAAAAAATTAGAGAAATTGAACAATAAGAAGCATCTTATATATTAATAACGTTTTGGAATTTTTCTGTCAAAATTTCTTGCCCTTCTTTATAAATCATGAAAAATAGCACAATAAAGTTCACAAGATACCCAAAAGTAATGGATCTACTGATTACCAGGAATCAGAATCATCTTCTTTATTCATTATCATTCAGCCAACATTTAACCCAATCATTTAAATTTCAAGTCAGTGAGCTTTTTGAACCATTCAAATAGCATTATTGATGGTTGACTTTGAAATTTTTGATATTTGAGCAAAAATGTGATCAATTATTGAGTCTTAAGTGAAAGTTAATCATTGAAATAGTCTGTTTAGTTCAGAGAGGTTTTACATTGCCGACAATTTAATTAGAGCCAAAAATGTTTCTTGCAATTAACCAATTGATTAAAGGCAGGGCAAACCACAAACTATCAACATGTTATTGTCTTGAATTTTTAACCTTCAACCTTTTTGTGGTTAACCTTTGTTTTAACAATGTTTCATCTTGAGGTGAAACCATGAAACGATGTAATACAATGTAATAACAAGTTTCAATGTGTATTAATCAGAAATGGGCAAAAACTCAATTTCCGTTGTGGTTAATTAACAATTAAGAGGAGGTTTCATTCAATAAACAGCAAATGAATTATTATTATGATTAAAAAAAAGGTTCAAAATCCGGATCAAACAAAAGGTTAACAATTGAAGCCAAACCTAGAAACAAGGAAACCAAAGTAAATACATTAAAACAAAAGGTAAAGTTAATTGTTACCAATTGGTGTCTTCAAATGGTAATCATGGTTAACATTGAGATCAATTACTTTAAACAGTTGAAAATGAAAACTATGGTTAAGGTTAGAGTGAAATTATTGAATCTATTAAAGGAATCATTAGCCAATGAATCAATCAATACAAATGATCTTAAATGATCATCTCATTGTCATTGCACCTTTGATCAGGTTAAATCACTGATGGTTATTAAAGTTAATCAATTCCAATGTGGGTAAGGTTAAGAGTTAATTAACCTCAACAAATACCATGTAAAGGTCATTTCATTTAATTTACAAATTGTTACAATTTAAATGATCACAATTGACTTTCACAAAAGCAGAAAATGTTTTCCACTTTTTGGCTTAAGGTTAAATCATTATCAATCATTTAAACAGTAAACTTTGATTTGCAACTAAATTGCATTTAAATTGTACAAGAATAGACAACAATTTATCCTACAGAATTGTTGATTGTTCAATTTATTGAACAAAATTACCATTTAATAAGGAAAAATCGCTTTTCTTTTCTGTAAAAACAAATATTCTCGATCAACTGTTAATTGTTTTTGAATTTTTGATTTAACCTGATTTTGTTCAATTATTAATTATTGGTTTCATTCCTAATTAATGTTGATTACAAGTCAAGTTAATTTAATTTGTTAACAATATTTTTGGATTTTACAGTAAAATCAATTTTAGTGGTTTCACTTTGTTTTTAAGGTAAACTTGTTGATTCGCAAATTGATTAACAACAGTGAAAATAAGGTTTGGTAATTTGATTAACAAATTAGAGTTTAATTGGAAAATTTGTTATTAAAATGAGTTAACTGTTAATTGTTCTTGATTGTGATTTAAGGATAAAATTGCCGAGTTTAATCATTTAAATGAACAATTTTTAAAGTATATTTTTAGTTCAACAATTTATTTTTGAAAATCTTTTGTTGAAACATATTTTCATTTCAAATTTTAAATTAACTTAAAGATTGATTTTTGTCAATTCAAAGAGAAATTGAAATTTCTAAATTCAAATGTTAATTGCTGTTAATAAACAATTTTACACTTTTACTTATTGCAATTTAAAGCTTAAAAATGAACTAAAATTTAGCCGAATTGAACGGAAACCAGTTTGAATGAAAATATTTTGCAGTTTTAATCATCTCTCAATGGTTTTAAATGAAGTGAAAGTTTAATTGTGATAGTTAACTGATCAATATTAGTATTAAATGAAGAGAGAGAGAGAGAGAGAGAAAAGAAGGTGAAAACTGGATAATTATCGCAACAGGGAATTAAATTGTCTAATGGTTAATAGCTATTCAAATGAAGTGAATGTTAACAATGATTAACTGAATCCCTGCTGATTGTTTTAGATCAATTTAAAGGTTGAAATGTAACTTAAATGAGTGTAAAATATGAATCAATAATCAATGATACAGATTAATCTGAGAACCAGAAAAGGTGTCAATTAAACGATTTGTAAGGTGAATCTGGTGATCTGGTAATCTGGATGAAACACCAGTTTTTCATTTTAAAATTGTTACTCAAAAGATTTAGTGAGAATTGATTTTACCCAAAAAATGATCAAATTAACCTGGCATTATTACCAAACATTAATTGGAGTCTCAATGAGATTTCAACAATTAAATGTGAATCATTTGAGTGTTCAATTGGCACACCTAAAAGCATCCTCTGGAGCAAATGACGGATTATTGTTGATGATTAAACTTATAATAAGCTTGAAATGTTTAACTATAATCAACTAACCAATTAAATGGTGCACAATATGATGTTGTCAACAAATTTGGAATTTAAATGAACAAAAAAAGAAATTCGTTTTTTTGGTGAAAAAAAATTGTCATTCATTGTTAACTCTCAACAAGTTTCAATTGTTGATCCATCATTGAGCTCGGAAGTAATAACGATTGGTTGATAATCATTCAATTTGATTGATCATTTCAACCTTTTGATTGATTAAATTTATTAGCTTTTACAATCATTAATTGATTACCAAAAATAAACTCAACATTTTTACCTTTAGCATTGTAATCAAGTGAATTTGTGTTTTTTTTGCTTTGGCAACTTGGATATTGTTTGTAATAACCTTTCAAATCACACATTTGATTTTCTTAATTGTTCATCATTTATCCAATTATCCATCATTTTGTTACACAGAAATTTAACTTTTAATGATTATAAATAGCTTCATGTGATTATATTAAATTATCCTGAAACAAATAGGTTGAAACAGTTTAAAGTATTTGATTAAATCCTGTTTTGTACGGTAAAAATTGTACAAATTATGATTTGTTTTCCTTTCATTTTGCTTCAAATTGGTTTGAAATAATCCTAATTTTAGTTACAGATAATAACATCTAATTGTGTCTGTAATTTGATCGCCAATTTAGTTGTGATCGTAAGTAGATTGATAATTGTTCACATTTAATGCTTGTAAGTTGAAAAGTGAAAATAAAATGACAACAAAATGAGGTTTTTTAAGGGCAAAATGTTGAATGTTGGTTAAGATAGATGATGATTTCAGCCAATGATTGCGATTACCATGATTATGATGATTAACAGGGAGCAATTAATGAACAAGATAATCATTGTTATTTTGGGCAAAAATGTGGTTCCTTTCGAGTAAAAAAACAATTAGACTGATTAGTTTTTTTTTGCTGGATGATGATACCTTTTACTGGTAACAGTGTTTATGGTATCATTGATAGACAACCCATAATCAATGAATGTTTTGTTGTTTCCTTCATCGTCTTCATCTTTATCCTTCTCATTTTCATCATTATTTTCATGTTTCCACTCAACAATGACTAGAAATGGATGAAGAAGAAGAAAAAAAAAGAAATGAAGAAAGGTAAAACTAAAATGATTCTTACCTTCTTTACCATGTAAAGGTTAAAATGATGTTCACACTGTTTTAAACTGACTATTACCTTGTTTTGCCTTTTCTGCTTCATCTTTGGTCAATCATTTGTAACTTGTCGATCAATTGGTTTTCATCCTTGATTGGCATCTTTAAGAATCAATCAGACTTCAATTTTCATCATTAACAATCAGTAAAATAATGATAATAATAGCAATAATAGTAATGGTAATAATAATGATATTAACAATCAACACAAAAAAAAATATTCACAAAGCAACCAACCCGTTGTAATAAGTTAACGTTCCCTTGTTTCTATGCCTACATAATGGCGTTTTTTTGTTTCATTGAATCTAAAAAATGTGAATAGCTTTTTTTTACACTTCATTTTTAATTTAATTTGGACAAATTAATTTACAATTTTGAAAATATTTGATTTATTAATGTATAAGTTTCATGTTACATCTGTATTTACACAATAAATTGGAGCGCTAAATTGCAACATTTAATCAGCAAAAAGTTACAATCTAAATGACCATTACAGCCTCAATGGTACATAAATGTGTTAACATCTTTACATGTTTTTATTGATTTGACTTGATACATTTTTGATTGTCTTCAATCACCAAATTGCATGTTTGTAATTGAAAATGTAAACACCAATCCAATTTGAATTGAACCATGATATATGTTTGACGGTCTGGATGGGAAACCAATTCTGTCATCAACCCGATACAGGCTGAAACACTTTGACGACTTGTTTATTGATTATTGATTGTCATTGCTGTCAAATAGCTGGAAGGGGTTACGGTTGATACATTAAATTTACGCTCAAGAGGGATGCTCATTATGATGGTGCTGATGCTGGTGAATGATCAAAAGGATGATGCTGGTGATGATAACAAGATGATGAAAAATAATAAAGACTCATGAATTAGATGGTGATTATGTGGTGTGTAAAACGCTGCAGGCAAATTAAATTGTCCTCAAGGCTGGCGTCTTAATTGTGTTTATCTGTATTTGTCTCAACCTACTCCATCTAATCTATTTAGATTGTTACAATTAACTGTTTTCGTTGGGTTAATTTTTAATTTGGATGGCTATTAAAATGATGCTCAATACAAATTGGTTTGTCACGTTTATGCTTACGGCAATCAATTGACTTCTCACTTTTCAATTTAACCTATTATCAACACCTTTCTGTTAATCACAATTAACTCTTGTTTTAACTTGTGGTTAACTTTATTTTCTGGCTCAATCAATATCATCAAGTTGAATCAATTGATGGATGACGAGTTAATCTCTAATGTTCATTAATCAATCAAGAACAAATCAAATTAGCTTGTGTATCTTTAGATGGTCAAATTGCTAAGTGTATTTCAATCAATACGAAAGGATAAGATGATTACAACCTCAATTGATCATCATTAAATTCCAGAATTTGGAAAAAAAATTTCACTGCAAACAATTGATCACATATCTTTCAATGGAATTAGATTTGGTGAATATTATCAATAATCGTTATCATTATAATTGTAACTGACTATCCAGATGGTGATTTGAAATGATCATTTGACTAATTGGGATTTTGGTTTGGTTTTTTTGTCATTTGGGTAACATTAACAAAATTATCGTTGGCTGTAATTTAAATTACAGGCCATTTTACCTAATATTTTGTTTGTGTCCATTTTCATCATTAAACTTGGCTGCTATGAGGGGATAAAAAGAGAAGAGTCAATTTTGTACAAAATGCAAATCAAAATTAACATGTAAACTCAATATTATTCAAATTAACTTCGGTAATGGACTTGATTTAAATGTTTTCCTAAATTGATTATGTTTCGTTTTCAGCAATTTTTATTACCTTTAACGTTGACTCTTCACCAGTTCAAAATACTGATTCCAATCAATAGACCAAAAATGTTGAACCTTCAACTATCTGATCTTTAATAATAATCATTTGTTTCTCAGCAATCAATCCGACAATTAAGTTAAATGATGATAATGATGATTTGAGGAACAAAAAAGGCTGTCATTTTGTCGCCCTTCCCTTTCAAATGAAACATTATATTGCAACAAAATTATGGTCAACATCAGAATATTGATGAGAATGATGATTGGATAATAATTGGGATGATGAGAGGGTGGAATTATGAGTGAAGGAAACCTCCGAGTTGGTACTAATTATTCAAATAAGATTATTAATTTAAATATTATTCACAATTAATATTTCTTTTTCCAGACTTGAAATGGACAGTAAAATATTCTTGTCATTGTTGACGTAAACATTATGGATCTGCTATATCAGATAATGGTATCTGATAGGAAATAGTTGATCCAACATTTGGTGAGTAAATTTAACCTTTGGAGTAAAATAATCAAACTATCAATTTATTATTTAATTTACCAATTTGTATGGATCTTATTTACTGCGGCAGATTGTGAGCCTAGTCAGTATCATCTGTTCAATAAATTAAAATTTAATATAATGTGATTCCTTCCGCAGAAGTGTTGAAAATTCCAAATAAACCTGGAAATGGCCGAGTCTGACTTCTCCATGTTTTATGTGACTGCGTTTCAAACAATCGTTTCTAATGGGTCAAATTAATCATGCTGTGTTTAATTGTGGAGTGATAATCATTTTAAAATAGTCCGATAGTCGCAATTAAAAAGGCAATCTTGCCATAAACTGTGTATTACTCTGGAAATAACTTATTTTGATGGCTTTTCAAACGATTCCAGCTTATGCAAACAAACATAAATTCCAGTGGAAGATACCTTTCAATCTGGTTTTGATTGTTGAATGGACATAAACTATAATTATAGTAACAATAAAAGACTTGAAAAAAGTGTAAAAAGTGATAAAAAAATGGACTAAAAAACAAAAAGGTTAACAAGGTACAAATGCTTGCTTTCATAGAGTTTAAGACCTTTCTTTTAACTCGCCAAGACGTTATCATTAAATTATCAGGTGAGGCATCAATTAAATTAGCAAAATCTTTGGATTGTCAATGATAAGGGAAACCTCAACCATGGTGTAATGAAACCTCAATGATTCCTAATTTATTAAAAGGTAATCACCATCATCAACATCATCAAGGTAACCACAAAACTTGTTTTAACCTTAGACTTTAATACCTCAGCTTGGTACAAGTATTAATACAGCATTAGATGAATAGACAAGTCTCAAATTGAATGATACAAGGTAATTCAAATTAGGTGATTTGGAAGAGAGAAAAAAATTTATCCTAATTGAAAGAAACGCTGAGAATGATCAAGATGAATATCTAATCACATTGTATAAATAATAACATTAAATATCATCTCTCTTGATCCTCTTCTTCAAATCTAACCTTTCTTTCAACCATCTTCATCTAAAATTTACATATTTTCCCCATTCCTTTGTTATTCATCTTATTTCATCTTTCCTCTTCCTTTTCCTTCTTCTTTTTCAATCTTTCACTTTTGAACAAATCTTTAATCTGATCCTGATCATTGATCAATGATCAATCACAAATAGATTGATTAAATTAATTAACTAAAGCCACGAGTCAAGTTGTTTTTTGTACTGTAAATGTTGTAAGGTTGTAATGCTTTGCTTTGGATGGTTAATTACTGCAGGCCTAATCAAAATTATCCGCTATTCAAGTAATTATTTGCTTTTTGTTCACTGAAACAAACAAAACACAAAATAATTATTAATCTGTTATCTATATTCATCAGTCAATGTAATGTCTTAACTCAACAGGGAATGTCAACTCAGCATGATATCAATTCAATTTTCATTGGTACGTGTTTCCTTGTTTATGTTTACTGTGAGTAAACACAATTAAAAATTTATACCAACTGTCATGTTGATTAACCTTCAGGTAACACTCTGCTAAACAACTCATCTGATCAAGAATCAGCTAAAAGTACAACAAAAATAGGCATAAAAAAATTGAAAAAATAAACCATTCCAAATCAATCAAATTGGTAAACTTGTAAATCCAAGCAAAAGAATTACCTTATTGCCTTAATCAATTCATAATCATTTTCCCATTCCAGTTGAATGTTAATTCACATTATTTGTACCACTTTCATCTCAATAATAGGTAAGAATCAAGAAGAAATCTTACTTTCTCTCTCTCCTTCATTCATATGGTTATGATTATGGTTATAATTTTTCACTTATATCATTTTACCAAAAAGTGAAAGGATCATAAGAATAGAGGAATAAAATAAAATCTAATTTGATGCTCATCCGGTTCATGGGGCTTTTGGGTAACCATTTTCACCATCGACAGAAACAGAATTGATGTTAGCATGGGGTCAATATTACCAATAAAATATCTCTGGTTTCATATCTGGATAAACAGTGAAATAATAATGATAAAAGGTTAAACACATATTGAGTTGCCTTCCTTTGCCTTTGTAAACCCATTTGTATGGAGTCTTTCTTGATCAACAACAACCATTTTCCTCTCTGTGTAAAAATTACATTCAAATGGTTGAAATTTTAACAGTTAAACAGACAATAATTCATCACAGAAATCATGAGAAATTTAAAAGAACATCAGAAATGAAATTATTTCCATTCTAATAGTCAATCACAGCTGTAGAGTTGAAGTACGGCTAATAAGTATTCAGCAATTGGAAAGTCTCTTTTTTAACATTTCAGTCGCATTTAATGATTACATCGGCCATTAATTTTAAGATGAACCATTCTCATCTAATTCAATTTATCCAATCCCATCTAAATTGGACAAGCTGTCCAAATATTTTGTCCTCAAATCACATAAACTGTTATCATTAAAAAGATATACATTAAATCAATTTGCCAGCTTATACTTTACCTTAATTATGTGCCTATCCAGATTGACTTTCATTTTACAGATACTGTAATAAAGCTGACCAGTTGAAATATTTAAATTATTGTTCACTAACATTGACTACAATATGCACAGATAACCGTTTATAAGAGATAAATTTAATGGACAAATGTGAATGTAAAGATGTTTTAAATTACGTATTTAGAATTGAAAAGAAGAGAAATGAGTTCAGTGAAATTGGAATTTATCTGAACAAAGTAATAGTTCAGAGAGAAAAAGCAGCTTGAACAGTTAAATATGCAGGTTGAATCATTGTGTTCCCAGTGAAACTGAATCATTATTTGATTTCCTTTGGATTCAGACTGGATCATTGTCGTGTCTTTTCAAATTTTATTTTTGCTTCATCGACTAGTTTTTGGTTAAAATTGAGTTTACTCAAGATAACCAGTTAACCAGTCGATCGTTTCCGAGTCCTTGAAATTTAATAAGAATTATAGATAGATTTATTAATTCTGATCAGAATTCTCGAAACAATCATTAATATTTTTGTGTCTTTGATGTTGAAGCAATTTTAAGTGATTTCTGAGTTACATTGTAAATACTCATTCCTTAACTTTTCGTTGCTTTCAATTCTTAACCGGTTTCAAGTGCAAAAAACATGAGAGGTTGAGCTATTTAGGGAAATTACTAGATGCAAAGTATTTAAATATCGTTTGAATGACAAATTGAATTTGCTAATAGCAGTAATTTTGTGGTATGAAAGCTCATAGCAATTATATCAGTGATAGATGTGATCAGCTCAAATAGATTATTACTTTTCTTGTTAAAGTGAAATCAGTTCAAGTCTTTCGTTTCAAAACTGTTTTTAGTTTTTTTTTGAGTTTCCCAAATTCAATTGTTCTATGGCTTCAGATCTTCAGCCAGAAGACTAAATTTCAATAAGGAATCGACCTTTTATGCCGATTAGTAGATAATTCCGAGCTCAATAGGATATAAGATGTAAGTTTCAACTTAGCTTTGGTAGATTGAAACTACTGATTCCAATCCCTTCGAGTCCATAATTTACTTAAACTGTCATTTTAACCTTTTATAATTTTTTGCGGCAATCAAAAGCATCTAAACACTATTTATACAGCCAAAGAAAGAGGAAATTACAGATTGCCATTAAATTGTATTAAATTGAAATAAATGTAGTTATTCACAAGAAACAAATACATACAGTAGTGCCATCTAGTGAGCTGATTACAAACTAATATCCCTAAAATTGCAATGCTACATTGAAGCGACAATTTTATTTATCCAGCACTTATAATAGATTAAAGGTTCACATTTCGTATTTTATTTAACCAAATGGCAAACTAAGGATAATTTTCAATATTTAGAACTTCAAAGTTACAAATTATCTTCTTAAAAATCCAGTTATTAAAACATTGAATGTATATTCAAATTGCAAACAATCTGGTAATGCCTTTGACCATCACAAATAATTTGAGTTACTATGACTTTTCCGAATGTAACAGTTCAAGATCTTATTTTACTCGGTTCAACCTTCAAATCTACTGTCATTAATTCTAAATCAACTGTTAAATCAGATCGATCAAATTTGTATTGATATTTTGGAAATTTGTTTATATTAGAAAGAAAATTCTTATATCTTTTTCTTAGTGCGTTCAACAAATTGATTATCTATGAGCTTAAAAAGGGTTACATATTGGGATGATTGTTTCTATTTAGTAAATGTTTCCATGAGTGTTTTAAATTTTGTTGAGAAACAGTTAAATTGGTATGATTACCATAAAGTTATTGGTTTATAATTGCATCGTTACTGAATAATTTTGCATGGAAACTATGGAGCCTTTGTGTTTATACAATTTACCATAAGACAAAATTCATTGATTTACCTTTTGAATAACTAAATAGATGTTTCACTGTGAATTATTTTAATTTGTATATTTTTTTCTGTGTGGATCATCTTTTTCCCTTCCTTACCAATTTATTCATCTTAATCCATCTTCGTGCTGTGAACAATGTTGTAAAAGTCTAATGGTTTTGGTGAAAAGCCAAAATCAATAGAAGAAAAGAAAGCTCTTGATTCAGGTTTGGGTGGTAACCAAATCAAAATATTTTCAGCTCGTTTGTTTCCCTTGAACCTCAAAAAATCTAAAAACTAGATGAGTTGGTCAATTTTGCGCAAACCAATTGTTTAATCTATCCATTCAATCATGATGGAAACTCACATTTTGCCTAATATTCAACAGAATCACGAATGTTGATATGATTGAAGAAACTTACAAGTAAATAATAGATGAACCCTTTTATCCTTTTCTTAATTCTAATACCAATTGTAAAGTGATTGGATTGAATAATTTAAAATAATGGGATATTTTAAAATCCACATTTCAATTTGTATGCAAAAACAGACACGAAAATCAGATGTAAAAAGGTCCAAAGTAAATCCAATGAGAAAAAGGTTGATTGAATTAGAAGAGATGAAATGGTTACAACATTGAATTAAGGTTACCGAAATGATGGGAATTAATGATGAATAGTAATTAACTTAGTTTAAATTGAGTTAAACTTGGAAGTTGCATTAACGTAACATTTGAAATGAAAATTGAGTCTAAAATGCTGTTTAACCAAAATCAATTTACAGAACATGTTAATTTAAATTTGTGTATTTTTTAAGTGGAAAACTAAATTGTTGAGTTAAATAGAATCCAAAAAACACTCAAAATATACCCAAAAAGATGGTTGAATGAAATGGAAGTATAATAATAATCAGATAATGAGAAAACAAAGCAAATGATTAAAGTGAATATGATTTTATTTTCAAACTTTAGTTACAAATTAAAATGTACACAATTGATTAGGAACAATAAATTACAATTATAACTTTGAGTATTTTGCCTTTTTTAACTCCAAAAAAGACGATTTTGAAAGGTTTTTTTTTGATTTCAAAAAGGAGTCAAAGGAATACAAAAACACTGGATAAAACAACAAAAAACATTGGTAAATAATTCAAAACAAATCATAGCAATTCTTGCATGGTTTGCTTATTTTCACAAGCATTAACATCATCAAGATGACAACAACGAAGATGATTGTTATTACAATGAAAACAATGATGTTTTCAATTGTCTTGAAGGTGAAAGATATTGTTTTTTTTCCTGAAAAAATCACAAACTCAGCAAAATGGGAAACAAAGGTTGATTTTAAAACAGCAAAAAACAATTCACATTTTGTATATTTGAATCAAAACCATTAATTTTTCACTCTTCATAATTGATAGTGAATCTGAACAATCTGATTAATACTGGGTCTTGGTGGTTAAACAGTTGATCTTTTTGTCATTTCATTCAAGATCATTTATTTATGATAGCTGTTGATTTAACAAAATAATGAAAATGTCAATGAAACGTTGTTGATATTGGGTTTGGGTTTGGGTTGAGTTTTTGGCGTTTTTGTTTCAAATTATTGTCAATTCTCATTTTAGCTGTTTAATTACCGATTAGAAAACATTAATTGCCAAGTTAATTAAGTGAAGGAAGACGTATTAAGATAATAATGATAATTAGTTAACTTTGTGTTGATGAAGACAAAAGATGGTTGTTTTAACATCGACGGAACGAGTTTACATTTATATCTGAGATAGACTTTTTGTTTTGGCTTTTGTTTGTCTTCCTTGGCTGCATTTGGATTTGTTAATCCGAAAGGAGACGATTAATAGCACCAAATAATTAACAATTAATCAGCTGATCAATCGTTGTAATAGTTTAACAGTCACTGTGAATATAGTTAGAAATGCATTTACTTTGTTTCAATACAATTAGAGACGGTTTAGAAGAAAGATTAAGATAATCATCAAGACAAATTAAGTTTGTGAATGAAAGCTTTTGTTATATTATTAGATTTCAAGATTTAGGATTGATGATTCAAGATATTTTTCACTGATTTGTGTGTGATTAACCAAACGAATGAAAAGGTTTCTCTTTCAATTTAACTGATATGCAATATATTTACATGGACTAAATATATAAAATTTATTTGCACCTTAAATTGTCATCTTGATGATCATCGATTCACTACAGTTGAAAGCAGCTGATATAAGATGTAAGCAAGAAGAGCAAAGACCCGAAGAAGCAGCAGCAAAATTTTGAGTATCAAGTGAAAAATATACAAATTTATATTTTATAATATATAAATTATCTTATAAGATTGGAGATTTTGTCTGTTATTCCATGTCTTTTTTTTCATATATTTATAACCATATATTATTAAATTTTCAGTGTTAGTGCTAAATGTACTTCTGTCAGTTAATTTTTACTTGTATTAACTGGCTTTTTTGCTGCTGTTGCTGCCTCCAAACTGTGAATAGTGTAAAATTCATCTTTCTATCAGCAAAATACAGGGAAAATAATAATACCATAAAATGATGATAATTTGTGAAGCATAGGTAATGGCACTTGACAAGCATTACTTAAGCTAAAGCTTTTGATATTAGGAAACTGTTTTTTAACCATTCTGATATACACTAACTGTTATCTTGATTCTTGATGAACATATCAACAATTATTATATTGTTTGCTTATGAAAAAAGGATTTCTGTAAATGTATCTCTATGTTTCACGAAGCGTGTAAATAACTGTACATTTTATGAGTAAAAGTAGACAACGTTGATGGTGATATGAAAAGTAACAATTATATCTACCGTGTTAAAATTCACTGCTTTGATATTTCATGGCATATTAAAACTGCAATCCAAATTAAATAAATCCATGAATTAGCTCTTATATTGATTGGCATTGACGGGTTACGACGAGATAAGTTGAAAGATACAGGTAAAGGAGATTATATAAGATAGTGGTCATCATGAAGCTAGGCCATTGAATTTGCTCAACGGTTCAATGGTAAAGTTGCTGATATTGACTGACATTCGTGGGTTTAATTGTTTTAGCTTGCTTTGGATTACAATGATGACTTGATGGCTTGATGATTAACATGTAGAAATATTTGGATGGCACCAATGGTTAAATACGAAGGGTATATAATATGGTTTGATGAAAGAAAAGGGTTAAAAATATTGATTTACAGGTGAAATGATGTTGAAATAACTTTGGTCTTGATATTTATGGTGGTTCACTTTCTTGGTTTGACATTGATTTGGCTTTTTTCCCTTCTGATGACAGTTATATCATTTTTTCCTCTTTGTGCCCTTTTTCATTCCATTTCTTCATGTTTCTTTGATTGCGTGCAGTAAAACAAAAACATTTTCAAGAAGGGAAAAAGAAGCTTGTAGACTGATTGATGTCAATTAGAATCTGTATGATTCCATTAAAAATGAATAACTTGTCACGCTTATCATCTCTATTTCTGTTGCTCCTTTTACAAGTAATTTATCATCAGGTTCATCATCATTAAACATCACCATGAAAATGTTATAAATTGAATTTCTTTTCTTCTTCTTCTTTTCTCCCCTTCTTTTTGACATTCTGTACAACAATGTTAACCCAGTTTACTTTTTCGTGTCTGTATGAATATATCTGCTTAGCCTACGATTGCTTGTTTGTTTCCTTGCTTGTTGATCTTTGCCTTTTATTATTATTATTATTGCATTTACAATCTTATTCCTTTTGGCTCTTTTTCATCATCATTTTGTTTTGTTTACATTTTAGATCTCTATCCCAAAGGGGGTTTGTCATCATCATCTTCTGTAACCGTTATTATTATTGGTCTACCAATATAATCAATTCCATCTCCATGTAACAGTGTCAGGGTTTCTTCAACTGTAATGATAACTTTGATTACCTTTTCTTGGTCCATTTAGAGGTTCCCGAGGCATTTCTTCAATCCTTTTATAATGTTTAGCCAATGAGTGAGCCAACGCAATTTCAAGAGCTATCAGAACCCACATAAAAATAGATACAAGAGCATTGGCATTCCATTTGGTACAAAAACTAGTTACAGCAATATCACACAAAATGGCAACCATTAGAAGGAATATGGCAATGATTAGAGGTTTCCATTTAGCAGTTATTGAACCAAACAGTCCAATTGACAGGGCAATCTCATGGAGCAGAATGTCATAGGTTAACCAATTGAATATTACGTCAACAATGTTAAATGATTTAGAGGCCAGAAAATGGAGAAGAGGTAGAGCTAGAATATGGCTTGAGAAGATAAATATCAAAAGATATCGTTGACCTTCCTTAGATAAACGAGGAACAAAATATGATTGATGAGATTCACTATCACCAGGGCCATAACGTTCAGGGTGCCTTTTACGCTCCCAATAACGGACTTGAGCACCAAGCATTAGTGAGGTAAATTATTGTTGGTCGTTTGTAGAGAATGTTGGGTTAAATGATAATAAAATATGAGATAATATTGAAACCAGATTTTGAAGTAAATGATGTGGTAAACTTAACACCAAGAAAGGAGGGAAACTGACACAAGCCAAAAAAATTAGTAAACAAAATAAAGCAATAACAGAGTAACTATGAAAAATAAACAAAACGATGGAGGGAAAACGAGTTGAAGTAAGCCATGAAGAAAACTGGTGAGTAAAATGTTAACTGTTAACTCAGATGATAATAGTTTGTGATGAACTGGTGACATAAATGGGTGAAAATGATAGGAAAAAGGTGGAAATAATAAGAGTTAAAAATACTATGTGAATGGCTATTCACTTTTGATTGAAATGAAACCCATGTTGATTAAATTTGCTCTTTTTACAAGCTTCTTTTTTCTCTTCTCACTAATGTCTTTGTCAGTCTTCTATGCACTCTTTTTTGTCCTCTTCAAACGATGCTAACTTGGATCTTGCTCTTTTCCTATTTTATTTTTCAGCTTGACTAAGATAAAACAATCTCTCAGAATCTTCCGTTTATTTCATGTAGCATTGCTCCTGCTCCATCTTCTCATCCAATTCTTCCACATCCCTTTCTCCTTTTTTTGGTTAATACATTTATAACTCTTTTTACGTCTTTGTCTTTCCTCCATTAGATCCGTTAATGCTCTGCCATGATCACCATCGCTTTTTCATTGTTTCCTTGCAAACACTGGAATCACAATCATTCGTACGTGAATAGCTCGCCGTATACACAAATTTAGGTTAGATCTGAAAAAGAAAGAAAGAACTGAATGGATGAAAAAAGTTGAAAAGATGAGGCAAAATTCTGCTAAGGTAATACAAACTTGCGCAAAGTTGACAGAAAATAAGTCATCCTCCCATGATAATAACAAGCAAACACATCAATGTGATCAACATAAAATGGGAAAATAGTCTCATCATCTTTCTTTCAGTTTCCTTTTTTTCGCATTTGCCTTTTCATTTTACCTTTTCAACTTGATTTTTATCATCATCATCATTACCATCATCTTATTCTTGTACATTCAATCTCTTCTTTTGATATTTCATTTTCACTTTTACTTTCCATCTTCTTCTTGTTTACTACTCCTATTTTATATTTATTTTCATATTATATGCACTGATATTATTCTTTTTTTCATATTTCTAACTTTTTCACTTAATTCTTTCTTTTCTTCTTTTTGCTTGGATTCTCTGCTTCTTTGGTTTCTATTTGAAAGTTTACTCTGTCTTGTTGTTGTGTGAACCATTATTCCTGCGAGTATCATTAATCAAGTAAATCAATGTACTAACTAGCTTTATGATCTAAAGAATCTTTCACTGTGTTGGTCCGGTTAACAGACTGAATACCAAAGTATGTTTTTTTCTTGTCTTTTGTGAAAGGAAAAAACAATTTATTCAATGAAAATTGCATAACAAAAACATATATTCCCAGAAGTCTCTTTTAGATTCTGTTGATTTTTTTCATTACAAGTTTCTTAGATTTGGAGTAATAAAGTTAAATTAACTGTACACAATATCAATCAAATTTCGTTCTTTTGTTCAGAGGTTTTTCTATTGAAATATTAGGACTTTGGTGTTTGCGTTTAAGATTCCCAAATCTACTTGAGATACGATTTCGTTGTCCAAATTTACGTCCGCTTTTAGGTGATATCTTTGAGTCATTTTTGTAATGTTTAAACCTGAGATGCTGTGATGGTTTATATTCAACTGTTCCATCTTGCATCAATCCTAAAATACCAGTTCCAACTAGAGGAGGACGACCAGCAAATATTCTGGCCGAAGGTGATCTGAGTTCGTCTTTAAAATCTGCAAGAGAATGAGAGAAATTAGAACTTGTATTGTTGTAATTAACTTGAAGTAAATGAATAATTCACCTAAAAGTAGAGCACTTTTCAAAAATGCTGCTGTCGTCTCAAAAGTCATTTGTTGTAAAGGTGAGCTACTACCCGCCATTGAAATTCGGTTCATTCCCTTGATTGTCCCATTGAACGTCATGTAATCAGCAATAAGGGAAAGATGTCTCGGATCTACTTCAATTCCATAAACAGCGAAAACATTAGCAATTTCAATAGTAATTGCTTTACGAGCAGCTTCAATACCATAAGTATTAGCAATTGCATGAATGTCATTGCTGTAAACTCGATTAAGATCAAATATTGATTGCATATTGACGAGATCAAAAAATCCAACTCCTTCGGTTTTAATCATTTTACCATGGTTAATACCACGTTTAGAAGCTTCACGATCTTCAACGAGGAATACCTTATCGATTGAACCAATTTTAAAAATGTAAGATTTGCGTGCTTCCTCTTCAACAATTGACGCAATGTCAACCTTATCTATGTTTAAAGGAAACTTGAGTACAACCCTACACCATTCTTTTTTTACATCATCATAATCATAGAGATCAATAGAGGAGCTTTTTTCTTTGACCAAAGATTCTGTTAGAGCCTTTCTAGCTAACATTTCCTTTTCTTTCTTTTCTTTTTCTAAAGTTTTTGTAAGCAATGGATTCCAATCATCATCTTGCATTTCGTTTGTTTCTGGTTGTTTTTCCTTTTGCGATTCCGCTGATTCCTGGGTATTTTGTTGCTGTAATTCTTCATCTTCATCTACTTTCAAATTTATTTCTTCATCTGGTTCAAGAGTTGTAATATTATCAGTTTGATCTTCCTCAGGTTCTTTATTAGCTTCAATTTCCTCTTCTTCTGGTTCTTCATAATCGAGCTCTTGATTCCTATGAGCTTTAGTTCTGACGGCGTGTGTATCTTCTTCAACTGCGTTATCTTCCTCATCAGAGCTAACAGCATCAGGATTTTCTCGAATTGGAGCGGAAGGTGCTCCTTCATTTTCGTCGCCTCCTTTAGCTTCCCTGTGGTGCATTGAATGGTCGTATAGCGAATTGTATTTCCTCTGAATAATTTGAGCTCGTCTTATCGCAGATATTAAATTTTTAATGAAAGTAGATTCCATGTAAGACAAAATTTTAGCAGGTTTAGCATTCAGTTTCTTTTTATATGTTTGATATGGTAGAAACTTAAACATTATATCATAATAACGCGCACATGTTTTTTCGTTGATAGTCAATATTTCTTTAACATCAATAGTCTCGAGGACATCGCATAACTTAACTGAACTCATTCTCTTCCGAACTGCATCAATCCTATTTTCATCGAAATCACTTCTGAATGGAATATCCATATTGGGAGTTGCTATTTTAGGTGAAGCAGTCATTAAAATTTCTCGAAGTCGAGGTATACCCAAAGTAACGTTCATGTCTCCTCGACCAGCGAAATGGAAAGTATTTAAAGTCATTTGAGTTGAAGGTTCTCCAATTGACTGAGCAGCTAAAAGTCCGACTGATTCTCCTGGATCGGCTAAAGATTTCATGAAGCGAGAGTTAATCAAATTTTTAAGTTCAGTAATTGTAACGATTTGCTTTCCTTTCCAAGACTCGTCACCAACATCAACGCTAGGATCAAAAACTAGTCCATCAGGAGATGATTTAACATAATTTTGAATTTGATATTCCATTTTTTCCGGAAGCACTCCGAAATGATGATTTGGTCGAAAATCAATAGATAATGGACCAGGGCAAGGTAAAAAGTAGAAATTCAACTGTCTTTTGTCATTTTTACTTAATTGGAACCAAGAATCAATGATAGCTGAGTAATCTTCTTGAGAAAGTTCAGTAGGTCCAACGGACTCTGGCAAATTCTTTTTGTAATCACGGAGCTTTACCTCAAAATATTCTTGAAATCCGGATCCTATACGACGCTTCAAGCGGTCCATTTCATTAATTTCTTCCCAGTCTAAAATATTTTGTCTATATTCTTCAATCTTTGTTAAAATATCAGGTGAAAGTTGGAGTCGAGACAGTTCTTCATCTGTAGGCATAAGCACTGCTCTATTATGAATGAGTAAAGGCATAGCTTTAGGTTTTAAAAGTTGGCTTTTCAAGACGTCGATACCGTCTTCACCATACTGTAATTGAACAAGACTTCCATCAATATCTCTAACAGTCGAATCATATTGAACAGTTAGTCCCTCTAGATGCTTGATTAAACATCTTTGAAGATAACCTGATCTAGATGTTTTGACAGCTGTATCTATCAAACCTTCACGACCAGCCATACAATGGAAGAAAAACTCTTGTGGTCGAATTCCTGTTAAGAAACGTCCTGTAACAAATCCTCCCGCTTTTGGTGATGTGTCATAAGGTACGAAGCTTGGTAATGTCCGGCCGCTCATCATAAGTGGAACACGTTTTCCCTCCAATTCAATTTGACCAAGTAAACAAGAGATTTGTAATGCATTAACAGTTCCTCCCTTAGCTCCTGATTGAATCATTAGTTGCAGATTGTTATGCGGAAACTTTTTAATCAGTCCAGCTGGTAAACATACTTTAGTTATTCCATCGTTTACTTCATCTGTTTTAGATTTCATACAACTATCAAGAGTTTTCATTAGAACTGGATCTTGAGATGCATGCCATTCCCGTAATCTTTTTACAAGAACAGATTTTTCACAAGTGATTGGTAAGCCAACTGCTTGAGTAGCTGCTTCATCGCCAACAGTAGTTGAAGCTGCGATTATCTCACTGCGTTTTCTGTCAGCATTCTCATTCACAATAATATCTTCTATACCTAACGTTACTCCTCCATGAACTTGAAGATAGACAGTACATAAACGTGCGATTGCAGTTAGTAAACTGTTTGAAACTTCACCACCATAAAGTTCATAGCAAATGTGAATCAAACCATAAGGTGTCGGTCCAATGTTGGCTTTGTCAATCAATCCTTGCAAAACTTCTCCTTGTCTAATGATGACAGTAGAATCATCCAATTCTTCAGGTGTATAATATTTAGATACAGTAATATCTCTAAAATTTCCCGAATTAAGGGTTTTACTATTAACTTTAGAAGATATGTAAAGAGTTGGTGGAGTCTTATCCGGAGGAACTAAGTTGATAATCAATGTGGTAATGATTTGTTTACCAGACCACAGAGGCACAGGTCTCCAAATAGTGGGCTTCACTAATTTGATTGGAGTTTTTTGATTGAACAAGGCACTAAATACTAGCTGCTGATAGTCTTTTCGATTGAAAAAGTTACCTTTCATAGTAAGAAGAGTCGCTGAAACAATGTGATCCTGGATGAGACCACCTAAAGGCGAACCATCCTTTGGAACAAGATATTGTTTGTTGACACTGACAATGTTGTAAGCTTCTGAGCGAGCAAGTTCACTTTGGGGAAAATGGGCATTCATTTCATCACCATCGAAATCGGCGTTATAACATTTACAGTTGGAATAATGTAATCGAAGTGTCTTTTCACGTTTTAAGACTCGAGCTTTATGAGCCATTATACTTGGCTTGTGAAGAGTTGGTTGACGATTTAGAAGTAAAATATCTCCATTGATCAGATGACGATTAACAGTTCTAGATCCCGGTTTATGTTGTCCAAGTAAATTAGCGATTCTGGCTCTTTGCTCTGGATCATTAGCTCTTAATCTCATAACTGAACCATCCTCAAGAGTGACTGACAAAGCACCAGGATGAATGTCGGGACCATTTATAACGGCTTTTTTCATCTCCTCAACATTCCAAGGAGTTACTGGTTGTGGATAAGATAATCTAGTAGCAAAAATTTCAGGAATGCCGATTTCATCAACAGAGATATATGGGTCAGGAGAAATAACTGAACGAGCTGCATAGTTTACTCTTTTCCCCATCATATTCTTTCGGAATAAACCTTCTTTTTTCTCTAAGATTTGACGAACACCAGGTGCCTTCTTTTCTGGTAGCTTGTCCATCTCACTGTCATAAATTCTGTTACATAAGATTTGAAGACGACCCCAAGCAGAATGAAGTTTGGTCATCTCTTGGGTTTTCTCCTTGACAGATGTTTGTTCTAGATTTTGTAAACTTTTCAAACTATTCTTTAATCCTTCTGATGCTAAAATCACTTGAGTTAACATTGTAGTTGTCTCATCTTCATAAGATTTACCCCCCATCATGTGCAGGGGACGAAATCGTGGTGGAGTCACTGGTATCATGTCCATAAAAAAGACGTCTATGGCACTATCATCCTCTTCAAGAGTATCTTCAAGTCCTTCTTCTATATTGATGAGTTTCAACATTCTTTTTAATGTTTCAGTTTCATTTTTATAGAGTTTTCTCAAATGATCTCTGGCAACCAATGGGGTTAAGAACGATTTCCCAGAAGAGTCAACTTCTTGAACTTTATCTTTAAGAACACTTCCAGACGTTTCGGGAGTTTCGTTAGATGCTGAAAATCCGTAATGCTTTGGTAAAGATTTCGGTTGAGACATTAGCACCATAGAATTGTTGACAAGACTCATATTGAATTTTTTGTTATTACAATATGAACAATTTTTTATGATTTTGACCAATTTGCCTTGAAGAAGAGCTTTCATTAAATTTTGCTTGCGATCAATGACATTCCTGACTTGACTGACATCGTTTTTTGAGTTTGTAGAGTTTTGTTTCAATGCGTTCTCAATACATTCAGATAATTTTGCTTTGAGAAAATCTATAAACTCAGTACCTTTGTCAGATTTTATATTGGATAAATCATTGGCTACAGATTGAAGTTCATCAACAAGATAATCAAGGCCATAATCAAGAGCTTGAAGTTGGTAAAGAACAACTTGCAGGTTAGCAGGGTGAAACAATAAATGATGGCAGCTAAAACAACACATGGATAACATTTGAAACATTTGACGAATAAAAAATGGGTTATAAATCGGTACAGGAAGACTGATATGTCCAAAATGTCCTGGACACTCATCCTTGCCATGTCCTCCAAGATTGCAAGTTTCACATATATCATCCCTTCGACTAGGACCTAAAAGATGGGAACAATAAGGCAAGGTTCATTATCAAGCCTAATTCAAAAAGAAAAGACAAAAATTGAAAAAAGCTCACCTAAAACAGGATCATGCAGACCACCCTTTGTCGGATGCCCAAGAGCATCAAACGATACCGGGTTTGTCACCTCAAGTACGCTTGATTTTTTAAGCTCTTGGCGAGAATAGGGTTTGAATGATACAGTTGCAAGGGAAAATTGAGATAACAACGATATATTCATTCCAAAATGATTAAATATACCAAACTAAACAAGGTAAAAGTAATTGAACAAACACATGGCTATGATCTTAGTTTTAAACCGAAAATGTGTTTGGCTGTGTTTTCAAAACATGTGTTTACGCCATCTAGTGTATAACTTTTTTCAACAGCTGATGATATACGAAACATTGAGTGCATTTCATTTGAGAAGTGGAGTGAATTAATTGACTGTTGAAACTAAACTAATCATATTTTCGATTTATTTGGATCATTATTGTTTCAATTATTCGGTAAGCTATATTTATTGATAACCAAATTTTGTTTTTATCTTTATATTTATCTAATTATCTTGTCAACAGGCAACCACTATGAGCACGGACGAGGTAATACGCAAAGCTGAAGCTCGAAGGGCTAAACTCTTGCAACAAAAAGAGCTGAGAATGAACAAAATATTACTTGGTTCTAAATCAGTTGATGATGATGAAATCAAAGTTGGCAAAGAAAACCGATTAATTAACCCAGCGCCCAAAAATAGTGATAATTTCATCAAGGAAATTTTGACCCAAGCTGAAGAAACACAGCTTACACAACGTAAAACTGATGGTGCTCATTTTCCTCGTAAAGTTTCTCTCATCTCAAGTCCAGCAAATTTTAAGACGCTACAGCAAAACCAAGCCAATAAAGATGGATTTCTGCCTGTTTATATCTACTCCTTTGTGATTTCGCTTCATCATTATGCTTACGCTTTACTTCCTTTAATCTCTTTGATATTTTTTGCTGTAATCGGATCTTTTGTACAATACAATTTCCTCATTCCTTTTCTGGCGAGTCAATTGGTTAGAATTGTTCATGCTTTTTATAATAGCCCTAATAGGTTAGCGATTAAGTTTACTGATGTTGTCTCAGCAATAATATCACATCTAATCATTTTTTGCACGTTTTACATTGTAATTAGTGTATTAAGACAAAAAATATATTCATATTGAATTTTTTGACCCTTTTTCCTTTATTTGTGTTTTTATTTCTCTTTTTAATGAAAACCAAACACAATTTAATCTGAACGCCTCAATTTTCTTTGGTAAACATGTTGCCAGCGATCTTAAAAAATATAAAGTTGATAAGCAATACTTGAGATCACGTTTATCTGCCGTCGCTTATGAGGTTACCCAAGAAAAAGGTACTGAATTACCTTTTTCTGGTGATTTAATTCAGACCAATTCTGCCGACGTCTATTATTGTTTAATCTGTGACGCTGAACTTTTTTCATCGAAATCAAAATATGATGCTAGTTGTTTGCCATCCTTTTACGATGCAATTGACCAATCAAGAGTAGTTCTTACTCCAGATCGTACTGCTTCCCGAAACAGAACTGAAGTTAGCTGTGCTCGTTGTGATGCCCATCTTGGCCATTTCTTCCAAAAAGAGTCTACACCTACTGGTAACCGTTACTGTATTAATTCCTGTGCCTTAGTATTTAGAAAAGCTGACGATTGTGTTCAACCCGATTCAATAGAAGAGGAGGATCCGGAGCGAGCCGAAATAGCCTTACTTGAGCGTGCTTTAAAAGAGTCAGGTTCTAGTTCAGACTAGCAATTTCACCGTTGTCTAGTTAGCTTATTAAAATTCCTTCTGTTAATTTTGGTGCGCTCTGAGACTTATATGGTCCGATAGATGTAGCTACTAGGTTAAAATTTTAAATTTATTATGAAAGCCTTTTTCATAATTATCAACAGCTGCTAAATGTTTTGCTTTAATGTTTAAGTCGTTTATTACTTCAACTTTTGTGAACTCTGAAGCCATTTATATCTCTAATTTTTATTGTTAACTTTCGAAACTGTTTATTTATGGCTACAACATCTGAATCTCAGCCAGCCAAGACTCAACCTGGTTGGTTTGAGGTCGAAGATACTTTCAACACTCATGTTTACGTTTCAAATCTACCACTGGACACAACCGAAGAGGAATTCATCACATTAATGAAAAAATATGGACTACTGATGAAAGATCCTGAAACTGGAAAATTCAAAATTAAAATGTACCTTGACAAAGAAGGTAAATTTAAAGGAGATGCTTTATGTTCTTACATCAAGGTTGAGTCAGTGGAATTAGCCCTACAATTATTGGATGGTGATACATTCAAAAATAACGTCATCTCTTGTGAAAGGGCTCAATTTCAATTAAAAGGTGACTACGACCCTAAAAGAAAACCAAAAATGCAAAACAAGATGAAGAAGAAGCTTAAAAAGAAGGTTGACAGGTGAGTTCAGAAAAATTTGTCTGCTTAAAGTATTCGTCATTGAGCAAGCAAATTATTATTTACCGTGTGTCCTTAAAGACTGTCAAACTCTTTACTGTCGTTTCATAATCATGACTGTTTCATCTTATTGATTCATTTTTATTTAGATTATTTGATTGGAGACCAGAAAAGTTGCCGGGTGAGCGAGCTAATCGGGAAAAAACTGTGGTGATAAAAAATTTATTTGATCCAAAAGAGTTTGATGAGACACCTGAAGCTATTTTCGAGTATAAAGAAGACGTCATGGAAGAATGTTCGAACAAATGTGGCCCTGTAAAGAAAATTCAATTATTTGATAAACACCCGGAAGGAGTTGTATCTGTTACCTTCGAAGATTTCAATGCAGCTGATAAATGTATCGAGTTAATGGATGGGCGATGGTATGCCAAACGCAAACTGTCCGCAAGTCACTGGGATGGCAGAACTAAATACAAAAAAGAAGAACAACTTGAGTAATAAAGTTCGGCTTTATTATTCAAGCAGCTATTGAATCGTTTACCATGCTTGTAATAGAGAACTGAAAAAAATTAATCTGAGAAATTTCACTTTCCCATTTTTTCATTCTCTTATGAACACTGGCCAGCTCCGCTTAACGTTTAGTTACTTATGAATAAAAAGTTATGCGTGTCTCATTCCTCCACGCAGGCAGAGGTGTGTTCAAAAAATTGCTTGACTTATAAATAAATTGAACAACGGCTTTGTGGCGAATGCTGTTAATCAGTTACTTTATCTTATGACTTATTTATCGTTTTATGAGAAATAATATTGACCCATGGTTAATGGGTAAGTGAGTAACCATCGAGTGATACTGTGTTACTGTATGTGTTGTATTCAATAAGTTGACATCATTTTCATTTTAGAGTGATAAACATTTTTTTTAATTTTTATTTTATCACAAGAAGTAATAATTAAAATGGATTGCTTCAGTACATAAAGAGACGAAAACAATTTCTCAACTTAAGTCAGGCACATTATCAATCTAATCATGATGGTCAAGTCAGGGTCACAATTAGGTATTGATCAAGTTTCATAATAGGTTTGGTTGACTCTTCAACAATCAAGGCCGCAATCAGTTCTTTTTTGTTTTGTTTAACTTTGTCAACAAAACTTTACAATTATAAAATAGGTAGTAAAAATGCAATCAATTGAAAGCTGGTAAGATAATAATTAGAAATCAATAGCTATACGAAAAGGTCAAGTTCACAGACTAGGGAAACTGAATAAGTATAAATCAGCGAAAAATGTTAATTAACCTAAAAAAATCCATCAGATGATATTATCCATCAATAACTGAATCCACCAAATAATGCCTAATTTTGATCGTGATTCCTCCAGTCAATCAGCCAGTTACATCTTTAAAGTTGAAAACAAAAAATAAAATGAAAAAATTTTGTCAAGTTGACAATTTTTTGAGTTAATGTCAATAACTATCAATATGAATCCTCTCAGAGCAACCATTGATGATTACGTGATTCTTTGCTGAAATGTCAATGTCCGTGTCAATGTTTTCGTCGATAATTAATGGATGGACATCTGCAACTCATATAAAAACTATCTTGAAATGAGTGTAGAAAAAGAGTAGCAGTAAAACGGGAAACACGGTCAAGAGTAATTAATCAGGATTGGTTGGCTTTAAGAAAAGGGTAAGTTGAAAGTAGATGTGAAAATTAAAGATTCCCAATGAAATTCTCTGGATGAGTTGCACAGTGATTTGTAATATCATCTGGTTCCACCTGCAACATTGATTGATTTAGCTTCAAAATAATTTCAAAAGCTGATGACATCAATGCTTTGATTTAAATCTGATCCACTCTTGATCCTCTTAATCCATGTTAGCTGTTTTTGCGTCTTCTTTTGATACCATCATTAGGCACACTCTCAGGCACACACAAAATCAAATCAACAATTTCTCTTATTAAATATTGTTTGATAAGTCATCCAATGGATAACTTAGTTATCCAATTTCCTTATGACTTTCCAAATAAAAATGTATCGGTATATTTCTTTCTTTCTTGTATCCAAAATTGATTTTTAACCAAAAGCTTGGATGAAATAATAAGTATTGTAATTGTATTTAGTTGATCATTCTGTTACTCCAATCGAATCAAAACAATGTTTAACGTCAGATCGTAGATCATCATTAATTCAATAACAGCTCAGTTCATCTCTTTTTCGATGAGATTTAACTTTAAATGGCTTCCTCTTTGATTACATTATTTATCCACTGTACTCATATTTGACTTGATTGCTGTTGATTAGACTTTGTTTGAAGTTGAAAAGATGGCGAAAAAAATTAAAAATAGAGAAGTGAAAAGAGACAGCACAATAGTGATAATGAACTGACAGTAAATATGGTTTAAGGATAAAAATGAGCTAAAGTCCAAATTGTGGATGATGAATTTAAAGTGGTGATTGTTTGCGGGAAATGATTTCAATACGGACGATCCAATGAAATCAAAGTTGACATTATTATAATGATGGTGGTGTTGGTGGTAATTGTGATGGTGAACAAAAAATAAGATTAAAGAAAAGGCAATTAACGTCGATAAACATGGGAACGAATCATGCTAAGTAAAGGTTCTGGTAAATCATAAAAGATTTGATTTGGTGAGAAATTTTTCCTGTAGATTAACAGATCTTCTAGTGAAACAGGATCGCCAGGATGAGCCCATAGTGTTAAACTGCTGTTTGGAACCTTTAATTGATACAGAAAACGAAAAGAAACAATTAGTAAATGAATTGAAAATCATAAAAGTAAAGTACATGTATTACAGTAGTTGAATTTGGAGTGGATGAAAACGAGGAGATGAAGGATTAAAGGGAAGATCTCATCAATTCTTCAAACTTGATTAATTAAAAATCAATCTTAACAAGATAATGGAACTATACTAATTATAATCAAATCTAATTTGAGAAATGTGACCAATCCTGATAATGAGAAAGTATAAGAGACCGATTAACGTTTTGTTGCATTGTAATCTCAGCTTTTGAAAAGGACGGTTATATTAATGGTTAACTAATATTATTAGTATTATTATAATTACTTATTATTATTGCTATTTATAAGTAAATGTGTCATTTACTTCAGCCCAAATGAGTATGTATAAAGATACAATAATAAACGATTTTGTCCAATTATTTCAATATTGATTTAGCTATTTATTGGTGGAGAGAGAAAATGCTAAACGAACGAAAAGTTGAGATTGGATAAGTTGTGGTCAGATTATCATTGAAATAGATAACAACATTGTAAACTTGGCCTTGGCATGATTAGATTTTTTAAATCTTAAGGTATGATTTATATCTTAAAGTCCTTTTCAAAGTATAGTAAATACAGGCTTTATTTAAGCAAAAAAGTGGTTTATGTTGAGGTCAATAACCTTCTAAACCAGCTACTTAAACCATTGGTTATTATTGAATGAGATGGTGGGCGAGGTTTATGTCTTAAAGTTAATGCAGGTCAAAAAAGGAAGGAACAGAAAGGGGAAAACGATGAAGAGAAAGAGCAAGAAAAAATGTAATGATTTGATAAAATGTATCAAAGTTACCTGGAAAAGTAATCGCTGTAATTCACCAAGAGATGGTTTCAACATGGTTGCATTTATTGGGAAGGTAACAGGTTGAATTAAACTGTATTCCTTAACGAGTGAAGCCATTTGATCAACCATTTCTCTGGTGTAACCAGTTTTCATTGAAATATCATCTGATTCGGTTGTCCAGCCAATAGATATTATTGATTTAGGGAAACGAGTTCGGCATAGCATCAAAAATGTCCATGGGTCAACTGGACTTACAGATGATTTGTAACCTAAGTATAAATAAAAATTAAAATGAAATTCATGCTTTAGATTGCCTCGTTTTCAAACAAATTACAAAGTTCAATTTACAGCTCAATTTGTCAACAAAGGCTAAATGCTGCCATCTTTGATTAATTAGAGCTCATTAATGGACCATGGCTAGGAATCATTTTATAAACAATAGATGGGGTTAATAATCTTTGACTTTGTTCGCCTTTTTAAATTTCCGTTAAAATAATTGTTTGGATACATATTTTAATTGTTGAAATAATTTACCTGGAAGTATGTCAGCGTTTAACACCAGTGGACCTTTGATGAATTCAGCATGCCTTGCCAATACTCTGAATGCTGGTTCAACAACTCTTGTACTCTTGAAATCGAGTTTAACACCTTTACCAGTTTCAGAGCGAACCACATCAATCAACCAATCTTCCAACGTTATATCGGACATATGACTGGGTTGATGTGACATTATTGGGATTGGATATCGAGTAGTTTCAGCCAGTGTAACATCAGCTTCAATCATCAATTCATCACCTAAACACAAACCAGAAGTTAAAGGTTAGTTAGAGCGAGTTCAATCATGAAAATTTCTTTTCAATCACAAGAAAAAAGGTTCATTTATAATTCAGGTAATTTTTGTAACAATTTTTTTGCTTCTTTACAACAGAAAACAAAAAGTGATTCTTTCCTCTTTTTTGTTACTGTTGAAGTTACCTTTCCTTTTCACTTATAAATAGTAAATTAAATTGTCACTGTTAACCCATTAAATTAGGAAAGTATTTATTTATAACTTGATAATAATGCTAATAATAAAGAGCTGAAAAGAAAATGTAATTCGGAAAATTTCACTTTCCCATTTTTTCTAATTCCATTCATAAATTGACCAGTTCAGTAACGTTACTTATTAAAGTTTGCTTAAATGTTACCAAAGCAATTGAATTGTTGAAGCAAATCAAGTAAATCAACAGCAATTGATTTCAATTCTCAATTTAACGTTACCTACTTCCATCCTTTTAATTATAAACCCATCAGGCTTTAATGACAATCAAATTAATAACAGAAAAAAAGGGAAATTAGAAAGTTTAATGTCTCCACTGGTGCAAAAGTTCAATGGAATCGTTTGAAATGGCAAGCTAAAAATTTCTTTCCTTTACAATTAATTGATGGTATTAAATTATTATGTGTTCAATGTTTAGTTCAGGAAGAGTTGAATTCCAGTGTACAAGGAATCCAAATGATTAGCTGATTAACGGTATCAAGTTGAATGAATGCTCAACTTGTCAACTGTTGACTAGTTGAAGTAATTTATTAACTTATCGTTAATAACAAGTATCATTGCCATTTGCCCTTTAACTTTTCTCTCTGGAAAAGGCAATCAATCTATTAACATCCAAAAGTTTTCTCATTGAAAATAATCAAATATAGAGAAAATCATTAATCTCACAAATTTCTATTGCAAGAGACCATAAATTTCCAATCAACAACTGCTACTGAACCTTTTTTCTTGATGCATTTGAAAGATTTAGAAGATCCAAGATGATTGACTATCAAGTAAAAATTTTTTCATAACTTTGCTAAAACATCTAATACAGTTTCATGTTATTTTTCAAACTAGGTTGACTTTTTGGTGCTGATAAAGATATTCTGATGAGGATAATCTATAGAGATTCTATTGCTGACGACTGGCAACGATTTATTATACTTACCCATTAATGCTTGATTAAGAAGTGATCGACTATTAGCTGCATGAGCCCAATTAAGTCGTAATCCGTCACCAGCTAAACCAGGAAAATAATCGAGAAGATTTGGCGGTGAAAGTGATGCTTGTCTGGCTTGATAACCTGATGATGGTGAGCTTGGCTGTTGGGGTGAGGCTGGAAACAATGGAGTCCGACCAAAGACAGGTTGAACTGTCGCTGGACACTGAAATCCGATCATAATTAGTAGATGATGATTGAAACGTTTATTGTAGATATGTTGATGATTAACAAAGTCACAGAGTCACACCACAAATGGAAATCAAAAACAACAAAAAAAGCAAATCAATATTTCAAATGAATAAAATGATGATGGATAACAAAGCTGTTAATGGTACCAAAGCGTCAATGGCAATGCCAAGTAATCGAAAGATTAATACAAATAAAAGTGACGATGATTAAGGTGATGATGAAAATGAGGAGAAAGAAAAAGAAGAAGATAATGATGAATGATGGTCAAGTATAGGTGAGTGAGCAAATGAAAGCGAGTAAATGAGGGAAAGTTTGAGAAAATCTTTAGCCTCAACTTGTAAGGTATCAAGCGCAAGTGAAATTAAAGATTAAAAAAGATGATGATGGTGAAGATAAATGAGAGAGAAAGTTTACTTTAAAACCACAAACATCTTTCTCTCTCTCACTCCATCTTCCCCCGTCTTTCTATTATTACCACAAAATACAGTTACATTCAATTCTCACTCTTTTTTCATTATTTTCATAATGAAAAACTCAGTCATTGGTTTATCAGGTAAAACCATGATAGAGAAAGTTTTTGAAGGAGGCAAATATAAAGAGAGTGAGAGCAAAGCGAGAGTCTTCGAAACCTGCAAAACAACTCTCATCTGCTCCATCATCATCACCTGTAAATAGAAAGAAACTTGAATCTAATAATACTAAATCTTATTAATATAATCAGCATCTGAATTGTTGTTGTAAGAACGAATTTCAAGTATATTGAGAGCCAAATAATAGGTTTGATTGGATGATAATTAAGTTGGCCAAAGGGTTTTAATCTACAATTGCATGTTTATTTAATTTACATTAATATTAACATTAACTTTGAAAGTGCTTCAACTCATTTCAATTTGCGCGGTTAAAAATTTCTTGGTTCAAGCTGATTGTCTATTAATAATTTTAGCCTTTTACATGTTTCTTGTTCGATGTGTTTAACTTTTATTTCAATTATTTTTTTAAGTTACATCTTATTTTAATTGTATTATATCGTTTCTATTAACCTTTCTGTTAACATCTAATCACCTGTCAATGCCGTACACTATCTTGGACCATTAATGTACGTGTTAGTATCATAGTTTAGCTTACAACTGTTACAATGTATTGTTTAACATGCTTTTAATAATATCTCTTAACCCTTCTCTTTTTTTATAATATTGTTTGATTGTTGTAATTACCAAATTTTTAGCCTAGAAACAATTGACACAGTATTCAGTACCCTGATGGAACAAATATCAACATTCCACTTCCTGGTTATTGAGTTAATTTGTGCATAAACAGTTATGTTTACATTTTCAACTTTTGGCAAAAAAAATGTTAACTTGACCATGTTAAGTGAAACAGTAGCTACGGTTAGCAACTATTTTAAAATTTAGAAACATGGATATGGAAAGGATTGAGATGAAACGATCAAAAATTAACACTGCTGATGTTTACAGATGACACTTGATATTTGAAGTTGCTACAAGGTTAACTCTTTGGTTCAACCTTAGCTGGTAACAATAGGTTTGATTAATCAAGGTTGACAAAGCTGTGAATACAAATTTTATGGATGAACACATGGTGAGTTAATTTGATCGAAGATGATATTTTGAATGTTCAAATGATGGCGATTTTGGGTAATTATTTCGTTCTGATGAGAGAAAGGATTAACATGGTGTAAAAGTACTAACCTGGCTATATTTCATTGATTGAGTCAATGCTGTTCTTGTTTATCTAATGCTCCTTTCTCAATGATATTGATATTCTCTTTTATTTATTCCCTTTTTAATTTCTCCTTTTTTATCCCTTCTTTTCAGTTTAATTGATTAAAATTGTTGTCCAATGGATGGTTAATGACACATGGTAACTAATAACATTGATGCATTCACACACACACAAAATAGTTAACATCAATTAGCAATTTAAAAAAGATGATGAAGGTTGTGGTGGTGGTAACTGCGGTGATAGCGAGGGCGATGACGATATGCACTGAACACAAAGAGTTATATAATAGTCAAGGATTTTACCCACAAAATAGCCAATTTTTAGGTAAAAACAGTTAAGACCAATCTTTTTCCATTTAGAATTGTGTATGTCGTTCTCTCTCTCTCTCTCTCTCTTTCTCTCTTTTTCAGTCTCTCTCGAGGGTCATTGAACTGAATTTATGTCAAAAGCAAAAAAGAAAGAGAGCAAAATCAAAAGACGGTAAAAAAAGAAAGAAAGATAGAGAGAAAGAGAGAGTTTATGATGAAAAAAGGAGAGAGTTTCTCTCAGCTTTTCAAGGGATAACTTCCGCATTGAAGATTCTCTCTCTGTTTTCCTCTGTCTATCTGTCTCTTGCCTAATTGAAAATGAGCAAGATGATAAACAAGATGAAAAGAGAAACTGTAAAACAAATTCTATCGACATTGAATCACCATGTTTGGGATGAAACTTTCTCTTCAATATCATCTTTCTTATCATTTCTCTCTCTCTCTTCCTTTCCCCTCACTTTTCTTCACTTTCTCTTATTATCATTAGATTCTCACCATTTCCTTTCTCATCATTATCATCATAGACTTGAATGCATTTAAGCAAATGTCATATATTATTGACCTTAATCACAATCTTACAGCTTTAATCAATTGACTTTGGCCTTTACGCTTCTAGAAAAACCTCGAACCTGAAAATTTCCAAGAACTGTTTGAATAGTTATATTATTGAAATTTCTTGGAATCCAAATCATAAATTAACACAAACAAATGGTGTAAAGCTAAATCAATTGTTAAATCTTATTCCTGCCATTTACTTTCCTTGGTAACCTTGCCTTAAGGTCAACTAAAAATGTATAACTTTTACCAATTGTTAAGGTTAGATGGTTACTTTTACCTTCATGACCATCCCCTTGACCATCCTTGACCTTTTATTGTATTATTCAAATGTATATATAAATATACTGATATTTATATATATATTTATTTTCAAATCTACTTTTTTTATATCCATTTTTCAGGTCAAATTTGAACTAATATACTTTTTTTTCTTATTCATTGTACAGGTCTTGCAAAACATTGAAGAGACACCATCTTGCAATACAATTTACTGTTAATATTTGGTTAATCAGTTCATGATGATGGTGGTGGTGAGAATTAGAAACATTTATTCTTATCCTGCTTGAAATGATTTACAATTCTAATTGTTTGGCCACATTCAATGCAAAGAGCTACTTACAAATCGGGTTTAATTAGATCATTATCATTTAATAGCGTATTTATTCGCTTCTTCAATTGGTTAATTGAATTGTGACAATTGACGATTCCTTTCATTTCAAAATTACATCACAATTACAGATTGTGTTGTATCAACTTTAATCTGACAAGTTAAAAGGGACGATTGTCATCATTACACACATTGGAAACAGCAACAATTTATCAGAAAGTAAAAAAAGCGTTTGATGAAATGAAGAGGAAAGCCAAGTTCATGTTTACTTCCGTGATCATGTTCAACTGATATCCAGTTGTTTACTAATAATTTATTAATGATAAATAATGTAACCTTGGTGACAGCATTTCAGATGAAATATCAGGTAAAAAAAGAATGGGAAAAACAAATGAATAAACAAGTAAACAAGGAAATAATAACAATGATTGCAAATGATAAAACTTAAAATTAGCATAAACTCGAAATGTGAAGTTGCCAGTGATCAATGAAATCGGTACTCAAGACAAACAATAACCAGATTTTAAAACCTAAATTGGATCAAAAAGACGCAATAATTAAAAAATTAATCATAAATTTAATCAATCTTCAATCTTTATGCATCAAGTTTTATGGTAAAACATTTGTAAAATTTCATCATCTGATGAATTGCTAAAGTAAACCATTTTGTTTTCAAACAATTGACTGAATTTTATTTGATTGAATGTTAATGTTGAAAAGCTAATAATTAATACACACTTTACACATTGAACATAACAAATAATGATTTGAGAAAATTAAAAATAACTCAAAAGCAAAAAATTTGCATTCATCATTTTTTTAATCATAAAAGAGCCATCATTAAGATGATTCAACTGTTTCATTGAAGCTTTATTTGTGTTGTTCTTGCACGGATTTCCCATTGTATTATCAATATAATGATAACTAAAATATTAATGATAATGGTAACAAGCAACAGTCAACAATCAACATCTTTAATGATTATCATTAAAAAAAGCAAGTTATTGAATAACTAAAAGACAGCATCGGGTTTATTTCAGGTTTGATCTACTTTCACTTCTATTCTCAGATTAACTCACCTTATGACCGCCATTCATTATTACTCACCTCTCACCAACAATGACTGACCTTACAATTTAGTAATTTCTCATCATTTGACCACAAATACACACACCCATTATTATCATTTTAATGCCTATCAAATTCCAAATTCAGTCGTTAAACTGCGAAGTAAACATGAGAGCGAAATGAAGAAAAAACGAAACCACTCAAATAAAAATGTTAAAATTAGATGAATGATCCTGGTCAATCATTAATAATAGTGTTGACCAAGAAGATGAAAAAGATACACTAACGACTGTTTAACAAGTTAATCAATGAAGACCATCAAAATAGACATAAAAATGATCGAACTGAATAGATATTTGAATGATTAACAGTGATATTTGCCTGCAAAGGCCAAGTAGAACTGTTTTAGCTCGATCCTGATCTTGAATCAGAATTGAGAATTTTAATGAGAGGTGAAAATACACAAAAAAAAAGTTTCACTTATAAAAAAGACAAAAATATTTGCATTAATGCGATCTTTTTTGGTTCTTAATACAATAATAGTATTAATAATTGAATGGGATAGCAAAATTGAGTTTTCAAGATTGATCTTTTCCTAATATCTCCAATTAATGGTTTAGTCACTGAATTAGTGAGCAACCAGGATGCCTTTAAAAGTTACATTATTACTTTATGTATTTGTATTACCAGAAAATTGAATACAGAATTTAAAGTCAGAATATTACATGAATGGACTTTCCAAAGTCCTTTGTGTAAGGTGGAATCCAAAGGCAAAAGTCATTATCGATTTTAGGTAGCTTAATGGAAAATGTGATTGATATCGATTGTGTATCGAAAATTAGTAATTTAAAACTTTGCCAACTGGATTAGTCCACAAGCAATCGCTTGTCCTGAATTACCAGTTCTTTTGCTTTCTGGATCCCCACTACGACCCAAGTCATCAGGTTTCTCAGTAATCTAATTTTAAACAGAATGACAATGAAAAAAATGAGAATGGAGACAACATGGACAATAGTAAATGTTGGAGAAAGATTAACTTACCACAATGGTTCGATTTAGAACAGAATAACCGCCTGTTATGCTAATTATTTGATCCGTAAGGTCGAAATAAGCGACTCCATCTCGATCAGCAAAAATGTTACCCAAATCACCGACATGACGAACCCAATCGTGTTTACCTCCGTGATCAGTTTTCTGTGGGTTATAATGATCACCTCCAGAGGAGCAATCGTTGCCAGTCAAAGCTTTCTCCAAAACATGCATACCATGAGCACCAGGTGGAAGACCCAGGATTTTTCCACGAATAATTACATGATCATTCTCCTGTTATCAATTAACATGAACCGAAGATCCCAAGAAATTTTTAAAGCTTACATTCATAAAAAATTGATTTATAAAATTGGTCCTTACCTCTTGTTCAAAACTGATTGATCCTGTTATTTTATTGTCTGATCCTCTTATATCTGCAACAGCACGAGCAATCCTATTTCTATGATATGAATAAGGATGACCTGTTGCTGGGAAATGATAAGCTCCTGAGGGAAGAACGAAATTTGGATACCTTGGAACCCAACCTAATCTATGGTCAAATGTTGCTGTGCTATCGACGAAATTGGCTGGACCTAGAAGGCCGTATTTAGCATCAAAATTTGATAGAGGTGGTTGACCAGGCATGGAAGATACAGATAAAAATGGTGATTGTAATTGCATTTGTGATTGAGAATTGAATGGTGACATTGAAGGTATCCCAGATGACGATAGAGAAGAGGAAGAAGATAGAGGGGAGGAGGAAGACATTGAAGTTGGTTGAGGAGGCATTGACGGTGAAAGAGAGGAGAACCCTGCTGTTGGAAGAAAGGGTGATAAGTTAGAAATGGATAACATGAATTAGTTGTAATGTGATTTTTTACAATGCACAAAGCATACCTTGTGGGTAACGATCACGGAAAATTTTCCAACTGTTGGGATCATTCATTTGATCAGTTGGATTCATCGATTGTCTGTTTGGATCAGAGTACTGTCCATTATAAGGATTGGTATATTTTGCTCCATAGTTGAAACCATTTCCATATCGATATCCATAACGGTTAACTAAAAGACAGAAAAATGAACAGTTAAAAGCTCACAACAGTTTTGTTAGTCGTAAAAAATAAAACAATCCTTACTTGATGAAGACGATGAATAAGGATCGCCATAGTATTGACAATTAACAGATGACAAATAACAGATAATGAACTGCAAGGTGAAACAATTTGTTACTTTGACCAATATTGAGTAGTCCATTTTTAGAAGACAGATTTTTTTATCAAGGTTTAAAGTAAAGGTATTGACCAGAAGTAGCAGCAAAATATCAACACTAATTACAACTATATCAAACCACAAAATGATCTAATGAACCTGAGTTTGGTGTATCAAGATGCATAAAGAGAGGGCACAGAGAAGAGAGGTAAGCCCTTGCATAACAAAGCAAATCCATTCACAAGAGGAAACCTTTATCTTCCTCATCTCCATATTACATCCACATGCTTGGCCTGAGTGATTTTCAATGGAAACTCGAGTAACTGTATCAAGCAATCCACCATCACAATTTGATCACAATAAAAGGTTAACATCAGAGTAATAATAACAAAAAAGTAAGCATGAACATCATTGTATTGGTTATTACACATTTTTATATAACATCATAAAGAAAAGGCTTAAACTTGATTCACAATTTTGTCAATTAAACAATGGACCACAACTTGTTGTCCATCACAATATTACCAAAAATTAAAAATAAAAAAGGTCAAAATATTGAATAATAAAGTGTTGATATGTTAAACTAAATCGGTTGGATTAATTTAGACCAAATCATTGAAATAACAATTCATTCAACTTCTATTCTACCTTGAACTTTTGTAATTTTATCATTCAAATATTAGCTAAGCCGTTAACTTTTGTTGTGGCCATGGTGAAAATGAATTAATTATGGCTAACCGAATTCATCTTTTTTCAAAAACTAATTCTTCTTTTGCTATTATATATTGTCAACAGCGTTTAACCGACGGAATAATTTTTCATTTCATGACATTTACTCCATTTTACATTTGTATTTGTAAAAACCCTTTCCTATCCTAAAAAAAGACTCCCTTTGAAGCTGACAATAATCAAAGATATAACAGTGAACAGGTGTACATTTAAAAAATTGTCAATTGGTAGTTTTGATTATTTTATGATTAAAATAGTTATTGGTTGACTATTAAAGTGTAGATCACTTTTTCAAAGCCTCTATTTTTTAACCTAAAGTCGTTTATTTGATCTTGAGTACGAATGAGTAAAAATCAGTCAAATAAGTCAGTCAAAATCTTGAGTAAAAATAAAGCTTCTTACACCGGGACCGCTTTATTCAACCCTCCACCTAATTGTTCATTGCTTTTGATCGATATGATGGTGAGGAATGGTGGATGTTAGGTATGACTGGTGGAAAAAGCACCTACAGCTTCTTAAAGAGTATCTTCTTCTTCTTCTGTGGGATCTTTTGGGTTAACAAAAATTTGACCAATGTTTGGATCTTTCTCCACGTTTGAAATATTAAATTAGTTAATCAGACAATAAAATCATTGCATATCGTATCAAATTGTGTTTGTTAGAAATATTAACCTTGATTCAACTCTTGTTTATTAACTATTACAATATCATCATTAAGTATCCATCTAATTGTGTTTTTAGTCAAAATCGGTTTTACCAGAAAATTTATTTTGTTTCTTTAGGAGATTTAGACTTCCAATGGCTTAGCTTTGCTTTACATTTGAACGCTTCACTGTTCGATTTCAAATTGATTTTGTTCTTAGCAATGATTAAGTTTGAAAGTGATTCAAGGATATTTTTGACAAAAACTCCATCAATAATATTAGCTAAATATAGTAGCAATGAAAGTTAAAAATAAATGCCCGGAAATGTACTTTCACTTGCATGAAGCTTGTCAAACTCGTTCACCATTTTATCCTTTTTTTATCCATTCTTGATCATTATACGAATCATTACCAATTTGATTTCTGGTCAGAAACATAACACATTTGTGCAATCCTACTCCTACAATGGACGCCTCATCAGCCCACTCAACTCCTACAAACAAAATAGAGGCGCTTAAAAGTATACTTTAATTACAATTATTATGGTGATTATAATGTGTATTAGGAGTATAACCAAGCATTAAAAGAAAAATTGACACAAAAATTGTCCAGTTGAAATTCAATGAACTTGGCTATTGAGATCAATGAACTTGGCCAATGCCATTTGATAAACAATGAATGTATATTTGAACATGTAATAAATCTGAGTGTGAATGGACAATCAGGCTATTTTCACTTGTTTTAAGGTCGATCAATTGCTATTAATTGTCTTTTGTTGACTTTGATTGTTCCTAACCTTGAAACAATATCTTTTCAATATCATCTATGAAATTAAACTGATATAAACATGGATTTACTCATTCAAACTGTTTAATTTACTTTAGCTTTAACAAAAGGTTGATTGGGAAGTCAAAATGCTCTAGGTTCTGACTCGGCAAATGCTATTGCAATGTTAGTCAATCTTTAGGTTAAATCACTTTATATTAGTATGAATCTTGTATAATCTGATCTTTTGTTTATTTTTGGTTCTCAATCAAATTGTAAAATTGAACCAGCAATGATAATGAACTTTAAATTGGAGTACGAATGTTTGAAACTAACAATCATTTTAAATGGCAGAAAAGGTGAAAGATAGTCCGGTTTGGATAAGGTGTTAAGCCTTGCAGTGAATATTGAGCTTTTAATGCTTAGACGGAGAAGTGACGGAGAGGTGTTTAATCAAATTAACAGCATTTAATCAATGTTAATCGTCGCTGTTGAGGGAAAGAACGAAAGAGACTTTAAAGAGTTTTAGTGTTGATAAGGTTGAAAAAAGTGTACTTCGGTTGATTGATCAAGTATTATAATTTGAAGTTAATGTTGAACTTTTGATTGTAACCAAAATAGATGGTGATTTGTTATATTTTGAATTATTTACACTCAACTGTATACGGAAGGCGGAAAGGATGTTAACAAACTCTCATCAGTTAATTCACTTTCACAATTTATTTACAGCTGAATCGTAAATTGAACAGAAAGCTCACTTTTTCCGGAGTTAACCGGGAACTGTATGTTCAGAAGGGTGATCATGATGATGATGATGACGATGAAATAAGAGTAGTTTATTCATCGCTAATGGATACTCGAAAAGTTGACTTACCAGTTAATTTTAATTTTGATGATAATAAGAATAAATATAAAATAGATTGATATAAAAAAGAGAAAGTTTCAACTTCAATCTCAATCGGTTTTCCCAACTAATGTTACCTTTTGAAGGAAACCTCTAATTAATCCTGAAAAATTTAACTTTTATAAATTAACGACTCAAATTAAATACAATAACCTTTCAATGTTGATGACTTTTGTTATTGAACAAAATAAAGTAAAATTGCTTAACAAATGTTTCAATAAAATGAGCGATTTCTCGATCATGGTTCATGACTGATGGCTAATTTGTTTACTGAGCACAATACATTCAATCCACATTTAAAAGACTTAAATTAGCAATCAACTGACCATTGACAAAATGAGAAAAAAAAAACTAAAATCAAATCTGGTAGACAATTGAACAAAATGCAATCGAAGCTAGAAAGCGATTTTATCAAAAAATCTTCGCTTAGAGAGATCTTTAATCGTCCAAATAGGTCCAGTCCTTATGTCCTGAAAAGTATATGCTATCAGGTGCTAAAGTCTATCTAGGTAACTCGTGAGTCATGCTTTCTACACTTATTTACCAGCAATAAACCATAACGTCATCAAACCTAACAAAATAATACCCTTTTACATTGCAGTAAAATCATGCCCATCATTTGGTCACAAATGTTTTTTAGACCCCTCTCCCGTAGGGCTCCTAATAAAACAATAAACCATCAAACTAAACCAGAAAGTTTTCCCCTTAATTCAAAACAGCAAAGTACCAGATTAAGTTTCTCTCGGGAAATAGCTTATTTAAGCAGTAAGAGCTATTCGGTAATCAAAACAACTAACAATTTTTTTTAATAATACAGGTAATAAAGGGGTTAGTTAATTAAGTGCCATTATCTGATACTTTACTGCAGTGTAATAGTTAGAGATACAGATTCTGCATAATTCTGTCTCTATTTTCGTAAATTTCTCAATAACCAGCATTCCGAGAAAGCTCAGCCTATTGCCGTTGTCATAATCAAATCATGGCCTTTTTTGGTCATAAATTTTTTTTAAAACCTTTTTCGTTTAGCCACAATTTTAACTCGAAAATTTGTTGAGTTTGTTATTTGTAATACAAATAATGTTTTCAATATATCGATAGTTATATCGATAACACATGGGAGTCACATGATTATGGTCTTATATCAGAGATTGTTTTGTTTACATCGCTGATTAACCTTTAAGTCTGTTAAACAATTAATAGATCATTAATGTGTCATCTCTACCGTCACCATCAAAAACTCTTAACCTCTGCTCGAGTCATTTTCCACTTCCAACAGCAATCAAATATATCCACTATCTTTGGATTTAAAAAGCGCAAAAATTATTATGAAATCCTCGGTGTTTCGCGTGGAGCTGATAAAAAGGAAATTAAAAAGAATTACATAAAGCTTGCTAAGTTATATCATCCAGATTCTACATCATCTCAAACCGCCAGTCCGGAGAAATTTCAAGAATTACTGGAAGCTTATCAAGTATTGACTGATGATGAAAAAAGGGCGAAATACGATGCCGAAGTTTTGAACGACTTGAGTTCGGAATTTCAGAAACACGAGAGTGCAAAAGATTTTAATTTTATGAGAAATACTGTTAAAGCTGAATCATTATTTCGAAATATTTTTGGTGATATTGAAAATCCCTATGCAAATAATCAGGTGCCAAAAGAAGAAAAATTTGCCGGAACGATTTGGGGCTTTGACAGCGCTGAATCATTGATCATACCATTGACTATTGAGCAAGCCGCTAAAGGCTGCAAACATGAAATGGAGATACGAACAATCGATACTTGTTATATGTGTGACGGTAATTATCGGGTTTCAGATATTATTCGAATGTTAGTCTTGATTTAAATTATTTTTTGTTTATCTCAGGTTCAAGATCAGCCTATGGGTTTCGTTCCACTTTATGTCCGTTTTGCGATGAAAATGGCTTGGAAACCATCTCAACTGAGCCTGTTGTTTGTAAAATAAAGTGTAGAGCTTGTGGAGGAAGTCGTGAATACATAAGACACCTTTGTCCAGATTGCGAAGGAAAAGGCTATCAAGTACAACAAAAATTGGCCTCTTTTAATATCCCCCCTGGAGTAAGAGATGGTGAGATCTTGAAACTAGTCATTAGAGATCAAACCATTCTAATAACATGTAGAATTAAATCTGATGATTATTTTAGTTTGCAAGGTTATGATATTCACACTCAAAATGAAATCAGTATCAGTCAAGCAGTTTTAGGTGGTAAAACATCAGTAAGAGGAATCTATACAACTTTTAATGTTGATATACCAGCTGGAACTTCGTCGCATGATGCTATAGCATTTAAAAATGGGGGCTGGCTTCGGGATGACGGCTCTTATGGTAATCACATTGTACATTTCGTAATCAAAGTTCCAGTAAAATTGTCTAGAAATCAAAAACACATTTGGCAGCAATATGCTGAATTAGAAGAAGATACTATAGGCACTATCGATGGTATAGCTAACACAACAGAAGGAAAGAAATTTTTACAAAAGGAGGAAAACGTTGGAATTTTAACTCGAATAAAAAGGGCTTTATTCGGTTAGCGTATTTATTTAATTATAGAAATTAATGAATTTCCTCAGTTCTCGAAAGAGTCAATAGGATCAATTTCTTGCATCTGGTCCTTCCCATAGCCTGTGATTCAACAATTGTTGATTATGATATGAATTATTGGTCTCTGGGACCGATTCTAAGCTAAAATTAAAATTGTGTAATACTAATTCAGATTGAAATCAACTAATGTAAACTTGTTATTTATTTATCTGTTGACACAATCGTTTATTAAAGTTTATTTATTGACAGCATTTAGATCATTAAGAAATTATGAAATAATAATCGTCTTCTAATACTATTTTTATCATTGTTTTGATCATATTTACGGTGAGAATAATTGAATACTATCTGATTCATGACAATAGTAAGAAGATGATTAATTTGAAGTATGTCTTTATTTGAAAATATGCATACATCAATATCATAGGTTATCATGGTTTTCATGATGATTTTTAGATGATATTTGTAAATTTTTACGACACTGAATGAGTGTGATGCTAATTCAATATAAATTGTGTAAATAACTCGGACAAGTTGAAATTATTCATCCTGTTGAGCTTGTTCTTGCTGCTCTTGAATATATTTAAATTCGCACATGGCATTGGTCAATGAGGAGGTCAAGTTTCTAACCAAACGAAACTCTTCAGCAGTCTCAATTTTTAGGTCAGTGTATTTTTTTACGTCTTTCCTTAATTCATCAAGTTTCTTATCTTCGGGAAGAATATCACTTTCTGATGCATCGAGAGCTCCTTCGGGTATTTTAGGCTTTTCATTGAGGATTGTGACATCCCCTCTTCCATACACAAGTTCGAGCTCAGAACATCTCTTCGAAGCAATAGTCATGAGAGCTCTATTCCGGTTTTTGGTCCGCCCATCAGGAAGTAGGAACATTTTGACCTCTGACGGAAATTGTTTATGAATGTAGTTGACCCTATGATTATATCCAGTAATATGCTCCATCATGGTGTTGACAGTTCGAAAAGTTTTGCACAATGAACACTCATAAATACGCATACCACCTTCAGGGTCAATGTACTCATTGACAAAATTCAACCCAACAATGGGATGTTTTGTGACATCAAGCTGCGCTCCAAGCGTAGCTTTGTCGTTCAGGACCATCTCGACCAACAGAGCATCTTTTCTGGGAATGCAAACGCCATTTTTATAAACAGGCTTATCACTTGTTGGGCAAAATCTCTTTTCTGGTGGCGGAAATAGCCTCATCATTTCTTCTGACGCGCCATCAGTGTTTGAGTTAGCATTCATTCGCTCCAAAGTTGAGTATAGTTTTTTGCCCCGGAGATCGTCCCGCATGTTGGACAATTCTGGACCATAAGTCTGAGGTCTCTCATATCCACTCGATTCTCTTTGGCTAGAATCTCTGTAGCTAGATTGACTGCTGCTATATTCACTGTGGTAAGAAGCATTGTTGTCAGTAGAATAAGAGGAAGAAAGTCCATAAGAATAAGAATATGGTCCACCAATGGTTCTGCGAGCCATAGTCACTATTTTGAAAGATTCTGAAATCAATATAATAAAAGCACAAGCAGAAATTAGAAACGCTGAACAATGAGAAAAAATATCAATTGGTTTTCAAGATTTAAATATGTATCGATCGACACAAATAGACGAAAGAGAAGAGAAAGAACCTTCAACTGATCATAAGATTTGAAGAGAGCCTCACTATTTGCTTGAAGGCAAAGCTTCTCAAAAAAACATTATCTTTGCGCCAATTTCAAATATTTACCAAATTCAATCATCAATATTAATCATCAATATTAATACGATTATTGTATTCTGATTTATATGATACATTAATAAACTACTCTTTGTTAATCCATATTTTTTTTATTTATCAATCTTTAATCCCTTAAAAACATCAGTTTAAGTAAATATTTGTAAACTGTTTCTTTCGTACGAAGATTGCTCCTTATTGGCCAGTTGACCATTACTATTACCCTTTACTTACATTAGATAAAAAGGGTTTAGCTATTACTCTTGAATAGCCCGTTATCAGCATTAATGACTCACTATCGATGATATATACCGATTAAAATATTCTTGATTAAAATTTGAATAACCAGAAACCTTTATTATGTGACAATGCGACTACCGAGAGTTTAATTGTAGGAGTAACAACTTGTATAATACAAGGATTCTTCACAGCTCAATGTTGTTGATATTGGTAGCAACAAATTCAGACTAACCATCTAGAGAGAGAAATGTTTTTAAAAAATTAAAATTTACTAACAATTGTAAATCAAACAAAAAACAAAATCATTTGAACAACGAAGCCCTGATACGTTGATTTCGGAAACAGTTGAAAAAATACTAGAAAAATTAATCTAAAACCAGAACTTTTGCTGATTCTTTGTTGTACTGCATGATGACCAGAAGCGAAATTATTATATTAATATTAATAATTAAAGTTTCAACCATAATATCATTTAATTTTATATCTTCATTGTATTACAATCAAGATTCAATTTTTGATGCAATGATTTCCAAATTTCATTTCTTATTACTATTCATTAGAATTTAGTTGATGGTTCAATATCACTAAAATAAAGCAACAGAAACTGAATCATGACGCAGATAATTTTTACAAGTAAACATTTATACAATTAAGGATTGTAAGCTTTGAATAGATTCATGGCTCTGTCCTGCCAGTAGTTATTTTCTCGCTTGAAAGCCAAATTCCAGAATGAATGTCTTTCAGGATCAAACCTTGGCCAGTAAGCAGGAGCCTTTAAATAAACGAGAGAGAGAGAGAGAGTTTAGATTTCAATCGAAAATTGAATGAACGAGTGAATAAAACTATTAAACTTACCAAAGCTGTTTCAGTTTGTAGTTGAATCTGTTGAGCTTCGCTTGAATAATCAAAATCTTCAACATCCCAAGTTGGGAGGTTGAACTTGGCCATCCACATTTCAATTTCATTTGTGTAAGTTAGCCTCCAGTCGTTCCACTCAGTTTCATCCCCAAGACGCCAATCACACAACTTTACCGAACTCAAACAAACTTGAAGGTCAATTTTTTCGAGGTCTTGAAGAATCGAATCAGCATCTAGCTCATCTTTGTATGGATAAATTACTACATGAGAGTGCTCATCGTATTGTGGCAAAATCCTTTCTTTGTAACCTTCATCAATATGCTTAATAAAATCAGTATTCCATATCGGACTGTTGGCTTCGTTTGGCTGTAAACAAAAAGTAACATATTAAATAAACGATAAATTCACATAAGTTTGTAAACTTAATTAGCACAAACTTACATTATTTCGTTTCTTAATGTTTTTCATAGCTGTTTCAACTGGTGTATCAATGTAAATAACAAGATGTGGTCTCCAGATTTTAATTTGAGTGTTATGTCTTACTATAGTATAGAACCTCCAAGCTGAAATGAACGAAATAATCATATCATATTAGAGTCATATCTACATGGCTGAAGCTAACTTACTTTCATCATTAAGATATCCACATTTATGCATAGCTTCCGCAAAAACTTGATCAGACCAAGGAGTTCTTTCCATAATAACACCTTGACCAGTATTAAACAGGTGAATCATGGCCTCCAAATAGTGGAAGAATCTCAATTTATACATCAATAATTGCATTCTACCCATTTTAGGATGTTTTGGATTTTGAAAGAACATATCTAAGTCAGGATATTGAGCTTGAGGAAAATAGACTTTGTTAAAAATGCGATAATCCAAGCCATCTGGTCTAATATAAACAAAGTCGAAGTTAGCCTTAGGTTGATGATACATATTTGTCATTTCAGCAAGTTTCTTAGCTAATGCAGACTTCCCCGATCCAGGTAGACCTTCAATGGTAACCATTAAGGTATTTTCATCAAATCTATCGGTTGTAGATTCACCAGTTAGCCAAAATCTCCAATTATTAATTTTTTTCTCTTTGTATGGCCACGGTTTAGGTTTAACGGCTACGGCAACCGGATCCATCCTATCTTTGTGGCAAATACCAACAGCTGACATCATACCCACTTTACCATTTAACCGAGTCAATAATTGAGACTCGGAGGCTCGAGAAACCATAAAACGAGCCGGTACTGACGACATTAACAATTTAAAAGAAGCCATTTCCAATTAATAAACAAATGGTCCACATAAACAAATGATTACAAATAACAACCTTCATAACAAGGTCCAATTTCCTATGTATGTAACAACAGATAGCAGCACAAGAACAACGAAGCACCATCTATCGATGATTAAAAACAAAACCAATTTGAAGCAAAAATTAATCGAATCAATTGCTCAAAATTAATATATTTATCAAAATAAATTGAATTTTTGACCGATTTCAACGTTAAAAAAAATTCGTCAAGCAAAGTGCATAAGAAACTGAAAAACCAACCACAAACTAACATACTCAGTACAGACCTTCAACTTCCCACCAACCAACTTAATTAAAAGATTTCATTTCTATATCTTTAACTCCCAATAAATATAAATATTAAAACTCGAAACTAACTAATTTAAATCAAATGCCGATTGAAAATTATTGGTTAAAATGACAAAAAAAAATAGTAAATTCAATAAGCATTGAACCGTTAATAGATAGAAAACTGAATGTAATAATAACATGGAAGAGGTTAAAGATATGAAATCATTTGACGCTCTGATAATGTTAAATATTTTAAATGAAAATAAAATTGATGTTCATGAATTTCAATTAAATGATTAACCAGACAGCAGAGTCCGCCATTGTTTCACGAGGATTTCAAATGAATAGAGTAAAGTAAACTGAAAAGTAAAACATAGCGACGAGAATGCGCTAAATGTTTATCAATATCAAGTTACATTGAGATGCACATGAATCCAGTTTGCCAATGTTAATACAATTGCTATGCATTTTTTGGCTCTCAACTTGTTTCCAGTTTCACTTTCAGTGGCGTCTTTTTGTCATGTTACCCAAACAATTAATCAAAAATCAAATCTGTGTGTTGTCAAGCAAATGTTAACAGTGAATTGATTAATTACACAGTTTCGACTTCCACTGATTAAGTTTGAAAGGGCAAAAATCAGTAAAGGAAAGAAACAGTTAAACTAAACTTTACCAAACCAAAGGGATAACACATTAAAAATAATCGCCATCCAAAAGCAAAATAAAAGCCGAGACCATCTTTTCCCAATAGCAATTAACTTCAACAATTGAAAACTAACTGATGATCCAATTGTTAACCAAGTGATTGTGTCAGTTTGAATTGAAATGTTTTCATTCTGGTAAGTTGAACTTTACTCAATACTAAATCAACTGATAAACAAATGTTACAATACAAAAGATATTAAAATATCAAAAACCTTTTGTTATTCAATAAAACATGGATCAAGCCTGAAGCAATCCAGCATGAATATTGTCAACATTGAAAGTATTATTCATGCTTCCAGTTATCGTAAACTCAGGATTGCAATCTAAAAGTAAATTAAACAAAAAGCTTAAGATAAACTTTAAAAACTGGTGAAAGTTAATCTGAATTAATGAATATTTTTTCTCATTGAAGTTGGCGAAATTTTGAAATGAGCAAAAAAACCCAATTCAATTGTTTCAATCAACTTTTATCAAAACTAATTGAATCATTTAACGAGTTGACAAAATTGTCGAAAGGCTTAAGGGTAACAGTTGATTGCAAGGTTAATTGAGTTTAATTGTGTTTAAAAGTTAAAGAAGAAAGGTTTGTCTGCAAATTTGTTGATTCAACTTTACTGAGGGAAGAATTGAAATTTTGGAGGAAATTTTCTTCTTCTTCTCGGTTCACTTTCATTTGTAAGATTGTTGAATATGAAGATGTTCAACTCTTGGTGTTCATCTGTTGACAAAAACAGGAAATTCATGATGATTCTCATTCTCCTTCATCTCCACTGTTTGTTTGTTTTACTTTCAGAGGAAGAACACAATTTAACCGGAAATGAAGCAAATCTAACAAAGGTTAATAATCATCATTTGTAATCTCAACAAACAAATAAACATTTGGAAACTTGTAACTGCTCTGAATGAGGTGATGATAATCTGTTGGTGAAAAGGTTAACAATGAAATTCATTCTCATTGTAATCATGCAGCCAACGATTAATCATGATCAAGGATTGAAATTGCCTCAATGAGTCGAGTTCAGCTCGAATCAAAAAGTTGCAACTGATAGAGAAAAGGATTCATCATTTTACACCATTTGCAGAATTCGCTGGGAATTTCAATAGTTTCGATAGTTAATTTAAAATCTCTGAGAATCATAATAGCGATGAAAATGACAGCCTTTATTGTGACTTCAATTGATGGACAGAAATCAGTTCAAACTTCGCCCATTAAATGCTAGTTAACCAGTTTTCACTCCCAGTTGACAGGTGATAATTATTTCTTGCTTCTGTTAAAACACAAATGAGTCCAAATTTTGATGTTAAACCAAGTTAAAAATTAGATTGTGATTTGGAGTTGATTTGTAGTTTGAGTTGCTCTCATGTAATACAGATGAATACATTACTGATTGATAAGATTTCAAGTTTAGCTTTTTTTCAGTTGCATTCAACTTAACATTAAAAGGTTAAAATTTTTTAAGCTGAAAATTAAACAAGAAAATCGATTGAATTGGTTAATCTAACATTTTTCAAACTCTTTACCTTCAAATCTCATTGTTTTGCTACTTTGCATTTACTCTGTCAAGAATTACCTTCAACAGAATTAATCATTTTCCTTGCAGATTTAAAATCTCATCTTCTGCTGTTAACTAAGCTTCATTAGATTAAGTTAAGATATGGATTGATGATGAATAATATCTCGATTGGGATTGCTATTAATTATTAAAACATTGAAAACAACTAAAGATGAAACGTCTTGAAATGTTGATTAAAATGTAAATCATTTTGAAACATTCATTTAAGTGAAAAAAAAGCTGAAAATGAATAAAATGTTTCTTTCTATTTTCATCTTTAAATCAAGTTACAACTTGAAAATCTGATCGCGTAATGGATTGAATTGAATTTTTGTGTAATAAAATAATTTCCAATGGAAAAGTAAAAGTGATTAACTTTCCCCTCTTTTCAACTCGAATCTAATTCAATCTCTATTGATGGACTTTAATTGATTCCAAATGGAAGAATAATGAATAAAGTTTACTGAATTGGTCAACAATGAAACAGGATTGAAGAAATGATTACCAAGCTTGTCCACAAATGAAAAAAAAGGATAAAACTGTTTGTCATCCTTTACCTTTGAGATTTGATTCGGACAAAAGACTTTCTCTCCTCAACTGATCTTTTACTGATCATCTTTAATGAAACTCATCAAGAATGTCAAAGGTTACATTAGCAGAGAGAAAAGGCAACAATTTAAGGTACAAAAAGTAAACATAAGTTGAATGTGAAAGAGAAGAAGAAGAAAAATTGATTCTCAAATTGTGTTCAATAAAAGTGTCTCTCTGCTTTTCACAGATAAATTACATTGTAGAAAGGATTAGAATGAATAATCAAAAGTATGAACAAATGAAACTGATTCAGATTAAGGTTCAAGTGTTGTGACACTTGTGAATTGGAAACGATGAAAAAGATGACTTTTGTTGAGATTTCAATCCCTTTACTGATGACAGTTTTCCCAGCAAATCTTCATTTTTCACTGTGAAAAAAAAAGCTAGAAAATAAACAAAACTGTTTTCACTCTTCAATAATCAGTGATAATAAGATGAGACGGAATTCATCATGTAACCATGTTACCTTTGGGAATTGGTTTAGGTTTTCCAAGTTATCAATAGTTAATGAACTTGAATCAGCTCTGGTAATGAGATTCGTCAACATTGAATCTTATTTTCTAGAATCTCGTTTATTACACCATTAAATATTACAATTGAAACTAACAAGATGAAATGCTTTTTTTTCCGCTGTTTCCACCAAAGCTGATTTCAAGTTTCATGGAAAGCTTTGTAACAACTTTGAAAGGCAAAGACGTGAAAATGAAACCTAAAGGTAAATAAAAATAATGATAATATTGATGGGAAAATATTGAATGAAAACTTGCTCGCTATCAATGATGACCTCAATGAACTTATCAACAATTCAGAAGGTGTTACTAATTTCAATTGATGATAAATTTTCGCTATCTTTTACCTTTACTCTTGGTTCATGGTTCTTCATGGAAGTGGTGAAGAGGATGATGGAAACAAACTGATTCCCATTATTATTGACCATTGATTTATACAGTGAAACCCTTGAGGCTTCAACTATTCACTTTACTTGTGAAAATTGAAAATCTTTCCGATTCGTTTTTTTGTTCACTTTTTGTTGCACTCTCAATGGCTTTCAATAGCCTAACCATCAATGCAACTTTTAGCTTTTCATATTCATTCCTCTTCTTCTTCTTTCTCATGTTATTATTATTTGTTCACAAAATTGAAATTCTTTTGATGTATCATCTTCACTTTTGATGAATAATCCGCAAAACCAACGTTTCTCCATTTCTACCATTCTCTATCATTGGTTATCATTGTGATTGTTAAATTGAGTCAAACTTTTTTCCCAACCAATTTTCAATCATTCAAAGTTTTTTCAATGTCTTCCTTTATTTATTGAAAGATTGAGCAAACCTTGCAGCAATTATGTTAACGCGAGTCTTCATTTTATTCCCATAAACATTTCACTTTATCTGACTCCGAGTATCACTCATGGATGGCAAGGATTGAAGGATAATCAGGTTTCCTCTAGCATTGGATGCTCTCAACGATCTGTCAAGAATCCATGAAAGAGCATCATAAAGACCAAGATTATCAGACGTTGAAGTATTTGAACGAACAGTCAACTTTTGTCCAACAAAACATATTATTCATTAGATTGAAAGAGTTCTAATGATTCTTAGTTTAGTTAAGAGTGCAATAGTAAATGAATAAATTATAGTATTGGAAATACGAGAAGCATTTTTTCTGCGGAGAAAAAGTGGTTTAGGAACGTTTTCGGATTGGTTGGCAAAAACTGAATCAATTGTAAGAATATTTGAATGCAAACCAAAAACTTTGCCATTTCCATGAGACAATCCGAATTCCTTAGTTGACAGAATTGAAGCGCTTTCTGGACGACTTTTATTGTACCTTAACTGCAGCGTTTTGAAGTTGGTTTGTTTTTTGCGCCAAGAATGTGTCTAATGATTATTTTGCAAGTGTAAATTAAGCCTAATTTGATGTTTTATTTAAATTTGAAAAGATAATGAGTGGACATAATTGTTGTACAAGTTGATTGGTTGATAATTTGATGAATTTTTTGTTGCTTAATTGGATATTCAAAAAGATATTGGTTCAATTAAATGTTCACAGAAGAGGTTAAACACACTTTAAATGATTCAGTCATGTTGTACTTGTTTACACAAAATGTAAATCACCTCAACATTATAATGTTTTGACAGGCAAACTGATTTAAACTGAGTAAATAACATTGGTTAACCTGAACAAGTTGATGAAAGAAGAAAGCAAGAGTTGAAAAGGTTTAATCCTTTTTGATTAGACAGTCAAAAATTGAATAAAAAAAGCATGTTAATAAGATATTTGCATTGTAAAAATGGTTATCATATTAACATAATATGCAAATGGAAAGCACTTTTTAGTGCTTTAACTCGAGTAACCCATTGAAAAGATCAAAAATGAGATAAAAATCGACACTCGAAGATTGATCAACGATAAATGCTGTTAATTTCAATTTTCACCTTTTTTTCAACTTTGATTGTTTGTTTAACTCAATCCAGGCTTAATGAGTAAATGATTTCATTCAATTGTTATGATTGAACGGGTAAACAAGTAAAAACACTTTGACAAAAAGCTAAAGATGATTGAAGTTGATCACATTGAATTGAACAGATAAATGCTGACAATTGCATTGATATAATAATAGAGAGAGAAATACGTTCAACTTCCGAATCGGATGTTTTGTTGGTCAGATTTGATTCTTTTTCTTTTCCCTTTTCTCTTCTTCTCATCATTCTTGGTGACGATCATCTTATTCTTGAGTGATTCTCTTGTCCAAAGGGAGACACAATAAAAAGGAAAACCAATGGAAAGGTTGAATGCTGGAATAAGAACTGGAAGAAAATATCAAGATTAAGCTCTTTTTGGCTGCCTTCATCTTATTGGGTTGAGAAACAGATTAAAGGGTAAAATGAAAGGTTAAACCATCAAAAAGTTTTCATGTTTTTTCAAACTGCTTCAACTTGACAACCTTTCATCAATACACTTGCCTCGTTGTTCAGCATTTTAGCCCTGACCAGCATTATTATCTGTTGTTATCGACATCAACATCATTAATCATTTCAATCAAACATTGAGTCAATCTTATTCTTTCGCTTATTGAGTCAATTTGTCTTTCCTCCAAAATAAGCATCAACAATCATTAAGAGAGAAAGTAAAATAGTCCAAAAAAGTCTTTCATCGCTTTTCGATGCAATTAATACAATTCAATGTAACAAGTTTACTCAATTTCATTGGAAACATTGTAAATCAATGAGAACTTGAAAACTTTATTTCATATTCGATGAAATGTCCTCGCAATAATTGCATTCGCATCTAGCTCTTGCGATTCCATATTTTCCACGTTTAATTGATAATTGATGATGCCTCAGCATCTGCAGTACAACAATGAAAAATAAATTAAACATCGAGCCTTGCAATCAAACGTCATTAGTCGACGAAACATCGATTCTATTAATATTAAAATCTCTAAGCATTTCTGGTTAGCTTGGACGATCTATTAACTCTGAAATAGTTTTGTGAACATTTGAATATATGCAGCAACTTTAAGCTTGAACGAACAAAACGCGTTTCTGAACTTATCGAAGAGACAAATAACTTCTATTTCTCGTCTTTTTCAAAATCATAGAAGATGCAAATTTCAAACTCAGGCAGTATTAAGCACAAATAACAACTTATATGCGAAAATGTTCTAGAAATAAGTGAAGCGATTTTAGTGTCAAAAGCTGATATCAACCGCTAAGGATGAACACGGTGACTCTTGTGACTGAGGATTTTAAACACAGGCTGGATTTCGGGCTGAAAGTGCTTCCAAGTGAGCGAAATGAAATTCCACGGATTTTCGGCCAATATTTACTAGTAACTTGATCTGTTTTAAAATGAAACTTTACTCAACTTTATGGAAGAAGATTGTTAAATCAATTTCATTGATTTGCACTGGAAATCGATTGTTTGAATAGTCTATTAATCAATGATGAATGGACTAGATGATACAGAAAATTGTGACTCTAAATGGGAATTTATGTTTAGTAATCAATCACAGAATTAATAAAACCATAAGATTACCATGAAAATGTATTATTATCTGGATAATCTTTTTATTTGCCCTTCAAAATGGAATCAATTTGATTCTCAGCAAATATTTGCCAATTGATTTATAATAATATCATTGATAGTTACATGGATCATTCCCAGTTTATCATTATTAAGTTTCAAAGATACGCCTTGTTCATTCAGAAATCATTCATTTTAACCATCATTCATTTCCTTTCCTCATCATCCTTCATCTCTCAACGCCAACAATTGATATGAACAAAAAGATTTAACCAAAAGACGAACACAAAATTCACAGACAACAAAGCTCATAAAACGAAGAAACATATTAATATGATAAATAAGATGGTTAATCAACTCAACATCACTTACTCCAAGTGAACAATATGTTTGTCCAAACAAGAAGCAGTCAAACTCATAAAAAAAAAGTCCAACAATTACAATCTACTCAACAAGCGGCACCCTCTTAAATCCTAAACACTAAACAATTGGCAAAGACAAAAGCACCCTTAAAGGCAACTTTAGACTAAACCAGAATGTTACAAAACTGAAAATGATCATTTATCAATGATCAATCATGGAAGGCAAAATGTCTTGAAAATTATCCAATTTTCCATTTTTCTCCCTTCTTTTCATTCATCAAAAAGTCATCAGCCTTTCAATTAATTTCCATGATTAATGTTGAAAAAGATTTCCAATTTTACTGTGAAATGTCCATTTTTATCATTCAGTGGCAACCTAAAAACTTCAGTAAACAATCGAACACAAAATTGGCTCAACTCATTGGATTCAAATTAAAACTGAACATTGAATTGATGCGTTTAGCCTTAAAGCAAAGTGTCATTCATTTATCTTTTAATCATCTATTTTTGCTAAGCTTTTCAACATTTGCAAAATGAACAGAAACTGGATTCATTAATAGAACAGTTGATCCGAAGCCTTAAATTAAAATGGCATTAATCAAATGAAATCCTTTCGCTTACCTTTTCAATCCAAATTGATTGAAAATGAATCAACTTCCATAAACTGATTCAGACTGAAGTGAGCAAAAAAAGCGAAAGGAATTAGCGATCAATCAAAGTCAAGTTTTTAGATTGTTCAATGTTTACATTGTTAACACTTTTACTCCTAAAATGACTGTGACCTTATCAAGAAAAGGTTAAGACCTTGAATCAATTCAAGTTTTACTTAAATACCCAAACAACAGCTAATTGATTGTCGATCAAGATTCAGTTCTGGACAAAGTGCAACTCGAAAGGCAAATTGAAAAGTTGACAAAAATGATTAACAGTTTGAGGAAGAAAAAAAAATCAATGAATGAAATGGTTAATTGTCTTGGTTGAACAATATTGTTTAACTTGAAGAATAACAGTAAAAAAGAAACAGAATTTTGTACATCAATTATCGCGTTTCATGGAGACAACAATGTTCTAATGATGATGATGGTGATACAATGTAATTACACTGTAAATGGAAAGAGAGTCGAAAAAAGGCATTTCTAATGAATGAAGATTAAATGATGTTTAAATTGAAAAATTTGTGTCCAAATTGAAACCAATCCAAATGGAAATAATAAACTAGCTTTTGAGTAAATTGTCAGCCGATGATTGATCAGTTGCTATTGTTAATCTTGATTGTCATCAATTTTGTCAACCTTACAGAGCATCAAATGGCTTAATGGCTCAACCTTTTATTTTCCCGTCCTTTTACTTTGCTCCATTTTTGGACGAGTTCATTCATCTGGCATTATCTGGGAAAAGGATGGTAAAATAATGAAATGAAATTCTGATTTATTTACTTTATGAATAACATTATCGGTGGAGAAAAAAAAAGTGTTCATTAAGATGAACTCATTCTTTGCCTGATCCAGTTTTAAACCTTAAAATGCGTTGAATTGCTAATGAGTTTAATTAGCTGAATTTGCTTCCATTTGTGTTCGTTAAATAATTTTATGCAAAGTCTTTTAATGGAGTGAAAGTGATGAACATGTATCATGATCATCTTGTTGATTACAGTTGCCTTTGATGAACTTGGATTGTTCAATAGTTTAAAATGTACTGGCTTTTGGAAGAGAACAGGGGAAAATGAAGATGAAAAAGTTTTCCATTTTTTGATTCCAGTTCAACATTCTCATGAGATTTGTGCACAAATGGATAGACTTGGTGTTTGACTGCAACAATCCCCAGTTTCACTTGGGTTTAATCAGTCTTTTTGGAAAGACTTGGAAAGACAAAATTGTACAACCACTTGAACAACAATTAAATTATCTAACCAATCTTTTATTATTACATTCATGTACAAGTGCTTTGACTTTGTCCCGTAATAGAAGATCAAATTTCGAGGATAAAACTTTTTACTTTTCTTACGAAATTTTTCCTTTTTTTATGAAACTCGCAAAGCATTTGAAGTCGAACAGAGAAATGCAGCGAAACATTTGTCAAGATGTGATCAACTTTTAGAGACTGTCATTTCGATTGTTCAAATTTTATCAATTTTCATCGTTTCTAGAATAGAAATTTTTCAAGTCAATTGTCTCTTGGATTCAGTTTTTGAATTGTTTCCTGCAATCAAATTGATTCAAAGATTCATCATTTATCTGCAAATAATTCGTCATCATTACAATGATACAAAATAGACGGTGAAGTCAATGAAACTTTGCTCAATAAATCACTCAGTTTGCACTCTTAACCAGGGAATGAAAAGTGTCAAGATAAAATCAATTTTATCTTCAAACTTATCAACTTTTATTGCATAAACTGTTCGCTTTAAGATTCAAAGCGATCAACTTTGATGTGGAAAAGTGTTTCAAAACTGAGTTTTTCCTTGCAATCAAATCTATTATAATCTTTCACTTCTTGAAAGCCTTTTAACTTTTCAAATATTGTAACTCAACTGATGGACTTTGAGATTTGGTTAACTCATTTCAAAATGGATCAAAGAAAATCTTTATCCAAAACCGAGCATTTCATTAATTCCAATTGAGGGTCTTGCATCGAATGTTTAATCAAAATGATGAGTAAAGTGTTGATGTTGGCACTGAAAAGGTTATAAAACTTGGCGCTTCAATAAATCATTGACTGAAAACCATTTCAGAATTTTAATGAATCTTAATCGCAATTTGAAAATATGAAAATTAGTATTTCTTTTATCATCAAGATCAACAGCTTGACTAATAGTTGATGACAAAAAAAGTGGATAAATTTAATATTCTACTTACAGAAAAGAGAAAAAACGAAAATTGAGTTTCGATTTTTCTCTGTTCTAATAGTTTTTCCTCACAATAAGTTATCCCATAAAGGAATTTCATTTTCCTCTATTGACGATAATGACAATGATTATGATGATAAAGTTAATTATCCGTACAATCTAAGAACTTTGAAAAGATTTTTCATTCTCTTATCACTTATTATTATTATCCAAGTCATTTTTGCTGGCTCTTTGCCTGAATATTTCATTCTGCGATCTGAAGACACAAAAAAAGAGTTTCAAGTATTTTCATCTTTTTGTCTGATTCAACCTTTTGTTGTTGCTTTGTTTTATCATTGATGTATTCAACTGCAACTTGAACGGCCCTGGGAGGTAATATTATCTTCTTTGGAATGCTAATGGTAACATTAATGATCACACAATGATAACCATTGGAAGAGAGAGAGAGAAAAAAGTAAAGCTCAGATTAACCGGAATTTTATATTTCCATTATTGCCTGAGAACAGAAATAATCACAGATTTTGATCATTTCGATATAGTGATAATTATTTAATGTTGAAATGTTATCCAATATTGATAAAGTTTGATATTAATTTGTAAATTTCACTGGAAACTGGAAAAGAGGAAAGAAGAATAATTGTCGAGTGAAAGGATATTGTTGACTCAAGTGCAGCATGGTGAAGAGATGAAAAGAGGGAAATTTGTTTATCTAACCAATTGATATCAGGCAATGGTTTAGTTTTTTTTGGGTAAAATGCATCTTTCAGCATCAAATTACAAGTTAAGAAACAAGAAGCTAAAAGCCAACGGAATGTTAAAGCATCTTTGGATTTGTAAAGCATTACAAGTATATATTTCTTGTTCCCCCTCCCTGTCTAGATGCCCACATATGAGAAAATTGTTGGACTTAGAGTCAGTGAAACAGAGCCACTAATTAGGCGAGTAGCCAGAGTTGCACAAGAAACATGTTCATCATCTTCAACCTTCTATTCCATCATCACCAAGACTGGTTTCAGAAAATGTTAGCTTACAACATTTTTACAAGAACAAGAAATATATATATTTTTTTGTTCCACTTCTTTCCATTCCAAAAGTTGAACACACAAACAGACCGATAACAATGAGCATTACATGTTGTGTAAAGGCTAATAGATTGTCAATCCATCAAATTTTGAATAACACTTGAGAGAAGAAAAAGAAAGAGAAAATCAATTTCTTAAATAATCAACTTGCAGCCATTTCTGTTAATGGAAGACTAACATTTCTTTTGATCCTTTAACATTCAATATTATTATATAATTAGTTTGATACATTTTTTGCTCATTGAATAACCTTTTCCATCTTTTCTTTCTCCAAACTTGTTCAATTGCTGCATCATCAGATTACATGAAATGGGAACATTGAATTAGCTAGTTATTCAAACTTGATTCAATAATGATCAACATTACATCGTTGTTTATTATACTCCATTATTATCTCTGAATAACGGACAGAGAATCGAAAGTCTGGAAAAGGAGAAAATTGCAATTTTTGGCTTCGCTTTTGTTTTTGTTATTCTGCCTTTTGTGTTTCCTTCACCAGTCTAGTTAACAAGAAAATATTTCAACTGTTGTTTTTTGCTGGGTGTTGATGGAGGCTCAGCTTTTGCTTGATTTACTTCATCAATCACCCACTCAATGGAGTTAAATAATGTTAATGATGAAAGTTAAAAAAAATAATAATAATAATAGTCTGACGATATCGATAGCTATTTAATATACCCTTTAATGATTATCACATTGATCTTTTTGTTGAAAGGGTAAAATATGATGTTGATGAGATCAGGGAAAAGCTAACAAAAAGTTTACTTTAATTTTCATTATTTAGTCGCGAATTACGTTAAAAAGATGAACCGAAAGATGAAAAGCTTATAAAGAGGAATGAAAAGTCATTTTGGAGTTTTTCCAATCACTTTCGGTAATAAATCAAACATTAATGGGCAAGAAAATAATTAACAAACGCTTTTCCAATTCAAATGCATTTTAAACTCAAAACAAACTCCTTTCAATTTCCTTATACAAATAGTTAATCACTGAAATCCATTGAAATATATTTCTTCCAGTCAATACAGTTGATACTTCGTCACTATGATGAGATCACTTAAAGTTTCAATTCTTTACACGTTACATTTGATTTTTAGTTATAATTGCATTGAACCCAAAACAAACAGTCAAAGCAAAAACAAATGCAGTAATAGTTCACATTCAACTTGAGACTGTTATTAGCACGCGATATTTGTCTAACGATATGCATTGAGTCTGTAAACATTTCTGCATAAATGACAGACGATTGGAAGAAAGCTACAAAGCTCTCGAATTAAACTCTAATAAAATGAAATTTTATAGCGTATTTGTTTCCTTACTAGAAGCGTTTACATTTTGCATTTTTTTTGCTTCCGAAACTTTTGTTGTGCAGGATGTGACACATAAGGAATTGCCTCAGAATTGTAAGATGAAATATTTTGAAAGCACATTCATTGAATAATGCTATTTGATATTGAATTTCATGTGTTAAATTTGTCGCCATCAAAAGAAACTCACAATTGAATTGCATTGCTTTACAGACTGTAACCTGCAAGATGGATTTGATAATGTTATAACAAATTTGAGTTTGCAATAAATAATCAGCAAGAGAAAGAAAGAGAGAGAGTCAATATTGTCCGAAATTGTAACTCGAAACAAGAGAATATTGAAGCAAAACTGAAAGCAAAACGGTAGAAAGGAAAAGTAGAGAAAAAATTGAATGAAAAAGTAAAAGAAACTGGCAAATACAAAGAGAAGTGAAAAAAAACTCAGTCCAATGAGTTTCCAGTTTCAAGATTGAAGATTGATGACAATTTAGCAAGCTCTTTATTTCCTAAAGCTTTTCACAGTTTCTTACTTTGCGATTGACAACCTATTAACGAATCCAATTTCAAGTGATTAAATATCTGTTTACATCTTTCTTTAGTTCACCGTTCAGTTTGACCTCAAACTATCTATTACTATTATTATTTTGTACAACTAATAATGAGAGGGAAACAAGTTAACCTAATGATAATGTAGCCTTTTGTTGCTCTGTCATTCCCATTGTAACAACACAATTATTGCTTTACCTGTCAAATGGAAACGAATAAAATCCAAAGTTTAATCATTTGTAATATCAATTGTCGATCAATTCATTTTTTGAAGGCAACAATTTAACCTTTTAAAATCAATCTTGAACAATTTAAAGGTTCAACTTTTACGGCAAATTTAACTTTTCAATTGCAAGGAAGAAACTTTTCTCATTTACTAATATCAATGAGTCTGGGAATCGTCAACAGCTTTCAATAATGAAGGTTGAACGACTTTTGTCTTTAATTGAAATGCTTTGAATGCTCATTAATTGTTGTAAATTTTGTCAACATTCACAAAGCACATAAAGATTATGAAAATGAAGGAATCCCTGGAAATGCTTTTTAACTTGATTAAAATGGTTATCCATTAATGAATGGAAAAGCAATCTTCAAGCAATCATCTTTAAATCATTAAAAGGTATTATTATAAAGCATTCTCACTATTATCATACAATTATACTTTAGCTTGATAACTCTGTTATTATCCTCGGCAAAAGTGATATTCAAGCAAGTTAATGAAGTGTTAACATAAAACAAACGAAAATAAATCTTGAAATCGTCAATTGCAAAATGGAATTATATTTTTAAAGTTTTCCAAAATGTTCAATCTTTCCATAGATCAAGTCATGAATTATTAATTGAAAGGTTATTAACAATTAATGAAGATTAACTTGACAATAATAACATGTTTATTAACAAATGATAATTCTAGATTGCATGAATGAGAAAACAGTGAATTACCATTTATTATCAATATCATCTCATCTTTATTCGGATGTTTCGGGGAAACAAGTTGTGTCAAAATTTACCTCTTTACTGATGTTCAAGATGAATGGAGGCAACAAGGAAAAAAGGGGAAAATATTGTTTCAACAATTTCTATCAAAAAAGTTCTCATTTTGCAGTTTTCTTCAAGTTTACGCAATTCAGTTGAAAATTCATTTTCTTTCACAATTTTGTTTCTTCTCTTCCCTTCAACTTGCTTATCATTGTCAAAAAAGTCAAAACAATGAGTTGAATTGGGGAACGTTAATCATTGTGAAAACGGCTTCTTTCATCTTAATCTTGAATTATTATATTCGTAACAGGAAAAGAAAATGAAATGTTTCCCTGTTTCGTCAAGTTCAACATTTTACAACTCAAGAACTGAACAAGAAAACTGTTTGCAAAGACAAATAGAAAATTATATTCAATTTGATCGATGTTCATCATAATCATCTTTTCTTCTATTCACAGTGCTTCTGATCAGCAATGAAAAATTGTGAATATCAAAATGAATATCGAGAGAAGGTTGAACAAGACTTGAAATTGAAATGAACATGGAAACGGTGCAATTCAGTCAATAAATATTAAATCCAATTCCGTGAGTTCAACTGAATCATTCATTTTTCCCATTATTCTATTCTCTTGATTATCTTACATTATCATGAACCAACATGTAATGCTGTCTTGTCAGCTTTCAAGCAATCTACATTTACGAGTCAATTTCATTCGCAACCAGTTTGGTACAAAACTCAAATCAAATTTCAATGTTGCTCTGGTAACAAGCTTACTCCGAGTCTCAATGAAAGTAACATCTTCAAAAATTCGTTTTAATTGCAATTCTTTATTAGCATTTAATGTTGACTTTCCACCACTTCTTTAGCAACTTTCATGTTTTTTTTTTCTGTTAAACACTTTGATTTGCCGATTTGCAATCAAGTTGATCTTCAGCTTATCATTGATCAATATTAATCTTTACTCGTTTCCTGGTTCAATTCGTTTTCTGTTTGCCATTTCTTGAATAATTAATATTTCCATCTATTTTACTCGTCATTCCACCCATTTCCACGACTTCATCGATTCCAATTGAGAAAACATTGAATGGCAATAATTGAAGAATATTATTTCACCATTTTCTCTATTTTACATGATACATTTGATTGGCTCTTGACCTGTTCTCAAGAGTTGAATATAAAGTTTGGCAAAGAAAATGAACGATAAATGTCTTGAATGATATTCATTCAATTCAGTTGCAAGGTTAACATTTTTCATGAGAAGAAGAAAAAAAGTTGAGGTAAACAAGTGAAGCGTGATAAGTTGCTTTTTGTGTCTTCCTTGACTCTTTGGCTGTGCACCTCTTGCAGAGCCTCTTGAAGATCACGACCCATTTAAACTGGTCAATGAGAATCGATGACTGGAAATGATGAGAAGAAAGAAGAAAGGTGAGAGAAAGAAGTGCAAAAAAAGATGAAGACTAGAAAAGAAGTTCGAAAAGAGGAATGAAAAAAAGGGCGAAGAAAAAAAAATGATAAGATAATAAGCAAAAGATAAGTGTTAGATCGATAAATTATAAGTTAAGCCCAATTTGTTTTGAGCACTTGATGGTCATTCCATATAATAACAAGAAAGGAAAAAAGTCTTTCTGGCTCAACTAATAATATTTGGCTGATCTTTTTGCTTCCCAATCGATTTGTTCACCCTTTTCCTTATCATTATCATCAGGCTCATCATGTTGCCTTATAAAGATATCAATGTATGGATAACAATTTCTTGCTCTTCTTCCTCTTTTCTGTTCAATCTCATCTCTTGCATATAATTCAATTTGCTTGTCAGCTTATCACAACATTTCTGATTCAATCTCCTTTTATCTCCTTTATCCTCTTCCCTGTTTCATTCCCAGCTTCACTCCCTGTTCAGCTCATTTTGTATGCCAATATTTTCCCATGTAAACTTAGTCATTGGAAACATCAGATTCTCAACTTTTACAATTTAAATTTTGAAAATTGTCAGCTGAGAAAGGGCAAAAATCTTTCCAACTATTCGCGAATGGAAATAGTTTGATTCAATTGAAAGACGGAAATGTCATACAATTAGATGAATGTTGTATAACTGTTTTATTGGTAATAAAATGAGTGTTCAAACAAATACATTTAAGTAACATTAATGAATTTACTTAGCATTACAGTGTAACTTGAATTCTGCCAAACAGAATATTTTATTTTCTTCGTTTTCCCTCCCTGTTCAATATTACATTCCTTCTGTTCTTGATTAAATATTTGCTGTATCAGCTAATGATTACAGTTGTTTTCATAGAGAAAATGTTTTTTTTTCATATTTTCTTTATTCATTAATCTATTTCAATGCTTGGTGTTTTTTTTTCTTCCTCTTCTTCTTTACTTTAACCAAAACTTACATCATGTTTGGCATTTCAAGTTTAATCGTCTGAACTATTCGTAACTGAATTAAATAGTTTCTTGTTTTCACTTCTAATTGTTGATAATTGATGATTATTTTAATATATAAAGGCATTTTGAATACGCAAATTCATTTACCTGTAAACTAATTGAATGCAAACAAAAGTTGAACAGAAAAAGTTTCTTCAAGTAAAGTTAAACCATTCCATTGAAAATTTAAGGAATTTCATCAGCATCTATAACAAGATAACAACATGATAATGAGCAAGGAGTGAAAAGTTTCCACTTTTCTCACCAATAATGAAAGACCAATTGTTTCAATCAATTTTATTGCACTCAAGAGTTTCAACAAAAATAACTTTTTCTGTTGAGCAAACTTGAAAATGGCTGAGTGAGTTTTGAATATTCAACTTTGCTTAGACTTTTCTTGAAAATTTCAATCATTTCACGATTTTTAGATTTCGATTAATCCCAATTCAAATCATGATCAGAGCAAAATCACTGACGGCACAACGTTCCGTAAGTTCATAAGTTAAATCTTATTCTGTTTCTCTGAGTGTAAACCCCAGTTTATGCCATTTTTCGCAATTCTGTTATCAACAATTGGCATGAGATTTTCATGAAGAAAACTGAATTTCAAAATGAACGGACAAATTTGACCGTTTCTGATTGAATGCACGATAATGGAAATTGATTAACAAAAGTTGATCAGCTTCCAAGGAAGAGAAAGCTTTTTGAGAAAAGCGTATTAACAGGGAGTGAAGAGTGAAAAAAGTTATCAAATGGAATGTCAGAATATTTAGTGGAAAAGAAAATGTTTCAAGGTGAAGAAATATTGAGCCAAAATAATCTAAATACCTTTTCTCAAGCATCTCTCATTTCCGCTGCCTTTGCCTCCACTTTCACCATTTATCCTTTACTCATGACTTTTTCCCTGCCAACCCTTGACTCTTCCCTGTATCATTACATGTTCATGTTATCACATCTTATCAATCCCTGTTATCCCTCCCTTCCCTTCCCTGCTCTTCTCTTTTTTTTTTTGCTCTTCACAAGAAAGTGAAATATTCTTTCAATAAATAAATGTGACTTAGCATACATCCTCTTTGAATACCCTTATCTTTCAACATTTTTGTTTCACTTATACAGAAAGCTTCACCATTTCCCATGGCCTATTCAACTTTTGAACCTCCTCGAGTAAGAAGAGTAAAAATATCCGAAATGCTTACAGAATAATAATATACAATGTGTGTTTGGAATGAAATAAAATTGTGAACCCATTTATCAACTCTTCCTTTTTCTGTACACTTCCAACATTTCTACCTTCAACATTCCTTGATCATACCTTGGCTTTTGATTTTTGAAGAAAAAGCTTCTTGGATTCTGGAAGAAAACACATTTCCATGTAACTCAATGATTTCTTCAAATTGAATTTAACCTTTAATTCCATGTTAACGTTTCTCTCCTCATCATTTTCCTGTCATGAGAATACATTGAAACATTGAATATGTTCAGTCAAATTTCGAGTCAAAAATCTGGCTACTCATCATTTTACACTGAATAATTGAGATTCTCTCAAATTCCTCTTTTCCAAATCATTTGAAATTGATAACACCTTTAATGATACTAATGAGCTTATCAGTTTTACCGAACAACAGAATCGTTTAACAGAATACAAAAGATTATTCAGAAAGCGAGAAAAAAAAAGGTTGAGTAAATTTTTTGTACAACATAATACTTGAGAATAATGATAATTTAGTTTATTGAATTTCTCTTTTCATGAACAGAACAATAACATGGAAAAAGATGAAGCAAAAGAAGAAGAAAAAATGATAATAATTTTCAACTTTTACAGTAAAAATTCATTCTCCATTTTTTGCTCTTTTGCTCTTTTCTTTGCTCTTGTTTCTTTTCCCTTCAAGTTTCACTCATTTACCATTTAAAATGCTAAACAAATAATATTCTTGGTAAAGTGATAATAATATTTGGCAGTTGCAATATTTGGTTTAGAAGAAGAGGAAAAAAGAAGAAAACTTTTGCATGGCAAAAAAGTAGGTAAAGAAGTAAAAAAGAAGAAGAAAAACTAAATTTTTCTCCTATTTTTCATCTCAACTGAATGTTACTCTAAAAGTGAATTAACTCATTTTACATGCAAGTGGAGAGGCGAAAAAATATAATACAATTTCAAGTGTAAATCAAATTCTGATGAACATGACTTCTCGTGAAAAATGAACTTTTCTAATTGATCAAGATAAATTATCTCGAAACTCGTTTTTCGTAAAAAAATGAGTTTCTCCAGTTTTCCCTTTTTCGCCATGAACAAAGTTGAACATTTTTCAACAGGTTAGGAGAAATGTTTGTTCATGAGAAATGAAAATTTTTCGCTTTAATCAAAGTTTTGATTGAATATGAAATAAATATTGAAACAACAGAAAAGACGAGAAAAAAAAGAGTTGAAACGTTGAATCAAGGATCATTTGATACAAAATGTTTCCCAAATGACATTTGAAAAGCAAGAAAAAAAGATTGAAATGTTGAGTGAAGAAAAAAAAAGTTGGGTAAAAAGAGAAGCAAAAAAGAGATGCAAAGTTGAGACAATTTAGGCAAAATATAATCAACCAAAAACATCGGGAAAAAAAAATTTCAGATGATAATGCATTTGATGACGAACTCGCTTTTACCCAAAAACATTTTTCTCTAACTTCTCATGTTACACTCCATTTTCACCTTATTTTCAGCATTTCCTTTTTCCGTTTCCCTTTTCAAGGTTGAACTTTATTTGGCTAAACAACAATCTGTCAAGAAATTCAACATTATAAGAAACTTGAAATCTCTACTTTTAATGTAAAGAAAAGAAAATTGTTCAACTTTATTCGGATGAAATTTGATTTTATTCATGAGTTTTTACGGTTAATCACATTTTTGTAAAATTACAATTTCAACTTTTCGAGATTCAATGAACATTTAATCGCATTTCAATTAGGTTACATTCAATTGTTATTAATCGTTGCAAGTGAATTGATTTTATGTAAGTTTTTTGGAATTTTTTCTTCTTCTTCTGAAAAGTTCTTGGCTTTGTTGCCATTTTACATGATGATAATTGAAATAACAAAAAAAGGAATGAAAAATGAATGATGAAACGATAAGCCGAGGGAAAGAAAAGGCAAAAAACTTTTCTAATTCAATTTAAAATTCTTTACATTTGTTGGTATTCATTTTCATTCCTAATTGATTCTCAGTTGACTTTGATTTCATCATTTTACAAGTTTAATGTTCGCATTGGGTAAACATTAATTTTTCTTGTTCATGAAGCATTTGAATATTCTTGCAAATCAATCAATGGAAAGAGAGTAAAAATGGAAAATAAGAAAATGTAAAGTTGAGGTTTCACTTTCATTGTGACCAGACAAATGTTTGAATTTTTTCTTCTTCTTCTTCTGGTTATTACTTGGTTCGTTGGTAAATGAAGATTCACTTATCATGGTGATCAAGTCAGTCAAGTTTCAAGAACCTTTAAAAGGTTGCTTTTGCAACGAAAAGAAGACTTGAAATTTAGTGAAAACTCTTCGGGTTACAGGCAGTTGAGAATGTGTTTAATGTTTGGGAAGAAGAGAATTGAAAAGATTGGTTTTCTTGTTGAGATAAGAAGCAAAAAGTTGCCTTTGCAGGATGGAAGAAGAAGAAGATGAGGAAAAAGAGAAAAGAAATGTTCTCATGATAACAAGGGATTGAAGTGTTGAGTTGCACATGCAACATTTTTCAAGTCCATTGGAAATGAGGGAAAAGGAAGGAAAAGTTTCTTTAAACATTTTACTTTGAAATATCAAAGTTTCATCGTTTCCTCGTTTAAACTTGAAAATCATTTTATTGTGAGCTTAAGATGCGATTATATTCAGTTAACTTTGTCTTTATATTGAGACATTATTTTGTTATTTAAGCGATGAGCAAAACTGTTTCATGTTGAACCACAGAAAGAAGAAGATACAGAAAAAGTGTTTCACTTCGCTTCCTGGCAATCTTTTCCTTCTCCTTCTTTACTGGCCATGTTAATGTTGTTGTCACCAAGTGTTGATCAAGGACAAAATCAGATTAATATTTATGATTGGAAAGATATTGTTGTGTCAATAGTGAGATGATGTTTTATTGCAGAACAATTTGTTGTCTGTAACAATGCTGAATGAACAGTCAGTTGAAAGGAGTCAGGAAAAAGGTAAAAGGAATCAAAGTCTAAATCCTTTTTTGCTTTACATTATCCGAAAGATGGTGAAGCGGCAGTCAAGATGATGGTGATGATGATGGCAAGAGGATTGATACAATGAGCTAGCATTGGGGAAACACTGTTGGATGCCAATCAAGTTCAACCAAATTGCTTACATTGTTATCAGTGTTATCAATGAGAATCAGTTTCTTCTTCAACCTTTAATACTCTGGTTGAGCTGAAAAGGATTACCATTAATGTAACAAACATCAATTCACATTTTCACCTTTCCATTTATTGATTCATGTCCAACCTTCAGATTTTTCATCATAAAATTCAACATTGACAACAGATTCACCAACAGTATATTAATCAAACTGAGAGATTAAAATTCTTATCAAATTGAATTCTTTTCTGCTCAATAACTGTTTCGATGGAGATTCAAAAACAAGTCCATCATAAACTTAAAACAATAGTTCATCAGTCCATTCAATTTCTCACTCCCAGTACCCAACAACCAATATCGGATAAGAAAAGTGTCTGCATAACATGATGATCACAAATGAACCGAAAATGAAAAAAAAATCCAAAAATTTCCATTTAGCGAATTCTTTATGGAAACTTTCACTTTCAGCTTTTGCATATCCCAGGCGCATTCCAACTGAAGTGTTGAAAAGAAATGTTAATGTTATGTTTTGTAATCGGAATTTGACTTCATACAGAATTCACATGTTGACATGAATTGCGGATAAAACGATTCCGTTAAGTTCAACATCCAATCTCGGCTTGGATTTGGATTTGCTTTTGTGACTTTTTGATGCTTAAAGTTGATTAGAATGAACTTTGAGTTTTCTCGTGGTGAATGAAACAACAACCTTTGTCGTCGAGTCGTTGATTGCATATCGAATCTGCTTTTATTGGAAATTTTCGACTTTCCATAGTTGTATTTGATTAACATTGTGCGAAATTTTGTTTAAGAATTTCTCTGTACATTCCATGTTTCCATGCTATTATTTTCACTCCCAGTTGGATAACAGATAATAATGATTTTAAACAGATCCAACTGATTATAATAATGATTCTTATGATGAGTAAAATGGTTATTTAAAGGAAATGATTATGAGAATGTAAATGATGAAAAGTTATTCTGTTTCAACTAAATTGATAATTGAATGAATCATGAGAAGGATTTTTAAGGAGAAATAATTTTTTCTTTACTCGAGTTTCCAGTTTTTAATGTTGATTCAACGATTCATTTCGAATGTTTCATTTTTCTCTTGTCATTATTTTCTCTATTTTTACTCGGAATAATCTTTACATGATCATCATCATTGAATGGTTCAGTTGATTGAATCCAAAGGAAAAGAGAGGAAGCAAAAGAGAGAGAGAGAAAAAACATTTTTTATCGAACAATATTCTCGTTGCTATTCATAGTAAATCCAATACATGAGATATCTTTTGAATCAAAGTTTTACTTGACTGATGAGATTTACTTTATCAGCTTAACAGTTATAATGATTATCATGTAAAGCCTGATTGTGGTTGAGCCTATTCATTGCTAGTTCACAAGATTTATGCTCAGGCTTTACCTTTATCCAAACACTTGCCAGGCAAAAATAGCAAGAAAATGATCAACATTTTTATTTCTTCCGTTTCAATCTCATCCTTTTATCCTTTGCTCAAGTTACAAGGTTTTGTTTGGTCTAAATACACGAATCATGGTCATTCAATGGTAAACAGCCAAGGATTCAATTCACCAATTGTCCAAAGCAATTGGCTTTGTCTGATTAATTGCATGCATAATCGGCTAAATTTTCATGGTAAGGCAAAAGCTTACTAATCGTGAAGTTCGAGCTTCTTGGCAAATTATCTATAGATCGATGTCAGAGGGAATATGTCAATTTAGAATACCTTTGCTCAGAAAAATTTTGGATGAGTGAACCAGGCAAGACTTTTTCAGATGTTTGATGATAGCTAGAAGAACGAAAATTCTGAATAATCGTGAATAAAGTTTAATACGGTAACAAAACCCGTTTGATTAAGTTGAAGGGTTTTGTTTGGATATTACAGTATTAATCAATCAAGGCATTAAATCAAATCAATTCATTCAAATTATCTGCAGATTATCAGTCATCTTATGTTGTGAAAAAAAATTAGTTACATAGTTCTGTGGGTAAATAGCACTTTGAACCCGAACCACAATAGGCTGTTTTAGGATATTCAATATGCAATGGAACCGAAAAACATGCAATACACATCTCCTGAAACAGATGGTTCTTGTATCCATATTAGTGATAGTGCTTCCTTAGCTGCCTGAGTAAAAGTGATACAGAGAATGCGAAGCTTTGTTAACTGCACATGGGGCTTGCCTAAACTGAACAGTTTTGCACATTTCTATGAATAAGATAAAACTTGAATCAAGAATAGAATTTTTGTCAAAGAAACTAAAGAAAGACCAAGATTAGGATTCAATAAAAAGTTAAGAAATGACTTAGTTACACCTCTAGCATCATGAGGTAAATGACCTTGACCTTGAAATATAGCAGACAAGTACCCGAAAATATTTTTTACGAAAATCACTCGGAGTAGTAAGTAAGGGGTATTGGAGGAAAAAGACGGAGCTTAATTTAGGGGGAGGGATGGGGGAGAACCCAGCGGTATGCAGGACGCACGTATCTTAAAAGTACTTCAAGAACTAAGATCCCCCAGTAAAGCCATCTAGCGTTTCTATTCTCTAGAGAGGGGAGAGCAGGCCAAAATGAACAATGAAGAGCCAATCAAATGCAGAGTGACCTGAGAGTGAGTTTCATGCATACCCCTGGATCCACTGTGTACCGGGTGGTAAGAAAGTAAAGGGGAAAGGGGTTTGGCTTAATATGCTCACATTTGTAATTAAACAATGTAAACAAAATAAATTTGCTTTGTGCCCATCAAAAGGGGGTGCTTTCCCCTACCCTTTACTTTCTTACCACCCGGTATACCTCTGGATTTCCCTCCATCCCTCCCCCTAAATTAAGCTCCGCCTTTTTCCTCCAACACCCCTTACTTAATACTCCAGGCGATTTTTTTATTTGTCGTCACTCCGCTATTTGGCCACTAACTGACATTTGTAAGTTATTTTGAGATGCTAACTTTTAGATTGGTTGATGTTTTTAGATGCTAATAACTGATGCTGGCCAAAGGATATCGGTGTTCCCTACCGCTCAGTTAATCGCGTTTGAGGATCATTTATGTATGTAAGCTTGTAACTTGAAACAAACATAAATTAATCTGAAAAAGTTTTTTTTAGAAAAAAAACCTTTAATTTACTTCATAATTTCAAATGCAAGCGAAATGACCTTTGTAAGGGGTCTACACACCTCATTAATCATTTCCCCACAAATTATATCAACCACCAATGACAATGCATTGCTTATCACAAATTAGCCTTACAAGTCAAACTTACTAATCTTACATTTTGAATAATTGTATATAAAGAGTAACTTAGTCAAACCTAACACAGTCACTTGTCCCACACATACTTAATCACTTACATCAGTATTGTAATCATCATCTTACACTAATCAGTCAATTTAAATTGCTCTCTACTTCCTACTCTTGTATTACCAATAAGTCCATTTCCGTTGATATATTAATTTACTGTGATAACTAAAACAAAATTGAATTCAATTAAATAAAAAGTGCTCTCTCGTTAAACCTCAAAAGTGTGGTCTGAATTGGTGTTAGAGAAAGTGTACTCTACTAGTGAATCTGCTGATCGCTATAACAGTATGATGGGTTAGGTGGAAACAACAAGCTTATGGCACCAATAGTTGAGAGTAAACCTTTAACAGCTGAAAGAAATGAAAGAATGAGTGGACTTCTGAATAGATTTGTAGCTAAAATTTAAAGCAAGAAAAACTTCTTGCATGTACATTTTAATATTATAATAAGGGACGAAACTTTTTACTATCGTTGAAACTGTTGTTCAAAGATAATTAGAGCGAGATTTGGTGTTTGCTGGTTTACAAGAAATTTCTCGAGCTTCCTACAACTCTCAAGATGGAGATACACCACCTACATCCAGTCGAAGAACTCGTGTCGATCTTGAATTTGTTGAACATGGCGATTGTGCTGAATTATTCAAACTTGGAGACCAAGTGCATCACCGATACGCAACCTTTCACAATATTATATGAGCTATTATTCACAGTGAAGGCATCGGATTCATCAACACACACCGCTGTCCGACCATGAATAATCAAGCGATAAACGTATATTTTAATCATCTTCTTGAAATTTTTACCCGGATGAGGCATGACAAGACGCTGACTTCGTGCACTGGGATCCTGTAAAATATGTCATTCTTGTAGGAGATTTTAATGCAGATATCGATCGAAATAGCACCACTAGTGATCGTTGTTCAACAAGCTTATTACAAGTGTTGGACATACAAGTCTTCTCAACTGAAAATACATATTCCAATAGAGAAGGTGGTGCACATCGATATGATTACATCATACACACGAGGAATATACTTTTCAGGGATCTGCCAATAGATCTAGAAGGAGTAACTCCAGATCACAAGCCCATTTTTACCGAATTCAAACTTGACCCAGACACAACTTTGAAACCAGCCCCTTTCGCTGGTCATGAACAAGTGCGATATAAAAGAGTTTCTATTTCTGGAGTTTCAAGGTCATTCAAAGCCATTAGTTTATTCGACCTCTAGACGACTTCTAAAGGTCATTTTCGAATAGCGCACATTTTTTCACTTTGAAAAAGTCATAAATAGGCAACGATCTTCTCTCGCAAGTTACACTATATAGTTTTGCAACATTTGCTGTTTCATTAGGTAATCGAAATTTTTCTTCGATTTAACACTTTAATTATCATATTTAATTGATGCTCAAAGTTTGCAAAGGAAAACATTTAACTTTTGCATTTAATCACTTGACTAACAACAGTTTAGTGAATCGCTTTTCTGTTTTTTGATTGATTACCCTTCTCATTGAAGCTTCAACACATTCCTTAATTCAAACTTTGCTTTCTCATCTTGCTCATCAATTTATCCTCATCTTTTTATTTCCTAATTTCTTTTTCCTTTTTCTCTCATCATCATCATAATCATCTTCACATCTTGTCCTCTGCTTTTTCAGGGCAAAGAAGAAGAAAAGGAGCAAGAGAGAGAAGAAGCGAAACTTTTTCGCTTCAAATGATTCTCAAGTCAATCTTTTGAGTCAACAAGACAATCAATTGTTTGTCCATAAGAAACAACAGAAAATAAGGCAAAATAAAAACAATCAGTTGATGACTGCAAAATCTAATGAACTTTTATATTGTTCCATTGCCATGTAATTGCCAATTTTACCACAATTTTCACCCAGTCAAAGTTGGCCAAACATTTTTCATTTCTCTTTCCCTTCAACCAACTAATGAAAATGTTTACAAAGCAAAAAGTTGTCTCCTGAAAAAAGCAGAAAAAAATGATCAATTTCCACCTTTAAATCACCAACCTTTCAATTCTATTTGCTTTACTCATTGTTTAATCTGATTCATTTCAAAATACAACAAGAACAATATATTCTTCTGAATATTTTTACAATTTGAGCTTTTTTTTCATCCAACAACTTCATCATCTGAAACTCTAAACGTATTCAGTTGAAGAGAAAAGAAGTGAAGAGGGGAAAAAAGAAAAAGAAGATTTCGATTCTATTTACTGTCCAACTATTTTCTCTTGTTATCTGACTTCAATTTCTTTCACCTCATTATCTGCCATTTCATCTGCACTTCAATAATTTGTCATGATTCAGCTCAATTCAAAAATTCTCAACTTCATTTCATTCCTCGTTACAACTTGCACCTCATCCATTAAAAACTCTCTTCCATGTTTAATATGAAATGATGAACAAGTGGAGATGAAATTGGATCAAGAAGGAAAGAAAAAGCGAGGAAAGAAAATCAATTTCGACTAATCAGCACTTTTTTTCCTTCGAATTTTACTTTTCCCAAAAAAAAACTTGAAGCCTCAAGGTAATCATTATTATTGCCATTACAATATTAACTTTTCTCAAAACCAATCAATTATATCAAAAAGAAGCAAATAATGAAATTATAACTTGCCAAGCTAAATGTTGTCATCAGCAAAATTGTAAATTTGAAAAGACAAAAGTGGAAATTTTTCATTCGACTCGAACAATTATGCGATAATTGGTTGAAAGGGAAAATGTTTTCAACCAAAATTCTGTCGTGAAATTATTCAGATTCTTTATGGAACAAGTTATCAATTTAATCAGCTTCAACTTTTGACCCGTTTGAGACGAAATGTGATTCAAAGAGAAACAAGGAAATTAATATCATTATCGTTATCATTAAGAATGAGTTAATTAAATTTTCTGTTCAAATTATGAGCAAACAGAATGCATAACATGAACTCATTTGAAACTGAGAAAATGATTTGTTTACTTTTCTACTTTCACAATTTGGATAAACTAATTTCTCATGAAAATGATTAACTCGCTTTTCGAGGTAATTTTGCGCTTCAAATCGTCTTCATCTTTATTATTTTTCTTGCTCTTTGCTTCTCAAGTATTTTCATGCCTCATCCATGGATTTAATTTCATCTGAACGTGATTCCTTTAAGGTTATTCCTGATCATGGCATCAGGATTGGTTGATGAGATCAGAGAAAATAGTAACGAAATTAATCTAAAAAAAGGGAAAAAAAGGATTTCGTTTTATACCTTTTTTTTGGTTTACGGTTTACTTTTGTGTTCATTGAAGAGTTTTAATCAACAATCAAATGATGAATATTTAAATGAAATTTTATTCCACTTTTAATTTACTCTAATTTTCTAATTCAATTCAACTTTTAGGCAACCTTTTCAGCTATTTTCAGTTCTTCATTTCTCTTTTTATTGATCGTCGATGTTGTTATTGTCAGCCTGGAATTACTTTTCACAATTGAATTAAATTGTCAATGTTAATCAATTGTTGCAAATGAATAGCTATTATGAAAATCGGAAGACAATAAATGTGACGCTTGAACAGTTTACGTTTTGGATCGTCTTTTCTGCTGTTACAATTTCCGTTATTCAATGATAATCTAATAGAAAATGTTGAAACTCTAAAAAGGGTAATCAAGATGAGTTATCGTACCAGTTACTTGACTGTGCACAGTTTAGACTTGCAAACAAATTCAATTTAACATAAAGATTGATGTAGGGTCCATTTTGGTGACACAAAGGATTGACTCCAAGTTAACTGGCTACGAACAAAAATGAACAGACTTAACCAACTAGTATTTCATTGAACATTATTTTGCATTATCATGTGGACGAAATCAGTGATAACATTTCACACTTTTATCACACCATCTTCATTAGTCTGATGAAAGTTAATTTTGATCCTAAAATTATTAATCGTTCAACAAATGTCTATTTGACAGATTATGATAATGTTTCGATTGTTGATTGGGATGACTGCATTCCAGAGTAGAACGAACTTAATCGATTGGAATTTCCTGGTTTGCATAAAAATGTAGCCGAATGCCTTTCGATTTAACCTTAAAACTTGTCAATTCTGCACACACGCATTTCAATTACGATCTAATTTGAAATTGTTATTCAATTTCGTCGTTTCATTTAGAAACAAAATTTGAAAACTTTGCTCAGAACTAACATGAAATTGAATAAAAAAAAAAAGTTTCCCAATTCTTTATCCTCAACTTTATCCAATTGCAACGTGAATATTTTCCTCTCCAACTGATATTCACTAAAGTTCATTGCCTTTTCTTTTCAAGTTTCAGAAAAAAAAACTCTTGAATGATCATAAAGAATCAATCAAATAATCAATAAAGCAATTTCGTCTGAAATTAATCCAAGTTTAGATTCGATTAAATATTAGTTAACACGAATAAATTGAAATAAATAAAATTCTCAATCGACCCAGAATGCCCATTATCTGATTCAGTTCATTTTCACACACAAATAATTCATAAATTTAATGTGACATCATAACGATTAAAATGGTTGAGAAGAGTGTAGAGATGAATGTTGATTAAAATGGCGATTCCGCGCGATTTAACATTCCAATGATAACATCAAATTAATTTGAGTATAAAATGCAAGTTAAAATCGGAAACAATTGATGACAATAAAAGAGAAACAAAACTCGAACTTGGACCAGGAAAAAGTTGATACCAGAAGCAAGAAGCAAGAAAAAGGGTTTTTAAAGACGGGAAATTGAATGCAATGAATAACATTTGAAATACAAATCAACTGATAAAGTTGAACTAAACATGGTTAATAAAAGTAAAGATGACAATAAAAAAGAGCAACAAACATTATCAACTCAACTATCACATAATAGATGTTAGATTATGTTCAGAATTGAGTTGCTTTTCATTATATTCTTGTTTTTGTTGCCTTCTCGTTGCCAGTTATACTCTTGTTTATTTGATTAATGGCCCTTCGTGATTGCCTCGTTGTTACCATCTATTAACACTGCAACTCTTTTTTTTCCCTTCAACATCTTTTTCCCTTCACCCATCATCTCAACATCACCTAAGCCTCACCTTAACCTCCTCCTTCATCATCAGCTTGTTATTTTTGTCTTTTTTTCCGTTACTCCATTTCTTGAGGATATTTTTTTAACCATCAAAATGCAAGAATAACTAAGTATTATTCAACTGTTTCATTTCATTTGCTTTCCCTTTCAGGACATTGATCAAAGTCTGAATGAGAAAAGAGGTTTTCTTTCGTCTTTTTTTTCGTCGTCCAGTTTTTCCCTCGTTTAACCTTTCATTTGTTTTTTGCTTTTCATTTTTTCATCTTTTCGCACTCGGCTTGAGTCATTTGTTTTCTTTCCCCATTACGAGTTTGTTGCAACTTTATGGTCATTCGTAAATACATTGTAATTGGTTGCCATTGCATTTGCTCTTTTTTGTGCTTTTCCTTTTTTTTCATTCTTCACTTGCTTTTTCATTTTGAATGATTACTTTTTGATGATCATCTCAGTAGACTTGATGTTGATACAATGTATCTTGTTAATTCAAGTTGCACCATAGCTACGATTAATTAACTGCTAAACATAAGTGAAAGTCAAAATGTAATTATTACAAGAAGAACAAGAGAAAACACAATCTATTAATTGACAGTTTAACTTGTATCAATCTCATCATTTCACTTCTATAGTTAACATGAAGTATCCTGATACACTTGTTAATATAAGGGGTCGACTCTAGCCTTGTCTCATTAATAGTTTGTAATTAACAGTTGTTCCCTTAGTTTTTCCTTCTTCTTTCTTTAGCTCTGTTCCCATGTCTTGCAAGTGTAAAATAAACTCACCAACGCTCTGACTTTTTTGCGAGCCATCGTCCAACCTATTTTGTTAGTGCTCTCACAAGCAGAAACTTAACTGCACCAAAGGTTGTCTTCATCCTTAATTATGCTATGATTAATCTCAGATTTACCACACCACTTTGTGATACTCTATAACCTTACATCCCAAAGGATGCTTACATTAATGAATTTTTCTTTAAATTAGGAATGAATTAAAACTTCAATCTGTTTTGCTATTAGTGAAGTTGTTTAAAATGATTAGTTGATTTGACTCTTTACTGTACAGATTCTGTATCCAGTTAACCATTATGTTACAAATCTTAAAGTTAGGAATTCAAGAAATTTCAGTTCCATGATTCGGTGCCAGTTGAAGTATCTGATGTAAGCCTTTCTCTAGAAATGATCATAAATCAGTGTAGGAATTGGTTGAAATGCTGTGCACATTAAAAGCATAGAGTTATAAAGACTTGAATAGTTTGTTGAAAAGTTTTACCAATCAATTTGATTGACTTAAATTTCACTTGAATGTCACTTTTCATGGGTAAAGGTTATTCGAGTTGAAAGAGATTGTGCAACTAATTACCAATTAAATGGCCTTTCAAGCATTGAAAGTATTGAAGCATCAAGACTTTAATCATGTTGAGCCAATCGCTTCACCAATTCAATAATCAAAGTTTCAACTTGGAAGCCAAATTTTGCGTTCAAAATGCACGTTAATATTGAAGAAACTCAGATTGGAGGAAAAAAAATTGTCTTTTCCTGAATCATTGAGAAGTACTTTAACCACCAGCAAAGTTGCATTTCAATTTTTCTCAATTACCAATGAAAATGTCAGGTTCAATTGTTTAGTCAACATTTGATAATCATTTCATGTTCATAAAGGTTGGCAGAAAAAAAAGTGTGAAAAATAGTATCTGATTGAATAAAAGAATTGAAAATGTCTCTATCATCTTGAAAAGAAAAACAATTTCAACTCAATTTCCTTTCATGATGAATTGTTTTTACCAAACAGAGTTGAGCAAATTTTTCAAACAAAAAACTGTAAACTCAAAAAGCAGCAACAAAACAGAAAAAAAAGACGAACAGAAGACAGCAAAAAAAAAAGAGAGAAAAGAACAAAAATCGCATCTTCTTTTTCCTCTACTTTTGCTCTCCTAACCTCATCATCATCATCATCATTATCGTCTTATTCGCATCTCTTAATGCTCAATAAAGAACTATAAATCACAGAATCATTTATCATCACATCTCAGGAAGAAGCAAGCAACAACAACAGAAAAAAAACTCCAGAAAAAAAAGCAACTCCAAGTAACATCCCTTTGGATTCGACGAGTTTTATCGATATGAATATAATTTACATAAGCTTGTCTCTAACCTTTTCCCATCTTGACTCATCTTACGCTCTCTCATCATAATTTAACTCTTTTGGGACTAAATTTGAATGGAAAAGCTAATTTAAATTTCAGATTGTTGTGTGAGCAAGGAAAGGTTATAACATGCTTTTTATAATGTATAACTTATCAAAGTGTTGAAAATGTTGCGATACTTTTGTTACTCTTTTTTTTATTATTTCATGATAAAGATAAGAAGATAATAGGGAATCATTTTTTCAAAACAATTTTTCATTATCATTAAAAGCACTTTTCACCTTCAATGAACAACTTTTTTCCTCATCTTCCATCAAAATTTCACTCTCTTTTTATGACCTATTAATACAGTGTGAAGGTTAATCGATGCGTTCACTTTGTGTGTCACCCTTTTCAATTCCCTGTATTTTATATCAACACGATCAACAACATTATTAGAAGTGATAAGTTAACACTTTTTTCCCCACTTATCTGATTACATTGTTTTGGGCACAGTTTTTACGCTTTCAGTGGTTCATCTCTTTTAAACATATTGTTTACCTGCTGATGAATAGCTTGACATGATGATCAACCTGGAAACAATATCTTGATGAGCCAAATGGCTGATATCAATCACTCAAAATCTCGAAGTCTTTAGTGAAGTCAGCAGGCTCAACTTTAAATGCAACTTTTTTTCTGGAAAATTTCGTCTAATATCGAAACTTGGATTGAGATTAAATTTTAAGAAGACTTTTTAAATTCTAAAAAGTTCATTTTCTATTTCAGAGAGTGTTTCAACTGCATTTCAAGTAAAACTGAGTTTTCACTTGGATTGAATCGCGATTATAAACGATATTTTTGCAAGGACTTTTTCCATTGAATCGAAATTTTATATTTGCAAATCTTTTTAATTTGAGCAAATTTTTAATCGAAATCGATTTGAAAAGGCGATTCGGTACGTGAACTAGAAATTATGCTTTTTGCATTTTCTTTCGTGGAATGACTCCATTCGGTATGGATGTTCAATGTCGATGATTTTAATGAATGAATTAAGATGAGTTTTATCGATTTACTGAAGCGATGCAAATCTATCAAATACGGTGAGTCAGAATTTTCGATACCAAAGCGTTAATGACTTGCAACTCGATGGAAGTAGAAAACGTTTTTCAGGAAAAATAATTGCTAAACGATTGAATGTCATTTGAAATTTGAAGCGTCTGTCAAAAGTAAATTGATTATTGATTTAAAATGTTTGTTTATCAAATGTTTGTAATGAAATATTTATGATTAAACTTTGAACGAAAATTGGTTCTAAAATGAAATCATTTCTTTTATTAACAGATGGACAAAATTTGAAGTTGAATAGATTGATGGTTGGAACGTTGGCACGTTTGGAGCATATAAATGATGATTAAATGATTGTAATGAAAAGTGAATAAAATGGATCCTGAAAAGTCGAGTCAACTTTTTGTAAACACTTCATTGAATTATGTTCACTTTGATGAAACTCCAGACCTTTATAAGCACACAGAAAAGAATCGAATCTATTTTTATGGTTCACCAAATGACGAGAGTAAAGTTGAAAACTTGCTCGACTCCAGTGAAACAGTTCTAAATGATTCAAGCAAAGAGCTGGTAATTACAAGTCCAACCTGTAATTTATCAATAAGTGCTCTCTGTAAATCTTCATCCAGTGAATCGGATGCTTGCTCATCAACCCGACTTCTCGATAATCATCATGATCACGATCCAATTGTTGCCTACGAATTGTCCTTTAAAACGGACGAGCAAGACAAGTGCTCAGCCAACTTACAAAATCACCATTTAATACACTCTTCCCATCATCATCATCTACACCAGTCAACCGTCGCATCCATTCATCCACCTTTATCGACCATGATTGAAATGTCCCAAAAGTACCAAGCAAGTGATATCAACTATACGAACCTCAAGCCAACAGCGAGTCCAATAGTGAGCCAAGAAAGTGAAACCTTTTGGAGTAAAATTCACAGCTCAATGTCAACTAAGCTTAGACGGTGTTACCTGGAACGTCACCCATCCTCGCACTCACCTTCCCATCAACCCTCATCGACACCTTTTTGCTCTTCATTGCGCTTCTGTCCAAGTAAACCTCGTCTCTCAACGTTACTCTTGTGTTCCCTTGTTACCTGTGCCTTTATCATCCTACTTGCTGGCCTGTTAACAGTAACAGAGTTTTCACTTTGGAATAGTTTGATTGCTCTTCACTCCAAATCAAAATTATCGTTCCATGGCTCATCCAGTTCACATTCATCTTTACCTTCAACCTCTTCTTCCTCGCCTTCCCTGTCAACCTCTTCACTGAATGGTCAAACCATCTGGTGGAGAGATGCTCTTGTTTACGAAATTTTTGTTGCCTCTTTTAAAGATTCCGATTCCGATGGATTTGGTGATATCAAAGGTTTACATGAAAAGTTACCTTATCTTCGCACCTTAGGTGTAAACGTGATTCGTTTGAATTCAATTTTCAGTGCACTTGATTATCCATATTCCTACGAGAATGTAATCAACTTTACCCGTCTCGATCCCCACCTGGGCCACTTGACCGACTTGACAAACTTGGTTCAAGATATTCACTCACAGGGAATGAAGCTTATCCTCGATATTAACCTAAGTATAACCAGTGATCAACATCCATGGGTAGCCAATTGGTTAACCAATTCATCGGCCTCCTTCAACTATCATTACGTTAACAAATCATCAATCACGGTAAGCAAAGAATCTCTTAAAAGTAAGAGAAAAAAATTAAAGACAAAAAACTAAAAACTCGAAACTGGATCCATTAAATTGCAACATTTAAACTGATGAACCCTTGAAATGCCCTTGAGAATGGTTTAAAATGATAAAATTAGACCTCGTTTAGGGTCAATTCAGTGTCCAATGAAAAGATTGTCATTAGAAGTAAAGACAAAAAGAAAAGAGAAAAAAAAAGTTGAAAAATGCTGCAAAATTATCTTTACAGGTTAACACGTTAAACCAAATGTCGACAAAGTACAATTTGATAAGAGTTTGATGGTATTTTCACTCCCAGTTATCATTCCCTGATTGCACAAAATTTTAAACCATTTTCTCATCACACTTAGCAAACCTATTGACTCTGTCTGTGCGAAAGACGAGAAAAGCAAAAGACAAGAAAACTCATCTCAACACAGCAAAGTGTATTTACAAAGTTCATCTTTTCCTTTTCAATAATGTGTTTCATCTTCACGATGGTGAAAGATGATGAGATGAGGAATGAAAGACAAACTTTTTTTTCTCTTCTTTTCGCTGCTAATATTTATTTTATCTCTTCGTTTACCGTTTCTGTTTTTTTCTTCTTCTTCTTCTTCTTTTTAACCGACTGTTGAACAAAAATTGTCATTTATGATAGTCTGTTAAGGTGATATTTTAAACCCAAAACGACTTTAAACATCTCTTGATAATAATACTTATTGTCCATCAATGTTTACAAAAGATACAAAAGAAGTATCACTAAGGGAAGGAACAAAAAACATCTCGTTTTTATTTTCTTGTTCAGCCATCATTAACATTATCTTCATGATTTTCATCATGATTGCCATCATCATCATCAACAGCAAGCTCATAAACAACCACATGAAAGCCTTCCATCATTATCATTACATTTCTTTTTCACTGAATCTTTTCTTCTTCTTCTGTTACCTTTTCAACTTTTCATCTCTCGCTATCTCATCATTATCATCAGATTAACTTGAAACTGTTTCAATGTTTACTTTGTTTAATTTAACTCGAAAAAATTATCTCTGCTTTTGGTGGAAACATGTGAAGGTAAAAATGGAATGACAACAAATTGAGAGAAAAAATGACTTTTCTTTCTCCTTCTCCTACTAATTGACTTACAATTAGTGAATTCAGTGTTACAATCATTTTAATGGTTCTTTATAGTTTCCAGATTGTGTTTCATGTTCAATATTTTTGTTGCACTCTTTATCAAGTTGTTGATAAATTATTCAATTATGAAGATGATCAACTTTTCCTTTGCTCAATATGCTACTTTATTGGTATAATCATCATCATCTAAATGTATTTAATTTATCTCGAGTTAATGATGATATTAGTTTCAATGATAAAACAAACAAAATAAGGTAAACAAGGAATGGTTGAGAATAATTTTAGCTTTCTAATGATTATGAGAAATGTGAGACTTGTCCATGAACAAAAAGGAAAGCATTTAATGTCAATTGAGATTCAATGACTATCAAGAGAAATAGAGAAGAATTTTTTAGCTCATCAAAAAGTTTAGATCAGATGATATCGAGGCGATAATGATAATTTGACAATTAGCAAAGAGAAAAAGAAAAGAAAATTAATTTCAAATGCCACTGTAAATGCAAAGACAGACATTCGATGTTAAAAAAAATGAATTCTGAAATAAATATAAGGTAAAGGTACACAACTTTTAAAGGAAAGATGAAGTTGCGAGAAAAACTTTGAAGAGAAAAGACTTTTATTCTAAGATTTTTATCGCTTACAAACTCAAAGTTATTTCACTCGAAGAGGCAGTTTCGCGTAAATGATGCAAAGTTTTCAAAATTGCAGCTAATAAATGTGTTTGTCGATTCACAAAACTGGATAAATTTTCGAAAACTTCAGTTTCTCTTCTAATCAGATAGAATAGCTGAAGTTGACTGCGAATAGATTCTCAATATTAAATGGTCATTCCCAAGAAGAATTATTGATCAGTTATGCTTTTGCAGGAAATATTGATCAAAAGAAATGTTCGTTATACTTCGTTATACCGTGAGATAATCAATTTATTGGTTGATTCCATCTTTGACCGTAATTTCACTCTCTCGTTATGGGCAAAAGTATATTTGATATTTGTCTGATACTGTCGCAACCGCCTCTCAGCCAAAAACCCTGTCATGGAAAGACTCAAAGTTGGTCAGAAAATGTTTTGAAAAGTGTGTATCAACATTGGAATCAGCACTTTTGCACAAACAAGTTGAAATGCAGTAAAAGTTTCCATAACGTGATCTTAAATTATAAAAATTTTTTGTTGCTTTTGACCTTTTGCGATAAGATGCAACACTAATTAAATCTCATGACAAACTAAACCAAAGAAGAGCCCTGAAGGTTGTATAGAAATTGAAAGTGAAAGTAGAGGAGAAAAGGTTGAAATATGAAAAGGCAAAAGTGAAAAAATGATAAATAATCCTAGACCATGTATTATTCAGCATGATAAACGCTAGTGATAAGACAAGGCGTAAGAATGAACAGCCATACATAAATTCAGGGTAATAGAGAGTGAAAAGTGAGCAAAAGCCGCATGGGAATTAGATTTGAATCAAACTGCAAAAGCTTTTTTTGCATCAAAAGCAAGTAAAAAAGTCACTCACAATTGGCTTTTTTTGTGTCTCAAGTTACCTTCGATTCCCTTTCCTTCATCATCATCTTACTTTTTGTTTCTTATCTTACTTGCACTCTATCATCATTATCATCATTACCAACATGAATTTCCCTTTCATTTCCAATGAGATTCATGCAATAATGTATTGGTTGAAAGTGGCAAACTCAATGATTGAAAACTTTTTTCAACTCTTCTTTATGTTCCCTTCAACTTTGACCAGTCTGGTTGAAATTGTTGAAGAATGGAAGGAAAAAGAAGAAAAGGCGGAAGAAATGAATTCAGAAGTGTATTGCAAATTCAATTTCACTTTTTGTTCCAGTTTTTTTTTCTATTCATCTAAAGATTGATCTGACTTGATCTCTTGTTGCCATGAAAAATATATTATTCAATTGAGTTGTCTTTCATTGATAAAATGCTGTATTATACAAGGTAAAACCTTGAAATGAATTGGATGGCAAACAGTGAAAAGGCCAAATATTGAATGAAAGATTGAAAAGTGAAACGAGAGAAATGGTGAAAACAATTGAAATTTAAATGCTTTTTCGCCCACAAAAAGGCTTCAAGTTTTGGCAGAAATTCATTGAATGAACAAATAAACTTCGATAATTACTCTACCTTGACACTTTGGATCAAACTTTGCTTCTCTCCATTTAAACATTTCTATTGATAAAACTTTTCCTTTTTCATCAAATTGACTGATTAACTTTTATTTCAGTTGATTCGTTTGGTGAAATGTCGAAAATTTAATTTGAATGAAAATTAAATCACAGACTGAAAGGCAACTTAATCAAGGATTATATTTTAAATGACTTTTAAAGTTAATTACATTCATTAAAATAATAAGTTGGTAAAGATAAAAGGAAAAGTTTCATTATTTCACATCAAATACAATTCCCATTCAATCCAATCAAATTCAAATGGATTGACAGTTGAATAATTAACAAAAAACTAAGCCTTTTACTTGTTCAGAACAATCGGCATGTGGATAACTGAAGTTGATCAAAGGCTTATTGAGCACGATATAACTTTCAAAGTATCACAAAGTTTCCAGAAAATTCATTATCCTTAAATTTCTAATTCATCAATAATTTTCACCATGAACCATCCATATATTCACTCCAATAATATTGCCAGTCGAGCTATTGTTATGTCGTATGTTTTAAATTTCGTCTTTATCCATCACTCCATCATTGCTATCATTGATCACCCATCGACCATCACCAAACAGGTTTCCACCGATCAGTAATCGACCCATAATAATTGTGCCACTTAACTCAAATCTTCTTACTTTCCGTTGATGATTACTATTCATAATTACAATACTTATCTTTATGACTTTCGTACTTTTCTTAATCTAATAAGCTACTTTGTTGCACCAATCTCTTCTTCCTAATCTATCCTCAGGCAATGACCGCTTAACTTAACTTTCGTCCGTTGTGCCACTTGAACACTTGCACACCACATTTTACTTCCTAAATTTTCCTATTTAAACACGACCTGATCAACTTAAGTCAGAGTTTCACTAACCTTCAACCCGTAAACATTAGTTTTTGATTTCATTAAAAGCTACACTTGTGTTGTTTTTTCAACTTTACATTTCTTAAGAATATTTTATTTTTTCGATTTTGCGACACAACATCTATTATTATTTCATTGCCGCTACGAACTGACGGATCATCCATAATCCCTTTACTCTATATTGCATTGATTCTGGAACAATTTCAAGGCAGTTGACCAAAGATATAAAATATTAACTTTGAAAGCATTAGTTGAATATGAGAAACGGTTTGAAAGTCTCAGTATGTCGGCAAGAAAAGGTTGCCTCTCTCTTATTGTGAATCAAAAACTTGGTTTACATTCCACTATCAGCTAAGACAATTAATGGATCAGAGCATATGAAAGGCTTTGACGAAGAAAAGAAACAAAATGAGGCGAAAAAGCAACTGAAATCTAAATCTGATGATCATGGTCATGATGAGATGGTGGACATTGATGAATGATTACCAGTTTTGTACAATTCAATCTCATTCCATTGATACTCCATTTGAGCCTTCCACTAATCCTTAGCCATTGATTCTTTTTTTCCCTTCCTCATCAGCTTCCCTTTCATCTTCATCTTCCTCTTCATCTTTCAATATAATCATTAGTTGGACGTTAATTCATTATGTGATGAGAAATCAGCCTTTTATTTGGTTCACAGCGAATAACAACTTTGTGTCAACATACCTAAACCAAGGAAACGAAAAGAAAATTGGACGAAAAACTTTGCCTGCGAACCAGAAAAATAAATATTATTTTCAACATTCCACATTTCTAATGAATCCAAACTCCCAAAGCACTGGGAGTGAAAAGCAAAACAAAACTGTAACTCCAAGTAAACCACCTAAAGGCTATTTGTATCACCTTTAATCAAAAAATAGTCTCATTTTTCATCTCTTCTTATGAATATCTAATCACACTTAATTGAAGATAAAAAAAGGAAAAGTCATTCAATCGATTGTTCACCCTTTTCATGTTGACTCTTTTTCACTCCAACCTTTACCTTTACCAAAAAAAGGCATAATTAGTTGGACTAATTAGTGAATCAATTGACTGATTGGAACAAGACTATTTAAATGGTTCAAGTTGTTTACAAAACAATCAAGAGAAGAAGAAAGAGAGGAAAAAAAGGATTGCAAAGTTGAATTTACATTTGCATTTGATAGGAAACAATTACCTTTCTCTTTTCGTTCAATGCAATTGTAAATATTGAAAGATTGGATTGATGATCATGAAACTCATCACCAATCTCTGTGTGTATTCATATTCAATGTTGACTTGATTTATCATTGTTATCCTTTGATTCCCTTGCGAACTCAATGAAAATCTATCAATGGAAAAGTAAACAAATTGTTGATTACTGATTGAGTTAACATTAAATTGATCATTATCTTTGTCAACAAGAGACAGGAATAAAGTATTTATACCAATCAACATGTAAACCTAAAACTAACTTTTGCTTCACTTGTGAACTGACAGTAAATTTGCATTTTGCTAATTATTTCACTTTTCATTTTTCCACCAAATCAACCTTTTCCTTCACGTCAATCAGCTGTTCATTAACGCTTTTCACCATTTTACCTTTTCATCTGTTTTCCTTGTTGATGCTTGGACATAACCTTTTGCTAATGTCTTTGATTAATAATTTAATTTTATTGAGTTTTTTTTTCTATTTTCTGTTCTTTTTTCTTCTCCAATTACTTCACTCAATGATTCAATCTATTTGAATCGGTTTAACCTTTATTATTGTTGCTTGGTGTTTTACGTTAACATTATCGGCCAATATTTATTTAATCAAATATTTACTTTACTCTAGATTAAGTAACATTCAGAATCAATCATTAATAACTGAGAGCAAATTAAACTTTCTTATGTTACATCAAATCTGCTGTTCCATGAAATATTTCATTTCACATTTGTTATCACAAGTTAACGTCACTTTTATGCATGAATGGAGAGCAAATGATTTATCAAAAATTAACATTTGCTGAGAAATGTGAGAAAAAACTGGGAAAAAACTAAACTTACTCTTTAATTATTCAGTCTGAGCATGCAATATATGGCGACTATAAATGAGTGTCTATCGAATTGGAATCTGAGTTCGTTATTGGCCATCTCACGATTTTGAGTGTCGGACTTGATGGCTAATACCATTCATTGTTGGCCTCTACAAAATTCCTCAACTTACGATCGGAAACTCCAAGAAGGATAATTTCATTTTCATTCTCTTAGATGCTCTTCAATGTGCATAAAATCTGCGACAACAGACTGCTTTTCATTAGCTGCAAAAAGCGATTAAAACGATATGATAGTGAATTACATGAATGTACTAATCTGCATGAACAAACTTATGACGATTCTATGATTCAAAATAGCCTTTAGCTGGGAGTTTTTTTTATTAACCATTTTCATCCTTTTGTTTCTTTTTTGCTTTTTAGCTGATTTTAGTCATATTTATTTATCATTCATCTTTTATCCTGAAGAAATATTTCCAGTTTCGAAATTCTATTTGAATATTTGAATACTTGTGCATTGAATAAAAGTAGATTTAGCAGCACATGAGGAATGAAACATTTTGCATTTCAATTAAAGGAACAAAGGCTGAAATCAATTCCTGGATTTCATCCCTGAAAAGAAAGTGATTGTGAATAATCATTTTCCGCATTCCAATTTACTTAAAGGCACTCAACTCATTTCAAGGAAATGCTCAACAACCATTCACTCTTTATTCTGACTGAAGTCGGAATAAAGTCGAAACAAAATGTTTTTAATGTTTCAATTGAACAATTAAACAATAAGTTTGATGAAACAATAATGATGGTTAATGATGGCTAGTTGAGAGTGAAAAGTTACAATGAAAGTAGAGCAGAAAATGATTAAATCGATGATTGACTCGAGTAATTATACAATAAATATTGATAATAATATCTGTGGCAAGGGAATGGTTGAATTGAATGGATAAAAGATAAACCATTTTGCTGTTTCTAATGGAAGGAGATGTTCGATGAAAGGAAAGGGAAAAGAAGAAGAAGAAGAAAAGAAAATATTATTTCTGGTTAATCGTTGGAGGGTCCAATGAGATGGACTTTAAGAGTGCCATGAATGAAAGAAAATCTAAATTAAACGTAAACACTGATTGATCCAGTTGTTAGGGTTAATGTTTCGTGGAGTCAGAGAGAAAGGGGAAAAGAAAAAGAATCATGAAGATCTGTAAAGGAATCATCTGAATCTTGTTCCTCTTCCACTGGACAGGCAAAGTTATTTCACTCAACAGACTAGATGAGATTTTGATTGCTTTTATCGCCAATTCTTTTCTTCTCAAAGGGTTCACAACACTTTCCCGTCATCTTGCTTCTCTCATCATCCTCATCATCAACAATCTTTCATACAATTTCATCCCCAATCAAACAAAAGAGTAACACCAGAGTATAATGATGACCATTGAAAATCCATTTCTTCATCAAATTATCAGAATAATCAATAATCTTGTAAAAGATAAACAAAAATAATCGCTATTTCTTCCCTTTCATCATAAACGAGAAAATCTTTGCATTCATTTTTACTCGTTTTATGCTTGATTTATCAACTTCACTGCATTTCCGCATATAACTTTCACTTTTACTCATTTAGCTTCACAAATGGACAATAAATTGGTGAACCATTTCATGGGAATGATATTGAAAGATTGAGAGTTGAGGCTGTAATGAGCATTGAAGACATAAGAAGTAAATAATTTAGCTAAATCATGTTGAGCCGAAAAAGGAAATTATAATGATCACAATCAACCAATCGATTAATTTATAAATTCATTTCAAGAAAAATTTTTCTTCTCTGAGTTGGTTGATGAAATAGAGTTTCAATTTTCGACTTTTTCGACTTGCCAATTAAAGTTGAAAAGATATTTTGGTTTCTTGGTTATGAATTTGATTGAAGAAGGGAAAACCTTTCAACTCTTTCACTCGATTCAATATTCAAGTCGATTAATCACAGTCAGAGATGGTTCAATTTGTGAAGCAAATTTGGATGGGATTTTATTTTAAAAAAGTTTCAACTTTTCCTTTTCACATGAAATGATTTCAGGTTGAGAGGCTCATTGTAATACATTGTACTTTGTATATATTGAAATCAATAAGTTAACCTTTTCAAGTTTCAATCAACTATATTTAATAATAAATTGAATTGCAATTGAAATTGAAGGATTTTGTTTCATTCCTTTTTCCTTCTTGCTTCTGATGAACAAAAATTGAGAGATTTGTTTTGTCTCTGTTTTACTTTTGCCAACCTTAAACATGGCAAAGGCGTTTCAAATTGTTGAATGAATTTCACTTTTAGCTTCTCAACTCAATCAATTGTCACAAAGAAAGCAACCATAAATGGGACAAAAAAGGCAATTAATTTAAAAAATGATCACAATTTGATTGCAAAAATAATGCATCACTTGATACAGCAAAGAGTTTAACCCAAAAAAAAACAAAACCCAAAGTAAATAGCAATGTTGAAGGAAAAGGTTGCCTTCAAATGTTGAGATGTTTGAGTGAAAAAGTCATTTCGTTAGAAACGGAAAATAATTGCTAATCTGAGGAACGAAATGAACTGTCCATTGAACCATTTCAAGACTCTTGTTTAGCCATGTTTATCAATGTTACAAGTGATATTATCAATAAGATAATAAGAGTTCGGATCAGTTTTGTTTTGTTTTTTTTTCATGGAACAGAGAAAAAATGATATCTTCTTTTCTTTTCTTTTGTGGCTCAGGTAACTAAGGATTCATCTCGTTATGGTGAAAATTGGATGAGCAATTCTCATTCATCTTCTTCTTCTTCCTTGCACCTTCATCATCATCCTTTTGGTGGTTATTTTTATCTTAATTGGTCACATCCTTTTGTTCAATCAAACATGATCAGTTGCCTTCAATTTTGGCTTCAACATGGTGTTGATGGTTTCTATCTGGTAAACCTTGACTCTCTCTATCTTGATCCAGATTACCCTGAAGCAATAATAGATATTCTTGATAACATTCGTTCCCATGTAACCTCATTTCGTCCTCATACCTTTCCAGGTGAAAAAATACTCGCTGCCAATAGACAATCACTTGATTTAATCAATGAACGTTTACGTTCAGCTCGAGCAGATCAACTGTTAAACCCTTTTGATTCCCATGAAACACTTGATTTTACAGTTTCGTCAGGTAAACACCGGAAACACGGTAAACCCTTGACACCGTCTTCTTCATTGGCCCACTCGTCAATGGAAAATGAGAAAAATGTTTACTCTTATTTTGATTGGGTTAATATTTTCATAACAATTGAGCTCAATGCAACCGAAATCATCCGTGATCAGGTAAACGGTTACTTTCTCAATGCACCAAAAAGTCGTCCCTTGGTTCTCTGGTCCATTGGCACTGCCACTAAATCACGGCTTGCCACCCGCATAGGTAAAGATTATACTCTGGTATCAACCTTTCTCCTAGTTATGCTTCCCGGTTCAATCAACTTTTTTTACGGTGATGAGATTGGCCTAGCAAATTCAATTGATCCAGCCTCAGGAAGGGTAAGTGGATCGGCCAATTAAACCTTTTAAGTTAACCTGGTAAAGTCCATCTAACAGCACCAAAAAGCTAGTCATAACCCTGAAGACTCAGATGACTCGACCCAACACATCTGTTGAGAGTAAACCTAAGCGAGCTCATCTCATAGGTTGAGATGAAACCCAAAGTCTCGTGTCTTTGACCGAACCTTCAGTTCACCAAAGATAAAAATTTTCACGGCAACTTGATTGTTGACTTCAAGTCTAACCAGTCATCGATTTATATTCATAAAGGCTAAACAAGCTATTTGAAACAGAGACTTAGAGCAAACATTGATTCTTCTGAAAATCGAACTTTATCAATTCTAAACTTATTCGATTTCCTCTTTCTTTGCCATGAGACTAGACTCAAAATACTCTACTGATTATTGCCAATCCAAATATTCAGTCGAAATAATCATTACTCAATTTTCTGTTTATTCTTTAGGAAACAACTTCCCAGTCAATCGTCAAAGACTATGAAAGACATCACAAACGTATCGATCAAGATTGTTAATGATGCGAAGCTATCTCCATGGTCGATTACTTTGTAATACCTTTCTTAATCTTAACAGTTCGATTGAGTTCTTCTAGATCAAGTAGGACTCGAATCTCTATAATTCTCGAGTTTTCTTCAAAATGGTTTGATAATTGATCCAATCGTAGGCTTGTTTGTACAAAGCAGCTTCAATTGCAACTATTTTACAATACAATATCTTTCAATGAGAAAATTTGATTCAAACCATTTCTTTACTTTTCTTCCTTTTCTCCATTTCGCATTAATTCATCACAATCATTGATATTTATCAATTTGAATACAATTTAAATTGAAATAATTAAATTTACTTCTCCATTTAGCAATCAATTTGGTTCATTCAACATAAATCTTTATTCATATTTCATTGCATTGATTTCAAACAAAATAACCCAAAAAAAGCAAATCCTTTATTCCTTTGAATCTTGAACCTCAAACATTATATTATCATGATTCTATTTTTACTCCTTTTTCTTTGGAAACTTCAATTGATTTGACATTTTACATCCAAATCATAATTTCATTTTGAAACATCCTTCATCATCATTCCTCAACATACAATTTTGATAAATTAAACAATGAGGAAAAGCGTACAAAAAATGGAAACATTAATATTAATTTGAAAAGTCATTCTTCTTAATTCAAATGTTATTCCAATCAGACCAAAAATTAACTTAAACAGTTGATCAGTGGAAATCAAAGCTGAAATTCAACCAGATTAATGTAGAGAAAAATGAATGAAGAAAAGGTTGAAACGTGTAATTCAAAGAAAATAACATTTTCTTTTGCATCCAAACAGTTCCATAATCATGATGATCATGGTCTTCAATCTTTCATCTTCACCCTTACAACAAGAGAAACATTGTCATTTAACTTGAAAAGGTCATTAATTTGAAGCTTGTTTCTGTTGAAAGGTTTAATCTTAGTTGACGATAAAAATCAAGTAAATACAATGCAAACATAATGATCTTGTTTCATTCGCACTTTTCATGTGAGAACATTTATTTTCACCAGAAAAACAGAAATGATGAAAATAATCTTTACCTTTTCTTTAATCAACTAAAATTGAAATGGTCAATATTGATGGAAAACTTGAAAAGGTCAACATCATTCTCGATTATTATTTGATTTACTTACACTTTTTTTTCTGTTTTTTTTTCTCTTCGACTTTTACTTATGATAGGAATACAGACAGGGTCAGTTGTGTCCTGTTCCATGGACCTCCGAATTGAATGGAAACTTTTCTGGTGGAAATTTAACTCATCCTTGGCTTCCTATTAATACCAATTACCTATTGAACAACATTCAACGGGAAAGTGAAACAATTGATCGACTTCGTTCTTTAATTGTTTTCCGTGGACATCATTTAAGATCCGATTGGACTGAGAAACAGGGAAATTATCTGTTCCATTATGTTAACCAAGGTTTCATTGCTTTGGAACGATATTTTACTCGAACTTTGGTTAATGGTAATGTTATTAGACATCGATTTGTTTTGTTTGCCAATATTGGAACAGTTGGACGAATCAAAGATTTTACAGATAAATTTCATTTTGGAACCATCAAGGTTACATCAAATGTAAAGCGAATCCATGATTTTCTCTATTTAAGATCATTAAGTTTGGATCCAGGGGAAGCTTTAATTGCTGAAATGGAATAAAATTAATGGCTCAAATCATTGAAAAGGGTAAATTGATTCGATTCCGTTCAATGCAACACAAACATTTCCCTTGAAAACCTGTCAGTCCATGCATAGCATTAATCAATATTAAAGTCTTTAAATCGAGTCCCAGGGAGTTTCCGTCAATACGTCTGTTTGTGGTGACAACTTAAGAACTATTAACTACAAATTTGTCAGTTAACAATGAGCTTCGATCAATCAAAGAATAAAAGTTCCAATTTTCAAGGTCACTTTGGTTCGCTTATTCAATCCAAAAGATTGTTAATTGAAAGAGCTTTAGACAATGTTATCTTATAATGGTCATTGACTTGCAGCAAACCTGTCTAAAAGTGATAGTTGCTCTTAAAATGAAAATGGACTTCAAATATCGGTTAAGGGTCTAATAAAAGCTTAACATTGAACCAGATTTCGATGCTCTGTTGCAGCCTCAATAGTCACTTTAACATGTATTAAGAAAAAATCACTAAATGACTAAAAATAGTTAAGGAAATGGGGGTTTTCAAAAAGCAAATGGTTTCATTTCAGGCTTTTGCAAGACTCAAATGGTTCGCTGTGTCGCTGATCAGATCATGGCATTGAAAAGTGAATTTAGCTTGAAAACACTCTTTTTTACTCTTTGAGTTATTAATGATAATTTTTATTCTTCTTTTTGTAACAGATGAAGTTATCTAAATTGTATTGAATTTTAAATTTTGGAATTGGATTCAACTGGAATACAGAAACAGAAACAACGATCAAGTTAAAGGCTTAACTTGTTGATTTATTTGATTATGTTAATATAGCAACTACAATGTAAATAAATATTGTAATACACTTTTCAATTTGACGATTGTACATTAAACAAAAAGGTATAATTATACCATTATAATGATAACATCAACAATTGTAAATTAATTATCAATGGCAATACAAGTGTACAATAAAATATTCAAAATGGATGCAAATAGATCACCAGATTTGGCTTTTCTGATTAATTTTGGTTTTTAATTGGATTTACAAGTAATCAAAATTGACGATTATTGTTTAGACCAACTGGTTGATTACAATTAATATGATTGATTAAATTTTCATATAAAATGTGCCTTCAATTTGAATGTATTCCAGAATTATGATGCTTACTAATATTAAGGACAAAAATAAATGTTAACAATTTGAAATAAAATGAAATAAAACAGTTTACAAATCAATTTGTCATTCAATTCAAATTGAATGGTTAAACATGGTCAATTTGTATGAAATAAGGTCAACTTTTAGGTTGAAGATTGGCTCAGATTCACCAAAAAACATGTTAAAGGTGAGATGTCCTAATATTTATCTGTTAATCATGTCCAATCCAAGAAAGACGAAATGAGATTTGATCATCCTTTTCATCTTACCAGAAACTCTTAACCAGAAAATGGTCTTGCCAGCCATTTTAATATTTATCTTCCTTTCCGTCTTCTCCAGTCATCTTCACACCCATTACTGTCTTTAGGTTCACTTTTACTGTAATTTTCATCCCAAGTTTCATCAACAGCATAAGTCTTGTTTACACAGCTAAGTAAGTCTTGTAAGGCCGAGAAACATTAAAATCTCAACCTAAACAAGTCACTCTCCTCTCATCAAAACTAACATTCACTGGAACCATTTTCATGCTAATTACATCCATCTTATTTCAAGTGTTTCCGCAATCTTTATCTTCAGTTTAAGCATTCATGTGCTCTCACTGGATTGGGCTTGAAAGTTTAAAATTTTCAATAGCACAAAAAATCTTGACTCTCTTGATATCCACAATGAGTATTGTTAATAGCTTCAATCAATTTCTCTCAATTAATGATTAAGCACAGATACTTATGATTATCTGATATTTGATCTCAATTATGTGGAATGTAAAGAAGTATTAAGTTCTTTATTATCGATAAATGTTGAGAAAGTCTGTTAATTTTTCGACTCATTTCTTCCAAACTTTTATTATCTCCTCTGTTTATTCAATTTGAAATTTTTATCTCTGTTTTTATAATCCATGCAATGGAAATTGGAAATTTTTCATGGTTCATTCTGGTTTGGTGTGGTTTGAAAATGTAAAATTATGAGAATAAAAAATTTGTGTATTATTTGGTTTGTGGCCTGTTATGGTATTCAAATTTATCTATTTTGTTATCATTTAAATTGTTTACAATTTCATTACCTTTTTTCTCAGTTTTCATTTTTCTAGTTTAGAAAGCTGCATTTTAAACTAACCGCTTTACATTTGCTATTGTAAATTGTTGAAGAAATCATGCGCGAGTTGAATATATTTGGCCCTGAAGGTGATTTTTTTGCGTCAAATTTTGTGATTGTAATCAAATTTAATTATTTTGGCTATGCTCTAAATTACTCTAAGACTTTCAATTATTTCATCCCTCTAATCCCATCTTGATCATTGGCTGTTCGACTGGTCAATCTTTGGCAATGTCTACAGATCCTATTACAATCCAAAAACTCAAAGTAAGTCAGCTATGTGTACTATTTTTTTTCTTTATGTCTATTCGTAAACATTTGTTTTCATTTCAGTATTTCATAGAAAACAAATTTTATTTCTACATATGCCAGTTTCCCTTTGGCTTTTTAATTGACATTTAGACCCTTTAAAGGGTTATCCTTCACTTCATCCCTATCTGTTTCATTCTTGAATTTTCTTGCGCCCTCATTTAAGCTTGCTTTTATTAACCGTTTTTTTCCTCCCTTTCTTTATTTGCTTCTCTTACTTAGAGTCAGGTCATGAGTTTTCGTGTCGCTGAACTTCAAATGCTCCTTGGATTTGCTCAAAAAAGTCGAAGTGGGAAAAAGCACGAATTACAAACTAGAGCTATAAATTTATTACAAAAAGGGAATTTAACTCTTGCCGTTCAAAATAAGATTCGCGAGCTTCATCAACAAAGGTTTGCCTACACCAATTCAGACTCTCAAGGATCAGATACAAGCTGTTATGGAAGTAGTTCAGCTTCAAAAGTTTCATCTTCGTCTTTAAGTAATGGACTACCTCTTCCACCTGGAGCTTCGACCAGAGGAGCTCCACAAAACGCAGCTAATATGTTGAACTCTAGTTTACCTAGTGATTATTATTCTAGTATGCCACGAGGTTTGGGAGCATTTGACTTCTCAGCTTCTTCTCCATCCAATTCTAAATCTTACATTTCTTCTATGCCAACGCCAATGCCTTATCCAGTGCTGGCTGATGTCAAATTTAAAATTCTGCCTTTCTTTGACATTCTTGGAGATCTTTTAAAGCCAGCCACATTAATGCCAAGCCCTGGCTCTAGATACCAAGAGAATAATTTTAGTTTTCATTTGACACCTCAACAAGCTAATGATGTCTCGCTTTCTCGTGATATTAAACCCGATGGCAAGGTTGACTATGGTGTACAAATCCAAATGAGGTTTTGTTTATTAGAAACGAGCTGTGAACAAGATGATAATTTTCCACCAAGTATCTGTGTTAAAGTTAATGATGAACTGTGCCCTCTTCCTGTAAGTCTGATTCAATAACATTCTTTATCCGATCTATTTATACTGATTTCATTTTTTACTCTATTTAGAATCCCTTGGCGACAAATAAACCAGGAGTAGACCCTAAAAGACCTAGTAGACCTGTTAATATCACAACATATTGTAGGATATCACCAACAGCAGCTAACCAAGTGAGCATAGGATGGGCGTCTGATTACAACAAAGCGTATGCTGTTGGAATATTTCTAGTTAAGAGGTTGATTGCAAACAACTTGCTGCAAAGGATAAAATCTAAAGGAGTACGGAATAGCGAATATACACGTGCAATGAGTATGTTTAACATTTCGTTAGTTCTGGAAAAAAACATCTAATTCAATACAAATTTTTAATCCCTATTCTAGTCAAGGAAAAGTTAGCTCAGGACCCAGACTCAGAAATCGCTACCATGATTCTTCGTGGATCTCTTCTTTGTCCGGTAAATATATTGAGATTATTATATTTCTATATACACTTTTGAACTTATGTCTAATAATTCATCTATCTTACAGCTTGGTAAAATGAGAATTCAAATACCTTGTAGAGCAATGACCTGTTCACATATTCAATGTTTCGATGCGTTATTGTACTTACAAATGAACGAAAAGAAACCTACTTGGGTTTGTCCGGTTTGTGATAAAAGTGCTTTATTCCAGCATTTAGTCATAGACGGGTAAGTTAAGGAGTTGACTATTCTCTATTTTTGTTTACTTATTTTTATCTATCTCCATCAACAGGTTATTCACTGAGATTTTAAGTCAAGTACCAGGTGACTGCACTGAAGTTCAATTCCATGATGATGGCTCATGGACTCCATTATTACCCAAGAAGGAGCTCTGTGAGACTGTTAGTGTGAATAATATAAATAAGCGAGCTAAAGAAGAACGTAAGTTGAATAATTTTGTCTTATTATCACAATATAACAAGTTTTACATTTATACAATTGCTTATTTATCTATTTTTGTTTTTAGCAATTTCTCCTCAGCCTAAGAAAACGAAATCTGATATTGAAGTTATCACTCTTGACAGTGATGATGAAAATGAAGATGAAGGTGGTAACGATGACGATGAAGAAACTGATGACGACGACACTGAAGATGCCGAAAACAATGGTGTCGATAAAACAGCTGAAAAAACATCTCGAATACATAAAGGGTCTCATACAGGCCAACCATCACCAATCATTTCATCTAGATCCAGCAGTAACTCCGAAGCACCAAACATCTCATTACCATCGCCTGATTCATCAACAGGATCTTCAATTTGTTTAAATGTTCCTCACAACTCAGATGGGTCTAACAACTCAAGATCGATTATGGAAAGTTCACATACGTCGACTCCATGTTATGCTCCAACAAATAATACCAGGTATTTAACGGGTATTTCTGTAGTATAGGCAGTTCCAACCGTAATTTTTCAATTTGTCTACTTTCTATTTTTGCATTTTTTTCTCCAACTTTCATCTGTCTCAACTCAAATCAAGCTTGTTTTCACTTTTTCACCACGAAATTTCCTGCGAAAGCAATGTTGAATAAAAATTTATTTTAAACATTTTAAATTTTCTTCTCTTTCTCTTTCTACTTTTCATCCATTCTTTCCACCTCCTTTTCACTGCCATTTAAATATTTTTCATAACTTAGACCAGGAATCAATCCAGTTGCTGGAAATTTCACGCCTAACTCAGGTCCACCCTCTATGGGAACCAGAGGAAGGATATCATTAGGCGGTTTACCTTATCATTCACGTTCAAACATTAATGTATCTCCGTCTTATCCAGGAATGCCTATTCTTAATCCTAGTGCAGCTCCTTTTTATCCATCAAACACATCTAAATCATACTCAGATCCTTATGATTACGTCCTTTCCAATTCAAATTCCAATCCGATGTCGTATGGATGCCCAAGTGAGTCTTTCAATCTATTCATTATTTGCTTCTGAAAATATTATTTCCAGTATCTCATCAACGTTTATTGTTTATTCAACAGACTATGACGTTTATCATGGCCATAATCATATGTTTAATAGTGATATGTCTAGAGAAGTAAGTAATTATCTTTTAAAGTTTACTAAGGTTAACCATTTTTTTTGTATCAACAAAGAAAAAGCAAAAGACGAGTAAAAAGGCTGATTTTTTATAATCGGTAACTTCAGTAGCGATTATATCTAAAATAGAACTTTAATTATTAATTAATAATTACTAATCAAGTTTTAGAATCGCATGTTTTCATTCCACAGAAATATTTAGCTAATTACTTTCTAGAAGAAACAACAGAACTGTAAAGGCTTTTTTCCCTTTCATTCCATTTTACTATTTGTTTTGTATTTTTGAATATTCATTTCTTTTATTGATTTTTGGATTCTTTCGAATTTATTCAAACTATTTTCTTTTCTCATAACAGCTTTCGTCTTATAGAAGCGGTTCATCGTCAGGAGCTCGACCTACAACTGATGCTGGTCCAGAATTAATATCCCTCGATTGACTGTCAATGGATGACTTACAAAATTCTATCTGAATTTAAGATCTATAAATTTTCATCTGTGTTCACTACTTCATTACTCATTGCCATATCATGAATGAAAGGAATCAAACATTCAGCATTATTTAGCATCGCATATGTTTTATAGTAATTCACGGTTGGTTTAAAGGTCTTTTGGCCGCCGTTATAATATATATTTTCACTTATTTATGTGTATATATATAATTGAAAATATTTGGAAATCAAAAAAAAAATTATAGCAAATGAAGAAAATTTGCTTCTCAACTTGAATTATGGGTATCAATGGAACGTGAATACCCAGGAATTGTTTTATATGGAGTAATGGAATCGACCATTCATTAATTGGGCACAATCTAACTTAATCGCCTCATTTGTTTCCGTTTCGATTTTCCTGCAAGAATCTCAAAATAAACAATCTTGATTCATGTTAATATTGCAATCATGATTGGTAAAAGTTTCTTTTCCCGATTTCTTCTCTTACTTCCTTCCCTTCTTGGAAAAGTAAATATTTGATGCAAACACGTTCTACTGAAGTCATCGAATTGATTGTCCGCATTATCATTTTGTACATCATTCTCCAATTTTTAATAGAAATAGAATCAGCAGATTATTATAATCTTGCTTAATCCAACATGACTACCAAAGTTTTACAAAGTCCATTAAATAAATCATAGACTTGAGTTCATTTCTCATTAAAATCTTTTTCATTTTCTTTTGCTATCCTCATTCAAAATACCTTGCTATTTAAATTGTGAATGATTTTTTAAAATAAATTATTTTTTGTAAACTAGCGTCTGTTTTTTATTTTCCAGATTAATTATTCAATTTGAGTAAAGCTAACATATCAGTACACCTTAGCCGGTAAAATGAAGTTTACTTCCAACTAAATTACTTTATGACTTGCAAGCTAAGCAAAACAAATTGATTTTTGTTGTCACAATCAAGTTAGACTTGAACAATAAAAAAGCTTCTTACCAACGTTGAAAGAAACAAGTATCGATTAAAAGTGTTGATTACAACTAAGATTCAAGGCAGTTGAAAATTGATCATTTTATGCAGTTGAAATGATTCAATAATTTGCATGCACCGACAAATTGATGAGTTAGTTTTGGTTAAATTAAGTTGAGTAATTAAGTTCTATCAAGCTTGACACAAAAAGCGTGTTATCAGAGTCTTCTTGATATACTGGTATTAAAATTAATAGTACTTGAGAGTTGGTTAGAAACAAATTGATTTTTTGTTAAAAAATGAATTCTCGCACTTCTATCCTCCAAAAAATTTAATTCATGCAATTTTTTGGTAATCTTTGAACCAATTATTTCGGTAAAAGTTGTATAACAGCATAATCTGATGATCTCATCCAATTGTCTGGAAGTGAGGCCCATTGTGATTTATCCTTGAATCCAACACAAACCTCAGCTTTAATTGATCGAAGAGTGCACAAATTAGTTGGATGGAAACCACGAAGAGCAGCTTCAAATGGAGTTGTATTTTCCCACGCCAAGTCACCAACAAGCTTGCGATAGTTTAGATCACCTTTGAAGATTAACAAATCAGCTTGAGCAAGCTGTGAATAGAGGTTTGGAGAAACGTTACTCATGGAACTGAAATCATAAGGAAGAGTCCAAAATGAATCTTCAACAATTGACCAAGTTCCAGAGGAAAGATATTGTTTCCATTTTTTACCCAAAGATTGAAGAGAAGGAGATTGCGAACACTGGATCAAATAATCAATGGTCCATTCAAAATCATATTTAAGTGCATCCGAGACGAACCAAGGAATTGTTTTGACATACCAACGAACTGAACATTTATCAGCAGGCAGTAAACCAGATGAGTGAAGGAACTCAACCATACAAAGATCTGTAAATAATTCAAATCCAGAATTGTCCAGGACGATATCAAGAATAGGTTTGTTTGACGAGGACGATAAGGATTGAATAATTTGCCATAATTTATCACTGTCATTAATGAGTATATTGGATCGGAGTTTCAGGAGATCATCCAATGGACTAGAAGTTTGTGAACAGTCTTTACCAGCAGTTAATGAAAGGTCACATTTATTGCCCCAAAGTGAAACCTCAATCATTTTAATTGTTTCGTCTTTCAGTAAATCTGGAGATGTTTTTAATTGAGTTACGTATTCACCTAAAAAATAGAGGGGAAAAAAGAAAAAGTTAATTGATGAATCAAAGTATCTTTTTTTCTGTTATTAAAACAGTTTTTGTGGTTTTGTGGTGTTGATATGAGTGATGATTATACAATTAGAGAAAATGATTACAATTCAACAAGTTGAAGCTCATTAATAAAAAATAAATGGCTCGATTGACGATTAGAAATAAGATTCAAGTGGAAATATCTTTTGTCAAATAGTAAACTTATTACTATTCATTGGCATTAAAAGTAGATGATTATCATTAATGGAGCAAAAAAAACTCAATGAAAGGATCATTTAAATGATCATGTACATGGGAATTTCTGCTGTCGAAACGTGAAAAGTAAAATAGATTTTCGCATGTTTCCTTTCAAACAACCAAGTCATGTGTAAAACAAAGCTGATTTGAGACAGAAAAGGGTAAAAAGTAATGATATAAAAAATTGATGGATACAAGAAGACGAAACGAAGAGATAAAATTTTGAGTGTGTTTTAAGGATGGGAACACGAGTTAAGCCTCCTTCTATTAACTTGATAATGATATGTTTCAAATTAAAGAGTGAGTGTGTCTTGCTACTGTTGTGGTGTTTCTTAATGTTAACTGTAACAAAAAAATGACATTAAACTACATGAGCTAAACAACAGACATACACCTGATTTACAAGTTATTTGCCCCATTAAGTCAATTAATTGTCTTCATTTTCGCATTCTGAATGACAAATTCACTCTCAATCATTTAGTTTTCTCGCTTGTTAGTAAACTCGGCTTTTTTTCTTATCATCATCTTCTGTTTCGTCTTCTCATTTCCATCCTTTCGAGCGATTCTAGGCCAAGTATAGTTGAAAGTGTGATTAACAATTGGAGGGGAAACTAACATATCGGAGTTGATTAGTTTAAATAAGCTTAAAACTGTAAAAAAAGAAAGAAAGAAAAAGTTTTAGTAATTTAACCAATTTACTGATTATTACCGTCATCATTCCCGTCGTCATCGACAGGAGTTAGAAATGGTTAGTTTTTCAAACACTGTTTGAAACACTTTTTCAAAACAAGTAAACAAGAATGACAGTTGATTGTATTGTGAGCTTCTGATAACATTATTTTTTGTCAAATCATCTTCACCGCTATGGACTTGTAATGATTAACTATGAAGTAAATTTAATAGTGAAAACATTTAATCTGATCTCGTGAAAATTTCCATCAAAACTGTGTATCATGTCTATTTTGAAGAAGTTCAAACTCTTTGGTTGCAAGAATTTAATCAACTCACTTGATGGTTCAAATCAACTAATTACTATACTTAAAGTTAACTTAATTGCTTACCTAGTTTTCGATTACATAATTAATTTGTATGTTATTTGTTCTGTAGATTTTGTTACTAAAGAAATTGAACGGCGACATGACCGTTCAAATTGTCTCAATCCTGATCACATTGTCATCATTACATGCCTTTATGCATCACTTGTGATTTCCATCGTTCTAGATGTAGTTGGACTTTTAGGTATAATCAAGGAGTATCCATTTCTGTGTCTTCTAAATGTTTGTCAACTGTCCATTGGTGTTTTAAAAGTAGTCGTTGTTTTTAATTACCTACCACTTGTGGCTATACATATGTTGTTTGTTATCCTTTCCCTGATATTTGCAGTCATTGTGATACCGAAAGATGACAAACTATTCATTTGTAATCCTTAATGTGAAAGTTCCAAAATTCATTTAATATGTATTAAAATTTAAATTTTCTATGCCCAGAGAATTAATCATTAACACAGTGAAATACAGCCAAAACAATGAGAATAAACTTCCACAGCTAATAACGAATAAAACACATTATGACGTTAAAAACCACAAAATAGCAATGACAAGATGATGAACAAGTGACAATAAATATCAAATACTTGGTCAAACCTAGCAAACCTGATTGAACCACAAAAATTTATTTTAGATGAAGCGCAAAGCTGTCAAATTCAACAAAAATCAATATGGAATCAGGAAACAATTGGAGTCAACATACCTAATGTAATGGTTGCACTCATTGATTGCTTGAGGGCATTCCTTTTTTGTTCATAGAATGGATCGAAAGAAGTGAAATATTTGCTTTTCACGAAACTTTCATGAATCCGTCGGTACATGTAACACTCGGCATATAACCATGAGACTGAGTAATAGGTTGGACAGGTTGCCAATTTCGCTGTCCATGAATCAAAACACTTGTTCCAGATTGTTACATCACTGCTGTTATCAGTCAAATAGGCCAATGGCTTGTCTGTCATCATCTCATATCGTAATTTTGAGAAGCTCGCCAATATTGATTTGGCCTCTTCTTCAGCTTCAGCCTTATCCGAGTCAGAAAGGTTACCATGATGTGAAACTAAAAAATCACGATATGCTCTTCGAAAATAACCTAATACCTTAACCAATATTTCTGGTAATCTTTCATATATAGTGAGGAAAGCAAAGCATCTAGAAAAAAAAGAATGTGATTGGAAATCAATAAAAACATAGTCAATAAAATAGTTATTATGCAAAAGGATTGTGAAAACGATGAAATAAAAAACAGAAAAAAACGAAACATTTATACTTACGATTGGTCAATTGGAGCAATTGGATCAGGTATATTACTCATAACAAACGACAGTTTAGACTTGATTAGTGTAGTTTAAAAACTAGCAGTTAAGTCAACTTTGCTTCGGTGCACCGTGAATGTTGATATTTAAATAACAAGAAGATATACCTTATTAACGTAAGGATAGCCCCAGACCCTTGTTTAATGAACAAATAGGCAAATAAAGCGTGTGAGTATTGCCATCTGATGTTATTAATTTGACATCCAAATATGACATGTTTGTTATTATGTCAATAGATGGAGCTACTTTAAAGTGAACATGCGATATTACAAAGCAATATTACTATGCAATATTAATTATCCATTGGTAACACACACTTACACGCACGAGACAAAAATTACAATCTAAAAAATTACATCTTCCGTTAATACCTTCGCAATCACAATTTGCTCAATCGTAAAATTAACGTATGTAAACCAAATGTAAATTGTTTAATCCATTAATACCTTAAAAATAATATAACTATCGGTATTCAAATATCAAATTTTAATTAATTAGAATTACTATTAGATAAATGGATTTGCTGAACCTGTAACCCAATACAAATAATTTATGAATATAAAAATTGACAGGATCAAACTCTCCGTCACAACCAGCACAACCAATAATTATTCTTTCATAACAATTAAGCTCACGAGGACTAAGAAGTCTAAAACAAGTACGATCAAAAAACTGGTTACAACCAACAACATTTTGAATGATTTAACATCATTTCGCTTTACAAGTGTATATATTTACAACTGTTACTGCCACCTAGTTGATTCTTCGTGTCAGTGATGTTTATCATGCAAAAAAGAACTTTTGACCTTCAAATGGCCTTAAAAGGTAAAAAGTCAAATTCCCGAAAAATGACCTCCGATAACCTTGAAAATTTGATCGTTTCACCGTCTCAATATTTTAAAACTTATTATGTAATATGGAGTTCCGATGCAGTTTCGTTCATGAGATATCTTGTACACAGTGAAACAAAAAGTGGATTTTCAAAAAGGCATATCTGAGTTAAAATCTTCGCTTCGCTTTGCTACGCTCCGATAAAAATCAACGAATAATTTGTCCTCTGAAATATTACCACCAATGCACAATGTTTTGCTTTTTATCTTTCGTAGTTCAGTGATCTGATATCAAAAATTGTAAATGTCAATAAACAACTATACAAATATAATAAAATTACATAAACATTACAAATACCTGTATTTGTAGAGATCTATCATTAAATTGGTAATATACAAAAAATAGATGTATTTTTTTAACAGTCCATAAGGCTTGGCTGTGTAATAAAAATATTTCTTCCCATCTTCCCGAAAAACGTAATTTTCAAGAATTTTTCCGAATAAACAAATACTTTCATAATTTGAATGTTCTTCACGGAACGTAAAATCAACTGGCCCATGTTGTGTCCTTAAAAAATACCACTGTCGCCTTTTGAATGCGTCAAACTGAAATAAAAGTATAATGCAATAAATTATTTTACTTCGAAATATTATCTGCAAATTATCATTCATGTAACGGTTTAGAAATTAACAAATAAGTTAATAATATTCAAAATTGATGGAATAATAGCAGGTAAATTACTATGCAAAATTACTATGCAATAATACTATTTGCTGAATTATTCAGATTTGTATAGCGCCTATTATATAATGATGTGTGATCACCCTTTAATGATTCAAGCTATCAACGCATCAGTTTATCACATTTATCACTGACATTATAACTCACATTATCCCTCACATTATCACAAACACTTACACAAACATGTTTGCAACATTATTTACACAGATACTGTGACACAAATGTTACAAAAATTTTAATCAAAAATATACATTTAATTAACCAAACTGTACAAAAAATCAACTAAGTTGCGTATATTACATTGTTTCAGGCTATCACATAATAAATTACGAGCATGAGTTACATCATTAGAAGAGTAGTTGCAAGGAATATTAAGGAAATAACAAATTGCAAACAAACAAATATACATTCCACAATCGTACGAATTTTGCTGAATAGGACCGCTCAAAATGTAAGGTGTGCTAATAATATTCAAAGGAGATTGAATTAGAGTACTATTTACATAATGAATAATATTTGAGCAAGTGTTAGAAGAATTTAAAGGATCATAATAATATGCGGATAATCCATTAAAATCTTTAGCTAATATACATAAAATCCAGTGTAATGAATGGCATACTGGAAGAACAATGTGTTGGCTATCTGGTTCTACACGTTGTCGCAAAGCTACCTAAGAATTAACCAAATGATTAAAACCATTATGGATACCCTCAACAGTTACAAAATAGTAGTTTGGTAAAATTTAAACATTATTACAAATTTGAGTTTTAAACAGATGGAAAAAGGCATTTACAATATTATCGTTTAGATAAAAATCTGAATTAGGAAGATGTAATTGGATAACCAAGCTATTTAAATCACAACCACTTAAACTATATTCACCAATATTGAAGGAACTTTGCTGTTGTTCAGGAATGTTGATTTCACTTGGTTGTGATGATTGTTTCTTTATTTTTTTATTTTGCATTTTGGGCCTGTTAACTTTTATATATTTTGACCTCGTAAACGAGCCATCTCTTTGATAACTTTTTCATTTGGCCTGTAATTCAACAAATATTCAAAACTGATATTTTCAATGTATACGCCAGATAAATTTTTCAATCTACTCAAAGCTACATACGCTGTTGAATCAAAATTTTTCTCACCTAAATCAATAACAGCAGCTTCTAGAGATAACCCTTGAACTTTATGTGCAGATGAAGAATAACAAGGAACTAAAGGAAACATGATCCTCTTCACCTTAATCCCGTTGCCTAAAACAAATTCACAATCAACTGTCTGCACCATAGTTTCGGTGTTGAATTTATCAAAACGAATCTCGATTGAAGAAGGAAAAGAATCAGCAAAAAAGGATTTAAGCCCAGGAATAGGCCAATGCACCTTAGTTATTATTCCTTGTAAACCATTCACTAAACCTAAATTGATATTTATATTCCTAACAAGCATAACTTTGACACAATTACCTACATTTAATTCAGTAGGAAGACCGGCAGTGTCACGAGTAAACGGTCCTAACAATCGCTTATGCGTAGCACTCAAGGATTTACCCATATTCGGCCCACTAGCATAAGAATCAATTGCTTTTAAAGTAGTTAATTCAACATTGTTGACAGAAAGCTTGTCCAACATGAGGTCATTAAAAGCCTTAACTTGATCCAAAGTTGGATAAATGTGAAGTGAACTGGCTACATATTCATTCTGCTTGGAGCCAAGTTGCAAATTTTCAACGCATCGAGATGCTAAAACAGGAAGTTGCTCCTTAGTCAATTCACCGACTCTTAAGCTATTACAAATCGGTGTTAAAATGTCATTTTTAGCTCGATGGTTTATATTTAATTCTAAATATTTAATATCTTTCCAATATATAAAAGCATCATCATCATCAAAGATAAAACTCCCTCGAACAGGTCTTAGTTGATAAAAATCTCCAAAAAATATTACATTCAAATCTCCGAAAGCGCCTGGAGACCTACAAAATTGATTACATCTTTGATTGATGAAATTGAAATTTTTTGCACTTACCATACTTATTTCATCGATAAATAAAAATTTTACATTTCTGAATTTCAATAACATATTTTCAAATTTAACTGAATCAATTTTAAACAAATCATGAAAAGCTTCATTTACAGGCAAATGAAATAAAGAATGTAAAGTTAAGCCCCCAATGTTACTTGCTGCAATTCCAGTTGGTGCTCCAATAACATAACTGTTAGGTCCAAGTGCTTTGAAAAGAATTTCTGTCATTTATTTTAGTACAAAACTCTTTCCAGAACCTCCTTCACCAGAAATGAAGCATTTAAAAGGTTTAGAATATTCAAAAAACGTAACAGAACTTTCCTTGAAAAAGTCCAATGCAGATTTTTGATCATCAGAGAGCTCATTAAGAGAAACAACATCATCGAACACAGACTTAAATAAATCAATATTCACATCAAAATTATTTATGTAAACATTATCAATAGAATCTATTTTGTTGTTTGGAATTTTGAATTCAATATTTAAATCCCAATGATTATTGGAAATCATATCTAATAAGTTTTCAAAAAAGGAACATCCTCACACCTTACTAGATCTTCATCTATGCATCTCTTATACCAATCAGCTAAATACCCACGTTTAGAATTGTGTTCTTCTTCATTTCTAAATGGAACAAAACATAATAAAAATGTATAATAATAACAATCTTTCTCTTTATGTGACATCGAAAACAATTTAATAGCAACATTCTTTTTTCGTTTATAAATCTTATATCCATCTAAGTCTAACAAAAAATTGTCACCAATCTGCTCGTTAACTTCAGCTTCAGTTTCAATACCAACTTTACCAACTCTAAAAGAACTAAAAAATTCATACAAACAAAGCTCACTGCTTTCATGAGGTCTATGACAATATTTATCAATTTGAGAACGCCCTCTGCTTTCATATAACGTATAGTTACCAACTTTAAATAATAACGTAGGACGTAATTCGGGAAAATTGGTATTTAAAAATACCACCTCCCGTGAAGCAAATCTCATTGCCAATCCACTTAATCGATAAACAGTTTCTTGCACCCCTACCTCTCTATTATTCAAGATTAACCTGTGTATATTCTTTATTAAAGTCTCAATATCCTGATTATTTTCAATATTTTGTGTAAGTAATTTTTTGATCTTTTTTGCTAAATCGGAACTTTCGACTTCACAAATGTATTTTGTGATATATGCAATTATTCCATCGATACCACAAACTAACTGAATGTCCATGTTAGCCCGCCAAGAACTTAACAAAAAATGATTATGATTATTTATGTAAACATCTTTAATACTAACAACTTTATACAGCACTTGAACATCTCCACAATCTCCATTTTGAACAATGGACGTATTTGGATTAAACATTCGTGGAAAATTATAACGACATTTAAAGCTAGATTTATTATAACATTTAGGCCGACATTCATGTGTTTGAAATTTCGCTAAGGGATGCATAGAAGAAGTAGAAACAATATTATCAACTAAATTTAAGCACTCCTGAGAATCATATTCAGGCCATTCTGATAACCAAATCACTAAGTGATAATGAGGAGAACCTCTCATTTGAAATTCAACTCTCACAAAATAATCAAGAACTTCCCGAAAGAAAATTTCCTTTCTACGTTTTAACACAAACTGCTTAAAAAAATTTGCCTTATTATCAAGAATTGTTAAATTTGCAGGATCAAGAAGAATTTGATATTTTCGGTAATAAAGAAATTTTAACAAATCGTTCCAACCAATTTCATTTGCTGAAAAAGTCATAAAGAAATTTGGAGGACCTAACAAACCAACCAATGCAAGTAAATCCGTTAAGGCTTTCTTCCAGTATGTAGAATAGCTTCGTAAAGCTTTCATTGACGTATGAAGTTTAGCTTGCAATAAACATGTTTTAGCCTGATTTTCAAACCGTGAAAATAAATTCGTATTATTAATGGAAAGATCTTTTTCGTAAGCGACTAATAAATAATAAAGATACTCTTTACATCGATTATGCTTTTAATTAAAATGCCATACGCGAGATCTAATATAAGATTTTAATTCAATACGTTTTTTACTTCGCTTATTTAACAGTTTGAGCGAATCAGGCAATTCGTCTGAATTAAGACTTACATAACCACCAACTCCAAAAGGGAACAAATTGGGAAAAGCTAACTCTTCATACTTCAACCCATGATAACTGTTAAGTGGACTAAATTTAGACCTTTCGAAAACTATCATTTTACTGTTTGTGCATTCATTAACTATATCTTCAACACAATATTGCTTATCATCTATGGGTAACATTATACATTCATCTACCCCATCTTCAGTTGTTTTCGCTTCCTCAAGCTCTACTAATCTTTCAGACTCCAAATACATATAATATATAGTAAAGATGGAAGAACGCTTAACTCGAAAATGATCAATAAGAAATTTAATTAAAGCAGTTGAATCCTCGAATTGAAAAACAATACCTTTACATGATTTGCTTGTTTACAACTGCGACGACCAGTTTGTGTATACCCATCTAACCGAATAACGTAAAATAGAGAAAGCCTAAAAAAATGAAACTATTTGCGTCAATATCAACTAAATAAGTACGATTTGCTGGCTCAATCTCAACAAGAAACTTATGTAAAAATTGCTGCGGCGGATCTGTAATTGAGGTACCTTTTCCTATTCTAAAATTACAATCAATATCACATATCCTTGTAAAAATTTCTACAGGTGACTGTGACAAATTAAACCCACGTTGAGTTTGATCAGTTACCAATAAAATGTAATCAAAAAATTTGGAAGACCAATATTCAATAGATCTACTTTTACAAAGGAGCGAAACAACTAGAAAAAGTAAAAATAATTGTCAAAAAGCAAACCTTTTTTAGATAAATTATCAAACAAGGCCAATGAAGATTTAGATTTCTCGCAATTGATATAATTTCTATTATTAAAAGACAACCATTGTAAACATTGATGTATTTTGAAAGGATCGATCAGAAACTTTTGCATATCTTTAGAGTTAAGATACCGTTTTTCAAGCATATAAACTTCGTCTTTACCTAACACTTGCGGTAGAACATTTGAAACCTCATTTAAATCTTGTGGAAAGTATATTATATCTCCTTTAAATATTGTTTGATAAAAATTTTGATGGCCCCTAACCAAATTTATGAATGGACTGACTCGACGTATACATTGAAATTCAGATTTTGATAAATTATCAAAAATACTAACAGACAATTCAGGCAAAAACCCATTAAGAAAGAAATTTTGTCTAAAATTACCAAATTTTAAACATTTATGGCAACTTAAACACAAACAAATAATCTTACCAACAGCAAAATTGTCTTCAATATAAGTGTTAACAGAATTAATTTGATGCATCAAAGGGTAAAAAGGAATAAAAGATAAAACATATTTAGAAAGAATAAGTTGTATAAAAAACGAATGACAAAATTAATTACATAATCTCTAAAAGTGTTTGAGCCAAATTATCGCTGTTATCTCTATTTTAGCACAGAGAAAGCTACAGCCGTATCTCACTACTTCAAACCAAATACATAAGAACCATCATCCCCTTACGGGTCTGGGGAAATAAAAACTGCAAAACCGGACAATTATTCTGATTAATAATTTCTAACTGTCTTTGAATAAAATTAAAAGGATAAATAAATGAAATAAGCAATAGCGCCATCTAGCATCGTCTATTGAATTATATTTCCGCTTGCTGAGGTTGCTAGGCTACTTACTAAACTTGTAACAAGATTGTAAACATTGCATAAACAATTATTGATATCATTTTTTGACGTTTTTCTTCCTATTTTATTGTGTTATTGTATTGTATTATTCTAATTCGTGAACCAAAATAAACATGGATTCGACTGAAGAAACAAAACCAACGGAAATAAGTTTCAAGCGTGTGAAAAAAAGGCCTATAAGAAGTGCTATAGAGGATATTGAAAAGACAGCCGATGATTCAAAGGAGAGTGATGATGAAGAGGCATGGAGTAAACTGGAAGCAATTAAGCTTTCCAAATCACTTAATAAAAGGGTATGCAAAGGATTAGATGCTGCTGAACTTCTGGTTGTAAAAAATAAAGAGCAATTAGCTCGAGATAAAACTGAAAACATTGGTGGATTATTGGACCTGAAAAATACCTTTTCAGTGGAGAAGAATCAGCGAGACGAAGATGAGGACATGTTGAAATTTGTAGAGGAACAATTATCCAAAAGAAAAGGTATTGTCAACCAAGAAGAATCTAAAGCCGAGAAGATTGACATGGATGAATTGGTTTTCAAAAAAATACGTGAAGAATCTTTACTTAACCAAAAGAAAAAGAACGAAGAAATGTTATCGAGCCAAATGCTTTGTGGTATACCTGAAATTGATTTAGGTGTTGAGGAGAAAATAAGAAACATTGAAGCAACTGAAGAAGCCAAAATGAAATTAATAGAAAAGAAAATCAAACAGAGATCATCGTCCAGAAACTCTACTTTAGTACCAACCAATATAGCTGCCAACTACGTTCAACACAATCGTTTCAATGTTGATACCTCACATCATCCTGGACATAACAATAAAAAGGGAAGATATAATAATCCACCTGCACCAACTTTGGTCAAGGAACCTGTTGTTGTTATAGGAGATGAGCCCAAACAAAATTACTTCAGATCAAATACTGGTCAAGGTAGATCGAAACTCGGATTCCCTGGAAAAGAAAAGGCCACTGATGATTACCATTTTGAAAAGTTCAAGAAACAATTTAGAAAGTGAAAGTCCAATCATGTACAAAGATTTTCTTAAGAGACCGATGAGGTATTCATGTGATCGATTCAGATTAATTCCTATTAAGCTCTTTATTAATTAACATTATCTTTTTATCCTAAACAGTTCATTTCATGTACATAAACTGTACCCAATTTATACCATTGTTTATATTAAACAACTTCAATGCTTATTCACCGCATTTCCATCATTCTGAAAACATTTTTTTCCTCACTTTTTTCATACAAGTCAAGGAAAAGTTAATCCGAATCTAGACTCAGAAAACACACCTAAGTTTCTCCGTGGATCTCTTTTTCGGTAATCATATTGAATTGATTAAATTATATCTTACTAACTAATGTTTAATAATTCGCATATTTTACAGATTGGCAAAGTGAGAGTACCTCTTAGAGCAATGATCTGTTCAAGTTGTTGTTCTTGCAAGAATTCCAATTAGAACGAAAGATTTGGACGAAGATAATCTGGTTTAGATTAATTAAGCTTTAGTTAATTAACTTAGACTTGAATTCGATAGTCTAGCTTAGGTTAAATCTGATATGATTGCATGTCATTAAAGATTAGACTATACGAGTTTCTGTCAATCTTTTTTCTCTTGCTCAGTTAACTTGAATACAGTTACAATACAGTTAATAGTCACAATGAATTTCATTCAGTCATTAAATTGTTGCCAACATTTCCAACCGATAGACTTCACTAGTCGTTACAACCTACTACAAGCGACTTTGTGGTGGCGCTTCAAAAGCTACTCAACGACCAGAAGCAATGAAAATTGATGAACCAAAAACATGAGCTTGCGTAAAGTAAAATTAAGATAACATTTTATCGTTTTAAATCACATAATGTACAAAAACTTGTACAATACATCTTCCTTATTTTTACATAGTTTGTTTTACTTGTTTTCAATTTGATCAATTCAACAGTGACAATTTACTAATTACTTTTTGCTCGGATTACAATTCATCTAACTACATATGCTTGAAACAATCTCACATTTTGTTGATTGTTAAAGTAAGTGTATTACGTACAGGAACTCCGCTACCATCTAAAAATGACGGGTAAGTTTAAACATTTAAACATTAAAAAACCCAACCTGATTAATTAAAATATTACTTTTTGTATTTAACTGGATTGACAGGGGAAGTTACTGACAAAAAGCTGAAACAAATTATCTTCAGTTCAACTAATTTAATTTCTGTTATTTTACTTTTGTCTATTTTAGCAGCCAACCTTTCTAACAGTATTGAGCCTTTTGAAGATCAAGTGGTTAACTATCCACCACCACCTCCACCACCTCCATCCTCGATGCACCACACCGGTCATCCAGTGAATCCATCTGAAAATCACAGTATCCACCGTTTATCACCGAATGGAAGTCAAACTTACTCCTTCCATCGTAAATATGGACCAAGAAAAAAATCATTCATCGGATTTGATGGTAAGCGAACCAGTCAAATCTCGGATATTTGATTATGGCTTAAATCACTGAGCATAAAAGCATGAAAATCCCAAAAATACACAAACAAATCCACTAATAAACCCGTTAACATTAAATGTATTTCATAACAACTCCAATTCTTGTTAGTTTACCTCCAAATCATTTTTTTGCACGATACTTAACCTTATCTTTTACCTTTCTAATGTTTCTTGATTAATATTACCTATTTGTACAAAATATGATATCAATAGTGAAAAACTAACCTTAGTCATTGGTTTGATTGCTCAATAGTACAAAAGTTATGTTAGTCTGCTCAGGATCACATAACGAGTATTCAAGTAACTCAATGTGAATCAGGCTCAAAGCTACTAGAAAATTTTGAAAATAAAAGTTGCTTTTATTGGTAAAAGTAGATAAACTTTTGCTATTTTAAACACAATATTTCAGGTTCCTTGAGATTCTCAAGATTTGGGTTTCAATTTTTATCCCTTTCTTCCCCTTTCCATCTTCTGTCATATGTTGTGTTTATCATCAATTCACACTTTACTTGAGTCAATATACCACTAACTGTGTTTACTTGTGATTCCAATTCTAGTTCAACCTATTCTGCAAAAATGAAATCAAGATAAAGTAAACATGAAACCAAGTAAAGGTGACGAAAAGGTCACTTAAAAATGGGTTCAAAATTGTACCAAAAAAGCGTCCAAAAAGTCAACCAATTGGTTACCTTATGAAAGATGATTATCCAAACTCATCTTTATGCATTTGACCCTAAACCATTGGATAATAAAACCAGGAAAAAAAAACATTTACTCAACACAGGAAAAAAGGTTCACTAGGGTTAGGCAAACCTCAAAATGTTTTCATGAAGAGTAAAAAAAGAGGAAAATGATAAGCTCAAGATGAAATCAATTTTACAGTCGCATTGATAAAGAACCATTATACATTATATTTATCATTGAATCTCACTTGAAATCTAAATATTTACAACTCTTTTCACTTTGACTCAATTTCAACATTGATGAATTTCTCTATCCATAATAATATCAATCTACTTTTTTCCATCCTTTCCATCTAACCCCATCATATTGACATGCAAACAAACTGCATGATAAAAGTGTGATAACATCTAAATATTGGTACACGAGAAACAGAATCAATGGAAAATTGTGACTCTTTTCATGTCAACTGAAAGATGAACAAAAACATGTTAACCGTTCAACTTTTATCGATCCAACAATCATTCAACTTTGTCCACTTTTCCTGTATTTATTTCACTTTCAATCTTACCTTTACTCAACCATTTGATCAGCTCAATCCTCTTTACCCAGAAAAGATGAAGAAAAAGAAGAAGAAAAGAAAATTGGAAGAAGAAATTTTCTCAATATTTCACATCCAAAACATTCTCATAACAATTGTGATGTTAAGTGAACATTTTCAATATCGTCTTCATTTGACTTTTTCTTTCCCCAAACAAAACCTTGTTATCATTGTTAATATTAGATATTTTTTAAGTATAAACCTAAGACTGGGAAGAAGCTATTATTTATTGTTGAAAAGTTGATAACAGTGTTCAACAGCTTTCACTTTATCATTCAATTTTACCATCTTTATCTCAACCTGAATATGAAGAAGAAGCCTGATGAAGAGAAGGTTGAAAGTGTATTTTGAAACACTCAAGACAACCTAATATTAAGTGATGATGAAAAGTGGTCCAAGACTGAATATTGTTTCCAGTCTTTTCTCTTCAGTTTTGGCAACATTTGAACAATGCAACCGATCTGAATAAAAGAAAGTGTCCAAAAGAAGACGAAATTTTTCGCGGAAAATTGTAAAATCGCCTTTCGATCTCAATCTTTTTCACTTACACTGAATGGTGTAAAATGGGTTAAACAAGTGTTTATGTTGCCTTTGTTTCCATTCATTATAATCATTATCATTATCTCACTCTTCAACTAATGATACCAAAATGATACCATTAATGGCTTTTGTTGTTCAATTTTTCATGTAGTTACATTACAACCTTTTCAACTGTCCATCTTGTTGCTCCAATATTTACTCCTCTATTTGCCTGGTCAAATACAGAGAAACTTGGATAATCCTCTGGGAGTATTAAACAGCAAACCATTATTATTTCAACAGTTAATTCAGTCAACATTTGATCATTTGTTCACTTTTATAACAATGTTAACATTTAGTTGACCTTTTTTTTGTTCCCATTACCTTTCCAGCTTAACACTTTGAGCCAAAGGTGCTGAATCTAAATTGAACCACTCAAAGTGCGACTCAAAAACAAGAAATGCTCTGATATTTGATAAGTTGCTTAAAGCTTGATCATTAGTTTTGAAAATATTTTCCATCAAATTCTTTGACTTTTTTGTTAATAATCAACATTTTCCTTGAAATGATTGATTCTGTAGCATCTCAATCCCTGTACATTGCAATAATGTAACTTCTGTTGTGCACACATTTGGTTACTTTTTTGTTTCTCGATTCATTTTTTTCCCTCTTTTCTTGTTGCACTTCTTTCCAAGTTACTTTTTTTCCTTTTTTTTCTTGCATGGAAATAACAAAACAAGAATTTTCTCTTGTTGTTCAAGTTGCATTTTTTACTTTTTCTGTTTACTTATTTACCATCATTTAAGCATTCATGTAATCATGTTTTTGCCTTTTCTTCCCATTCTTGGTAGACTTGTTAAACTTGGATTGAATCTTATTGCAAACAGGAAAAAAATTGAATCCAATGATGAATCCAAGCTTAATTCTGGTTCCTATTTACACTTTTTCAAATTGCTTTCCGTTTCTGATTTAACTCTTAACTGTTTCGTTAGAAGGCAACATTTCAACCTACTTGAATCAGATTAATTGAGTTGCAAAAAAAAACAACAATATAATGAGGAAAAGGAAAGGAAGGAAAATGCCGCAAGTTTGACTCAATCAACAACAATTACATGTTAACTTGTTTGAGGTAAACAACTAATCTTTCATTTAATATGGCAACCACGTAAACAGCACTTGAGATTAGTCAAATGTCTACGCACAATTAACTAATCAAACAAATTGTCTACAAATGTTTATCAATATCCATTTGGACAATTGAAACATTTGAAGAAAATTTTTCCAACTTTTCTTCAGTTTCTTTGTTTGGGTGAAAATTTGATGAAACAAATTTCATTTCAATCAACACTTTGAGTGAAAATTTTCATCTAAAATTGTAAACACTTTCTCGGTTAACCTTTAAACCATTTTCCACTTTGCATGGAAAAAATGTTTTTCCAACTTTTCTTGAAACCTTCAACAGACTCAACTATTACAGCTATCAGTTACAGCACTTGATACTCTTTCTTCCCAGTTTATCACAATTTATTGTTGAAAAGACAAAAATGCTAAAGAAATGTGATTATCTTGGAAAGCGTGAAATGCAAGGAAAAGTTTCAAAGTTGAATTTGAATATTTTTTCCATTTAAGGCAAAACAAAGAAAATTTCATGAGCCAAAACAGTTTGATATTCAACTGAATTTATCTTTTCCGTTTCATCCAATATTCCAAGTTTGTTGATTATTCATTCTTGTTTGTTTCTCAACCATCATTACTATCATGACGGAATAATTGAGCTTAGAAGAGAAAAATCTTTTTCCGTGAAAAAAAAAGATTCAAGAATTAATGGTTTCAATAAAAGAGTTGAACATTGATCCAAGTTCAATTCTTTACCCAATTAATAGTTTGATTAATTTCATTGATTAATCCAATGGTTATAATCATATTAGCTCGACCCAAATGATAATTGATTGGAGAAACAATGTTGAAACAAATTTCGAAATGAACATTAACTGGACATTGAATGAAAAACAATTGATGTTATTCAATGAAATGCATTAACCAGTGAATATTAATCTCTAGAAATTAATGTTTAATCAAACCATTGATTCGATGAAAATTGAATAAAGAAATAATCAATTTCCTTCTTTTGCGAAAAAAAAGGTAAAATATTTTCTTCCCTTAAGCATTCATTAGATGAACAATTTGAGGGAAAAAAGTCGGAGATAACTTTTCGTAAATAATAGTTCTGATTACTCGAAAAAATCATCCTTTTCTTTCCCATTTTTGTTCGTTTTTTTTTTCGTCTTACTTTCCAAATCTCAGTTGAGACATTTTTACAACTTATTGTTACAAATTGTGCCAAAATGTAAACCCTAAAGCAATCTCGAGAAACCTTTGTGTTCAAACAATATTGCATGCATAAAAGCAATGAAACAGAAAACATTTAACATTCAATTGAACTGGGATTTGTGATGTTTTTTGCTCAACACTGTTGACTCATCTTAATCTACTTGAATTATAAATGCTCGTGAAAATCGTAAGAACTCAACTGAACAAATCTATTTACAGGAGAATCCTTTTTTTTTCTCTCCTGTTGAAGCTGCTTCAGTAAAATAAACTATCAAACTTATCGCATTTTTTACTCAACATTCAACTCTGAATACTTTAACAATAAACTGAATCAGTTTTAAATCTTTTCTGATTCTTACTTTATACACTCGTTAAAAGGTGGAAACGGTGCTTTGGAGTGCACTACAAATTAATGTGTGTTTTACATGTTATCAATTGTTCTGGTAAATCTATCAGTTCATTTTGCATTGGAAAGTAAATTATTTTTTCAAAATTGTCTTTTGTTTAAAATTTTTCTACTCCAACATTAATCCAGACTGATTGCTATTTCACTCAATTTAATACAAGTTTTGTAAAAGATTCAATTGTAATTCCAAAGAATCCATTTGTTTGGAGAAACCTGGAATCTCATCAACTGAATATCTATTTCATTTATCGATATTCAAGCCTTTCAGTCAAGCTCTACAAGTTGCTTGATTTCAAACGAGATTTCAATAAATCTCTTAAACATTCACATTTTTCAGAAAAAAAAAATTGTAAACGTAAAGCTTTGTCTCCGGCAATTCTATGGGTCGCTGACCAAAAATCAAAGCGAATTTCAATGCACCAATTCAATAAAATCTCGATATGAATTTCACAATTGGTGAAGTTAGTTAAAGCTAAGCTGAACAATTTGATTTTATCCAATTCCTAAGTTAAGCCATTTGCAAACAAATTGTCTTTTGTGCACGATTTGTTTAAAAATTGAACCAATTTGAAAATTCGGTAAAATGTGATTATCAAATTGGACTATTCACAGGCGACGTTAATAACCTTTCTCTCAACGTAATCCATCTTAATTTGTTGAGGCAATTCATTTGACTCTGAACATTTTTTCAGCTTATTTTACCTCGAAATTTGCTGTTGCTCTTCAAAATTCAACTGATAACTCATTTGTTTATCGATCGATAACCGTAATAATGATAATATTATATAATCAAGAGAAGCGAACAAAAAGAGAGTTTGATAATGATAATAATAAAGCTTGCAATATTAAATGTAAGAATGGCTTTTTTTCTGCTATTCAACTTCTTGCCTAGTTAAACAATTTTCCAGGTAACATGATTTAATGAATCTAATTAGTGATGGTAAGAAGAATAAATAAGTCAAGAAAGAAAATCATATTTTCTTGCTTTTTTGCTCAACATTCAATTCTGTGTAAAAAAAAGGGCTGAGCGCCTTAGAAAATTTTTGCTCTTTTTTTCATATTCCATTCGCAAAACAGATTAACTTGATGACAAGAATCTGAATTCTCAAGGAAAAGGGAAACTATTTTACCAACATTCTGCTTCTCTGTCATTATCATTACTGTTATCACCATAATTATCATCAAAATTATCATCTCATTCGTTGAGGAGAGAGAAATGCCTTTTGTTTTCCAGTTACAACAGAACTCTTTCATTATTCAACTTTTAAAACAAACTCATGGTCTTATAGCTTGATCTCATGATAAATGTCCGCTTTTAAATGTAAATTGCAAAAATCATGTGAACCAGAAATTTATCTACAGAAAAATTAAATTTCTCCCTTTTCCTCTTTACCTTTCAAATGAAGCCATTGTTTCCATGTTGCACCATTTTCAAGTTATCAATTTTTTATCTACTACATTCACTCCAGTTTTACCAAAGGAAATTGAATTGTTCATTTCGTTAGGAAATGAAAAAAAAATTTCTAAACTTGAAGATAACAAATAAGTGTTTTCATCAGACAAAAAATAGAAACAAAAACGGAACTCTTTACAAAATTAACTCTTTTTTTTGGACAAAACAATTTCAATGTTTGAGTTGATTCTCTGTTTTCAATTCCAAGATGTGTTAACTCGACGAGTTCAACTTGAAGTAAACTCAATTTCGTCAAATGGAATCTTTAATAATCGAAATTTCGTGATTAATATTGAAAAGGTTTCATTCGATTCGAAAAACTGAATAAACTTTGGATAAGTTCAAGTCAAATCAAGTCAAGCGAAATTCAACCTTAAATGCATGAATTTCCGAATAAATGTTCGATTCAATTTTTCGAAAAATTCCGAGTTTTTGTCTCTTCAGTTAAGCTTCAATTGGATTCATTTGAATGAAAGATTTTTCGTCACTCGATGAAGAAAAGATAATTTTTACCAGAATTCAGTGAAAGAAGTTCTCAAATGCGATATGCCAAAGGACAACGAATATTGTTGAAAGTATTATTGGACGAAAGAGGATTGACTAGAATTGCATGAAATGAGACAAAATGGTAAAGGTAAATAGAGTTTGAAAATCATTGACAGGTAAAGTCAATCAACTGAAAAAATGACACAAAATTGTAAGCTTAACGAAAAGATATGGGATTGGAATCAAGAAAAAGGTAAATATAATACTGAATGGAATGAATGGTGAAGAAAAGGTGGGGAAAAGTTGATACAATTTTAGGTAAGATGAAAGTTGATCATTTCCATGTAAAACCTGAAAATAGAGTTGAAGTATAAGAAGGAAAAAAATTTACGATCGATAAATATTCCAACTGTGAGATTGTAAATAAGTTAACTTGGACATTATCGAAACTCTGCTTTTTTCGTCTCTTTTTGCTCTTCTCTTTGTACTTTTCACCTAATATTGCCATTTATTTTCATTTTTATTTTCATTCTTTATTTTTGTTAAATTACCTTTCTATTACCATTTATATCTTCAACTTTGTACTCTTTATTTTAATTTAATCCAATTTTGGCAAAGATGAAAATTTTCCAACTTCTTTAGATACTTTTAAAGTGAAATTTATCTTTATTTATTTGAGGGACGATTCGAATGTTTTGGCATTTGCAGAAAACGGATTAAAGTATGGTTTAGCGAGTAACACAACAGCGAAAATCAGTTTCCATGTCTACTAGCACTACATTTGATGTCAAGTGATTTGCGATTCAAGGATTTTTATTTATTTCCTATTCGTAGATCGACATCAGCAGTTATATAAAGTCCGCACTTGGCCGAGTTGGTTTTTCTGGTCCAAGTCTGTTTTTCTAGGCCAGTCCACCTCTGGGCCAAGGGAATAATACCGTCTTACGGTATTAGTTTTTTTTTGGAGGAATAAATGAAAAATTTTTAAATGAAAATGAAAATGAAAAAGTACAAAATTAAAGGCCACGACTGGCATATCGTAGCTCCTGTTCTCGAACTCTTCTCTCGACCTAGTCGACGTACCGCTCCTGGAAGACCTCAGAAGGCGAAGCCGAAACCGCGTTCGCACCTATGGTCGATGTAGGTGATGAACTGGTCCTTTTCGGCCAGTGCATTGCGGACTTGTGACACCTCAGCCCTTAGCTCTTGGTTTCGGCATTTTTTACCGATGTAAACAAAGCGGAACCAGAGCCATCTATCCGATAAGTCGCATGAGCCGAGACCAAAACGGAATTTAAAGATAACGGAACATGTAATTAGGCATTTATCCAATAACTATCTGCTTGTTACAATTTTAATTTATCCTAGAACGGACAAATGTACACTGTATGATACTATTCAGCAAACCAATATTGTAAGACGGTCTTATTCCCTTGGCTTAGTAGCGGACGGATCGTTTGGCCCAGAGGCGGACTGGTCTGGAAAAACAGACTCGGCCCAAATGGCTCATTCTGTTGCTTTAATTTGACTAAACTATTTGCTTGATGAAAAGATTAGTTACGTTTTATTAGAACTTTTTTCCACGTCAGCAAGTTTTTTGTAAAAATCAATGAAGATTTAATCTGGATTGTTTTAATTTCTTCTAGTGTCTTTTTCGTTGCGTAATAGCAAGCCTTTTTTATATCATTAATTGAAACATAAATACAACCGACAAATCTTTTGCCGTGTTGAGAGTCATAAATTGATTTAAACATCATGTTTCATCGATTTTTTGTCATTGGTTCGTACTTGTGGCTAACTTCAGGTTACTCTTTCCCGACTGTTTCAACGTACACACAAGAAAGCGCATTTTATAGGTTATTATTTTTTCCACGAGGTATTAATACAAAAAGAATTAGTTGCTTTGTTTTTATTTGGAATCACTTATATGTCAGGTTGATCATACATCGGTCCTTTGATTCACGCATATTCAGAATCAATTAGTGGTAGAGTTTTAACAGTTTACATTTGAAGAATTTTCATTGAACGAGACTTTTTCTCCAGATACAGAGAGTTATGGGCCTCTGAGATATTTTCCTATTGTTTCGCAGAAGGTCTAATCACCTTGGTTAGTTGATTGTATCTTGTTTGCTTCATTGGATGGATCAACGTTACGAAGCATAGCGCTTACGTTTTTGTGGTGATCCTTCTTTTTTCATTGCAAAAGCTGCTCTGAAATAGGCTAAGCAACGAAAAACCCAATAACATCTTGACAAGAGAAAAATTTCTCTACAGAAAACTCATTCAACTTACCCGTAGCGATAAAGTAATGTGGCCAATCTTGTGTCTGTCCTGGCCGCCCCCAGTTTTAAGTTTTATTCTAGGTTTGGCTTCAACTCAGTCTCGCCGACAAGAATTACTCGATTGACTTATCAAATTTTTTGAGTTAACAAAATCAAACAATCTATGAAATAAAGCTTAAACTGAATTAAAATTGCATCGACTTAATGACTTAAACCATCAAAATCTCAAGATAAACTTAATGCTTCTTGTCCTTGCCGGTTGTTTTTACAAATAACTCTTGAACCAGAAGTCAGATCTTGATGGTATTGCGTTCGGTAGAGTTTTTGAAATTTAAGAGCTATACAGAGTTTGAAGAACATTCAAGCTATGCAGTTATATTGCATCTAAATTACATTTTGAAAGTCATTTTCTGAGAGGGTTGACTTTTTGCGATTTTCATAAAATAACCTTCAAAGACCAGACCTTGAATGTTCTTGAAACTCTGGATTTTAGGTCTTTCAATCTCGTCGAGGATTCTACCGGACTGAACCTGTCTCACTGAAAAATCTAACTGTAAACTTCTGGTTTAAAAGTCATTCACACAAACGAGCGTCAAGGATGCAAAGCACCCAGTGCCTATTGAAAAGCAGGTAAAAGAAATATTCCATCCAATATTCCATAGCAGTATTTCATCGTGTCATTGCGCTAGATTTTTGAATCAAGCAGAAACAAATCGCAATCTATTCGACAGAGAAACTGACCAAATGAAGATAATCAGTAGCACACTCGATGCATGATGCAAATAAATTCAACTCAATAATTAGTGAACTCAAAGAACTGTCATTTTAAAATTAACCATTCACCAACCGACGTATGAATTTGATCGCACCACAAAGAAGAGTGCGTTAAAGACCATCAATGGTTGCCTTTTCTTCGTCTGTCTCTCAATGTTAATAATTGGCATCTCATGGATGACAGGTTTTCAATTCCGTCTAGTTTATAATGTATTAATATTTGACAGTACAAGCAACTCCACTATAGAAGTAAAGAAGGAAGAAGAAGCAAAAAAAAACTAAACTAACAAATCGAGAGATGCTATGAAATGATTAATATAACTGTTTGGTTCATTATCATCAGTACATGTCACACCAAATAAAACATGAGCGACAAAAAAATGATGCATTTTCTTGAGCCAAACAAGTTTCACTGAGAAAAGAATAAAAGGCAAAGAATGCTAATAATAGAGTAATTACTATTTTATCGTTAGCATCATTATTTAATCAAAGTCAATCACAATGCTTTTGTTATCCATTTTTGGTTATCATTATTTTCCTGTCAGATTTGCGCTTTCTTTTCTTTCCTTTTCCCCTTCAACCAAGCATAATCTTTCAATAATATTAACATTATTTTATCATTCCTTAAACCTTCCCAGTCCATTTGAGCAACTTTTCTTTCTCTCCCTTCCATTCCCTTGTTCATTCCCTAATCATCATTCAATGTTAACAATAAAGATGATATTTTATTCATTGAATATCTCAAGAATCTCGAGCTCATTTGTCCAGTTCAAACTGTTAAGAAGCAACGAAGAAAAAAGAAGAAGAAGAAGAAGAAAGGAAAAAAAATATGTTAATTCATAACAGTTGCATGTTAGTTCAACAAATGATCAATGATGCAAACGATACCGAACCAGTTCCTCTGAACTTGAAAGTTTTCTCCTCGAAATCGATGTTCCTCTCATCAAAATGTTTTACTGTCCAAACAATTTCCACGTCAAATTGACCAATTAATATTAATATTTATCTTCATGCTTTTGTTTCTTCAATCATTACCCAAATCTTCATCAGAAGCTGCTTCTACAACTTCCGATGTTGCTTCCGTTTCCTTTCAATGAACAAGAGAAACTTTATATCCATGAATCAAGTTTGAACCATGAAGATGGCGAAAGTTTATCAAAACAAATTCAGCCTTGTTTAAAATGAAAATAATCACGTAAATAGCCAAAGTGTGTTGTTTAATGAGAAACTTTGATGTGAAGGAAAAACAAGATTCTTGTATTCATTGTCAGCATTTTACTTCTCATCATTACCCAAGAGACTTTACCTGATCACGCAACTTGATATTGCATTATGTTTTATTGCATTTTTTTGTGCAATAAATTGTATCATGGAAAAGGCTGAATGTTTTCAGGCTAAAAAGCGCAATCTGAGAAGTTGTTTGCTTCAAGAGAAAATTTTTTTGGCCAAAATTTGTAATTTCAAATTAACATTTTTAAACAAACATTTTTTTAACAGAAAAACAAAATTGACCTCAAGTCTGATGGATTTCAATTATTGCTAAGTGCAGACAATTTGACTGATTAACAAGTTGCATCAAGAAAATTGAAATGAACAGCAAGAAATAGCGAAAACCAAACTTTCTTAATGTCATTAACAGAATTGACTTTTCAGTTTCTCACAATTTATCAGATAAATTTTGTAACGATGAATCGTTAAACTTATTTCACTTATGTTGATATAATTTAAATACAATTTAAGTACAATTTAAACACAGTTTACTTTTATTTGAAAACATAAAAGTTCAGGTTAATTAGTTGGGTCATTTAGGACTTACAAATTTTCAGCTTAGGTTTTCGTAGTTCACAATTTTCACTTCATGACATTAAAAGTTTTTCTATTCCTCTTTTTTCTTCTTTTCGAAGGGTTTCTAAACGCTTCTCATTTTCGAGACATTTTCCTTCTCTTTTCCTCATCATATGACAGGAAATACAAAAGGAAATTTTTCGACCGATTCGCTCTTTAAATTTAGCTAAAGTTTTCCTTTTTCACTTCCTTTCCTTGTTACAGTTTTTTTTGTGCTGTGAAAATAATTCGTTTTATTGGATCAATTGTTCTTTTACAAATAATAGTTTAATTTGCATATTAAATGCAACAAAGGGCTATCCATTTAACCTAACAAAAAGTGATTTTCTGAGTTTATTTTAAAACATATCCCACCCACAAAAATACATATTTAGAAAATTTGAAATAAATAAAGAATTAGTTTTATGGCTTTGGCTTAATTCTGTTGCAATGGTTCTGGGGCTTGCACTGATGGGCCTGATCTTTTAAACATTCTGCTGACCTCATTAACTGTAGCTGCGATCTCTTGGGATGACGGGACAACTAAAGCTCTTGGATTTGCAAGGCCTGAAGCGCTGGAAACAGTTGTCACGATTGTATTGGTGTCTCTGATGGCATCAGAACGCTTCTGCAGATCCTCCTCCAAGACATCAGTAAAAGAAACCCCGACAGTCCCAACTCGTGTTCTCATGATATTTCGCAGTTCTAATGTCCTTCATACCTGTTTCTTTCTTAACTCTGCACAGCTGTCGCCAAAAGTCTCGTCTGTTAGGATTTCCATATTTCATAAATGCAGCATCAAGTGCTTTTGCATTTTGCAAGTTTTGCTATTCAAATAGCTATCGTTTGCAGCTCCAATGTCTCCCAATAAATTTTTTAACTCAGTAGTAAATTCAGTCAATGTTTTGTCGCGATTCCGAATGGATTGTGTTCAATCCACCATCCTTGGGCTACACCACAAAGTAGACCATTTTGTTTAACATGATTATATGCTTCAACCTAGGAGGGTATAGCACTAATACATTAAAGGCATACAAAAGTTTGATGCAATACTAAATTCTTCAAAACAGCAACTGCATCAGTGATTACTGCAGCACCAGCAACACCACTGTAGTTTTCAGCAAGAACTCTCATTGAGGTTTGGACTTCTTTGGGAAAAGTAAAGCCGTATTTCGGGCAGAAAACTCCCCAATATTCAGAGTGTTTTCCAAAGAAAATCGCGGAGATGACTTTACAGTTAGATTGATGGGCGTTTGTGTGAAAGAGGTCTTAGTATCTTCTGAGGGATTCGTTTGTGCTGGTTCCTGTAGTTTCATACCATCTTAAGGCAGATCCCGACCTTTGAACCACCCCAGTTGCCGTAGGGCTTCCAGTTGCCTGGTTTGTTCTTCACCAAGATAGGAATCTTGCACAAATGAATGTAAGACACTCTCCTGCGAGCTTTGGTTCCATGATTCCTTTAACAATATCATCTTCTCTTTCAACTGGATTAGTGATATCAGTGGTTCCTTCAAATTCTCCATCAAAAACACTATGAACAAGTCCGAAGATTGTTCCATACCATCTGAGCCCAAGTCCACGGATGACATTTTCGTAGTCAGTAACTCCAACTCTGCTAATATTATGTCGGATAAATTGCCACATCGCTGACACCGATGGGCTCCCTGCATATATCGGCCATACCTCCTTGAGTTGGTCTTCGCTTTGGATTTTGTCTCCAGTGGTTGCGTTGCAGAAGAACCGCTGGTTTCTGATGTGGATCGCTTTCGGGTTGACAATTCTACTTCTTCCCCCGTCAATAAGACAGACCCCATCTGTCTCGCTTGGGATCGAGTCATCTTTGGCGAGCGGGACTTTTTTGTCTGCATCTGTTTGTTAATACTTTCAAATAGTTCTGATACTAAGAGACACTGATAGAAGGATCATTCGGTGGACAAAACTTGGCAAAATTTACAATGATTTTTTGAATGAAAAAATTGATGAGAAAAAATTCAATAAGTTTGAATAGAGAAGAATTTCGATTTTCAAAAAAATCTTGAAAAAATCAGTTTTCATAAAATCCTTTATAATTGAACGAATTGCAATTAATTCATTTGGATGCGAAAAAAAGTCTCAATTATTTTGAACAAACAAATTGAAGGTAAACTCAATCGACTATCTTCATTGTTCAACATTGAAATTCAACTTTTATCGATAAAATTTGGTTTTCTCTCTTTACATTTTCTTTTTGCCCAATTATCTTCTTTGGTTATTTCATCAAGTTAACATGCAAAGCTATTTAATAATACACTTTAAGTTGAATTTTGCTGTTCATGGTTCAAAGCAACTGAATCATCAGGCGTCAGCAAACAACAGGAATCTTCTTCATGATATTACTATTTTTCCTCGTTTCACTTTTCGTTCATGAAGAAGGAGAAGAAGAAAAAAGTACAAAAATTACTAAAGTCAAGTAACTTTAGCAGCAATTTTACTCAATCAGTCAACCTGACATGCTTCATGTTGCACGAAATTTCCAATCCAATTTCTTGTTAATTTTGTACGCCTTTTGAAACAATAACATGAAAATAGCGAAAAGTTAAGAGAAGAGAAAAAATTCATTGAAATTTACCCTAAAAGTTCAATCAACATGAACTTACTCGATGATCGGGAATCACTTTTTTCTTCGTTTATCATTCTAATTGAAATTATATTGATAGCATAATGTTATAACAGTTTACTCTAGTCTTTTCATGTTTTCTGATAATTAGTTTGCGCACAATTTAAACCTTTTTTTCAGTTCACAAAATTAATCACAAAAATGTAAATTCACCATTCACTTTACCTTAATGATTACGATTAACATTATTATTCTGCTATTTATTAATATTTTTCACTTTCGCAATTGGGAAGGAAAAGGGAATCATGAAAATAATCTGTTTTTTGCTTCATAATCTTGACATTATGTTAATTATGAAAAAGTCATCAACTTTCATAAAAATGTTAAGCAATGAAAGTTGAAGTGTTTGTTTCTCGGTTTTTTTCATGGCAAGTTAATGTCTCAATAATATTGAACATTGAATGTCATTGAATTGAACAGTGGAAATGTGAGAAAAGCTCAATAGTTGACGATTCTAACGATTCTAATTGATGCTCTGATTTGAGCATTTTCATGTTGAGAAAATTTTCTTTTTCCTCTTTTCGAGTTCGAAGGAAAAAATGCAAAGTTGATTTTCAATTTTGATTCTTGGTGTACAGAAGCATCCTTCAACATAAGAAATGTATTGCAGCCCAAGGGTCATACTTTGCATTGAATCTTCTCTTCTATCATGGTCAGAGTTTACATGTTTCGCTTGACCTTATGGATTCACTGTGGCTTTGAGTGGATTGTCTGGTGAAACTGTCCATTAAGAATTCAATTTTAACATTTTCTATGGATAAGTGGATGAAGGGAAAAAACGAATGTGATCAATCTTGTGGAAATTGTTTCATTTTTATTCATAACAAGTAAACCTTTTCATGCCATTCTAATTATTCATGAGATTTATCTTTCATTGAATCGCTCACTGGAAGCAACATTTCATTTTGTAAGTTTAGTTTTAACCGTGAGATTAATTTAATCAATTTGAGAGGAGAAAATAATTTTTACATTTCTTTCTTTGCCCTTTTTTCATTTATTATTAAATTGAAAAAGCACTGAAAATAAATTCCCAAATAATTCAGCTTATCAACGCTTATTATTATCAACTGATAAAACTGATAATGAAAATTTGATAAATTACTCATGCAACAAGGCTAATGAATTTAGTAAAACAATGTAATTCTTCAATTCATTATCGATTCAAAATCAGTTAAGTATTGTAAAAAAAATCGAAGCATTTTCAGTATGATCGGAGTTTTGATCTGAATCTAGTATCAACCGGATAGTTTAGTGGTTGAATACAAAGGGTTTGGCGGCAAGTTTTTACCTGTTGAGAGACATAATTTCTTTCAAGATAAATACGATTTTCCTATCGCAATAACAGGATCAACAGGAATAGAGGACAGTTAACCAGAACAAATTTTAAAATTACTACCAAATAACTTACAGAGGTTTCTATCAAATTTTTCATCAACCTAGGTCAATCCTAATGTAAACAAAGAAATCAAAACAATGAAGCCAATCAATGAAACGTAGACAACGTTGATTGCGCAAAGATAAGATCCACAGATACAATGCTGAAAATGTAAATGATCCAAGTATTATATTATTTATTATATTGTTATATATTATTATGATTAATATGAATAAAGATTTCTTTTTTTAAATCCAATCAAGTTTTTCTCTCTCCTTTTCCTCGCCTTCTCTTCTTACCGAATAAAAAGGTAAACTCAGGCAAGGTGCACACCACTCTGATATGCATTCTTTCATTAGTTTTTAGTCTTTCAAAGATTTTTCCTTTAATAAGTAAAACATGAATTTTTCGGATTATCATCACATTCACCACCCAACAGGTTCACATTGAATATCTGATTTTCTCATCTGATATATTGCAGTGAATGTTTGCTTAGTTTGATATTGATCTTGCACAAATATTCATTGAGTTGGTTGATGGTTGAGTCTGATTGAGCTAGGTAGTTAACCAAGCTTTTTATTGCTTAATTGTTGTTATTGATTATACAAACTGAAAACTGCAAAGAAAGAAAACTGAAGAGAAAACTGGATCACGTGAGATCGTACCTATCGAGCTGGATTCATGTAGAGTAACACCCATGTTTCGTCGATGATTAAGTTTCTCATCAGCAGGGTTTGAGACTATTGCCGATGCATTAAGTTGATTACACGGTCAGCAACATAGAGTTGCTTTTGTTCAGGGACGATAATTATTTTACATCATTTTTGACCAAATTACGAAACATCAAAATTTCTTGGCAAATGTGGCACACAGCATTTATCGAAAACCCAACCCTTAGTATTGAGAACCGAGAATTTAGTAATAACAAAACATGGCTAGTTCAAAATCAGGGTCTTTTGCTTCGGGCATCCTAATATTTATATTATTCATTTTCATTTCTCTTGATTCAGTTTAAACATTTTGCCAGAACAAAGTTAGAAAAACAATCCAATAATATTCCAAAAGTAGTGACATTTAAAATCAGCTGAACTCAATAAAAATTGTAACGCGAGTTCAGAGATGACCAGAAATTGTTTCAATGAGAAGTTACGATTCATAGCTCTCAAATATTCGAAACATTGAAATTCTATCTCACCAAGTTCGCCATCAGAAAATCAACGAAATTGATTTCAACTTTTATTTTCATGATAAAAGGTTGCCTCACAAAGCATAAAAATGTTGAATGTTGAAGAGTGGACTTTGACTTAAGAAATATTGAAAATTGAAAATCAAATTGAATGTTATTCCTTGTTGAGGTTACCCTTTTCTCATGTAGAACTTTTTCGAATTTCAAGGAAAAAACTTTTCATTGAAATGCTTATTTATTGCTTTTCTCATCTCTTGTTGCACAGGAATTGTTGATGCAAATACGTAGATGATGAATGTAATCTGATTATGAGGTGAAGCGTAAAAAGGAAGCAAAATCTTTCGAAACTTGTTCAACAATAATTATCTGTTGGCGACATTTTTTTTCCATGTGAAGTTGAAAAGAAAGAAGATTAAGCAAAAATTGTCAATTAATTATTCTGAAACTTTTTGGTTCAATTTTTCATCTACTTCTTATCAAAAATAATATCAGATAATGTTATTAACTGGATTTGTTCAGGTTCACTTGTCAAGATTAATCTGTTTGCTAAACAGTTTTGCATTTCAATTGCATCTCTCGAGTTTATTAATTAACCATTTTATTCATTTTTTCATTTCAACTTTCAAATTGTGAAGCAAGTTGCATGATGAAACAAGCGGAATTTGCGTTAATTATGAAACAATTCAAAGTTCAAAATGATTGAGTTATTAATCTTGGAAAGTTTTAAAAGTACAAAAACAAAAAAGTTGATTAATTGGAATGATAACCATGAAAAGCTGATTTAATTTTAAAATTGGCCAACAATTCAAACATTTTACATTTCTCCAAGTGTTGCCAAAAAGGTAATTAAAATGAACGTCAAAAGTGAATAGTTTTGCTTGCAGTATCAGTTGAACCAATTAGTTATGTAACTGAGTTAGCATTCTTGGCATCAAATATTCATGACATTTCGTCAACAAAAATTGATAAATGCCGTTAACGTGTAAATTGAATCAATTACAAGTTCATTCTTATCAAGATCAGTTCATTGTCACTCTCTGGTTGTGGAATGATTCAGTAATTTATAAAAAACTTGTGAAAAGTTTGGGTTCGAAGGCTTCAACCCAACAGACAGCAAAACGCACTCAAGAACTCGGCATGATAGCATTGAATGCGGTAATAAAACAAAGTCCACTTACAAGGCAAGTTACCCAAGTGTCACCGATCTTTATGTTTCATTGCTCATTCGATAATCAATATTTAAAACATTCTGATTCTCATTTTGCATCAACGCATAAAATCGGGATTAAGAATTCTCATGGTGCATGACATTTCTCTATTTCATTTCTTCCAAAAATAGAAGCCTCGCATCCTTCACAATAGTCAACCTTTACTATTCATAAAATTCCCTCCCAGTCATTTGAATATTGCAAATTCTGCTGCAAGTAAATTGTTTGCGAAATTGTCTGTTATCAAGCGAAATGTCAGAAAATAAATTGAATTACTATGCTTTAATTGTAAGCCTAAAGTGTTTAATATTAAAAATGTTAAATTCAAGGTGAGAAATGATGGAAAATTATTTTTCTTATAAAAGTAATTTTGTGCAATTCCCTGCTGATCATCATCGATTGTTCACTTTAATCATTCCCTGTTCATTTCATCATCGACTTTGAGTTTTCTTTTCTTTTTCAATTTAAACTAAGTTTATCAATTGATTCAATTTGCACCACTTAACAAGTAACCATGCAAAATCCGACCGAGTTGAACAAGTGTAAAACTTATCAACTCCAAGGCAAATCCGAAGAAAAATTCATTTCTATGTAATTGAATCTTTTCTTACTTTTTCCAAACTTAACTTTACTCTTGCTTTATTTTGCACAAAACCTTGTCTGGTTTTTTGTTGCATTTTCTTGTCGAAGTAAACATTACATTTTAATATGAAACCTTTTCTTCTTCTGTTATCAATTCTCACAGGGATTGATGATAATGATATGATAATTGTAATAACAGAGAATGTTTGCAAAGCATTGAACAAGCAAGGCTTAAAAAGGGGAAAAGTGGAAGAGCAAAAGGAATGCTTCGAGAAAGTCAAGTTAAAGGCGCATTCAAATTGAATCAAAACAAGAATAAGGTTGATAAAGTCGTAGCCAAAATGTTGTATTTGCATTTATTTATAAACCTTTCAATAAACTTTCAAATTTCAATATTTTGTAATAAATTGTTTTCTTTTACTTTAATCAACCTTCACTTGTTACAAAACAATATCAAACAAATGATAAAAGTAAAGCTTTGAAACGTTTTCAGTCATTTCTTGATTTACTGCAAATGCTTCAAGATGACAAAATTTATCGTTCGATTGATGCTGAATGGTGAATTGAAACTTAATGCTTATAAATCACAATTTAAATTATCAAAAGTCACAGTTAAAAGCAGTTAAACTGTCGAGTTAGGATAAAGTCCAATTGTAATTAACTTGCAGTCTAGCTTTTCTCATAACTTTTTTTTACCCTGTTTCACCATTTTCGTCTGATAACTCAACATTTTGTCGCTCTTTGAATCAACTTTAACCATGAAATTGAAACAAGAATCAATTGATGACAAGATTAAGACTGGAACAGGGTGAAAACAAGATGAGGAAGAAGATGAAGAAAAATCGAGTGAAAAGAGGAAAAACAAGGAGTGAAAGCAATACAAATAGATTAACTTGAACATTTTTGCAATTCAACCATTTGCCTCTTTGATTCTAATTTAATTTAAAGAGCCAATCCAGTTTCAGTTTAACTTTTTTTGTTCTTTCGAACCCTTTCTCTATGACAATCACTTTTCTGATCCTTTCCTAATTACTTCATGACTTGTTTTAACCTAAATTTGCCTAAATCTATTCCAATTGACTAGATAATCACTGATCAAGTCACTTGCTTTTACCCAATGATAACATAAACATAGCTTTTCACTCCCTTTGGACTATCAACATTTTCCTTTATGAGAATGCAATTTGAAAACAAGATTGAAATGTTGAAAAAAATATCAAAAACTTTGCTCAAATTGAAACTCAATTCCCAATCGATTGAAATGTAGAAAACGATATTTCTATGAAAGTCAAATATTGAATACATTTTGCGCTCAAAATTTTCTGTCCATTCCATGCTGTTGCAATCAACAATAATTGTATATCAGTTACCAATAAGAGAAGTAAAAGTGATTGCCTTTCATGATGATTGGGTTTCCATTGGAAATGTTGCATCGCCAGTAATGATGAATTACTGGCGAATTTTTCATTTGCTTCATCTTTTCCCAATTGATGTGCATTAATTTTGATGAGTGTTGAAATGGAAAGGAAATGATTAAAGCTGAAAATTAAGCCATTTTCCTGTTTACGCATTAATTGCTTTAATTACTTGATAAGAAGAAATATTCAATTACCAAGTTAATTCATTATTTTCAACCTTTTCACCCTTAACTTGAATTATTCATAAATAAATGTTGCAGCTAAAAGTGTCTCACTTACAATAACAACAAAATAGTAAAAAACACAAATTTCTTCATGTAAACCCAATCAAAGCTGATTTGTAGCAATGCGCGCTGTTGGTCATCAACTTGCAATATCATGCAAACATTAGGGATATAATAACTGTTGTGTCGAGTTGGAGTTAACATTTAATTAATTAAAAATATTTGTTGGTCAAAAATACCTTTCAGTCTATGAATGAAGTTGGCTTTGCAATCTCATTAAGAATCTATGATTAGCTTGTTAAAGCAAAGCCACTCAAAGCAAACAATTTCATGTATTCAACTGTCAATCTCACTGGGAAACCTTTAATTCTTCCTGATTATACCTTTTAACTTTACCTAAAATCATCTTGAATCACACCCATTTTATCAAAGGTTAACTTGATTACATTCAACTTTTCAAGTCCTAACCATTATTCAGCAATCAATATCATGGTCAGATTATCTTGAATCCCATTTAAATGGTTAAGCAAAAACTAAGGGTAAATAAAGTGTGTTCAACTATGAGGGGAAAAAAGCACGAAATGGAGTCACAAAGAGCATCAATAGAAAAGAGAAAATTCTCAATAACCGAATGTTCAATCAATCTCATAAAGAAAAGTCCATCATGTTTCATGGGAAAGAAAAATGTTGCTCACAACTAGAAACAAGTAAAACATTTACCTCAACTCCAAGCAACTCCAGACTATTTAATGTTATATACGCACAATATTAGGGGATAAAAAAAGCGAAACATGTAATGGCAATAATAATGATAAGTAAGGTAAGGAATAACCTCATCTCAAATTGAGGGAAACAACTATCTTCATGATATTAGTATTTCAAAGTTGAACGTGATCATCAATATTAAGTTTGGTTACAATTTCTTCTTTGCTTCATCATTTTACTCGTAATCTCGCCTTTTTTTTACCTTTTTTTTATTATTTTCTGTTCTTCTCTTGATCAACTTTGGATTCTCAAATGATTATTTCAAACTATTAGTTCAAGTGTAAATGCTTTTTCCTTGTCAGCCAATGATCATTATTAACTGAAGGTTGATGATATTGAATGTAAAGTAGATGAATTAGAAGCGTGAAAGCTTTTCAATTGAGCTAATATCAAATGCTAATAAGCATCTTTTAGGCCAAAGATTATTTCCATTAGAAGCTCAAAATTTTTCATCTTCATCAGTAAACTTTTATACTTGGCTGTTGAAACAGGTGAACTTGCTGATTAAATTAAAAGTTAAAAGAGGTAAAAGGAAGGTTTGCCAGTTCAGTTTCGTTTCAACTTGGTTCAAGTTTTTCTCCTTCTTTTGCTACTTTGTCTCAATCTTTTTTTACTCACTTCTGGTCAACTTTTTTTTTCCTTTTCTTTGAAAAATTTCATTCTCAACAATTTTTTCGTTCAACTTGAAGATTAGACTTTAATCTTCTGGTTTGCCTTCTTTTTACGGAATCGATTCGTTTTCTAAATTGAATCACTTATCCATGTTAACTTGTAATTCAGTTGATAATGAATCTGTTGGTTTCATTCTAGACTTTTTGCCTTTTACTTGGTCAATCTTGGCAAGTTTTGTTCATTCAATTGACTGATTCAGATAATGCAATGAAAATGTTCCTGCAATGGATCCATTGAAAGAGCAATAGATTCACTCTCACCTTGAGCAATTGCATTCACAGCTTTTAAACAGCATTTGAAAACAAAATCTAAAGGTTGATTGAATCTACCTTCAATCCAGTTAATTGTTTAGAAATTTTGTCTCAATTTAATTCTTACAAAACCCAAAATCTTTTGTATTGACTTTGTAGATGAATTGTTTGACAAACATTTTTCACTTTGGCTCATCTTTAATGTTTAGCTTAAAATGGTTGTTTAGGTGTTTCAGGTTAGCTGAAAATTCCCTCAACTTTACTCGCAAAGAGCAGAAGTTAAGACGATGATTGGTTCGTCCTCAGCAATCTCCACTTCTTGTTGCTCTTTTCATGCTTATTGTGGCCACACTTTTGCAAACCCATTAAAACTGTTTTACCACTAAGGCTGAAAATTTGAGTTAGATGCTGATGCAACATGATGAGTGATTAAGGTGACTAGCGATGCCAAATTTGATAATCTCTATGAATTTTCCATGAAATCGCATTTAGAATTCAATATATAATAAAGTTCTGAATGTGTTTTATATTAATACAGTTTATAAGGTGAAAGCATGTTAAATGATTGTGAATCACTTCATTTTCTGTGCACAGCTAGTCTTTAATATCAAAACTTTTATTGAGCAAATAAATTTTTTGCAACAGTTTTTACTAAACTCAATGGAAGTGTTTTGGAAATGATTCAGATGAGAAATGATGTCTGGCTTTTTCCAGTTCTTTCTTGAGAAAGTGTCAAAAATACTCATTTTTCTCCTGTTTTCTTCCTACTTTGGTCAATGTTATTTGACAGAAATTACCTGTTTTTAAAAATTAATAACTGGAAGAGAAATTACACGCTTGAAGATTAGCGAAATTTAAGACAATTGAATGTTTCGAGAACAAAATTCTCGAGAGTTTTGATGAATTGTGCAAGTTATTGAAAAATTTCGTCAAATATTCCCTATTCGTTTTGTTTGTATTGTCATTTTCAGTTGAAATGCATTTCATTCAACTCAATCGAAGTTGCACAAATTATGCAAAAAAATAACAATTCAAGTCGACTCTTGTTTTCAGGATAATTTTGTCTTACCAATACAAGATTAACTAGACTTAGCTGAAGCAACTGAAGAGTTTTTCAACGATTAAAAGTGATTTAAAGTTTAAATCACTTTGAAGACAAGTTCAACCTTTTTTTTCTGTTCAACATTGAACAGGAGTTGAACCTCAAGTTTGTCCAAGTAAATGTCGAGTGAATTATTATTACATTTTATGGATAGAAGCTATGAGAGCAATATCACTTGGATAAAGTGGTGACAAGTTTCATGGTTCATTTGATAAACTCAGCACGAGATGAAACTTGATGAGTCGAAATGTTTTCCCTTCAAAGTTGCCTAATAGCAAATATAAATAATGCATCAGACTGGAGGCTTGTCAATGTTAATAATGGGTGAAAAGAGAAGCAAAGTTTACACTAAACTCAGCATGAATTTTTGAATGGTCCAAGATATTGACCATTATTCGCTGTTGATTGACCTTTACTTGAAAGTTGCCTCAATAATTACGAAGGAAAACATGATGAGCTTGTGAAAGCAGGCTTGAGAGCAAAGGAAAGAAACAATTGATTTTTCAAGTTTACAGACAAAAGGTTGACCTTAATTATTGAAACAAAGTTGAGTTTGAGTAGTTGAGTAAAGTTGAAAACTTCATGTAATCATGATGATCATTTTTTCTTCCTTTCTTCTTCTTCTTCTTCTTTTCTCTTGGAAACGTTTAAATGGTCTTCTCAAGGAATACCAATTACCCAAGGTTGAACCAAGGGTCAAACTTGTTAGCAAGCTCATTGATCCATTGAATGAAGAGTGATGTAAAAAAACAATCCTTTAAACATTAACTTCAACCTTTAATTGGATTGTCCAAACTGATTCATGTTCAATGTTCAATAGTAACTCTCATTGAATCGTCTAAAACAATAAGTTGAAGATGAACCAGAAGAGCCATTGATTATTGCCGCAGGATAAGGAAAGCAAGATGATCTTCAGCTACTACCAATGCTTTTGATCATCATGAATGTACTTTGTCATCACAAGTATTCACTCTCACCCTGGGTCCCATGAAAAAGTAAATCAATTTATGAAATCAATTTTGAATCGATAAGGTCAAAATGTTGACACTCTTTATCATCATTATTAATGGTTGCTCACAATTAAATGAGTGTCCAATTATTAATGATTTTTAGCCTTTTTTCATCGTCAACATCAACATTGATTTCCTTTATTAAATGGGAATGTCATTGGGCCAACAAAGGCCAATAAAGCCAGTTGACGCATTTGTAATGATTATCAATATAAAGTTATTCAATAAAAATGTTCAATTCAAACTTCATTAAAGATGCTTTTAAATGTAGTTTAAAACAAATGAATGAAAATGAGTAAACTTGAATGTTTTGAATTTTTGGACATTTGTTTTGATAAAAGTCTTAAACATTATGAAGGGTTTAATGGTTTTCAAGTTGCCTTGATATTTGGAAATGAAAAACTCCTTTTCCACTTTTGTTTTATTTCCAGTTTTTGGTGTAGAACAATGTTGATTGATTCCAATCAATAGCTGATAATTTGTCGTCACTCCATCATCAACTCGGCTTTTATCGTCAACTTTTTATTCCCATCATCATAATCATCATCATAATTCTCATCGTCATTATCACATATTAAATCCCAAACAATCCTAATGTCACATTCAGTTGATCGCTCCAATAGTTTGACTTAGCTTTTCTGTTTGTTAACCTTCTCGACCAATTTTGTCCTCTCAATGGCTCCATTCATTCCCTGAACAGGGAGTGAGTTTGAATGGATAACATGTCAAAGAGAAAGAGAGAGAGAGAGAAGATAAAGTAATAAAGAAGATGAAATGACAGAATAAAAGGCGAGAACAAAAAACAAAGTAAGAAGTTGCAGTTGAAAGATGAATAGATGTTAACCGTTAGTTGAAGTAAATGGTCATTAACAGGGTCAGGGGTGTCTCTCGGGGTTGCCAGTAAGGTGGCCTCGATTGGCTTAAACAAAAGGGGAAAACAAATGAGAAGAGAAGAGAAAATGAAAAGAAAATAAAAATGACCAATAAAACGTTTTCTTCATTTTCCTTTCAATATAAACTTTTCACTTTCATGCAAGTTTATTGTGTCCAAAGTGCCAAGTGTTTGGTTGTACAACAACAAAAGGACACAAAAAGGATTCCATTGAACAAGAGTTGAATCATCCGATTGATTCCATTATTAATACATTTATGAGAATCATTCAGTTCTCAACTTTTGTGGTCAACAGTGATCAGTAAATTTTCAACAGTTTTTTTCCCCTTCCATCAATAAACTTGATCGGTCAAGATTTGCCTGTCAATCATGGTTTCTGTTTCATTCATTTTTCCTTCGGTGAACCGATAACATTCTGGTCTTGAAAGGAAATCAAATCTCAGCTTCACTGAATATTCATATGAAGCAGAAGAAGAAGAAAACTGAGAAAAACAATTTTGTTTGGAAATTTCTTGCTTCGCTCAGAATCTTTCCACCAAATCTTGAATGTTAAACATTGATCAACCTTTCAATTGATCAAAATTTTAGGCCAAAAATGGTTAAACTTTGATGGAAATTTTGATCCATTTCATTGTAAATGTTTAAAAAAGTGGTAAATTTCAAGTTGTTCAAGATGATTAGTTGAGTGCAAAGTGAGAGGTTAAAAATTGAAATTCAATGTTTTCTCACATTGCAATGTAAATGTCAAAATTGTGTTTTGGTTAAAATGAAGAAGAAGAAGAATCGAGGAGAAAAATGTTTATTCAAATAGACCGAAACTTATCATGAGAATGATTATTATTGCATTGAATAATACTTATGTATTCATGGATCAATGATGATAATACTTGTGTTTCCAGTTGTGTTCATCATATTTCCGATTATCATTATTTCCCCTTCTTTTTTTACTCTTATCAATACATATTACTTACTCATATCAAGATATTCAGTGACAGAATACGGATTATATCATGAATGTAAACATTATCGTAACAAGCAGAAGAGAAGGAAAAGAAGGAAAAAAAAAAGATTTTATCATATTTTCACCGAATATTTCAATTCCATTCAACTGTTTTCTGTTAACCTTGCATCATTATTATTATTATTATTATCATTACTATAAAACATCAATCTTTTGCTTGCCTTTAGTGTTTTGATAAATGTAAATTTTAATACAATTTGTTTGGTTTTGTTGAACATTTTATTTTCATTTTTAGAATCAAGTTTACCCCAAAAAAAGACGTTCAAACCTGATTCTGTTTTACAATCCATTCCAATTTAAACATAATCAATATTAAGCCATAATAATGTCAATGTTGTCAATGTTTGACGTTTTAATGTTATTCTTACTCCTAGCATACCTTGTTTCTGCAGACATCGTAGAGGACACAAGGATTTGTGCGATAATGCTCAAGTTCCTCTCGTTGGCCATTATTGCTGTTACCTTGCCCTTTTCATTATTTTTTTGCATCAAGGTGAGTAAACTGTGCAGTGATATTATTTTTCACTCTCAGTCAGTCAATTTCCTGTTGAAACAATTTCCGATTCTCTTTTTTTGTTCCAGTTCAACTTTCATTTTTAATGACGATGATGGATGAGTAAAGAAGGAGAGTCAAGGTGTAGGAGGTTTGCCAGTCAAAGTGAATTACTTTCAGATTCATGTTTACTAAGGTTCAACTAGAAATAATGAGTTGATCAAATATTGAACAAAATTCAATTATTATCCCCATTATTTTCATGGCTATTATTCTAGCAGTCTGTTGGCTGGAAAACAAGCTTCAGGTTTACTTATAATATTAACAGGAACAAGTCCGATAATTGAGATATTTCGTTTAATCCATTGATGTTTGTTGTTGTGAACATTTCAATGCATCCCAATAAAATCAGTCTTTAAAGTTATCGACACATTTTGAGAAGAAAACTTGGATTGGTTGATTGGAAATTAATTTTACTTTTGAATATTGGTTTACGGGAATGAGATTGAAATAGTTCTTTTAAGCTGGCACGATTGACTTATGATTGATCTCTATTCCAATGCTTATCGGTTAATGGCATGAAAATTCATTCTCTAGTTGAAATAATGTGGATATACGTGAATGAGTGTTTTCGCAAAATCAAATTTCAAACCACATTCAAGTTTCGATGCAAATTTATCCAAATTTAAATCAACAGCTTAATACACCGTTTATCACACTTCAGCTGAATCAGACAATGTTAAAAGTTGTACTCGTTTTCCAAACCATTTCCAATGTTCACATTTCACCAGAAACCAGCTTTTTTTCAATAATAAATTTGACCTGAAAAAATATGATGAGGCAACAAAAAAACTATATTATTCCTCTTGTAACCCTTCAAGCCAAAATCAACATTGAATATTAAATAATCTTACCTTTTTTTTTCATCACACTATTTGCATAGAGACAGGGAAAGAGAGAGAAAAAAGTAAAAATGAACCCAAAAAACGAGGTCAAAACAAGTGAATCCCATGAGATGAAGCTGAACTACCAGAATGAATCAGGAAAGATGAATGATTGATAATAGTTGACTTTTTTGTGCCTGAAATGAGTTGAAATAAGAGAAATGTATTTCTTTTATGGTTTTATTTTACCTTATTCCTGGGTTTTCTCATTAATTCATAGTTAACCATCAAGAGCAATAACGTTAATTAGTTCATCAAGCTGCAAAAAAAACGACGAAATATAAAGCAAATTAATAATCAGTTAACAACAAATTATATGCAATAATTGACTTTACAATTGGGAAAGGGAAAAAAAGAGATGAAAATGTTAATTGAAATGATAATGTAAATAAGTAAAACTACAACAAATAATGCATCAATTATTAGTTGGTTGTTTTCACTAACATGATTAAATGGAATGTATTTGAATATATTGTCTTGAAACAATTTAACTTTCATTTCCAACATTCAATTAAATCGGTTTTGTTTAAATCTTTTGCCTCAATTTTTGATTCACTCGTTTACTCGGGAGATTTTGGTTGTTATTAATTTATCAATTAAAATGAAATCATCAGCCAAAATAATCTCATTTAATTATAAAATTTTCAGCCAAGTGCAGGCTAAAATGCAGTGATAAATTTGAGTTCAACTTGCACCCTTTTCAATTATATTACATGTAATATTAATATCTAGACCTATTCAGATCATTGAAGTTTTGCAATCTCAGAGGTAAATTCATCTATGAAAAATTCACTTTAATTATTCTCATGTTTCAATAATAATAACAATAATAATGATTGTCTATTTATTCATAAAACTAACCTTATCTAACCTTGTCTAGGTCCTATTCATGTTGCATATTACCAAAATGTTAACATTTATTTATTCAAAGGATAATGATGATGATGTGAAGAGTAACTCAGTTTTGTAATAATGTTTGTCAACAGATTATTATTATTATTATTATCATGAATATGTGATTTTAAGTAGATGGAAAGTAATTTATCGGATGAATATTGACTGTCTAAAGACTGGCTGAAAAGCAATTTCTTTTTTTTCAAATCAGGTTTTCCATTATCATTGCATTATTAACCTTTTTTTGACATTAATATTTCTTGAGTATATACTTTAGGATGAGATAATAAACTTCAAAATATCTATATAAATGAAGAGGAAAAGAGAGAGAAACAGATTGATTTTAATATTGTGTAATAAGTTCTGGTAATAATGATATAAAAGAATAACAAAAAATACTAGTTTACTTGCCTTGAGTTATTTACTTTACTGTATCATCAGTGATTCACCTTTCAATATTTATTAATATTAAATTCCTTGAGAGTAATATAAAAGTATTATATTATCAGGTGTAATATGATTTTTGATGTTTATGCTTTTTCCCCTCTCTTAATTGTTCCCATCAAAGGTTGTCCAGGAATACGAAAGAGCTGTTATATTTCGTTTAGGTCGATTGGTTACCGGAGGTGCTCGAGGTCCTGGAATTTTTTTCATAATTCCCTGCATTGATACATACTCCAAGGTTGATTTAAGAACAGTTTCATTTGATGTTCCTCCTCAAGAGGTAAGCGATTGATTCCATTCACCATAATGTTTACCAATTTTCCTTCATTTTTATTCTTGGTCCTTAATTTGGCTCTTCAGGAGTAAACTATAAGCTCAGTGGGTATCAAAATTGATTGACTTCAATTGATTACAAGTCAAAAGGTCGAAAAAAAGACCTGTTAATTGACCCCAACACTTGTTAAATGGACGATCCATTAGCCTAAAGTGGTAAATTATAAAATGGATGCACAAAAAGCACCAGCCATGATGAAGTTGAGAGACTCTAAGAAACACCACAATTTAACTTGATGATCTCTTCATTATGTTGGAATAACTAAATGTATAATTAATTAAGACATTACATAAACTGTTAAGAGTAGACGTAATGAAAGTAGCATAACATGTGGTAAAAGGTTAATGGAGGGAATTAAGTTTGCGTCATTGTGCAATGAAAGTAACGCGCGACATTCAAAGATGATTAAAGATGATTGAAGATTATTTTTAGCCAAACAATTGTTATTGTAATTATCAAAGTATTACATTAATTAGTAATTTTATCATTCCTTTTTGACCATTACAGATACTTTCTAAAGATTCTGTGACAGTGGCAGTTGATGCTGTTGTCTATTTCCGTATTAATAATGCCATTGCTTCCGTATCAAATGTTGAGGATTATGCTCGTTCAACTAGACTTTTAGCAGCCACAACCCTTCGTAATGTTCTGGGTACCAAAAATTTATCTGAAATATTAAGTGAACGTGAATCAATTAGTCACATGATACAGTCAAGTTTGGATGAAGCAACTGAATCATGGGGAGTAAAAGTGGAAAGAGTTGAAATGTAAGTAACATTTTCTTTGATCAGCCACTTTTTTCTTCCTCTTCCAACTTCCTAAATATTCCTCTCACCATTTCTTGCTCTTTTTTCCTCTTCCATCAACTTCATCATTATCGCTCATTTATCATGGCGAACAAGGATGAGAATTGATTCCAGTTAGTCAAGTCATTTACACATGATAATATTGAAATGGGTAAAGGAAACACAAACAAATGGCAACACCATTTGTTTTCATTCAAACACAAAGCAAACATTTTCCAGTTTACCCTTTTCATTTTCAAGTCCCTATCATTAAATAATTACTTACCACCATCATTCAACTCCTCCATTGATTGATAAAAATGAGCCTTATTATGTATTTATAACAATTATAACAATTTGCCAAATCATCACTTCTTTATATTGAACCAATGGTTACATTTTGCTTTTTTGCTTCACTTAAAATTGCTTTCAATCTTCTTCTTCTTCGTCTTCTTTTTATCCTCCTTTCTATCAACCTTTCTTCACCATGATAATCTACTTATTCATCAATTCTGTTTCTTATTTTTAATGATGATAACAAGTTAAATCGAGGATAAACTGTTATCATATTGCTTTGGTTTTGGTTAAGTCTCAAGATTCATTCCAATTCACTTCACTTTCATTGAATGATCAGTTTGTGAAGAAGCAACATTTTCAGAAGTTTCAGTTGTTATTGTCATCATCAGTCCTGAATCAAGTTGACACAATACAGGAAGATGATTATGATGATGAAGTTAGGATGATGGAAAGAGTTAAGATGATGAAAGCTGAGGATAAACTTGATAGCTTCACGGAATCCAAAACGAAGGGATTTCACTTTTATCAGATTATAATATGAGTCTACATTATTTCAGCTTTCATTAAGTCACTATAATTGTTATTATGATTCAATAAAAGGTTTGATTTGGCATCTTGTTTAGTTTATTGAAACTGAATTAGCGTCATATTAATTACTTGACTTCACTTGAAAGACTTGAGTTTTGTTTTGTTTGCTATCAAGAAAAGGTTTCACTTTTTGTTTTACCCTTCAAATACTTTTTCACTTTATTTATTTCTTCTTTCCAATTCTTTCATTGTTATTCATGAGAATGGATTGACAATCAATTTTAACTTGATTAAGTGAATCAAAGTGGAAAGGCTAAATCATGTAATCAAATTGATTTCTTTTACGGACATTTTCTTAACCTTATTATGTTAGTCTTATAATGCAAGGTTAGTTTTTCTCATTTCATTTAAAATGTAAATACAGTTTTGGGTACAAAATAGATGCATTTATATTCCTAGCTATTATTATAGTCAAGATTGGTAATCAAGTTTTTATCATTCAAATCAAAAGCTTTCCAATTTAGCTATTTCAAGATGAGCTTTAGGCTTTTTTGATCAGTTAATAACGGAAAAATCAAAATTAACAAGATTTGTAAATTGAAAAATGGTGAAGTAGAAATGAGAGTTGATTTCTTACATCTGGACCTCTTTAATGGTTGTTGAATTTTAATTCAATTGTTCAATCATGCATTAATTTGATTCGATTTTCATTTCTATTGAAGCAGTCAATTTTCATCTTTAGTTAAAAAAATTAATGTCACTTTGCCAATTCATAAGATGGCGCTAAGGTTGATTTGATTGTTGACTAATGGTTCAAGTCTTTGTTTAAAATTGTGTTTGTTTTGTTTTTAGAGAAACTAATTGTTATTTTTAGAGCATCATTGTTTGAAATATGTATGGTTAAACATTTAATTGTTTAGAATGTTGTTTAATCTTGATTATTTTCTTTCACTTTGGTTAACAGCAAAGACGTCCGATTACCTGTTTTATTGCAACGTGCTATGGCAGCTGAAGCTGAGGCAACTCGGGAAGCTCGAGCTAAAGTGATCGCTGCTGAAGGTGAACAAAGAGCTTCTCGAGCATTAAAGGAAGCTGCTGAGGTTATTGCCGATTCACCGGCAGCATTACAACTTCGCTATCTTCAAACACTGTCCTCAATTGCTGCGGAAAATAATTCAACAATTGTGTTTCCAGTTCCAATGGAGTTGTTTAGAGGATTTATTGTTAACCATCAAATTATTAAACAACAAGGACCTAAACATCCGCATGAAATATCACCGAAGGAATAATTAAACAATCTAATGATGCTATTTAACAACCCATTACCAGATACAATACCGATGTGTATGTGCCTTCTTTCAAACCCCCAGATTACAATGGTGAAAACCTGAACGATAAACAAGAGCAATTACAACAATCAATTTTCTTGAAGGGATATTTATTTGTTGATTACTTCATGTCAAACAATCAATTACCTGAAATTTCTTCATCTCACAGGTTAGATTACTATGTGAACAATCTAACATTGCGGTTGGCCAGAGGAGATTGGCAATCCAATTAGTCTCGGATAATGGTTTTGAACATGGAAATTTTTAACAAATCTGAAATAATCTTTGATATGTCTTGTTAATGTAACCTATTTGATCTCGTTCTCAACTTTAAATCCAAATCTACATTAACAATTTTATTTCGTTGTTACCCTGGGCCAAGAAAAGAACCATTGATTGACCAGCAACTGCCAAGCAACATTATTCTCACCTTCAATCACTTTGACTTTGGTGGACCAACTGTCCATTTAATTGTAAACCATTTATGATGTTAATTATGCTATGAAAACAAAATTGAAACTCCATAAATGATAACCTTGCATGATGATCTCAATGCCAAAATTGTTCACTTCAAAAAGAAAATGTAAAAGAGTAAAACTGATTAAAATGTTATTACAGATGTATGAGAAATAAACAGTATAAACTCATTTCATTCCCAATTTACCTTTCTAACCTTTCCTTCAAGACAATTTCATCTCATAGATTTACTGAACCAATTATAATTGACTCTATTGAAATGTTTCTTTGGTTGTTACCCATACAAGACTTGAGTCTTTGTTATAGCTGTTGATGTTAATTGATTGATTGATTATCCTCGCGAAAAGGAAAAGTTATTCACAATTAACCAAGAAAAATAGGAGCAATGAATTAATGGTCAGCGATTATCAAAAACGCAACCTTAAAGTGTTAGCTCTCATAGAAGGTGAATTGAAGCAAGATTGATGAGAAACAATGATTATCATTGATTAACCTAATCATGTTGACAATTTAAGGACATCCTTTTAGCTGATTTGTTTCATCCTAAAAGCGTTTATCAGTTGATTACATAGACATTTCACCATCGCCGTCCTTCACATCATCATGGATCTTAAATCCATCTTTTTCTCATCTTTCAATCAATCATTGACAGATTCGTGACAATCTTTCATCAAACTCAATCAAATATTGATTGCTAAAAGGCTTATAAAACATGAAATGATAACTGAAAAGGCAGGCAAGAAGATGCATTTTAATAAAGCTCATAATAATCTGTTTCAGGAAAGTGCAATTGGTTGTTAACAGAAAAGTTTTTGTTTCTCTTGAAACAATCAATGTTTACTTGTAGACTAACTATTCATCAATCGTCTGATTATGTTGAGCGCAAAGGCAAAAAGCTTCATCATATTTAAAAGCAAAAGGAATGCCAGGAATGCTAAACTCGATGTTCATTCACTGAGTTATCCTAAAGGTAAACAAAATAAGATTGACTCACATCACTGCCATTATCATCACTTTCATCCAATCAAGTAAAGTTTCATGTTTATGGTGATTTTTTTCGTTCCTCTTCTCTCGCTCAGTAGTTTAGTCTAATTTTTTCAAGTGAAAATGAATTTACCCTGTGTGTGTTTGTTTGTTAATAACCTTTGGGAGTCTCAGACCTTTACTAATAGCAGGTAATATTACATGGAGAGAAGACATTAAATTTTGTATTTACATGATTCTAAGCCTTGCTTCATTTGCTTTTCTACTTTCAAAGTAACATAGGAAACTATGGTAATCTACCTGAAGCAATCATCCTTAAATTAATTATATCATCGAAAAATTATCTCATAGGAAATAGATCAAGAAGCTGAATAATTCCAATTCAATGGAGATACTGGATTGAATGAATCTTTTATCCCTTCTTTTTTTACTATTGCTGTAGTTGGTTTTTACTGCTCCTATGGAAGCCCTGTTTTGTTAACACCAATCAACCAATTAATAAAATGTACTATTCAATAAATTTAGTTCCAGTTTGAAAGTGAATTTACAGTTAATTATCTAATGAAGAGCACTTTATAATGTAAATTTAAAACAATGGTGTTATAAGTAAAATAAAGCTACTCACAAATAAAGTGTGGGCTGTAGATCAATAGTGATAATTTGATTATACAATGGGAAATAATTTCAAATATAATTTATACAACTATTTAATGAGATATAATTCAATTTGGAAGAGGTAAATTTACAATAGTATTTGAAAACACAGTTAATTAACAAATTTATATATCAGTATATATAAAAGTTGACTAAAGAAACTATAGATTTATTTGTATCTTTATTGTATAACTTGACCAATGGCTTGGATTACTTCTTGCTGCTTTCGTTTGGATCGATTTTTTCTGTACATTTGACAATTACTTTCAATCGGACTTGACAGTTGAATGTGTCCATTAGCTCTTGCCTTGCCTCAGCTGATATTCTTGCAATAGTGGCTCCTTCAGGTCCTATTATGGATGTCATTTTATTGTTTTTAGGACATAAGGCAATAATAACAATGTGAAGATTGTTCATTACATCAACTGTCCATGCTTCAACCTGGAATTTGAGTAGATAAGGAGTATCCCAATAACCAAAATCAAGAAACTTTTCTCTCACAATTGATATGGCTAAAGACTGTGGATCTTGGTTAGTAACAATGGAAGAGTTATATTTCCATGAACATGGTTTAGCTGTCGCAATCATGTACTCTCGTAAATCTTCTACACCGTCATTGGTTAAAGCTGAAATCATAAAAACTTTAGAGAAGTATGGCCAATACAAGTTGTATAAATCGTCCCGTGAACTAACCACTGGTTGAGGATCCTCGGCAATTCTTAGATATCGCTCCGTCTCAGAAATAAGAGTATCAATCGATTTTTTGCTATTATTCTTTACAAATTTCTCCTTTCCTTCAACCGATTTTCCTTCGATAAAGCTTCCAGTTAAGCGATTAACTACATCCAATAAGATTGATTTTTTGTCGAGTTTATCCACTTTGTTTAAAATAAGAATTGACTTTTTATCTTTGTGCTTCGTCAATATTTTGAAAGTTTCATGGTCAAGAAAATTTCTATAGCGCTTTTGCGACGCATCCACTAGAACAGCGATCAAATCAGCAACTTTGGCAGAAAGTCTCGGGTTATGGTACATGGTATGTTCAAGATTAAAGTCAACACAATGTTTTAATTTCACTAAACCAGGGGTATCCAGTAGCTCAACTTGAGTTGATCCTTCATTGAAGACCCCGATGATATTTTTTCTCGTTGTATGTACTTTTCGAGATACTGAGGTCACTTTAAGGCCAGTCAACTGATTGACTAGAGTTGATTTCCCGGCGTTAGGTAGGCCAATTATGGCAACTCTGTTTAATTTTGGCTCCTCAGGTTGGTCAACTGGCAGCGATTTACGTCGTAGATATTCCTCTTTGCTCTTTGGAATTCTATTATAATAATGATCATCATTGGTTGTGTCAGATAACAATCTAATAAAAGAAGCAGAAGATCTTTTCAGGTTAACTAGAAGATGAAATCGGATTTCTGAGATTAACGAAGTCATTGACAAATTTAAAAACAAACAGCAACACAAGATTAATGAATTGAAGAAACAATTTGACTAAAGCATGACAACACATGCGATGCTATGACAAAAATAAAAACAGCAGGTTGTTACCATAGCAACATTCAAGCAGTTATTTTCTTTCAAAACATTTAATAAAATTAGATTATCAGTTTGTTTTCAAGTATTTTTTATAAAGTTTTCATCTTTTAAATTGTTTCACTCCTGAAACATAGGCGCTGTCTTATTCTGTTGTGATTGTGATATAAACTCACTTTATCATCAAAGCCATTTGACTAACATTTATCATAGCTTCTGTTGCTTTGTCCTATTCATCACCATAACATTGTAATTCATTCCAATGACCACTTCACACGAAGCGACATTAAAAGCTTACCAGAAATGGCTCAAGGATGCAATCAAATCTATTACCGACAACTATTTGGAAATCATCAAATTGGTCAAGGTCGACAATGAAGGATTGCCCAACAACTCTACGCCAGCTCGAGCTCAAGAACATTATGAAGTTATTGTAAGAGCAGCCAATATGGTTAGGGCTCAAGAATCGTTAATCAAACTCATCTACCAGCTTAAGCAGTTCTATATAATCAATGATTTCAAGCTCATTAATAAAGCCATCTCTAACGAAAGCAAAAATTTCAAAGCTGATGAAATTGATATGAAGTTGACCAACCTACGTAATGAAATAACTGCAGAACTGATTGTATTGGAAGATGAATATTACAATTCCATGTACAAATAAACTGGTTATTTGTTTACAATAGTGACTTGATTATTCAATAATTTCAAGCAATTTTTTCATTAAGGTGCATTTACATAATAAGATAGATAGCTCTAAGATTCCTCTTTAAGTTTTGAGGGCTAATAAAAATCAAGTATCAGACTTTACAAAACTACAGCCGAAGCAAGTTTATATGACACAAATTGTGAACCTAAAATATACAATTCTGATCAATTTGAAAAGTGTTCAAATTAATTCGTTTGAAAAATGTGAAAAAGAGAATAATTTTATGCAAGTAATCGATATAAAAGAAATAATCACAATTTAGTTATTTAACGATGATGGTAAGATGACCATAATCATGTGTTCATCACTCAAGGTTACGATAAACTCTCTAATATCAATTATTTAAATAAAATTATCATTTCTTTTAAACATTTTTCTAGACCTAATCAATTCAACACTTTTCGAAATTATTTAAATCATCAACAATTGAATTTCATCAGGGACTTTTCTTTGCCACATTCAATGCCACTGGAGTCTCGGTAGCACTTGCATCACCAAATATTCTAATATCCTTTTTAAACGTTTCTTTTATGTATTTCTGTAACTTTTGAACGGCTGGAGGATTCCAATCAATTTTATCCCAAATCCGCGAAACAACAAAAACAAAAACAAGACTGGACGAGAACCATCGTAATTTTAGAAAATGATTTGACATTCTGTGATTCTTACTTCGTATAGACGAAATACCACCGCCTATGGCCACCAAGCCACCGAGCATTCCTTTTGATAAAAGATAGCATTATCAGTAGTGAAATTGGGAGGTATATAATAAAACTTACCAGCAACAATAATTGGGTTTTGACCTAATTGGTTCAAAAAATTACGCTCTCCTGAAATTCTGGGAAGCTGTGAATAGTGAATCCCTTCTTTGATCTCTAACCACTCCAAAGGTGATTTTCCTGATGATTTATCATATTGTGCAGTCGAGTCCGCTTTGGTTTCAGTTGTGTTTTCAGTACCATTATTAGCCATATTTAAAATATCAACTTTATAAACAAAAAGACTTGAAATCTCAAAAATTGTATTTAAACAATTGTTTCTCCAGCTGACATAAATGAAAGCGCCCAATTTGAAAGATTGTCAGGCATTGAGAACTAAAAAAGCTCTCTTTGTTCCTTCGATAATCAAAAATCAATTTTTGTTGGGATTTTAATAGATGTTAATTTCAATAGGTATTTAAATATTTTGATCAAACATCTAGAATAAAATGTTGTGAATAATTACTTTATTAGCTCTATTGTGCTTTAATTAAAGGAGTGAAGAGTTGGATGCTGTGATGAATTGAGCTGCTTTGCACTATTTATGGTCAAAGTTGTTTTTAAACATATTATTAACTGTTTAAATGAATATAATCAATAAACAAACAAATATTAGCAACAACAAATAACATATTAACAAATAATAAATAAAGCATTCAACTTCGAATAAACAATTTCAAATAAAATCAAACATTAACTCTGGTAAAAAAAAGATGAAATCAAATAATGCGCTCTTTGCTAAGTCAACTCCTCTTATTTTGATCTTGCAATGAGCTGGGTTTGAATTGAAAACCTGAGAATTATATTTAAGATAAATAGTATTTATTAAATATTTCAATCTTTGCTATTTGTGTAGTTTATTTAAATCAATTGAACTGATTTATGATATATTTCTTTAGAAATTAGAACTCCGTTAATCTATATTAAACAATGATTGATGAAGTGTTGTTGGATTTACTGCACATTGAACTGGTTAATACTTTAGTAACACCCTCATCAAACAAATCGGTAAGATGACATATTTTTACATTAAATATTTAAATTCAAATTAAAATGGTTCTTTGATTATTTTTTCAGGAATTAAACGTTACTGAGTTGGAGAATGTTGGTCATAGCACTGGTTACAGATTAATTGAAAGGTAAGTTGTTTTGTTTGAAAATCAAATACTACTCGCTGTCATCTGCTGACTTAATTTATTTTCATTTTAATTTTTTACAGAATAACCAAAGACTCACATCGATTCAAAGATGAATTAGATATAATGAAATTCATTTGTAAAGATTTTTGGTCTGTTATCTTCAAGAAACAAATCGATAATCTAAGGACAAATCACCAAGGAATCTATGTTTTACTTGATCATCGTTTCCGTTTTATCAGTAACATTTCATCGTCTAAACAGTTTATCGAATTAATGCCCAAATATTTGGCATTTTCTTGTGGTCTGATTCGTGGAGCTCTGGGGAACCTCGGGTTCAATGCTATCGTGACAGGCGAAGTTGTGAAACCTCCATCATGTAGATTTCAAGTTCAGATAAACAAAACATGATCATGTGTTTGTCTTAGGAAAATTTTATAACCGGACAAATATCTTTATTATCAATCCTGGAACAATGTATTGTCATCAATTAGTAGCATATTTTATTTTGTAACCATATTCTATTTGAATGAAGAGAATCCCAAAATCCTAGTCTTTTCATCTAATGAGCTATTTGTTGAATTACAAAGTGGGACTTAATGCTTTATACGCCGTTTATCTTGTCTGATTGCCTCAATTGTCAATAAAACTGGAAATAAGTTATATAATTTTTGCCTCTTTTATTTTAAATACTTTCTGACGGTCCATCGAATAATTTTCAATGAGTTGAATGTGTATGTACAATACATACATGTTCAATGCTTTTTTTCCAAAATATCAACAGTTCTCTTGATTTCAGCCATTGGTCTTAAAGATTTGAATCCGATATTTCGAGAATGGCATAACCTAAAATCATCAGTCTTTGATCTAACATTGGGTTTTATTAAGGGTTTTTGCGTATTGAAATATTAGGTTGCCCGGGCCAAAGGGGCGAAAGTTTGATCAAAGATATTGTCGAATAGGAATTTCTCAGCACACTCAAATTTCAGAATCTTACTAACAGATGCCACACAATTAATTATGTGAAATTTCTGGCCAAAATTTACAATAGTTAAAAAGTTATTAGAAAATTAATGAAATAATTCAAAAATCGAAAATTTCACCTCATTGATAGTCTGTAAACTAAACCTCAACTGATAGATGCAAGAAATCAACACAAATCATTTGTCTTGCTTTCTTTCATCGAATGCCGGATTCGTTTTCTCGACAAAATTAAACACTTTTATTTAATTATCAAAAAATATCCAAAAGTTGAAAAAAATTAGCGAGCAAATCAAAGGGTCCTTCCTTTGATTTTTTGAAATTTTGATGAAAATAAAAAAAAGATTTTTTGATTTAAATTGTTCTTATTTCTTAGCCAAACCATATAATTCTATTCTACTAATTGCAAAATAATTCTCAGCTATTCAGGTATTACTAACCAAAAATTCATAAAAAAAGTCACACCAATTCGAAATTAACAACAATCAAACCTCCGACATTTTGGACTGGGCAACCTAATAGTAACTTATCAAGATTCTACTAAAAAGCATATAGCATTGACATAATGAATAACATTTAATGGTTACTGAAACACAAACCTTAATTATTAGAAGGATATTAATTTTAAATCTTTAATCTTATTATATTATAGCCCATAATAAAATCTAATGTTTGTCTAAATAATGATAATAGTAGGTGATTCCATTCTCGGAATATCGCGATTTAAAGTGTTAAAATCCAGTTTTAAAATCAAGCGAACTGTTGATGAATCGTAAAAAGGATTCAACCCATGAGGTGTGCGAATAACTTTGTGGACCAATAAAAAGTTTGAGCTCTATAACCCTGTCGGTCACAGAAATCGGCACGTTTAACTGAAAATCGTTTTACCTGTTTTAATGTTTTAACAGACAATGTTATTTCTTGGAATAAGAACATTTTCAGTTTTGGCATCAAAATAAACATCAGTAAAATAGGTTTAGCGAAAAATTTGCTTTCATAATAGAACCAAAGGCGATCGAAGTTTCAACTTTGACCGCGATTTTCAAAAGAATGTCAATCGGATGAACCGAATCGGATGATAGACTCATTTTTTATTTACCTGCAAACCTACCTTGTCTCAACGAATTTTCGAGGCTTTAGAGGTACTTTTTGCATTTCATCTGCAAATTTAACCAGAAAATGGGTTTATGTACCAAGCTATGGGTGATATGAGTCGCTTTTATTACACGTCCATTTACAACCTGAAAATCATGGACCAGATGCGATAATGCAAAGTTGATTGTTATATTGAATAATTGTTTTTTAGAAAGTTTCAAACTTCGAACTCTTTTTGAACAAATACAGAAGCACATTTTTGTCTGAAATTCATTTTCTTTATGTCTTTTCTGATAGTAAACCAGAAAATGGTCTTACTTTGAGAAAAAATATTTTCTCTTTTCTTCAAAATCGATCAGTTCGATTTTCAATTAAACTTTCCGTATTCTGTGGCCGTAAGTATTAGAGTGCTCAAATTTATATTTCGCCCATAAAAATTGTTGATGTAAATCATGGATTGAATGGTTTTTTCATTTTATTGGTAGTTCTCTTGATTTTGGCCATTGATCTTGAAACTTTGCGCCTCGATATTTCGAGAAAACCATGCCTTACAGACATCATTCTTTCACCATTTTGATCCTTTACTAAGTAATAATTCAATACAATTTAATAACTCTCCATCAGTGCATTGCGGTTACGATGTTTGGGCTGTACAAAACCCATTTCTTGGTAAAACAAGCAATTTTCTGGTTAAACTTGCAAATCTAATGCAAATAATGATGCCAAAAGCTGGAATATTTGAGTAAAGAGTTGAAACTTGGTGGGTTTGTAGGGAAATCAAAACTGAGTCCATTAATGCTATTTAATAGTTTATCCGATGGACATTCTTCTTGAAAATCGCGGTCAAAGTTTAAGCTTCGATCGTCTTTTATTCAGCTATGGAAACAGATTTTTTCATCAAACTCATTTCACAAATGTAGCTTTTGATTCTTAACCAGAAAATGGTCTTCTTTTGAAAAATAACATTTTCGGTTTCTGTAAAACAGATCAAGTTACATTTTCATTTAAACCAATCCCATTCTGTGATCGTATGAGTTAGAGGGCTCAAACTTATTATACATGTGTTATACTGTTGGTGCTCATTAAGGATTGAATACTTTTTTCAATTAAGTAACAGTTCTCTTTATTTTGGCAATTGGTCGAAAAAACTTTCAGCCTCGATATTTCGCGAATAACATAAACTTCAACTGTCATTCTACCACTAAACATTGGATTTTGTTATGGACTGTAACAGTATATTAATATGTATTGAATTAAATCGAAGCTAATTCATTTAATTATAAAGATTCTTTTATAGCAACAGATTTTTGTCTAGTTACCATTTAAGTTTATGTAACAAGCATGAAACCTGACAACATGATAAATCAATGCTATAACTTTAGTTTTCAAAGTCTTAAATGAAATAACTTTTCAAACTATTATAGCCCATAATGAAATCCAATGTCTAGCCAAGAATGATGACTGTTGATGATAACGTTCCCAAAATATCGAGGCTGAAAGTTTTTTCGACCAATTGCCAAAATAAAGAGAACTGTTACTTAATTGAAAAAAGTATTCAATCCTTAATGTGCACCAACAGTATACACACATGTATAATAAGTTTGAGCCCTCTAACTCATACGATCACAGAATGGGATTGGTTTAAATGAAAATGTAACTTGATCTGTTTTACAGAAACCGAAAATGTTATTTTTCAAAAGAAGACCATTTTCTGGTTAAGAATCAAAAGCTACATTTGTGAAATGAGTTTGATGAAAAAATCTGTTTCCATAGCTGAATAAAAGACGATCGAAGCTTAAACTTTGACCGCGATTTTCAAGAAGAATGTCCATCGGATAAACTATTAAATAGCATTAATGGACTCAGTTTTGATTTCCCTACAAACCCACCAAGTTTCAACTCTTTACTCAAATATTCCAGCTTTTGGCATCATTATTTGCATTAGATTTGCAAGTTTAACCAGAAAATTGCTTGTTTTACCAAGAAATGGGTTTAGATGAGTTTGTTTTGTTTAATAAGTTGTTACGCGTCCATTTGCAGCCCAAACATCGTAACCGCAATGCACTGATGGAGAGTTATTAAATTGTATTGAATTATTACTTAGTAAAGGATCAAAATGGTGAAAGAATGATGTCTGTAAGGCATGGTTTTCTCGAAATATCGAGGCGCAAAGTTTCAAGATCAATGGCCAAAATCAAGAGAACTACCAATAAAATGAAAAAACCATTCAATCCATGATTTACATCAACAATTTTTATGGGCGAAATATAAATTTGAGCACTCTAATACTTACGGCCACAGAATACGGAAAGTTTAATTGAAAATCGAACTGATCGATTTTGAAGAAAAGAGAAAATATTTTTTCTCAAAGTAAGACCATTTTCTGGTTTACTATCAGAAAAGACATAAAGAAAATGAATTTCAGACAAAAATGTGCTTCTGTATTTGTTCAAAAAGAGTTCGAAGTTTGAAACTTGACCTTAATTTTCTCGAAAACTGTTCATCTGATGAATCATTTAATAGAGCCAATGGACTCAGTTTTCATGTCCTTGCAAATCAACTGAGTCTAAATTTGAGATAAATCCATTTGCACCCGTATTTTGCCCATTTTTCTTTCAGTGTTTTGTCAACTTGTGCATAAATGTGGCAAACTTGGCTTTTTGGCAACAACCGATTCACAGACTTGTACACATTTAGAAAGTGCAACATAAAAATTAATTTTGAAGTTGATCATGAAATCATAGTTAAATGAATGTTAGATTAGCGGCCCTATTTTTACAATACTTTTTGTACAAAACTTTTAGTAGCAAAATTTGTGTTATTTTAATGATAATGTTTTGAATAGTTAGCATTAGATTTTCAATTTGAACGGTGATTTGATGTTGAGCAAGTTTCTTTCATGATTGATCAGCTTTAAATGTGGATTTCAAATGAACAATTTATTCACTGATCCATCTGAATAGCCTTGAGAGCTTTGTTTTACTCGGTTGTCATTGAAAGCAATACAAAGTAATGTCGCGTTAATGGTTGGTTAGTTTACACGAGAAGACGTGAACAAGGTTTTGTGTTACACTCACATGCATTTATGAATAAATAAACACTTAGTTGGATAAGATTTTTTTATTAATTTTTTTTGAAAATTAAATTAGAAACAAAAGTTATTCTAAGTTATATTACAATGGCAGCAGTTAAACTTTTTTTTGGGTTTCAAGGGTGGCTCAGGTGTCATTTGTTCTGGACACATAATAGATAATCTGGAATCTTCATTCCTAAACGATTCTTTAATCTCTATCTCTGTTTTGATCATTTTAAGAAAGGCTAAAGCAGCAATCCGAGAGAATAAATTTTGAACATTTTTCCCGGTTAGACTGGACACGGACCAATATTCAGCTTCAAACTGTTTAGCCACTTGGGCAGCTTCCTTCTCCAAGACACGACACTGGGCTTCACTGATTAAATCCTTCTTGGATCCAACCAGAAAGATGAGCAGCCTTTCCTCCTGGTTAACCGTTAAAACATCTCTAACAAACTCTTTCAACTCGTTGAGAGTATGAGGCCGAGACAGGTCAAACTGCATGATGACGATCTGGGCATCTCGATAAAAGCTTTTGGTTACACTGTTGTACCTTTCCAATCCTGCTGTATCCCAAATCTATTGTGATATACAATAATAAAAGCAAGCATAATAAAGCATCAATTAATCATATGGCAAAGTTAAAGCATACTGTTTCTGTTTAGACAAGATCACTATCATTCACACAAATATCATTAGTGATGAATGTAACTTGAAAGCAACTTACGTATGTTCACTGAAAGGAAGGAAAATAATGAAGATGAATAAAGTTAACAGATAAGCTCAGGTTCTTCAAGTTAATAGCAATTGAAAAGGGTAAATCAGTGATTGTCATTGAGTCATAATGAAAATAAGGGAAGTAAAGATATATTGAACAAGAGCATGATTACTGATTGTTGATTTAGGATTAATATATTATTATTTTAAAGGTTTAACAGAAAAAGTTGTGGGAAACAAAAAGAAAGTTGCTTATAAGGTTAACAAGAGTGAAAACAAAAAGTGAAATGTTCAATGTGTTTATACATATAACATTAATTATTGATATAACCTAACAATCAACAGGTGAGTAAATGTTTGCCAATAGCCAGTTAAAGCTATTTGTTTAGTTGAAGGATACAATCATCATCTCAATTATATGAATCTAGTTAAATGGTTTAAATGGTTGGAAACAAATGTTTTACCTGAAGACGAAAAGGTGTCCCAAGAACTTCAAATTTTTGTACCCAATAGTCAATTCCAATGGTTGGTCGTTGCTTCAATCCATATCCATTGGCACCAAGTCGCCTGATTAAACTAGTTTTACCCACTGAAACTGGTCCAATGATGATACACTTGGCCACTCTTAAAGGTATCTTACGATCAGGAGAGAGTATTTCATTTTCAATGTATTGTTCAACTTCACCATCAAAACAAGTATTTTCATAGGGAGTAATGTTATTGTCATAGGCCCAAGGTACAAGTGGAATCAATATGGAGTCCGTTTCCATTGATCATCAAGGTTAGACTGATGTTGATAATGTTGGTGTTGACAATGATTAGACACTAATGAGAGAGATGATAGATGATGATTGGATGACCTGGAGGAAACAATGAAACTGTCAAATGTGTGTCAAAAAATGGTACAAAAACAAAGTTACAGTGAAAATGGTTTGGATGATAATAATGGTAAGGACCAAGTCGATGGTTTTGATGTTGTTTTTGGCGTTAATGATGGCAATGGTGATGATGTTATTGTTGTTGACGGGGAAAGAGAAAATACTCGACAAGAAAAATTGAACAGAATCAGGCCTTAACAGCTCGGGAATCCCGTTTAACTTTGCAGCTTAACTTTACAACTACGCATCATAATTATGATTTAGTTTTTCATTTCTCTCATCTTCATTAAACTTTCTCTTCTTCCAGTCTCTCCTAGCAACTGATACTCGACAAAACTACCTAGAAACCAGATAACTTAATAGCTAATCAAAGTAATTATGTAAAGAGTCTTTCACAATCATCATCTTAAACATCTTCTTCTTCTTCTTCTTCTTCTTCCTTCTGATCGGGCTGTCTATTGTTAAATGCAAATGTTTTGTTGACTTGTATTTTGAATCAATCCAATGAATCCAATTTTGATAAACTTCCTAATAATAATGGTGATCATTTTTCACAATTAACTCACCAATTTCCATATTTAGCCTTTTTTGTTGCTTACTAAATTATATTGTAACATTTTAATGTTAATGTGAATCGTTTGTGCTTTGTTTTGTTTACGCTTCAAGTTTACAATTTTTTACACCAATTTTCATGCAACCAATTTGGGTAAATCGATTAAATCATCTCTAGAATTAGCTCATTACGACCTTTTTCAGCTTAAATTCGGAAACAGATTTTTGTTGAAAACAAAATTATTCAATGTTTCATTAGTTTGTCTTGCTGTCTAGTCGCGGCTTTCAAGTAGTTTCATCAGTAATTATGACAATAGGATAACAACAAGACACATTATTGATTGCAATAGCACATTATTTAACCTTGTTTTTGAATTTTTCACAATTACGTGTGTTCTTAAACAGCTATCTGATAGCTTTTCATGGTCTTTCATTTCAAGATCATTGATGATTGAAAGCAAAGCTAAATAAAGGCAAAATATTGTCAAAAAAATTAAACTTGACGTTCGCTCGAATCATGCTTGGTGAATTTTAATATGAGTGTGACTTTGTAAATTTGACAAAATAATCCATTTCAGTTTGGAAACAATGACATCGACTACTAAATTTCGAGAGGTGAACATATTATGAGTGGCATTGAACTACACTGAATTTTAACATTAAGTTATCGTTTTCGATTCATTTGGGTTCGAACTAAAATTCAAAATTAATTTGATTCTATCCATTAAGTAATAATCTAAACTCTGTTGCATAATTTCAAGTTACTAAATTTGCTGCTTTTGGATTTGCCAATTTTGTTTTCCAACGGAATTTCAGTAAAATGAAACTTAACATGAAATAATGACAAAAGGCAAGGTTACATTTTTTAGGTGAAATAATCCTTTTCATTTTATTTAAATAGATTTCAATCAATTTTATATTTTCTAGATTACAATATTTATAATTTTAATTACATCATCTAAATAGAAAATATTTAGCTAAAAAATAGTCATAATAATTTTTGGGTTAATGTGGATGGCGATGATCCAACAAGTTACAGTCTACTTGTAAGTAGTATTTGAAAAATATTACTACAAAAAATCAGTCGAAATCATTTGAATCTTCATCTTCATCTGAATCTTCATCGGAATCACATCTAACAGATCTTATTTTGTTCAACGCAAACATTAAATTTTGAGCGACTTGACTGGCCTCACTGATCTCTTTTGTAATGGGCTGGCATTTTTTTAACCTATCACGGGCATTTAATATTTCTGAAAGATCAATAGTATTGGATGAACAGTTATCTATGGATTTTGTTCGCAAACTTTTTTCCATACACGATTCGAATGCTTTATCTCTTTGTTGTTTAGAGAGCGAACAAAATGGAGCAGGAGGAGGTGGAGGTGGAGGCGGCGGCGGCAGTGGTGGTGGTGGTGGACAAACAATAGGTGTGATGGACGAGGGAAATGTTGATGGTTGATTACAAGATGAAGAAGGCTGATGTTCACTATTGACGATACATTTATTTACGTTGGACTTGGATAAAGAAGGCTCAAGATATTCCACATCATTAACCACATTATTTTTTGTACATGAGGCTTCTTGATCAATATGATCAAGTTCAAGATCCGGTGGAGGCGGTAGTGGAGTATCTTCAGAAATGGTAGTATTATCAATCCATGGGTAAGGTGGTAAATTTTGATTAGAGTTCGCTGGTTTGTCTTCAAAAAATTTATCGTCATCACAGAAATTTTTACTTCTCATTCGGAATGTTTTTAGCCTTTGTAAGGTTTTCTGGCGAATTTTTTTGTGAATTTCTTCTCTTTTTTTGTCTCCTTCATAGGAATGAAGTGTCTTTTTAGTAATTAGTTTTACTTGGGTTTCACTAGAACTTTCTTCTGATGTCGGGTGGGCTGTATCTTCTTTCAGTTGCTCTTCTGTTTTTGGCTCAGCCAGTAAAGCACTCTTTTTGTTACGAAGATGAGCGCGCCGACGCGCTAGTAATTGGCGTTTTTCCTTCAATAGATCAATTAATCTTGATTTACTATATCTATTGCTTGAGGGATTATCATCAGCAACTGGATAAGTATCTTGAGCCTCTTCAACTGCGTCATGAAAAATATCATCATCTACTATATCTTCTGAATTCTCCAATAAATCAAGCCTTTTCTTGAGTAATTTTTCTTCTTCCATAAGAATTTCAAGCCGCGTGTTGATTATATCAAGCTCAGCTCGTTTTAGTTCTTGTTCAAAATTTGACTTTTCAGCAGCATCAAGCGACTTAAAATACTTCTTCAGCTGATCCCGATGATATTCTTTAGTTGCTTTCACCGTATTCATAAGTTTCAAAACTTCTTGATTATGCAAAATTTGTAATTTTAACAATCTTACAGGGCCTCCTTCAAGATCAAAATTTAGTTTTCCAAAACGCTGTTGGTCCTCTTTCATGCGATTTATTTGACTGGAAATGAGTTCAACGACTTTTCGATAGTATTCTTGGTATAGATGCTGTAGAGCACCATTCGCACTTAAAAATTGGTCATTATATTCGTCTAACTCTTTCTTCGATTGGACTTTAACACGATTTCCGAGATCAGGGTCAAGAATACGGCTCTTAGCTTGTTTGATGTGATTATGAGCCATTTCTCGTAGTTGCAGAAAAGGCTGAAGCTGGAAATTATATTTTTCCGAGATGGCAACACACAGCTCAGATATTGCTTCATCTTCCAGTTTGTAAACAGCTACTAACTCTTTCATGTTTCGAGCTCGATCGCGATATCTTAAAACGTCCTCCAGGTCTCTGAGAGAGCTTTCCACCACATTCTCGTAACCTTTCAATCTTAACTCTTGGATATCTTCTTCAAAATCACTCAAAGGATCGTTGTCATCATCAAATAGAAGAGCCATAAGAAGACCCTTTCCAACGATTGATAATGCTGCTTCCAGATAGTTTTCAATTGCATTACATGTTTCTGGGTCAACATCCTCCTGAGCTCTAAGAATATAATAACTGTAAAAGTCAGTTGACATTTGTGGAGAATAGTTAGTGAAATGAACCCAATAAACCATTAAGTTAGTACGATTAGATAGGAAAGAAAATTGTAGGAACGGAAGGTCAAATCTTGTGAGTTAAAATGTACCAAAACTAAATAATCTAGGCTTTGACGTGAAAATGTTACGATTGGTGTTATGTTACAGACATAAGATGCAACTCCAGCTTATTTACCTAAAGGTTGCCAAAAGATTTGGAAAAAATCCTTCGGAGACGTCGAGATTCGCTGGAAAATGAGCATCAAGAATTGGATGCACGATTTTCAGCTGATTATGAATTGCTCTCAGAGATTGTACACTGTAAATTGAGAGAAAAAGTTAGAAATTGGTAATTGTTGCTTTATTCAAATAAATTATGGAGATTGAAAGCAATGACGAAAAAAGTAAAATTACAAACCTAATGCAGCAGGCCATAGATTTAGGCTTGATATCACTTGCCTTACGACTTCCTTGAATACATGTTATTGCTAGTTTTTGCTCAATTGAATTATAAGCAACAAGAAATTTTATTTTACTCGAATCACCAAAAGTGAAATCACCTTCGTTCAAAAATATATCACGTTTTACTGCAACCCAGTCATCTAAACTATTAAAATGGTCCATAATTGATCTATTTACACAATTACAGCTACAATCAGACACATATTAAAAAGACTTAATAAGAAACAAAAATAAAATGTAAAAAATAGTTGTAGCCGAAAACAAGAAAAATAAACAAAAAAATCTTGCGCTTTCTTAAGGGACCGTTGAAATATTTACGCTTGATGAAAGGTTTAAACATTAAAGAATTTCATTGTGTTCAATCAAATTGATTTGTAAGATTAATCAATTCAATTTTTTTGGATTGAATAAAAATACAGTGTCACAAGAGCAGGTCATGCAAATAACGCGAAATGTAATGCATGGGCGTCTTTTGTTTTCACTTCAATGAACAATAATACAATAAGATTAGACAGAAAACACTGAATTTGAAGTGACAAGAAAATTTGAAATAAAGAAATGAAGATTATGGATGATGATCTTGTTTGATGGACAAGTTTTAAAATGATTTTGGATAAAATGGATGCAATTGATTTGATGATCAAACATAAGGTTTTTGGTATACAATAAATTGAATAAGATACCTTACAATATACCTTTTTATTCCCAATGTCAACTCAAATTATGGTAATCATCAAGTCAACTGTTCTAAATTATACACAATTGAACGGTTATATGTATCATCGACAGTTGTGTCATTAATTGGTTCAAACAGGATTCCGTGACTTTTTGGTACAATTAAAGCACGATAAAGCCATTCTCAGCTCTTCTCACAACCATTTCTGTTGACTAGCCAGTCTATTTGAAGGATAAAAATTTGAGATTACATGCTATATTTAATCATTAGTAGTTCAATAGGTTTTAATGTTGATGAAATTTCATTCCGAGTTGATCCGATAGAGTCTGACAGGAACACTTTAACCAGAAGAAGAAATTCAAACATGGATAAAGACAAAGTTGCATTATTACTTGTAAGTTCATCTCCATTTCTTGTTTCTCTGGATAAATTATTCATTTTTCTGAATCTACTTTATGTAAAGAACTGCAATTCAAAGCCATTTTTACCCCAATAAATCCTCCTGAATTTGAATCTTTTGCTGCAGACAGAAAAAATATACAACATTTCCCATGAATCGAATTCATCAAAAGATATATTTTTCGGTATATTCTGTGTTCATCACACTGTTTGAAGAGTCCATTGAACTATTTATTTTTTACTCTTTCTAGTATGATTAACATTTAGCCGGTAATCATACTGAACTATAGCAGCTATTTATTTATGGATCATGAGAAATAGAGCATTTACACAGAAAGAATGGATACTGGAAATTTTTCCAAGAAAATGCTTCTTAATCTCAAAATCAATCACTAGTCAGATCTTTCACAATCCCAATTTACTCAGGTTAGATGAATGTAACACTGCGATTAAAATTATTAGCAGAATCAGGCTAATCCATATCTGCAATTATTACAACGGCAGTTCCGATTGTAACTTCTGTATCAACCGATGCATCGAGAATAAGCATACCATAAACAATGCAACATCAAGATTGTAAGATCAGTTTTAACATCAAATGGTTCACTTGAATTACGTTATTTTCGTTCCAGTAAGGAAGTCGATTTTGATTGATTTATTGAATTTTAAGATTCAGTATCAGCCCTGGATCTTTAAATATGAACAGAATGGATTGTTCATATTATCCTTTGTTTGTTTTTCAGATGAATAGATGAATAAGCAGGATTTGGTGCAAAATTCAGCTCTCTATTTCCAGGGAGCATTATTGATCTCAAACTGAACACATTTTAAAGACTTTACAAAGTCTTGATCAAGCTTACACAAATTATTAAAAATTAATGAGCCAAGAGTTGAATTCTTTTAACCAGCCAGAAACATTAATTATCATCCATACCAAACCCTTTATTCTGCATCATGAATCATATGATATTTTTTTATTAAGATTAAGAATATGAATAGGGAAAAATAAAAAAAAATGAAATGAGTTACGCGATGTTAACAAAATCTATAACAAAGACTTTTAAAATAGGCAAATAAACTTACCGTTACATGTAGCAGAAAATTATTGTAGTATCTATTTTGTTACCAATTGTACTCGATCTTTCGAAGAGGCTCTGTAATTAAGGATCAACTTTGTGAGATTAGAAACAAAGAAAAACAAAATTAGCAATGGCATTGGATTAACTGTTGGTATTAGTGTTTCTCAAAAACTGAGAAATCCGAAATGTCACCAAAAACCTAAATGATTAGACCTGGACGGAAACTAGATGATTAGAAGCACGCTGGTGATCATAGTTATAAATAGATACAAAGTCAGTTACTTAAACCAATAACATAAATCGTTAATTATGAAAAGATGATATAATTATCCGTTAGATTAGTTGACTTGATGGTTTCCCTCGTCATCTGTTTAACAGATTCTGTTGTAAGTCTTTCAGAAAGGGGTAATCTCCACATCACCGTCTTTAATGGAAATGTGTCAATGGTGAAATAAATCTAATGTGCCTAATTGATTTCATTTATCATTGATAAGTAAGCTGACTAAGATAATGAGCTAATTATACAATTGGTTGAATGATATAAAATATCATTATATTAAATGCTTTAATGTCCCCACTTCCCCTCAATGAGTTGCTAGCAATTAATCTTTTGATTGTATCGATTGAGAAGCTACAAACATATTTGCTACAATTGTTTCAAAATCTATGTTTTTTAATCTTTTTTCGGAAATATTGAAAATTCAGTAAATAATCAGATGGAATTGATTGATTTTAATCAAACCAAAGCAATATGAGAAATGGGACTTCTAGCTCACATCAAACCTTTTCAATAATATTTACTCAAATAAAATGCAGAAATACATTACCTTTAACCTTTCAAGTAAAATAAAATACGAAGCTACTGTTGAAACCAAGTGAAAGTTATTTATCATTTTTGGGTACAAAGAAAAATAAATGAAAAGTGTTCAAATATTGTCAATATTTAAACCCAAATAATATAAAAACGTACAAACCCTTCAATTTCATTGTACACTTTAACCATTTGACTTTTTTTTTCTCGCCTCCAGATTGTATCATTATAACAATAAATGTATTCAAATGATTGAAAATCTCATCATCATCAAACAAAACACAAATACAATATTAATCATGATAAGGTTTCCTTTCTAGTTGACTAAATTCACCAAATGCTTACAAATTGAACCCGAATCTGAAAAAGAAACAATTATAACAAGATATTAAATGTTAAGCAAAACATTTATCTAAATGTTTCATATTCTCAGTTAAGAGACAAATCCATATTGATATGATTAATAATTGAATCAATCTCTTAATCAAAAGGTATTTTGTCAATACAAATTAATGTATAAATCATAAATACACTCAAACATCAATTTGTTTCCCTGTATTCACCAAGGTATATGATAAAGGCACGCCAAAGTGTGGAGTCCAGTAATGATTATGTTTTCATATGCATGGAATGGCTATATTGTTGTTTTTGCTTCCACCAATTCAAAGCTTACCATAAAGAACCAAAGACGATAAGCTAAGAAGGAAAAAGAAACAAGAAGAAAAGCTTAGTAAATAAAAGTATTCAACTAATATCTAAGTAATAGTCAAAGTATTAATAATCTTAGCCTGAGAAACATTTTTTCTTCACCTCATCAATCTTATTTTGCATAACCATCAAAGCATCAGAACCTAAAATCTTTCCAGAAGTTAACCTTTTTCCTCTTTCTTACCATGTAATTTCAACTCAACCCGATATCATATAAACAATAACAATGATATCATGATATTACCCTTCCGGTTAGATTAATACTGGCAATAACAATGGTTGATGACAATATTAGCAATAGCAATATAAGAGTATCAAAATGTAATCATTTGAGTCTCCAAAGTTGTTATTAACAGCATATTAATACATTTATCTGTCTCTGTGTTGCCTCCTCTTCATTGACTCATCTCTTTACTGCTTGTTTACATATGTTTTATCCTTCATCGTTCAATGGAAACATCATTGACTCTATTAACATCGGTAACCTAAAAGTAGCAGAAAGAAAAAGAATGATTAAATGGTTTAAAAAAGGTCTAATGGACTGAACTTTACTTGGTTACCAATGGAATCATTTCAATAAGTAAAGAAGGAAAGATTACTGGATTGAAACAGTGAGTGTTGATTTTTGGCCGGTTGACAGATTAGTTGAGGAATATGATGAAGGTAAGATTTGCTGAAAGGAAGGAATAGTATGTTAGAAATGATTTCCGTCTTCATCGGAATAGAAAATATTACCGATGAGGGAAAAAATGATAAGGATGATGATCAAGTTGGTTGCTTGGTGAGTTCTGGTGAAATAAGAGGTAAAGGAAGAGAGGGTAAAACTCATCAACCTCTTTTGATTCTTAATCAAGATTAATGGAGTAAAAGGAGCGGGAGTGAAATACGAAGGAAGATCAAGATGAAGTTAAAGTAAAAGGGATAAGTGGTAAACAGGAATGAGTATGAAATCATCTGATGATGATTTCAGATCTTTATGATGTTAGATAAGAAGGTGAAAGGATAGAGTGAGTGAAAACCATTTATGTTTAGGGAAGATGAAAAAGGAAAAGAATGGAAACTGATTTACTTTAGTAGTAAATTTTGATTACACTGGTTAACCCAATAGTTTAGCCATTGGGTTAAATTATTTTTGAAAAAATCATTTTAATCTTTTTTCTCAACGTTAACCACACCTAGAAGATAATGTTCAACACTTACATTCATATAAATATAATATGTCTCGATTGGGAGTGATACAAGATTATCATCTAATCCATTCAAGATTTAATATACTTATGTCAGTTGATGTTCAACGTTGAAAAAGCACAAATGTTCAAATAATCTAATGTTAACTTGCTAATATTTTCTTGCCTTAAAAAAATCCTTATTAGAAACTAAGCTTTTCAGACTAAAATTGCATTGACTACAAATGAAGCATTTGAGCAATCAATTTTTAATTCAGCATTCATAGGATTGTTAACGTTGAAAGAAAATAATGAAATCAGAATCTTTATGTTAAATCAGATCCATTGGTGGTGAAGCGAGTTTCCGCTGGTTAATTGTTGAGATTCGGATTTTAATGTAAGGTAATCTTTCTTGGTCATCTTGTGATATTAATTGTTGTCTGCTGCTATCCATAGACATCAAAAATTCAATTCATGCCATAACAATAATGATAAACTGGGGATGGGTAAAGTTAATATCGCCATGGCTATTGGTAAGGTAAGGCTGGAGAGCAAAAATTGTAATGGAATTCTTGACCAGTGGTGAAACCTGTTCTTATTTTGATATTGAAATACTGAAATGAAATAGAATGAGAAAAAGAAAATAAGCACAAAAAGCACAAAAATAATGAACGATGAAAGAAATAGAAATAACCAGCTGATTGTAATGAAGGAAAAAGAGGCAAAATGCTGTAAAGAGGATGTTGGATAAACGATGATGATCATTTTTTGAGTGATGCATGATCTTTTATCCTTGTTTTTTTGCCATGCCTTTTAGTAAACTCTTTCAACTAACTTATTCCATTTTCATGATACTCACATTATTTGGCTGAAACGCTTCTCCATCCAAGATATTATATTCAATTCTGATGGGAGAGAGAAAGAAAAAAGAAAGGATAAGAGAGTAAACTCTGACAACGATTCACACTTCAATTCTTGTCTTCTTGACATTAAACCTAAAATCACAATCAATCTTCGTACTCTTAATCGTCTTTTTTTCATCAACTATCATCAAGAAAAACAACAACAAACAATAACCAACTCGTCTATTTCTGGTTAAATTCAATGTCACCAGAACTATCAATTACTGACTATTCAACTCTTCTCTTGAGCCAGTCTGTTTTCCTTTTTCTTTAGGTTCTTCTATTTGTTCAGACTATCATCATGGATAGAACAGAATAATTGCGTAAACACATTGTAATAAATTTAATTCACAATTAACTTACCTTGATGATTTTAATGTAATTTCATTAATAAACTAAACACGCTGCTTTAGCAAAACATTTACTTTCATTGTTACCCAAAATTTTCCGGTTATACTCTAGAGCCAGTGAAGGAATGATGTTAAACACTTAGAATTATTTTTGGGTCCAAATTGATTCAAATTGATTCAAATTGACTTTAATTTCCCCAAATCTAATAGTGCTGATCTTTCATTGATTGTTTCAATCTATGGTTTGTTAATAGCAGTCATTTTAATCAATTGAGCTAATCTTTTATACCATCCTTGATTAGCTCAATCTTGGGAATAAGTTGAGGTCAAACACAGTTAATTGATTGAAGACTCTGGAAGTGGCAACCATTGAATCGAGGCAACTTCACTGGAGATTTTTTTTGTAAAAGCTTTCAATTTACACTTGAAATCAGGCTGGTAAAAGTCAGGTTTGGGCGAACATGATTTGAAATCAAAATTTTTCAAAAGTTATCAAGTTGATGTACGAAAATCAAAATGGCGTTGAAATTAAGTGAAAATCTGGTTACTTTGCTTTTTCTTCTCAAGGACAAAATAACGTAAATAACCACAAAACCATGGAGAAACTAAGAATGATTGATGTTGGATGAAGTTTATTATTCTTCCTTTTTTTCTCGTCCACCAAGCTAGTTATTTGGGAATGACCAGTTGAAACATTCACAGCTTAAAAGATTTTACATGTTTATTTGATGACATTGGACTATTTTTCAGGTTAATGGTGAAATGGTCTGCTGATCAAATTCAGAGGTAACTTGATTGAGAGCCTAAAATGGGTTGCGAAAGAAAAGAAAAGAAAAGCAGAGAAAAGGAAAAGGATAAAAGAAAAAAAAGTATAAAAAGTATATAAAAACGTTACAAACAAAGGAGATTGATTCAAATCAAACTGACCAGCGAAATTGCAATTCCTCTTCTTTTGGCCAAACTTATTATTTTCACTTTCAAATTGCTCTGCTTTCCTAAAGTTACCATTGTAAATAAAAACAAACAGGCGCAGCACACAAACAATTGCAATGAAGTGAAAAATAATCGCATTGAGAGGCCAAGGAAAACAAAAAAATCCATAGTTACCATTTAATTAACCAGTTGTAATTGGATGAACTTGAGATTTCAATAGAGCAGTTAAGCTTCTTAACCATTGTAAACATCCGAAGTCTTATGTCTTTGGAAGAGTCGATTTTTGTTGGTCCATTACTTTTTCAAAAAGATTCAAGATGAATCAATAAACACATTGAAGAAATATATCGAAATTACTGAACCTTCCAAGAAAGCACAGATTAAAACACAATTGTTGAATAGTAAATTTAAATAATGAAATTTTACTGCAATTGAAATATTAACGAAGGTAAAAATGAGTCGATTGGCTCTACAGCAGTTACAACTTGCAAGAAAAAAAGCTAAAGGTATCGTATTAGGTATCAACTACTTTTCATATTGGATCGTATCAATAATGATGGATCCATTATAAACGTGATAGTTTATTGGTAGATAAATTTTTGCAAATTATGATATAAATAAATAAATTTGTTAAAAACCGACTGGCTACATCGACCAACTCCGGTGTCTTAATGTGTATCCAGTAACCTTTGTCTTGAGGTCATTTCAATGATCTTATTTTATTATTGTCCACTCTGTTCTGTGTCTACTCGGTCCACTCTCATTTACGGTCAATATGCTATTATCAAGTAAGAATAAAAAGATTATCCTGCTTTCTGTCTTATGTTTTCATCTCTATTTATCTCTTTTTATATCATATACACAGGAGTACAGACAAAAAAGGGTCCAACGATAAATTGGTAACAACAAAAGGAATCATCAGAGACTAATGGCTCATCCTAGAACAATAATATCTCCTGACTTGAATGAAACCAAAATTTAACCAAAAAAAAATTACCAACAACCATTACTTCTTTATTCTGGAGTCTTTTCAATTGATGTTATACCATTTGATGAGCATAAACAGCAGCAAAAGCATGGTTTATATACATAACAACAATACTTTGGTTAGCTCTTTAATCACTCTCTTTTAACCGATTCTGATGACCTTTTTTGCTCATGGTTCACTGGATAAAATTAATCGCATAATTTTACTCACAGTGTTATCAATTTTTTCCCACTTTCAGAGAGATTTTCTGAGCTTGTTCTTCAAAGCTCGTGGATAATGAGAATGAGTGAAATGAAGAAAAAAACAAGTGAAAGTGGTCCAATGTGAATAGAGTAACTTGAAGGAATTCAAAATTGGTTAATAAAAACCTGGCAAAGGCAAAAGCTGACTTGTTTTGTGATTACTAAATGCTCAATTTTGTTTGCTTCTGCTGAGCTTTAACTAAACACATTTCCTTTTATCTAACAATATTCTGTAAGTACCTTTAGTTGATAGGATTCTTTTTTCGCTCATATCTGAATAAAGCTCAATTCAGGTTGAACATTGAGCTAGTATTATATTCGAAAGGAAATGAAGTTATCCTAACAATTGAATGTGCAAGTATTGTTTTAAAAAGTAATCCTTAATCATTAAAAAAGGTAAATAAAACAACTGAGATGGTTTAGAGGCAACAATAATTTAATGTTGACTTTTTAACAAAAAAAACAGAATCAAAAGAAAAAATAAATTTTTTCCCCATTGGGATAATAGAATTTAAGAGTCAATCAGATAGACTTTCTGATTAATAACAAAAACAATAGTAAACAATGAACATTTGAAACAATAACAAACAGAAAGCTTGACGGTAAAGTATTTGCCAATTTCAGATAAAAGTTGAAATGAAATGAATTCGAAATATAAAATAATTATTCCAGTTTGGGTGATGCACTGAAAATGTCATCAAATTGTTTGATTTCTTGAATTTTACGAATGCTGTTTTGTTCATGAGATAGGAGATATTTCGGAAAATATTCCAATGAAATATCAGTTCCAACGTAAAATTCGTCAATAAAGTGAATGAGAATGGATGCTGCGGAGGCTGGAATTGGAAAATCTTTTTCATAAACTCCGTCCATCATGATTAAATGTTGAGTAAATATCCTTTCTTTTACTAAAATTGCATTGTCTTGATCACCAATCAATAGTACACAACTATGTTTTCCCAATCTATCAGTATCACTTGTAATAACCTCCCAATTGGTAAGATTAACTTTGATCCTAATTGTTTGCGAGTAATCAACTGATGTTATCTGAGCATTTTCAATAGCAACTCCGTATTTAGGAATTCTCTTGATTTCTTCAATAACACGATCACCAAAAGTAATATCCCATTGACAAACGTTCTCGATCAGTCTTGGATCAGCGTGTTCAACTTTCTCAAAGGAACAAAAATTAGCGTTGGCTAGTTTGCGAGCGATTTTTGAGTTGACTCCGTTAATTTGGTTACAAACATATCTCGAGTTTTCCCAGAGTCCAACTTTTAAACATTTAGCCAGAATGATGCAGTTTAATAAGAAGTTTAGATTTGTAGCTTTAATGAAAGCAATGTCCATCAAACAGTTGCTGAGTATTTGACAAATATTAATAATTTCGTCAATTTTTTGTAGCAGAGGGAAATCTTCTGGAAGTGGAATACAACCAAGAACTACTTGAATGAGCACGTTAATTTTCATCTCATTGCTTTTTATCGGACCTGATAATGGAAATCGTATCACACGATTATAGTTTGAAAAAGTATTGAATTTACTTAAAACTCTTTCATCTGCGGTTCTCAAGATGACGGATTGGTTGAGATCTTTGCATTTGGTTATAACGGTAAGTAAATCGTATAAGTTTTCATTTCCTTTAAGTTTCAAAAATTGGTGCATTGCTTGAAATGAGATCGAATAAGCAGCCATCAGTCGGCCAATTTTTGTTGATTTAATGATTCCATTGGCATTTACTTCAATCAATTCGTACCTTTTCAAGCTATTCAGCTCTTTGATGCAGATCTCTTTTAATTTTTGATCCACCTGATCCTCAGTGCAGTTTTGATCCAACCCATAATATTGCTTATTTTTGTGGATTCGTATATAAAAAAAAGTTGACCGAACCCAATCAACGGCATCATTCAAACAAGAAATCGCATTCCTCTCGATTTCAGTCATAAAAATTTCTGAAAAAAAATTATAAATGTTACTTTCAATCATCTTTTCACCAGCAACTAGTCTTTTATATTTTGTCTCATTTTCTTTTCTAGTTAAAATGATGGCACATCCACAGTCATCAAGCTCTGATTTACCCGCTATGTCCAACATCTGCAATACAGTAGCCTCTTCATACTCAACAGAGCTTCCATTGATAAAATAGTTAGTTCCTTTGATGATGACCAGGTGAGCAGAAAAGTTTTCACTCGAGGCAAGAGCACTTGTTGCAACTATAATACGAACTTCTCCATTTAAAAAAGCTATTTCAAGTTTTTGCCGATCATCTGGAGAAAGACCTGCATGATAGAAACCGATCCCTTTGAGTAGAGTAGCTTTCAATTTATTGTTATCAATAGATTGTGAAAGTATAGCAAACTTATCCCTTTGAAATGGCTTGTAGTTGAATGGGCAGTTTTGAGACAAGAATTCAGCAGTTGCTTGACAATCTTTTCTTGTACAAGTGAAAATTAAAGCTGTTCGTTCCTCGGAATATTGCTTGATCAATTCCGGAAGCTTAAAATTAAGCTTTTGTAAACAGAAGAAATCACTAAGAGATTCAGGGAAAGAAAAACCAATTACTTTTTTCACTATTTTCATAATTTCATATTTTAAAAAAACTGGGATCACTGAAATTAATGATTGGAATTAAAAATAATGGATTAATTTTCTAAAATATGAAAAAAAGCTAAAATATCGTAATCGATATCAATTACTTTCATTTTGGATAGTATCGATCCGATCGATACTTGAAAGGGTGAACATCAAGATTTATTATTTTAATGGCAAGTGACGATCAAGTTATCAATGTGCGCTCATTGATACAGTTGTTCATTTACAATTGATTGTTTGACTTTAACTTTATTTGTTGTCAGTATATGAACTTGTATATAGTTTACTTTGTTATCTAGTTCACTAATCGAGTTAAGATTGATTTGATTGTCTCGTTTAGACTGTACAAAAACAATGTTTTTCTTGGTGTTATGTTTGGTCTCTCTTCATCGGTCTCATCATCATCCTCTTTTTATTTGTTGACAATCACGTTTACATCTAAACCAATCTGATGTCAACTTGTGATGGACTAATATTCATCACCAAAATAAGGTTCAATCAATTTAATCAGATTGACATTCACATCATCATCGCCAGTCCAACACCAACAATTTAATCTCCTCAATTTCACCCTACATAGCAAATTGAGTTTAACTTTCTTACTTGTTCAACGTTAAATAATACAGTGTATAATGATTTATCAGAACTATTTGCTCCAAAAAGTAAATAACTAACATCAATTTAAAACTGTAAACTCATGTACAACTTTCGCCATTACTATTTCGCTATAATATGAGACTAACTGTTTCAACAGTTTCCTTTTATTTTATTAGTGATATTGATGAGGCATGAAACAAGACACAGAAAAATGGGTTAAGAAACAAATGGTTTAACTAACAATTAAATTATATCACTCTCAATGTTGATTATGACAAATGTATTAATAAATGTGCTTATATGTTGTTAAACCTTGTTCAATGTAAATTACTGGTATTAACCGTTAATCCTTTCTGCCATTGCATCCCTTTTTTTGGCAACTTGTGTTAAACAAAACCTTTTTGGACTCACTTGAATTACGATTTGAATTAACATGTATAGACCATTAATCACCAACTTGTTAAATGTTAATTATGAATGATGATCATTAATCTAAATTATAATCACTATTAATTGTAACCTAAAACACATCAAATGAGAAATAGAAAAATCAGCTTCAAGCTTGAGCTATTTACACTTTCAGCTAACGAGTTATTTTAACGAAACAAAAGCAATTTCGGCTGAACCCTGTTAAACTTACAGCGAAAAAAAGATGTTAAACAAAATCGTGATTTTTCACTTTTCCAATGGCAATCAATATTTACATTTGACTGATTTCTCAAACTATTTAACAGTGTTATATTCATTATTAAAAATTATCATCATCACCATCAACAACAATTTAAACTTGGTTACAAATAACTTGTAACCAAAAATGTTATTTTTTGTTGAAGCTTCATTTCACTTTACAGTTTTGTGTTGTTTTCACTTTGTGTGTTGTTAGTTGAATGGACTAAAATTGTTTACTTTGAATGTTTAATAATCATAATATATTATACAATTTAGTTTGAATAATATACAATATTTATTATTATTGCATTAACCAAAGTAAATATTAATCCATAAATAATATAAAATGTAACTTGTATTTAGTGGTTTCCCTCGTTTTTAAATGTTTATTTCAACATTGGCAACATTAAACCAGAAAAAAACCAAGGATTTTATGGAACCTCAGCTGTTTGGATATTGAACCCAATTGGATTTTTTACAATCATTTGTTGTCCCAAATTTTGAATAATCTTTCTCTTGTTCAACATAATGGCATTTATCCATCGAGCATCATTTAATCACATCAATTTCACATAGAAATCACAGTAAATGTCGTCACATTTAACCCAAAAAATAATAGAAAAATAACCCATAAAAACACTACTCAAACAAACCCAAATCCAAAGGTTTCCAGGTTTAACTTAATGTTGAACAACAAAAGCAAATAGTGGCATCAACAAGAACCCAAAAACTCTTAATAATGATAATTGTAATGTCAGTTTTGACAGTTGATTAAATGGTTTCAGTGTAATTTGAAGCTTGTTAGTGAATAACAAGAGTGTTTTAATCAGAAGATGAAGAAGAAATTATTGGCTTAAAATGAAATGCTTCCAGCTTTCACCATAAAATGAAATTATGTAAAGACCTGAATTGTAAATTCAAGCTGGATTCAAGTGACTTATCATTACATTAAGAGGTGATATATTTTGGTTCTGTTGTAAAGAGTAAGGATAACAATATCAAGATATTTATTTCCTTCCCTGACCAATTTCCGATTGTTGACAGAATTCAAGTTTCACCATTAATCTCATAGCTACTTTTATCCTTTCTTTTCTTCCCTTTCCATTCTTATATCATTATTATTAGAATCAGCTTTCATCACAAACTCACATTTACATGAAACCTGAAACTGGGACAAAAAAAAGGTTGGCAAAAAGCCAACATCAAACAAAACAAAATTAACCAAAAATGTTATTCTTGTATTAATAAGTTGCAACTATTGATGACCAGCATTGAAACAATTTTTGTCTAACCCAAATTTAACGGTTATAACCATCATAATATTGTGTTTAAAGTTGATTAAGAATCAACTTTATTTTTGATTAATTTGTCTTCTTTTCCGTAACTGATTCAGTCTGTCAACTTGATTCTTGTCTGACCAACAATCTTGTTATTCATTGATTCAATAATAATATCAAACCAACTGTTAGTAAACACTGAAATCGCATTATTGATTGATGGTTGCCTGTTTTGCCTTTTCATTTGGGTTTCTCCTTGAAAGAGAGAAGAGAATCGCCAAATTGATTTGGTTCTGTCAAATTGTGCCTCTACAATTGATGATTAACAATTTAATATCACAATCAAAGGTCACAATTTGATTTATAATGTTCATTGTTATGATGAATGAAATTGGTGAAAGTAAAGTGGCAAAACAGTGAACCCAAACCCAAGACTCATAGACTGGGACTTTTGGGTTAAGCATAAAATGGCAAACCTTTCCTCTTCTTCTTTCTCTAAACTAAAATACATTTAAATCTTTAATTTTAATCAATGAATTTCAATGAAACATAAATTGACTGTTAATCGACTTTGATTGTGATTAGATTTCTCTTTAAACTGTAAAGTGTTTTGACAAGGAAACATGTAAAATATTTAACAATATTGTTAACTATAAGTGATTGAAAAGGTTGAAACAAATTACAATGAAATGAGGCACAAGACGAGAAGACAAGAAGAGACCAGGAAAGGATGAAGACGAGGAAGAAATGGAAAAGTTGAATCACCGAAGAAATCCTATTATCATTTAGATTGGTGACCTTAATCAAATGGTTTCTCTGTATTAAACGAATCAAAACTTACGGTCATTCATATTAATCTCTGTTTTGGCTGTTTGAAGAGGAAGAAAAGGAAAGGCAAAAAATAAATGGTTCTTGATGATAATGATTATGATGATGATAATGATGATGATCAACTTATTTCACTTGAATGGTTTTAACCATGAACAAGGGAAAGTAAAGAAGGAGAAAAAAATAGACGAACAAGGAATCTAAAAAGAAAAGAAGAAGAAGAAGAAAAATGAATCACAGAATTGAAGGTGCAGTTATCAGTTGTTTTTATTGTTATTCGAGGAAAACAATAATATTATAATTTTATCATGAATTTGAAATTATTTGATGAATGTTGATGATGTTTTCTTGAAGATAAATAAGATAACAGTTGAACAAGAAAATGAAAAATGAATTTGATTGTTGCACACAATGTTGATTTATTGTACAGTTGATCAGGTTCCATCTGATTCACCCAAGTCCAAGGCATTATTAGATGAAAATGTAAATGATGGACTTTTGGATTTTGCAATTTTAAAATGTAAATGCTGTTAACTTCATCAATAAGATTTAAATTGATTGAACTGATTCTAGTTGGTAACTATTATAATAATGTTTGGATAATTGGATTGTCAGTTGTTTTCATTTTCTGGTTCTTCAATTATGACTTGATTGGGATTGGCAGGTTAAATTGAATTAACCAATCTATTGATTCTAAATGGGTTGTCTAAGTATAATGTTTCAATTTTTTTCCCTCTCATAATTAGATTAAATAGTAATTCATCACTTTGCCGTGTTATCCTTCACAGTTTCAAGCTTTAACCATAAAATGCAGCCAATTGTCGTTGAATTAGCTTTTAAGCATTTCACTTCATTTCCATAATGAGAACCGAAATTTGGATTCTCCAAGAGCCTCAACCCAAAAAGGTTTAATCACGAGTTGGTTTTAACCAGATTTCAGCCCAATCCAAGTCAGAGGTAAACCCAAAAGTGTCACTTAAAAGGTTGGTACTTGTCCAGAAGAGCGTCCAAGTTGACGAGTAAATCAGTAAATCTCTATCTTATTGAGTAATGTTATTTAGTGTCATACATTATATCTTTGGCCTTGCAACTCAACAAGTAAATTCTTGTCATGTTATAATGTTGGGATGAATGACATTCATCTGATGATGATGACGATGAAAGAGATGAATATAAATGAAAAGAAGAAGAAAGAACGAGAAAAGTAGAGATGCGAATAAAAGCTGATACATATAATATTCAGTAAATCTACTTATCTAGTAACTTATTATTTTCATTTTTATTATTATTTTTGTTTCTTTGTATCATATTGTGTACCTTTAATCAATCCATTTTTTGTCCTTCTTTTACTTTCTGTGGTAAAAATGGAGGTTTCAATGATAAAAGAAAAGCCAAAAGTAAAGTTTTTTTTTCTCTCACTGTATATTCAACTTTACGTTGATATACACATTGAGTTACATGGCTTTTGACATCTTTGGCTCTAGAGGATTACATCAAATTATATCTTGGGAAAGTGGCAAGGAAATAAGTAGTAACATGTAAGAAGTCAGGAAAAAAAAGAGATTGTAACGAGAAAAGATGAAGATGAAGAAAAGATAGAAAAATGTAACGCAATTTTACTGTTATAATGCTTAACTTTTTATGCTAATCTGATTCAACTTTTTTCCCTTCTTCTTTCATCTTCATTTTCATCAATCTGCCTATCAATTGTATTTCACCATTAAACCATGGCATTACCACAATGTTGCCCTTCAATTTTTGCTCAACCTTTTTTTCCTTCATCAGATTATTGTCTTGGCTTTCGACTGTGGCCAAAGAAAATGCCAATCAACTTGAGACTTGAAGCTCATATGCAACGCTTTGTAGGCCACAAAAGTTGCGAACAAGGAAACGGTTGAAAATTTTTCTACTTTTCTCACAATTCTCAGAATTTTCATCTTTTTCTATTCCTAACAATGGAAATGAAACAAGCTTGTAATCTCTGAAAGTCAATCAAAATAGAGAAGCAAAGATAAATTAGAAAACTTCGAATACAACTTCACATACTTCGACTGAATTTCTTATTCAAACATGTTCCATCCATTGGTAATGAAGTCTATTCACCCTTTGAATTTGGTGCTCTCGTCAAGGAAACATTTAGTTATAGTAAAGTTTTGAAAATTTTAATTAATGAACTTTTTGTGCAAAAAAGTAAACTTGTTTACCTTTGCTTTTTCATCAGCTCAACCTGCCTTTGCATTGTTTAACCAACTGTAAGTCGACAACTTTCAATTGACTAACTAGGAAAATCAATTTACAATGGTTAAGTGCGAGTGTCGACGATGATCAATATTGTTGAAAATGATGGCAATAATGATGGTTAATCTGAAGGTTAAATAGAGCAGAAGTGGTAATGATTCAGGGGAAAGAGTGGAAACTCTTGGAATTGCATATTCGTTTACAATTAAGTTATCATTGAAAATGAAACTAAATAACTTGTGATAATCTGTTGAGCTAAAGTATGTTGATTTAAATGGATATTAACATTTCCTTCGTTTACCAATTGCAATGTTTCCAAATGAAAATGCAAATGTAGACAGAAACAGATAATAGAAGGGAAAAAAAAGGAACGCAAACAAAGTTTACTCTTTTCTCTTCATCCGCATCCTTATCATCTGCTCATTGATGATCCATTACTGGTAAATGATTAACTCATCCTTATCCTGATCAACCCTCAGACTTGTGCATGTGAATGAATAAAGATGAAGAAAAAGAAGGAAAGAAAATGGCAGTCGAAGAAAAAGACGTAAATTAATCTAACAGCCATTAATGGTATGTAAATTATTTCGTGTCTATTAATAGGTAAACTGTGAGGTGAAAGTAAAAAAAGTGTTTGATAATTTAATCACAACTTTGCTTATTCTAGCATTGTTATCGTCTTAATAGTTTGTGACAGGAAAATGGCTCCGAATGGTAACAATTTTGTTACCACAAGAGAAGTCAGTTTTAGCACCAAAATTAAACAATTCAACCCTTCTTTTTTGCTGTTTTCGCTCTCGTCTCGCTAAACTAAATTGTCTCTTCCAGATCATCTATTTGCTCTCGTATTACAGCTGTTACATTCGTATTATTTATTCTCGTATTTTTCCTAATTGAGGACTGGACGCTACCTCGAAACACTATCTCTCTTACTTGTGCACCTGATCTCGTTCGTGTTGTCCTTTGTCTATTATTGTAAGTTATTATTACTGTAATAAGTTTGGCGGAATTTATTCAAAGAAAAAGATTTAATGAAAGGTCGAAAGCACTCTGGGCAGGGATTTCACTCTTTGACTGGGAGTGATTTTATTCTATTGGGAAGGAATTGTTTGAAATTTTCGCTCTTCTAATCTACTTTGTTTTGCTTTCTTCCAGTTTGTTTTGTCGCTAAATCCGAGGCTTTCATTTGAGGCTTGAATGATTCAGCTTTTTGGTTCTTCTTCTTCTTCTTCTTCTGTAAACTTGACGATTGATTTATATCAATCATTACAGGAAACATCTCATGATTACGCCAAATGATATACAGACTGAGTTTTTGTAATAATTTTGCTTCACTGAGTCAGACATGATAAAAATGAAACCTCAGTCTGATCGTAGATCATTGAGCTTCATTTCCTGACCAATCATGATCAATCAGAATGATGAGTTTCAAGTGAAGAAAGTAAGAAAGAGGAAAGAGAAGGCAAAAGATGAAAAAGAATACATTTTCTGTTCAAACAAAATCTTTAATAACAATATTTTTCTCTTTCAAGGTCGTGTTCAGAATTTTTCGCTCTCATCTTTCATTTCATCTTGGATTCTTTATCTTTTCCTTTTACTATTCAATGATTTAGATATTCTTTGGCGCAATCAGATTAATTCTTTACAGTTATCAAAGAGAAACAATATTTTCCGTGTAACATGAAAATGATTAAATTGAACGATTGCGTGTTCTTTGTGACTTTGAAATCTTTGAAAACATCTGATATCAAGTTTGGTGCGAATCTGTGTGATAGTTTGTCCGCAAATGTGTGGACAACAATTCAAAAAAGTGAATTTTCAAAAAGGCTAAGCTATCTTTGTAAATCTTTGCATCGCTTTGCTAAGATCCGATAATAACGTGAGCACACTAAATTGACATCTTAGTCTATTGAACTTTTTGCAAAACACAATGAAGACGGAACAAAATTATTACCAGAAGGCAAAAATTGAAAATGAATAAAGATCAATTCAGGAAAAGGAAAGAAAATGTTAGAGTTTCATGATTATTCAAAGGTGCATTTAACCGGTCGAATGTTCATGCTGGTGTCGAGTTTTCGTTGGATAAACATTTTTATTTGATTTAGAATATAAATCGAACATAATCTCTATCGAACATTTAGTTTTCCACCAAAAAATTGAGTTGACCTTTTTTACCCTTTCAAATTGATCGCTCATGTTAAACACAAAAGATACTACAAAACCTTTTGTTTCTCTTTTCATCTCGAAACAATTGACTATCCCAAGGTCAAGGTCATAATGGTCAATTAACAAAGTCCTTTTCAATGGACATCATCAATTGAATGGCATGAAAACCATTCATCTCAAGATGAGCATCATGAGTCTCTTTTTTTTATCATTCTCATGTTGTTGTGTCTTTCCTTATCGATCATCTTTTTCCTTGCTTGACCATCACCTCTAATCCCAAGGCAATTTGTAGTCTTGATGCTTTCACTTATTATTCGTTTACATGAAAAGACGATAAAATTTTTCATTCAATTCCAGAACAATTTACAGACAATTTGGGCTAAAAATATTAATCTCTCGAGATAACTTCAACCCATATCATCTTCAATCAAACCTGGATTCACCTGCCAGGCTCAAGGTAAAGACGTTTAAATCAATTAATTACACTCATCCAGCTAATTGTCCAACAATAATTTAAATGCAAACAATTTATTCCCAAGTCGATCAATTTGACTGATTGCAGGCATTCAATTTCAATAAGAATCATATTTTGATTAAATTGATGTGAAGCAAAACGGGAAACAAAGGGAAAGTTAATAAAAATGTATTCAAATGATCTTATTTCATCGTCAATCCATGTCCAGACTTGCGTCTCTCAGAAGCAGTTCAGTTTTGCAATTTTGTGAGTTTACCTTTGAGATTATTGAAATTTTGGGGAAAAACATTTTTCACTGTTTAAAGATTTTCTTACCTTTTCTTTAGTGTTTCAATTTTTGAAAAGCATTCGTACAATTGCAATCAAGATAAATGGAAGTTGCTTTTAGTTCAAGTTGCGAAACAAAACTCATCAAATTGAAACTTGATGCTCGTTTGCTGCTTAAATTAATGATAGCATTTGAGTTGACATTTCGTTTTTACTCTGTTTTTGACTGCCTCTTTTGATAGCCAACACTCCTTGAAACTTATCAGATAACAGATTCAGTAAACAAATTGAGCAAAGCAAGGTACCAGAATAAGGTTTGAAGAAAGACCAAACAGTAAAATTGCAAGAGCAAAATTCTGATAGTTAACCGTTTTTTTTTCTTCATCAACTTCAAAGTGGTGAAACTTGCTTTGTTAACATGAAGCAATATTCAAATCAATCGATACAACAATTTGAAGTTTTTTTCTCAGGGAAAGAAATAGATTGGAGGAGAAAAATTCATTCCATTAAATGATTTACAATGCATATGATTGGCTTTGTTAGGTTGATAATTTTTCGTTGTTAGCAAATGTAAATCGATTGAAACAATTATTATTTTTACACCCATCAATATTCATTGCAACAATCAAAAACCTGAAGAGTTGCGAGTTGAGTTTTAGAAGGAAAAATATCAGGCAAAAACATGGTGAAATGAGGTTAATCATTTATCCCACTGCAACTAGATTATTAATGTTCCCATTAGTAATAGATGAAATTTAATGGCAACAAGAATCATGAAGACTCAACAAGAGGCACAAGGCAGACCTTAAATCAGTGGGAAAATGAGAGACCCTCAAGGTTAAAAGTAAATTGGATTATCAGCTTAATTGGCAAGTCTTTTTGTTTTGATAAATTGCACCTCACTTTGACTCACTCTTTTATGAGCTTGACCTGAGACACTCAATTTACAATATAATCTGACTTGTAAACTTGTTACCTAATAGATGAGGTCCAAGTTAATGTTTATTGCTCCCAGTTTAACATGTTTCATTTCGGGTTATTTTATTGCATTGCCATTGTGATAAAAAATTGATAAACACTAAACATTTGTAGTGATGACTTAACATGATCCCATTTTGATTCTAATAGACATTTTTTAAAGCTAAATTAGTACTTGTTAACATTGCTCATCAATTGATTTATTGAACAATAGTATGATAGATTTACAGTATCGGCGCACATAATGTCACGGTGCTTCAAATCGCGTGGGCTCAATTAAGAGCGCAACTTCTTCTCGTTTGGTGGCTCTGTGTGCTATTAATTTATAAATGAAACAAAATAATGCACACCATGTCAAACATTAAAGAAGAATTGTCTCTTAACCGGTCTGTTTGGAACTTTTCAGTTTTTTTCTTCTCCTGAGTTGCCGTTTGCTCAGTGACAGAAATTGTCACTTATAACGAGCGAGCTCGATCCGAAGCATTGTGACATTATGTGCGCCGATACGGCAATAAATCATAAGAGCGTTTACAGTGGCACAGATTATTTTGTGTTGCTTCTCAAAGAGAGCTCGCCGTTTGCTCCGAAAAACTTCACGTCAAGCCTTTTGCATGAATGTGATTTAAAGGAACATTACTGAACGGAAGATGAATTTCTTTATTCATATCAATTTTTTGATGAAATGCTATTGAATTGTAATGATCAATCAAACGGTAGTCTTTATAAGGAGGAGGAAAAGGACAAAGTTTATCAAATCAAACAACAGAACTACCTTTGTTAATAATCTTACCTATTATTTGATAATCTTGATAAGAGTGATGAACAAAACAATTCAGACTAAAGGAATCAGCGTATTATAAGGAAAAATTTTTCCCTTTCATCTTGGAACAAAATTATGGGTGAAATTATATTTTCTTTTGTTTTTCCCTTTATCTTGCCTTTGTTGATTATGAACATAGCTTTTTCACATGGAATTCCAAGAGTTCAACTCAGTATACAATCTCTTCCCATCCCTGTCTTTTCCCCATTCCCCAATCTTTTCTCTCATTTATTCCCTCTTCTTTTTTATATTATATCATGATGATGATGATGAGGTTTGAGATAAAACAACATACAATAATTCCTGATGGTTAAACGATGAGATTAATTTTCTTGCTTGACCTAAACTTTCATGAAATCTCATCAATCAAAAAAAAGCCCAAAAACCGAGGTTCACTTTTTTCAAAGGTTATCAACTTTATGATTCAAGATTCATGAGACTCACCAAACCCAACCCAGTATAAAGTAAAGAGCCACAAAAATAGAGAGAGAGAGAAATATTTCAACAGAAAACAAACAAAAATATTGTCTGTACAACTAAGAACTCGAAATGAATTAAAGAAAATCCCAAGTGACGAAACGAATTACGAACAAATTATATTAAATCACGTCATTTTTATTTCATTTCATCAAGTTGCTGTCTTGGAATAATGGAATCATTATCATGAAAATTGTTCACTTTTCAGTTTCTTGCCTCAAAAGATGAACAGTTGAACTGATTTTTTGTAAAATGTTAATCTTTTGTTGAAAATTTCCAATAAAATATGGAAATTGAAGGGACAATCGAGTTTAGGTCAGAGTTGATCAGATGACGATAATGGTTAAATTTCATCCAGTAAATCATGGCTGACCAAACTGATTATCCAATCAAACCTGAATCATTCTATCTCTGAATTTTTCATCTTCTTCTTCCTTCCCTTGTCTTTCAGATTCATCATCCTTTCCCCCCCTTCTTGCTTTCAAATTAAGATGAAGAAAAAGTTGTGATCTCTTCCTGAGAGATTTTCATGTTGAAACTTTGTTACTTTTGTTTGAATCATTTGTGAACAACTTATATTGATAAATCCGTAGATTGTCATTGTGTGAGTATAAACAAAGTATAAAATAATAAGTAATTCCTGTTGATGAGAAGCATCCAAAGTTATGATTGAGTAAACAAAAGAGCAAAGGAAAAGTTGGAAAACAATTCTGGTTCAGCATTTTGATTAGTTCAGTATTCAGCTTCCTGGGTTAACCAATTTATATACTGACACTGCAACCACAAGAAAAGTAGAGTGAAAAGGGGGATGAAAAGATGAAACTTGCAAGTGAAAAAGAGTAAACTATGAAAAAAGAAGAAAAAAAGTCGAAACGAAAATCTAATAAAATTGTTAGATTTTTGATTGAATAGGATCAGTTTCATTTCATTTCATTAGATAAACTCAATAGATTTCTAGAAAAAAGGAAGATTATTTAAGCTGAAGCCAAGTTGAATGTTGCAAAGAAAAGAGAAAAAAGTCAAAAAAAAGTTCGTAATATGTTCATTGGTCAATATTGATTAAATGTATTGGTTACCTTATTTTACTTCTTATTGGAAACTCGAAAACATCGTTTGATATGAAATATCCTTTCTCATATTCCATCTTTAATATTTCATTTTATTTTTCATCTCAAATAACCATTTGATTCAATGTTATTAACGATCGTAACTCATCAAAAGTTTGAAATAAAATAGGTACAGTTACGCATAATAGAACGAAAGAAAACTCAATAAAATTAAGATTGTGTAAATCAATTCGATATTCGGTTCATTATTTATCAAATTGTTTCAACGTTATTGAATTGAATTGATCAATTTTATACGAACAAAAGACAAATGTCACACAATTTCAGCAAAGCTGGTTACTCTGTACATTAGTCTCGAATGGTAGTATTGTAAAATTGCTGGCTACAGCAAAATTTGCTGAGACAGCCATGAAATCTGTGGAAAAAAATTACTCGTTAAGTAATTACAGAAGTTGAAATATTTATTTGAAAGTGGCAATGCTTAAGACTCGTATTCCAGGAAAATATTCTATCGATGTTTGTATCAAAAACTCTATTAGAATACCAGAGTCTTTTTTCCAATCTTTGGGCCGAAAATGAAACCAAATCAAAAACTTTGGAGGGGCACATATCCAGGCACTTATTTATCATAATATAAATGCTCGTCCATTCAATCATACATTTCATCAATTTTGTTTATGTCTGGGTTGCTTTCGAACTTTGAAGATACAGATTGTGACGTAAATTATATCTCTTTTTATAATTTGCGCACTCAGACCTTCCGCTTCGACCATTCAGTTAATCCATATTTGAAATATCCTGTCATTATTAATTATATTTAACCTTTCATGGTGTCAACCTTAAAAGGTTTTATTCCTGAGTGTATCACTTATTATCTAGTATATAAGCATCATCAGAAGAAGCAACGGTGGTAACTAATCCAATCATTGTTACGCTACCCAACAAACCCCATTCAACCCTTCCTTCTTTTTTTATCTTGTCTATTCAGATCCAGCGACGGCACAGCATGCTAGCTCAGATTCTGTTCCACGGCACTCTTTACCAAGTCTTGGCGAAGGTGACTCCAAGATGCCTACGACCATTGTCCAGAGTGTGCCAGATCCGGAGGAAAGACTCAAGAGTACAGAACGCTTCAGTTCGCCATTCACATTTGAGCATTTAATATCTAACATAATACCTAATTCCTCTCATTATAATCTTATATAATTAACTCTGAATTAATCTAATTCTCTAAAAACTTACCTTACGAACCAATTGAACCATTCTACCACCAACAACCACCAAGTAATTTAATTAAATCCTAGTTTTATGGTTCATTTGACAGTGAAAGTTGGTTTCTTCGATAAAAAAACTGAAAAGTTTTGGTTTCTTCTTCCTTTTTAAAAAGTAAGTTTGACCAAATAAAAAGAAACGACAAACTTGAAAAACAATCAAACCAGTAGAACGGATTTGCCCCTTGCTTTATCACAGACTCTGTCTTTTCATTAATTATCTCAACGGCTGCTTGCTTAAGGATAAATGCATCCTTTAAGTCCATACTTACAACAAAATAGTTCAGATGGAACAATTGCAACTATAAGCAAGACCAATGCAGGGAAAATATACCAAATTCACCATAAGATATTTAGATTGAATTATGTAGATCATAAGGGTAACAATGAATAGTGGTGATTCCGATTTTAATTGCAAATTTTTCATATACAAAATCCCTTATTTGCTCCAAATTTTGCTGGCAATCGCCACCTACATAATTTTTATATCTTGAATTTGTTGTTCATTGAGTTTCCTTAGTCTCAATCCTCTTGGTCTAATTGCATCAGTAAATTTTTTACATCTAGAGATGATAAACTTGATAGTGTTGATATTTATTGCTTATTCTTCAGCAATATTTTCATTTTCCCTACCACTTTCATAAGCTCTTATAATTGAAGCTCGCACATCGGATGAAATTGGATGCTTTTGGTGTATTTTGATTGACTCTGATTCGCTTTGACAGCTCTGATCTCGAAGATACCCATTCAGGAGCCCCAGTTCCAGAACCAGAATTAACAGTACACCCAAGTCTATTCTATAGTAATTAAGACTCTGAGAAATGTCGTTAGCTGCTGTTCGTAGTCATCCAATGCTTCTGTTGACATTTGCTATCTTTTGCTTTTGTGAGCGTCAGTCAACTCATTAGGCACCCAAGAAGTGGAGAGCTTTTTAAGCCAAGGTCTTCAGTTAAGATTTTTTGCATAGTCCAGTCTTGAACTGCGAGGCTAGACTTTCGATAGAAACATTTCTTTCATACTGGACTATTTCTCTTACAGAATTGATCTCGAATAGTCGATCTCGACGGTTTGGCCTGATCTTGGCTCATCTTTGACGCTTATGCGGCCTAAACGATACTCTCGATAGATTCGATCGAAAATTAAGCTATTATATTTGGGCTATGATTCAACGTTAGCGCCCTCTTTATCTGACCATTCTAGCATAACAAAAATCGAGACTTACCTAAGACCCTAATAGAACAATTTACAACATTATGTGCGCAAACATTGGTGTGTAAATTGAAATTTTTGTTATCTATGATAGTCCTACATGTAGGGAACCCACAATATACTTTTAATCTGTTGCAGACTTCTATGGATTGAATACCTACCTGGGGTCTTTGTACACATGTAAGTGATTTTCTACACTTAGGACATGTTGACACAATTGACCATCCTTTAAGAGGGTAAGTTTATAAGCCCTCAAGCAGGTATTGGGCACCTGCAAACTCTACAAAAGTTACAAGTATGTTTACTATAATGATCTGGAATCAATTCTAAGCTTATGATGCAAATGAAGTCCTTGTATGCTTCCGAGTCTACAAAACCTCTCATAACTTGAGTCTCAAGAGCTTGTTCCATTATGGATAATATTTCGGGATTTCCCGGAGCCGGTCTATCGTCATCAGCGTCAGAGTCAGCGTCGTGATTTGGTAGATTCCAGTCAGGCCGATTTATTAGGGGCTTCGCAAATTTTTACCTAGCCATTTTACCTTCCAATTTCGCCATTTACGGTGGTTTTCGCTGGAAGCAGCTCTCAAAAGGAAATTTCTTCCCATGGCCATAATCAACATGGTTTTGTCACCATGAATGTTTTGGCGTGGCACTAGTCCTGGCTTGGTCTTTATTGGGTTCCAAGTATAGGGCTATTCAAATTTTTCTCGATGATGACCCTTCTTTTTATGATTTCTTTTGTCTTATAAATTCTTATGTTAGCACGAGCTGTTACCACCCTGAGTTGTTTTTGTACTCCGCGTGGCACCCATTTGCTCATTATCTTTGACATTTTCAAATCCTTTTTTAAAACACCAGCGACGAAAGATTACGATAGATCTAGGGACCTCGCTAGAGTCCTGGTGAACAAATGTCTATCCTCGTCCACTTTGATTTGATTATCTCTCTGCGTTCAGCCTTTAGGCTCTTATCCGAGTGATCACCACCTCTGACCTCTTCGATGGATGTATTACCTCGACGGAACCTTGTCATTCATGTTTTAGAAACAGCTCGATTCCCAATAGCTTTTTTTAGGTGATCATGAACAACTGAGCCAGAATTCCCTAACAGTAAACATATTTTAATGAATTCACGTTGTTCGTAGACACACACGGATTTAATTAATTCTTGTCTAGGATCCATGATGTTTGCAAAGTTGTAAATCAACTAAACAACTAAGTTTGGAGTAGAGCTACAATTTGATATACTGCATACCTAGATGGCTGCACTATAAAAAACGCGGTGACTTCAAAGTTCACTTCACTTTGCTCTGATTAAACTGACAAAGCGTTTTTGTCTTTAGGTCAACTAGAAAAAAAGTTATTCACTTTTATGTGGCTCCCTCTTCGATCGGGACAGCCTAATATCAACGGTTTAATGTGCGTAAAATTATGTATCATTAATTATCATTAATGTTAACAGGAATACAAATTAATCTTTAGATCCATAAAAATAATTGAGTATTAGTAAATTGTTAAATTAATATGGAAATTAATATTTCAAATATGGATTAACTGAATGGTGGAAGCGGAAGGTCTGAGTGCGCAAATTATAAAAAGAGATATAATTTACGTCACAATCTGTATCTTCAAAGTTCGAAAGCAACCCAGACATAAACAAAATTGATGAAATGTATGATTGAATGGACGAGCATTTATATTATGATAAATAAGTGCCTGGATATGTGCCCCTCCAAAGTTTTTGATTTGGTTTCATTTTCGGCCCAAAGATTGGAAAAAAGACTCTGGTATTCTAATAGAGTTTTTGATACAAACATCGATAGAATATTTTCCTGGAATACGAGTCTTAAGCATTGCCACTTTCTTTTTATCAATAAATTATTCACCCGCGTCCTTACATCAGGAAGTCATGCAGCAATAATCAATTTTTCTTACGATGTTTGATGTTTGTTAAGAGTATTGCGCGATACCTGCAGCGGAAGCGACCTTGCTTGTACGATCATTTTCCATTTTTCGGGGTTACATTGTAGATGTAATAATTGAAAGTAGATTGAAATAGTAGTAGTAGTTGTAGTAGTAGTAATAGTAGTTGAAATAATTGTAGATGTTGTTGAAAATATTGGACACGTATTTTAGTTTCTTACGCTGGGCGCGGCTATCTATATTTAGGAACTCATAAGTGTGATTTGCATTAGAATCTAAAGCAGAAAAATCTTAATGACGGTTGAGCCCTGGGGCACTTTTGTGAATTCTGTACTGAGTTACATTGTTTCCTATGGAAGAATTTCCTTTGAAAGTTGATACCTCAAGAAAAATTTTTCAAAGCAGTGCCACACAAAACTGGTATTTTTGCTATCGGATGGCCTAAAGCATGTTTCTCTAGCATCCATATTTGCTGAGTAATAAACGTGCCAATGTAGGGATAGTTCACCTGAGCATCTAGTTAGTCTCAGTCAGCAATTCAACATGCATTCAGATTCTAACTAGCATGTAAAAATTTCATAAACTGAGCATTATACATTAATTTGCTTTCATTTGACACACAGTCCCAGTGGAAATATTGTAAAACTGAACTAGCAATAATTAAATGCAATAGTCACTGAAAGAAATAAAAATTGCACAAATGAATTTAAATCTGATTTTGATAAATATTATAATACGGTTGAACTGATGGTAACCTTGCAGGTAACAAAACATCTCACTATTCATTTGAATAAATCATGAGCTATTCTCAAACTTGAATATGATATCAATATTTTTCGATTTTTAAATATCTAAATAAACACAAACACTTGCATAGTGAGCGAAAGTGAGTAGAACATTTTTCAATCGAGAATTTGTTTGCAGAAAAAAATGAAATGAAGAATCACGAAAGTTGATAAAGATGATGAGGAAGAGTAAAATGATGAAGAAATGTTTGATTTTCCCATTGCTCAAAATGAAATTGGCTTCAAGTAATATTGACTTTTTTCCTTGTTGTATAAAACTTATCTCAACACAAAAGATATTATTTTATGTCTCAACCTGACAATATTGAAAAAGAAGATGAAAATATTACAATCAAATCTAATAATAATAATAAGGAAAAAAGTATAAAAATCAACACTTTTCCCTTCTTTTCATCATCATCATCATCAGATTATTTTGAATTTTTCTTCTTTTGCTCTACAGATGTTAAAATTCAGATGTTATTTTGTTCATCTTGTGATTCACATTTGAACAATAAGTCAAGGAAAAGTATAATCATTCATCCAAATTGAATTGCTAAAAGGTAAAATAAAAAACTAAAAATCAGTAAGAATTGAACCTTTTGGTGAAAATAAGGAAAAGCTCTTTGCCATTTTACCCAACATTATTAGAAGTGACAAGAGTATCAACACTTGGAATAGACCATGATGTACTTTTGTACATTTAAAGTCATTTTTCGCCTTCAGATAACTTAATCTTTTCAAATGGAAACTTTAATCAACATTTTTGTCTTTTCTCTCTTTTTCAATTTCAATTTTGCCTTCATTAATTTGAATGGTCTGAAAGTGATTAAAGGTGTTCAACTGTGTACTTGTTTGCCTTCCATTTGATCAAAACTCTTTTCAAAACAGTCAGAATTAATTGTTACCTTTGTTTTCCTTTTTGCCTTTTAACAATTATAATTCAGCCAATCTGTTGATTGGTTAAGTTGGATGAAAGTCGATGAAAACAAAAACAGTAAAAGTAAACCTTTTGGGTTATATTATAATAATTATTTGGATTTTGAATGGCCAATTCTAACCATTAATCAACAATACTCATGATCCAAAACTATTAAAAATTGAAAAGACATTATGCTCGATAAATCATTGGTTCAATTAATCATCACTTAAACTTTAATTTTCTGCTAGTTATCAACACGTTTTACTGACAAGAAAAAATGCTCTCTCAATTTTTCTCACGATACAGGTAAAGTAACCCAAAATAGTTTCCGTAAGTGATTCAACTCCTTCATTTCAACATAATTTTTCCTCAAAAGTTACAGACGAAACGCCATAACTGAAAATCGCAGCACATTAAAGAGTTGCTAATTTCTCGCTGTATTCATATCACTAGTGTGATGAAAATTTTCACAAACGCTCACTATCTTTAAACATACTCATGATAATTAATGAGCTGTCAGTAAATGATAAAACATGACCCTTGAAGATGGTCTAGGAAACAATTTGTTTAAAGTGTGAAGTGAGAATCATTACAAAGTAAAGAGACGAAAGGGCAACTCAAAGTTTTACATTGTTATCATTGTTGGGTCAAGAGTTAACTGATTAGCGTAAATAGTAATTAATCTTGATTTTGATTGAAAGTTGAACCTTTTCTTTTAATTCAACATCAATGGAAACTCAGAGGTAGTCAAAAATGAGCAACTCACCAAACCTTTTTTATTTATATTTTAATTAAATTGTCCAAGAAGCAAAATGATGATAAGAAAAGAGAGTGAAAAGGGATTTTGTGAAAACATTTTCCAGCTCATCCAATGCTAATTAAATTTCCTCTTCTGGTTACCTCCTTGTTCAATGCTAATTACATGGTCTTCATTTCACTAGTTTGTAGATAATTGGATGAAAGAATAAAATTTATTATTAAAACTGTTAAATCAGATGGTTAATGAATAATCTTTTGGTAAAAAAAGGAATTACAATTGAAAATTTGTTGAAATGCTAAATGATATCCACAAACAATTATCATTGACCATGGAGTGTAAATAGATAATTGAACATGAACTGTTGTCTAGCATTTGATAAATGTAATTTAAAGTGATTAATTGATTCAATTGTTTGGCCTTTTCGTTTTGTTTTCAATGTTTCAAGTGGAATAAAGTTGATTATTTGAAGAGTTTTGGAAAACTCAGAAAGTAAAATTTTTTCTCTATTTTTCTTCTTCTTTCAACTCAATTTACAACTGAAAATGTTAAAATGTTAAAGTCAAGAGATTTTGAGATTTAAACTTCCGAAACTTCCTCTCATCAATTACATTTCATGTTCAATTCATTTCCTATTTTCCATGGTCTCAATCAGATAAGGTTAAATCATTGATCCAAATGAGTGCAAACTAAATTAACCTTAACCAATTAGTGGCTCATCAGCATGTTATGCTTTGACATTGCATTTGAATGACGAAGAAGAAGAAGAAAACTCTGAAGAAGAAAAATATTGAATTTTAATTCTTTTCCATTATTCATTTGAATAGAATTTCAAAAATTTATGTTAAATAGTTCCATTGAATTAATGATTTTGAAGCGTAAATGTGATTTAAAATGAAATTGAGACAAAAAGCAAAAGTTGTCAGTTGATTGATTTTCAATTGAAACTCGCAACTTTTCCATTCATAAAACATTGATAATGAACTTGAAATGATTATCACTTTGATGAGTAAATATCAATGAATTGAGCAAAATTTTCTTCAACTTTTCACCTTTTCTCGACTTCTTCAGTCAATTGAGAAATTAATGTTTTATTAATGAAATTAGTTGGTTGGTAATAAAATCCATTTCAACTGCAATTTAATAGCAGTTTATTTGGTCGAGTTAGACAGTGAGATAATCAGCTTTTTTTCATCATCAAATGCTTGGAGTAAAATGATAGGCAAAGAAAAAAATTGAAAGAGGAAATGTCTTGGAATAATCAGAAGAAAATCTTAAGTCGATCAATTTCATCTTCTTATAACACAACCAGAATCACCATGATCTCTGGGAAGGAGATGCTAAGGAGAAGAAGAAGAAAAATATTGAGAAAATGTTTTTCTTTGTCTGTAACAATGATAATAAAAAAGTAAACTTACAAAAGGATAAAAAAGATGAAGATAAAGAAACTAAGAATCAGTCAAGTTTCAAAGGTTAAAAGAAGATGAACGGATAAATCACCTTATCGAAATCAGCATCGAGAAGAAATCAAAATTTTCTTCTTCATTCATCTTCTCTAAATAATGTTCATCTTTTTTTTCGAATAAACCTTAACATGATGATTACAGTTTTCATTGTTTCTGCTTGCGTGATATTAAATGCGTTTTTTCCAAAGAGTCTAAAGATGTTGATTACATTTGATTGCTTTAGGCACTGGGAATGTTAATTGTCATTTCAACCTTTAATCTGAATCCTTTTAATTATCTCATCATTCATCAAATGCTTAACTTGCAAATACTTTAAGCTTGATATGCTTATACATTTACTCGTTTCATTTATTAATTGTAAACCAACATTTGCTTTTGTTCATTATTACCATAAAACAACACAAGGGATGAAACAAGTTTCTGTCTTGCAAGTGAAAACACGAGTAAACTCTGTTTCCCTTGATGCTCAATCAACAATGAATTATCTTTTCCTGCTAATAGTTTCATGTATCACCCTCGACCCAGTGTAACAGGTAAAAAAACGTAGAGTTAATACGATTGGTTTAAATGGCTTTGAAGAGTAATAACTTGTGTCATGTAAAACACTGTTAATAATTGCCATCCATTTGAACCCCTCGTCGACTCTTCTCCATCCAGTAAAGGTCTTGCCTTGTAGGATCAAAGTTTATGCCAATTCTGGGTTAACTTTTTATGTTCATTAATTTTGTCAAAATTAATTGTTCTCAGTTGTACTTTAATGCATTCGCGAGTAGGTCAACCTTGCATCTGGATATGTATAGTGTGGACTTTTGAATATTAGGCGCTCTTTATCCGTAATTAGTTCATTTTGGATTGACCCTGCAACTTGATCGAATCCAAAAAAGAACTGGTATTCGTCTTTTTTTACTTTATATTGTTCAACTTTAAAAATGTAAAAATGAAACAAACTTGGTGAATCAATATTATTTTTCAAAATGATGCTCTTGTAAACATGTGAATTAATTGATTAATTATCTCTTTTTTCACTTGACTTGACAATGAATGTGCCGAGTTGCGATGTAAGGCTAATATGGTGAAATTGCTCTCAAGTTATCGATCAAGTAGTTGAATGGATTGTTTTCATTTCATGGCTTTTTTTATTTTTCAGTTTAACCATGAATACAAAGAAGCAAATGAAACTTTACCATTAACTATTTGCGAATTAATTAGATTGAAAATGGCGTGAAAATCGATTGATATTGATGGATGTAAATATTCATTCTTTGTCAACTCGTTATCTTATTGTTCAATTAGCAATCCATTGAAATGTTGATTTTGAATTGCACGCAATTCTTATGAATATTAATAATATTATTCTTGAATTTTGTAAAAGGAGTAAGAACTTTTAATGAGCAAGAAGTGATGTAAAAGATGAATCAAAAGGAAACAATCAATTGATTTACAGTTGAGAGGGTTTACTTTTCTCGGTGGTAACAATGAATTAACTGGATTGTTCATTTGTTTGACTCTTTTCCTGTGTAAAATTTCATTAGTTTGAAAGTCAAATAACTTGAAGAAAGAATCCAATTATTGTAAACTAGGTGACTGTCATCATTCTTCTTCTTCTCTCTATTAGTACTCAATTCATCACTTACTTTTTTCTGCCTTTTTTGCTCTCTAAATAATTGTTAACCGAAGATTCAGAGAAGAAAAAAAAAGAATTTTTTCTCAAAGTTTTGAAGAGATTTCAAATGCGCTGATAAAAACTTTAAAGGCTGCAAGTAGATGTTGCCTTGCCACTTGAAAACTCGTTCAATATTTAGTGCAATTGTTTTTGCTTCACTTTCAACTCGATCATTCAAAGTTTACCTTTTCCACTTTCACCTTCGCCATCTTTACTTTTCATCATTCACAATTCTTTCAAGTTGACACAATTAGATTTAAAGCTTTTCTTCAGCAATGATAATTCAATTGATAACCAAGAGACAAGTTCATTTCTACCTTCAAATTTTGGATGAATTCAACCTTGGATTATTACTATTTAGATTACTATCAATTAATTTCAGCAATTGGTTCAACTTTTCTCAATATTATGTTCGTTTCCAAATTTTCATAAATTGTATTTAAAAACTGCTTCTTTCATCTTTTTTTTCAATTTCAATGTTTGCTATCATCAATGGCCTTAATGAATCCAAAACTCTAGATAAATGCATTAACTTTTTCCAAACTTTTCTTTGCATCAATATTTGATTCTATCAGGCACACTATCAGAATCTCCTGTAAATAAATACTATTGACCACCTACGAAATCATGGCCGTCAAGCTCGAAATCAAGTTACCTTCTCAATTTGTTTCACTATTCGTTGGTTAATTTGTTCAGTCACAGAGTCGTTACATGCACGTTGACAAATATGATGTACACAAATAGATATTTTTACATCCATACATAATATACATGGATGTTGAGCAACATTGAATAACCACCAAATGACAAGAATGTTTCCTTGTTATCAGGATGTCACTCACCAAGTTTGTCTTCCAACTCATCATCATGTTCTTCATCATTCAACTTTTAGTCAAATATATTTCCTTTTCTTCTCTGGTTGCCTCATCACAAGCAACCCTATCAACCATTCAGTTTCACAGTTGCAACAAGATAATCAAAACACACTGAATCAATAAGAATCTTATTATTGAATGAGAAAGTTAAAGGATGGCAAAGGAAAGGCAAGTAGTGCAAAACGAATTGAAAAGGAAATAAAAGGCGAAACAAAAGCAGCAAACATTTTCATTCAGATAGTTTCCAAATTTTCGCCTCAAACTGTAATTAAACATGAATGATAAGTCAAAGTTTTGATGAATTTGAACAGAAGTTGATTTTACCAAGAAACTCAGAGGTGCAAACTAAACAATAATACATCTCATCTTATTGTTTCATTTTTAAACCTCAAATTATTTTTTTCCTCAAAAGATGAAAGAAGCAGAAAAAAAAGTTGATATCAATTCGAGTTGAAATCAAAAGTAAAACTTCTTAAGGCATTTTCAGTATTCCTTTTTTTCTTCATGTTACCAAAAAATAGGAAAAAAAGAAAGCGACTTTGGAAGATGATGAAAGATGAAAAGGGATGAAAAATTGTTGAAGAATATAATATCTATTAAAAGCATCTTATTCGCTCATTTCGTTTCTTTTTTTTTTCTTCCAACAACTTTTTTCTCCAAACTCATTTTCGACTTTTTTTCAGAGTAAATTTTACTATTGAACTCGAGTTTTGATGAAAGAAAACATTTCTTTTGTTCTTACAATTGGACTTTCAAATACAGACCATTAGAAGCATCTAAATCTGTTAAATATCTTTTGCAACTTATTCACTTTGAGAAAATATTTTCTCTGAATAATTCAATTGCTAGTCTCTTCATCATTTAGCTTTTGTCATCTTTCATGTTCAATTTGTGTTTTTGTCTTTCCTTTATCGTCTTAAAGTGAAAACATATTGAAAAGCCAAAAGTAAAATGAACCTTTGAAGCTTCAATCAAGTTGAACAGTTCGAGATCGAGTTCATCATTACTATCATCTTTGCTATCATTTTACTAAGTCAACATGAGTTGTTGAAAAACTCAAAAAGATATCCAAAGTTGGTATCTTGCTTTATCAGTCAACCATAACTTTGGGCTTCTGTAATCAGCATAATAGTGAATCAATTTAAGGTTATTTTTGTTTGAAGGCAGAGTAAAGTAGAGAAGTAAAAACACATTCGTTGACTTATTTATTCGCATTTCAACTTCTCTCTTCATCTTTATCTCCTTTCTTTTCACCATTTTTTCTTCTCTTTTATTATTCGCTGTTTTCATCTTCTCTAGCTTTTCATTTTTGCTTTTTTATTCCAAGGTAAAAGTATCATTAAGCTTGTAGTCTTTTTTTCATTTTCATCCCAAGTTAACTGTAAAACCCATTTTCAAGTTAATGTTACTGTTGTTATTTTCATGATGTTCATCGTGATGATAATGATGATGATAATGATGATGATATTACATTGAAGGAACCTGTCATTGCAAGTAAACAAACCTGACAATGATCTTGTTAAGGTGTGTACATTCAGCGTAAAGATAAATCGAAACAAAACAGTTGAAATTTTTCTCACTTTTCGACACTTTTTGCGTTCGTCAATTTGAGAATATATTTACTGAAGTTTTTTTTTGACCAAAATTTTCATTTCTTTTTTCTCAAAGTCTCAACAAAACTTTGACCAAATGTATTGACAAAGAAATTTAACTGACCATTTACAGAAAGTACAATTTGATGGAATCGTTGGATTGAAATTGAATTTGAAAATGAAAATGAAGCTCTTTGGTTATCTTTGTCACAGCATCAATTGTAAAATGCAAGTTTGAAAAATTGTCTCAACCAATTTATTTCCATACAAATTATTTTCAACATTGAATAAGATGTGAATGACAACAGCTAAGTAACCATAAATCTGGTCTAAATCGGTTGCATGCTAATCGATTTTGATTGAAACAGAATTTTATTTGCAAAATAACAATTTCATGTTTATTGAAACAAAATCAACTGATTTTCAGTTTTCACATTGTCCCATTAGAACGAATAGAACACGTTGATCTAGCCTTTTATGCAGAATTATTCGACAGAATATAAACTCAGAGGAATCGTCTAACCGCAAAGGCTGTAAAAATAGAGATTTACATGAAATTTAGACTCAGTTTTCCGTCAGGTGTCATGAATTTAGAGTTTTATTCAAGTTTGAGTCACCATTTGCATATTAACTAACCTGTGTCTTAAAATTATTGCACGCGATTCAATTTTTTAGCAAATAAAATAGACAAAGAGTTGCGTTAAACATTTTGCATTTAGGGAATTCGCGAAATGTATCTCAGAGTTTCTTCGCTAATTCTAAGCCCGCAGGTCTTATGAACTTATGATCATGTTTGATGGGTCTCGGCTTAATATTGAAAAAAACTAATTGGAATAAAAATATGAAAGATTTTCGAAATACTATCTCAAAGGTCTGATGAAACCCCTTAAAATTAAAGCCCATTTAGCCTCGAAGTATGACTTGGGTTAGAATTTCAGAAAGCTCTGATCCTATGTAAGTTAGTGCAGAAAAAATTTTTCTTTTTTATATTATAAGTTCATTAATTGTTTTTCCCAAGTTCCAATAATTTTTAGGCGATAGTAAAAGCAAACTTGCAACAGTTTTCAGACGAAGCTTATTCAGTTTATAACAAAAAGAGGAAAAGATTTCAACCTGTGTTCGGAATCTGATGCATTCTGTATCAATTCTATTTCTATTCTTGCACAACTTTTGTGATTTACATTTCAAATTCAAATGAAATGAATATTTTTTCCAATCTCAAGTTATGCATAAAAGCCTGACCAAAAAGTGAAAGTCTATGAATATAAACCAAACAAACAATCAATTGCCAAGGCGATCCGATTCATCTTGCCATAATAGCCCTTCAAGGATACCATGATTACAAGACCCAGGGGTCAGCAAGTTACATGGAATAATAGTGAAATTCATTCATCCCTTTATGCACTTTTCATCTCTTTAATTGCACCTGAACCATTGAATTATTGCTCTGATTGTAAACTTTTATGCGCTGAAAAATACATCATTTCACTGTGAATGCTTTCATGATCAATTGCACAGTTGCACAAAAAGTTACATTTGAATGATGGATTCATATTTCATATTTTCTTGTATTTTTTGTCCAGTTTTACAATGAAAACTGAATGCAACACAGTTTCATGAGCAATTTAAATGGATTCAGATGCAATTGCATACAAAATATCAATAACGTTGAGGATAACAATGAGGGCAAACATTGAACGAGAAACATTCATGCAAATCTGATAACACTTTGAATGTCATCAAAATTGTTGATCAATGAAAGATAAAGGAAAGGAAAAGATGAAAATGTTTAATAGTTGAACTCAAAAGGACAGGTGAAATTATTTTGATAAGAATAGGTTATTGTCAATAAATAATGTCCTTTTAGATACTTAAACAATCATAAATGTCACACATTTATGCACTTTTGATAAGATAACATATTAAGCTTTATTAGTTTCTTCTTCTTCTTATCATTGCTGGGATTTTATCTTTAAGATATTTTATATCTTTTGATGCAACTTTTACTTGCAATAATATGATGAATGTAATAATAATGATAATTGCATAATGAGAAGAAGGATTTGTTACCTTTGATTTGGAATACTTGAAATTGCTATTTTCTTTTTATCCAATGAATAAATAAGAATATTCTGTTATCTTTTATCCACTTATCAAGGAATGAGTCAGAGTATGGTTTAACAATAACTTATCAAAACCTGGATCAAGCAATGTAGTTTATACGATAATATTAGCTGGGAAGGAAACAATATTATTTAGAATAAAAAATTTTCCTTTTGCTGCCATATTCGTTTAAATACTTGAACAGTATGCTTTTGTTCAATTAATCAGATTAAACTTTTCTTGAGTGAAAAAATCTGTTGAAATTTTACCTCATGTTAACTTGTTATTCTGAGAAGTCCCAGAATTCCCTGTAAGAATGCCCCAAATTGAATAAAAACTAAAAGTTGTTAGATAAGAATAATCAACTGAGAATCTGATCTTCATCTAATAATTCTTCATATCTTGATTTGAGCTAGCGAACTTTCCGTTTCAAAATTAGCATCTCACTGGAAACGAGTTCAATGACTGATAAATACCTAAGTTCAGCTGGTAAGTAAGATGCTGACTGCGAATAACTTTGCAACTTTAAACTACAATCGGCTCGGGAATCAGAGATTGGTGAATTGGGTGACATTCGATGTGCGTGCAAGTTTATTGAACTCTGTTATGTGAACTTGATTATCCTTTGAAGGTCATTTTCTGAAGTTACATTTTTTCTGAAAAGGTGGCGTCGTTCAAAGTCGCTTACATTCAGCATTCCAAGATAACCTGACTTCTTGGTCAGTCATATCAATATACAATGTAGCAATAAATATCGTGACCCGTTTCGTGTCGATTGTTTGAAAAAATTTCAAGAATTTGAACTTGAAATTCGTTATGTTTTATATTCTGTTGCTCTTTTTAACTGTGAGTTTGAGTTGCTTGAACTCTGATTTGTTTTTAAGTGCTATCCCAAAATTGACAGAAAAAACTATCACTCTTGGAGTAAACAGTGAAGGGAGCAAAAATAAATATCATATTAATAATGCTAATGTTAAATGCTGAGATACGAGTAAAGATAATATAATTTAAAATAATCAGTGAGAAGAAACTCAACAAGAAGATGGAGAAGGCGAAATGATACAGAGTCATGCGTGTTCCATTGTTATTCTACATTATCTATCCTTGGGATAACAGGGAGTGAGAATATTGAGCCTAACAGAATTCTGTTCAATTTTTTGCTTTCTCACATCTTTTTTTGCTTCTCTTCTGTTCATTCCAACAGTTTCCTCAGTGTTCATTTGCTGCTTCAAGTTTTCTCAAGGTAACATTGCATTATTATCACTTTTGTACCAAAGGGAGGTTGAATTGGAAACAAGATAACAAAAACATCAGCAAACTGTTCAACTTCATTATCATCATTTTCATTTTCAATTCCATCACAAATTTGATTGATAAATTGGAAAAAAAACTGTGTTCTCTTCAAAAATAACTTTACACTCCCAGTGTTTGTGTCTATCAGCTCAAAATGGACCTCAAATGAATTTTCTAACAATGTTGACTTGATCAAAGTTTTCAAATGATCAACTACTAAAAGTTAATCTGAATAATTTACAGTTTGTTAATTGTCACTTTTCCATTGAAAAAAATTCAATCGTGAACCAATTAAAGTGATTTACAATTCCATCCAATCGAAATATTTTTTTGCTCGTAAAAAATTGTTGGAGGTGAACAAGCAATTTTTAATTATCGTTTTGATATAAATTGATTTCCAGCAATTGCATTGCAAATGTGAATTTCAAACTTACATCTTTCATCAATAAAGTGTTAATCGGATATCAGTTTATTCACTTCAATTGCCATCAACTTGATCAAGAAAAAGCTCAAGGTAATTTGAATGTAAAAGAGAAATCTTTTCTTTCACAATATTTGATTAAATGATTTCAATTTCAAACTTTCAGGGTGTGAGGGAATAATTTGAATCCCAAATGTCATCATGAAAAATCCAGCAACAAAAAGTAAAAAGAGTTTGGTAAAAATTTGAATTTCATTATTACGTACAAAGCCAACTGTTTACTCAAGGCAGTGCAGTAACAGTTGACTGTGCTGGATCAAGTAGACTCAAGTCAGTCAGGCTCGTATGTAAAAGAAAACAAACTTTACCTTTAAGTCAATTGAATGAAGTTGAACTTTGAACCAAAGTGAATCGTAACCTTTAATGCCTGTAATTTTGCCACATTAAATCAGTTGAATGTTTCAATATATTGATTGGTGAAAAATTTCAGTTAATATCATTTTTTCGTCAAAATCAAAACTCTTGCAGCATCATCATTGATGGACCTGATGATGATCTGACTGTAAACCTGGTCTGAACACAAGTCAAGTTTTGATCCTTTTCCTTGTTATCCCATGAGAATTTTTCAGAATGAAGAAAATGGCAAAAAAGAAAATGCTTTACTACTTTTCTCTCTCTCTCTCTCTCTCTGTCTTTCTCTTGTCTCTTTTTTTGTTGCTCATCAGAATCATCTTCTTAACCGTCCAGAGAGCCTTTCAAGTTCAAATGGACAGATTTGTTTGACAAGCAAGCGGAAGAAGACCAAAGCCAAAATGATGATAATGATCAAAACTATCAACATTATCAACGTTTTGTCTTGCTTCTCATCATCGACCAAATCAACATTTCTGTTAACTTCAACATGTTTATCATCATTTGCCTTCTTTAAGTGTTTTTTTTCCTTCTTACTTGAAATATTAACAAGCAAGTTCAATTTGACCTTACTTGATGTGTTATTATTTTGCTCATACATTTATGTTAGTTTCACTTTTATCTTATCTAAAACTCATCATCTTCTCATGGGAGATTCATTGATATTTATATATACTTTTCAGTGAAATCAACAGAAACTATAGATCCATTTACGGATAACATTCATGATCGACGGTTAAAAAAGTAGTTCTTTCAGCCTTTTTCCATCTAAACATTTCTATTGGAAGAGGAAAACTGATGAAAAGCTGAGGCAATGTACAGTTAATGGTGAAGTTCAATGAATATGCATCATGCTGTTTCATGTGCTTGTGATGAAAAACAAAAGGATAAAATAAATAGCAAAGAAAAATATATTTATTTCCATTGTTCATCAGCATTATGAGAATGTTGCTTATGAAATTTTCGCAACGATTTTACTGCCAATGGAATTCTCAGTAAAAGAATTGAACAGAAATGAAAATTTTTCGCACTTTGCCATTGTTTCGCCAACATTTAAATGTGTTTCACTTTTGGATGAAAGTTAGCAAACAAGATTTAGATTGATGATTCTTTGTGCCTTTACATTTCTGCTAAGGTCAACCTTTTGGCTGTGAAATTTTATTGCTGATTCAGATTCAATGTTTCACTCAATTGGCCAAACCTTTCATCTGTCAAGTTGAATGTCAAAAGTCAATGATTTTGACAAATACAGTCAACCTTGAATTGTTTTCACAATTAATTTAATTTCCACTGTTCAATCTTCCAACCATTGAAACATGATCGATTCATTTCTCCACTCAATCATCTTGATATAATTTATTCATAATTCAATAATGATCAGAATGATTTGTTGACTAAATAATGTGACAAACTAGTTAACAAGCAAAACGTAGGAATAACTTTTTTAGCTTAACCTTTTCTCGCTCATAAACATTCAATGGAAATGAAACCAAATTGGAAATGATCAATATTCATATTCCATTTGTTCGATTATTACTCCAAAAAAAATACAATATTATTCAACTAATATTGAGATCTAAAACATAGCTGGATAACTTGTCAGCCTGAAGGATAAAAATGTTAGAATCAAAAAGAGATAAGCCATGGCGATTCAAAGTTACTCTTTTATCTGATCTCCGATTAGTAATTTAAGCTCATTTGCTGAATCCGAACGTTTTGATAGTGCTTTTTCAACGTCACTATTGAAAAATGCTCCAGTTTACTCATTGTTCGGTTATATTCAAGTTATTTTAGAAAATTTGATTTCGCTGTTGATTAGCAACGATTATTGACGCATGTGTTCAGATTATTTGTAAACATGTTAATCTGGATGTTGGCAAAAATCGAGTTTTGGTGAATAAAATTTGCAATGTTATATGGCAGTGAAATAATTTCAGTGAAATGAAAGATATTAATTGAGGTTACGAATGATGACGATGATGATGAGTGTAGAATGTAGAGGAAAAGGAATGGGAAAATATGATCTAATGATGGAGCAAAGTAAATGGTTATTTGGTTGGGTTAATGGTGAATTAAGATGTTAGTTTTGTTGCCTGAAACAGACAAAAAACAAAAAGTTGATCATCAAATTCATTGTCTTTTTCATGGTATAAATGTAATGATTATTTGATTTTCAAGATAATTCATTCTAAACTTTACAGGGAAAATGTAGTGTAGGAAAGAGGGTGCAAAGTTGCAGGATGAAAATGAATAAGTGGAAAAGTTGTTAATAAATTGTATTTGAACAATCAAATGAACTGAACTTGGTTTGCCTTTAACTTTGTTCTTCTCTGCTTTTTCACTTCTTACATCAATTTACGAGTAAAACACTGGAAAACATTGACGTTTAATGATCAGGTTAACAGTGTTGTAATGATACTTGGTAAAGTCGAAATGATTGGGAAAGCGAAGAGAAAAAAAATGTGGAACAAAATTTATATATTCTGTTAGAGATTCGAGTGAAAAAAGGTCATTCAAGTTGTCAATTGGTGTATCATTATGATAAAGGTCAATCATGATTATGATTCAGTCGAGTTTCTCTTGTTTCAACATTAATTTCAAGTAATGTTTCAACTGGCAATCACTTCACTAACATAACAGTTGAAAACATGAAACTTTTTTATCTCTTTACGGATCAAACAAGATCACTCCAATGACTTTTAATCGATTAATCAACTTTTATAAGCAGATCATGATTTTTCGTTTAGTTGATCAGGACATTTCCAATTCAGGCCATTTTACAATCAGACAGTTCTGCTACTGTTAATCAACCTTTTTGTAATAAGATTTTGGGATTTTCTATGTACGACTTTTGTAATATCTCCCACGAAACACCAAACATCAAACATAACGCTCAGATAACTTGTTATCATTTTGCAAGTTAAGAAAGTGTTAAGAATCGCGAAAACTGTAGACACATGATAAACAATTGTTGTCCAAATCTTGATATTTTAAAATTCTTCCATCACTCAATCATTGATCACCCATCAACCATCAATCCACCAGCCTATCACCTCATCAGTCTTCCACCAATCAGTAATCGGCCCATAATACAGTGTTTTTAAATTGATTGTTCGGTTAAACTAGAAACAGAACCCAAATCCACAAAATGAAAACCCGATCCGATTAACCCTCACTTGAGTTAATCTTTTTTCCTCAAAAACAAAACACGATTCCAGAGGAAGAGAAAGCACTTTTAGTCGATGAAAATACCTTGACATTCGGTCACTTTCAAGTTGCTTTTGCTCGTGTTTGTTTCTACTTTTTTCTGCTTTTGTCGAAATGTCTCGAACCAACAACAAGATTTCAAATGATCTTTTCTCAATCCAATTGAAAATATGTTTAATCAACTTAAACATTATGTCAAACAATATCGACCAGAAAATGCTAGTTCGGTTTTTGAAGGGGTAGAATTGGCTTCTCAAGCTATATCAGAAATTGATTGCCAAAATTACTACAACAATATGATGAAGTATATTCCTTTGTGTTTGAGCAAAACTCATATTGACAATTAAAGGTTTTTCAAATATTTCGTATTTTCATCGACTAAAAGTGCTTTCTCTTCCTCTGGAATCGTGTTTTGTTTTTGAGGAAAAAAGATTAACTCAAGTGAGGGTTAATCGGATCGGGTTTTCATTTTGTGGATTTGGGTTCTGTTTCTAGTTTAACCGAACAATCAATTTAAAAACCCTGTTATTATTATATTTAACTAAAATTTTCTTAGCTTCCGTTGAGAAAAACATTTTTATGACTTTCACACTTTTCTTAATCCAAAAATCTACTTAATCGCACCAATCTCTTCTCCCGGATCTATTCTCAGGCAATGACCAATTAATTTCATTTCCGTTCGTTGTACCCCCTTTTTGAACTTTCGTACGACACATGTTACTTCGTAATTTTCCCCTATTTAGAATGTATCCGGTCAATACAATTTTTAACCGAGATTTTCGGTTAATCTTGGTTAATCTGAGTTAAAAAAGTAACTCTTTTTTTAACTCAATTTAGCGACATTAGCTTTCACGCCATCTATTGTTTTAAAGCTTGAAACCCTTCCATTTGTTTACCTCTTTTCAACGTGCGTACATGATTTTCACTGTTTTTTGACAAATTGAGTTGATTTGATTTTTTTCTGTTTTTTTATAATTGAGTCACATTAGTTGTGAGAGCCGAACTTCAAAAACAAGAGGTTTCACCTCTTTTAGTAGTGCCTTTTGAGGCTGAAAAGTTTCTTAAAAGTGACATTAAAATTAAAACAACTTGTACTTGACCGTGCTTTCAACCTAGGTTTGAGTTACTTTAAAATTTATGAAGGATTTACTGGCAGAAAAGGCGTAGAAATTTTTGTAAATCGTTTCGACTTTTGTTTTTTAAAATTCAACAGAATTAAACAACAAAATTTTCATTCATTTTTAAATAAAAAACTAATTAATTGAATTGATTTGATTTTCAAAGACAAGCATCACTTTCATTCATAAAAACGTGTTTAATTGCCTTTTAATGCGCATGATGGTAAAACTAACCAGATCATCACCGGACACTTTAATTTCTTATCTTTCAAATTTTTCTCACCTACATCAATCTTGTAACCAAGATTAACCAACATTTTTTTCCTTGACCGGATACACCCTTAAAGCCGCACTGACCAATTCAAGTCAGAGTTTCACTAACCTTCAACCTGTAAATATTATTTTTTTGATTTCAATTATACTTTGCTTTTTGCTTTACACTAAGTTTACACTTGTGTTGTGTTTCCATCCTTTCTTTTCGTTTAAGCATTTTATTTTCGCGATTTTAGGACAACAACAATGAAAACGAATGAAAATTTCTGTAAGTTGTACATTATTGCAATGATAGATTGCAGAGCTGTAAGTGTTCATTTTGGACATAAAGACCAACTTGATTGCTCCATTTTATGCTAAAAGAATTCATCAAATGAATGAAAAATTTCTAGAAAATTGCACTTCGAGAATTTTGCAAATTTTAAGGAATATCGTGATTAGTAAATCCAAGCAAATTTATTCGGATGAATTATGGACTATTTTGAGTGAAAGAGGACAACAGAGTAACTCAAAGCTCAGCTCTTCTGGCATTTGGAATGTAATTCATTTCTATTGGAATGAAAAGTCGAATAGCGTTCAAAGAATTGTTCAACAAATTCACTGAGAACTCGCATAGCACAAATTTTACAAGAATTTTGAGTAATTTTGTCCATTTTTCATTCTTTCTTAATTTGCATATTTTTCAAGTTTCAAACTTTGAATGTTGACTTTGTTGGACTAAAGACTTAGCTCTTGAACATCATCAAGATTTTTCAATACAAAAACACGAAACTTTTTAAGTTTACTTTTCTACTCTCAAACGTGCCTAACTGAACGAATAGATTAAATTCATTAAACTCCTGAACTTTGCATAAATGTTGTCATTTGAAAATCGTTAGACTAAATGAAAACTGAGAGCAAACATAATTACAGATGTTCAAATGATGACAACATTCAATTAAGATTCATTAGAATTTAATGTTGCAAGTAATTTGACTCTAATTTTTCATTTAATAATGTTTCTTGATATTAATTTTGAGCGATTCCATCTCATTATGTTGATGGAAAAGTGATATTTTACTTATTTGCACAGTTTTTGTACCATTTTGTTTCACTTTTGTTGTTGATTAAACAAAGGAAAAGGTTACTTGTTAATGTCTATTCGTAGTTGAAAAGTACACAGAAACAAATGAAATGAAATTTCTGTCAACAATTTTGATTCTTTTTCGTTTTTTTTCATGTTGTACTTTTATTTAGTTCATTTAGATCTCTTTTCTGTTTCAATTTTGAAGAAAACTGTTCGGTTTCCAAGGAAATGAAAAAAATACTCGGAAAGTTTTGTTTCAATTCAATATCAATAAAATATTTCATTTTTTCCATTCTAACTTGCTAAGCAATCGATTGAAGCGACAACCGATACGAGAAAAATGTTTAGAATTGAAATTCGATAACAAGAGTTAATTATCAGTCAATGTTGATTCATAAAGTGATGAACAATATGTAAACATTGAATTAGAAAATTTGTTTACAGAAGAAAATTAGTGTGAAAATTTTGCATCATTTTTGTCTTCTTTCCTGGTTGTTCTCAGTAATTTGAATAATTTGAAAAATTCTTGAGCTGAAGCTGATAAACAGCAAATACTGAATCAAGATGAACTTCTAAATATTAGTGTTAGTATTAGTATCAGTTTAATGTTAGCAGCAGAAGATTGAGATTTATTGAATTTCACTTGAATCTTTTTTCATTTTGAATGAACCATCAATCTCAAAAAAATTAACACTGATTAACTGGGCTAATTAGTTCATTAGGCTTAGCAGCAGCAATCAAAACCTTAACCACAGCCTTGAGTTGAGACTCGAACTTGATTCAAAACGAAATCAAAAATTTTCTCACTCCAGGATAATCTTTCATTCCAGTTATAATTGATAGTTTTAACGAGAAAAGGAAAGGAAATGAAGACAGAAATGGCAACGAAATTGGATACGAAACAATGTCCTCATGAGAATATTATTAATCTAATTGTTCTCTTCGTTTTTTCCTCTTTTATCCTCTTTAAAGTTTCATTCATCTCTTCTGTTTATTCAAATAATTTTATTTACTTGAAACCTTTTCTTATCCCGAATTGAATCTTTCGGGAAACTCAATCATTTCAAAAAAAAAACTAACTGTAAATACACAAGAAACAAAACAAAAAAGTCTCAAAACGAAAAGAAAAACAGAGAAAAAAGAATTGATCCAAACAAGTGGAAACATTTCAGTTTACATTTATAATAACATGCGAATTAAAGGAGCTAAAAAAAGTAAAAATGAGAGGAAAAAAGTTCGAAACCAAATTTAATTGTACTTTTTTACTCATCACTTTTGCTTTTGCAAACTTATAACAATAATGCATTTTAAGAGGATAACATTAACTATTGCAAACAAGAGGATCCAAGTAAAGCAACAAATAATAAAATAACCATTAAGAAAGTACTGAACGGTTAATGTTTCGACTTCAATTCTCATAATGTTAGAGTCACAGGACAGGCTAAGGATAAAGACATGAACGCATGGGAAGGTAGCTGGGCTTTGGATCTGCACAAATGTTACATTAGTTTAAAGACTTTAACCGCAAAGATTCATGATGATAAGAGAAACAAGCAAATGGCTTGCAGTTATAATCACGAGATGAAATATTATCACTCCCAGTCTTTATGCTAATGGCGAGAATGCCAGGAGTGTTGGAATAATTTCTTATTAAATTGATAATTCAGTCTCTTCTTTATTCGTGTGTTTTTTTGTCCTTTTCAACGTTTCTTTTTTTCCCTCTTCCTCTGTCACCTGTCTAATTGTATGATAATAAGTTTTTTTGAGGGCAAAAAAGTGCGACTTAAAGTGTTAATAATATGCATATGAAGATGATGGAGTAAAAAAGGATAAAGAAAATTATAATATGAATCTCCCATTAGAATTGATAGCGTATTATTATAATGGAAAATTTAGGTCCTTTTCTTGTTTCAAAAGCTCTTTTTTTGGCTCATTTCATCATTTTGTTCATTTGTTTTTGTTTCCTTTAGAATTGCCTATCTGTAACAACAATCAACTGGGAGTGAATGCTTTGTTTTTGATGGGCGTAATTTGAGCAGCTTTTTTGAATTGTTGATCAAATTTGTCTTGTTGAATTTATTTTGCAGCAATTTATTGTTTGTTGAAGGACACCATTTAGGAAATGAAGGTTTGGCAGGAAAAGGCGCTTAAATTTTGCTTTAATAACCGGGTTCAAGTTTATGTGGATTGCGAAGTTTCAAAAGTGAACAGCTTTTTGCAATGTTAAAGAAATTGTCTGTTCGGTTTGGAAAAATCTTGGTTAAAGCAATTGAACTCTGTAGAAGGTTAATTGAAAATATGTTGCTTGAAATTGAAACAAAATTTACTCATTAAAGATGCTTTTAGTATTATCTAATAAAGTGTTCAGAGTTGTAAATTAATCTAATGATCAACTCTCAATTTGGGCAACAAAGTCAATTAACAAATCTAGTAAATGAACTTAAAGAAAGTTGACGTACAAAAGGATCCACTGCACTATTTGTGCAGTTGTTTCGAGCCCAATTTGATGTCTCAATGATGATACTGGAATAACCCGGTGTGGATGATGGGCTTAGCCTTGTGTCAAATGCATAAATAAACTGTTTATCATTAGGCAGACTCGAGTCTTCATAAGAAGATATATTAATATTTGCTGCGAAGAAGCTACGAATATGATGAAGTTTCATCTCAAAATCACTTTGATAATATGTTTTGTCGAATCTATTATTTGTCGATAATCGTGAACCAATGGATTTGGAAAAATTGAGCAACGAAAGGCTAGAGTTTGTAGAGGTTGATACAAATCGGTTGCTAACATTCGAGTGAATTTCATTTTCGAGAAATAGTCAGTTCGATTTGCAATGTCTGTATATCTCATCTCGATGATTATCCTCTAAATTGAGCTCAATAGTGCTCTAGAAACGAAATAAACTGACTTCATTAATGGATAACCCGTCAAACATTTGAAAGTTTGCAGTTTGGTTAAATTTGAGCTAAAATAAACATCAATAAATCGTCGTTTCTTTGTATTTAGGTTTGAAGTCGAATCGACTTGAAAAGAGCAAAAATGGTTGAAAAGAAATGGATTTTTGTTTCTTTGCAACTTTTTTTGTGATCATTTCTGGTTACAAAAGTTTGAATGAAAACAATGTTCCCAGACAAATCGTTTTGCACTGTTTATATATTTTCCTTGACAATCATGATGATGCTTATTTTTACAGCTAATATTCACTTTGGGATAAAAAATGAGCCTTTATTATTATCATCATTACTATTTAATCTAATAGAACTCAATATTCACTGTTCATTAGTTCCTTGGGAATACAATTCATAGCCATCAATTGTTCAACCTTTTTCTTGCTCACTTAATCTGCTTCCACTGTGTTTACCTTTTTTCACAAGATCAATCAACAGTCATTCAAATGATGATTATTCAGCTGTTAATGCTCTGGTCAGTTGAATATTAATTATTGATACATTGAATCGAGTTGAATGATAAAATCCAAATTCATCACAAACCAAAGAGTCAATCAAATACTCAATCCAACTCGACTTAGAACAAAGTTGATTCTCATTTTCAGATCGTTGAACTTCTCAATATTTTCATAGCAATTGATAGCGAATTTAAAAGATAATTAATCAAATGTTTATTATTTTGTGACAATGAAAAGCAGTTGATTCTCGTCCTGCAATGTTGGAACCAGTGGAAAACAATAGAGGCTTACGGAAGAAAAGATTGTTTGCTACCATGAAACATGAGATGAAATGAGTTCTCACTTGATCAGGCTCATCATTAAACACATGAGAATGTTTGTATCGACAAAAAGTACACAATAAAGATGATCTAAACAAGAGTACAAAATTGAACAGCAAAAGAGGATGAACAAGATGAAAGGCATGATGAAGAGAAAGAAACGTTATTCTTGCAAGATTAAGGTCTTTATAGATGGTGGTTGAATAAAAGAATAATAAACCAATGATTGATTGATTTATTGTTGATTAAATGGGAAACATTGTTTGAAGAATGGTAAGAGAAGAAGAAGAGGAAAAAAGAATGTGGAAACACACAGAAGAAAAAAACAAGTAAAAAATATTTTCCACAAAAAATAAGATTCTTGGCAAAATACAATATTCAATTGTAATGGGATGAATAAATAATGTTCAAGTGAATAATTCAATGTTCAAATGAAAAGCTTTTTTGTTGCTTTTTCAATAAAATAGTCTACAATGGCATGTAATTAGTAAAGGCTAGTAAAAATAACTCAAATGAAATATTTACTTCAAATAATGTTTCATGATAATAACTTATTTCACCAAATTATCAAGACAATATTAGCAGCTTTGGTTAAACTTTTTTTTCCGTCAACAGCTAAACTGGGCTTTTCTTCAATTCAAGATCATTCAAGGTTCCATCAAATGATCTGATTGAGCTGTACACATGAATATTCGCATCTAACTTGTAGTTTAACTCGAATCAACCTTCACTCGTTTCTTTTGGATTATTTCATTGGACAATTTGATAAAAATGCCAAAATCTTTGCTGTTTGACTTTCAGATTATGGCTTTAGTTTTGGCACAAAAGCTGAAATGATTTGCATTCAGTGAAATCTTGCATTTAATCTGATTCTTGATAATTCTCGTCAACTAAAAACTAAAGTTATATCTTTCAATCTTTAGCTTGGCTGTCTTAAGATGAAATTAAATTTTCAAAGTTACTAAATCCATTTCATTCCTTTTCTGGTCCATTGATTCCTTAAAAGATACATTAAACAGCGAAATAAAGTTATTGGTTTAATTTCAATCTTTCACTTTTCCCTTCAATTATCCAATTTGCCCACTTCATGTGTTTTTGTATCAGTTAACTTTAAGTGCTGCAGTCTTTTGTGTAAAACTCTTGTAATTTTAAAATCGATTTATAAGGTTTACTGTTCACAGTTTATCCATAATTATATCTGAAATTTGTCATCGAACATTCCAAAGTGAAAAACTTTTAGAATGAGACTCACACTTAACACAAGTCGATCTCACATAGATTTGTATTTCAATCATTTTCTGCTATTCCAGCATTAGTTAGAATAGGTTTTGAACATTCATTTTAATCTCTTCATAAGTTCAAGAAGTTTCCTCAAAAGTGAAAGGCCAAAATCAATTGGAATGAGTTTATTTGAAGGAATAAATTTTGCCAAATAATTGCACCATTGTTCTAAGTATTAACAAAATTTTCGCTCTAAATCGCAGATTCAGTTATCATTTTGCAACAATGAAATTTTCTGTTTGTTACTGTTTCTCTAATACTTTTCACAGGTAATCGCATATCCCAAGAATATGATTAATTCACCGATTTTGGTTTATATCAAAATCTAGTAAAACAAAATGCTACCTCAAGATATTATCATTTTTCGACTTTTCCCAAATCGAAGATCACATCGAAGATTATCCGAATAAATTGGAATGATTTTCCTCTTTTCTTTTTAGATTTAACTCAACTTTACTTTCAACTCAGTCTTTTACAATGTTAAAAAGGACTGGAAAGTTGAAGTGAAATGAGAAAAGGTAGACTGGAGAAAGTGTTTGATCTAGGCTTATTAATACTTGTTTGAGACTCTCAACGATTGAAAGATTGATCATTAAAAGTCGATCAATAAATGTTGACCATTTATTTTTATCTTTTCCTCTCAAGTAACTTTCAAAGTGACGATGGTTCAAGTTTGTTACAATGTTTCGAGTTGAACAAAAACTGTTTCAAATTGTATTCTCATTGAATCTCCAGATAATAACCAGAATAGTGAAACATTTTTCCCTTTTCAAGTTGAATGTAAAAAAGGGTTAAACGTAATGAAATTAAATTTAACCTTTGTGCGCTTTGCTTAAAAGATTAACATTGAGTTTGAAAGTTTTCCCAGTCAAACTGATCACAATCAGCTTCTATTAATTATGATATAATGAACAAAGTAACGTTGAATTTGCATTCAACTCTTTACGCTGTTTCATCTTGAAGCTTATTGTTTTCAGTGTTGATTAACATTAATTAATCTTAATTTATTCAACAATCTAATCTTACCATGAAAAGGGAATCAAAATGTTATGATAATTTAATAAGCATCATTTTCCAGTGTAAATTAATATTCTTTGACCAAAGTAGATGGAATTAAATTGTGAGAGAAAATTGCAATTTCGTTTCATGATAATTTCAAACTTGCATTTGAGAAATTCATTCAAACTGTCAACTAAAAAATGAAATGAATGGTAAAATAATTTTTATTAAAGTCATTTTTCATCAGAAAATGTACATTCACTTGACTTATGACAAGGTTAAACTCAATTTAGATTTTTTTATGGCAAGAAGTGCCATGTGTTTCTAACCCGAAGGTTCAACTCAGAACATAACTCCGAAAAGTATTTCTGCTACAGAAAACTGATTTTATTCTCTGAAGAAACAACGTCGAATCAACTGATAGAATATCTTTTGGAAATGGTTACTTTCGTTTGACAAACTGTACAATTATAACCGTTGTTGATATTCAAGGTTTCCGAATGGAATTTTAATGATGTTTCCAGCACCGGGTTATTAGCTTAGAATCGTGAAAGCAATTCAAGTCGAATAGCTGAAAGAAAATGAAGACTTAGCAGCTTCAGAAATTTGCAATTACAGATTTTCGAATGATTTAGTTTATCCAGAATTTCCCTTGCTGGTTGGACTTTACGACACTGGAAGATGATGAAACGTGAAGAGTCACATAGCCTTAAACAGCACTGTTGCCGAGATGAAGTTTTGTCTTTAAAAGTCATAGCAAGATGTTTGCGATGCATGCATGCAACATCGTTTCGTCAGAAGAGCATTTGCTTCCTTGCTTTCGACTGTGGTTTCATCGTTTGACTAAAAAGTGAAGTGAGAAAATCTTGTTTAAAATCTTTATGAAGAGAAGCAAAAAACATCGAGATCATTGAAAACTTGCAGATTGATGTAGATTTGATGGTAAACTTTTGATACAAAGTTCCCTTTGAAGTTTTTTTCTGCTTCCATGAGATTCTTTATCAATTTATTATTAAAGACTCAAAACAGTTTTGCAATTGATTATTTGCTGGATCCATGGAAGGAAACAAGAGAGGTAAAGGGTTACATGCATAAAGAGTTGAGAAGTTGTTTTTAAAGGTTGTTACGAGAATTGATAATGAGAAAATCATCAATGTTTATAAGAATTGATGATAAGAGAAGAAAAGGGGGAAAAAGTAGAGAGACCAGAATCTGTTTCATTTCCTCAATTCCCAGAAGGATTCAAGTGAAAGTAAAGGATTGAGATGTTCTGTTGGTTGATCAAGATGTTAACCTAATAAGCTTATTGATTCCAATGTTGAAACCAAAACTATTGCCAAAAATATTTCCTTATTACATTATCAGTGAATTGGAGTGAAAATTATCTCTATAAAAGTTAATTGTTTCTCATTGTTAAATCCTGTTCATTTGTTGGTTTACCAAGTGTTCACCAAAAACAATCAACTGGCGACATAAAAGAGTCAAATGTGCTTAAATTGTCTGTTGATAAACAAATTGTTTTTAATCAAACTGGCAGCAATAAAAAGCATTCCCATAAATTGTCACCAATAAAACGAAAGACAATTTGTAAAGAATCATTATTTAGAGTTGATTAAATTTCGCCATTTCGATGGAACAAAATTTGACCAAAAAATTTTGCAAACTTTCATTTGAAAATATTCATGATCCATGTGCATCTTGATGCATTTTATTGATCACATGTATTGACTCTTCGATGAGAAAAGATTGAAAGTCTCGTGATTTGTACCAACATGTTTCAGGTCATTCCAGCTGCTATAAATGTGTGTTGAAAGGGAAACAAGTTGAGAGTCAATTTTATTGCAATCAATTGATTTTGTGGTTCCAATTGCAACTTGGTAATTAACTTTGACAACCTGTTAACGGTAATAAAAACTGTCTCAATCAAGTTGAACGATGGGTTAATAAAAAAAGCTTTGAATAAAAGTTGATGAGACAATTTGTTTCATTGAGCTTCCAAGTTGATCTAACGGTTGAGCAAAGGAAATGTAAATGTGTCTTTAGAGTTTTGTGTTTATAATTAAATGGAAATTTTGAGATTTTTTTCCCTCTTCTTTTCTTTCGAAAAAATGAAATTGAATTTGTTGAATCAAACATTTTACTCGCCAAATTTACTCTATTTACTCAATTAAATTTAACCCTATTTTTGTTTACTCTCACAGGTTTACTTTGCTTTTGGTTTCAAAATTTCAATCTTTTTCTTGTTCCATCAAATTGGAAAAGGAAAAGGCGTAAAATAATTGGTGAACAAAGTGGGTGAAGTTGAGTTGATATATTGCTGTGAGAGTGAAAATTGTGAGTGAAAGGGTGAGAGGAAGAGTGAAGGAGGAGGAGGAGGAGGAAGGGAGAAAGTAAAAGTGGAATTGGAAAGGGAAGAAAAGCCGAAAAGAAAAAGGAAAAAGAAGACGAAAACGAAACACAAAACGATTCCTTTTTTCATGGGCAATGATTCTTCGATTTCTCTCCTTGATATTTTGCTATGATATATCATACAAGATTGGTAAGTATCAGTTAACAGCCATTTTTTCACGTCTTGCCACTTTTTCCTTTCTTTTTCATTCCTTGATCAGCTTGTTCATCTCACCCTCTTTTGCACTCAAAAAACTCTGACAATCAATTTCTTTTACTCCCAATTTTCACTCCCTGTGATGACTTTTTTTTCTCCTCTTCTCATCTTCAAAATCTTTTTCTCAGTTTTTTGCACTCTTTCTCTTTCAATGCAATTCCAAGATTCATCTTTTCACAATTCTTGCTATTCCACTTTCACTAGCATCTCAACAATGTCTTTTGTTAGCTTTTTTTTACGTTCTTCAACCCTCAAGATACCACAATATTATCACTATTTTTATAGTCATATTGAGATGGAATGAAAGATTGTATTCAAGTTGATATACAGATGATAATGAGTTTCAAGCAAATTGGTTGCAATATTTCACAGCTCAACAAATGGAAATCATTCACCATTCAATTATCATCAATCCAATTCAACTTTATTCTGTACATATTTATTCAACCTATCAGGTTGAATTGGGAAGACACAAGAAATTGCAAATTTCTATTTTTTGCCAGATTCTTTTTCAATTTACAATTCAGACACTTTGACATTTACTTTCTTCAATCAGAACTTTTTTAAATTATTCATTTTAAGATCATTCACCAAACTGACTCAAGTTCATTCGATTGCTTTTTAATGATTTCAACTCAAAACACATCACAAAATAACACCGATAGTACATTCTTTTGCATAAAACGAAATTGATTGTTGTCCCTTATGACCTTAAATGAGGCCGGAATGCTTATATATTCAACTCTTGGGTTTTCTCAAAAGTGGCTTAGAAGCTCGATGTTTCAGAGGCAAGCATGATCAAGTGATACTGTCACACAGTTAAAATGTTTTTCAACACAACTAATTAAATGTTCATTTTTTCACTCTTATTCTCATGTCAATTATCTGCTTTACTGGAATTTATTCATCCTGATATTTGAATGTTTCTGGGTTTAGTTTTATCTCAATATGTTGCCACTTTAGGTGGAATCGTTGCCTTCTCATGTAACGTCTCCGGTTGGGGTGACGATACTGTTAGCTTAATGTTGTTTTACAAGGATGGACTTAAAGTGCCTTTTTACAGTCTTGATGCTCGTGAAGTGCCCTTTCTACAAGCCAAAAGGTTCGGTAATGATAGCCGAATGTACCTCAATGAGACAACCTCACCGCCTTCCCTTATCATTGAGTCTGTAAAGATGGAAGATGAAGGCGAATATCGGTGTAGAGTTGATTTTAGAGATGATAAAACTCGAAATTCGCTATTTTCACTTAAAGTTGTTCGTAAGTACATCAAACATTTTTTTCTCTCCTCTTTTCACACCTAAACAATCAATAATCAAACATTTGAATGTTGGGCCAGTTAACAAAGTCGAATAAAAGTTGAACTTTTCACTTGAAATGAAATTGTAGTTCAACAATTTAACCTTGCATGTTAAGTGAATCAAGTAAAAAAGCTGATCAATTGTCCTATTGGTTCATGCATTTGCTACGTTCAATGAAAGTAAAGATCAAATTGATATTAATGGTTTTCTCGAGTAAAATTTAAACTTTTCACCACTTCAACTGTATACTTTTCAGAATACAATGTTAATATTGATATTGGAATGATGAGAAAACCGAAATGGATTCAAGTAAAAGTTTATTTATTGTTGACACTGTCAAATAGTCAATGTAAATATCAGTACAGTTGGAAAATAAGCTCAAATACTAGAGTTAAATGTAAAAGCAGAAAATTCAATTCTTGAACAGATGGAATGAAGAGAAAACAAAAATTTAAAATTGAAACTGAACCAAGTACAATTCAAGTTGCGTCCTTGACACTTTACCTCCAATAGTTTACTTTTCAGGCAACAAAGAAGTATAAAGTTGATCAAGCTTGTTGCTACAAAATAAACAAACAATAAAGATATTTGGTCACTTTGAGCATCGCGTGTATAAACGATCAAATCAAATTAAAGATTTCACTCCACTGTAGTCGTGTGAACAGCATAAAGTTGACTGGAAAGAGCTGCAGGTCTGCATTGATCAAAGCCTCACAACATGCTTGGATGTTTCCTCAAAAGTAACCGACTTGTGACTTGAAGACTATAAATGAATTGCAATGTTCAAGAAACAGTTGCAATCTATTATTGATACAAGTAATATTTACAAGTTTTTCCATAAATTTTGAAAGATTTTCATGAGTTTTTTAGAAAAATTGAGAATCGCTGTTTTATTAATACATGAGTAACACATAAAATCTATCATTTTTAAATTAGACTTTACTCAATATGGACTTTTTGCTGAAAATTACGATTTAATGATGATTGCTTTTCCAGCGAAAGTTGTCAGTATTTGATCTTAATCTTTGTTAGAATTGCTACTTTCTTCAAGTCTGAAGAATCGAACTGAGATTATAAGACAAATAATGTGAATAATCTCGAAGCTCGAAATTTTCTCATTTCCAATCAAAAGGTTTTTGAAGATGAGAGTTGTATGGTATTGGAATCAACTTTAGTTAAGAAAGGTAAAGATGATGATTGGATTAGACTTTGAATACTGTAAGTTAAAAGCAAAGGTGAAACTCAATCCCTGACAAGGCTACATGTTAGGCTTATTTAATCCTGTTTAAGGTGACGTTGACTGCTGAGCGTCTAGTAGATCAGGATTACTTTAAAAGTTGCGGTTGAAAATTAAATCTCACCAGATATTCATATCAGAATTTTCGTTAAAGACAAAAAATTGATTAAAATGGGAAACTGTCTTGATGGCAAAGAGTATAACGCTACTACTCTTTGCTTCATGGTAACTATAATAATCTCCTTGAGCCAGACTTGGTTGTTTTTTAGGCAACAACCAATATTTTTTCTTCTTTTCAACATTCCCATTGTCTATCCAAAGTGTTGTAACTAGTTACTAAACAACGAATAATAAACATTTATCGATAATTAAAGGTTACACTTTTTCATGGTAAATGTTAATTAAATCTAATCAACCTTTTCAGATGGGTTCTGTCTAAGAGCAGACTAAAATGGGAAATTCAGTTTTTCAATTGAAAGATGAGCAGATGCTCAATCTATGATTAAAGTTTTTGGAATCAAATTTACTCCCAGTCTGCCTTGTTTCAATTTAACTTTTAATCAGTTCAATTGTTGAAATATAGAGAATAGAAAAAGCAAAAAATTTTTAACTAAAAGCTAACGATTAAAATCGTAATGAAACAACCCTAATATAAGGCAAAAAAGTGTACGAAATTTCATTCTCTGATTACAAATATTCATTAACTCATTAAATTTTTCATCATTCAATGAACAAGCAAATGCATCTTTTAGCAAAACGATCAAAATCCAGACTTGAATCTCTTTCTAATTAAATAAGAAGAGCCCTGAAGAGCGACTGAAACTTGGTTCATTAGATATCTTATTAATTGTCATTTGATTGATGATGGCGCTAATCGAACTTAATTGTTCAAATGGAAATAAATTATTGATCGTTTTTACTTCAATTGTTTCATTTTAGCAATAATTGAATTTGTTAATGATTTTGCTTCTAAACATTTGTTTGTTTTAATGATGCAGATAAGCCTAAAGTTTCAGTAAACCTTGGTGCCAATTTGAATGCGCAAAATATCAGAGAAGGAATCGATGTAATCCTGGAATGTAATGTAACTGCTAATCCGCCAGTTTTTGAGATAACCTGGACTTTCAATGATAAGCCCGTCATCAGTAATCTTTCTGATGGTCTCATCGTGTCGGGAAACTTTCTTGTCCTGCAAAAGGTCAAGAGGTCACATCGAGGTAACTATCAGTGCATTGCTGTCAATTCAATTGGAGAAGGTCGAAGTAATCATTTTTTCCTTCGAGTTCAATGTAAGTATCTGCTGGAAATTGCAAAATCTTTTTTTCTTCTCCGCATTTTCAGTTAAACATGATTATTTAAGACGATTAACTTTTATCTTTTTTTTAACAATTTATGTGGCTCAATTAGCTGACAATACATTGCAGCTTAATCTAATAATAAGCTATTATTTATAATCATTTGGATTGCCTTTTACGCTGTTAAACTTGATGATAAACTGTTTCCTTTTTTCACTTGGAAACTTGCCTGTCTTTGGCTTGTTTGCCTTGACTCTGTTGATTCTTGTTGATCTAATTGTTAATCAATTGACGTTTATCAAGACTTTTTTTTTACTTTATCCTTTTACATTTTTGACTCATGATGGAACGGAAATTTGATAATGAATTTTCATTTTCATCTTTCAACAATTGCCACTGAGAGAAACTTATTTTCTTTTACTTTTATCATAGTTTTTTTTTCTTGGTTTATCTTAATTCCTTTCTTGTTCTGAACAATTCAGATGGGTTCATTGTTGTCATGATCAGTTGTGGTCATAATGACAACTATGAATCAAAATTGAGACCGGAAATTTGAAATGATTAGTTTTGTGAAGAAACCGAAAAATGGAGGTTTTTTTGCTTTCCTCTTCTTGACTTTACTGGACATTAAGTTGAATGATCAATAAAAAATGATCAGGAAATGATTGAATCGGAAATTTTTAGTTGAAAAATGAATAATGCGAAAAGAGATAAGTTGTTGAAATGAGCATCAACAAGAAGAGTTTGACCGCGCTGAATCTATGATCAGAATATGGGAAAAAATTATTAAAACATGAATCTAATACATACATGCAACTTAACTCGAAATGTCCGAGTGGTATCGCTGCTCAAATTTATTCTAGATCTTTGAAAACAACTGCCGTTTGGATTTTAGCTGACCTTTTTCCGTTTTTTGCGTTTGTTTTCATAGAATATTCTTTTAGCTTCAAAAAGCTGGTGACCGGTATTTCTTCATTTTTGATTTTTTCTAATTATCGAGTGTTCTACTGAAAATAGGCTTAATTGTTGATCAAATTTTAGATCTAATTGCTGCTGAATTGCATTCAAGGCACAGAGACTGCTTTCAGGACGTCAGAGAATTGATCGACACTTTGTTAATCCAAATTTAACGTAGTTGGGAGCAGTTTATTTTTTTCTTGTTTTGTGTATATCTTTAAAATCACCTTTTAAAACCTTTGAAACCATTCACTAATCGCGGTGGACTATTATTGTGACCAAGATAATTTTGATCTGCTATGCATTCGTTCTTTTTCAACATACATCAATGTTTGTGCAGCAAGATTGTGCTTCACAATACTATTATTTTGTCAACATAAAATCTCTCATCTCTTTATATCCAGAAAATCAGAGAACTAAAATATCAACCAAAATCAGCCTTTCCATTTCATATTATACTTTTAAGACATAAACCACACGCTCATCAGCACAAGTCCAGAAAATGACAAGAAAAGCAGAGGATGAATTTGAAAGAGACTGGGTCGACCTGGAAGCTCTTAGAGACTTTGAATATTTTGTCTATAAACCATCGCAGATCATTTCCAAAACCACACTTGTTTACATTATAAATACTGCATGTGCGCGAAGTGCCAATTAATGTATGCATTGGAAAATGACCTAAGAACTCCTCCAGCAAAAAAATCCCAAGCTTGTAGAAGAACATTTAAAGGGTGTCAGAAATAAAATGCTTGAAAGGTAGAAATTAAACTGAAAATTATTGGTTTGAGATAATTTTGGGTAAATAAATGAAAAGGATTTTTGATAAGATGGTTTTCTGCTACATCTTTGAGGGAAAAAATAAAAATTTAATGGCACTTTTTTTTGAAAATTATTAATTTATGATAAATCAACAAAATACCCACCAGATTGATCAAAACGCAAGAATCTTTTCTCGCAATGTTCTCTAACTTTCTCTAACTTTTTCTAGTGCACGATCGAAATCTTAGCCATTTCGTTTATAATTATTTGTTTCAATTGAATCGCTGTTTTTGGTGCATTCTTTTTGACTACTGAGACTAAATATCCCCATAAGTAAAAATCCAGAGGATTCAAGTCAGGATGACCACTCGATTTCGGATCTTCTACTGATTACTCGGTCATCAATGTAAAACTTCAATAATTCTAGTAAATAATCTGTGCCGTGACATGTAGCTCCATCCTGTTGAAACTAAAAATTATCTGGACCACCAAATTTCGGCAAAGCTAGGATGAACTCTAAATCTAACATTTTTTGGTATTCAAACCGATCAACAGATTTTTGGAAAAAAGGAGCCAATTATACCGACAGCAGAAAGAGCACACCAAGCGTAAACACTCACTGGATGGGCAACATTCTCATTGAAAAAGGTTGGCCTTTCTAAACACACTCTTCGTGTGTTTTGATAGTTCTCTCTTCAGGTTAAATGGAAAATCTTTTCATCGCTAAACCAGATTCGCTTGAAGTCAATATTTTTGGATGGCAAGCAAAAGGAAGCAGAAGCAAAAGCAGAGGAAAGCATTCGTTTCCCTTCTTTCAGCCAAAAATCATGCCTATAAAATAGACATTGAAAGATAATGTTAAGAACAACCCTGTATAAAAATGTCGTTGAGTAGTCTTATAAGTCCTCTTCCAGGACAGTCACCCTCTGAAACAAGGTAAATACCGTCATACGGTATCAATTTTTCCCGATAAAAAAATTTTCGAAACTTTTTGCATGAAAAAATAAATGAAAATGAAAACAAATTAAAGGCCACGACTGGCATCTCTCAATTCGAGTTCTTGAGCTCGAGACTCTACCCACCGGTGTATCGTTCCTGAAATTGTTCAGGAGGGAAACCAAAAGCGCGTTCGCAGCTCACGTCAATGTACTTGATGAACTGGTCCTTTTCGGCCAGTTCATTGCGGACTTACGCAGACTCATCTTGCAGCTCCTGATTCTTGGTTCAGCGCTGGTTCTGCCTCAACAGGCGCTGGTTTTGGACCAACGATCACTCGATCCGAGCCTTCTGGTCCTCGAAGGATCTAATTTTTCCGATCTCTCGATCGATGGTGCGGCGGATGAAGGAGGGAACAGCGACCATTACTGACTCGCAATGAGTCAAAACCTTTTGGAGTTGAATAGATAAAGGTGATGATTGACTGAAAAGAGAAAAATAAAGGTTAATTAAAGTTCAAAAGTGAATTAAATTAAAAAGTACTTACCCTCGAGTTGGCATGATGGTTAATTAATAATATTAAACAAAAAAAACAAATAAACTTAATTAACAATTATAAATAAAGATGAAGGTACGTCGACGGTATTCCCCTTGGCTCAGGACCGGACCGTTCGTTTGTCCCAGAGGCGGACTGTCCTGGAAGAGGACAGAAAATCTGTCCTGGAAAATCAAAGTTGTCCTGGAAGATGACTTTATAAGACTACTTCGTTGAAAGATGGAATTAATTCGAAATTAGCCTTAAATTAAAATGTCGCTGAAAGATGGTGTTCAATCGGAAGGGCCTCAGGGAAAGATGGTATTAGTCAGGGGGTCAGTGACTGAGAGTGGCGCGTGAGTTTATCCCCGTGTATGTTTCTATACTACTCATTTGCGTTCGTCGTAGTGCGATAGCACTTTGGTGTGTACCGATCTTGGTTCTTCCAAGAGACTAATTACAGACGAGTCTTCTGAAAAAAAATCCTTCTAGATGCGAACGATCTTTTGTATCAGGCAAGTTCGAGCAGCATAAGTTGATCTAAAGAAATACAGTTTTTTGATGCCGAATGTTGGGTATCAAGAATCGACTTTCTCAATTTCTCTTCTCCGGAATTGCAAGCGCTGACGACCAAAATTTTCTTCTGTTTATAAATCAGGATTCATTTTCACTATCAATATTTTGCATGTTTGGTCGATCTTTGCAACGATCGATGCAAATCAGCTCTATGAAAAATGATCTACAAAATTTATGCTTTTAATGCCCTGAAAAATATGGAAAGTCAAAACAAAGTCGATCAAAACCACCTACTGAACCGATCGTTAAACTTAAAGTGTGATTGTGCAGAATACAAACTTACCCATTTAGCGTGTGAAATGTAAAGAAAGCTACTGTAAAAGATGGCATAAAAGCCATGAATAGTAATGCAAGGAAGATAATATAATAAATTAAATAAATTTGACGGTCCATTAGTTTGGCAAATTGATCAACTATCCGAGGGAAGGCATTGCATATCAGATGTTCGGTGAAAAACAAAATAAATGAACAGTCAATAGGCTGGATACAATGTTGAGTTGTTGCAATTTTCAAGCTTCAACTAGCTTTGACTTAATCTGGCAAGTATTTTACTTTGCATTTTTCATCACACATTATTCAGGTTCAACATTTCATCTCCATTTTTGTAACTCTCATTACTCTGTATGCTTAATATGCAGACTGAGCAGAGAGTATTTGAAGTTGAAAAATAATATAAACAGACAAGAGCGATGAGATAATAAGCAAATTGTTGATTGTTTATGTGACAAAACAATTTCATGAGATTTATTTAAACTCTTTTCCCTTTTATCAGATTGCAAGTGGAAGACGAAAAATTGAACCCCTCATCAATTTCATGATAACTGAATGAGAAAAGGGAAAAGAGTTTACAAGAAGAAAAAAGGCAAAAAATTGTGAGAAAAAAAACAACAAACAAAGAAAAATGTTGAATTAAATAAATGAATAAGTCTAATGTAGTCAAGTGAAGTTGAAGAAACGGGAAAAGATTGAAGCAAGAAAATGTAATTTACCTAATAAATCAGTCAATTGACTGATTCAGTGAAATGGTTCTCAATTTGAATTCTAATTTTATTGGCACAAAAAATGCACAAAATTCAGTGAGAATGAAAAATGAAGGTAAAGAGACTTGAAGTCAACTTGACGATATTAATAATAGAAATATTTTTTTCTTCATTCCGTTGCATGGAAGGAAACATTTTCATGTTCATCATTTCAATTGGCAATACCTTGACAGAAACTAATCTTTTACCATTTCCATTCTTCATTCAACTTGATCTTCTTTCAAATTCTCATTTCAAGTTGCATGCTAATAATGTTGACAAAGACAATAATAATAATGATAATAATAGTTTGACGCGAGGAATGAAGTGAAACTCAAAAGGGAAAAATATTTCATGGAAATTCATCTCTTTTCCATCAAACAGTCATGATTGTTCTGACAAAAAGAAAAGAAATTTCGAGCAAAAAGTTTACTGCAAATCAAGTTTACTCAACTCATCAGTTAATCATTTTTCAATTCAAATTTTTCATTTCAAACTTTGTCAATTAAAGAAGCGAAAAATTTCTTTCTTTGAATAAACAAAATTTTTTCTCGATTCGACTGATGAAAGTTTCATGCAAAGTCGACTCTATTTTTGTTTTGATAAATATTTAAGTTGAACTTTTCGTTTATTTCGCTTTTATCATGAAAAGAAAATTCATTTCTCATTATTTTTCGGCCATTTTTCATCAAATCGTAATTCAAATGGTCAATTTGTTTTCCTTTGGATAAGAAAAGAGTTTGTAAAATGATTAAAAATTGATTTGACCACTGAATTTGAATAAACTTTTACAGAACTTTGGTTAAATCTGAGGATAAAGAGATTGAGATGAATTTTCATTTCACCAGAATCGTGTCTTTACTCAATAAATTGTTCAACTTTTCCATTTGCAAAGTTGATGAAGTAACACAGAAAAAGAACAGAAAAGTCATTTTCCTTTGGATTTTTCAGATTTCTTGTTTTTTCCCTTTACTTTTACATTAAAACTTTAATCTTGAACTCGAGTTTAACATTGAATATTAGCTCGTAATCGGTTGAGTTAACCTCAATTGTGAAAAGTAAATTTTCATTGGAATCTTGTGTTTGCAAAACAGAGAAACTTTCTTCTTCTTCTTCTCCTCTCAACCTCCAACAGGGAAGGAAAAAGATAAATAAAACTCTGAATTGAACTAAATATCAACATGGAGAAAAAGTAAAAAAAGAAGTTTTCAACGATTTCAAGATTGTTTTGCCCTGTTGTTTGGGTTCATCTTCATATATAAAGACAAGAATGGAGAGAGAAAAACGATGAGAAAAGAAAAAGTTTTTTTCTCAACTTTTTGCTTCTCTCTTTTTTCCCCATTTTACTCTCAATGATTTTTACTTTTGTAGTTCAATTTTACAAAAGTGAACAATGTTTGTCTCGGGAATCGTCTTCCTGAATTTGAATGACCTGATGAAGGGAATGAACAGTGGAAAAGCTGAAATAACTTTTATGCTTGTCTAACTTTGATTCAAAAGGAAAGAGAGAAGATCAGGAAAAAAAAGAGCAAAAACTATTCCCATTGTGACCTTTACTCAGTCTTTTCTTGTTGTTCATCTTCTTCATCATCATCTTGCTCTATTCCATCTTCATGATTCATTCTTAAATATATATACACTTTTTATCCGTTTACTTCATCTTCTGGTTCACTTTTATTCATTCATGACAAACAGCAAACTAAGGTCACTTTCAGCTTCACTTTCACTGCTACAAAAGAGTCTTCAGTTTCATGCAAATGACAAAATTGACTTTTTTTTTATTCATTTGAGCAAACCATTTGATTGGACAAAATTTTTCTCTCTTTTCATTATTTCACTTTCAACACTTTTTCATGGAGAAACTTTACCTACTTTTTATATCCACAGTTATTCAGTTGAACAATTCATCTGTTTACATCTTCCAAGCTTATCATTATTCAGTCAACACAATTCAGATTATTATTATACTCTTCACTCCATTTCATGATCAACTTTCACTTTTAAAAGTTTGTCTAAAATAAACAGTTTCCAGGGTTGGACAAGTATGAGAAGGAATGTTAATTTGACTGTGAAAAAGAAAAAGTTCAACGAAAAAAAAATAATTGCTTTAAAATTCCTGAAAGCGACAATCGAAGAGGTTTCCTTTGAGTTTGTGTTTCATTGGTTTCAATGTTGAAGGTCAAAATGATTACTTTGCTTTGATCTTTCAAACCTTTGAAAGCATAAAAATAAAGTTTCTTACTTTGTTTCAGACTCACACGAATTTATTTTGTAAAAAATAGATAATTTCTTGTTACATCCAAGGGAAGTCTCATTGGGATTGAAACTCGTTCAACGAAATTTCACTGAGCATATTCGCACAGAACTTTGATCTTAAACTTGCAGCGACTTTGCTCCTGATTACATTGACTCCACTTATCGAATCTGTTTTCATATTTAAAAAGTCTGATTACAGAATAGTTAATCAAGCCACCGAATTTCTCAAGAAATCGACTTCGATTTTGTAGATTTTCTATTCATGGTCATATATTTGGTTCCATCTTAAAACTTAATCAATTCTTTGCTGTTTCTAATCAACTTTGAATTTCGATTTTAAAGATGACGAATGGTGAATCTCTTGTCGTTGATCAGAAAACTTTTCATTTTCAAACGATAAATATTGAAATTTTAGAATCAATTTTTCCTTTTTGCTCAACTTTGCCCCTGCAGTTGTAGAAGCTAAAATAGCTAAAAGCTTATAAATATTTGGATTCATCTTGCTCTTCCATCATGATAATGTTATCATGAAAAATGGAACAGAATATTAATAGAAGTGAAAAGCATAAGTAGAATGATAATAAACAAAAAAAAACTAATAACAAGTTTACTTTAGTTGAATGTTATTAAAATAATGTACATCATGGAGTGAGTAAGGGAGGGAAATGCTAGAAAAAAGAAGTTTATTGCAAAAAAATTTTCCATTTCACCTTCATTTGCCAAGAACAAGAAGTAAAAAAACTGATTACAGATTAAATTTGCAATACTCGGGAGATTCCAATGAATCAATTGTTTATTAAATGAATTGCAAGTTGGACTCGTTTTTCCTCTTAAATTGAAGTGAAATAAAAAATGATTAAATGTCACTTGTTAAACATGAATGTAAACAAGAAAAGGCTGAAAGGTATTCAGAATATCATGAGATTTATTCAGCTCGACTAGGCAACATTGAGTAAAATGGACTATCAATATTCATTGGAATATGGAAAAGGTTAATCAATAAAAAGACTCAATTTAAGAAGGAAAATGAACATTTGGAAAGAAACAACAGAAAAAAGCATTTCTTCTCTCAACCAACTTGCAACGTCAAACTTATCAATGTTTTCACTCTTTTCACTCCCAGAGTTTAGAGGATAAAATTTAGCCGATCATCAATCAAGGTTTGATCACTTTTCTGGTTCAACATTTCTTTCGAGTTGCAATATTTTGCCAAAAAAAAAATGATAATCAAAATGACCATCATTTATCTTTACTCTGTTGGGTCACATTTGTGGTGCCCAATAGCCGTAAGCCAAATAATTATACAACTTGGGCTGGATGATTGGAGTTGGAGTGAATGATGAGAATGAAAATGTCTCAACCAAGAAAAAAAATTAACTTGCATGATAATCTTTACTCCCTGCGAGAATGCCTTTGGTTGCCAACAAGCTCAATGTAAAGGAATCTAATAACTTTAGATTTTCATCATCGCCTTCATGGCCATCTCCATCATTATCATCATTTTCATCATTATCATTGTTATCTTCTCAACTTTTCTCTTTTTTCAGAACAAAACTGACAAACAAGACTTTCATTATAAACAATCATTAACACCGATTATCAATACAATCATGAAACTCTGAGAAAGACCAATTTTTGTTCTTCTTTTCATATTAACGAAACAGTTTATTATCAAGTTAACTGTCAACTTGGCTTATTCACGTTTTTTAATAAACTCATTAACCTTATGCTTACATTATTGTAATTATCATTTTTCTTCTTCTTTCATTTCCTTCTAATATCATTGTCATATTATTAATAATGATGATAATCACTTTCATTGAATCAAATTTTTTCCTCTTCTTCTTCAAATGTTATTCTAATGTTTTTTTTATTCTGTCAATTTGCTTTTTTCTCTACTTTTTCATCGACTTTTTCACTATTCAACTTTTAGTTGCTCCAATTTGTAAACCTGATCAACAATTGGTCTATCCTATTGGAGCCAGTGAGGAAGCTTTGATAAGCTGCTCGGTTGACGCTGATCCACAGCAAATATCATTCAAATGGTTCTTAAACAGTTCAACAACCAATTATGGGATCAACAATTATACTGTTAACGAGACAACTAGTTACATACTTTATTCACCCAAAAACAGATATGGTTATGGGTCAATTTATTGTACTTCATCCAATCCAATTGGACACCAAAAGGATCCCTGCTCATTCAACATAATCCCTCCAGGTAAGTCACCTTTTCTTCAACACTTCAATTCTTGCAACAATCAATGCTTCAAGAACTGATAAGCACTTTCAAAGTCCGTCTTTGCAAAATGCAACAAGAAGGTCGTAGAAGTTGCAAATTGAACTGTTAATTCTGTTGAGTTTCTTCGTGTTGTCATGGCTGTTCGAACCGGATTTAGAGCGAAATTTTGTTGCAAAGAGAAATGGTTTAAGACTTATTTGGTTACCTGATATTTTGATTAACTATTGAAAGTTATAACCAACTTAGTCTTAGACAATCATGGAAACTAAGCATCATTATTGGTAATGTCGATGATTGATTTGAACGAATTTCGAGTTATATCATGAAATTACAACTTAAAACTGAAATCCATTTCTTCGACTATTATTACACATCGAACCAAAAGTGACCCAAATTGATTCTTTTCATTTTCGCTTCCACAAGCACTTGTGCTTTTGTAGTAGCTAAAGTTGTTGCTCTTTTTTGTTAGGATAATCAATAGTCCAAATGATGGATTGATAATATCATTTATCATTATTACCAATACAACAATTAATTAAGATTGATTGGGAATTAAACATTGAGAAGAGGCCAAACCAAACAAAGAGTGTGAGATTTCATCTCGGGTTTTGTTTTTTTTTCTGTTGACTCAAATGGTATTAGCAATGAAATCGATTATCATCAATGAACTTTTTTCCCTGTTCGCTGGCCGAGAGTTTTCTCTTGGTTTATACTTTCATAACCAGTGTTGCACCAAGTGTTATCATTATCATTACTTGAAGAGAGAATTTATTAGAGAGAAAAAATATTATCTGACAAAAAGAATTAACAATTCGTTTGGATTAGCAACTTTTGTATTCCTTTTACTGTCCCTTTATGCTTCATTCTCACTGTAAATGCTAAGCTTGTTATTTATGGTGCTATTTGATGGTTACAGCAAAAGTTTCAATTGTTCAAAATTTCTATCCTTACTCAGCACTTAAATGATTGAAATTTCATCTAATTAAAGTTCAATTGATTAAGATGGACGAGCTACGAGAAAAGTTAAACTATACTTTTTCGAGTTTTTCGAGTTTTTCGTTTATTTCAAAGTTGATGCTCATTGATGGATATACTTTTGGTTTCAGGTCAAGCTCATAATGATATTTTACTTATTGTTAGACAAGATGAAAAGTCTTTTGTTTCACCAAACACAGAGAATTGATGAATCAAATTGGTTCAATGAAAAATTGTTTTTCTCATGAAATGTTTATTTATTAAAGAGACTCTCTTGTTGACTTGTTTTTTTGTCTGAGGCTGTTGAATTTAAATTTGACATTCAAGAGGAGACAAGAAGAGCCGATGAAAAATTTAACTTTAAATCATTTTCAAAAGCAAATCATGATGGGAAACTCGATGATTAATGAACTTTTCACCATCTTTCTTTAGTCGCTGAATGATGTTCATGTATGAATAACGTGCTTTATGTTGTATGAGAAAAAAAAATTGTACACTTTTAGCTGAATGGAAAAGAGGTGAAAGTGTTTGGACTTGGATAGGTAGAGAGAATGGTATGCATAAAGGGAGTGTGAATGGATAAGGAAAATATTCATGAGCAATGTTCGGAAAATGTGAGAAGAAGAAGAAGAAAGGAAGATGAAAATTGTAACGAAGAGAACAAGCAAAACCAATAAGTCATTTAAAGTTGAAACCCATAAATCTTACTTGACTTGAAGATAAATTGTTCGACGATGAAAATTTTCAGAGAATAAGATGTTTTGTTCTGTTGTTGTTTACATGGTAAAGAAACAAAAGATTTGAGATTTGCAAAAGTAAAGTTGAAAAACAATTTTATCAACATGAAAGGTCAATTTTATAATTCAGACTCGACTTTCCCTGAATTGATATTCAATAAGTCTTCTTCCAAAATTATACCAGAGTGACAATATTGAAGTAATTATAGTCTGAACATTGGATAAAAGTATCTGAAACAAGAAGCTAAAAAAGTTTATTCTCTGTTTCAGTAAAATAAAATTAAATGCATATTCGAATCTGACTTGAAACAATTTCAAGAACATCCCCAGCCACCGGACAGTATTTGATTAATTTTTTTCATTAACTTTCCATTCCAAGTTAAAAGAATTGAAAAAACCTTTTCTCTGTAGTTTGACAGTTTGATAGTCTTGGAGAGTCTGGATTAGTCCTACATGGTTAGACTTTTAGGTTCAGCTTTTGCTTGTTACTTGGGTTTGTTACGAGAAGTAAAATTTTGAAATTGAAAGGAATCCTAGAAAGTGGAAAAGTGAAGCTAATAACTTTGCTTTGGTTTTATTATTGTCAATTATCTTGGCCTGATTGTTACAGTTATTGTAACAACTCAATTGTTTCAATTATCTCTTCATTTATTGTCATTTTTTTGTTCTTTATTTCTGCCAACTTTACCCAATTACTTATACCTATTACTCGGCAAATTGGTAAGCCAAGTAATAATAGGAAAGAAGGAAAAAAAAGAGTTCGCAGTAAAACAGAATCACAAGTAGCAATAATGAAGGATAAAAAATTGTCGGATAAATTTTATTATCAGAAATGGAAAAGTTTTTTGTTTATTTGGACCAAACACACACATTAACATTCTGTTCAGATATCATCAAATATTATGTGCTAAAAACAAGAGTCTCGAGTAAAAAGTAGCATTTCTTTTGTAGCATTTACTTGAAACGTAACAATATCCATATTGCACTTTTCGATATATTATATTTACTATTATACAGTATATTTGATTAGATTGTCTTTATATTCCAAGAATCATTAATTTCTCATTGACTGACTCAACCAACTGTCAATAATCAATGACTGGTTTAACAGCCATGAAACGAAAGAGTAAATAACTGGACGAAATGGGTCGCAAGAAAAACAGAGACGAAAGTAACTAAATGACTGACGAAAGAAAGAAAAGCAAAATTATTCTTATCTCAACTTGCAACAACTAATAACCATTATCGTTCATTATTCTCATATTTTTTGATTTATCCAGGACTCATTAGAAACAGAAGTATAAGTAAATGATCCTTGGATGATGGTTTAAGATTAATCATATTGAAAGTGAATAAAGAAACACAGAAAATGGCAAAATGTGAAACACAAAAAAAAACAAAAAGTCTGTCAACAACAGTCAATGAGTGCATTAATATAATGTTCATTTGACAAGCATATTATGAAAACACACAAAAAACAATAACTAAAGCCTAACAAAGCCATAAACGTGAAACTATTTTTACTCACTTTATCATCTTTAACCATCAATAGTGAACATTAAAAGTGTCCATTTTCTCGGTTCGAAGCCACAATTTGAAAATAATTTTGCATCTTTTCACGTTTCCTTTTCAAGTTGACATTCTTTCCCTTTACTATTTCTAGGTGTTCCAGAAAAGGTTGAAAATTGTACGATGAAGAACCACTCGTTGACTGGTTTACTGGTTGACTGTGCTGCTCCGTTGAACGGAGTCACAATGCCAATATACATTATCGAAGTTTTCAAAGCGAAAACTCGAGAGAAAATATTAAGCCTTACCAATCGAGATCGTCCAACCTTTATACTTCAAGATTTGTCTCCACAAGATTATTATGATTTGTTTGTTTACTCAAAGACTACTGGAGGTCAAAGTGATCCAGTTTCCTTGAAGGCAAGTCTATCACCATCGCCAATGACCCATAATCAAATGAAACAAGGTAAGTTTCAAAGTTTTTTTTCTCTCCTTTGCTTTTCCTGTTTTTATTACATTATTGAAGTTTTTCGTTATTGGATTTATGATGATGAATGAGTTAAGCTTTGATTATTGAACTGTTTAACTTGTAATTGAATTAAGAGGGGAAAACTTTGAAAGTTAAAAATTAAGTTCAATCAATAGTGATTTGAGGCAGAAATTGTGACTTTTCTTGTTCATTTCAATTACTGGTTTGTCCAGTTATTGTTTAAATTATCATTTGAACTTGGCTTTATTATGCATCTTCTGTCCCTTTTTCCGATGTTTATCAAATGTTTTCCAATGGAATTACATTTTTCTATTGTAATATTGGTTCATTTGATATTATCTCATTTTCCTTTGCTGACTGGACAATTCAATTGAGACAATGGGAAATAAAAGAAACGGAAATTTGCTCATTTTCCTCTTTTTTTGCCAGTAACGTTCCAAGTCGAGATAATAGATTCTATTGACTCGTTGCTTTCATCAACGATTCAATATATTTTACAAAAAGTTTAATAAACTGCAAATTTGAATGAGAAAAAATTGCCCTTTAAATTGGTATTTTGATTGAGAACCAATTTAATTTCATGGATTTATCTGCAACAACTCCAATAGTGAAGCCACAAAAGTTCAAATGCTGATTATAGGTGGAAAGTTAGAAAGCTATATCAATCAAAAATCAAGATTGCAAAATTCTGATAACCATGAGCCATTTATTAACATGTTGATACACAATAGTTGCCTCACATTCACTGCAAACTAACATTTTCAACTTCAGTCCCAAGTAGCAAATAAAGTTAGTTTAGGTGGGAATTCAGACAATCAAGTCGACTCTTCTTGCTTAAATTTGCTCGACTATGCTTTACTTGCCGTATAATGTCCAAACGCATCTGTTATCAAACAGGAAATGTGACACTCACTTTCTGACATTCAGAAAACTAATAAATTGTGAACTTGCGATTTGCCGAACATGACTCTGGCCATTCATGATGTCAATCTGCAACGTTGGTGAATGAGCTTTTATAAATGTCTGACCTATTAGGTTCTTAGTTGTTTAGTTAGTTAGTTTGTAATGGCGTTCAGTCACAAATACAATCGTTACTTCGAAAAGTCGATATTATTGAAGATCTACTGGATTCGTATTTGGAACGATTGAATTTAAATTGTTTATGCTCAAGATTCTTAAGTTAAACTTGAAAAGTGCAGACTGATGAACGATGAGACAATTGGTGAGACAACGAGATTAGAGATCAAATATTTCAGGCCAAAGACCTTTCAATTGCTGATTTATTTAGATTGTTGCAAAGCTATTTATCTCAGTTAATTGGACTGAGAATTGATTAGTGCCTTTTTACGACTTCGATAATTGTTTTTCCGATTTTTTTCTAATCTCAACGAAATGATTGAAATTGCAAATTGCTGCAAATAGTCGACCTTGAATGGAAGCCAGCTAAATTTGAAAATGAATTGACCGATAATCAGCTCATTATCTTAATCAGTTTAACCCCAACAATCAATAATCAATTTGGTTACATGATGAGAAAGTGGTTCGAGAAAAGTTACAAAATAAAGTTTAACAGTTGAATTAATGTTCAACAATTGAATGAATCTGGAAGGTTAAAGATGACTGTTAGAGATGGACATCGATAATGATTACTAGAGACTGGGAAAAGTTAGCATTCAATCTAAATGTTGTAACAACCATTGCAAGTAATACATTTGGATAAACATTTAGATTGACAATCAGCCTTTTGTCTTTAGCCTTTCCCTCCTCATGACCATCATGGTCATCATTATCATCGTTATTATCATCATCTTTCCCCTTAACACACAGATATAACCAGGGAGGAAACTTACAGTCCTTTGTTGGTCATATTAATGGCCATTGTTGGAATCATCCTTTTCATTATTATCATGATTATATTGGTTATAAGAATCAAATCACATCGTGTTGAGGTTACAGACAGAAGACAGGGTAAGTTTACCTTTAATCTACTTTTACATTCAATTCCAGTGACTTCCCAATTGAACCATTTATTAATCAAAGCAACCTTTCAAATCAATCACCATTTCACTTTTAATCTCATTTATCCTTTCCTTGTTTCCTTTTATTATCCAATAATTTAATCAATTTTAACCCAAAGAAGAGCAAGAAAATTTTCTTCTTGCAGCTGAAAAACTCCCAAGAGTTACAAGATTATCATTGAATACTCTGAATAATAGACTTTAAAGTTTACAATAGAAATGATTTTCTTCCTTCTGTTTCACAATCCAATCTAATTTCAATTGTGTCTTCTCCTTACAGTTGGACCTTCAACTGGTTATTATGATGAATCAAAGTAAGTCCCTTTTTTGTTTCAAATGGCCCTTTTCATAATTGAATTGAAAAAAAAATAGCGATTCATTTTTGTTCATCTTTTCTCCTTCTATTTTCAGGTCATATCCAAGAATTACTCAGAAAGAGAAAAGCCTTTTAGATTTAGTTAATATCGACAAAAGCCTTTCAAATGGTGACATCTCATGTTTCCAAACTCCTTACGGTAACATTCATTTCTATTCATTGAAACTCTTTAAACTTTTCTCAACCTTTTTCCTCTCCCTTTCAGATTATCATAATATTAAGCAAACAATTGAGATGACATTAAAGCAAAATAAACTTCCAGTTAATGCACGATCCATTCATCAACCAGACAGTCCAACAGATAAATCATATCAATTATCTTCTTCATCGCTCAAAGTAAGTTGAAAACGAAACGAATCTGTGTTCAATTGGAATCGGAGAAACTTTGAATTTCACCGAAAATAAATTGGCAACATTTATCGACTCGAAACTTTTATTGTTATGAATGTGCTTCTCGGCGCAACTATGAATTGAATATTGACTCTTACAGTATCATGACTTATATTGAGAAAACAACAGTTTATTGTGAATTCAAAGGTTTCATATCATGAGCAAGCTGTTTTCAAGTTACTTGGAAATGAATATCAAACTTGAAACTTATTTTGAAACAATTTAGATTTATTTAGATTCACTTTTCCTTGTAAAACTTTAACCATTAATTGAATTGAAAATAGTTGATCTGAAGCAAAGAGTAAATTTTTGTTTTTCTTTCAAATTTTCTTTCCAATGAAATGGAAATAAAATGAGGGAAAACGAAATTTTATCATGTAATATAATCAAATGCTTGCCATTCCCAGCACAAATGGTAACATTCACTAACATCTTCTAATTTGATTGTAAGAAAAGGCAACTAAAAATACCTTTTTGGACATTGTTATTTTGAAACGTTTCGTACGAGAGATGAAAAAGAGACCAAAATTTGAGACCGAATTCTCATGTGATATCAAAATATACATTTAGTTGAGATAATAATATGACAATGCAGAATAAATAATATCTTTTCAGTTTACTTTTCTGTCTCTTCTCGATAACATTACAAAAGACAATTTCATTTTGTACGGTCACATTTTCCCTGCCAACTTGCCGTTTCAATATTTTTCAAGATAATTATACACTCATTCCTCGAGAGAATTTCTCTTTAAGAAGGTCTTTATTCTGATTTATCGTTGTTCCCTGATAACCACAGCATGTTAGATTACAGAATTGACAGATTTCTATCAATATTAACCAGGATCAAGCTGTTTAAATGTATCAACTGGAATAAAAGCCAATCGAAAAAAAAATGAGAATCGAAACAATTTTTCATTCTTCAATAAGACAAAAAATTCGTCAAAAGTCGTTCCATTGAGACAAACATGAAAATTTGCTACTAAATTTCGTAGCGAAGTTCTGACTGAAATTCTGAAGGGAAATTTTTGATTGAATGTAAAGATTTTCTAAATAGTCGAGCGAAATCGAATGCGAACATTTTGTTCATGATGAGAATTAAATTTTGACAAGAAATTCTAAATTTTAGAAAAATTGATGAAAATTTTTTCCATTGAAACATGAACATCCCTAAACTTTTCCACATTTTTGTCTCTAGAAGTTTTTCATAATTGCTTGTTATTAATCAGATTTATTATGATGTTTATCCTTATTGGATGAGCAATAAATTTGAGTTTCTCCTCATTCCTGTAAACATTATTTACATCATTAAATTCATTATTAATTAATAGAGAAAAAAAATTATCTCAATTATTATTCATGAATTTTTACCTTTTCCCATCAACAGTGCAAATGTTTTTTTATGAACTCATCAGACTTATTCTCAGATGACCTCTCATTAACATGGTAATTATTCATTAAAGACCAAAAGATAGAGTTGAATGTTGTCAGAAGCTCGTTTAGATATTAATTTCAATTTTGTTAATTTATTTATTCGAAAAAAGCCATTTTTCTTTTGCATGGAAAACTAAATCAATTTCATGGTTTAATATGAAAAAGGTTCAAGTTAATCTTGACTTTTTTTCCTCCTGATTGTCATGGAACTCATTTCGACATTATTCAGTCTTGGCGCAACATTTTTCAAGATGAATTGTGTTTATTCATTATAAATGGTGAAACAGTTTCACTCACCTGAATTGAATAAGGAATAATCATTCAAATGGATGAAACTCGAGTTGCGATAAAAGAAATTTTGTGACAATTAATTGTGAATACGATTGAGGTAAATAAAGGTTTGGCAGTGTGATTAATGACTAAACTGTCAATCGATTGGTTCAACTTTTCGAAGGAAAGTTGAAAACAAAAATTCTCAGTCAATTTAAATATCGAGATATTGAAATGAAAGAGAAAAAAATTGAACCTTCTGGGAGTTTACTCGGAGTTTATTGGGAGTTTTGTCAAGAATTTTATTTTTTTTTCTTTCTCATGATGACTTTACGTTTCTTTTTTTTCTGTTGCAGGCAACTCTATCTGATGAACATGTTCGTCTACGAAATTTATCTACTTCTTTGGAAGATAATGGGGAAAAGGAATCAAAATTATCGTTGATAAGTGAAACTTGTAATCAACTTTTAATTGATTCTGTAACTGCTGCCGAATGTTCAGACAACGAGCTTATCACTGATACAAGTTTAATGAAAAACATCCGAATCTCTTGTGATGGAAGTGAAGTAACAGTTGAGTTTTTCGAGTCTCTTTTCAATTGTTTTAAATTATTCAATCCAAATGACCATATTCATTTTCATTTTCATTTTCATCTTATCATTTAGATTTCATTTCAACTGCCCAGGGAACAACTCAGTCCATTGGCAATTGTTGATAACAAAACAACTTTGGTTTAATAATATAGATATATCAGTACAATTATGGAGTAAATAAAATTATTCATTTTTCACTTTCTGGTCCAATGTTTATATAAAGTGAGTAAAAGCCAATGACTATTCAATCCATTCGACCCACTTCAAGACATCAAGTTCAAACCGACAGGTTAAGACTATTAGGTTGGCTTAGACTGTCACGCAGGGTTTAGCAAAGGCAGACTGTGAATATTGTCTTGTGAATAGGCCTAAGTGAAGCTTAACCGCAACCAGGCAGAGTCAATGGTCTTGCATTGAACTCACAAGATCAGACCTTGATTTAAATCATGGATTAGATTGACTAGAAACTGGTCAACCAGGCTTTAACCCAAAATGATTTATTAATTTATTTATTTTACATCAAGTGAAAAGAGATTGGATTTTGATTTTATCCAAACCGAAATCCTTCAAATCAAAAACAGTGGGATTCACACATGTTGACATGTTGGGTGGATAAAAATTGAAGTTTTGATCATTTTACTGTCTAAGAAACAAGCTAAATGTTGACTTTTTGGGTTACTTTTGACCGTTAATTTTCATTTTCGCTAGCAAATGAAAAGCTCATTCATTTCTCTTTGTGTACTATCATTGAATTAATGAAATTTTCTTTTCTTTTCTTTTCACGACTCATAACCAGTTTATCCAACATTTCAAAAAACATCATCATCATCATCATCATCGAGGCTCATATTCAACACGATTCTCAACTCATTCAATGAACAAACGTAAACAGCTTAACAAGTTTAACCACAATTTCATTTACTTTAATCTGTCCATTGCTTTGGGCTTGATAATACACTGAAAATTCTTGTAAATTGAGAAGAAGAAAAAAATATATTTTTCTTTTTACCTTTTTTTCTTCTGTTTCATCTTTCTTTTTTTCATTTTACCAAGAAAATTTTTCATTTCTCATTCCCTTCAATTGACCATGAGACTTTAATGATACTCAAAGGATTAAACTGAATTTAGTTTGGAAGATAATCAAAGAAGAGCGAAACGAAAATCTCCAACAAAAAGAAACAAAGTGTACACTTTACTTACTCAACATTCCCATAGTCATAATGAGTTGAAAAGTTCAATCCTGAGACTGAAAATGAGTAGCTCGAGAAGTTGGATGAAGCCACAAATGAGATCCAAAATATTGTTTGAATATTTTTCTTTGTGATTTAACTCTGTGATAAAAATGATCCATTCAATATTATGTAAAAAAAAGACTTTTTTAATTGTAAAACAATAATTAAACAAATCAATCCACCGACCATTATCTTGACCCTAATTATTTCAAGTCCTTTTCAACATTCAAGCTTTAGGTTTAGGTTTGGATTCAATGGGAATCAATTGTTGGTTCAACTCATTACCTTGTTTTGTAAAAGATACAAAATTTTCTTGCCTTGTTCAACTTGACTTGACTAAAGGTTTACAAATAAACAAAATTTTTGTATCATATTAGGCCTGTTATTATTATTATAGCATTAGTTTATTATTATATCCATATTTCTGAACAATATTACATGCACCAATGAATTTGTTGCTATCACATTGTGACTCTTCATTGATTGATCGATGAAGCTGAAAATTGAGTTTATATTGAGATGAAGAGGAAACAAAACGAAAAAAGTTGAATGCAAAATGGCAACATTTCTCTTCATCTTTATCCATACATTTCCATATTGCCATTATTATAATCATTATTAACTATTGAATTAACTTTTTTTTCATACTACACATTGTCATTATTAATACAAAATGATGATTTGATTTAACTTTAGATGCTTTTGATTTGCTTTTTGCCTCTTCATTAAACACTTTTCATTTTATTATTCAACATTTTTTCAATGCATCTTATGCCGAATTAAATTATTTTATTCTTTCCAATTTTGTTGTGTATCATTTTGATCGTTCATGATTATTTTCATTTGTTGAATCGATAAATTGTGTCAATAAAATTTTCTCGATTCTGTATTTTGAATGGTTAACCTTTGCCTAAAGCAAAATGTCTCGAGTTTGATATAAAATGGTTGAGAAGGTAATTTGCGTCTCTAGTAAAGTATTGAATTTTTGTTTTTGCTTTTATTCACATTTTAAGGGTAATGTCTTTTCATCTTTTTATGATTAAGATATATTCCGATTTGAATTTATATTTTCCCCGTTAATGGTTCAATTAATCTATACGAATTGATAATCTAGAGGGAAATTTAGGTAATTGTCTAGATTATGATTATTTGAGTTGCTTTATGCATGTAATGGCTCAAGATTTCATTAATTTAAAGGTTTTAATGTTTGGATTGGTAAATGATTTGAATTAATGATTGCTGGTAATTGCTTGTATTCGTGTTTATTGTTTAAAGCTTAGTACAAAGGAAAGGGAAATTGGATTGTTGTTTTTATCGAATCCAATGGAGTTAACTTAATTAACCAAGAAGTCCACCTAGAAGACCACCACTTCCTGAGGAGCTTGAAGATGATGATGATCCTGAACTTGAGCTTGATGAAGATCCACCTAGACCAAGGAGACCACCTGATGATCCAGAGCTGGATGAAGATCCTGAAGATGAGCCACCTCCTAATAAGCTACCAAGAAGACCTCCACTTGAACCGGTTGAGCTTTGTGAAGATGATCCAGAGCCACCACCAAGAAGGCTGGTTGCAGTATTGATAACACCACCGAGTAATCCACCGCCAGTGCCACTGCCACCACTACCTGATCCAGAGCCTGAGCCTGAACCTCCTAAAAGGCTTGTTGCTGTATTCAATACGGTTCCAACAAGACCACCTGAGTTTCCTGTTGACATACCGTTGGTCGAGGATGATATTGAACTGGCTCCGTTAGAGGTTAAACTTTGTCCTCTCATTTGGTTCATCGAATTGGAGTTGGATGATAGGGATGATGAAGAAGAGGCAAAGTTTGATTTAGCTGAGGTTTTACTAGCATCATACATTGAATTTTGACTTGATGACATTAAAGCTGAGTTTTGATTTGATCGTATATCTGAAGATCTGTGAATGTTTGACTTTAAGCTGTTTGAGTTTTGTGAGTCAGTTGATGATCTAAATGAGTTGGTGGAAGATTGTTGATTGTTTACAGAATTTCTAATATCAGTTGATTGGCTGACTCTGTTTGAATTGAAGGCATTGTTAACAGAGTTTTGGGAAGTCAATGAGTTTTGAATGTTTGACGATTGATCAACCAAATTTGAATTGTATGCATTATTCATTGTTGATGAACTGAGGCTATTTGAATTGAAACCATTTGAAAGGGAATTGTGAACATTTTGTAAAGTTGATTGATCATTCACTGAGGTTGAAGATCGACTTAAGCTATTTGAATTTAAAGCTCGGTTTGATTGAGAATTGATTGAATTTTGAGAGTTTGTCAAAGCATTTGATGAAGTTACTCTGTTGGAAGTCAATGAGTTTTGAGAGTCTCTTGAAACAAATTGGGCGTTTGATTGTAAATTTTGGGAATCGTAGCGAGCATTATTATCATTGACTGATGATGAGCGACTAATTGATTTCGACATGTTTTGATCTTTAACAGAGGTTCCACTGATAGATGATGATTGTTCCATGTTTACTGCATTTTTCTGGATATTCACGCTGTTTTGTTGGGCAACAGATGATTGATGGCTACGAGAATCAAAAGCGTTATTAACTGATGAACTGAATTGATTTTGAGCATTGTAAGCTGAACCAACAGTTTGCCGCGAATTTTGACTATTTTCTTGCATTGACCGAGAAACACTGTTGCTATTTATTGACGAAGACTTGTCAAGTAATGATGAGCTTTGGGTATTTCGGGAAACAGAGGAATCATAATTGCTATTCATTGATGAAAACATGTTACTATTAGTATTTGCAGCCACATTTGTTGATCTGCTGATGTCGGCTTGATTGTTAACTAAGTTGGTGCTTGAGGATCGATTAATGTCTACTTGTTTATTGACTGAATTGACGTTTGAAGATCGGTTGATGTCTACCTGGTTATTAATCAAGTTGGTATTTGATTGAATGTTTGATGATCGAGAAACATCATATTGATTATTGTTGAAGTTGTTTTGAGATTGCACGTTTGTTGATCTGTTGATATCGACTTGATTCTTGACTAAGTTAGTGCTGGCAGATCTATTGATATCTACTTGCTTGTTGACTGAATTGGTATTAGTTGATCGTGAAACATCATACTGGTTATTGTTGAAGTTGTTAACTGACTGCAAATTTGTTGATCTGTTGATATCAACCTGGTTATTGACTGAGTTAGTGTTGGTGGATCTGTTGATATCTACTTGCTTGTTGACTGAATTGACGTTTGAAGATCGGTTGATGTCCACTTGTTTATTGACCGAATTGATGTTTGATGATCGGTTAATATCTACTTGGCTATTGACTAAGTTGGTGTTTGATTGAATGTTTGATCGTGAAACATCATATTGATTATTGTTGAAGTTGTTAACTGATTGGACGTTTGTGGATCTGTTGATGTCTACTTGCTTGTTGACTGAATTGACATTTGAAGATCGGTTGATGTCTACCTGGTTATTGATCAAGTTGGTATTTGATTGAATGTTTGATGATCGGTTAATATCTACTTGGTTGTTGTTGAAGTTTGTATTTGATTGGATATTTGATGATCGTGAAACATCATATTGATTATTGTTGAAGTTGTTAACCGACTGGACGTTTGTTAATCTGTTGATATCTACTTGGTTATTAATCAAATTGGTATTTGAGGATCGATTAATATCCACTTGTTTGTTGATTGAATTGACGTTTGAAGACCGGTTAATGTCTACTTGGTTGTTGATCAAGTTGGTATTTGATTGAATGTTTGATGAGCGCGAAACATCGTATTGGTTATTGTTGAAGTTGTTTTGAGATTGTATGTTTGTTGATCTGTTGATATCGACTTGATTCTTGACTGAGTTAGTGCTTGCGGATCTGTTGATGTCTACTTGTTTGTTGACTGAATTGATGTTTGAGGATTGAGAAACACCATATTGGTTATTGTTGAAATTGTTCTTGTAGCTGTTTACTTGGTTGCTGGCTGTGTTTCGAGAAACATCATATTGGTTGTTGCTGAAGTTTTCCTCCGATTGAATGTTCTTTGAGTGGTTAATGTTAATTCGATTATTGGTTGATTGAGTGTTGGATCGGTTAATATCTACTTGGCGCATAGCTGAATTTATGTTTGCTGATTGGCTGATGTCGGCTTGGTTGTTGATTGAGTTGATGTTTGATGATCGAGAAACTCCATATTGGTTGTTACTGAAGTTTTTTTGCGATTGAATGTTTGTTGATAGATCGGTGTTCATCTGATTATTGGTTGAAACGCTGTTTGATCGGTTGATTTCTGCTTGGTTTCGGACTGAGTTTGTTTGTGATGATTGGTTAATGTCCACTTGTTTGTCAATTGAGTTGATGTTGGATGACTGAGAAACGCCATATTGGTTGAGGTTGGATTGAGAGTTAACTGATCGATTAATACCAATTTGGTTGTTGAATGATTGAACATTTGACAAAGAAGATCGGGAATCCTCGTATTGGTTATTATTAACACTGTTTGAATCGAGGCTCGATCGACTATCGAACTGGTTGTTGATTGAGTTTAAGTTAGTTTGTCGACGGTAAACTTTTGATCGATTAATATTGGCTTGGTTTCTGTTAGATCGGTAATTGGTCGCTCTTCTGACATCGTAGTTATTATCAACAGATTCATCATTGGAAATATCATTAACATCATAATTTTCATTAACTGAGTCTACATTGTTGACATAGTTAAAACGATTGTATCGGTTGCTACGGTTAACCCGGCTGTTTCGATTTAATCGATTAATCTGGTTAATTTGGCGCTCATTATTGTTAACAGCTGATGACTGATCCATATTCATGTTGTACTCATCGTTCATGTTCTCACTGTTGAAATCGTGCTTCTGGTCGAATCTCTGACTATTACGGGAATCAATACGCTTGTTAAATGTCGCTGATCTGGTCCTTCTATCGCTCCGGATTTGATTCAATCCTGCAGTTGCTGATGTTTGATCCTCCATAGTTACATCATCTGAATTCTCATCGTTTGAATTGTAGCTTAGATTGGTTCTACGATTATGTTGAGAATTAACTTGTGTACTGGCTGATCTCAATTTTTTGTTACTGTTAATCACTTGGTTAAATTCACCAGTTGTTGATGATGTATCTTCTACATTTGAATCATGTCCATCATATTGGTTTGATCTGGCAAAGGCTCTGGCTTGTTGTGTTCGACGATAAGCATCATTTCTTGCAAGGAATTCGCTTTTGTCCATCACTGATCGTTGGTTTACAAAATTTTTACCATCTAATTGAATTGACTGTCCACTGAGTGAACCTCGCCTGCGTCCGTTGAATTGGAATCGAGATCCAAGAGTGTCATCATTTCGAACCGTTTGTCTCCTAAATTGTCTGTATTCATTTTCTTCCTCGTCATCATCACTGGTGTCCATATCATCACTATTGTCATCATAGGAATCAAAGTTGGTTGAGCCAGTTGAGTATCGGCTTTTTGAAGTCATAGCATTAGCAAATGATTTTCTACCGATTCTACCCCATCGACTCTCAGGTTTAATGTAAATAACAATACCTTCATCTTTACATCCTCTGCTTCCGTAAGGTCTTCGTGGTCTATTCATAGATGACGAAGAACTTTGATATTGAAGGCTTCGGTTGTCATCGTCATAATCAACATCGATTCCAGTTTGAATATTCAATTCTTTCTTATTACCATTGAGTGGATTGGAGAAGGTTGATTGAGATTTAGTTGAAGATACTGTCGATGAAACTACGTTATTCAATGGACCAGATCCTGAGTCGGTTACGGAAACAGAAGTTGCCTTTATTTTAGAGCCAGAGTCAGTACCAATAGCTTTATGTGAAGCTTCATATGAGGCTTGACTATTTAAACCATTTGGCATCGAAGAACTGGAAACACTTAAATATGAAGCTTGATTTGAGGCTCCATTACCAAGTGATGAACCAAAAGACGACTGCCCATTGAGCATACCTGAAGATAAAGCTCCGTTAGCTGCTGATGCTGAACGTGATTCGGTTATAACACTTTTGCCTCCATTGAGTCCAACATTGACTGAACTCGACTGTGATACTGATGATTGTCCGCTTCCACCATTGATTCCAATGTTACTTGTAAATTGTTCTGTTTGCCCGACTCCAACTGGAACGTTGTAACCATAAAGACAATTGATTGAAGCAAACCAAAAGATGGTTAACAATATTAAATTTTTCATGTTGTTTATAATTTAAATTACTATTAATTTGTGTGTATCACAACTCAATTAAACATTAAAGTACTTTTTGTTGGTGAGCTTGTGAATAACTGTGAATTTCTGAAGTAAGCCATGGTCTTTATATACTCTACTAAAAATTTGTAATCATATAAATTGTAATTAATCATTTTATATTTTCCACTTTCATTTATTTTTATTTTTTTTTTGATTACAGAATTAAACAGAAGTTTGGATTGTAATTGATTTAAAAAATTATGTGTTCTTTCTTTTGGATCACATAGTAATCAATCAATTTCGATGTTCAGACAATTGAGCTATTAATCAGTTTTCTAGTTATACGATTGTAAAATCTATTGTAAAGCTATTAACCAGATTTTTTTAATTTAGCTTTCAAATTGGTTACTGATCATTATGATGTCTGTTAAATTGATGATTCACTGTTGTATTGTTTTGCATTTAAAATCGCACAGGTGAAATTGGTGATTGTTTTTTAGCGCAAAATACAGAGGGATTACCAAATCAGCTTAAAGTAAATATTATCAATCATTTAGTTTGATTCTACAATACAGAGTCTTTAATAAAATTCTTAGAAATTTTACCCTGAAACTCCAAATTTCTTGAGTTTTGATCATTTTTTATATAAGAACAAATATTGAAAATGAAGATTGAAAGTCCCGCTTATAAAATGTAAAGTTTTGTCTTTCACTGTAATAACCTAAAAGAGTCAATTAAGAAAATAATTTGATAAAACATGACTTAAATCTAAATTATCAACATTTCTGCTTCAAGTTAATTAATTTGGATATTGATAGTGAATTTAAAACTTGTTGCAAAAGATGTCAGTAAAATTTCAAATTTAATGTTTCGGTAAATAAATTTTGTATTGTTTGCTTCTCTTGGTTGCTTAGGAACCATAAACCAGTTTCTCAGAAACTTCACTCACTTTGAAAAATTGAGATGTGATTGTTTTTCCTCTGTTTTCCTTCGCACAGTAATCAATTAAAATCATGTTGAATTCCTCTTTTCTTAACTGTATCTTTGGCCCAAGGCTTTATCGAGTCCATGGCTCTGCTGAACTCACGGTTTGTAATATTTCTTTCATTGTCTAAACAAACCTATCAGAATAAATTAACTCCAAAGATAGCCTTTTCCTTATGTTAAATGGTTAACAATTTTTCTTGTGGATTGATTTTTCTATAAAATTAGCTGCATTTCACTAATTACTGATCGTTAACAATTCTTAAATAGATTAAAATAGACCATGGTTGCTAGAAAAAACAGCAGTCTTGATTGACTTTTGAGCAGGCAAATGCTGTCATTTACTGTTGGTAATTTTGACTTTTTTTCCTTAACATTTGCTTCATTTATTTCACTATCACTAATATTTCTAATGTTACAATCAATTTATAGCTGACTCTCGGTTTTATTCTCTTCTATTTCTAGACCTTATCTAATGAAAGCTATTTTTTCATATCTTACAGGGTCGTGATTATCAGGCCAAAGCTATTGAATCACTAAGTGATCGAATTATTCGCATTGTTGCTTTCACATGTTCTGTTGGCTTCTATTCTTCACCTATTTTGCTTTTTTTCCTTCACCGTCGAGGAATCATTACTCTTAGTCCTAATGTATCAGTATCGAATGAATATGTTTCAACTGTTGTAAGACTTGGTGGTTTAATATCAATTGCTGCATTTGTTGCTTTCTTGTCTCGTGGAGTTTCCCGAATGCGTAACAGTGATTACGTTGATTTTGTTAGTGTACTGAACCGTATAAAGAAAATGTCCCCAGAAGAGCAACAAAATTCAAAATCATTGCTGCATCAGTATGATTTTGATTTCGCATACTGGCCAATTGATTTCAAGTGGCATGAATCAAGGTTTGCCAACGCTGCTAAGCCTCCAGTCCCTCTTCAGAGACGAACGAGACGTTCTGAACACGATGACACACTAATGAACAAGTTGATGGCTTTACCTTGCAATCTAATAACCTTTCTTGTTGCACACACCATTGGTAGACGTATGATTTATCCCGGGTCCGTTTCACTTCTTCAAACCTTAGTTCATCCAGGTTTAGTTGATGGTAGAAAACGACTCGTTGAGCGTCATAATGGTAGAAGATATAAGCTTCTCGCTCAAAATGGTGATGAGATTGATACTATGTTTGTGGATAGAAGATCGAGATCATCAATGGGTCAAACTTTAGTTATTTGCTGTGAAGGAAATGCTGGTTTTTATGAAACTGGAGTTACTGTTACACCTCTTCATACTGGTAAATTGACTATTTATCAATAACTCTTAATCTTATTTGTGAATTTGGCTTTAAATTATCTCAATTCATTGAATTGTATAGATTTTTCCGTACTTGGATGGAATCATCCTGGTTTTGGTGGAAGTACTGGTTTGCCGTTCCCAGAGAATGAAGTCTCTGCTGTTGATGTTGTCGTTAAATTTGCCATCGATAAATTAGGTTTCAGTGATAAATCTATAATTATAATGGGATGGTCAATTGGAGGTTATACGGCTTCATGGGCAGCAATGACCTATCCAGATATAAAAGGGCTTATCTTGGATGCATGTTTCGATGATATAAGTCCTTTGGCACTCGCGAAAATGCCTTCGACGTGGAAACCTCTTGTTGTTAATTTAGTAAAAAATTATTTCAATTTGAATATTTCTGCCCATTTAGATCGGTATCCAGGTCCAGTTTTAATCATACGTCGTACTCAAGATGAGATAATCAACACAAGAGAAGATGAACCAACAAAAACAAACAGGGCTAACGATATTCTGTTTAAACTATTCAAAGCGAGGTTTCCTATCCTCATGGAGGATGAGAAAGTCTGTGAAACATTAGAACAATGGTTATCAGGAGGCCTTGAAAACCAAAGTAAGTTTAATAAGCATTTAATTACCATATCGATTTCTCATTCGTCTAATTTGATAATTACCATCTCATTAATTTGATAAAATGTGTATTCAAGCTCACTGTTTTAACTTTAATTTCAAACTGTTTTTTTTTCAGGACTTATTAGTCGTAACAAAAACGTTGATCCTGCATCTTGCATGTCCGTCCTCAAATCATTTATTAAGGAAGATGAAGAAAATAGGTCTCAATATCCTCTAATGGTCGGTGAAAATTTGGAAGTTAGCCAAAAGATACAGCTTACCTTATTCCTTGTAAGTATAAACTATATCCAACTTCAATTAAAAACAAAACTAGTAACAAATGTATCTTGTTTGATTTCAGGCATCCAAACATTTTGTTGACTTTAACGAACAGCACTGTGCTCCTTTACCAACTCAAATATTTTCTGAACCATGGAATTTATTCAATGCTGTTAAAAATAGTAGCTCGCTGTGATCAACGCATACAAATCAATTCAATCTTACAATGGATAAAACTTGTAATGACTTCCTTTTTTAGGATTTATAACATCTAATCACTATTGTTCTCAGTATTTTGATCCAATGTATATGATTACCGGTTGAGGCACGATGACCGGGTATTGTAGGCTATTTTTCTTCATTTTGTTTTCTTCTTTTATTTTGTAAATTGTTTCCAAAATATCCAAACAAAGGCTGATTCGCTTCTTACCAAAAAATGTCTTTGTTACTTTAAAACTCTAAATGCATTTGCCTAATTAATGTATTTCAATCTAATCCTTCTTAAAGAAGGGATATCTTTATTTATCAATGTCAATTTTACCTGCTTATGCTTATCTTCTTCTATGAAACTTTTCCCTCGGTTAACTGAAAGAATTATAGTTCTCGTGCTATTGTTCCAATTATTTCTACGTACAAGAAGAATGAGCATAATGCTGTATTTCCATGGAAAAAACAGCAGAAAAAAACTCTCTTACTTCAGTGTAACTAAAAAACAAAACAGGGAAATAGAGGAAAATTTAAAATCGGGAACAATTTTGATGAACAATTTGATTTATCAACAATTTTTTTCAATAAAACGTTTTTTAATAGTTCTTTGGGTGCATTCAGGTACTCATTTTGAACTCCAGTTCGTCTTGTCATACTAGTCATTTTGCTCTTGTCTGATCACGTGAAAGAACTTTGTTTTGTTCTGTTCATTTATTGTTAACAGCTCCGATTTTTCTGCCCAAAACAGAAAAATTGTTACAAGTTGAACTATACAAAACTCACCTTATCATCCCCGTTCTGACTCTACTTTGACTAATCGATAGCCGTATCGTGTTCTTTTAAGCTCTAAACTGTTTCTGTCAATTTTTTGTCATAGACTTTATTGTTAAAAGCTCATTTTTTATCAATACAGAATGATTAATCAATAAACCAAAAATTGATGGACCTAACAGTTCATCGATTTTTAATCAGCAAATCGGATGTTCTATTTATCAAAGCGATCGAAATTCAGCATCAAATAGCAAGTCAAGCGATCTCGTTTGTTTCTGAATCTTGTTCAAATAAGGACATTATCAACAAGTCTACGGAAAATCAAAGCAAATTGAATCCATTTGTTTTTCATCATTTAACAAAATCAAAAGCAGAAACTGAACCAATCTGAAGGAGTTTCTTCAAATCTTTGACTGTGCATATTGCAAAGATATAATTTTATCCTTATCATTATTATATCCATCGGTCTTGAAATCAATTACTCTGTGACCTTCATAGATATAAACTGCTCGACAAATAAAAAGGAACAATTAATCGTAGCGGGGAATCCAGATAATTGTGCAAGTTTATTATGTGCATTATTAGTGTTATACTAAACTCGATGAGTTTGTACTATATCTGGAATCAATAGAGTTATCCATTGTTATTAGCTTTCTTGGTCTTGGTTTATCTTTGAATCTTCATAAAAACCCAGTGAAAATCAGTTCACAATACAATTTCGTATCTAATCTTTTTTGTAAATCCTAATGAATTCTGGTTCATTGTTAATTTTGCAAACCTTCTATACTATTGTTGTCGATTCTGTTATAATAAATATAAATAGATGATCTCAATAATCTCTAATAGTCATTAGTGCAGTATTACGCTCGTTAGAGATTTAAAATGAAACTTTTATTTTTTACTTTGCTCTATTTCATCGCCACTGTAAATGGGCTTGACAATGGACTTGCCCTTAAACCACCAATGGGCTGGTTGTCGTGGGCTAGATTCACCTGTGTAACTGATTGTTCAAAATACCCAGACACTTGTATCCATGAAAATTTGTACAAACAAATGGGTGAAAAGTTGATTGAAGATGGTTACTTGGAGCTCGGATACGATATTGTTGCCATTGATGACTGTTGGTCTGAACTGGAACGAGATAATGCAACAGGTCGATTAGTTGCAGATAGGAAACGATTCCCAAGTGGAATCAAAGCTTTAGCTGATTGGATGCATTCAAAAGGACTTCGTTTAGGTATTTATGGCGATGTTGGTTCACTCACATGCGCTGGGTAAGTTCAATTCGATATTCTTACTCTAGCTTGATAATTATAACCTTTTTTAACGATAAAATTTTTCTCAGTTATCCAGGACAGAATGGTCCCGGAGAGGGCTTTTTCGAGATTGATGCTCAGACCTTTGCTGAATGGGGCGTCGATGCGCTGAAATTTGATGGCTGTTATGAAGATCCAGCAAATTTCGATACCCTTTATCCTAAAATGTCGACCGCTCTCAACAAAACTGGTAAGCTAAATTTCTACTTGTGCTTGGTTTGGCTGTAAAATCACGTTCTGCACAGTTTTGAACCCATTCTATCATTTTGATTCATTTTTGTTCATTTCACTTTGTAATTAGGTGCTGCAATTATTTACCACTGTGAATGGCCTTTGTATCAGTTTAATGCCAATATTACTCCTAACTATGATGCCATATCGCGTTATTGTAATATGTACCGAAATCATGATGATGTTTTAGATTCTTGGCAAAGTGTTTCCAGTATCATCCAATTTTATGGCGATCACCAAGATACGTTTATACCTTACAATGGTAATTTATTCATTTAAAAAATTATCATATACTAAAATAATTTCATGTCCCTTATTCAAACAGGACCCGGAATGTGGTTGGATCCTGACATGTTGGTCATTGGAGATTATGGTCTTTCCGAAAATCAATGGCAAACACAAATGTCTTTCTGGTCTATGTGGTCATCACCTTTGTATATGTCAAATGATTTGAGACGAATTAGTGATTCTGCAAAGAAGATTCTTAAAAATAGTAAAGTAATTGAGGTTAATCAAGATCCCTTAGGTAAAATGGCTCGACGGATGGTCCATGATGCTCCAAAGGTAACTAATCTAGTCTCGATCACCGACAAGAAGATACATAAAAATTGATTTAATTTTATGCTAATTGTATTACTTCTTCTAGGACCGATACTTTGAAGCATGGACTAAAGAGATGCAGCCAAGAGATGGTAAAACAGTTTATGCTGTTGTTTATTATAACAATCAACCTCTCGGTAACCCTGAATATGTAAGTTACATTTGTTGAACTTTTTTATGGAACTAACCAAATTAATTTTTTTTATTACCTGTCAACAGTTTTCCGTTCCATTGTCGACCTTACTTCCCAAGGAAAGCTCAGAATCACAGTTTGAAGTTGTCGATCTTTGGGAAACTAGCTCTGATTACGCTAATCTTGGGACCGTTAAAGGATCAGAATCATTAGAACTATTAGTTCATCCTTCTGGAGGCTCAAGAATGGTCCTATTAACCAAAACGTCTTAAGGATTGAAAAATTTCTTCTGAAGCTGAATGCATAAGTTAGACGGGAGTTTAATTTACTTGCAATTTTGTATGCTTGTCAATGTATTTCAATTATTTTTATAAAATTTTTTTGCTTTCAATAAGTCGAAATAATGGTTCAGATGCTCATGACCATTCTGTAAGCAAGTGTCAAAAAACTGAATATTTACTTCTCAAATACAATTATTAGCGATTGAAATCTGCGTTACATTGAAAAGGGCTCATTATAAGTATGATTTGATCATTGGTGAGTGTCATTATTTCATTAAAAGGCTTAAAATTCAACATCTAAAAAATTATAACAAAGTTACAATAAAATATTATTTTATTTGAAGCTTAAATTTTAATCGTCATATTTTTAAAAAGCTTCACAGTAAATAAGCTGACTTTATTAAATTTGTTACTTGAACTGCGACAGATACTGACATGATGGCTTTAGAAACTGAATGGCTCAAATGGTTGATATAATATTAAGAAAAATCATTAAATCAATCAATAATGAAATCTTCATAATCTAATCTTATCGAGTTATCATCATCAGCCATATTTTTTTACATCGATGTATCGATTTACATTTTTCACTTTATTTGATCCAACAAATAAACCAACACCACTCTGCTGGATTGATTTTGCCGTCATCTTGTTTAATATCCATTTAACGTTGAAATATATATTTCTAGTTTTTCAATCAATTTTCGTATTTAATTTTTTGATTTTCCAAATTTATCATGGCAAATGATAAGTAAGTATTAACTAGTGTTCTTTAAAAATTAGCTTGAAAAACGTGATGATTTTATCAACGTCTTTCCATGTGCTTTTTTTTGTTGCAGGACACTTCCTCCACCACCTTTTTATTGGGCTCAGCGTAAAAATTTGGTTTATGTCAGAATTGGTATTGAAGACTGTGCTGATCCCGTCATCAAAGTTGATAAACAGTCATTGTATTTCAAGGGTAAAGGTGGTGCTGATAACAAAGAGTATGAAGCCAATTTGCAGCTTTTTGCAGAAATTAAACCTGATGAGTCAAAATATAATGTTAGGGGTCGAGGTATTGAATTTGTTTTAATCAAAGCTGATGACTCAGCTCCCTATTGGAAAAGACTATCGGCTGAGGACAAGAAATTCCACTGGATAAAAATTGATTTCAATAAGTGGAAAGATGAAGATGACTCAGATGATGAAGCTGGATCTATGGGCATGGGTCCAGGTGATGGTGGCGGCTTCGAGGAGATGATGAGACAAATGGGTGGCTTAGGAGGCGGCGGTAAGTGATTGTCAACTCATTTTAAATCAATCTATCTTGGTGCCTTTGATTTTAATGATGTTCTGGTTTTTTCTTTCTCTCAGATTTAGATGATTTGGATGATAATGAAAAAGATTCAGATGATGAGCCAATTCCTGAATTGGAAGATTAAGCAAACAACATTCACCACACCTTTTTGCTTGCCCTTGTCCATGAAATTTTTTTTTGTCAGTAAAAACATTGATTAAAATTTTACTTTGCTTCTATAAACATTGTGTTCTTTCATTGGTAGTCTTATAACGTGTTAAAATTTGATAATATAGATTGAAGCTGCTCTCATTTCACTTGTAATTGGCGCCTTTTGACAGCGCAATTGAAGCCCAACCCATCGAAAGTTTCTTATTCTGTGCATTCTTATTTTCTCTCACTGAATAATATCCACCAGTTGCTATCTGTTTTCATTATAAGTTGTTTGCTGTTAATATGTATTTACAACTCAACCGTGTTGATGGGTCGAAACTTGATTTGTTGTCTTATTTTTTCAAACTATTGTGAAAATAGGTTTTGTAGGTGATCTGTCATCAATTTTTCTACACCAATTGTGAGTCTACGTAAGCAATAACAAAAAAAATCCAATTTTGCATCACACTTAGGAGTGGACTTTTAATAAAGGTAGAAATTTAATGTAAATACAATAAAAGATGATTAAAGACAGGCTGGCTGCTCTCAAAGCGGTAAGTTTATCCATTTGATTAGCAAACCAAAGGAAGTATATTTAGTTCACCTTAATCGTTCATTTCGACACAGGCCATTGCAGAAGACGATGAAGTCGTTACTGTTGAAATTGAAGAAAATCATATGGAACAGTTTTTCCAAGAGGTAATTAACATTGTTTGTTATTGTGAATGGCAGGTTGAATAAATTTTATTGTGATTGATTGTAATTTTTTTATTCCCTTTTTTTCCTTTAGGTTGAAGAGATTCGTGAAAATATTGACAAAATGCAATCCAATGTTGAGGAAGTTAAAAAAATCCACTCTTCGATACTCTCAGCTCCACAGACTGATGAAAGTGAGTCAATTTTTGTCGATACTTTATAAACGTGGTTATTTTTTTATTTATTTAGTCATTTTTCAAAAACACTAATTCTAAATTATATTTTATTCTTTTTCAGGAGCAAAACAGCAACTAGAAGATTTAATGGCTGATATAAAAAAAACAGCTAATCGTGTCCGAGGGAAACTGAAATGTTGGTTAAGATCATTAATTCTATTTTTTCTTTCTGCTAACAATCTATTTGATTTAAGTTAATTGTATTGACTTTCTTTATCTTCACCATAGCAATGGAACATGGTATTGATCATTTGGAAATTACCAATGTGATGTCAGCTGATTTTCGCATCAGAAAGACTCAACATTCAATGTTGTCTCAAAAATTTGTTGAAGTCATGACAGATTACAACAAAACTCAAACAGATTACCGTGAAAGATGTAAAGCAAGAATCCAAAGACAATTAGAAATAAGTAAGTTCGTAGTTGCAGTTAGTTTGTTTTCCAAAAGCATCATTTATCACAAATCATTTGTTGACTGTTAATCTGTTGAATGTTTCAATGTCTCTACGTTTCACCTTTCTTTCTTTAATTGTAGCTGGTAAGTCAACAACCAACGAAGAGTTAGAAGAGATGCTTGAAAGTGGTAATCCAGCCATCTTTACACAAGGTGTAAGTTTCCCGACTTTACTAAAGTGAACCTATTTTGGGTACAAATTTTCCCGCCTCTCAACTATTACCTCTACCGATGCAGTAAAACGCATATCTTTCCCATTTGTGCTTGAAATGACTAATTGCTTAACTTCCTTTCCTTTGCTTTTCAGATTATGACGGATACTCAACAAGCACGACAAACCCTTGCAGATATTGAGGCTCGTCATGCTGATATCATTAAATTAGAGAATAGCATAAGAGAATTGCATGATATGTTCATGGATATGGCTATGCTGGTAGAAAGTCAGGTAAACTGACCTATTTAATGTATCTACACCATTTCCCTCTTCTATTTCCATCTTCCCATTTCCTAAAAATGTTAATCAAATTGGTTAATAATTTCAACACATGCAATTTGAGATGTTCACCATTTTTGTACCTGTTGTTATTGATTCACAATGTCGACTAATTTTTTTTCTTCTCAATGCACAGTTTTCATTTTACTTTCTTGAGATTATTATGTATTCAGACATGGTAATGATATTTTTTCAACAGTGAGGCTTATTGTGAATCATAACACACATGTTAATATTCATTTCATCAATCAACTTACACTATTTGAATGTGCTTGGAAAACTCGTAATCTGGATCTAATATTATAGCTTCTTGTTTTTAGTTTGCATTCCTTTCCTGTTTACAATATGAATTGTGACGATGAGCATTCATGAATCAACATGAGACAACCAACAATATAAAATTGAATTAATTACAACATTTCAAAGGTGCAAAATGTGAAAATCACTACCACTTAATATTAATAGTTACTATTGCTGTCTTGATTTTTATCATATAAGACTTTTTATTTCTTTATTCTTGTGTTAGTAATTAGTATCGATTTGATAGATACTCTTGAGATCACCTTTCAACATATCAGCTTGTGATTGTTTAATTACAATATTGAAATTCATCGCATGCAAATTAAGCTAATTATCTTAATTTTGTTATGCTATCTTGGAATCTTCATTTTTATTAACCAAAAACCAATCTACATGGCTCGTTTATTCCGTAGATTATTATCTGAATTAAAAACTGAAAGGAAACCAATTAACTAGATTCACAAAAATGGCAATGAATTTCCTTTCTAGTTATTTGATTTAAATTCAACTGAGACCTTCCATTGAAGTCATAAAGCATCCTGAAAAATCTAAATTTGTGATATTCCAATTTAGTTTGCTTTCATCGTCATTAAATCATATTTAAACAAGCTGATTCCAGAAATAAATATGTGATGTACGCAATTAACTTTCATAAATAGACTATTGATTAATCTGGCTGTTTTGAAATTTAAATGGTGATAAATCGTTGTATTGCTTCCAAAACAATTTGAATCGGCGTCATAACGCTATTTGATCAGCTTTGATAATCATTTTCATTGTATCTATCGTCACCAGTGAGTTATTGATCTTTAGTGTTAACAACAATTTCTTTCGAGACAACTTTTCTGCAATATTTTCAAACAATCTAATTAAATTACCCACAATAGTATTGTAAACTGCATGTTTTTATATCAGACCATCAATCAACTTGCAACAATCAGCCACTCAAAGCACTTTTCTCAATCAAAATAAATTGTATCCTTTTACATATTTCAACATCCTCTGCTATTCACAGGTCATATGTATAAACATGATTTTAGGCAACTTTACTGAACTTTTTTTCCTCGTCTGTCCCTCAAAATCAACAGCAGAGCATTTTTTAATACAATATTTACTTTACCAGAAACCCATGGCAAGATAGTCCATTGCTAAACTCCCATAAAAATTCATTCAATTAATATTGATTTATATGAGTGTGACTCTGTAAACCTCATTGATTTAGATGGTTGGATAGTTTGAAATGTGTTTAAAGTTAATATTTACTTTAAATTTGAGCCTGGTAATGAAATTGAACCATTTAATCTGAAAAATACAACTTTGGATTGTCTACTTTTCATTTATTAATAGTTACACTCTTTTATGGTCCATTAGTCAGAATCTATCTTTCTATCTATCTATCTGTTGATCAAGTGACTTTCATTAGTTAACTGATTAAGTGATCAAACATCTCATTTCTCAATACAATATCTAACCAGTCAATAAAAGTTGATTTGATTGTTGGAATCAAAAATGGTGGTGCATCATGTTTTATTGCCTAGTCTCTACCCAAACCTGAGTAAGCTTAAGTTGACTCTATTTTGATTTTATCCAAACCAGTATTTCACATTAGCAACTAAATTTTTACATTCAATTTAATTGAAGCTCAAAAAAATTGCTAATTTAAACATTTGAACAATTGAATTGAAAATGAATGAAAGGAAATTGATAGCAACGATAGAAGTAAATACTAAAGGAAACTATTCTTATAATGTATTGGAAAATATATTTGCAGTTACATGGTATTAAATGAAAACGGATTGAATAAATGCTACAGTTGATTTAATTCTTTGGGTGGTAATCAAAAGGTGAAATCATTTTCTGGATAAGTAATCCTAAATTTGTTTCCATCCTTTATGGTTAAAGATAATTTCCAGATAAATGATCTTTCATCTTGACAGGGTAACTGAGAAGAGAAACCAAGAAATAAAGAATCATTAAACCATTTGATCGATCTTTGTAATAGATGATTAATCAAAGGTTTGATTGATCAAATTATAAACTTGAAGTTGGACCAAGGACTCAAGTGCATCTATTATTAATAGTTTTAAATATGAACCAGAATCTGTTTAAATGTAAACCTGAAAAGATTTGTCTTCCTTCATCTAATCAATGTTTAGTCTTTCGTTTAAACTGTATTCGCACTAACAAAATCATCTGTTCATTCTCACACCGAATTTACAACCATTTGATTAACATTCAACTCAACTGATTTTTACTATGAATGACATCAAATTCTCATTCCATTTCAATCAGTCAATCATCATTTTGTTTTTTTTCACCTTCACCCAAACCTTACCCTGACTTGTTTTTCATAACAAACGCATTTAATTAACCCTTCAGGTCTATCAGCATCCATCATTGTCTTATAACATTTACGTTTACAGTAACAATTAAACTTACAAGGAGATTAATTATGTGCGTCAATTTTTATGCTAATTAAATAGCTAATAGATTTACAATTTATTGCAACCTCATTTAAATAACCCATTTGTTTACCAAATTAACTTCTCCTGCTCCTCATAATCTATTCAACTCATTCTAATTTACTTATTTTCTTATTATTTTCTCTGCTCATTTACAGGGGGAAATGATTGACCGGATAGAGTATCATGTTGTTCATGCTCGTGAATACATTGAAACAGCCAAATCGGATACAAAAAAGGCTCGTGAATATCAAAGCAAAGCAAGAAGAGTAAGCATCAATATTCAACCCAGTAATACTAATATTGCACTTAATTTATGATTGAATGTAACAACTGTGATTATGAGCTTCTTTCTTCTACTTATGTTCCATTTATTTCAGTTGATATCATACAAAGTTACAATTTTTCATAAATAGCTCATTGTTAGCATGACCAGAAACTTAAAATGGATTGTAAATCTTATTTATTCCAAAGATTTATTTTGTTTTCGTTATTTTATCTCCTTTTTTTGTTTTTGATTTTACTTTTAAAGGAAAGCTTCAATAAGACAGAGAGAAAAAGTGAAGAAGATGAAGATGATGGAAAAGATGATGATCAATTCATAACATAATTTAAAAATAGATACAAATAAATGTATAAAACTGTATCCCCAGTTAATTTTCATCTTATAAGATTTGCAATTGATCTTTCCATGAATTTTAAAATTTTATGCAAAGCAACTAATATCTTTTTTATCTTTTTCTTTATTTATTCTAGAAACAAATACTGATTTTGATATGTTTAATCATATTGATTATTATTCTTATTGTTATATTTTCATCACTATTCTGAGAATCGTTGTTGCATAGCTGAATATGTGGTATTTCAAAAAATAATGATAAACAAATCAACTTTAAACAACCAGCTGGTTATTATGGGATCAAAAATTATACAGAGACACTTAACTGGAAGACAAATCTACAAAGTAACCAAAATTGACAACTTGACAAATTGAGAAGTTTTTTGAATCGGATCACTTTTCCTGATGGATCTTTAACTATTATCATAATCCTGGCTTCTTTTTTGATAATCATGAGCCATGAATGAACACCATAGTCTCTTTCAAATCAACAATCATCACTGTCATTATACTATCATAGTCGTCGCCTTTACCTTTTAAACTAGTCATTTCTAATCAATGTTTATTGAGGCACCAAATCACTGAGGAAGCCTTTTTTCTGGTTGTGTCAACTGTTATGATGCAGTAAAAAACATCTTCAATCATAATTTAACTCTACTTCATACTCATATCAACATTCATCAATATCTTTCATGATCATCATCCCACAAAAACATATCTCATCCAAGTGAACCAACGGTCGTCCAATCATTGCCGTTAACCCAAAATTATTCTGGATCTTAACCCAATCTCTTCTTCGCCCTTTCTTTACAAAAAAAGTGACCAAAAAATTATTGATCCCAAAAACGTTTTCATTTGTATTAACAGATACTGCATGTTAATTGACTCTCCATGAAACTCAATTTACTTGATCAGAATTTCTATATTACCCTAAGAGACTGGTTTATTTTGGAATGCAATAACTTATCATACAAATGTAATGATGTATATTCATTTATGCATCTTTGCTTATCCTTATTCTCTGTAAATCCTTTCCTTTTTCTTGTTATCATTTTATGTTTCCTCTTGTAACTTACAGTTTCCTTTCTTCCAGCATGCCAATTAATAATATTGTTAATTTATCACCAGTCAATTGCAGTTAATCCAGTCAAATGGAGATATCTTGATTTGCATTTCAAAAGGACTCGATCAAACCGATTTCAAAGCTTCCTCCAATGTTTATAACAGACCAAACAATTTTTATTCAACATTAACCGATGCTGGTAATTCAATCATTACAATCAACGGACAAGTCAAAATTTCAAGTTTAACAAAAAACAAAACCAAAGTTCACATATGCTAAGTCGTACAAGATTTAAATTATATTGTTGTAACTTTCATTGATTATTATTTTATACATGAATCTATGTCAACCAATATAATCTCATGCTTTACAGAGCATTTAAATTGTAAAAAGTAAACCAAAATTGTAATGGTAAACATAAGTCTAATCATTAATTGTTATTATTAATGTTGTAAAATTACACTATTCACTTTATAAATCGAGTCTCAGGATTATTTTCATATAATCGTCCAACATTTGGAATTTTAAACAGCACAATGTTTTTAAATCGTTGAGATGAGATAATTGTTACCATCCAGTAGGTTGCTTGAAATATAGCTAAAAATATACAGAAAAGTCAGTAGCAAAAATTATGAAAAATCGAATCTTGAGGCTTACCTAAATTTTAATCATTTTTGAGGCTCTCCGGTCATTAGTAAATCTGGACATACGGATGTATAAAAGCATGTCTTAACCTCACGAAATCTAGCATAATATCAATTACTAAATTAGCAGATAAATTGATGCTAGATTACGTCAAGTTAAGATCATTTCAAACTTGGCTGGTCAGCGCTATCGTTGAATATATGGATTCTTGGTGAAAACAAAGGAACAGACAAACATTTTTGAAACCGATCTAGTTGAGTTTGGTTACAAATTGATCATAGTTCTGAACCTAGCCTTCTTTTATATACGCTATTTGTGTGTATTAGAAGCATATGGCTCAAATTAGATAAGAGTGCAATTAAGATTAACTATCTTTGTTGACAAGCCACTTGAAACAGCTTTATTCATAATTCCGTATTACCAGCCATAGACTAGCAATTTTGTTTATGAAAAGGTAAACATAACCGGTAAATTGATTGGCAATAAATTTTACCTGATACATGATCCTATCAATCCGTATCTTTCACCTCACATTTGCTAGATTTGACTATATTACTAACACGATTAAAAATTGTGTAAACGAACAACTGATTCTGAGAAAAGTATTTAACTCGAAAAAGTACAATTAATTGACTTTGAAGTCAATCGCGACCTTTGAAGCATTTATTTGAATTTATTAAGTATAATATGAAGCATTGAATGAAATAATTTCGATTGAATAATCAGGTTTTATTTAGAATATTTAACTTAAATTTAATTTTAATAGGCTTTACCAAGATTTCTTCCTGCTTGCATTAAGTAGGAAGCATGTACTTCATAAGGTGATTTACCAGTGGTACTTTTTTCTTCCCATAAATCGGGTGTCAAGTAAGAATAAGTTTTTTGGATTGCCAAATAAGTGGCTTTGGCAAAATTACCAAGAGTACACGTGGAACCTCGAGCAGAAGTGTAACAGTCTTCAATACCTGCCATATGTAAAAGTTTTTTAGGTACGTGAGCGGCGACAATACCAGTACCACGAGGAGCTGGTATAAGTCGGACAGAAACTGAGCCACATTTGCCGGTAACCTGAAGAAATAAAGAAAAATTGTGGTAAGTATGGTCAATCCTAAGAGTCACAGCGATAAATATCGCATTAACAAGGGTTATGAAATATACCTTCCTAGCTGCCTCAACCTTGCGGGAGACAACAGTTGATTTACGACACTACAGTCACACATGAATTGCTCAATTCAACTCAGGCGAAATACTGCGACAAGAACCCGACACTCAAAGCCGAAGCCGAGCGTCAAGAACTCAAGTGTCGAGAGAATGAATTTTAAAAAAACAAAAATTTACCTTGCAAGGAACAGTATGTGGTGTTCCGATTTTGTTACCCCAATAACCACGACGTACTGGAATAATGGACAATTTAGCTAAGATAATAGCTCCTCTAATGGCGGTTGCTACTTCTTTAGAACATTTAACTCCTAAACCAATGTGTCCATTAGAATCACCAATAGCGACGAAAGCCTTAAACCTTGTTCGCTGACCGGCTCTGGTTTGCTTCTGGACCGGCATGATTTTCAATACCTCGTCCTTAAGGCTGGATCCAAGGAAAAAATCGATGATTTCACATTCTTTAATTGGAAATGAGTAACGATAAATTTCTTCCAAAGATGTGAGTTTACCATCCTTAACCAATCTACCAAGTTTAGTAACAGGTACCCATTCTTTATCTTCCTTACCACGGCCTCGTCCACGACCACCTCTGCCGCGTCCTCTTCCTCGACCTCGACCTCTGGCACCACCAAAGGCACCTCTGAAGCCACCGCGAGCTCCTCCTGCTTCAGCCATGATGATTAAACAATTTAACTAATTTAATTAACAGATAAAACTGAACGAAGACAATTGCTTAAATAACAAGCCACTAAGATTTAAAATTAAATCGGAAACGGAAAGTAGTAATAAATGTTATCGTCAGCGCCATCTTTTAAAGTGTAATGGAAATATATTTACGGCTCCCTCTATGGAGCTTTATCCGTATTACTTTTGTAAATAAAAATTGATTCAATTTAATTCAATGTGTTTTATTGTTATTGTTTTGTAAAGTATGAATTAATCAAAATAACAAATATGCAGAAACTTTCTCCTAGAATTTGTAGTGTCTTTAAATGCATGTTGTTCCCTAAATGCCAAAAGTCTACCAAATCAAGTAATATTTTTGATCGTAATGCCAAACGCCGTCAAAGGGAATCATCAGCGCAAAAGGATGATTTCGCTGTTTATCAATATGTAAAAGAAGAATTCGGTTATCGGATGGCTGACAGAGTCTGGGATATCAAACGACTTTTCACCCATGCAATCGAACTCTCTTCCGGAAGTGGATTTGTCACACAAAATTTAACTAGAGCAAGTTGATTGAATACCCGAATTTGAACGAATGCATAATAATGTGAACTTTCGTTATCGTTCATTTAGGAAATTGTTGAAAACGTTGTTCTCTGTGATACTTCTCATGCCAATCTTGTAAGTGCGCTTTTCTAGAAAATTTACAATCTCATGATCATTTTTTTAAACTTTCATTTTATTTTAGGATCGCATTAAATGTCCTGATGAAATATACTGCTCCAAGATTTTAATCGATGATGAACATTTGCCTTTTAGAAACGAATGTAGTGATCTAGTTTTAGCAAACCTCTCTCTACATTGGGTCAACAAGTTACCAGAATTATTCAGTGAAGTAATTCGCTGTTTGAGAAAAGATGGAGTTTTCTTAGGAGCAATTTTTGGAGGTCAAACGCTTTTCGAGTTGAGGTGCTCATTGCAAATAGCTGAGAGCGAAAGACTTGGAGGATTTTCTCCACATATATCACCTTTTGTCGAACCCACTGATATTGGATCTCTACTTAACAGAGCTGGTTTTAATTTGATAACCATTGATGTTGAGGAAATGACAGTAAATTATCCGTCAATATTTGAATTAATTTTTGATTTACAGGGAATGGCAGAGAGTAATGTTGCCTGGAATCGACGATTACATCTCAATAGGGATTGCTTGATTGCTGCTGCTTCTATTTATAGGGAACTTTATGCTGATAAATCTGGAAATATACCAGCTACCTTCCAAGTAATTAATTTTATTGGATGGAAACCTGATCTATCTCAACCTAAACCAGCTAAAAGAGGTTCTGCCAATTTTTCCTTTAAAGATATTGAAAATCTAAACTTAAAAGAACAATAAATAGCATTTTCTTTGGTTAAAATCAAACTTGCATCTCATCTTCACACCTTTATTGTTCCATATTCACATTGTACATCCTGCGATTAATTGAAAACATATTGCTTTAAACAATAAACCTCTCACAATTACTCCAATTATAAACAGTAATTTAAATGGATTGCATGAAATGAGGTAGTTATTGCACTACTTAACAAAGGAAACTATCTAATGTGATAGTCAAAAACTTAAGTCAAAAATAAATAAAAAATGTTCCATCATTTCATGAAGACTCATTAACCTAGGGACAGAGGTTCGTCAAAAGGTGTAAGATAGTTTTATAATGTTATTCATTTTAAATATTTTTTTTATGACTCGCTGTCCATTGATGATTGCAATGTGCCAAACAATTGCTATTAAATTATCAACAAAACTCCATTTCAAATTAACAAAACATCTTTTTTCGTCTTTTCCATATCATTCTTAGTCTATTCTCTCATTATTTCAGGTGCATTGGTTTATTTTTCTGTTGATCAACCAATAGAGAAAGATTCTCAAGTGAATGTTAACCCGGCTTCTTTGTAAGTATTGTAGATCTTCTCGATTGCGTTAACATAAGCGGAAGTTCTAAGATCCAAACCAAGATTGTATTTCATTGCAGTTCGCATTATTTGCTACAAAAAATAGAATAAAAAAAATCATGAGAAAATGTGAATAAAAGCCAAATCAATGCAGAAAGAACAAAATAAAGCAAAAGATAATTACTCTAGCTGAACGTTCCATGGTATAATCTAATCCAGAATGGACAATATCTTTTTCTGAAGCACCAGCAATCTTTTTCTGAAAAGCTTCAGATGGAACAATGGGAATACGTCCTCCGGCTTTACCGAATCTTCGTTCTAAAGATTCTTGCACACTCTCTGAAAACAAAAAAAAATCAAATAAATTTTAAAATAAGAGCATTCAATTGAAAAAATGAAATCTTACCCAATAAATGGTAATTAGAGTCTCGTTCATATTTGAACAGTAATCTACCATAACTGACATGATTTAAGTTTTTCAACCACTCGAAGTATGAAACAGTGACACCACCAGCGTTGATGTATAAATCGGGAATAACTAAAATGTTTCGATCGAGCAGAATTTTATCCGCAGCAGGAGTAGTTGGACCGTTGGCAGCTTCAGCCAAAATCTAAAAATAGAAAAATTACAGATGAAAATAAAAGTTTAAACTTGATCGAAAATGCGAACTTACTTTACAGTTGATCTTATGTGCATTCTCTTTGGTAATGCATTTTTCTGTGGCAGCTGGGACTAAAATATCGCATGGTTCGTACAATAAACTTTCTCCCTTATATTCTTCAGCGCCAGGAAAATCTTTCAAGGTACCATGATTCAATTTCCAATCTTCAACTTCACGAGGATCCATTCCATTAGGATTGAAAATATTACAGTCGATTTCCATGATACCGACACATCGAGCTCCAGCTCTGTGAAGATATCTCATAGTGTGTAAACCGACATTACCCAATCCTTGTACGATGAAAGTTTTGCCTCCCCAACCTGGAGTGGTCCCAACCATACTCATGAAACTAGCCTCATTGATGAAATTGTCGATTCCGTGAAAAACACCCTATAATTAAATAGAATTACATGAATATCTGTTCAAATTTAAATAGAGAGATACAGAGTAACCTTTAACTTGATAAAATTTTCTATGATCTCAGCTATCTCATTATAATTACAAGTGAAATGATTGAGGAATTCACTTTAATAATTACTGATTGGCTAAGATCACTGAAATTTTCATAAAGTTGGTGGTTATGCTAATGTAGGTTAATACGGAAAAAAATTATCTTACTCGTCCAGTAGCAGAAATACGACCATGGATACCTCCTTGATTGATTGGTTTTCCTGTAACGCAAGCATGTGAGTTTAGATCTGTATGACCAATAGTCTGAGCATACGTGTCAGCAATCCAACTCATCTCTCGCTCACCAGTACCCATATCGGGTGCCGGCACATCAAGACCAGGTCCTAAGAAACCTTTCTTGGAAATATGAAGAGCGAAGTTCCTAGTGATCTTTTCCAATTCAAATTCACTATACTCTCTTGGATTTATCTTTAAACCTGCTTTAGCACCACCAAATGGTACATCAACAACAGCACATTTGAAGGTCATCAAAGCAGATAAAGCTTTCACTTCGTCTAAACTAACATCCATAGAATAACGAATACCTGTCGATAAAAATAGATATGAATAAATTGAATTTGCCAGAAAAAGAGACCATAAAATAAGAAGCCGAAAGTTAATAAATTAAGCCACGATATGATTAAAATAAAATTCGAGCTACAATAAAACAATTTTACCTCCTTTGCAGGGCATTCTATGATGGCTGTGTTGAGCTCTCCAACCATTTATCATGACCCATTCTCCATTGTCTCGTTTGAGAGGGAAACCAACCTCGAGGACTGCATGGCAGGGTCCAATTATATTTAGGTAGCCACGAACTCGTCTCCTTTTTTCCTCATCGGACAATTTACTTTTCCATTCCTCAACCAATTTATCTTCAACTATCTGCCACCCTCGATGGTAAAAAAATTCAACCATATGGAAAAACGAAGGATCGGGACTATCTTCAACATAACGAACATGTTCAGGTATTTGGTGGGGTTCGTTTATATTAGAAGCACCAGTCGAGTACCAAGCTTTACGCAATGATTGACATAAAGGCCTCAAATTTGATGTTTTGAGTAACACAGCTGACCCAAGCATTCTAAAGTTTAACTTGCCCAGAATTCACTAGAAACAAAATAGAGGAAAAAAACTCGAAGGTCAGATTTATTGGGCAACAAGAATAGATAACATTTTTCACGATGAAAGGCTTAGCAACTCTAGTAAGGGAGTGAAGTAAAGAGAAAAGGCATACATAAAAAGTCTATAGAATTTATTGAACAGAAAATAGCTTTCATGCAGTGTTACACTCCTGCAACCTCGCGGCCAAGTTTGTAAAAACAGAAGGAGGGAAATGGATGGATTAAGGGGGAACATTTGAAGAGGAAGGATTTGTCTGAAGAGATTTTTTTTTTGACGAAGCTCTGAGTTGCATTGGATGAGTCGGCAGTGAATCTCCTCTTTTCCTTGATCTTCGCCTTTTATCGAATTTTTTCGGAGTATTTGGCTCTTGCACTGGCTGATTAATGGTTGATTCTTTATATTGAGGAAGATGTTTGGCATATGAATCAATCATAGCTGAAATAATCATTGCAGCATCATAAAATTGTTCATCAACAGAGAGACATTGTTCTTTAAGTTTTTCAGCACGGTCTATCTTTCCTTTCATTAATAAAAATAAAATGGCCTGTAATTTGGCATTTTTTGCTGAAGAGATGTTTAACAAATAATTAATTAACCCCTCTTCTTCATTTGCATCCCATGGTAATTGGATAAGTTGTGGCATCAACTTTGATTCCTCGCATAATGTAAAGAAATCAATGAGATCTCCATTACCATTCTTTTTGTCTTGCCATGAATGATAGGCTTGGAAAAGTTGACGATTAGATCCAATCTGACCAAGAGTTAAGCTTCTTTCACTCATGATAATCTGAAAAATAAAAGCAAACAATCAGATGATATAATAAACAGGCTAAACGAGAGCGTAAAACATCCACATCTAACAAATAAGATAGATCAAACAGCATTTGTTGTTGTTTTGTGAGTCCTCGTTTAGGCTTAAGATAGGAACAAATGAAACTCTTACCACAACGAGGACTCAAAATAGCATGAGCCAATCACAGAGCAGCGCAGCATTCATATAAATACATGTAGGATTGCAATTGTTTATCATTCCCAATTTTGTGTTTAGATTATCAACTTCGATTTGTATTTGTGAACTTTTTCATTTCTTGAAATCTTTCTTATTGTTTAATCATGTCTGGACGTGGTAAAGGAGGTAAAGGTCTTGGTAAAGGAGGTGCCAAACGTCACCGAAAAGTTTTACGTGATAACATCCAAGGTATCACTAAGCCAGCTATCCGTCGTCTTGCTCGAAGAGGTGGTGTCAAACGTATCTCTGGTTTGATCTATGAAGAAACTCGAGGTGTTCTCAAGGTTTTCCTTGAAAACGTCATTCGAGATGCTGTCACCTACACTGAGCACGCCAAGAGGAAGACTGTAACCGCTATGGATGTAGTCTATGCTTTGAAACGTCAAGGAAGAACTCTGTATGGTTTTGGTGGTTAATTTCATCAATTCCTCTTACATTGTAATTTTCATTCCTATCCTCATGTCCCATCTTTTTTAAATTCATCCTTATAACCAAAAACGGCCCTTTTCAGGGCCAATAAATCTCTGACAAAAGATTTGTTTAACTGCTTTTAATTGTTTATTTATAATTGAGTGTCTATTAAAGTAATTCATCCATAGTAATCTTAATCTGTTACATTCATGCTCTTTTAAGCTTCACAGTGAACGCGGCAATATTTCAAATAATTTTTCATTCAAAATCCATTTCAAATTTGGCTCCCTTGTGTTTTCCTCATGTATATTACCTATTCACATGTTCAGCTCTTGTCAGTTACACATCTCAGTTAACTAAACAGTTCAACAATCTAGTCTTCCTCTCATTAATTTAGCTAACTTGTTGACCCAAGATGAGGGGCATACCGCGAATCGGAAGCGGCTGGAGGTGGGTGCTCAACCAATGTTGAAATTTTCCCGCTTTAATCGACCGCCTTTTATTTACAGAACTTCCGCTAAATGTCCATTGTGTCTGTGTCCTTTTCTGTTTGTTGCCAATATATTGATGAATGTTTTGACTACGCAATCAACCAGTAAGTTGTACTTTTGATATTTCATTCGGTACTTATTAATTTTATTTTTCAGACTGTTACCGGTTAAGTCTATTCATCGCCATCAACTTTTTTCTGGTCACTTATAAAAATGTGGCTTTTTTGAAGCCCCCACAACACTCTCTTGCCGTTAGTTTTATTGTTGCTGTTGCTGCTAAGTTTACTATTCCAGGTATTAACTCAAGGTCAAGGGTCATTTCACAACTGCCACACATTAGCAGTTTCAATTTGATTTGAATGACTATCAAATGCCTGCATTTGTTTACCATGCGTTTGAAAATGACTTGAAACCTAACCCAAAACTCTTTGCCAACAGACCCGCTCTAACTTGCAATCATTCTATTTTTCAGAGTTTTCCTGGTTCATTTTCCCCATTCTTGCATTGTTCAATTATGGATTCAATCTATTCACCAAATCTATCAACAGACGATTGCTAAGTTCATTTTCTCAATGTGAACTTATAATTGTTTCACAAGGAATCCTAACTTTTTTAGCGCAATCAACCCTTTGTGAGTTGAGCTCTTCCATACCTGATCTCGCCTTGTCATGTTCAAATGATCCTACTACTCGAATTTTACAGGTATTATCATTGAAGTAACAAGTTTTAAGTTGTAAACTAATATCAACTATCAATTTTTCAGATACTTTTCTTTGGTTTATCGATGACGGTTGCCGCTATGTTATACTCAGCTCAGCATGACAATCTTACTTATGTTTATACATCTTTTTTCACCGGCCTGTTTCTAATATACTCTAGAATCGCTGTTATTCTAAACAAAGAGCCTTTAACATGGCTATTTTTGGAGATTTTGTTCACATCAACAAGGGTAAGTGAAACTTATTACTGGCTATTCAAATATTTTTATTCATTCTCAGTTACTAATTTCAATTACTCTCTTGTAGATTCATCTTTTCGAACTTTGGGCTTGCCTATTCTTGTTCGCCGTTTTTTTCTGCGTTGTGATTGCAGCTTTCGCAAATGGCTCGTCAAATACAGTGATCAGAAAATTCTTCCATCTCATTATTATTCCTGTATATGCCAGTGGTCTTAAGTATGATTCGATTATGTTACACTTTCTATCCTCATGTCTGCTTTGGATTTTCATTCTTCTTGAGACCCTACGCATCACGGATCCAGATAATACTGGGAAAGCCATTGAATTTTTCATGGAACGTTTCAAGAATGAAAATGACCAAGGATTTCTTACGCTGACTCATATTTATCTTTTAGTTGGTCTCTCTTTGTCAACATGGCTCTCTCCAAATATTGATAAGATATCGTTTAATCTAACATCTGGTCTGATTACTGTTGCAGTTGGTGATACAGCAGCGGGAATTATTGGGTCACTCTTTGGTAAACATAAATGGCCCAACTCAAAGAAATCATTTGAAGGCACTTTTGGTGCAATTTTTTTCCAAATATTGGCATCCATTTTTTTAATATCTATCCTTAAAGTGCCAGCAAATTTTGTTGTGGTGATCATTCTATGCGTAGTATCATCGATACTCGAGGCTAAAACAGTGCAAATCGATAATCTAATACTGCCGTTATACTTCAACTTATTATGGCTCATTTTTGAAGCTATTTCTTATTTTTAATGGAAAATGTTATTACTCACCTGTAAAAAGTACATTCAATAGTTGTTAATCATTCGTTGATGCGACAACCACTGAAATATTTAAATAATAATGTTAGGGTGTTTTGAAAGTAAGAAATATATCGATAAAATTGAGCTTTTAAAATAATGAATAGTCCTGAAAATTGTACAATCGGTGCGTCAAAAAATTTTAGTCGCAATTGATAACCAGGATATGATGGTGAATTCAAACTAGCTATCGAGCATTCGATTACGTTATGAATTGTGGATAGCGAAACTTAATTACAAACTCTTTTATGCCAACATTCCAATTTCACTGGTTCCTAAATTTTCTTTGATCTTAGCACTTTCGGTTGTGATCAAGTTAACTTATTTATTAACAGAGTATATCATTTTTTCTCACCATTTCTTCCGTAATTTAACATGAAAGATATATTCTGATGCGAATGAAAATATTTTGTCCAGGAATTAACAGATGGCAATCAGATCAACTTTGATCAACTTTACATTTCTAACAATCTTGTGAGATAATCTCCATTGTGAACATTTGAAAACTTCAAGATATTCAAAGAATGATAAGATAGATTATTACGACATTCGTTTCAAAGTGTCAATTAATCTATTACCAGGGTGTCTACATTATTTTAACACTGATTCCACAATTAACTAAAATCATTTTAGAAGCTATTCTTCCTCTATTTCAAGATATGTAATAACAAAACATCCACCCAACCAAATATTCGCATCAGCAAATGATTTGCAATTATCGAGTTTCCTTATATTACTTATTACTTGTATTTATGTTGATATTGGTACATTTTAAGTTTATTAAACCTTCGCATGTAAAATTCTCATGCTTTTATTTTTCAAAATTGATAAATTGAAATTTATTTCAAAATTTTTATTTTTCTCTGGTGTACTAAATATTATGAATGAGGCTTGAATAACTGATGTTTCACCAATGAAAAATTATTGATCATTATATCTTAAATAAATCAGTTGTTTATGAAATATATGCGAACGAAACTTTGTTTTGCTTTTGAATTGATGTTGATTAGTGATTAAATGTGCAGACGCGAATGATACAGGTTTGATTTTTGTGTCAATTGAGAGGTCAAAACGAACTGTTGGCTTCAAAAATAATTTAAAAAATCCTGATTTTCTGATGTTTTCAATAAAAAAAATTGAAAGGAAAAGTAAATTTTAAACGAGATCAACATTACTCTAATTGAAAACTAATGGTCACATATCGTAAAAATTAGGTGAACACTCCTATGAAAAAAAGGATTGTATGGCAATTCATTAAAGTCAACTTTAAAAACTAATCTGTTATTGAATTTGAAAGCTTTAAAAACTAAATGAAGGATTAATAATTTTATTTTTTGTTTTAAAACAATCTTGACGAAGCCAGTGTTAATTACTTTAAGAGTATACTAAAGCAATTTGAAATATCATGACAGAAATAACTTTAAAACCAGTGATGGAAAAAACGAGTTACAGCTTCAAGGTTTTTCAGTGCTTTCTACCTCAACACCAGACCATGAACAACTCATCTGTTCATCTCCGGTCAGCCTCAATTTCAAACTAACGTTATCACAACTTTCATCTTGGATTGTCCTTGGTTTTAATGTACTGCCTGCTCTGCATCCAGTTAAGGAAAAGAACGTTTTTTAAACTATTTCATGAATATTGAATTCATTTAACATCAAGTTTTATTACCGATAGTATTGAAACAATTGACATCTTTTTGTTTGCTTTTTGCAAATGAAATACAACTATACACGCTTCCATCGACCAGCAATGAACAACAGTCTTCTGATCAACTCTACCAGCATGTTTGATAGTCAAATTGATCTCAAAAAAGGAAAGGTTTGGGTAAGTTTTAAATCTCATTTTCAAATTCACTTATATTATTCACTTCTGTAGCTGATCTTGATCAAAATGATGGTTCCATTATATGATGGTTTGTCAAATCAAAAAAATTAGCTAAAAAATAAACAATCTTTTGGATACAATTGACACTCGTTTATCCCAAAAACTTTGATTATAAATAATCATTTGCAATGGTTAGAACCGAAGTTGAACGTTTAAGTGTTAATTGTTTGAGGGGAAAAGGATAATTACAAATAGATTAGTTCGGAATTTAACCTCGAACATATTTGAGGTGAACGAATACAATTGTTTTTGTAGTTGCATATAATGTATCTACAACAATAACAAAGCTACGAGCATAGCATTGTTTAAATGATAAAATGCTTGAAATGACGTCAAGCTGATGTCTGATTTTTGTATATCATGTTTGATATACAATTTTTGAGTCTAATAGTGATCATCATTTTCATCCTCAATCAGCAGAAAAGGCGTAAATTTTGGACAAGGAAACGGTTTTGGTTAATTGTTGGCCTAAGTTTTACACTAACCATGATTTTGCTTGCGCTCATCTTTACTTTAACTTTACCATTGGATGCTTTGGCTGAAAGAAAGTGCGACAGTTTCAATAAAGAAAGTCCAATTTGTTTATCCAGTGATAAAAATGACATTAAACGTGTTTATTCAACAAGGACTACTTTTGATCAATCTGTCAAACTGTTTGCTAAATTGGCTAACTCAACCGATATCCCATCAACTTGTAAACCTATTATGTTTTATTTATTTTCAAGACATGCAATAAGATATCCCAAGAAAGATGATATTATTGAAATGAGTCAAATTTTGCCTAAATTACAAAGTGAGATTATTAATGGATACAATTCTGAACAAAGTGAACTATGTGAACAGGATTATCAAACGGTTAAAGATTGGAAGCTTCAAATGGTCCCTGAAAACGACAATCATGTGACGCCTAGTGGAGTTGAGGCTACTAAAAAGATAGGTAAGTTGCAATTCAACTCTTTTGTTATTTCATTTTATTTTCACATTATGAATTTTAATCCTTGAACTTACATATATTTTAGCTGGATTATTTTATGAACGTTATCCAAATTTATTTGATCCAAGTGAAGTCAACTTTAGAGTTGGTATCACTGCTAAGGTGAGGACCAATGAAACAGCTCATGCATTTGTTGATGGCCTACACGATTTAAGATCTGGTAAGTAAACCAGTAAATGTGCAAATACTATAGTAAATCATTTGACACTAAATAGTCGTTAAGAATGATTTTTTACTTTTAACCTCATTTTGCTTTTATTTCCTAATCTAAATCAGATATCAATATTAATGAAGAGGATTATGTGATTCGCAATCACCTTCAGTTTCATTCGATTTGTAAAAAGAAGATTAACGGTAAAATACCTGAACCAAGGCAAGTTAAAGAAATCACTGAAAGTAAATTATTCCAAAAACTTCGTCAAAGAGTCAGTAAAAGAATGGGATTGAACAGGACAATCGATGATGCAGAGCTGAGTGTAATGTATAAATCCTGTTGCTTCGAACAAGCAATCTATGAGAGAGCTCCTTGGTGTGCTTTGTTCACCAAGAAAGAGTTAAAAGCTTTAGAAACGAGAGAAGATTTAAAACATTACTACAAAAACGGACCTGGATTATATTTAAATCATCAGATGCCTTGTCCTTTGATTGGTGATCTCTATAGAGCTGTAATAAAAGGAATTGCTCAGCCTGAAAACAAAACAACGTATCTTTACTTCTCACATGCAGGTTTGTAAATATTACCTTTATGGTGAGATAACTTTACTATTTCCAACTTACATTGATTTTACATTTTTTACTTTTAAGGTGCCATTTCAAGATTATGGGCTGCACTTGGTCTTTTTAATAAGTTAGAGTTAGATGATAACTTTTGCCCAAATGGAGATCGACAATGGCGAACCTCTTTGATCCTTCCATTCAATGTAAATTTTGACGGTGTACTTTACAGATGTACAGATAATCTCGAATCTACTAATCCGTCTGATTACAAGTTATTGACTATGATCAATGGATTTCCTGTAAAAATTGACCACTGTGATGATCCAATGTGCAATGCATCCCAATTCCTGAAGAGTTATGAAATAATGACTGAAACTTGTGATCTCGATCAAATATGTCATCTTCCTGAAAGCTTGAAATCAACCTTGAAAACTAACACTTTATCCGAAGATGATTAAAATTAATTGTATAAAATTTTAAAGTATATAATAAACCTTCTTGTTACAGTATTTCTGGTTCTTTATTTCTAAATGTTCTCTCTTTATACAAGACAGACTGTACTTAAACAGACCCACTGTAGGGGATGCCTACAACCCACATTTTTCAAACTCTGTTAGGAGTTTTACTTGCGGTCCAGGTACAAGACCTAGTTTGGGAATTGTGATATTTTAGTTTTACGGTTAGTTACATCGTTTTCTTATTGTTGGTGTTTTTCTTTATGGGGTTGTATTATTGTTATGATTTCTTGATTTTGGGGTGAAACAGGGTGAGGGATGGTAGTTGGGTTGAGTAGCAAGAATTGCTTTGTTAGTTGTCTTTGGACTTTCTCCTCCAGTATTTTGATGAGTACATTAAGCTTGTCAATTTTTTGTTGGTCATCTTTTGTGGAACCAGAGAGGAGCTAGTTTCCCTTTATTTCTTCCCAGCATGACTTTGGACGTTTTCTTTAACCATTCAGTGTTTTCTATCATGCGATCTAATGTGGAGGTAAATTGAACATCCCTTATTCTTGCAAAGATAGTTTGTTTGTTGACTTCTGTGACTTGAACAAACGATTTGACAAAGTCCAGGACCACCGCGAATTTCTTTTCGTCTGAGACAGTTAGGTTGTTTTGTTTTGAGAAGGGTTTATCTATTAGTACAGTATTTTTTGATAGTATTTTATGTTTTGTTCAGTACATTATTTTTCAATATGTTGTTATTGTTGTATGTATTGTTGTTGAAAACTTACCAGACAGTTGAGTGTTGCAGACGCCATTTCTGCTGTTTTGGACCTGTAGTATCTTATGGGAGATCTAGTATGTTTTTGACGCTAAGTTTGGTTGAAGATGTAAAAGTTGATTTTGTGGTTGCTCGTTGGAACACTTTTTGTTAGCTGATATCACTTTTAATAATAAAAACACCATTTAAACAATTGAAAACTAGGAGCCTTACACCTTTTATTTTCTCTTGAATTCTTAATTTTTTTCTGTTTTTATTTATCTTGCATCGACAAAAGATGGCAATGCTGTAGAGTTGAACAAAACTTTCTTACTGAGGGCAGAAAATGTTTCTGTTTTTTCCCCAACCCGGATAACATACACTTTATATTTCATTGTCAGATACTAGACCAACCAAGACAAATACTCATAAAACAAGCCAAAATAAGAAGAATTCCACTCAACAAATTATTGTTAACGCAACCAAAAATTAGTTCACTCTTTCTCAGAGAAATCTATGACTCTATTCACACAATTAATCAAACTCAAAACACACTGTAAACATCTTTTACTGTAAATCCCCCCTTCCTCCTCTAAACCATGTAATTTCCAAACTTTCTGTACTGGAAACATTGTAAGCATGTTTAGGTGTAGCGCATTTTAAGCTCACCCGACACAAAAACCCTTAAATAAAATATGATGTCTTCAACTAATAGAGTCGAGAAAAGCTCAGAAATGCATTTTTAACAAATTATTTTCCTTATCATCGATAATCTTAATTATATCGAAGTTGATCATTTCAAAATGCTTGATTTTTATTGAAGCTAAAATACTTAAAGTGACCTGTAAAATTATATTACAAATAGTTCTTTGGGTTATAAAACGACTGTTTTTTGGACAATTGATTTTTTTTAATTTCTTGAGACACCCTAAGTTCATAAGCTTTTCCTGGCATAAAATGATCCTTTGTCAGCTCAAAAGGATCCAGTTTCGTTTACTTTAGATTAGAGATTAGTCAAAGTTTTAGAAATGTTCAGAGTCAAATTTTTTGAGCTCATTCTTGATTTTGTTGATTAATTCCTAGGTATTTCGGGAAATAAATACCTCGGAATAAAAATAGATTCTGAATCGACTCTAATAAGTTCCGATTAGTCTCAGAGCTGAAACAGCGGGGTGGTTGAAAGATTTTTTAAAACGAATTGAGTTCTAAGTTCGAAATTCTTCAAGTTTGCTTACAGCATTTCTTGATGACATTATGGTGTCTTGTCTAAAGTCATCAAGAAATGCTGTAATATTTCCCTAGGATTGAATGTGATTTTTAACCACAGGTTATTAATGAACGCTATCACAGCATTTTGAGCGGTGAAAAAATCGAGGAGTTAATTTTACACTCTTTAAATTAGATTTAAACTTATCATAATTCAATATTCCTCTATGCGTCATAAGACTTAGATAACTGTAAGATAAATGATCATTTGATGATTGATCAGAATCAATGATCAATGAAAAAAAAGCGTAAAATATGAAGATAATCTCAACTTAAATCAATTTTCAGATCGATATTTCAAAGTTGATTGAATAGTCTTTGCTGAAAAGACTAATAACAGTCAAATTTACTAGTTGTGTGAGTGAAATGTAATTTCATCTTATGAATCAATTGGGTGATTGCTTTAGCATTTATAAAAAAAAATGAAACAAAATTTTATTAAATTATTTGTTTTTGATTTTATTGAAATTGTTAAACTAATATTTACTAAACAGTTCCATGAACATGATTTTAAGCAGGTTTCCATTGAATCCATTGAGATGCTGGAACATCGATTTGGATTCTACTTAGCATTGAGACATGGCTTTGATCAGAATATCGATAAAACTACCAAAATGAATCAAAAAAAGGACTTTGGCCATTGGATGCTGCGATTTTGGTACTTAGTTGGCATGTTAAGAGCTGTTGTGGTGCTTAACATCCATGATGAAACTGCCATTTATTTCGGTGATTTAGCGTATGGATCCAAAGACAGAGATTTTTTATGGATTGTGATTATTGTTGGAGTAACAGTTATGGCAATGTGTCATGAATTAGTATTAATTGTTGAGAATAGAGATGGTTTTGTTGGCGAACCAGCAAATATCAAAGTCTTATTGAAAAATGGATTTTCCCATTTTCCATCTGTGAAACCTCAACAGAAAGACTTTTGTCGTTTATTTTTCTTGATCGGTGGATTTCATAACTTCGCCATTATCATGATAGTTCCATATATATTGATTCTTTACAATTACGAGCTTGTAATTTGTGTTTATAAATATTTATCACTGAAAACAATCTTCTTTGAGATTGCATGGACTTTAACATTGACCCCTTTAGTGACTTATTATGCGGCTCAACTGCTCTGTTATGGGGCATTATTTTGTATCTATGCCGGTGTTTTTTATTTTCACATGGATTCCTTAGCTAATGCAACATCAGCGTTACTGGAATCAATTGATAAGGCTCACAACACAGATATTAAGTTCATTATTGAGCATACACTGATATTGTTCAACGAAATAGATTCCTATTCTAGCAGAGTTCGTTCCTTGCTTTTTTATTTTTACACTGGAGTGGCTCTTCAATCCCTTTGGTTTATCCACTTTGGCGTGATTGTTGGAAATCATTCTGTTGTAATGGATATCCTGATTGCTAGTCTCGGAATTGTGATTATAGTTTATAATTTGATAATCAGCCTCTTCTCTGCACAGTTGAACAAAAAGGTTAATCGAGTTTTACCAAGTTTAATTTTCAAGTTAATTTCGATTTTCAATCTTACAGGTTGGCAGTCTCTATTCAATGTGGCACCAAATATATTGTAAAAGTAGAGCAAAAACAATCATGAAATTAAAAGTAGAACCCAATATAAATTCAATTTATCACACAGGGCTATTCAGCTAATATTATGCGAGTGAGGGCAAGTTTATGTGACATTCATTTTTGCGTATTCTGACTGGATGCTTTGTTTGAAAATCAAAATTTCGTTTTCAGAAGTTAGGGAATGTTTCCATAGATTCCTAGGAAATGTTTGCATGATTGAATCATGGAGAATTCAAGCAATTTTTGCAATGAAAATGATGGCAACATGTAAATACGATTTTGAAAATTTGCTATTTCAAAAATAGTCTTTAATTGATGAAAAATGACCAGAAGTTGAAGCTATCTTTAAACTTCAACTGCATGAACGAAAGTCGCTAACTCTTCCAGCAATTCGCATTCAACACCAATTTAGCTAAATAGCCCTGTAACATTCTCTTTCCATCATTATTCTGCAATTTATTATGCAACAGCTTAAAAGGAATTTACTGAACTTTAACAGAATAAATGTTTATATTCCAGATGATTGAAATACTAAACAGATTAACCTTACCGACGAATGGTGTCCAGATTGGTGATTTTGGGCTGGTAACCAATGAATTTGTGTTAATTGTGAGTAAAATGTCTATTAAGAATAACTTTGTAATAATAGTTTTCGTCAGTTTTTTCTAGAATTTATATCAACAATAATGATGTTCAAAGTAAATTTTGGATCCTTTTTTGCTTAAAAATATACGAATGTCCATATATTTACATTCATGCAACATGAACATAATTCATACTTCTAAAAGGACGAAAACAATAGAGTATTTTATCTCTGGAGCCTAATAATGGATTATCTAAATATATATTTTCCTGCACATCTCGTCGAGAATTTTGAACAGTGAATTTATTCTTGCTAAGCTAAGTAGCGCTATAACTTGAATTAGCCAATTCTCAATGCCAACTTGTGGATAGCATTGACTCTTTGCTCAAAACTTACTCTCTATGCAAATTAAAAGATCGCTTGACGAGGTATTTCAAGAGATTCATCAGCAAAAATCAAGATTAACATAACAAACTGATCATCAAATGTTCATGACCTGAATGAAACTGCAAATAAATACTGGAATAAGTTGAGTTTTGGAGCAATATTGTTTCGTTGAAAATTCATAATTGAGCGATGGAACGATCGTTTTCTGTTTGCATTTTATGTATCGATCAAAAGCTGAAAATCTGTGGTCTCTTTCAAAGTCATTTCAAAGCAGTCGTCTCAGTTCAAGATCAACTTTTTACGAAATATTTTTCAAAGTCTATCAAAACTTATGTTCAACTTTGTTATTAACTTTTTGCTGACAAATGTAAGAGCTGATTCACTAATTTGCTACATTAATTGATTGCAATGTGTTTCAAGTCCTTAACAGTAATACTTTGGACCTCAGGTGATAAAAAATTGTTAAAAAGAAGTTAATTAACGCAATAAGCAACAGATTTCTTAAAGACTAATGAATAAAAAAGTCCATAGTCCGGACACACTAAAAAGGCGCAATAATCACATTTATGCACAAATTGACACAAATAGGGAAAAACAAACTGGCAAAAACAGATGAAAATAAATTTCTATACCATTTAGATTATGTTGTTCTGTAGAGAAATGAAAACTTCGTCCATTTGTGTGATTTACGAATTTCTTTGATCTACGGTTTTCGAGAAAATCAAGTTCAAAGTTGAAACTTTTATTGCCTTTTGTACAGTTGTGTGACCAGATTTTTCAATGAAACTCATTTTGGGTTATGTAAATTTTGATAGCGAACCAGAAAATGAACGTATTTTGAGAAATAACATTTTCTGTTTTCTTCGAAACAGAAAAGTTCGATTTTAACTTACAGCGATCGCATTCTGTTATCGTAAGAGTTAGAGTGGTGAAGCTTATTATTGATCCATAAAAATTGTTTGTCCACCTTATGGTTTGGATGCTTTTGTCAATTTATCAACAGTTCTCTTGATTTTGGCCATTAGGCTACAAACTTCGAACATAGATATTCAGAGAACGGTATCATCTACAATCATTATTCTTTCACCGATTAAGTTCTTTGCTTATCAATTATTCAACTCAACTTGATAACTTTGTATTAGCGCATTCGAACTATGATGTTTGAGTTGTGAATGAGCAAGCAACAACTTACTCAACAAACAAAACTCATCTCAACCCATTTCTTGGTAAATAAACCAATTTTCTGGTTAAACTTGCAACTTGTAATGCAAAGGATGCTACTAAAGGCTCGAAAATTTGAGTAATGAATTGGAACTTGAGTGAGCTTGTAAGGACATAAAAATTGAGTCCTTTGGTGCTAACAAATAATTCATCTGATGGACGGTCGTGGAGAAAATCGAGTTCAAAGTTTAAACTTCAATTGCTTTTTGCACAATTATGGATCCAGATTTTTTCATGAAACTCATTTCCCCGAGTTAAATTTTGATGGCCAACCAGAAAATCGACATTTTTTAGAAATAAAACTTTTCTTTTTTTTGTAAAACAGCTAACTTCGATTTTTAGTTAAATCGACTGCATTTTTCGACCATAAAAGTTAGAGTGTTGAAACTTGTTTTTGGTCCATTAAAATTGTTTGTTCACATTATGGATTAAATCTTTTTTTCAATCCATTAACGGTTCTCATGATTTTGGCGATTGGCCTAAAAAGTTTGAACCTCCATTTTTCGTGAATGGCATAAGCTAAAATCATTATCCTTTGATCTAACATTAGGTTTTATTATTGGCTTTAACCTATTGAAAAAGTAAATTATTTAAGATCCTACTAAACAAGTTATAGCATTGCATTACTTATGTTATCATATTTGAGACTTTATTCATAAAGCTAAATGATTACTTCAACACAAACCTTAATTGTTTGAAAGATATTCACTTTTAAATGTATTTAGTTAGATCATATTGTAGCCCATAATAAAGTCTAATGTTTGTTCAAAGGATAATGATCGTAGGTGATTCCATTCTCGAAATATCGAGGTTCAAAAGTTTCAAGTCCAACGGCCAAAATCAAGTGACCTGCTGTTAAATTGCAAAATCGATTCAATCCATGAGGTGCACAAATATTTTTAATTGGCCAATAATAAGTTTCAGCTCTCTAATGATGTCGGTCACAGAAATCGGTGCATTTAACTGAAAATCGAACTTGACCTGTTTTACAGAAACAGACAATGTTATTTCTTAAAATAAGATCATTTTCAGGTTTGGCATCAAAGTGAACATCAGTAAAATGAGTTTGGTGAAAAAATTTGCTTCCATAGCTGAACAAAAGGCGATTTAAGTTTTAAATTTGATTTCGATTATCCAGACAACTGTCCATCGAATGAACTATTCAATAGCACTGATGGACTCAGTTTTTATTCACCTACCAGCCAACCGTGTCTCAACTCATAACTCAAATGTTTGAGGCTTTATTAGCACTTTCTGCATTTTATTTGCAAAGTTAACCAGAAAATAGGTTTATTTACCAAGATATGAGTTTGTTTTGTTGGATAAGTTGTTACACGTCCATTTACAACCCAAAAATAATGATCAAAATGCTCTAATGGAAAGTTACTGTGGTGGTTAACTTGATGGATTTGTAGAGAAATGAAAACTACGTCCATTTGTGTGATTTACAATTTTCGCTGATCCACGGTTTTCGAGAAAATCAAGTTCAAAGTTGAAACTTTTATTGCCTTTTGTACAGTTGTGTGACCAGATTTTCAATGAAACTTATTTTGGGTTATGTAAATTTTGATAGAAAACCAGAAAATGGACGTATTTTGAGAAATAACATTTTCTGTTTTCTTCGAAACAGAAAAGTTCGATTTTAACTTACAGCGATCGCATTCTGTTATCGTAAGAGTTAGAGTGGTGAAGCTTATTATTGATCCATAAAAATTGTTTGTCCACCTTATGGTTTGGATGCTTTTGTCAATTTATCAACAGTTCCCTTGATTTTGGGGTATTGATCTTAAAAATTTGAGCCTCGATATTGCGAGAACGACATCAGCTACAGGCGTCAGTCTTTCTCCAAATATTAGATTTTATGATGGACTATAATATGCTGGAATATTGATTTATCCAAGATCCTACAAAAAAAGTTATAACATTGTTCTAAGTTTGCAAAATTTAGCTTGAGTTATGAAGATAAATAGTTGTTAAATATTGAGGGATAGTGAAGGATATTGTTCAGTAAATGAATAAGCTTAGATTTCCGTGAGTATGCAGTCATACTATGCTACAATTGATGCTGCAGTCTAATATTTAGTTAAAGAATAATGATTGTAGATGATACCGTTCACTGAATATCTATGTTCGAAGTTTGTAGCCTAATGGCCAAAATCAAGAGAACTGTTGATAAATTGACAAAAGCATCCAAACCATAAGGTGGACAAACAATTTTTATGGATCAATAATAAGCTTCACCACTCTAACTCTTACGATAACAGAATGCGATCGCTGTAAGTTAAAATCGAACTTTTCTGTTTCGAAGAAAACAGAAAATGTTATTTCTCAAAATACGTCCATTTTCTGGTTTTCTATCAAAATTTACATAACCCAAAATGAGTTTCATTGAAAAATCTGGTCTCACAACTGTACAAAAGGCAATAAAAGTTTCAACTTTGAACTTGATTTTCTCGAAAACTGTGGATCAGCGAAAATTGTAAATTGGACTTAGGTTTTATGTCTCTACAAAATAGCAGATTCTACATTCTATTGTATATTGAGAATAGATTATATTTTACCCTTTTTTTCGCTTTTGTCTGTTTTTCTTTCTCTATTTGTGTCAATTTGTGCATAATGTGATTATTTGGTTTATTTAGTCGTATTCGTAACAACCATTTGAGCTATTTGAATGAAAAAGTAAACTAGTTAAGAAATTCTCTGAAATTTAATCTAAGCCCATTATTACCAACTTTCAAGAATTTCAAATCTATTGATAATTTCTGAGAAAATAAATTGACTAACTTGTACCAAAATACTCGCGCACAGATTAGTCAAGAGATATGTCAACATATCCGAGATTTGAGCTATTCAAAGAGCGATCTTTTATTCAGAGTAAAAAATTTGAAAATCAATTTCAATGATGACATTAAGTCATAAGCAATTTTTTTGTTATAAATATTAATATATTTAATCGTCTTAAGATGATTCCCTAATGGACTGTTGATATCGATTGGTGTACAAATTGCAATTGAATGGTTCGTTTTTATAACTTCATGTCTATCATCTTAATGATTCCGTATGCATTTGATGATTGCCGTTTTAATGGTTGGTAAAAAGTATCAAACTAAAATTGATTAATTGAAAAATCAAACAAAAAAATACGAAATTGAATATGAGCGTTCTTTATTATTAAAAAACTGTTTCTAAATTTTTTAACACTTAGTTACTGTCAGTGCATTTTCGTGTGAATATTCATTAACCTAAAATTATTATTCTAAAGACTTCAAATAATGTCGATCTCAATACGTAAATCTATCATAGAGGACAATAACTGAAAAGATCACTAAAGAGTGTAAAATGTATGAAAAGCCAACAGTTATTATTAGGGGCTTAGGTAAGTCCCGATTCTCGATATGAAGAATTGATTTTTTCAGCTCGTTTCCAGAATTATTTTTTAGCAGATTATGTGCAGGCATGTTATTCAAAAGGTCATCGAAATCAAACTTTTCTATGCTAATTGGCAGGCCTCGAATCAAAAATTGAAAAGACTTTTGCCTATGGAAGAGCAAAAAATACTGTTTTATCGCTAAATTTACGCAAAATTGTGGCCTTTTTTAAGATTTAGGCCACAATAAAAACATTAAAAGTACAGGAAACTTAAGGTAAGGTAGTCAGGCAGTAATTTATCGTTGGTGGTATTTTTTTCTGACATTCAGAACATATCGAGAATCGGGACTTACCTAATGACCTAATATGATCGTGGATATTATTTCAAATGAGCCAATGCAATTAAAGTACATGTGAAGGTTCTGGATTAAGCTGTGAAAATGACTTCAACGCAGTATTTTCCATTCGATTTACATGAAAAGATTGATGGTGAAATACCTGAGGCTAAACAAGTTAAAGAAATCACTGAAAGTTAATTATTCCGAAAACTTCGTCAAAGATTCAGTAAACTTTCCAATTCCTGAAGAGTTGTGAAACAATGACTGAAACTTGTGATCTCGATCAAATGTGTCATTTTCCTGAAATATTGTAATCAAACTTGAAAAATAACAGTTTGTCTAAGGATGATTGAAATTCAATTTAATTAAATTCATATCTTAAATGTTCTTAGAACATAATTTCTGGTTCTTTATTTCTAAATGTTCTCTCTTGAAAATTTCTGGTTTTGATTTATCTTGCATCGACAAAAGATGGCGATGCTGCAGATTTGTTTTTATTTAACAACTTACAGTGACAAAAGTTCAGTCATGATTTTAATATTAATTATATTTATTTTGACTATTCCGGTGGACATATTTAGTGATAAAGCTTGTGACAATTTCGACAAAAGGGGTCCTTATTGCCTATTCAGTAGTAAAAGTGACATTAAGCGTGTTTATGCAGCAAAAACTAAATATGATCAGTCAGTCAAGTTGTTTACTAAATCGGCTGATTCTATTGATATCCCATCAACTTGCAAACCTATCATGTTTTATTTATTCTCAAGACATGGAATAAGATATCCTGAAAAAGATGATATTATTGATATGAAGCAAATTTTACCTAATTTACAAAGTGAGATTATTAATGGATACAATTCTGAACAAAGTGAATTATGTGAACAGGATTATCAAACGGTTAAAGATTGGAAGCTTCAAATGGTCCCTGAAAACGACAATCATGTGACGCCTAGTGGAGTTGAGGCTACTAAAAAAATAGGTAAGTTAGCGGTAAACTATTTTATTATTTTATTAAATATTTTGTTTGTTATTTAATTTTTGCATTTTTATTCTCAAATATTCAGCTGGATTATTTTATGAACGATATCCAAATTTATTTGATCCGAGTGAAGTCGAATTCAGAGTTGGTATTACCTCTAAGGTGCGAACCAATGAAACAGCTCATGCATTTGTTGATGGACTACGTGATTTACGACCAGGTATAATGCTTTTGCCAAAATAAAAATATAGATAAATTTTAGCTGGATCATGGGTGGACTCACATCACTTTGTTATTTTTTCACAATCCGAATCAGATATCAATATTAATGAAAAGGATTATGTGATTCGCAATCACCTTCAGTTTCATTCGATTTGTAAAAAGAAGATTAACGGTAAAATACCCGAACCAAGGCAAGTTAAAGAAATCACTGAAAGTAAATTATTCCAAAAACTTCGTCAAAGAGTCAGTAAAAGAATGGGATTGAACAGGACAATCGATGATGCAGAGCTGAGTGTAATGTATAAATCCTGTTGCTTCGAACAAGCAATCTATGAGAGAGCTCCTTGGTGTGCTTTGTTCACCAAGAAAGAGTTAAAAGCTTTAGAAACGAGAGAAGATTTAAAACATTACTACAAAAACGGACCTGGATTATATTTAAATCATCAGATGCCTTGTCCTTTGATTGGTGATCTCTATAGAGCTGTAATAAAAGGAATTGCTCAGCCTGAAAACAAAACAACGTATCTTTACTTCTCACATGCAGGTTTGTAAATATTGTTGCATTGCATGTCCAAAATCTCTGTAACTCCGAATTACCGAATCATCATCTATTTTATGTTTTTTACCGCAGGAGCTTTAGCAAGATTATGGGCCGCTCTTGGTCTTTTTGATGATTTAGAGTTTAATCATAACTTTTGTCCAGATGAAAATCGAAAATGGCGAACCTCTTTGATTCTTTCATTCAATGTAAATTTTGATGTCGTACTCCACAGATGCACTGAAAACAATGCATCTACTAACCCATCTGATTACAAGTTATTGACTATGATCAATGGATTTCCTGTAAAAATTGACCACTGTGATGATTCAATGTGCAATGTCAGTAAATTTCTCAAGAAGTATAAAAAAATGGCTGAAAGTTGTGATCTTGATCAAATATGTCATCTTCCATAATTTTTAGAACAAACCTACGATATCAAATAGCAACATATATGCAAAGTTATTCAATCATATTGTCAGTCAATCATATCAATACGTTGATTCAATACAAGGAGATTAACAAAACAAAAAAAAACATAACTATTTTATCGTGATTTTTGTATTAAACTGCAAAAACCTGTATCATAAATGAACAATTTCCGCAATATTTTGTTAATATTTTTTCGGTGATTTAAATTTCCACAATCAAGAATAAACACGATATTCCCACAAATACATAAATTGCACATATTTAATCCATTTAAAATGTACAAGGTTAGTTAAATTATGGATTGTACCGACATTACTGGTTCTTTTTCCTCACATTAAACCTTAAACCTCACATTTTCCCAAACATTATCAAAAGTATAAACTTATTTGAAAGTCGAACAGGATTTGATTTCATAAAATCCAGCAAATTTTTCACACTTCTCAGATATAGTCAGTAGGAACTTTCCGATCACTAAGACCCGAATTTCAAACGTGGCAAAACAGTTAAAAAAACAATCAAACATTAAATGTTGGAATACATAAATTACAAATTATGGTTTAGACGCTAGGATGATAAATGATAAACGAGAGTAACAAAAAAATGACAAGGTATTAAAATTTTTAATTTATTTCGTCTTTATTTATTGGCACAAACCACGATGAGTATAAATATAAAATAATTTGTCATCTCATCTCCTCGAGATATTTTATCATTTCAATTTCATCTTAATTTTATCATACTTCTAGTAATTTTTTGAGGCAAATCACTTGTAATACATTCATTATACATTTTACATGTACATTGCATACGTATATTAATATAGTCTTTAAATTTAGAATAGAAGAGTTCATCTACATTCTCATATTTACGTCACACCAAAAAGATGTGTCTCTGAATTGATCCTTGGGTGAAAGGAAAAACAAAATCATGATTAAATTGACTGTTGATCACTTTGTCTAGAGATGAGATTGGGTAAGGGTGAGGTAAATTTAGAGTGAAAATTAAATTTTACACAAAAAGTTTGGAGCTAAAATGAGTGAATGAAAAGGCTTGCTTTGCATTCACATTAAGAAATTCTGATAAAAAAATGGTTGATTGAAATCACATGGTGAGAAAGAGAGAGCGAAATAACGACAAGAAAAGAAAGTGTATCTTTTCATCCGGAAGTACAATACTGTCTTCACTTTCTGTGTGTCTTCCATCATTTCTTGTTTTCACATCTTATCTTTCAAGAGGCTTGTCAAAGGATCTCTTCCAACTTCTGCCAAAAAATCGGCTCAACAATGTTGATTTTCTTCCAATTTAATAAAAAACAGCTTTAATTTTTTTAATCCACTTCCTATTCTTCATCCTTTTCATTGACTTTCATCTTAAGCCGTTGATAAACTTTCACTGGAACCAAGCAATATATTGATTGAAACTTCCAGCATCCGTATCCATCACTGATTACGAACGAGTGATTAAAATAAATCATCAGAAAATCACATAATCAGGAATCACATTTCCTTACTTCTGTTGTCTTGCATTTTAATGCAATAATTATCTTTGTTTCTTTGTTTTTAAAATCTATAATGTATAATTTATACAAATAAAAAACTGTATCCATATTTTACAATTTATTATTAAAACTCTCAACTTTAAAGTCCAGCCGTTTGAAAGATGCTCATAGACAATCATCACTCTAGTTTAAAGGCTGTCAGGGCTTTCATTTATGGCTGAGTATTAGCTGCTTGTTTGGCTGCTAGAATCAGTGGGTGAAGTGAAGATAGTGGCCTTCCTAGTTTAAGGAAGGGATGCTGTAGAAATGAAAATAAGAGAAAAAAAGAATATAAAATTAGCCTTGCCTTAAGAAATATAAATATAATTAGAAGGTTTAAATATAATTGTTTCATATTATCGAGCCAACATGCAATGATGTAATCTCTACATGATGATAATGCTTGTCATGTAAGTGAGTGAGGAAAGGAAAAGATTGAGGGTTGACAGTTATTTAAAGCAATTATAGAGTGACTGCTGATATGATTCAATCAATACAATATCATGTTTCTGTATCATGATGCAAACTTACTTTAAGAAGCTCTGATGATGACCATCGTTTATCCACATCAACTTCAAGGCACTTGTCCAGAAATTCTTGAAATAAAACTGAAAGTTTATCCTTATCTTTAATTTCTGGTTTGCCAGTGGTGGCGATCAGATAAAGAGCCTAAAATAAATAAAATGAAAAAGTAAATAGAGATGAATGGTTACCAAAGAGATGATCAAAAGAAGTCCGTCAATCAAATGATAGAAACAAGGAAGAAATTTCTTTTCAAAATAGGATGAATAATTTTTTGAAAAGTTAGGGCGTGAATATAATAATTACCCTAAGAGGATGTTCATTCAAATATGGAGGCTCTCCTTCAATCATTTCAATGGCTAATATTCCTAAAGACCAGATATCGACTTTTGGACCATACTGTTTTTTGTTGACTACTTCTGGAGCCATCCAATAAGGTGTACCAACAAGAGTGGTCCTCTTGTTATGTTCAGGAGAGATTTGAGCACAAAAACCAAAATCGGTTAATTTTACTGAGCCATCCATACCAAGGAGAATGTTATCTGACTTAATATCTCGGTGAATGACATCATTTGAGTGTAAAAATTCCAAAGCTTGTAAAATTTCTCTGAATTAAAAAGAAAGTGTAAACTAAGATGAAATTAATTGGTATGACAAAAAAGAGTGGGAAAAAGAGAGAGAAGGAGAAAGAGTACAGAAAAGGAGAAAGAAAATAGATTATCAGCAGAAAATGAAAGAGTAATGAAATTAAGAAGGAAGAATTTAATGAGGATTATCTCATTCATTTAAATAATGAATTTGATCCTTGTCAGCTGACAGTCAAGGTTATAAAGTAAGCATAATGGGTGTCTACCTTAACACAGCAGCAATTTGACCCTCATCCATGCAAGTTTCGGTAACAACATCTACCAGAGACCCACCAGGTAAATACTCCATAACAACCCACAATTCATCACCAACCAAATATGAATCTAGATAATTAACAATATTCGGGTGCTTATTTTCTTTCATTACCAAAATTTCGTTTATAATAAGCTCCTGATTTGGTTGTTGAACAAGTTTCATTTGTTTGATTGCAACCTCCATTCCTGTTGATACTTCGATAGCAGTATAGACAACACCCGAGGCTCCTTGACCGATTTTTTCAATCTTTGAATATTTTCTATAAGGATCGCCAATGGTCACTATGCTACGTAATTTATCCATAATTTCTTCATCGGACATTTTCTTTTTCTCGAGTAATCCGTTTTTATCTGGTTTACCTAAATTATTAGCATTTACTTTAGCAGCACTTTTGATGTTGTTAGGCAAATTAGTTTGCTTGTTGTTGTTCAAGTTATTAATATTATTGTTATTGTTATTATTATTAATAGCAATATTAACATTATTATTATTCACACATTCCTTGGTAATTGTTTTGGTTTTGTTGACACTGTTATTTAACACAGTCATGTTGTTATTATGACCAGGTTTAGGATCTATTGAAAGGTTATTGACAGCATCGATGGTTTCATCTATGGTTGGATGAATGTTCAAGTTGTTAACTGAATTTTTAGGTGTCGTTGGAGGCTTATTCAGATGTGAAGTTGCTAAGGGTGTTGTAGGTGAATTTACTTGTTTTGGTTGTGATGGAACTGAATTGTTTGCAGATACATTTGAAGATGGTGTAGTATTGTTAATGTTGGAAACTGAAACTGGAGAATTAGTTAACCCAGGAAATTTAGATTTACATATTGGCCTTGTATAAATGGATTTAGTCTTCTCCGGACGAGTAGGTGGTGGTGGTGGAGGTGGATGAGACGGAGGTGTTGTTTGTGTTTGGTTCTCATCAATTGGTGAAGATCGTTGGTGAGGATCATCGATGTTATTACTATCACGACTACTGCTGCTATTACAACTGCTACTTCCACTACTCTTATCACCAATTGTTGTAAGATTAGACTGAATAGGGTAATTTGAATGGTGAACATGAGAAATATTTTGTTGATGTATTTGATGTTGCGTAGAATGTGATTTAGTATTATCTTCTTCCGGAGTTGATGGTGGATTTGAACTGAGCGAAGATGTACATGATAAAGGTTCTTGTAAAGACTCACGAGGTGTACAGCTACTTCCATTAGATGAAGGACTTATTTTGATTAATGAATGGACTGGTGAGCTAGTTGCACTTAAATTTCCACTTCCAAGTCCAGCATCACTGGTGCAACTTGAGGCAGAATTAGATGAGACCAACATTGTTGAAGTGGTTGATACAGAAATACATGATGAATTCTTTTTAACATATTTGTTATCGGGAACATAATTTGGTTGAGGAACATCTAATCAGAAAAGAAAAAGGAAGAAAATGAATAAATTTGATAATATATACTGAAGAGGTGTAAAACAGTAAAAATGTATAAATCATCTTTGATAGAAATAAAGATAGTAAAGGGAAATAATATATTAAGTCTACTGCCAAGGTAAGTAAAAAACATAAATCACAATCGAAAAAACATACTTGACGTTAAATAAGAATCAATCAAATCCGCTGTGAGTTAAATGAGGGTGAAAGAGGAAGAAAAATGAGGATAGAAAAAGAGAGAAGAAAAAAGATGATAAAGATAATTAAGAACGAGAGCAACAAATATCAAAACACACAAATTAAGTTACAAAGCAGGGGAAATTGAAACATGTTTATGGCTTTGAGAAAAAGGTGACTTTTAACTGACTTTAAAACATCATTTGGAAACCAATAAACCTTGACTAACCAAATTAGTAGTTAATCAATTAGAATAAATAGAAATAAATAATCTCCTAATAATTGAACCATTATAAGACAGATAAAAAATCAAAAAAACTTGAAATGATTTGCATTTGTAGTCTTTTTGGTTCATAAAAGTATGAAATCATCAGTAGAATAAATTAGAGCTCATTTTCAATACCAACCTAATGATCGATTAATAGTCATGTATTTAGGTAGATTTCCAATTGTTTCACGGTTACTCGAATCATACCAATTGAGAACATCGAGAACAGCTTGAGGATTATTTTTCTGCTCTATTTTACTTATATTAGAGTGTTGAAGCAGTTTATTCCAAGATTCTGGCATCCCGGTGAATTCACCTGTGTGGGCATCAAACCTAACATGAATAGTGTGCTCGAAATTGGTTGGTGATGAAATAAATGGTTTATGAACAAATGAAGAAGATTGATTGTGATTGCTTGAGCCATGAACTCCGAAATTTACATTATGATCCTTCTTGTCATTTTTATGAGATTTACTTGGTTTAACTTTTAATCCTTTCTTAATTACTTTAGAGGCAACACTGTTTCCTTTTTCAGGTTCCTTTGGTAAGGGACGGAGATCAACAGGAACTGAACTATTTGAATTGTATGGTTGATGTAATGGCGTATGGTAAAGTGATTGTTGGTGAGCATAGTTGACCGTTTGGTAATTATGAGGATAATGATGAGGAGAGGCAGGGTTACTATGATTTACAAAATGGCATTCTCGGCTATTACACAGCTTCGAATGGTTATTTTGCTGAGAGGTCAGTCGAACAGGAGGTTGCGGTGGTTTGTCCTCCATGGTATCACTAAGTTGTGCTGGAGATGAAAAATCTCGAGCCAAAAAATGATGAAAATATGATCAATTTGAACTAAGACAAGGCAAGTGAGTGATCAATTCTAACCAAACAATCAGCCCAGTAGTGGGAGACAAAATTATCTATTTGATTAAACAGAAACAGGCTTGCCCGATTGCTGGGTTTTCACTGAATTTCCAAATGCGCGTGTGTGTTGGGATTCTTGAGGCTGACAAAAATGATGAAGATAGGAGATTTTGAGCACAACCAATGTAAACCAATAAAAGTTAATACATTTAACCAATGTACACTAGGCAGTGGTTTAGGTGATGATAAACCATCTAGTAAAAATCTTTGTAGTTGAACTGTTAAAATCAATTGTAAGAGAAATTAAGATATTAATAAATATTACCTAAACGAATTGGTAAAAATGAGATTAAATTTCATGTCACTAATGAAAAATGAAACAGTTGTGTTTTGTTTTGCTCTTCTCGACATCAACTGATGGCAATGAGTAAGTTAGAAGAGACAAAATTCATCCAGTAAACATGTTTTGCTTTTAACGCCATCTTCTGATGTTTCTTAAGTCAAATTTTAAATACAAAAAATGAAAATGGCAAAAGCTTAATAAATGTAATAATTTAAATTATAAATTTACAACTGTCTAAAAAATAGTAAACCAGTGAAGAAGAAAGAAAGATAAAAGGAACAAAGCAAAGGGCGAGTGAATGTCATAGGCCAGAAACAATAGTAATAAACTTACCTCTTATTCGAGACGATTGATTTAATTTTAATTTTGAAACTAATCGGAAGGAAGAGTACGAATCAGGATACGGAAAACATGATTAATTGATCTACAAGATGCTGAGAACTGAAAATACACATGAAAAAGCTTTGAGAGTTTTGTCAGCTAGACTTGCCTGCTGGAGTTAAACAATATTTTTGAATTACAGTTAACATTTCCAAAATTTTATGCCGTAGAATTAGCCATTTTGCTATTTACACTTAATTTTATCGAAAAATAAGTTTACTTATTCCAAGTTTTGCCTCCATTAATGATGAATTGTGTGATTCAATATCCAAAATAACTCATTAGGAACTATCTAACTTTTCTGGACTTCGATCTACAGCCAAAAAGGTATTTATGAATACTCGTGACTTATTTGATATATATTTTGTTGTTAAAATGTTGACTTTTCTATGAATCAACTGTCATCCAAGTATTTTGATACCTCTATTGTCATATCATTGGTGGTAAACGTTTCATAATAAAAATTTCCATCAATTATCATCATTTGCTCAACTTCTTCATATAGAATCGCATTTTTTGCAAAAATATAGCGAGAGTAGATAAATAAAAAAGAAAGAATTTTTTGCATCAAATTTCTCAGATTCCTTCAAGTCGAGAATAAATGTGTCGAATCAAAAGTAAATTTGAAATTTTAGAACCGCTTTTATGTTATTGTTTTATCATAGCTTGGAAGTAAAATGACTAACAAAGAGCAGAGTTGGTAATTCAAATCGTCAAATGTTTTTTTTTCATTTTAAGAAAAATTTTAGCAAAATTGCTTACAAAATTTGTCACAAGTTCTGAATAAATAAAAAATTAAGGGAATAGATTGCAAAGAATTGCTTAAGATTAAATTTAAATTCAAATTCGAGCAACACAAGCGCGACAGGCACACTTGAAGAAGTAGCGATCCATTATCATTGCTTGTCTTTCTCTGTAACCCAAACGATCCTTGCCTGGTCCATAAGTGATGGTGATTTCTTCGCCGGGTTCAATGTCTCTGTTTGTGGAAATAACCATCCGATTACCAATGAATATTCTGTTACAATTGTGATCACATGAATGATTTACAAATGAAGATGCCCCAAACAAACCAGCTCCAATCTCCGCCCTGCTATTTTTAGGACTTACAAAGTCATCGTTTTCTTCTTCTCTCTTTGTATTGTCTGATATCAATAATGAGTTGACTCTTATGATTGCTAACAATTTAAGCATTAAACCTCCAAAATCTTCAATCAGTTCTTCATCTATGAGTCCCAGTGAACGACAGAAAATGGTTAAAAAAGCAGCTGTAAATGTGCCAGTTGTCATAAATTTGTCGATTAGATCTTCGTGAGATATAAGTGTCAAAATATCTTTCAGTCTTTTACGGTAAATCCTGTAAAACCAAAAAAAGAAATTGAAAAAAATTGTGAAATGAAAGAGGTAATAACAGTTTGTACTTACATTCTAGCTTCAACTGGAAATTTCTGCTTCGACATGACCTCATAATAGGCCTCGAGAGATTCTTCGACTCCATTCATAAGAACGATTCTCAGTGCAAGATGAGCATTGGCAAAATATTTTAAAACGGGCATATATTTACATTCGACTCCATGATATTCTTTCCAAGCTTCTTCAAAACATTCTTCATTACAAAATCTAAAATATAAACAATATCTGCACGGGAAAGGCTGTTCATTTAAGGATCGCATACAATGAGCACAGTAAAATGCATAGTACGATGGAGCTAACCAATAAGCATAGGCTTTCTCTGAAATTACAGATATATTTTTAGGAATAGGAGCTGTGGTGATTATATGACGTCCTAGCTTGGATCTGTAGGCCATTTTCAATGATGCCACAGCCCCGTGGATATTGGGATTGTTGAAAACATCTTCTATTTCGTCCTGTGCAGGTTCATAGACACTGCTGTCGAACACATTTTCACGTATTTCATCGACCATCAGCTCTCTAGCATCAAACAATCCTTGAGAAAATACAGGATCAACGGCATATTTAATGGCCGAGTCGAGGTCAGCCAAGCTTTGTTCATACCTCTTCTGCATGTTAAAAATTCGACATCGATTGGCTAAAATCATTGAAAACATATTTCTATATTTCATGGATTTAGTTATAGGAATATCTTGAGGGTGAGGGCAATATTGCAAGCTCTAAACATTTAACAGAATAAGCAAAATTGGATAAACCATAAGATAAGTTAGATAAAGCAGAGTTACATAAATTGAATAAATTGATAATTACCATGTTCAATATCTGTAAAGCTTTTTCGTATTTTCCTAAGTTTAAAAACCTGAGGCCAAGGCTAAGGAGAATATGAGATTTTTCGGCATTTTTATGCTCTTCCCTTTCACAAACATTGATCATTTCTTCAGAGGCTGTTTCCATGCCTGTTCGCAAACTATCAACGCTGACAATTATAGTTATGCGATCAGCTAGCGACGATGCATCACAAATTTCGTCTACTAGATCGGGAACATCGTTAGCTTCTTCGATAAACTGCATAATCCAGTTTGATAAAAGTGACCAATCACGAAGGGCCAACTGATGTCCTTTGGATTCGTCAAACTCCTCCACGAGAGAGGCACTGATTTTAGCAAATTCATCAACGATGTTTGGGCAGGAACTTGCTGCCATTTTGTATGACTTTTAAAAATGGATGTTACTAGCAATTTATTAAACATAAACAGAATTATGAACAGTCTACATCCAGTGAACTTTAAAAAGTAAGTAACAAGCAAACATATTGATTGTAAAAGAAAGGGTCAAGAGTGCTACCATTGGATAGTCATTCACATTAAATTAATACAATGAAGCACCATCTATGATTGTTAATTGTATAATTGCATATCTTGCTATTAAATTACAAAAAAAAGTTTCAATAAATGCGAATTTAATTTTCATGAAAATTGTACATTGAAATTGACATTACAGAGTATTTACAAGTGAGCTAGTTGATGTAAGTTGAATGCAAATTCTAAAGAAAAAAAACAAAACAGATAATATAAAAATGAATAATTCCCTCAATTTTCATTGCAGATATCTGATTTCATTAGATGGAGTGCGAAGGACAGTTGATGGCGCACTTTGATTTGGTTGCACAAGTCTTACAACTTTGTATCCAGTTCGAGGAAGCTGAATACTTTTAGAGACTTGCGATGACAGATTGATGGTTGCTCTGGGACCTGCTGTGTGAGCCGTTTGAGAGATGAAGGTTGCATGAGAAGAACCGAGGTTTTGATTAGTTGTTTGGGGGGTGACTGGGTTAGCAGCAGAACGAGATCTCACTACAGCTGTATGAAGATAGGAACCTAAGAAACCGAATTCGGATTTGTAATCTTCCAATACATCGGGAGGAGGTCTTGATGCCTATTAGAGAAAAGAGTTTTGTAAGTAAAAATAAATAATTATGAGATTTTCATAAACAATCAATATTAGTAAAATATTGGACAGATACCTTAATTGTTGCCGGTAAAACTCTTAGAATTAAATTTTTGATATGTTCAGCGGCTGATTTCTCAACGGAACTTCCCCCTCCTTCCATGATTACTCGTATTCTTTCTCCTATAGCTTTTAATCTTTTCAAGATGAATGCTCTTTGCACTTCAGGTCCTAATTCACAAAGACCCGATAAAGCTCCGTACTGAGATGATAGGGGAAGTTTGTCGTTATCCAAAGCACGGCTTAAAAGTCTAGTTATCCTGGTTTGAATATTATTGGTTGAAGTGTTGAAGTTTTTACATATTTGAGAAAGCAGTCTTGATGCGAAATCTCTAAGTGCCCAATGATTATCCAAGTCTGGCCGAAGACAAAGTTGTTTTGAAACTATACAGGTGATTACAGTGGGAATGAGCTCATGAAGGTATTTTTCTAAGTAAAGTGTTTGATTGTCCAAAAGAGCTTTCACCATTCTCATAAGGTAAATAAGAAGGGCTAAATTATTTTGCACGACATTCACTTTAACACCTTCTAAGATGAATGTACACAATCTAGGAAGCATTTGATGCAGACCAGAATCATATGTTAGACTCTGTAAAGCTTCAGAACGGCGTCCTTCGTCACTTCCAACACATGCTTCAGTTATTTCTTTGTAATATAGCTGCTGTTCAACACTCAACTCATGAGTGGCATACTGTTTAACTCTAACCATTTCAACATGCTTTTTCCTTTTCTCTAATTCAATATGACCAGTTCTCAATTCCTCTGGATTTTGTTTCAATGCAGATGCAGGATCAATACTTTCTTGTCTTTGAATGTCTTTTGAAACTGGCGGTGGATTTTCAGGTATTGCCGGTTGTATTCCTTCAATGCTTAACCAATGAGCCTTAAGAGCTAAATCTTGTGGTAGTTTTGGTAAAATGGTCGAACTGATAACCTAATAAAATAAGATTAGAAATGACCAGACCATCAATAGGAATGCTATTAATTATGATAATAAATTACAAACCTCTCCTAAATCAACTTCTTTATCATCAATAAAGAAAAGCTCTCTTCCACCTCCAGAAGCAAATCTGAATGGTATATGATCATTGGAGGTAAACCCATATAATGGTTCGATGTTTTTAATTTTCAAGGCATTATCTATATCACATCCAATGAGCTTTTTTCTTTTAGAATGTCCGCGAAATTTATTTGCCTCTTGTAGGATTAATTTCAAACGAAAAGTGACTTCTTCAGCCAATACACGTGAAGCGTCATCGGATAGATTGCTGATTCCAATGGATTCGGCCATGATTTTCATGGAATCCAAGGCGGATAGGAAACCTGAACTAGAAGACATTGTGCACAAAGTATCAAAGTACAATAGTAAACAAAATAAAATGAAACAATTTCTCGATTGACTATAATGTTTTGTTGATGTTTTATTTGTAAAAAACAAATGAAAAGAAAAAAAAAATTTATTGACCAATTTTATGAGTAAATTAAAAATACCAAAATGATAGATGGAGTTACTTTTTCATCTTTACTTATTTTTGAACCTCGTAAGTGAAGACTCTCATATTTGAACAAGAGATAGCTTTGTGTGAATAAACTTCTTTTCCCTCTTTTAATCTCTGTTTAAGAGTTGAGTGCTTTATGCTGTAGCGCCATCTCCTGTTCTAAGTACCCGATTAGTTCAGTTAAGAGGGAGTTGAATTTATTGTTGTTTCATTTTAACCAACAACCTATCAGGATTGGCTATTTTTGCTACGTCTCCATAGTTACCATTTTGAAAGTTTTCCCGTCATCTTTTTTGCTTCTTCTTAAACCAACTTCATTGTTTCTTTTAATCAATTCGTGTTGTTCATTTCAATTTGTCTTTACTTAAATTTACTTAAATTTTTATCAACCTTCCATCACCCTTGCCCTGTGTTAATGCACACCTTTTAATTGTTTTCTACATTCATCGAGTCATCTTAACTATCATCAATGGCTTCGACCGTTAATGTGAAAAATCGTGTTCTCGCTGAGTTATCAAATGCCGTGCCCAATGACAAAGTTAAACGTAAACCCTTGGCCACCATAACTGCCCCAGTTGCCATCAGCAAGACTGAAAATTTGGAAAACGTGTGTCAAAAGGCTAAGGTCGATGGAAAAAAGAAAGCTTCTTTCTGTGAAAAAGAAAATGAAGTTGTTGAAAAACTTGCTAAGTTGAAAGAGGTGAAGGAGGTAAAGGATGTTAAAGATGTGAAAGAACAGAAAGAATTCAAAGAACTGAAAGATCTTAAAGGAGTTAAAGACGTGAAGGAATCCATAGAAGTCAAAGAGGAGATCAAAGAAGAGATAAAAGAAGAGGTCAAAGCGGTCAAAGATGTGAAAGAAGTGATAGAGCAGGTAGTCGGTGATGCTGTAAAGGAGGCTGTTAAACTCGAAGAGGTGAAAAAGGTAGAAGAGTTGATGGATGAGCAGGGTGTGAAAGATGTGAAAGTTGAAGAAAAGACAATTGACGATTCAGAATTAGAGATTATCGACAAAGAGAATGTTGAAAACGAAATGCTTTCACCCTGTAGCAGCGATCACTCTATCGTCGAAGAAGTCAAATCTCCGTCTATTGACGATTCATTTGAACCTCATGAAGATGATTGGTGCTTCACTAAGATGTTATTTTTAAGAGTCTTGGAATATGAAGAAGAGATACAAAAATATTTGTTGAGACTGCAAGTCAAACATCGTGCTGATCCTGGTTATATGGCAAGACACAAACCTGAGATCAATGAGAAAATGAGAACTATTCTCGTTGATTGGATGACTGAAGTTATTGAAGAGTATAAAATGAACTCTGAAACTTTGTTTCTTGCTGTAAATTTTATTGACCGATTCCTATCTGCTAAGAATATTGCCCGAGCCAAATTCCAACTTCTAGGTGTGTATTCGTGATTTTTTCAAATTCACTTTTGAACCTCGGGTTTCTAACGATGTTTTTTTTCATTTTAGGAACTGCTGCATTATTTATTTCTTCTAAATACGAAGAGATTTACCCACCAGATATTCATGAATTCGTTTATATTACTGACAATGCATATGAGAAATCTGAGATCTTAGCTATGGAAGGAAAAATTCTTCAAGTTTTAGACTTCAATGTTTCTACTCCGACGGCTATCTACTTTTTGCGAAAACACCTCTACTCAATAGGGTTAGAACTTGACTTACCACAAACTGTTGGTATTATGGCAGAGGTTTGTATTTTCGTTTTATTTATTTTTTTTTTTTGATAATTTGAATAGTTTTTTAATCTATATTTCTATTTCCATTTCTAGTATCTGTGTTACATTTCTTTATTAGAATGCAATCCAAGTACTAGTTACTTACCCAACGACATTGCAGTTTCGGCCATCATTTTATCAGCCAGTTTGTTTGGTATTAAAATAAACTTATCAGGTGAGACTGGGCAGGTATTTTTCCCTGGTTTCACTGCAGAACAACTTAAAGCTCATATCGTGGAACTTCAATCGTGTATTGATACTTTACATCATTTAAGAAAATCAGTCAAAGTCGAGAATGATGCACTTTTCAAGTCTGGAAAGCCACATCAAGCTATATTCAGCAAATTCGCTCAAGAAAAGTGAGTAGTCATTATCAATCCGTTTAATCGACTTTTAATCTACAATTTTGATTTTAAATTTCAGGTATTATTCTGTTTCATTATTGGACATTGGTAGCCAAGAAGCTCCGAAATTACTTTTGTAATTTATTTTATTTAAATACTTAAATCTCAATACTCTAGCATTTCTTCATAAATTTAATAACGCAATTCTGATCTGCTACTATTATTGGCCCAAGCATCATACGATGGATCATTCCCATTTTATTTAACCTCAAGTCGAATAATGTATTCATTGATTCATATTTATTGATCTATTTGACCTTGATTGCCTGGATATCATCAATTATAATAAAGCCAGAAGAATATTTAAATAAATTCTGTTGAATCACTTTAATTATTTAACAATCAAGTAATATATGCAGAAATGGAAGATGGGTCCTCTCTTCTTGAAACTTTTGATTTCTGCAATTTTTTTACCATTAAGTATTTTAATTATTTTCATTGTTTTACTAAGTTTGCATTTTCTCATTCATATAAATAATTCTGTTTTAATTTCTCGAAATGCATTGACAATGTTCAAGTACAAACTATTGATGTCTACTTAATTAAACATATCAAGTCACCCCAATCTTTGTCTGATTATCATAGTCACTAGTAACTTGAAATATACCTCAAAGTTATTCAATGGATACACATTTGGATCGCTCTCATTGGCCTAATTGAGATTAGACACAAAGTTAACATCCAAACCATTTAGGCCAGGGTTAGACTGTTGATTTCAATCTTGTTCAATGATCAAGTGTTGTAACCATAATGATTTTATGAAAACGGAAACATTAAATTCTCTCCTCTTCAAATATTTACCCTAACAATGATTCATTGTCAAATATTTTAATCACCACCATGATTATGACCATCTTTCAATAATCATTTTTATCGCTGAAATAAAACCAAAATGCTATTAAAAGAGTTTTTAACCTTTGAAATGTGAATCTTGTTTCCAAATTCTCAGTCTTATCTATGATTCGTTGACGAAAAAGCAAATTCATCTCTTTATTCAAATCAAGACAAATATAAATTTAATGCACATTTAGCATACACTTTTCAATTGGCCAAACAATGGGCAAAGAAAAAAGCGTGAATCCATTGAAAGTAACAACTGAACATTAAATTGTTGCCTTTAGCTTTCAATCTTTTTTTATTTGCTAATCATAATTAAGTGCTTATTCAATTCTTACTTTGATAGTTAATTGATCTTTTTCAACATTATTATAATTATTAATGGGTCGAAGGTAAAAAGCAAAGTAAAGTAGCAAAAGCTCTTCTTCTTGCTTCCACAAACATCACAACATAACTTGTTTAACCATTTTCTCAATTTTCAAATTTTTCTCTCCTTCTCTCTCTCTCTTCTTTCGCCTTCTGCCTTTCTCTTTCTTTTTTATCTTCCTTATCATCAACTTTCTCTCTTTTTCTCTCACTCTCACGACCTAAAGCACGTAACTTTGAACATTCCCAGTCGTTTTTAATGCGTCTTCCTTCCGAGTGAAAGTTTTCGTCCTCCTTTTTGTTTCTATCCAGTCTTTCACTCTTCAGCCAACCCTCACCATCAGCTATCTTAATCATCATCATAATCATCATCATCATCATCGCCATCATCACTTTTGTTACCTTCTAGGTTTGATAACAAATCAGTCTGATTGGGAGATTAAACTTGTTCACAATCAGCAGATTAACGTTTCCCTAAACCATTTGTTTTGACTCTCACAGAGTGTCTCATCCTTTGAGTCATTGTCAATCCATTTTACTGTTGTGGGTAACATTTGAAACCATTGAAATCATCATTGCTTTACCAAAATCCTATTACACTTCTACTATTAAAATTAGCTGCTTCAGTTAACGTTTTAACTACTATTTAAAACCATGAATCTATTTGATTATATGATGTGCTTTTTTGTCTCTAATTGTATCCGACAAATGCCTGAAGGACCACATCAAGTTCATCTTTCCCTTAATGGTAAGTTTATAATTTCCTATCGATACTAAACCTCAACCTCACCTGGACACTTTAGCTTTTATATTTACCTTATACTTTTTACATTAGAATTGCTATTTCAATTCAAAATGTCAAAATTTAAAATCAGTAAAATGTGAGAAGTAAATTGTTGTCATGAAGATTATCAGTAAAAATACAAATCAAAACTCTTCTAGTGACAGTAAAAAGCAAAGATTGAAATCAAGTTTTTTAAAATTATTTGTTCAAAGGATTTATCTTATCAAATAATCAATTGACTTATCTAGTAATGACTGTTAACATACACAATCAGCAATCGCTAATGATTAACATAAACATTAGACCAATATGAATAAAAGTGCAGTGAATCAGTCAACTAAAAATACATTTCAATGGAAATTACCTTTTCAGATGTTCAACACAAACAAATCAAAGCAAATGGTTAGATGTTGATTGACAAGCAACAATGATTATGATGTAATATTATTTAAAAAAGTTTAAATTGTTGATTGCAATAAATTCAATTGAATTAAAAACAAAAGTCAAGAATGAATTTCATTTCAAAAGTCAACACAAAACAGTTCAACACTTGTCAACTTGAGGATTAACCAATTGATTACTGATTAATATTTAACTTGGCAAATTGTTGACAATCAAAATTACAAGTTAAATCAAAAGACCTTGATTTATTGACAAAAATATATTAACAGTCAACAAACTTGACCGAATCGCCGTAAAATTGAGTTTTCACTGGTAAACTTGATCATAAATCAGGTGCAATTTAGATGCAATTGATGCCAACAGTCAATATTTTAATGTTAATTCCAGTTAATCAAGGTCATTACAAATGTCCAAATTGACAATCAAATTCAATCTCGAATTGATTTGCTAAGGTTTTCACAGAAATCATTAATTCCATAACATGATTAGTGATTTCAAGTTGGTCATTACTTAACATACAATAGTTACTTTCCAATTATTAATAAATTCAATTGAGGTGACAATCAAATTTTGAAAAGCTAACAATCTGAGCTTTTTAAGGTTCGCTTTAAAAATGTTTCAACTTATTCACTTCAACCTTTTTTTTTGATTGTGATGACCTCAACAATAAAATGACAATCTTAAACCAGTTTCCGTATATTAAATTGTTTTAATTTTTGTTTACTTTCCTAAACATTTTCTGTATATAATTTGAAATCGCTAATCTAAATAACGTCGAAGGTTAAGAGCACCTTAATTGTAATAACTTCCGAGTTGAGAGTTAACCACCTTTAACTGTCATCATTAACATTATTTAATGTAACTAATGTTATTTGATTTACTTGTTTCATTTTCAGGACATTTTACTTTATGAGTATAAAGTAAAATATAGTTGATTGATCTTGATTATCAGATAATTTTATACTATTTACCTTTCACTCTTTATTGATGAACACCAATAACTTTAAGCTATATTAAATTGAATCTATTTTACAACAAAAACAATATTTTACTAAACAGTCTATTGAATGGTAAATTGGTTTCATTACATTTGTTTTGTCTCAATTATGTCCTTGATTGAGGTGCATTCATCTTGATAATGAATATGAGTTTACTCATTTGAATTTGAGTTTGAAAATTTAGGGTAACAGTTTAGACTGTTTCACTTTCTTCCTGCTTTTATTAATCATTATTAATCTGGATACCATCATGGTGAATGATTATTGATGTGTGTTATAATCAAGGCTACAAGTTGTTAGTTGAACTTCAATTGAAGATTGTTAATGTTGAATTATTATTTTCTAAACAGATGAAGCAACATCCATGACTGTCAGCTGGACTGATTTGAAACCTTTCCAAGAACCAACAGTTAAATGGGGATTAGAAAGAGATCAATTATCTAATCAATCAGGTGGACATTTGAGACGATTTGGTTCCTTTGGCCGTGATATTTTTAGCTATTGGGCTGTAATGCGCAATCTAGAACCTGATACAACTTATTGTAAGTCAATTGGCTGCCCGATCAAAGATTGGGGTGACATTTAACCTCTAATATTTACATTACCATTTCATCTTTTAAAGACTATCAAGTTGGTTCGAAGAGCCGGCTAAGTCCCGTGTATAGCTTTAGGACGTTACCTTCTGGAACAAATTGGTCACCTAGAATAGCTATTTTCGGGGATCTTGGACTTAAAAATGGTCAAGCCATTCCTGTTCTTAATAATCGTTCTATTTCTGGTGATTTTGATCTGGTCGCTCACATAGGTAACAATTTCAATGTTCACCTCATTTCTTTTCTTATTTCATGAATCATTTTATTAATTTATATTTAATTTGTTTTTTTCCTTCTACTTTTGTTCTACTTTTCAGGAGACATTGCTTATGATTTATATTCAGTTAGTTGATTTAATATCCTTATACAAGTAGTTTCAATGATCTTATACAATTACCTTATTCAATTTTCATTAATAGAGCCATGGGATTATTGGTGATGAATTTATGCAAGCCATTGAACCAATGACATCTTCTGTTCCTTACATGGTTGTTCCTGGAAATCATGAATATCTTCCCATCATTGGGTAATTCATGCTTAATAAAATCAAAGCAAAAGTTTTAACTTGTATTATTTTGTCTTGTAACAGTGATTCTGGCGTTGCTTATAAATATCGTTATAAAATGCCTGGTGAATCTAATGATATGTATACATTTACTGTGGGACCCATACTTTTCATCACAATATCAACTGAATTTTATTATTATCTGGAAGGTGGAGGGGCTAAAAAGGTCGCAGAACAGAGAGATTGGCTTGAAAATGTTTTAACAGAAGCCAATCAACCTGAAAATCGAGCAAAACATCCATGGATAATTGTGCTAGGACATAGACCTTTTTACTGTTCAAGTTCAAGGTTTGGTCGATGTCCAGGAGGAACTACTTGGGTTCGTTGACTTTTAATCGTATTCAACAAACTAATTGAATGTCAAAATAATAATCTATTTTTCCTCTTGTTTCTATGATGCAAAAGATACGTACTGGCTCCAACTATTTGGGTAAAGGATTGGAAGACTTGTTTTACAAAGGAGGTGTCGATCTTGTCTTTGGTGGACATAATCATCAATATGAAAGAATGTATCCTGTCTATGATCTAAAGGTTTGTTACAATTCAGCTCATTCACCAACCAGTTTAACACTTTGAACTCAATACTCCAATTATCACTTTAATTACTTGTATTCTTACATTCAGATAAGTGGATCATCGACACCCTACCTAAATCCAAATGCAACAACTTATATTATATCAGGATCAGCGGTAAGAAAACTTTAATTTTCCTTTTAACTTTATTGAAATTGATTTTAATTTCATTTTCTTCATTCCAATCAGGGCAATCAAGAAGATTTAGATGGTTTTAAGGAAGATCCACCGGTTTGGAGTGCCTTTAGAAACTCTGAATATAGCTATACACAATTGACTGCTTTCAATTCAACTCACTTGATGTTACAACAAATCTCTGTACCCAGTGTAGGTATCCTAATGTTTATTTTGTCGCAAAAATTTAAACTTCGATTAATTTTATTATTTTTTTTTCTATTCTTTTTAGGAGACCGTTATTGACTCTGTGATAATTACGCAGCGAAACCACCGACCTTTTGATCAGCCATAGATGAAAAATCACAAGCCATTTGCCAAAGAAATTAAATTTTTACTATTTTTTTCAAGCCAAGTGATTTTTTACGTTATTTGCTGTATCGGTATTTGTCATTCTAACCGATACTAGATTCCAAATTGAAAGACATTTTTCAAAGATCTCAAATCTTATTTTATACATTTGAACATAATTTTTACAATGTTAATCTATCTTGTTACCAATTTTATATTTCATGTTGTGACGTTTTTCTTACCCTTGTTAATCATTATTATCTCAATTTGAAATAAAACCGAAAGAAATTAAAAGTGAATACATTTGCAAAAGCGAACTCCTCTTTATTATAGTCTACATTATTTCCGTATTTTTTTTTACAAATATTAATTCATTCATTTTTGGACCAAAATCAAAACATAATTATCAGAGATTTTAAGTCTCTTATTCAATTTTACACATTAATTGAGTAAATAAAAGTTTTATTTGAGAGTTATTCTTTTTTTGCACTTCAGTTCCACTCTAAAGATTATTTTATCATTTCCGATGATTAATTTGATTTACATATACTTTTTGGTTGTTTCGTTCACAAATCAACTTTTGAGAAACACTGAAAGAGGTTAAGATGAAGTTTACTCAATAGATATCAATGGAAGGGTAAATTGATTATTCCAATGAGATGAGTAAACCCAAGGGGACAGGAAAACAAAGAGTGAAAAGGTCAAGAACAGTTTCAGGTAAATCATCATGGATTGATTAATCAGTGACACTATAGAGAAGATTAATTGGCAATCAAAAATAATCAACACCACGATGAAGGAGAACATTATTTACATTGAAGAAAAGGAAAGAGTTGGTTTTTTGAAGATTTTCAATTGATATTCCATACAAACATAATTGTGCTAAGTTTTTATGTTTGTTTTGCAAGCAAAAGGATTAAATTCAGATGTTAACTATTATATTTTTTTGTTTTTATATTGAATAAATTTCAACAATTGAATGCTGAAAGAGTAAACTTATCCAATGAATTGACTATTGATGAGCACAATCTTATTAAAGATTCGGTGAATCAAGAGATCTAGATTTGATTTGTAGACAAACCAAAGAATCTGATTGACCGAAGATTCATATGCGAATTACTATAACCATGATTTAATTATGAGCCCTGTCAACAAGGAAGTTGAAGGGCTCCACTTTTTTTGAATTCAAGTATGAGATATAAAAAGAACCATTAATATTGCAGATTGTCTCCTTTATTTTTGATTTTCGGTGATCAGGAAGGAGACGCAATAATGGATGAATTAAAAAAACAAGGGATCAAATGATAAACATTTTGTGCGAAATAAATGTAAGAAAAGAGAGAAAACAATCAAAATATATCTTACTAGTTGAGGTAAATTTTGATATACCTCGGATGTGATCAGCAATGAATTCGTTTGTCAGTAGTAATTTCTTTCAGATAAATATAAATTGAATTTCAAAGACATTGCATATTGATGAGAGTGTTAATGATGAAGATGAAATTGATAAAAAAATGAATAAAATAAAACGAACTGAAAAAAAGTAAACAACTCAAAATAATTGTCAGCTCAATTTCCAGGGCTATGATTTGATGAGAAAATTGAGATTGTACCATTTTAAACGACAACTAATCAATGGATGATCCTTTTGTTTTGTTGATGAAAACGACAATGATGATGGTGGTGATACAGATGATACCAATGAGCTGGATATGATTGGGCTCCCTTTAATCACCATATGCAGATGAAAAGAGATTGTTTCAATGGCTTAACCATTAAACAGACAAAGAAAGAAAATGTATAACATCCCATCCATAATGATTTGAATACTTTTGGTAGCGGTGTTTCTTTCTTTCCATCCTTCTTTTTTTGGTTCAACAACGATTTAGTTTGATTAGCAAAAACTAATTTGAAACTATGGAAGTACATATCTATGTTTTTAAATTTGATTGAGGTCAGAAGAGTTTATGATTGCGATGAAATGATGTGTATGTGCATCTCAGATGCTCTTTACACAGACAAGACCAGGATTTTCGTTTTGGCTTGGTCATCAAATTGAAATTTCGGAACAAACTGGAAAATGAATTAAATCAGGAATATAACGAAAGACGATTCTTCGGGTATAATAATTTTCTTTTGTAGTTATAATGCTTGTCAATCCTTTTTATCAAGCGTTTGTCTTTCAATACCCTTTCCTAGAAATGTACGTATTCTAGGGCCTTTTACTTTCCTCCTTCATCAGGATCTTTAAGGGAATGCCATTGTGCAATTGGTCGTCTTGGTGAAGCTAACATATCCATCCAATGTCTTAATTCATTTCCTTGGCAGTTGGGACCAACCTCTACCATACCAATTGGATCACAAGTTCCAATACGATCATAATCAACGACCAATATTTTCACTGATACTTTGTTTATCTGTTCAAAGGGTACCTCGAATTGGAATGATTCGTTGAAATATGGATTAAGTGTACATTTTTTAACTGAAGTCTTCTTCTTCTTGATCCTTTTTCCATTCATCATAAGAGATATCTTTACGTATGGATCAGATAATCCACCCAAGTCCATCTTTTTCAAGTTTTTGGCTTCCAAAATGCATACAGTCAGCTTACCCGAGGTTGGAACATATCGAAGAGAGAAACAAATATCACCAAGTTTCTCTGGACCTTCCTCTTCAACTGATTGAAGATCTCTCCATTCCTCAATAGTCTGAGCCAGGTCAATTTGATTCATTGGTATTCTAATCTCACCAATTTGATCATGCTTTGAGAATCTGTCATGAAAAAGATGTTTAATAGAGGATGAAAAAGATATGTATTAAAAGTCATGATGATAATAGTCATAGAGTTGAGTAGGTTATGGTTGAGTGAAAATGGAAGACCTTACGCTATGAAAGTCTAAACATAATCTGAATGAGTTATACACCCAGGATTGTTAAAGAGTACATTGTTATATCTACTCAGTGAAATAATCAAAGATTTAAGTCTAAAAACACGCTATAGCTTACCGATCAAAATCAAATACAGCTAAGATCAGAGTCTTGGTGATAATTTCATTGTAAGGAACCTTAAAGTTGAATGTTTCGTTGAATACTGGATTCAAGGTCTTGCGGTGAACCTTGGTTTCAAATTTCTTCTTTTTATCCGGCAAAAGATAAACTTTAACATAGGGATCACTGGTACCGCCAACATCACATGCAGGCAGCTCTTCAGCTTGAATGATTGTTACAGCAAGCTATGCGAAAAGAAAAATTAAAATTAATAAAAAAACCAGAAAAATAGGTAAACAAGATAGAGAATGAAAAAATTAGCAAAGATTTGACCCAAACTTACATTATTATTATTGAAATCATAATCCAGTTTAAATTGTAATCTACCCAACTTCTGTGACTCTTTTTCCTCTTTCCCAGCTTGTTCCTCCTCATTTTCTTCCATATTTGCAGTTAACTCATCCTGATCTGGTTGAACCTTTTCTTTACCCATAGTACCGATAAGATTGACCGATTTAAGATCGATACCTTTAAAATTTTTACCCCTATCTGACTCTTTGAATTTTTTCCACCACTTATTGAGACAAAAATAGAACAGAGCCAAAATGGTAACCAAAATTACTAACAAAATCAAAAGAATAGCAGCAAAAGGAATATGGGTTGCCGTCGAAACAGCTTGGACATCCTCTTTCATTATCTGCCATGTTGACTCGGTTGTTGTTGTGATAGCGGGACGAGTGGGCTTTGGGCTAGGTAATTTGCTGTTAAGCCGGTCCGAATTGGGTCGACGAGTAGTGGATGTTTCAATTATGGGTGCCATGGATGAGGTATGTTCCATGGTTTCTTCTTCTTCTTCCTCCTCTTCCTCAACCTTCTCTGCTCTTTTGATACGGTGAAGCAGCAAATTGTATCCATGATGAGAGGCTAATGGTGGCATATTGATAGTAACCAATTATTAATAAACAGCTTAACAACCAATCAATTTAATTAGAAGCACCGAAATTGATCTTTCAGGTCAGAGAAGATAAGATTAACCACAAGTTGCTAGAATTGTTAATGCTTGGCCGAGACAGAGAGATTGGATTGAAAAATATACACAGCCTAAGAGGTAAGAAAGAAACGAGGAAAAGCACAGTTAAAATCAATATAAATCAATGGTCAATGTGAATTAAGGATAACTTACCACTGTAAATATAGATGATTTCAGCTGATTAATAAAAAATTCATTGGAGAAGAGGTTAAAACACAAAGGTTGTTTGGCCACCTTAACCTTCAAAGTAACGGTAGGAATAGAAAGAGACGAGAGAAAGGGAAAAAAGACACGAAAGAGATGAGAAGACAAATCAACAAGAAAAGGACAAAAAAGGGTTATAACATTATCAGTTTATCCTGGTTGTTAATCAATTTACCTTTGCTAGCAGACCAGTTCAACACTTTAACAATTATTATATATATTACAATTAAAGTTGAAAGCTAAGTCGAGGTTGATTTCAATTGTTGAAACAAAAAAAGAAAGCCAGTGAAGTAAACAAGATTAACTATTAATAAATGTAGTTTCATATGAAGACCAATGGCTGTAAAATCTAGCAACCTTTGATTATGTAGGAGAAAATATCATTTACTTTAAAGCGCAATATCTTAATATCGATTTTTTGTCTCTTTTACTGCTTTTACTGAGTAATAACAAATAAAACTGGGAGTGAATATAGACAAAAGCAAAAAATCTTCACTGTATCTGAGCTTGGCCGCAGAATCTGAGGCAAACACGAGAAAATGTTCATCTTCTCCTTCAAGAAACATTACATTAAAAAGAGGAGCAAGAGTAACAATGATAACTGGATCGATAAATTAATTCTTCCGTTCCAAATCTTATTCTAAATAACTGATCAATATTGAAACAAGGTAACCTTATAAAGAGATTTAAAGTGGGGTACAGAGAGGATAATGATTCCAAACTGATTAACAATCGACTCGACAATTTACTATTTATACTCTCTTCTTCATTAACATGTATTTATGGTAACATTGAATTGCAAGTTCAGAAGAGGGTAAAATCAACCCTTCTATCCAGTAGTGATATAGTTTATTAGTTTATCCAAAATGATTACTCATCTAAAAAAATGTTTAATTGTGAAGTTAATTTACATGGAAGCGAAACAGGGAAACAGGGTTGATTGGTTAAAATTGGCATATTTACAATTTTGTTTGACGACCAATTTGAACATTTACACCTTGATTAACAATCATTTCTAAACATTTAACCATTTTCACCTTGATTTTAGTTCAAGGGTTGGTTAAAATCAAGCTAAAACATAATAACTCGCATATTTTATTGGTTTTAAGGTTCATCAGTATCAATGTAATCTATCAACATTATTGTTATATTAATATCAGTATACTTGAAGTAGTCTAAGACAATTGGAGGATAGATAATTATATTTTACATTTGACTTTTGGATGTTGAAGTTAATCTTTGAAACGATGAAAATGGTACAATTGTTCCCTCTCATGGTATTGTTGTTGATTACAAGATTACAGTTTACTATTAATTATTGTTTCTGTTGAAGCTCGGCGAGGGAAGTTAACATAATATTTGTAAAAGATAATGAAAATGTTGATGGAAAGGATGGTGAAAATGAAGTCGATAATGAATTTTAATGTTGCTTTGTTTTGTTGATGCAAGTCGATGATGATTATGATGATGGATGGTATTAACTTTTAACCATGTTTATTCACAACCAAGTTATTTGTTTATATCATTAAAAGTCTTATTATTGATGTCATGTTTACATGAGCAAACTCTCATGTTTTTTTTCTTGCTGTGATGTGAAAAATGAGGACAATAGAGATGTATTAAAATGAAATAATCATATTAGAGAGCTTAAACTAGAATCTAAATAAATTATTGTTGGTTTTGAAGGAAAGACGATTGTAGGTATTGGTTAGTATGGTGAGTTTGGTAAAGGTGATAGATGATTGAATAATTAGCTAATAGTAAGCTAAAATAAAGGGCGAAACATGTTTATAAGTTAAATAAATAAGCAGAGAAACAATTGGAAAAGGCATTTACTTTGGACTTATGTCTTCATTTCATTTTCCTCTCCTTTCAAGTCTATACTTATTGGTTACTTTGTACAAATTTACTAGTAGCTGAATTATAATCAATCGATTTGTTGGTTTAACTAAGGTTCACTTGTCAATAAAATCGATGAAAATTGATGTCAATGAAGATAATGATGGCGGCTATGATGATGACCACAACATCATTGGTTATTGTACATTATTGATGGCAAATTTTGCAGATGGGAATAAAATTTCCGGCAGAAATAATCTTTGGTTCCAAAGGTTTAACATGTATCCATTTTTTGTTGATAACAATGATGAAGATGACCATGGTTAAACACACAATGAGATTTCTTTGAATTGTTGTCTTAAGATTTGTTATATCAACTGATTTTAAATCATAATTCCATAAGCTCATCTCGAAGAAGATACTTTGTCCAGTAAAAGGCATTGAAAATGGCGAAAAGGAAAGGAAATACAATTCTAGATGTAACGTCGATCTTTTTTGACCGAGTGGAAAACCTTGACATCCAATTTGAAAAGATACCTCGGTTAGGAGGCTTTTTTCGTGGTAACTTAGTTGATCCTAATGCTTTCGCATATCCAATGGGTCCATCCTCAACATCAGACGATTCAATTCCTGAATCTTTGGCGTTGTCAAACTTTCTTCTTGCACCAACAATTCCTTGAGGTCGACGACGACGATGTTTATCAGCTTTAATAGTATCCGTTCGCGAAACATAGTTGACAATGGCAAATTCAATGAGAGCACCGAAAACGAAGATTAAACAGCAACCTGTCCAAATGTCAACAGCTTTAGTGTAGCTGACTGGTGGCAGAGATGCATTGATTCCTGATATTTGACGTGACATTGTAAGTAGTGAGGTTACACCGAGTAAAACTCGAGCAGCTGCTGAGTTAGGGTCAATCCAAAATGAGACCCATGAAACGATGACCAACATACAACAGGGCACATAAATTAAGAACAAATAGTAGCTAAATTCACGTTTAAAAACTAATTCCACTTTGAGACAGCTGTATTCTCCTGTAATAATCGAAAGAAAAAGCAATATTTTAGTACAGGTTTACATTGAATTATTTTTGGTAGATAATAAGGATTCTGGCTACTCAATCGGCAAATGTTAAAGTAGATGAAGAAGCCATAACATATACTAATCAGCTTTTGGCAAACAAATTACTCAAAAGTCAAAAGTAGTTACATCTTAATTTATAATTTTATACAAAATGGTTTATATTAAATAATCAAGCATAAAGCTTTAGTTACCGGTGTTTGTTTTGCTTGTGCAGTAACTGGTCAAATATTTCATCAAAGTAAACCTTGGCAAGTGAAGCGATTTGGTTATTTGAACTGGATCACCTGCTTTCCATAAGAAGACCAAATCCTCTGTTGTGTAACCATCTTAAATAGAGATTAAAACATATCATAATTAACAAAATTAAATTAAATAAACAATTAATTTACTTACAACTAGCCATACTAATGGAACAATTTTGTATATCCAACGGAAAATACTTAAGATCCATTGGACAGAATAGATTGAGTGAAATACGAATTGAATAAAGTATATCACCATTAGGAAATATTCTTAACAAAACATTAGGCATGATGATATCATGAAAATGGCCATTTTTTTCATTTGAAAAAAACAAATCTGGTTTCCATAATTTTTCTGGATCGGTAAGAACCAGAAATTTAATTCTTCCTCCCATATCGTCAAATACAAGTCTACTGTCTCTCCACTCCTCTCTGAATGTTATTTGAGTTGCATATTCCTGCAAAAAATAGAAAAGTTAACGAATTGTAAAGCTTTAATAGTCAAAATAATATAAAAGTAAGCTTACCATTGTAACATCATCAATACGAGATATACTTCTAATATAGATATTAACTTTAACTATGCATGGTTCATCTGTAATGATAGGGAAAGGATTAGTTGTTTTTTGTTGTGTGTTCATTGATCAATGATGTTTACCTCCATCAACTGTGGCATTAGCACCAGAAGGTCTTATCCTTGGATCGTAAACTCCTTTACCAATTATCCTGTCGAGAATCTTTTTTTCAGCTTCTCTAAAACTAGCTGACCCACTGGAGAAAAGGTAAGAATTTTTTTGTTGAAAATGTACAGTTTACAGTTACAATGGACTTACTTTACAAGTGTAGAATATGATGCAACAATCAAAGCAAATGAGAATATAGTCGTCAACGGATCACTCATATTGACCAAATTAAGATAGTTAAACATCTAAATAATAAAAAGAGGAGAAATTATCATTTCAAGCTGGTCACAATTCAAAGGATTCATCCAGGAATATACAAAGCCTAGCTTACATCAGAGCGCACTCTCTTTTATCGATTCTGGAATGAAGTTTGCGCTCTGTTTTTTTTTCAAATTAATCCACACCATGATTAGATTATAATCATTGATGTCCAACGTGTGTATCTCGATGCTGAAGATAAGAAGCAAGAAAGGTTAAAACCCGACTCCGATCCAAAATATCGATGTGTGATTCTAACGAACTTAAATTTAAGTGTTGCTCTATATCTCTGATGATTACTACAACTGTTTCGATGCAGATAAAAACCACCGAAGACGAAAAAAACTAAGAACAGGCTAAAGGAAAAAATCTGAACGCAAGCAAATAAACAACTTAAAAATTCATTGACAGGTGAACGTTATTGGAGTTTTGAATTCATATTTTGCTTTATGAGTTCTCTTTCATCCTTTTTAATATTAAATACGTTTCGTTAGAAATGCTTGAAATCAGCCCAAATTTTTCACCAAGTCTTTAGAATAACTGTTGCTTTTAAGAAATAATAATTAATTAGCCCCTGAATTCACTTTTAACTGATCCCGTTTGCTTAATAAATTATAACCTTTAGTTAACTTTTTGCTTAAATTTCATTGAGAATTGACTACGATCATTGACATGTTAGCATAGTTGCTGTGCACAAGGGACAGATTAAACAAAATCCCTAATATTTTTGAAAAAATAAGTAAAAAGGTTCAGATTTATTATTTTAATTATCATAAATAAATTAAATTGATATAATTTCAAGGCATATCCAAAACAATTAGAACGAGTCTGGCTGGTAAATTGATACAATTTGGGACAAGTTAGTGGGATATCCAGTTATCGGACATTTTTCATTTTTTTGCACAAAATTGACCAAACATTCCTGGCAGAAGAGAAAACCAGAAGTCTTTAAAAGTACCTCATTTCGACGAGGCTGTGAGCAGAGTGGACAGTCGTTCGGCCTAGTATTGGGAGTTTCACGTTTCTTGGGGGCTGGTGGAATTGATAATGTTGAATACGATGATCTTGAGCTTTCTCGGGAATACCAAAAATCAATAAATTGAACAGCCAAAGCAGCACTCGTCATCAACATACCAACTCCTTTTGCTATTTTTAATATCAACCCTCGTCTTTTCATGTCTCTTGGATCATTGCGAATCAAACGAAGTCCAAGTAGGTGAAATAGTGGGTGGTGTGTTTTGCTGACACTGACAGCATATTTAATTTGATACACTAAACAGCTCACCTCCCAAAGAGTCTTTAAGTAAGGATAATTGTTGACAAAATGAAATGCAAATTTATCAACATCTCTATTGAGTAAACCTTCGAATTGAATCCGAGACAGTTCATCATAAAACTTATCAAATTTACTTTTGAGGTATGAAAAAGAAGAAGTGACAAGCAAAGATGAAACAATATCACGGCTACTGAGTTTTGAAAAGTCACTTTTTACTCTTTTAAGATTATAAAAATGTTCACAGAATGAGGCACTGTATGAAATAAGGTAAATTCCTTGGATGATTATTTCATGGAAAAGGTAAAATTCATCAAAATATTGATGCAAGATTTGAAAATGACCAGGATTATTTGATGCTAGGATGTTAGCCAAATATTTAAAGCCAGAACGCATACCATTGAACAAATTTTCTTGTTCAAAAATCTCATATATCGACGGCAAATTGTCCGACATTTTAATAAATTAAACCAGAAAGAAATCAATAAACAATAACAGATAATAAAAGTTAAATAAAAAAAACTCAAAAAATATTAAAACAGATTACATTGTCAACTTTGCCATCAAAACAACAAAAAGATCTTTAAGCATCTCTTTCAATATCAGATAACTGTTGAAGCGGTTTTTTTAAATTTCAATCAAAATAACAACAAAAGTGTATCGATGAAACGGAACTTTTTGACAACAATTCTACTCTCAAAATTGTCTTTTCTTGTTGGCCATTAAAAGTTATATCAGATCGATGAAAAAAGTTGTTCGACAACTATATAAAAGTGATCAAAACGAAAGAGAACTTCGATCGCTATTTTATCGAAAAGTGTCAATTAGAATTTTTTTTATTGTTCTTATATTAAATTTTGAATTAAACCGGTAAGTAATTGAATATACTTGAAAGGTTCCAGAATTCGGGATTTTCACAAAAAGGTCCCTTTTCCCTTTTCACGCATCGATCAAATCGATACTATCCAAAATGAAAATTAATTGATATCGATTACGATATTTTAGCTTTTTTCATATTTTAGAAAATTAATCCATTCATTTTATCCTCCATTAATTACATTGATCCCAGTTTCTTTATCGTGTGAAATTATGAAAATAGTGAAAAAAATAATTGGTTTTTCTTTCCCTGAATCTCTTAGTGATTTCTTCTGTTTACAAAAGCTTAATCTTAAGCTTCCGGAATTGATCAAGCAATATTCCGAGGAACGGAAAACTTTAATTTTCACTTGTACAAGAAAAGATTGTCAAGCAACTGCTGAATTCTTATCTCAAAACTGCCCATTCAACTACAAGCCATTTCAAAGGGATAAGTTTGCTATACTTTCACAATCTATTGATTACAATAAATTGAAAGCTACTCTACTCAAAGGGATCGGTTTCTATCATGCAGGTCTTTCTCCAGATGATCGGCGCAAACTTGAAATAGCTTTTTTAAATGGAGAAGTTCGTATTATAGTTGCAACAAGTGCTCTTGCCTCGAGTGAAGACTTTTCTGCTCACCTGGTCATCATCAAAGGAACTAACTATTTTATCAATGGAAGCTCTGTTGAGTATGAAGAGGCTACTGTATTGCAGATGTTGGACATAGCGGGTAAATCAGAGCTTGATGACTGTGGATGTGCCATCATTTTAACTAGAAAAGAAAATGAGACAAAATATAAAAGACTAGTAACTGGTGAAAAGATGATTGAAAGTAACATTTATAATTTTTTTTCTGAAATTTTTATGACTGAAATCGAGAGGAATGCGATTTCTCGTTTGAATGATGCCGTTGATTGGGTTCGGTCAACTTTTTTTTATATACGAATCCACAAAAATAAGCAATATTATGGGTTGGATCAAAACTGCACTGAGGATCAGGTGGATCAAAAATTAAAAGAGATCTGCATCAAAGAGCTGAATAGCTTGAAAAGGTACGAGTTGATTGAAGTAAATGCCAATGGAATCATTAAATCAACAAAAATTGGCCGACTGATGGCTGCTCATTCGATCTCATTTCAAGCAATGCACCAATTTTTGAAACTTAAAGGAAATGAAAACTTATACGATTTACTTACCGTTATAACCAAATGCAAAGATCTCAATCAATCCGTCATCTTGAGAACCGCAGATGAAAGAGTTTTAAGTAAATTCAATACTTTTTCAAACTATAATCGTGTGATACGATTTCCATTATCAGGTCCGATAAAAAGCAATGAGATGAAAATTAACGTGCTCATTCAAGTAGTTCTTGGTTGTATTCCACTTCCAGAAGATTTCCCTCTGCTACAAAAAATTGACGAAATTATTAATATTTGTCAAATACTCAGCAAGTGTTTGATGGAAATTGCTTTCAGCAAAGCTACAAATCTAAACTTCTTATTAAACTGCATCATTCTGGCTAAATGTTTAAAAGTTGGACTCTGGGAAAACTCGAGATATGTTTGCAATCAAATTAACGGAGTCAACTCCAAAATCGCTCGCAGACAAGTCAACTCAAACTTTTATTCATTCGAGAAGGTTGAACACGCTGATCCAAGACTGATCGAGAACGTTTGTCAATGTGATATAACTTTTGGTGATCGTTTTATTAAAGAAATCAAGAGGATTCCTAAATACGAAGTTGCTATTGAAAATGCCCAGATAACATCACTTGATTACTCGCAAACAATTAGGATCAAAGTTAATCTTACCAATTGGGAGGTTATTACAAGTGATACTGATAGATTGGGAAAACATAGTTGTGTACTATTGATTGGTGATCAAGACAATGCAATTTTAGTAAAAGATATTTACTCAACATTTAATCATGATGGACGGAGTTTATGAAAAAGATTTTCCAATTCCAGCCTCCGCAGCATCCATTCTCATTCACTTTATTGACGAATTTTACGTTGGAACTGATATTTCATTGGAATATTTTCCGAAATATCTCCTATCTCATGAACAAAACAGCATTCGTAAAATTCAAGAAATCAAACAATTTGATGACATTTTCAATGTATCATGCAAGCTGAAATGATAATTTTATACTTCGAATTTATTTCATTTCAACTTTTTTAAGAAATTGACAAATACTTTACTGTCAAGCTTTCTGTGTGTTATTGTTTCAAATGTTCATTGTTTACTATTGTTTCTGTTATTAACCAGAAAGTCTATCTGATTGACTCTTAAATCCTATTATTCCAATGATGTTTTGGAAAAATGTTGCTATTTTTTTTATTCTGTGATTTTTGTAAAAAAATCAACATTAAATTGTTGCCTCTAAATCATCACAGTTGTTTTCTTTACTTTTTTAATGATTAAGGATTAATTTTTAACACAATTGTTGTCCAATTGTTAGGATAACTTCATTTCCTCTCGACTATAATGCTAGCTAAATGTTCAACCTTAATTGATCATTATTCAGATAGATTTTTTTCATATCAACTAAAGATCAATTACAGAATAATGCTAGATAAGTGTGTCCTTATAAATACAAGAAAAGACCAAATGTAAAGCCTGTAGTGCCTGTAAAGCATACACCGATGGACCATTTAACCTGCTGATATTTTTTAATGCTCATAAAAAATAAACACTCTGACCTAAAACTATAACTAAAATAGTCAACTTAGAAGTAACAATGATCAATTATCCTACCTTTTAATTTCATTAAGTTAAAATCAGCACGAAACATGAAGGTTATCGCGTTAAAGAAAAGTTTTGAACGTCTAACCTGATCAAGAATGGGAATGGCATTCATTTCATAGTCTGGAGGTGTTTTGTTAATTTTGATTTACTTAATCTGGAAATATAATTAATGGAACAATTGATAGCGAAAAGAAAAGGTTACTTTATAAACACGATCAAGTTAATCATTAGATTTCTTATAAAATATAAAGGACACAAAATTGAAAATTATCGTGTCATTTAGACAATGCTTAGCTATCAATGGTTTGATGAAATTGCGGTAGCTTAAGCCTCAATAAAAGAGTAATAAATTTTTGATTCAGCAATTTCTATTTCTCTTTGATCCTACTCATTTCAACAGCAAATCACATTGAGAGAGCTGAAATAGGACGAAAATTAAATGTATGATTGTAAATTAAAAATTAAAATCAAGATTAGTAATCTTAGATCCATCCGCGAAACTATATCAAAGCAAATCTTTGATCAAGATATATCCAAAAAATTCTAATGATCTCCCACTTAATTGCATCCATCTTTGTGAAACAATATTACAATAAAAAAACCGGTTATTAGCTTTTAAAGGCTCATTTATCTTGTTCCGGTGGAACCTCTCTTGTTACATTTCTTTCTCCCATCATCATCTTCCTCTTCTCTCGCTTCCTCATCATCATCCTTCATTGGAAGATCCTATTAACCATAAGGTCAAGAAATTTGAGTTATATGGTATGAAACAAAGTTTTAACCAAAAATGCAAACCAACACATGAAAAACGTAGGAAACGTTTGAAATAAGTTGATTTTATTTTTTCTTCTTTTACTTTTGTTTCATCTCTTTACTTGTGATACTTAAAAAAAAGAGTCCCCAAGACTCTTGTTTTAAAAAAAGAGGAAACATCAAGTTAAAGAAAGGAATACATGAAGTAAAGTCGACGTCAAAATTTTCTTGCAAGGCACAAATAAACATAGTACAGCTTCCTCTTGGATCCATTTTTATTTCTTTTCCTTCGTCAATCAACTATTTAGGCTTGGGGATGAATGAGCCAACAATACGAGGAGGAAGAGTTGGCTTATTACAAGTGAATGTACCATTTCGCTTGATCATTCGAGCAGTCGATACGGTATTGTTTGTTATAGGTGTACTTGCTTTTCTAGTCATAGATAAATATTCTATAGAAACAAAACAAGCAAAATGACAAGAATTAATGGAATAATGTAAATGAGCAGAAGAGAAAGTTAAAGAAAGGGCAACGTTTGGCAACGTTAAACATATGAGAAAATGAGTAGATAAAAATAAATGGCAATTGTTATGAGATCAAAAATAATAACTACGCTTCAACTTACCAGGTGAATAACGAGTGTTGTTTAAAATTAACTCGTCATCTCTATATTCATATTGGCGATTCAGGGCAGAACTCTTAAACAATCGATATGCACTTAATACATTTGAGTTACTGCTTCTGATTGGACGGCTGTCAGTAGGCTCAGCATAAACAGAATACATTGAGATAGGCTTCTTCTTTACAGGCTGGTCTTGCTCAATTTTACGATTTGTCACACCATTCAAACCTCGAGTGACCGTAGCAGTATTTGATAAATATTGTTGATCCCTTTGTTGAATAATTTGTTGAGATGATTGGGGTAAGTTTTGGTCCCTCCGTGTAATTGTAAATGACTCATTTGGGTTGATTTTTTCTTCATCATCCATGGTGAATGTATTGTTGAGCTTGGTCTTTCTCATGGTAAAAGTACTCTCCAATTCATTGTTACTGCCACCCATATGATTATTGAGGTTGGTATTACTCCCACTAATATTGGAACTACTGTAGTTTAATTTGGTATTTCTCAAATTACCATTACTTGGCGATAATTCTTCTGAGGATAAGAATCGATTGAAAAATGTTGGTTTTCTTTTAGTTATGGTTCTTGTGTCAAGCTTTGCTTCTTTATTGTACTCCAACTTGGATTCCCATCGGGTTTCTAAATTTCTTTCAGGCATAGCTACTCGACCAAATTTATTAGACCTGGAAGAAGATTCCAATTTATGCAGAACTGCTAAATTATCTAATTCACGAACAAGATTATCTTTAGTTGACTTGTAAGCCTCATTATCAAGAACAGTTGTCAACCAATTGTTTAAATCGCAATCTTCTTTACCGTTGTGTTGTTGCTCAGAGGCAACTTTGTCATATTGTTCATGATTATTGTCATCGTCACCTTCACCGTTCTCATAGAGACCAGCATCATTATTTTGGGGAAAATGGTTATTTGTTCCTGAAGGTTTACCATTAGAACGATGATTAACGCCGTTTGTCGAAATCAAATCAATTGAAAGCCAACTGTGTTCATCATCATTAACCAACTGAGCTAAAGTTTCTTCACTAATTATCTCAGACTCCTGGTCTAACTCGATAATTCCATTCTCAGGGGAACTAACATGAATCCGTAGATCCATAACACTTAAGGTCCAATATGACACAAGAAGATGAAGATGAAAAGGGAAGGTGAAAGGAAAAAGAAACTGGTAGGAATATAAAAAAGGGATAACAAACTTATAAAAACAATAAAGTGATGAAGGAATCAAAGATTTAACAAGAAAGACAGTCTTCCTTGGGAGGAGTCACATAAAAGGTTACCATGAATACAATTTAATCAACAGACCAGAAACTCTATTTAAATGCCTGCATAAAACTTCGACTAGAATAGCATAGAGTATTTGACTTTTAATAAAAAAAGGGATAATAAAGACAATTGAATAGAGAGTAGATTCAATTATAATCAAAGTTTAAAGAGACACTGAAAATTTGTTGAATCAGAAGGCTGCCAACGATTGTAAGGCCATTTTCGGAGTCTAATAAAAATTAATCAGCACCATCTAATGGATACAATGCGTAACAGTGATAAAACTTTGCCATAAAAGTAAGGATTATCTTAATCGAGGTAGACACAGATTATTCAATCATCACTTTAATCTTGAAAAAATATCGATGGACATTTTGAACGCAATGGATACCACGTTCTTAAAAAAAGATTAACAGACCGAAGAGTAAACACTTTATTGGAGAATCATTGATTCAGTAAAATTTCCGTTGAAACGTTATCATATTAACTATTCAAAAAGAGACTAGCAAATCAAAAATATAATTGATTATTTGACATAATTACAAAAGATTACGATTGGACACTTGAGTTAAAGAGTGTGACAAAGTTGAAAAACGAAACAAATGCCATTTTAAATGAGCAAAAGGCTATCCACAATTAGGTTAACTTTTTGACTCACTGTTCACCATTGTTGATGCATTCAAATTTTGTTTCCATCTATAGATGGCGGTACTATCCATGTACTTTGTTAGGTAACAAATTAATCTTATTGGTTGATTCGTAAAAATCACCTTGGCAACAATTTTAAAAATTTTGTGAAAATCATTTTTCAATCAACTATCCAAATTTGGCTGATATTTACTTCGGCCTGTTCTTAATTAATCAAAGTGACCTTATCTAATATCGACGTAATTTAAATTATTGAATATCTACTCCAATTTTCACTTCTAATTACTCAACTTATTTCACAGTTTTCCATAACTTTTTTAAGTGTATATGTATCTGTTTTAACCACTTCTCATTTTATCATCTTTTTTTTACTTAACTGATCTTAATCAAGTAATTATCAATGGCTTCATCCTCAAATGATGAAAATTGTGTTAAACAATGGAAATTGGAAGATTTTCAAGTGGGTCGACCGTTGGGAAAGGGTAAATTTGGTAATGTTTACCTTGCTCGAGAAAAGCGTAGTCAATATGTTGTTGCACTCAAAGTTTTGTTCAAGTCGCAATTAATCTCAAACAATGTTCAGCATCAGCTGCGTCGGGAGATAGAAATCCAGTCACACCTTCGTCATCCCAATATTTTACGTCTTTTCGGATATTTTCATGATAATACAAGAATTTACCTAATCTTGGAGTATGCACCTCAAGGAGAGCTTTACAAGAAACTTCAGAAACTTAAATATTTCTCAAATGAACTTGCTGCTCAGGTAAGGATTGCTTGGCTTTTATGCTTCAATTCATCTTGCTGAAGTCTTCCCTCTTTGTTTCCACTTACAGTATATTTATCAAATGATTGACGCTCTCAAGTATTGCCACTCAAAGAAAGTTATACATCGTGATATCAAACCGGAAAATATTTTACTAGGGTACTTTGGTGAACTTAAGATTGCTGATTTTGGTTGGTCAGTTCACGCACCATCTTCTCGAAGAGCAACAATGTGCGGTACTCTTGATTATTTACCCCCTGAAATGGTTGCTCATGATGCATACAGTGACAAAGTTGATCATTGGTGTCTTGGTGTACTTACTTATGAATTTTTGGTTGGCAAGCCACCTTTCGAGAATGAAGATGTCTCTATGACCTATAAAGCTATTCTTAATGTCCAATACACTTTCCCATCTCATGTTCATGAATTAGCCCGTGATTTTATTTCTTCATTTTTGAAGAAAAATCCGGACCACAGAATGTCTTTGGAAGACGCGCATCGTCACGAATGGATCACAACTTTTCGTGGAGAATCAAATAATAAACACCTTGTGTAATTCAAAGCTTAAACTTTTGATTGATTGATTCACTTGAAATGAAATTAAAATAACTGAGACATTTTTTCATTATCAAATATTTTCATTATTAATATCTTTGATTTTTATAATTTTCGTATGTACAATTAAAAATATATATATGTATAAATAATAGGTATTTAGATATTATTTACGATTTCGTCGCATGCATATAAACTTTTATCTATTAATTGTAAACTTAACAGTTGATTTAATCAAATAGTGTGACAATTAATGACTTCTTGATGTGCATGTACAATGTATATGGCAATGGTTTTGTGGCAATGAAGATGGATTTTGAAGACTTGGATGAAGTTATTTACATTTGTGCGATATGTTGAATATATTCAACACATTATGATGAATAATTTGGGATCGATGTTTTTACGGAGGGCTTAGAATCAAGCATGTTGATAAACGTTGATAAGGTCTTCTTCATTGAACACGAGTTAGGTATTGATGTACCATTGCAAAGTGGAGCATTTAAAGTTAATTTGGAGGGTGATGGTCTCCTAGAGATGATTAAATCGCCATTAGGAGCGGATGAAACTGTTGATAGATCAATTGACCAGGCAAAAGATGAGATTAGTGAAAGAAGAGATGATGATACAGAAAGATCACGTTCATCTGCTTCAGATGGACTGTTGAATGGTAAACCAAAGGCGAGAAGAACATCATCTCCATGTGAACCAGTTTCAATAAAATCTGGAGCTAGGGAGAAACCAGGTTTGTAATGAAGTTTGTAAGAACTTGTTTCGATGTCTAGAGTATTAAGAATAGATGCTAATCTTTCAGAATGTGAGTTGATCAACAGGTTAGAGCAAAAGTTAACATATTCTCGAGCCAAAGGTATGCCAGATTTTAAGGTGCGAGATTTAATGAATGATTGGAAAACAGCATCGCCATTTCCAGTTGTATAAGTTTTTAAATCTTTCTTGGCCAGTGAAATCATTTGCTGTTCAGTAATATCGCCAGAAATCAATTTATTGTAAATGTTGCGCTTAGTTACCATCCAGGTTAATAAGCAAAGTGATCCTTCTGATGCAGTTGATCCGATCATTACTGACTCAACTCCTTTGGCAATTTCTCCACGGCTAAGGGCAGCAAATGGTCCATCAGTAATCAGAACATTGTCGATTGTTGGTTTCCAACCGTAACCAGATTTACTGAGGATTTCATCTGAACTGGCGAAGTAAAGACATTTAGAGGCATTTAATTGATCACAACCCAAAGCATGGATAAAGCTGTTTGATCGTTCAAGAGGTGCTTTTTCCATTGTCCATTCATCAACGGCGACTCCTGACATTAAAATAGCTTTTGTGAAAAGTGGCTCGTTCAAATTGCGAAGTAATGGAGAAGTCAAGAGGTGAGTAATTGCCATTGAACCAGAAAATCGGCCAAAAACTGTAACTTTCTTTGAATCACCACCGAAAACAGCAACATTATCTTGGATCCATTTGAGAGCTTCAACTTGGTCCCAAATACCCATATTACCTTGTGAGATGATATCATCTTTAAGGAAACCGAAAACACCAACTCGATATTGGACTGTTATAACAATAACTTGACCAAAGGCAGATAAATATGAGCCATCAAATTGATTGGCATCAGCAAAGTCGAAACCTTCACCCGCAAGCCAAACCATAACTGGAAAAGCGGAAGAAGTTGATTCAGATTCGTTGACATAAGGTGCATAGATGTTCAAGTAAAGACAATCTTCAGAAACCTATGAAAGGAGATAGAATAAAAAAATTAGCATTCCATTGATAATAATAAGTTTGGATTCTCAGTGAATCATTTAATTGTTGACTGAAAAGTTGTTGGAAATTATTCTTACCTTATGGTTTGCATCAAAATTCAACAATGGATTAATTGCTTCGGCAATATGAGGAAATTGGACACATGTAGCAGCTGGTTTAGTTGCATCGATTGCTCGAAGTGGATCAGAAGCCAAAGGTTGAGGTCGGCCAAACCTTCGTGATCCAATGGGAGGTTGAGCGTAGGGAACTCCAAGAAATTGGTTAACCAAGATTGAGCCTGGTTTAACTATTGTTGTACCACGAATGATTCCAGTTTTACTTTGAACAATTGGAGAAGATGATGAGTAAATGAGGGACGGAGCGAAAGTCAGTCCAACTAATAGATGAACAAGAGTTAAGTAAAGAGACATTTTCGCAAAAAGCGTGTATAAATAGTGAAATATTGTAATAGAAAATGTTAAAATAGATTCACAAGTCGATTTGAAAATAAGACTTTAAGTCAAAAGTGAAAGTGTATAAAAGCGTTTTAATAAGATAGTTTTGAAGGCAAATGTTTGTTGTAATGCTTTTGGAAGTTTCAAGCTGAATGATTTTCCAAAGCAACATCAGCCTGCTTTTATACTGATTCACTGAATTTTAAAGTTGTTTATCAGTTCTTGTCAACGAGAGTTCTATGCCTCTTTGAAGCAAGAGAAAGAGAAGGAGAGAAAGAGAATAAAGAGGAGAGACAGAAAGAGATGATGAGAACAGAAAGGCGGAGATGATAATAATTTTTCCTCAAAAACAGAGAGATGAACGAAAAGGTAAAAACATTAATCCAACGGTTAGGTCAGTTCATTCGGAGAGAAACGAAGATCTGGTCTGACAAGAATCATCATCCTCTTTCTCTCTCCTTCTCACATTATCATTCAATGTCTTGGCCGGCTCACTTGAAATCTCAAGGTAAATTGCATCAAATGTCAGTTACCCCTTGTTTACAATTTTGCTTCGGAATTTTTTATCCTCCCTCCTCCTTCTCATCTCTTTTTTCGCCTCATTAAAATCATCTTCATCACTTTCTCCTCTTCTTGACCCACTCCTATGACCTTTTTCAATGCATAACCAAGGGCCTAACCGGTTTTTTATTTTTCAAACCAAATTTCTGATCACAAACACTAACACTCTTTAACAAAATGATTATTATTATTAAGTCACTAACTTTCCCATTTAGCTTTGATCACATCACTTGATCATCACAAAGCTTCGACAGGCTCAAACATATCCATCTTTATCATGAAATAAAGACGGACTTCTCTCCCTCTCTTTCACTCAGTCGTCCTAAATTAAGCTAAATCATTACGAACGATTATTTCTTAGCTGTTTTTTTACTCTTCACTTTTGCCCATTACCAGTTCTTATCTTAATCCGTATTTCAACCTTTCTCAGTTCAAATAGTAAATTAATCACGAGAAGTTTAGTGCAACTGTCCAAGGTTAGTCAGAGATATTTTCCAATGTTGTAACTCTTTAAACATTGTAACAAATTGTAATCATTTCGTAATGCTCATTGATATTATGATAATTTTGGGCAAGAAAAGCAGTTTTTGTCCTGTCATCAGAAACAATCAAGATGCTTTGGGTTCAGATTTTTTGTCTAGCAAGTTCATTAACAGTTGCATGTAATCAAGTGTGATACGCAATAACAGGCGATAACTGCACAAACAACAACAGAATCTTCTTTAAATTGTAAACAATTCATAACCTGTTACATAGTAATTACGGTGTTATTACTATTTCTTAAGGAGTTTTGTTTACGTCTATTTTGGATTGAGAAACTTGAACATCAACAACATCTCAAGTATTATAATAGATGTTGAAACAGGATGAAAGGTTGATTATTTTGTTTACCTTTTTCCAACTGAACCAGAACTTATTAACCCCTTCTTCACATGATTCGGGTTTTAAGACTTTTCCCATATTTTAGATTGGTAAAAATGATGATGCTGTAATACTTTTACTTTCCAAAAACATCATTTAATTTCACTAGACTTTGAATTTTATCCTTGTTTACTTTCAATTTTGGGTCATCGGGCTTCTTCAAAAAATAGCTCCGAGTCCTTTGAGGATCTGAAAAACAAAAATACCATTTACGGTTACAATGTTTACTTGAAATAGTGTTAGCTGGATTCATGATAAGTCCATATGAATTTAAACAAAAATAAACACCCAACAGAGGAACCAACTTTAAATTGCTGTGTTACATGTACTAAAATTATGATAGTTTGATTAGATAAACTATTTCATAATAACATTTACACACTTTTATAAATAATATTTATGTAAATGTAACATAATCTGATTAAGATGTTATTTTTGCATCATATGGCCAATGTTTCTATGCAAAAAACGGATTTGATATTCATCTCGAGACTTGCAGATTCAGACTGACAATTCAGACTGATTTCTTTAAAGCTATCACGTGATATTGGATTATGCTAATCTAGTCTATTAGCGAACATTTGATCATCACAGTTATAATGAGTCGTTTTATTAAAATCTTTCCCAGTTAAATTGGTAGCTTTGTGCGTGAATAAACGTTACAGGTAATATTGGATTAACCGTTCGAGCAATGACAACAGCATTACCATTATTATTTAACGATTGTTATTTACCTCGATTATTTTAATATAAGATAATTTGCCTTTGAGGCGATTTAAAGTTGAATGAACTCAACACGTTAAATGGTCAAGCGATAATCTTCCATATATTACAACTTTTCCTTTTTACTTCTTTTCCATTCAATATTCTCCTTCTCGTTCTCCTTTTTCATCTTCTTCTTTTAACCGGAAAGATTTATCCATTTCACTGATTGCTGCTGATTATTATATATTCCAGTTGATCCGCATCTGAAAGACAAAAAAGTGCGTAAATAATCCAAACAATCACAATGAGTTTACTATAAAGTAAAAATGTATATATACATGCAAACATTCATACAGTCAGGTTTATTTTATTAAATTAAACGAAAATTCGTACGAACATCAATCTCACTATCATTTGACAAAAAGTCTTAAACAGTCTTAAAATGCATACATATATATATACATATATCAACAAGAAAAGTAAAAGTATTAAATTGTGTAAAACTTACCTGTAACAAACCAGTAGAAACTTTTCAATTTGTCCCAATACAGGTAAAGTTGAAAGAATAAGGCGAAAAGAGGAATCATTGATGAATCACAGAATCAAGAGTTCATCCGTTCATTGTCCTAATTGCAGGATGACGATCCCTCACAATCAACATTAATTCATTTTAAATCATAACGATTATCATCTTTCATTTTCAAACGGTCAAAAGGGTGCAAATTATTTAAAAAACAAACTCTTCCTGTCACCATCTTTTGCATTTTATAATAACCATTGTCTTTTTTAACTTTCCCTCTCTTTTAACGTTATTCATCGGTTTATTTTAACAAACGGTTTTTTGTTCAGTCATGCTTTTCACTTAAATTGTTTCAATTCACCTAGGATTTATCTTTAATTGATTTTATTGAATCACAATTTCACTGATTAGGGTTTAAAGTGTTATAATTGTTGATTACGAAATGATAATATCTTGATCAAATGCTTCGATAAAATTGAAAAAGCCTTCAACGACCTTCATCTTTTTTTATGATCATTTTGAGTCTTCACTTTCACTTTCTCTTCTCCACTTATTCACTCCGACAAGAGTTCATTAAACATTGAGTAAGGTAAGACGTTTTTAATTCGTAATCAATTAACTTACTGTATTAAATTGTGATTGAATGGTTTGTCCGTCTCATAAAGGCTTAAATTATTTATGCAATTTCAAATGGATTACTTACAGTGTTTAAGAAAGGAAAGTAATAGCTATTAATCAATTCTGTTTGAGGATAAAACACCATTTTTCTTTCATTATCAACATTACCATTATTATTGGTATTATTCCTTTCAATAATGTTAATTTCTAATCATGTGATGTTACATTTACTTTTAATATTAATTATTTTTCCCTGTGATCTATAAATATATTCTTAACCCTAAATAATTTTAACCCATAATTTAGCCTCAAGTTTGTTATCGTCTATTCATTTTTGCGTTTATCTCATCCATTAATTCATAGTCCTAATGACTTCAGATAACATGATTTAATCCGTGTATTAACAATTACTTTGCTATAGATTAGTAATTCTTTGTAGCTTCGTAAGACACTGAAGATATCAATTAGCTTATCACTATTATTTAAACCATTTTTTCTACATGTGTGCATCTGGTATTATTCTGTTCGTCAATGCATAGTATCGTCTTAACCACTTAATTTTTGACAGTTAAATTGTTACAGAAAACGTGATTCATATCGATGTTTTAATGTCACATGGAAAATTGTTGAAACGTGCTTACAATAATAATAAATAGTGAATGATTCCAAATGCACCCTTAACCTTGATCATCAGATTTTATCAAAACTTTTTCACTTGTATAATTCTTCTAATCTGATAATAAGTATTAGAATCATAATCATAATTTGATGCCAATAAACGTGAATTTTTAAAAAAACCAGTAAATAACCTTTAAATAGTAATCGAAAAAGTCTAGTTACATCAACATACAAATCAGCACAATTTAATGAACATTCTTGTCAGTCAAAATCAGATTTAATCGAGCTAATATCTTTTTTTTTCTTTCAGGCTAATGGAAGCATTTTACAGTTGAATGGAAGCTCTATGAGATAATATTTAGACAGTCTGGTGTGCTACTAAGTCATGATTGACCAATATTGGAGCCTTGCGATCTCACAGGTGCTCAATCAATGGGGATTCGTTGACATTTAACTCACATGTACGTTTGCTTTGATAGTGATGTCTTTTTCCAATAATCTTTATATTCCATGTCGATCATATTTTATCTGATTAATTAGATTGATTAATGAGAATTTTTGAGAGAGAAAATTATTTTACGTGAAAAGGTCAGAAAGAGTTAAATCATTTTAATACAGAAAAGTGAAAGTGTATTGATAAAAGGTAGAAAGTTGCGAAAAATTGAGAAATTCGATTGCGATGAACTCAATTGCATAAGCCTTGAAGAAGATCAACACTTAGATTAACTAACAGAATCTATTCTTTCCTTGAAATTGGAAAAAATCACTAATCAAGTAACAGTTTTAATTTGTGTTAAGGAGCCAAGTAAGGGAAACAAAAAAGTAATGATTTTTATTAATCTTAATTCTAATGGTAACTTTTCTTCCTTCCATTAGATTATCCATTTCATATGATCAACAATCAAGGTAATCAAGTGAAGGGAAAAGTTAGAAGCTGAAAAGGAATCATTGAAAAAAAATTCTCTGACATCTTGTACAAAACAAGGTTATTAACAATTATTAGATCAATAAAAATGGCAATGGATAGATCGTCGAACCCCATTTACCTTCACCTCACTATTTTTATCCAAAATTTGATGGCCCAGAAACAAATTAATAATCGCAGTTACATTGACCAAGGATGATCAAGCGTATACAGAATAGTCAAAGCCAACAGATTAACGAAAGTTTCAAGTGTAAATCGATTACCGGAGTTGTTTACTAACTGCTATGCTTTTTCATTTGGACAATGAAATGGAATACAAAAAAAGGAAAAATTTGACCCTCTGGAGAAAGTTCAATGTAATTTGATTTAATTGGCGAGACATAGATTAAGTGAAGCATAAAAGTTTATACGATGAAAAGTTTGCCCTCTCTGTGAAGTTAATTAATTTGATGAACGAACGATAAATAGCCCCTGATTATGGCAAAAAAACATCAAGGTTGTCGTCCTTTTTAAACAGAGGTTATTGCAAGTTAAAAGCAAAATACCTCTACCTATAGTTTATTCAGTGGTAAGCTAGAGATGAAAAAGTAAAAACATCAGATAAGTATTGAGTTACGGTTAATGATGTTATGTTCACAGGTTCAATACTTGATCAAGAACGATTAACCGATAAATCAAATTGTAATGCGAGATTGGAGAAAGGACAGATGATCCATGATAACGAACTCAAATTTAATTATAATTTACGAACCAAAATTGTCCATTAGTTAGCGTGAAGCCTCAGTTAATTTTTACTATTTAATGCGTATTTGTTTTAAGAAAGTTTTAAGAATCGAATTCATTGATTACATTGGAAGGTTAATTGTTGCTCTATGATTGTAATTTATATTGAATACATAATAAGAGGCTATCAAAATAAGTAAATGTTACATGGACATTGGAAGAGGTATAAGATAGGAAGACAGTCTAATGATCAGATTGATGATTGTGGAATGAAGAAAAGTGAAAGTGACCAAAATGGCTGAAGGTATAGAGAGAGGATAAAGAAAGAAAGTAAAAAAGATTCAAGGTAAGCCAATTGGGTTTATTCAACCCTTGTTTACGATTTTTTCAAACCAAAATTGAATTTATTTGATTTTGTATTTTTTTCAATGTCATAGGAACCGGTTTCTGTGTTCTCATCACTTTCACTGAAAATCATCACCAACACGATCTCTCACTCTCCCTTTCTCCTGAATATCTTCTTTCGTTCCAATCATATTAAGACATGCAACGGCAACATCTTTCACCATATATAGTCTCTTAACCAACACGTTTATTGGATATTTGGATTCAACCTGTTGTAAGAGGTTATGTCCGCCATATTTTAGTCTCGAGATGATTCATTTCATTCCAGATCAATATCATAACAAAGAGTTACATCTATTGAACTTATACCATTGGACACACCATCGTAATATTTTGGTTAGTCTGTATTCTGGTTTGATAGGATTGATAACTGATAGCAGAGTTTTGACTTTACAAAAGATAAAAAAAGTTCAATGTATATATTTATGAGCCATTTATAGTACTGTTAAGATATGAATGGCAACGAGTTTTGCTTATAAACGACTACCTTGATTTGCTTTTGTGTCTCAATTTCGAATTGATTTTAAGTTATTTTTCCTCAACATTTCCTGTCTTTTGCTTAACTATTCTATTATCCCTCCAATTAGATTAAGATTTAGTTCTCTTCTATTTACCTTATCTAATTCTGCTTTATATTTTTCTCATCTAACAGGGTCAAGGTTATCATACCGAAGCTGAGCATACATGAGTGATCGAATTATCGTTGCCTTCACAAGTTCATTTGATTTCTATTCTTGACCCATTTTGTTTATCCTCTTTGACCGTCGTGTAATCATTACTTTTTGTTCATAGTCTGGAATACTGTATTGTCAAATGAAAAGTGACTCAATAGGCCCAATCCCACAATCAGGGACTATACTGGTGCATAAGTGGGAATATTTTGGATTTAAATCCACAAATACATTCACGTCTTTACATTCAATTCACCAATTCGTCATTTAAATATACTGTGCCCTATGAAAATTTGATTGTTCATCAGCAATTCTTTACAATATTGTTGATGCTTATATTTTCCTTGATGCTATATTTCCTGTATTTTATTCGCAATCATCTTCCGCATGAAAAAAGTAAACTTTAGTAAGATGGAGTGATTTCTTCCATTCTCAATCATAACTTGAATAAAGATATATTAATTTTAAATATTGTAATTTTTTACCAACTGAGTCCGAAATTGACTAACCCACAAATCATCATCCGATCAATATTAAGTGCTAATTTTTGTCACTTTCAGTCAAAGGCTGAAGAGTCTCTAATTAGCTGCCTAATAAATGTATTAATATTTAAAGATAAAGTACAACGGAATCCATTAATGCACATAATTTTATTTGTAATCAACATTCGATATCATAAAAGTACGATAGTCTAATGCTCATTAATTGAACTGTTTTTTATATCAAAACAACAGAAATGAAATAAAATTCAACAAGGAATCAAATTATCATTTGTACCATTATTTTGTAAAATAAAGTGTCTTACACTGATTAAATTGCAATTATTCTCATTATTTAACGGAAATAATAAAATATCAAACGGTTCATCTTACAAATTAGATTTAATCTGTCTATTTTCCCTAGGAAAAACCCAAAGTCTAAACAAAAACGCCAATGTCAATTGAAATCGACTCGATCAGTTCATTTGTAAATCAACTCAACATTGTGATTGAAAATATAGTTGATCCATCAATCTTTTACTTTCCATCCAAATTTCCATCAACTTATTTTTTATATCAATATGCCATCAACAAAAATCGCCATCATGCTAACTTTGATTGTCATCTTAATTGACCAGAAGGTGAATACAAACGAAATTGGAAGCCAGGTCATCCGCCGTCAAAGTCGTTTTCTAATCCTTCCCGGGTCAGTTTATGTCAACAGCACCAATTGGTCCCCATTGGATGGTATAATGAAAACTTGGGATAATTTGATAAACTGGAAAATATCAACATTTGGTGCGATTAAAAATTGGGTTCGTAATTTGATATCAAAGACTCCCATTGATGTCAACTGTCTTAAAGAAGGCAAACCAGTCAATAATCAGTCGATGTTACACGATTTAAAATCAAAATTATTTAAAGACTGGAAGAAACAACCAACAACAACCGCAAATCCGGGTAAGTTGATTGAAATAGATTTCAATTTTCCAAGCTAATTCAGTCAAACTTTTGATATAACATTGAAAACAAGAATCACACTTGAAAAATAAGATAAAAGATTTGATTTGCAACAGCATACCGTTTTTATTAGCCTCGAAGGATTAAAAATGAACAATAAAATTTACTTCAATTCTTAAAAATTATTTTTCTTTTGCAAATCCATTACTTTTTTTTCTTTTACTTTACCCATATTTCCTTTGTTCTTTAGGCAATTCCGATGATCCGATGCCACAGACACTTCAACAGACATCAACTTCACCAACTACGCTAGCTAAATCAACTACCTCAAGTCCAACAAAATCAACTACACCACCAGCACCATCGACATCACCATCAACAACATCAACATCAACAACATCAACAACACCAGCATCAACACCATCGACATCAACAGCACCAGCACCATCAACACCGCAATCAACAACAGTTAATCCGGGAATCACCAATGAAACCTTAAATGAAATTTAGATAGTATTGAATATCAAAGTATGGTAGTATCAGAGCTCGGTATAAAAATAGGAAAAGATTTCTTTATATTATAACTATTAAATTTATCATTAACTATTTGAAATACTTTATACGCTTTTTAATGTCGTTTAATATTAAAATCATTCAGATTATTTGGACGATTTAACAAATAATCACTAAAAACAGATCTGTTTCACAGAAGTTATTACAAATTGTCATTTTATGCCCCCAGTATTGAATTGTTTCTAGATGCCGAAAAACTCTCACTCGAAATTGTTTTAATGTTTTGATGTAGTGCCTCAAGTGATAATGATTCACAGATGCATCAAAAAACAATTCAAACCCTTACTTTTAAAAGTGTTAGATATGTAAATTTCAATAGATGGCTTTATCGATTTTCGATAAATAATCTCACAATTGTGAAAAAGCTTTTGAAAATTGTGATATGAAGGTTTCCATTAAAGGAGAAGTTTTTCCCAGATTATAATTTAGGTTATAGTGAATTTTTATCATGTGCTGTGGTTGGAATCTTTAAAGTTGAAATTTAAATAGAAACAGGACTTTGTGAAACTTCAGTTTAATTCTTTCCCTGACTTTTGCCTAAATTTCATGACGGTTATTCCAGCAATAGTCGACACCATTTCTTTAGCCCAGCTCAGCTCAGCTAATATGGAGCTGCCATCTATTGTTATTGGAAAAATTTTATTTCTTGTAATCATAGTTATCTGAAAATGAGTTATTTTCACGGTGAACGTACAATAATACTGGATAATATATTAATTTTGCTTTTTATGATAATTAATGGCTTAGAGCTCTTCAATCTTCAATCACAATTTGCTGTGAATCAAAACACTCCTCTTAAACGGTAAAACTCGGCGTTTGCTTAAAAAGAGCAAAACGGATCGATCATTGTCTTGACACAGCAGCAATCATCACAATTATCATCGAAATTTATCATTGGATATTGAGAAGTTTAGAGAAAGCATCATCAGGTGTTGTATTGACAGGTGCTGCAGTTAAGAAAGGGTTGGTTGGATTCACAAACACGGGCTGTAGACAAAAGAAAAAAAATGCGTTAAACAATCTGTTTTAAAGACAAACTGTATGGAGCAAACAGCAAGCTAAACCGATAAAAAACAGTTTAAACGGAAACCCTGTTTTTTAAGGCGTAATTGTTTCAATGCCATTCATCATTTTTCATGATAATTCAACAACTAAAAGCAAAAAACTATCACTAGTTTCCAATCAATAATGAAACCTAAAAAAAACAAACGATAAAAAGCTGTATAATTGGATTAAATTGACGTTGATATAATAAGTTTTACTTGACTTTTCAATGACAACAGCTAGCTATTAATTAGTGGTAAATTAATCACTAGTGGGAGTGAAAGTCTGAAAAAATGTTTGATTCTTTGTCAGTAATTGTCGGGTCATTGAAAATTATTGAGTGGCAGTACGGAAAAATAATGATTTTAGAGAAATTTATAGCTGTTCGAATGTTCAAGCGTTGCTTACTGGTTGCATTTGAGATTGTCCCAAAGTAACACCAATTGGAGCAGGTGAAACGAAAAATGAGTTCTGAGTTGGTAGCGTTACTGGAATCTGATTATTAATTGATGGCAACCAAAGGTGATTATTTTGAAGTTGAGGTTGAGGTTGAGGTTGGGGTTGAGTAGAAAGTTGAGAATGAGGGAGACCAAAATTTTGTCCGAACAGATTATTACTGTTACTCTGATTGATCGTTGATTGAAGAGGATTTATATAAGTGTTACAGCTTTCATAAAGCTTCATAATTGTTTCCTTATCCAATTTTTTATCCTGACTTGTTGGTGCTTTTTGATTGAAAAAATCTTTCTCCTCATCTGCAATACTGTTGCTTGAATTGGAAATATCAGTTTTTTGCGTTCCACTAGAATTTAAATCGTTATTGGATGTCATCGGAGCGGATACAAATGCTTCAAATGGATCATCGTCATTATTAACCAAGGTAGATGTTGTATTGACTTGATTATTACCATTGGATTTACTGTTACTACTACCAACATCAAGTCCTAAAAGATCAACTGAGTGTTTTTTTGATTGATCCGAAACAATTTTCTCTACACTAATCGCACTTGTTGAAGTCAAAGTTGAATGTGGTCTTGGAACTGGAGTTGTCTGAAAAAAAAATCAAAAATGATGTTAACTAACAGTTTATGGCTGTTTTAATTCATTAAGCTGCGTGCCTAATGAGATCAAGTTTTCTGTTTGTCAAACTTTAGAGTTAGATGGAATAGATGATAAGTGAGTCAGCGTTAATTACTAAACGTTAGTTAACCGTGGTTAAGTCAAAAGATAGTTAAAGTTTGCGAGAAGAGCTGCAAGGATTGAACAAGTAAAAGAATGAAGGAAGAATCAGGGGAAGGTTAATCACCGGTATAAGATGATGACGATAACAATGATGTTGGCAAATTTTCTTCAATCATTTATAGATACAGGTCATTGATTGAACAGCCATGGAAGTGATTGGAATTTCTTACCTACTAAGAATTAGTAACTAAGATTATTCATCAAAATAGGAATTAAGTTATAAATATATTCAGGTTTAAATACTTTTACTTTCTGATTTTAAAAATATCACCACAATCAAGTAATGTTTATATTTAAGCACTTATTTGATATGGATATGCTTAAATAACTTCTCGCTGACTCCTCTCGCAGGACCAATTTATTTCGATTTTCAATAACTTTTGAATGAAGATTAAGTAGATCATCTACCCCTTTTGTCCCTTTGTTTGACAATAATTGGTAATGTATTGATATGATAATTTACCTGAACATCTACCGGAGACCCGTTAGGCTGAATTTTAGGAAGTCGAATTTTCTTTTTTTCCTTCTCTTTACGACGTTCTTCTTCTATATCAAACTGGAATATTTATGTTCAAAAGGTTGACGTATGTATAAGATAAAGATGTAGAAGGAAAGAAAGATGGAAACAGAAATAAGGCAAAAAGAGGTTGAAAAGGTGAATTAAAGGGAGTGTAAAAAAGATAGTAGACATGTATTAAGTGTTTGATTCAATCATCATTTGTGACTGATAATGATGAAGGGGAGAGACAAGAGTCATAACATGCAAAAGGATCGATAAAGTTCTCCAAGGAAATTTGTTATGTATGCTGGGATAAAGGTTTGTTTGTGACAGGCTAGTATTGAGATGATTTGAAACACAAATAATTCTTACAGCAGGTTGAGGAGTTGGTGGTGGAACCCATTCCTTGGCAATGTACTTTTTCTGCTCATATTTAGCTCTAACGAAAGCTTCAAGTGATGAATCAGTTTGTGGCCTTCTGAAGCTATCTGGAAGGTTGGCTTCGTACACTGCTCTGGCCTTGCTGTTACCCATTTGTTGAAGGTAACCGACTTGTTCAGGTGTCCAAGCATCCAGATTAACAGATTTAACTTTGGAAATATGTACACCTAGATTTCGATGTATACCAGCACATCGAATACACAGAAATATTCCTAAATTCCAAGAAGCCCATCGTGGACCTAAAGGAGGAAAGACAATTGAAAAATATACGTGAAAATAGTGAAAGAGGAAGTGAATAAGAATCAAACAGCATAGTCTGATGATAGCGAAACAGCTTGGTGGTAAGAGGTAAGGGGGAAGTTGGTGACAAGATAAAATCAGATAACAGTTACTTGACAATGACCATATTTCTTGTCACAATGAGTTCAATAATGAAATATGTCATCATAAGGTGGGTGAGAGATTATTAAAAAACTGAAACATAGGTTAATGGTAAAGCTAACCCAACACAAAAGTTAAATAGAGAGAAAATAGACAAATTTTTGACAAACCTTTAGCATCACAATCAACACAATATTTATTATCCTCATCTTTAAGAAGATCATTTAAAATCTGCTGACACTTTTCTTGGACCATTTTTAATTTCTCCTTCTCCGCCTTCAAAGTTGCCATGGTTTAAAATGTAAAGAAAATTAAACAACGATTAAATTAAAAGATCAAAAGATGATAACAATGTAACGGTTTTTCAAAAAATAACAATTAAAATCAACTAATTGAAAGATGAATAATGAAAGATTGAATGAAAATGGTTACAGACATCACAATACCAAGAATCCGATCAAATTCCTTTTCAAATCGAATCTCAACGCCATCTATTATCCCAGCTACATACTAAAAGCTTATAATTTTTGAATTATTTTGGAAAAATGCAAACTTGGAATGAAAAAATTAAATTAAATTTTAAATTACCATAAAGTTATCAGTGAATGTCAGCAATAGTTTTATTTTTCCATGTAAATTGGCAATTTCATTAAAATCATCATTTCCCTGAAAATGTGAATAATTTGGAAAGCAGGTCAACTGGTTAATTCATTGGAAACGAAAAATTTAACCCAAATTAAGAAAGTTGAACGATTTGGATGCATCCTCACGATTATTTAACAGTTTGAAGATTCCAATTAATAAATAAGATAAGAAAAAAATTGTTTCATCAATTGCGAAACTCGCAATTCAATGCCACAGATAAATACTAATATTTAAATGTAACAGGATATGGGAATCAATTGTTTACACAACCTCAACAACAATCATCTAATATCTCCAATGAAATATTGACCGATTGATAAAATTATATAATTTCGCTTATTGACATGAACTTATAATCTCTACCATTTATATCTAAACTAAATTGTTGAGAACAATGATAATGTCAATTACGAACACACAATCACGTCAACTGCTTAAACATCACAACCGGATTTAATTTACGCTGTGCCACTTGTTGTAAAAATAACAATATTATCAGGACCTTCGTCAGTAAAATCAGTAAATCAATATGGATGATTATAAATCGTAATAAGTTTCAATTGCGAAATGGTGAACATCTAATCAATGAAAAGAAGGAAAAAGAGATCATTAGTTGAATGCAGAATAAATTAACGATTAAAACAAGCCAATTTCATCCTTGGCACTTACAAAGTTCATTCAGGAATACAAGAACTCGCAGACAATTGAAATATTATATAACTAGACTTGAAAACAATTAGATGTAAACATTATGCGCCAATTTCCAGCTAATGATTAATTAAACATGCTGTAAAAGAAATAATCTGTTCCCAGTGATGATAAACCAAAGATCTAGACCATGGTTGCATGAAATTTCCTATGAATAGGCTTGAAATTGGCCAGAAAATGAGGTAAACCAAACGAAGAACCAAAAAAAAACAAAACGAAAAAATAAATTTTGAAAACAACATTATCATAATATCGGTTCTAATTTATATTGGTTTCCATCGGCTTCCATCTTTTTTTTTCCTGGTCAACTTCAAAATTTTGGGGTGATTTGTGTGAGCATTCACTTCTGGTTCGGGTACCAAGAAAAACTGAAATAGACTGAAATAGACTAAACAAAAGCATGAATTAGCAAGGTATATAAGGTATGAAGATGGTAATATTTTGGCAATGACTTGGTTAGCAAAAAAAAACAAAGAAGAAGAAAGCAAATTTGAAAAGCCAAAGGGAAGAGGAAGGCAAAGTCTAAATGAAATGATGGACTTCGTGGAACAATAAAAAACGGATGAATGAGCCTCAAATTGTTAATCCGGTCATTGAACTCAATCATTATTATTTATTACAATTTTAATGAAAACAATTTACAGTTTAACTCTGTGCATTCAATTTCTGTATGGCCACTTTTTTACCCTTTCAATATGATCCATTGTGAATAAACCACAGATAGATTGGTTGAGTGAATCGCCAATTTTACAATGTGTCATCAAAATCAGGTATTCACAATTATCTTACCTTAAGCTAGTAACCCCGTTTCAGTTTCAAGAGCAGCTTTAATTGAAGGTGGGCAGAGATGAGAAGATGAAGTTAATGTAAAGATACGGAATAAAGAGGCAAGATAATTTGGAGCCTTTCACTAGGCGGAGAAAGTGAGCAAAAACAAGATGAGAAGAAGATAAGAAATCTCTCTTTTTCTCTCTTTCTCTCTCTCAAAAAAACTGAATAAGAAGATGAAACTTTTTTTGAAATCGAATAATAACAAAGAATCATAACAATAATAAATAACATTCACTTGTTTGTTCATCTTTCTGTGGTCACAAGACATTTTTAAATTGCTTCCATCAAATCTTGCTTCCACCAATTGATGTTTCAAAAATTTACAAATTTTTATCTTCTATCAAACCTGAAACTCAACTAAACTGAAACTTTAACCGGGAAAATTTTCATCCATCATTATCGCCATCCTCATCAGTTTACATCATGTTTACAGTGAAAATATTTTTCATCATAATCTCAACTTGTATTGTAACAGTTAAGTCATCTGTTATCAATAATTCATTAGTACCAACCAATGAAATGACTTCAAATGGCAAATCAAACAACGAGACAACCCTTGATTATCCACATCAGCCCAACAATTCAAATCAATTTATCATGGAATCAAGAGAAAGGTAAGCCTTGTTCTCATGTTAATTATAATTTTGTGTGTTCATCGTTCACTTTAATCATTACCTTGAAAGTGCAAATGTAAACTCATTAATGAAAAATGTTAATTTTTGTTGTAACAAAATTTTGTGAAATTACTATTCATTTATCATCTTTAATTGAAACTTCAATTTTTTTTTTCATTCATCTGTTATTAGGAAACGCAAAGAGCGACTTGCATTGATTAAATCACAAATTTTATCGCAACTTAATCGTCGAGTAAATAATGGAAATGTTGATAATCTTGATTGTTCATTGACAACTAATGAGCGTAATATTTTGAATGAAATATTTGTCATTATAAAGAAAACACCTGAAGGAACAATTGATGTTGAACAATTTACAGCTAATCCAATCATAATAGATAAACTTCAAGGTTTACGATCAAATTGTAAGTAATTCATTATCATACAACTTTTTACATTTCCGTTTTTTCTTGGTTTCCATTTTTACTGCGCAAAGGGTGTTTAGGTTAATAAGGTTCAAGCAATCACTTACCCGAATGTTGATTAAGAGATAAAGATGATAAAATGAACATGTCTAATCGTCTAATCAACCATCTTTGCCATTGTTTTTATTTCATTTTTATCATTGTTATCTCCTTATCAACATTTGGGTAAGCGATTGCTTGAACCTCACTAACCTCAACACCAAAGAGTGCAACAACAAAAATCAAAGAAAAATTAAAAGGATTATTAGTGGCGCCATCGCGTTCTGCTCCTTTTCCCTACTTATCTCGCTTATCGATGCAATACATTGCGTGACACCTCTTGTTGTATTACTCTTTGCTCAACACCCTTTATTTACACTGTAACTCTTTGGTTATCAAAGTCATGATATCTAAAGGGTGTTACACCTAACAGCCTGAAAATTTTGAAGATAAGAATAAAATTGAGCTTATCTTTATCATAAAATTTGTTGACATTGATGAAGATGAACATGGATAATGAAGAACCAGACAGGAAACCAAAACCAATTGGTCATTGGTTCTCAATACCAACAAATTTTAGGTTAAAGGTAAGCTCAATTTTATTCTTATCTTCAAATTTTGCAGGCTGCTAAGTGTAACACCCTTTATTGTGTCATTTAAATTAAATTCCATATTTGTTTTCTGTTATATTTCCTTAGCTTGGATTTGCATTAAAAATACTGTTCTTGCTTCGACTGGACGTCAGCTTAATCCGTTAAATTCAACCATTTTGTCTCGCTCTTTCTTATTTCCATCAATAAACTCTTCATCAACATCAACATCATCATCGGGGCTTTTCATTTTGCATTAAATCATATTTTTAATCAAAAGGCATAAATTTTATGCCGATGTGTAATCTTTTTCCTTTCTTTGCTCTTTCTTTTTTCACTTTTATCAACCATAATTTGTGCTGATTAAAAGATAGACGCCTTTTTTGACCAATTTTGTTGATAATTTTTCCCATTGAAAATCAATGGACTTTTTCTTAGGGTTATCTTTTAAGCATAGAGGCATTGGCATAGACAAAAGGTATTAAACAGCTTTGCAAAAGGAAGGAATCCAATATAAGGAAGTCAATGTATCAAATTTTTTGTGTCAAGGTTGTGGCCAAACTGTGCCGGTTCTAAGAAAACAATTATACAGCGTGAAAGCCCTAATTCAATTACATCCACGAAAAATAGAAAACCTAACCTCAGAATTAAGGTCTCTGAGAAATTCATGAAAATAGAGACTGAGGGAAAATGTAAATGTAATCGTGTAATTAAAAGTATTTTCTGATTCTCTGAAGGTTTTTGTTAAAATCCCTTTCAAAGTTCAAAATTAAATTTTATTTTGTTCAGTTATTGAACCAGGTTTTATTTTTTTTAGGTTTGATGGTTGACTCAGTTTCTTGTGAACATTAATTTGTAGCTTAACTAAATCAAATTGAAGTAGAGTTGCTCGGTTTCGGTTTCGATATCGATAATTATCGATAATTTCTCTTGAATTCGTTATCGATAAATTGCCGACGGTTTTGGTACCTCAATCTTATTAGAAACTTAATTAAACCATGCGAAATTGAAATTAAAGAAGCTGAACTTTACACGAGAATTACGTTTGATAAGCCTTTGGGATGCCTATTCTTTTGTAATTAAGTGAATAACCAAGTTAATTGTAAAATTTGTGCCTTGAATAACAAGTTTTTTTAAGTAGCCACTTGACTTAAGCCGTAATTTGTTTGGCTAAATGTTGATTTGTCATGTTTCTTGAGCTCATTGCCTGATTTCTTTCGTTAAACGTTAATCAATTTCGATTCTGGTTTCAATAATCTAAATAATGGGTATTTTTTTTGAGTATCAATAATTTTTTCACGGTTTCGGTATTATTCGGTTGATAGTTTTTCTCGATACCGAACAGCTCTGAATTAAAAGTTTCCAGCTCCATCTATTGGGTATGAAAAGAGCAAATTTTACATTAGTTTGGTTAATTGTCGTAAGATGACGTTGCATGTTTGATGATGAATGATTTTGAAGCAGCTACATTATATTGAATTGAATTTGAAGCACACACACAGCGGAAGGAAGGAAACTGTTAAAACCGTTGTTTTTACATTTGCAAATTGCAAGGCAAACATGAGAAAATACTTTCTTCTCCGTCATCATCATCATCATGTTGATCATCATGTTGATAAACTGAATCTAAAAGCATCCTTTGAGTCCCTATTTGAAGCCTAATTTTAATGAGACTCATCAATCATTTGCTCTCTAATTGAACATTGTTTCCAATCGTCAACTCATATGTTGAATATCCAAAAACAAGAAGTATCATCATCATTAACTATACAGTTAATTACTCGAGTGAATCACACACATACACCACTCACAAAGAAAGGGAAGAAGGGAATTGATCTAAAAGTGAATCACTTATCTTCATCTCCTGCCTCTATCGACCTGTGGTAACATCGGCTAGAACAAATTTCATGTCAAAATTGGGACCAAACTGAAAATGTTTCCATTGGCTATGCAAGGAATTTCAACGAACTTTGGAAACCCTAATTACTCTTCCAGATGAATCATATTTTTGTCAACAGTAATTTAAAGCCTTTTTGCACAATGAACTGGGTCCATGTTTTCGGATGGTAATAATAATAATAACACTAATTAGCCCTCTCTAGACTAGACAACAATGAGCAACCTTTGACTGGCCCAAGTGAGATGCATTTTGCCAATGATGACAATGGGATCACAATTAATCATAATTAATCATTTTACTTTCACCAAAATACTAGGTAACCAAGAAAGCTTCGATACTCTTAGAGTCTACTCATTTCAAGCAATTATTGATTTAGTTAAATTTATTCATTTTTTCAATTTTTAGTCAACTAATTACTCGATATTTGCTCTTTAATTAACACTAAATTTCATGCTTAAAAACACTGATTAACCTACTTAAATCTTGATTCAATCATCATTTTTTGAAGAAATTTCAATCCTTCAAATGGATTGTTGATTGAAAATGATCAACAATTCAAAATGAAGAAAAATCGACATCAATCGAAAGCTTAATTCTAAATATAATTATCGATTCAAGTTTGAAAACTCTAATCATAAGCATAATTGTTTGAAATGAGTGCACTCCAAGAGTATGAAAACTTTCTTGGTTTGCTAATATCTTTCATCTCTAATCACCATTACCATGCCAAAAAATGAAATGATGTGATCTCGTTTACAAGTGAAAAGTGGCCAACAGTTTTCATCACGCTTTATCAAAAGACCATTATATCCATTATACATTATTATCATTTCTTTTATTATTACTATTACTGGTTATTAACAGTTCCTCCTTCAGTTTCCCTTTAAACTCGCCTCTTTACCAGCAACAACAGCAACAGCAAAGGCTGCAAGTCCAGCCAGAGAAAAGGTCAGTTTTAAAGGTCAATCAAACGAGTCTCATTGGTATTAAAAGAGGATAACAGGTCTTGTTAGATGATGAGGGAAAAGGGAAGAAAATTATAAAGAAAAGGAACCCACAAAAAAAAAGAGTTTACCTGAACCCATGAACACCCTCAATATAATCGATCAAATGGATAATCGATTAGTTCAATTATGATTAAACTTTGTTCTTGCTATTTTAGTTTATTCTCTGTTCATCTCTTGTTGATCAAGTTTGATGAAGAGGATGAAGGAGGATGAACACAATATGATTATAATGATGACTGTGGATATAATTTTTGCCTCAGTTGATGGTTCAATAAGTTTATTAGTTTGAAAAATTGCAACTGCAAAAACAAGAAAATTGATTGATTCTTTGATGGACAAGAATAATGAGGATGACGATCTATTTGTCTAAAGTAGAACCTCTCATCTTCATCATCTTTATTTGCACACACACACATTAATATAAAATGCAATTTGCAAACGGTCAATATTTATGCACAAAATACAGATTAGATTAACTTGTTGATGGAAAAATGATGAAGAAACAAAAATTGTGTGTAAAAAAGCGATTTGCATGAAATGAAATAATGAAATGAACAGACTACAGTCCATAGGTGTTCAAGGCGTGATTAACTTTCTCATCATCTCAAGCTTCATTATCTTTACCATCGTTGAAAGTGTGATGCCATGTTTAACTGGTAAACCAAGTGAAAGAAGAGAGAAGCGGAAAAAAAGTATCTTTATTGACATGATAAATTCATTGGATATCACTAATTTAACTGTATCGGTGAAAGCAATGAATGAATATTGATTAACCTACGGAAAGAATTGACCAAAAATTGCAATTAAATCGACGTTCAATTGGATTACATTTTCAATGCATTTAAAGTGTGCAAATTGTTTCACTTTACATTCAATCAAATTTTAGTCAAAATACAATTGATAAGATTTCGCTCGTGATTTAGTCGAATCGACAATTAATGTTTTTTTTTCAAATATTGATATTTAAAAATTCAGAATCTTGAATAATTTTTCGGTCTCGAATCGTCAACAATTTGTGAAAGGAAATTTCTGAAAGTAAAACCTTGTTCACAGAGCTTTTGATTATAACGGAAAAATGGTTTTCATTTGGCGATTGTGGAATTGCATGTGATGATTGAGTTTTTGTCTGAAAAGTTCTGGTAACCTGATTTGATTGCCTCTGACTTTGGCTGAATAATTAATCAATCAAGTGCAGTCAATTAACATGAAAGGATTAAGAAACTTGACCTGACTGGTTCTAACATTGGTACATCAAACTGGTTCAAAGTAAACTTTATTTATGTGTTTACTTTTGCTCTTTTTTCCCCTCAAATTTCCCTGCTTTTCATGCAAAATGATTTTCAAATGTAAATTATTTGAAATTGCATTTCAAGTAAAAAATTGCAACTTGAACAATTTTTATTCATAAAATGAAGTGAAAGTGAAAGAAAAGGTTTTGACATTTAATTGTTGTCATCTTTTTTCAGTTTGTCATTTCCCTTTGCAGTGTCAGTTCAACCTAATATTATCATTTAAATTGAATATTAACCATTATCTAGATTTGGTCAAGATTGTCATGTGAGATAAAACAAGACAGGATAGGACAATGAACGAGTGGCGATGTTAATGATAATGGTCAAGGTAAGAGGGTGAAGAAAGGACTAAAAGCCCAAACAGGTTATTTTGTTTCTTATTGTAATCACTTTCCTTGTATCATCTTCACTCCATTTTGTTTCAACAATTGATTATCAGATTCATCTCAATACAACCATTTAAACCGTTTTAATTGAAGCAATTAAGACAGCCTTTAACAAATGTCTTGGCACATTTGAAAGGTTTGCATAAAAGGCCATTTCAAGGGTTGATCAAGTTAAATGTTCATCAGGATAAAACCAGTAAAGTTTTCCCCTTTTGTTTCATGTTTCATCAATCTGTTGCTCTTGTTGCAATAATGAAAATAATCAATGATAACTTTGGGTTGTTTTTTGCTGTTCAATTCCAATTGAATTCAAGCTCAACAGTTTTCTCGTCAAAAATATGCAAAATTATCTCGAGATTGTAGTTGAAAAGGTTTAGTCAAAGCTTAAGTAAGTTAGCGATTTGTAATTGCAATTAAATCTTTTTTGAAAGCAGTTTAACTCATCAATTTTCGCAATACTTTTTCACCAAACTCTGTTTTGCACCGAAGATTCAATCTGCGTTTTTAATCGTTGAAGTTAATCAGAAGCAAGCTTATGGTGAAGCTGGTATTCAATTGTATTTGCATTGTTAGTTGGTCCAGATGTATAAGTTAGACTCAAAATTGTATTTGCTAGTCAGTCAAACCATTGCACACCAGGATGGACAATATTGACCCTTTGAAAAATTATCAAAATGACCCTCGACCCAGTCATGTTCAGACTGTATGGAAACAAACCGATTTGCAAAATATTGAGACTTTTGGTGACGAGGTAAGGTTCATTGATCAAGTGATTTTTCATTAAACATTAGACTTTTTCTAGTTTCTTGAGATTCGGCAAATGATGAGTGAAGAGTAAACTGATGAATCAAATGAAACCTTTCGATAAAATTATTGTTCTGCAGGAGGTGGAGGAGGACCGTGGAGGTAAAGTCAATCGATGTATTTGCATTTTGCAAACCCAATTTCATCAAATCTTGTTCATAACTTTGCAAAACTTCAGTCTTAGTTGACGGTGAAAATCTTTATTCGAATACGATGCTGGATCAATGAGCAATATTGTTACCAATCCGAATCCAGAACAAAGGTAAAATTTAAAAACCAAAATCAAATCAAACTAGTTGAACTGCGCTGTGCAACTTCATCTCGACTCTTCTTCCCCTATTGCTTTTGGTGCAAACAAAAAAGAAAGTTTCAGAAAAAAAAATTGTTACTTTGTTCAGTTTTGGAAATGAAAATGCAATTGAAATGATAATTTTTCAACTTGTATTTGTTGGTGAGTTAATGTTTACAGATTATCAACAAAACTAGCCTCATGTAAACTGTTTAGTCCAGGTTCCTTAAATCCTGGGAGAGGAAGGAAAGATGAAGATAAAGAGAGTCAGTTAAGGGAGACCGGGGGTGGTTCATCATCTTTTGGAAGAAACCTTGAAGTTCATGGAAGACTGATGACAGGTAAAGTGAATAAATGAAAAGAATCAACAGAAAGTTTCACTTTTTTCTCCAACCTTTCCAACTCTCTTTACTTACCAATTTTGCTCCCTTTTAATGGTGACCTTGAAAAGTGTCATGTTAAAGTGACATTCAATCATGAAAAAAAAAACAGTTGAAAGGGAAAAGGATGACAAGAATAAAAAATAGGTGTTGATCGCCCACAGATTTTAACCTGAACTCAGCTGAGTAACGATAATGGAAGATGAAGAGAAGCAAAAAAGTGAGATGAAAGTGTGACCAGCCAATGTTGACTTCATTAGATATTTATCAAGCTTATTCAAATGCTTTTTATAGTTACACAAATGAGTAGCTTTAGTTGATAAAGTTGATGAACATGAAAATGATGATGAAGATGAAGTAAACTTTTCTTCCTTTTTTTTTCATCCAAATTTTCAAAGTGCTTTTACTGTCAACATTGAAAATGCATCAACACATGGAATGGGCGCAATAAGATTTAGATGAAGTTAACAGAAGAAGAGAGAAAAAAAAGTTTTTAAAAAGTCCTCATCGACAAGACATCATCATCATCATCGTCACCATCTTCATCACCAAACTCATCAACATCAACTTTATCTTCATCAACAAGACCTCTACATTTTAGCCTAAAATGAAAGTCAAGAGATTGACAAAAACGAGGCCAAAATGAGTCAATGACAATTTATCCCAACTTTGAATTTTTTTTTACTTTTTCAATCTTCGTTTCAATGAATCTCTCTGTTCATTATTTTTCCTCACTTTGCATCATATTCATTGCAATCGTTAGTCTAGTTATAAGCACTAAGAGTCAATGTTTTTCCTCTGCTCCTTTAACTTCTCCTTATCCACTTTTCCCTTCCTTTATCATCATCATCATCTTTTCCTTTTTCATCTTCTTTTGCCTTTTTTCTTGACCCGATTTGACCTCATCTCTGCATGGAACCTCACAGTTAACTGCTAAGAACCGCCTTTTTCTTGCAACTTTAAACACAAGTAAACAGGCTTTTATTGAAAAAGTAAGGTGACCAAAGTCCATTTATCATCATCGCCTGGACCCTTTTGGTCATCATCCAGATCATATTCGCTCTCCCATCGGAAGTATCCTTTGCAACTCGACAAATTGGACTCGATTTAAAGCAACTTTCTTTTGATCCACTTTTCCATGCACAGTTACAAATCAATCATGACCAAAAGGTTAGACTAAGGTCAAACAAGTGCATAATCTAATAATAGTTACCATTGATATGTAACCTCAGCATCACCACCCTCGCCCTCCTCCTCCTTCTGGTGATCATCATTATCATGATAATCTTTCATGCTAAGTGAGGTCCTTGTTTGTTTATATGATCTCTTATGCAAGGTCAAACCGTAAATTGACCATAAACTTGACTCTTTTACAAAGCCAATTACAGATCAGAAAAAAAAGTATCGCTTGTTAACGTTGAAACGATTGCCCATTTGATTAATGTTGACCATAAAAAGTGAAAGATATAAACCTTTTTTCTTTCTTCTTCTTTGAGGTTAAACTTTATTTACACTTCATAATAAAGTAAACCTCTTTTGGCATATTGAACCAACAATATTGATTAACTTTTTCAAACTTTCTTGTTTTCTTATCTAAATCACAATCAAAGAGGAAATGTTTGTGCGAACCAAATGAATGCGTCGATGCGTTAGGAAGGGCGATGATGGTAATGGTGAAAGAGTTGATGAAAAGTTTGCTCAAACTTTTGAGGGAACAGAAAAAGGAAAAGATGACAATTCATTATCATCAAGGGAGCTTTTAAACTGTGAAAAAAGGTATATTTTTGGTGGACCATTGAGAGTGGAAATGAGATGATCTTTGTCATCATGGATCATTGAAATATCCTCCAACTATTGTTTCTAATGATGATGGATTAAGACAGTTTTTGGGACTTTCTCTGGTTTCACTTTTTACCTTCGCTTGTGAACATTGCATACTTCATTGCTTTTAATTCATTGCATTTTAAAAGCAAAAATCTGACTTGCATTAGTGCCTTCCATGGGTGTTAATCAAGAGTCGATTTTTGGCAACATTAGGAAGCAGTGAAAATTATTTTGATGCCATTTTATGTTTGAATTGGTCATGAAATGAATAGTCAAATGTCAAATCGAATGGAAAAGAAGATTGAAAATGTTGGAAATTGAGGTTCGATTGAGGGGCGATTAAGGTTGTCTTCATTGGGATTATTTGGGATGATGCAAGGTGAGTCGAAGTTTACCTGAGCCAGTAAAAGAGAGTCAAAATTGCAAGGCAACTTTTGCTGTTCCTTGCAACTCTCGTTGGTTTGCAATGATATAGACTTATTGCCTTAGGTTGAGGTCGATTTTGTTGGGATCGTTTTTTTTCCTGGTTTCCCTTTACTTTGTTTTTCCCACTGCTTTTCTTGCGCTCATTCTAACAATCATGACTCACAAGTGTTTCAAAAGTAAGCTGTTGTTTCTTTGTTATCATTGTCCATCCAAATGGGCCTACTAAAGGTACTCTCTCTCACACACACAGATACGTCTTGTATATTTACAAGCCTCTCACAATGGTCATCCAACCTGGCTCCATTGATTGTATGGGAACCAGTGTTGACTAGGTTAACTGGTTTACCTTTCACTGGTCACTTGTCAATTTGTGCCAGAGGAAAGAGAAGAAGAAAAGTGATTTTTAAAAACGAATGATGACGAAGACTATGGTGAGTAAGATGAGGGCGATGCTCAGGATGATAGCCTTGGGCAGTATACAACCAAGGTCAACCATACAAGCACAACTGGGCCCAAAAGGGCTTCAGGTTAAACAAGTGAACTTTAATAGATCGACAGCAAAAAATTAAGTCCACCTTCGTAACCAGTAGCAAGCGCAACTAAAGCAAAAACCCAAACAAAACCTGAACAATTTAGTTTCCTTGAAATCTTCATCAAATCTTGAAAACTCAAAAAAACCACTCTTCTTCCAATAACTGTTCATAATGAAGGCTGCAAAAACCAAATCACTTCATTATTTTGTTTCAATAAACTAAAGTTAAGTTATAAACGAAAGTTACCAGAAAAGGAACCGAAAAACTTGCAGAAAATGGGAAAATTCGCAAATTAAATAATTCGATTCGAAATAATCTTTTGATCTAAAATACAAATTTAAAATTGCAATGTGATAATTTGTGATGAAGTTAAGCATAAGATGGTTAGCTACCGTGATTGAGTTGATTGTTGAAATTTAAACTTTGCTTGTTTGTGCAAGTTTTTCAAGCTTTTTTTGATTCTCCAATTTTTGCATTTCAAGCTTTTGATTGATCATTGTTTAACCTTTCATTGTATCTTTTTAATCATTTGGTGGTCTTATTGGGTTGCAATTAAAAGGGTGATGATGATGACTGATTAACTGGCTACCATTGAATGTCTTCTTAATCAACAGTTTTCGCTTTTATTCTGTTTTTGATGCTAAAACACGTTAAAAAGTGTATTATACTGTTGATACAGTTGAGTGAATAATTATTGGGTTTGATCAATGAAACAGTTTTAACATGTAAAACCAATTACTTACATTAAGAGTTGCTTCATGATAAATCATTTGATCACACCATGAACAATGTAAAAAGCTAAGGGGTTAAGACAATCATCTTTATTGCCTTAACTTTATTTTGATGGATTAACTGATCAACACTGGTTGAGGTTGATAATGAGATTTTCATGATCGCTCTAAACTTTCATTGCAATTTGATTCTTTCATTAAATAGCAATTAATTTTAATGCAAAAAAGTCATGCAAAAAGACATTTACTTAATATTCAATATTGATTAGCATGCAAAGAAGGAAAGCAAACAAATTGATTAACAATGAAAATGATCAACAGTTGAGAAAAGAGAAACTGATTTAACTCGATTAAACTAGTTTCCTTGGTTTAGAGAAGAAACCTTTTTACCTTTAAAAGTAGCAATAAAGTGATTCATGACTCTTCATTACTAATCAGTTGACCTGCAATTACTTCAAGTCATTGCAACTGTCGATATTCAAGAGAAAAGAAATTGTAAAAAAAAAGAAAAATTGATTTTCTTTTCTTTCCCTGTAATTCGCGGTTATTTGTTGCATCATTTTACTTCAGCTTTTGCCTCTACTTTGGACTGTATTTTCATCGGTATAATCATGGGCGCTAATTGTGATTAGGTTATCATTGGGTAAATACTGTTATCTAGTTTGTTGGCTCGCAATTTTGGGGCCAACAATTTTCACGTTTCTCGTTAACGCGATATCTACTCTGATTGTATCAATTGTTTATTTGAAATAAAGTGTTGACAGATTTAGCTTTTGGTTTATCATAATTTACAATTCAATCTTTATTTTGTTTGTTATGCAAAAATGAAAATTGTACATTCAAAAATACATTGAAAATTGGAGGATAACGATTATCGAGAATAAGGCTTTGTGGCTGTGTTGCTTATCGAAGGCATCGCTTATGAGTCTCAATGAATGGCCAACTTCTCTGATTAATTCCAAATCAATGGGCATGGCTGAAATGACATTGGGTGATGATCGGTTTGATTGCGATCTTTGGTCGTTGTTGTTGTTGTTGTTGTTGTTGTTTGTCATGTTGTTCAAGTTTTGAGCTGATTGATTGTTGTTGTTGTTGTTTGATGGTGAACGATTAAAAAATGAAAGCTGGTAAAGTGGTGAAGGTGGAGGTGTACAAAGACCTCGCAGGTGATCTCTCTTCTCAGTGTCTCGCAGTATATCTGGTAACAAGAGGGACTTGCGATTGAATGTGGATCGTCTTAGTGAAGGAGAGGACGAAGTGTTGATGGCTGTTGATAGAGATGATGAAACAGTTGTGGTTGAGGTTGTTGAAGTAGATGAGGTTGTGGATGATGAAGAGAGTCCAGTGATTCGGTTGATGTACATTTTCACGAAACAAAAAAGTTCAATGATTAAAGTTGAAATGAATTTTGCATTTGCAAAATGAAAAAAAAGAAAAGGCGCAAAGAAAAGAAAAGAAAATACAAAAATAAAAAGTGTTCGGAAAACAGTGTTAATTCACTAGCAAAAGCATAGATTACAAGATAGTAAACATTGAAGATGTTGGTCTGTTTTGAGATTGTTGTTGTTCAGTTGATGGTTAGGAATAAAGTAAAGTGAATCTGAAAAGTGAGAAAGTTTTAAAGCAAAGATGACATCATCTTCCCCATCTTCCATCATCATCATTATCATCTTCATCTTCCACTGTGCAGCCTACAACAAGATACTCATCATGAGCATGACTCTTTGCTTCTTCATCTTCCAACTTTTTGTTGCTCCTTCGCTTTCAGTTGACTTTCAATGGCCGTAGCCTTGTTTGGGGCTAAAATTGAGCCACCCCAAGCTTGGAACCTTGTATTTAAAGGTAAAGAAAGTTACCTTTACACTGGTAACAACTATTATTAAAGTACCGTTTTTGTAAGGCCAAACCCTTACCTTAATCTCTTTCACTTTCCCCTGTGAGCTTTTTAGACCTTTTATTTTGGCTAAATTTAGATTCTAGTTTTTTATCCTTAATCTCACTGTTTAACACCCTCATCAACATCATCAGTTGATCATCATTTTTTGATATACAATTAATACTCTCATATGCTTGTATCAAGGTAATTGTTCAGCTCAAGGCTTTTATTAAACACCAAATGATAACAGTTTTAGCTTCTTTACTTTTCTGCTGTTAAACTCAGTAGACCTAAACTGATTACTTTGAATAATGTAAATCATTTATTCTTCCGGATTTGTTTCCAAGGTTAACAACAATCAGTTGATTTGACTACTTCTTTGTTTCATCATTATCATTATCATCTCCTTATTCATCACATTTATGAGTCTTATTGAAGTAGGTGACAGTTAATATCAGATGGAATGATTGATCAAATTTACCAGAAAAAAAAAATGTTCAACTTATCCAAAGTTGTCTCAAGACTTGAATTGTTTTGATGATATCAAATGAGGAACCAAGAAGAAGAAGAAAAAAATGGAAATCATCTTCCTTATGTTATTAATTTGACTTGATAATAATCGTCCAATTTGTTCAATTTGAGTTTAATGAACTAATAACTGGTTTTATGGTAACAATATTGTTCATTAAACGTTCAATAGGCTGCAACATTGTTCACCTTTTCATATTGACTGTAATCAAATAATTGACCACACGCAATTCATTTATCCTCATTTACAGCAGAACAATTCATCATCAATGTTTCCATCCTCTTTGCCGTCTTAAATTGTACCGATAATTGAGATGATTGTCCACGGTTAGCAAAAGGAATCATCGTCAAGTTGATTGAAGACGATGAAAATACCTTGAGCGAGCGCAAACAAACAATTAATGGCTTGTAATTTAAACTGCCGAGACTGAGTAAAGTCCAAAGAATTATTTTCTTCCTTCATCATCATTGTCGTCTTGGTCGTCATCTTGCTTCCTTGTTCCAGCCTTGGCCTTCAATTTTATTCTAGGCTCTATGTTAACTCGTTTACAAACACGTATAAAATTAGCTTAACCTTGTTCAAAGTCGCAATTTAAAACAGTAAATATAATCATTATTTAATGACACAGCAACCCACCAAAGTAAACTTGATTATCATAAGTTTCCTTACTGTTGATAACATTTTAAATATTATGACAATTAAGTTGACAACAGCCAACCAGTTTTGGTAGAAAGCAAAGTAAACCTTGTAATTGATTATACAATTCTAGTTAACATTTGTTATAAGATCAAAATGGTGTTTCTTTTGCCATCCTCTTGCATCAATAGTTGAATATGAAAAATGCAATACATTAATTTGAAAGATACAACAATTCGAACTGGAAACGTAACATTTTTGTTCAGGTAACATGGCAAACAAGTTTACCAGTCTTTCGATGATTGCTTTTCACGTAAAATTTTTGTCCCTTTCGACTCGACTATTGTTGATCAATTTAACTTGAATGGAGATGATCATCAACTGATGCTGGTCATTACTTTCTTCCTCTTCTTTGGTTACCTCAATTAATGACAGTTAATGATTGAAAAGGTTCAATTCAGTGTTGACTAAAAGTATCAAATATTAATATTAGCTTAAAGAGAAAAGAAGAAGTAGAAGAAGAAGAAGAAGAGAGAAAAAAGGGAAAACAAGAAGATGAGCAACATGATGATGATAAAGAAGAAGAAGAAGAAAAGAAGGGATAAAAATAAAAGGAATATAGGAATATAATGATAATAGTAATTGTAATAAGATGATGAGCCTCGGTCATTTTGGCCCTCAAGGTTAATCTGATTTTGGCGCGCTCCACAACTCATCAGACAAGGTTGGATAGCAAGTTTATCTCAAGCCAAAGGACTGAGCAAAGAGCTTTCAGTTTCTCTGTGAGTGTGTATTAGGCTATAGTACATCTATAACCACCACTACACTTACTACTATTACTACTACATGTACTACTGAGCCCAGGCAGAAGCTTGAAAAGAGCCCGGGCAATCACAGTACAAGGCTTGTTACAAAGAGTAAGTGGAGGAGATGGAGAAGAGACGATGATGATGAAGACGAGAGATGATGCTAAATAAACTATTGAAGAGAAGAGGGAAAATGACCTCCGATGCAAACGATGAGCCTGGGCAAGGCTTGTCACAAGAATAAGAAGAAGGAGAAGGAGAAGAAAGAAAATGAAGAAAAACTGAGTGAGTTGTGATCCTACAGGGTAAGTAAAGTCAGAACTTGCAATATATTAGGAAAGCAAGATGAAAAAAAAGGTCAAAGGACAGAGGTCATTTGGTGTTTTTATCTAGCTTTTCTTCTTCTCTTATTTACTCTAGTAGGTTTTGGCTTTGTTTTTGGAAAAATTTTTTTTTTCTTCATTTGCATACAAAAAAAAAAATACAAAGTAGACTCTTTGCATTAATCCATTTACTGCCATTTAAATCAAGTCGACCGTTAATTAGTCTGCTAATGAGAATAGATTTGCATAAATTAACCCTTTGATTAAGGAAAAGGTGAAAGCAAAGTGACAAAAATTTACTTTTTTGATGCAAAAAAAAGTGTCCAAAAACTGTTGTTAACTTTTTTCACTCAAAACTCTTCAATATCAATAGACAATTGCACATCAATTGTTAATGTTATTAGCAGTAAAAGTATCATTTGATGAAAGGAAAAAAATAATTATGCAAATGATTGGAATGAAAGGAAGCTTTGTTGAACGGTGTTTTGGCAGATCACTTTAAAGGTTCTTAAACTTTGCAACAATTAATCCCAGTGCAACAGAAAAGTGCATGAATAAAAGACATCAATTTCAATATTCAGAGGATACTTGGTTAATGGGCAAACACTTGTAGGAACAAGCAAGATGAATCCAACAAATCCAAGATGTTGTACAATATTAAACAGCTTTAGCTTCTTGTATGGCTAATCCTTTTTATTGCATTGGTAAATGCAGATTTGCAGGTTGTTTAAGAAGCAAATAAATTAATCAACTTTACCGTCAATTTAATAATCTCAATTCAATAATAGGCTTTTCAGTTGGTTGCCTCAAAAATGATTCAAAATCAGACGATGGCGAAGAAATGCAAAGATTCGGTGAAGACACAAACTTGCAATAATTAAGTTGGTCGGTTAAAAGCAAGACATGAAGAGCAACAGTTTGCCAACCAAATAAACTTATCAAAGTCAACAATTATGTTTCCTCACTTTTGACTTTTCAGCTACAAAAGTCAACCGCTATCAACTTTGAATTTACAAATGCAATTGTTTCAAACTAAATTTGTTGTCACAAAGATAATGCAAATTAACCCGAAAATGCACATGGTAAATGAGCAATCGTCAGATTAAATTTTGAACCAAACGCAGCACTGAACAGCTTGAGATAAGTTATGCTTAAACCAATTTATCGAAGAGTCGACAAAGTTAAAGTGTTTCATCTCAATGCGATTCAACTCATTTATCGAGTGCAGACCAATGTTTAATCTAATCTCAACACTTTTTTTTCATTTTAACGACTTTTTCCCGTTCGAGTTAATTATGCCAGTTAACTATTTAAGCGAAAGATTGCGTTTATGCGATTTAAGCATTGAATACTGGTTATCTTCAAAATTGAATCAAGTTTATCCATCGAGGTAACCATTTTTTCATTGCGGTTTCTTTGGTTGAATCAGCTTTCTGTAAGATGATAATGCAAATGATACGACGATGAATAAACTTAGAGTCAATCAAAGTTAACTGAAAACCCATGAACCTGTGAAAACGGGCATTGTTAGTCAATTTGAGAAATTGAATTTCATTGAAATTTGATTTGAAATTTGAAAATGAGCTGTAAAAATTGAAAGTTGAAAATTAAATGTAAATAAAGCGTCAGTTGATGGTGAAAAAAAATTGAGATTCAAAAGGTCCATCCATTTGACTTGCTTTTTTTGTCCCAAAATTTCATCTTGAACCCTTGGGATTAAGAGGAACCAACAAAAGGTCGCAAAAGGTTGAAATGTTTATTAATAGTTTGACTTTTTGCTAGTTGATATTTCATCTTGTTTTTTTTTCTCTTCTTGTCATCTCTTCTTCTTATTCAATTTTGGATGAATTTTTTAAGGTTGCAATTGAATTTCGCTTTTCATCTTCTTTTGCAAACAGTCCAAATAAACATATCATGATATCAACTTTTCCTCTCTGATTCCATCTGATATTGTCCTCTAAGACAAAAAAAGTAAACTATAACCTTTAACCTTCAAGTTAATCTCCCTTTAAATGTATCTTCTGCTTTTCACTTTAAACGTTTCACATTTCAACATTGAAGGCCTCTTCATCTTCATCAACTTGCAAACGTTTAATAACGATTTTGAATCCCGTGTTGACCTGAAGGTTAAATTACCGAGTTCAATTGACAATCGACAGTAAACAAAGCAAAAGTATCACTTTAAATCAGTTTACTTGTTATCATTGAACATTGAACCATTAAAATGAAGGACTGCAAAAGTTGACTTTAGTTTGGCGCAAAAAGCTTGAAACTTGAAACAAAAGTTTAATAAAAGCAAATCTTGAACGATAACAATACTTTAATTGCATTATTATTTGAAAAAGATTGTTCAATTAATTTGAAGACATTAATCAATAGATCAACTCAGTTGACTTGAATGCTTGTTTAATTGTTTGGATAATTTGGAAAGACAAAGAAGGTTGATATACAAATTTGGACAGTTTTTGAATGATTAACTGTGAAATGTTGAAATGAAAATGCAAATGATTAATTGGATGGACGATTTAGAGTGACAAAAGTGATTAATAAAAAGGGTTTCATTGTTCAAGTTTGCAAAAGGCCAAAGTTGTTCATAAATAGCATTTGCTGTGATGAACGGTGAACAGTTACTTTGATTTGTTAAAAGATGAAGATGGCAAGGATGATGAGAGAAACAGAAGTTTTTATAGAAAGAAGAGAGTGTGAGAGGCTTTGATATAGAGTGAAAAGTTGGATGATGAGGATGAAAAGTAGGAAGAGAAAATTGTTTGACATAAGTTGTGGTTCGAGGAGAGTGAAAAAGATGATGGAGAAGATGAAGAAGATGAAGAATCAAAAGATTCGAGTTTTTACATGTAAGACGATGGGGAAGTCAGAGGATGAGGTAGGTTTGAGGGCATTGATGGGGTGGTAATGTGCACTGTATTAGAGGTCGATCAGGGTTTTGACACTTTTGTTAACAATTTTTCATTTCTATTTTTGCCATCTTATTCAATTTTTTTTACTTTACTCTTAACATTAAGATTTTTTTTTCTAGGGTCAAATAAAGGGACACGCTTGGTGTTTACAATGCACTCCTCCCCATCTTATTTGATATCACTGATGGCCTGATGAACGTGGTTAGGCTGAGATGGAGGAGTCAAGGAGCGTTGTCTTGGCTCGTACTCAACTGGGCCTGGTTATGAGTAACTCCAAGATCCAGGTCACCTTAAAGACGAAAGACGAACCAAGAAAAAGATGAAAAGAAATGAGACAAAAAAGTAAAGACCAGAAAAAAAAGAATAAGATGATGATGATGAGTAAGCAAAGGTTGGTCACAAGACGAGTTGAGGAAGACTGATAAAGACTGAAAAGTCTGGGCCGCAAAATTAGACTTGTGACCTCGTCAGGAGGAAAAGTGAGCTGGCCAAAAAAAAGCATAAATTGTATTCACAAGAAAAGGATTATTAATATAATCATTGTAATGTTGCTTCTATTGAGAAGCTGAAAGGGCTTCGTCGTTTGTCGACTAATGAAAAGCCAAAAAGACCTTGACCCGTTTCGAGTGCAAACGCGATTTGAAATGGATAAACAAAAGAACCTTTCTCAAGCAACCTTTTTAGTCGACATCAATAACTTATATTTTGACTGCAATCAATCAAAGTTTACCCTTTGCCTTTACTCTTGAATTCATCTTTTCGCAAATTAAATAATTTCTGAAGTTTATCAAAAAAGTAGAACTTTAACGAAAAAAAAAGTTCTACAATCGAACTAAACTAATTCAGAACAAGCTTTTAACTACAAATGTCCAGAAAATTTTACTAAGTCTAATTTTACTAATTCCATGCATTCAATACTTTAATTACAATTCAATACACTTCATCGCGATGTAAATGAAATTTGTTTTATTTCTGGATAAAAGATGAGTTAGGCTGCTATTTGAAATGAAAATTTTGGTTTGCATCATCAGTTATTGAAACAATTTTGTTTCATCTGCAAGGTTTCTATTCTTTGAATCAGTCTGAATGATTGAATCTTTTGGCGAAAACCTTTGTCACTTCCTTTGCAATTGACATGCAAATTGTAATCATGAACTCGAGTTTAATTTTCGAGTCTGTTTTGTTTAACGCGCCAAAAAAAGAAAGCAAACAGAAAGCGATGTAAAGATTAACTTAATCTTGTTAATTATTCAAGATAACTGATAAACACTATCTTGAGTAAACTTGAACATTTGACTTTTGACTGTTAATCGTTTCCAATTGCAATTAACTGATCACTTAATTGGGTTTCAAGTTAGACTCCATCTAACGAGATTTATGTAAACTTTTAGTTTCTCTTAATGGTAATAGAGTTCGCTGTTGGCATTGAATTTTCATTTCCAAAGATTGATTTAACCATTTAAAAGTGCCTTGCAAAGATTGATCAATAAATGCAATTCAATTGTAAATTAAAATTGTTTGACAAATTGATTCATGTCCCGGCTCTTGAACTTTAACAATTTAAATGGAAAAACTGTTGAAATTATTGTTCATTGTTTCATCAATTCAAACTAATGAGATTAGTGGAATTACATTTTTGCCATTTATTGATATTCATGATAAAACTGATTGATATTGAAAAACATCCGCAAGTTGATTAAAGTTTTACAGATGACATTGTTTTTGTCAAATGTGTCAATTTTTTGGACAGTTTGGTTGATGGATTGAAACTCATGATAATTGATGACAGGAATTGAACGTTAAATCAGGGGAAAAAGGCTCATCAAGAGATTTAATCATGACTAGTTGCAATTGATAAGCTCTTCATATTTTTTGTCCAACTCAGGAGATGCTGTCAAAGTTAACATACTAATAGATATTAACAAATGTGATTTGATAACAAACACGGTAAATTGATGAGAAGAGAGGAAAAGCTTATCATTATTAACTTGATTATTGAACAATTAGTTGATACACTTGAGTATTCAACAGAAGAAAGGGTTTCTTTTTTTATCCTTTTCAGAGGAAATATTGCCAGAAAACAACAGATGAAACATTAATCATGTAAATCTGAACCAAAAGCAATGTGATAAAGTTATCAGATGGCAAAACATTTCACCATTAAACAATCCATTAATATATTAATACGAATCAAGAGCAATTTGTTCTAGAATCATTTGGAACTGTTAATGAAGAGAAGAAGAAAAAAATGAAACAAAAAAGTGAAGACTTTTCAATTTCATGAAGCCTCATGTAAAGTTGCAAAAAAATGGATTGAATTACAGTATCATTGTAAATAGATTATCAGAAAAGCTTTTTTTTCACAAAAAAAAAAACAAACAAAAACTTATCATAAACTGTTTGCTCATTACAACACCTAATGCTTGTTGGTGCAAAAGCTCAATGTCTTGGGTTTCAAATTTCAACCAACCAAAGCCATTGCATTGGAGCATTGAGTTTTATCACGCGAACGTTTTGATGGTTTTACGAGTTTACTTGACGGTAATGGTGATGCTAATTGGTCAGCAAATGATCGGAGTTTCAGGAAAAGTAAAGAAAAAGATTTTCCTGTTTACAAGTCAATTGTCCAGTTGACTTTGGTTCAATCGGTTAATTCAATGGAAAACTCAATTCATCACCTTAAAGCTTACATGATCAGTTACCAGAGAATGAATAAGATGATGATTTCTTTCTTTTTCTTCTTCTTCTGTTCAAGACATGATGATGAGAAGGATGAGGTTGAACCTGTTGCCATTTGAAGATAAACTTCCCGGGAAGAAGATGAAGACTCCTCAAGACATTAATTCATCTTCCTTGAGGCACCAAACCAAAAGGCAAAACAATCTAATTTGAAAAAAGGACCCAGTTGAGCCCAGTTCTGTGAGAAGGAAAAGTTGTTAAAGTAAAATGATGAGAGGGAGTGAAGATGATAAGAAAAAGAGGGAAAAAAGATGATCAGGAAGATGAGAGAGAGAGAGACTAAAAAAGAGTGAGAATTGTGATGAAGATGAAGTAGACAGTTAAAAAGGTATCAGTAGGAGTTGAGACGAAGATGATGATGATAATGATGATTGGATGAACATTGAAGATGACAGACTTGGATCAAGTTAGGTGGAGTTGAATAAGTCTAGAGTCAATTGATTTTCATCATTTTTTTTTCATGTTTTGTTGAAAACTTTTTTGGTCTCACATAAAACAATCCTTAACCTGTTAGCCTTTTGTCTTGCCCACAAAGAGAGAGTCTAGAGTTGGGGTTAATCCAAGGCTGATGATGAATTTGAAATGTTGATTGAAATATACTGTTAATGGTTGTTGATTGTTATTACTTGAACAACCTTAATAACACTATTAGATTCACATAAACAGATTTGACGATGAAATGAAAATAACGCCAATAAATGGGAAAACCATTTGATTAAATGTGTTTTGTTTTATTTTTCAATTTTGTTCTCAAGCTTTTCCAATTTGTCTTGCTTTCATTATTAGCCTAATCACAGTTAAGGTATAATGATAATAATAACCTGTTATATCTTGTATTCACCATTTCAATTGATAATCTATTGGATATAATAACAGGGTTGCAGGTTATTAACAAGATTAACCATAATAATCAATGAATGAACCAGTCAAATGTATTTCATTTTGCTCCTTTGGTTTGATATTTTTTTTTACACTTGACTGATGATAATAATAATTGGTGGTTCAGGCAAAGGTTCAATCTGATTACATTTAATAATAGCAGCAATCAAATGAAGACGAATCAACTAGATGATGAAAAGGCTTTTGCACCTTTGACTTGTTTGCCTTTTTACAGTGTGTTTCTGTGTGTTCATCACTTGTAGACCTTTTTCATCTCATTTACATGATGATCATGATGAAAGGTGAATCACAATTGGTTCAAAGTGTAGATTGGTGAAGATCAATTTTAATTTGCTTTTCTTCGCTTTTCTCTTTTAATAATGACGTACTTTTCTGTTTCTTCACGTAATGATTAATTTGCAATTCATTTTCAATCAGAACTGAAAAGTGAGAGAAAAGGAGAAAAGAAAAAAAAAGATCAAATTTGATTAAATCTGTATTACCTTATATGAGTATATTATAAATCTTGAATCGTTTCAATCTTCATCTTGTTACCAGCTTTTCATCAACTGGGATCACATTCAATTTAAAGGAAAAGAGAGAAAAAGTTTTGCATTTTTAATGAGCATTTCGTTTAGCATCTTTTCAAAGGCTATAAGATAATCAAATTGCATTTGCACCAAGCCACAGTAACATGGTTTATCTGTCAAGTTTAATGTTAAATAATTTGTAATGCATTTATTACATGCAAATTTCATCAGGTCTTGAGCCAATATTTGGGAATCAATCGGAATCAATCGCAAGTTTTATTGTGTTTAAAGATACATGTAAGATTGCAAGTGCATAAAGCCTCAAGTTTATAAAGCTTATGGTTAATAACAGGTTGTATTTAAAGGCTAACTTTCCAGGCTCAAAGATGCTTGTTGACTCACAATGCTTTCCAACTTGACTGCTTTGGCTGACTCATAGTTTCCAGTGGTTCGTCTTTGCTTTATTGGTACAAACCGATAAGATTACAGTTTGACTTTGATGAGTAAAGTTTGATTCAAATAAACATTTCCGACTCATTTGTCAACTTCGTGATTGCTTCAAGTTTCAGTTCCCTCTCAGTGGATCTCGAGTTATCAATCTAAACAGGTAGAAAGATGACGTTTCAATTTAAGCCTTTGCTCTTTTCCCACTGTTGTACTTTTGAGTCAAACTAAAATATAATATCCACCACCCAAATCCACCGTATTGTTGACCTTTTGGGATATGATGACGATTAATAGTGGATGTGTTAGATGGTGTTAAAGTGGTCAAAATTTTGGTGGATTTGGGTGGTTGATAATCTTATAAAAAAAATTGTTTGACAATTCGATGGACAATTTGGTGGACAATTTTGTTGAGAAAGATCTCTTTGAAAAGTGATGATGTTTGATTTGGTTGATTTTGGGGATGTGTTAGATTGGGTGGTGGTCAATATGGTGGACAATACGGTGAAAAGACGATAAAAAAGTGGTAAATAGTGAGGAAAAACGCCAGTCCCCATTCAATCACTTTTAAAAGTGATTGAATGGGGACTTAAGATTTTTCACCACCCGAATCCACTTTCGGATATGATAAATATGATGGTGAAGAGTGGTGCAAGTTAGATAAGGTATGACTGGTAAAGCTTGACAGTAGAGCGGACTTGATTTGGGTACGTGCATTTTTATCAGACATTAATACAAAATTTTTCTAATTATGCCTGGCAATAGGTCAAGGAAATGTCAAATTTTGCTACTTATTATCGTTGATAGCCGTTTAATCCTTCTAGCCGTTAAAACGGGCCTAACTCCTTTGCCTCATCTACGTCAATTTACAGTCACAATTATTGATATCACTATGCTGCAATTACTCTAATCATTCTTTAACTTAACCCTGAATGTCACTGACAAAAGAAACTTTAAATTTAGGGCAATCAGTGGCACGTTTGGACAAATAGAGTGTTAAACTGCACAAAACTTACCGTATATCAATACGGTATATCAAATGAAAGCCGAGAAAATTTCCGTTGAATCAAGTCTAATTTTGTGCAAATTTGTCTAGCCATTGAGTCGCCAAAGATTGGAAATTTACTGTCAAATTTTACCTTATGGTTGATAGACAATACGGTGAAAAAGCCGGGCTAGTTCAACTGAAATTTGCAACCGATTAACTTGCATTGGCTCGCATTAACTCACTCTGCTACATCGGCTTATTTTGGATCATTATTGCAACGAGGAAATGATTGAACTAAAAATAACATGAACTTATGAGGTTCTTTTACATGTTTTTGTATATTGTCAACAACATTGATTTGTATTCTATTAACCATTATCTAGCAATTATAACAGCTTACAATTTGACACTCATTTCTAGCTCATAATCTGGTAAGCCGGTTAAAGTTCATTTAACTTGATTGGAACAGTGTTCCAAGTAAATAATCAGAGTCTAGACGATGTTTACCGTAAGAAGAGTAATTTTTCACGATCAACAAGCTTAATTACTGATAAGGGAAAGGATTGGAAGAAAATTTGTTCATCAAAACAATATTTCTGGAGACAGTTAATCCAAATAGCTAGACTAAAGGTAAGCCAAATCTAATGTAAGAAACAAATCATTTGTCAATTATAAACTTCAACTTGATTGTTTTGATACATTAAGATACATATATCTTAATTGACGGTAACTTTAAATCAATTGAAGCAAATTAAGTAAATTGTTGAAGGAAAAGAAAAGGTAAAGAAAGTGATGAACAATTATTATTTTGACCTGAAAACCTGATTAAAATGCATTACCGTTTTTACCAAGGAAAGGATTGTCACTAATGAAAGTGATTCAATGAAAATTGTCAACAATTTCAATCACTTAACTTCTGGTTCAAGATTCAGTGTCAAATGGATACCATAACGGATCCAGTTTGGATGAGCTACAAATGCGCAGTTACAAATTAGCAACTTAAGCATCAAAACGAGTAAAATGATTTAATCTGAAGTCAAGTCAAGTGAAATTCAAGTTGTTCATGAAAAAAAAAGTAAAGACACTCAAGTTTGGTTAGAAGCAGCTGAAACAAAGGAAACCAAAACAAAACCAGACAGCAACCAACATTAGATTAAGTTAAGCCTAAATACAATCCTGTATCAATCGAAATCAATGGATTGAAATGAAAAAATTTACCAGAATAAAGTCAGGTAAACGAGTAAAGACTAAAGACACTGAGCGAATCAAATGTAAACTCTAAATTGTGTACAATGTTGAGTTGATTGTTGACATTTAGATTGGCTCTTTAAAATAGACAGTCAACAGTTATACGATTAGATTACGACCAACTGTCAACTAGATCAGGTAATGTGATGAACAGTACTTTGCATCTTGATCGTCATCATCTTCAATCAGATTGTATTGGATTAGTTGTTACTCACTATTACCATAATTAAAATGCAAACACAGATTGACAATTAGAGATTTTGCTTTTTCTCTGGTTTTCACCAAAATCTTATCTCACAACTTGACCAAGATTGTGACAGTCAACACGGTAATCAATAAAGGCAAACAAAAAAAAAGCTCAAGACTGTGAACCCAAAACACTGATCATTAAAAGTATTGCATTAAAGCTGTGTTAATCGAGTCATTGTCATTTTTAATTTGCAAATGTAAAATGTTTCAATGGAGAATCTGGAAAAAGGAAAAAATCTCAATTTACTTCAATGACATCATGATCTTTATTTCAAGACAATCAAGGATAAACTCATTGAATGGACCGTTACCTTGTTCAATGCTGGCCTTTGCAGGATCCATCAACAAAACCAAGAGTAAGTTTGAAACATTTTGATTGCTAAATCACTATTTATTATTGTTGTTGTTACCGATTCTGAGATCATCTTCATCATTACCATCATCAATATCATCAGCATTTTGACCCTGAAATTGTTCAAGTGTTCATTAACCAATAGTAATTTAATATTGTTATTAATAAAAATGACATTTTTTCTTCTTCTTCTTCATCATCTCTACTCTTTCGGCTTTTACTGCTCACTCTTAAGTGTAAGACTAAATTGTGATTAACGAGCTCCTTCATCATAATCTTGATTGAAACTTTTATTTACCATCAACAAGCTTCCCTAATCAACTTTCATTGTCTTCAACTATTGAAACATTGGCACATCAAACAATCGACAAAACAAAAAAAAACAATTTTTTTTTCTGGTTTAACCTCACATTGCCTGTTCACTTCACCAATTCAACCCTCAACGGTTCAACCTTTGTGATCCGATTTGTGTCACTTTTGTCCGCTTTTCTCGGATATTTAATCAACTAACAGGTGAACTAAAAACACGTTAAGATCTGCCTCATGATTTATCATTCCCTGTTCATTGCTTTTCTTCTTCTTCTTCTATCATTTGTTCAGCCAAGTTACCAAGGTAAGAAAATGGTTCAATTTCATTATTAAATTCCCATCAACTCGATGAATATGAAAATTTCAAAGTAAAGTTTGCTTAGAAGCTATTTTTGTCCAAATTTTGCCTTTCATTTACAGATGAGAAAACTTTTCAATAATCTTTAGCTTGATTGGGTTAAATTGTCAAATTAGACTCGGAACCATTTAAGAAACTGAATCAACTTTTAATGATCGTTTGAAATGATTGAAAGCAAATCCATTTAATTGATTATTTAATGACTTTTGTCATTTACTCGAGTAAACATTTGAACATTAAAATCTATGAATTTGGACAAGTCAAAGCTGTTGAACAATTTTGTGACATTTCAATTTTTTGTTTTTTTTCGTGACTCTAGCGTGTAACAAAGTGTACCAATATGAATGTCCAAAGAGCCGAGAGTGCATTGGTAAAGCTTGGATCTGTGATAATGAACCTGACTGTTCAGATGGTGAAGATGAGGAACCCTTTATGAACTGTAAAGAATTGAAATGTAACCCACAAACTCAGTACAAGTGTCAACATGGCCAGTGTATTCCATTGAATTGGCTTTGTGATGGATTCAAGGATTGTCCCATTTACAATGACGACGAAGATGAAACCATGTGTAGAAACATGCGACAACGTAAACGCAACACTCGATTCAATTAACCGTAACCAATCATTAATGTAACCTCTCTATTAACCTCATCACTTTCACCCCATTTTAATCCATCCAATTTTTGCTGCAACAATTTAGTAATTGTTACCAGTCAAACATTATCCAACAATGGAATCACAATCAATTTGCAAATGATCATTACCTGACTAGTTAACACCGACTATTTGTTATTCAACCATTTTGCTTGACCAGTGAAGATAGACTACAATTGGCTGGTCCATTTGTGTGCAATCAATTGACTATAAAACATGTTTGTTAATTAAGCTTTATTCTGTAGCAATTAACTTACAATAAAAACTTAATCCGACAAATGCTATCATCAATCAAAACAAATGTTTTAATCCAATAAAAAAAACCTTCAAAACAAGAAACCAGATTTTAACGATTGCTTTTACTTCCATCTGGTGTTTATTGTTGCAACTAATTTACTTTCAACTTTCGTTGTTGAGTCAAAATTATTAATCATTTATTGTTTATCTTTTTTTCATACTTAAAAGTTACTGATTTTGTTTCAATGAAACCCATCTAATCGAAACTCAAGTATTAGATAAATCTTTGAATTGATTAATTCACACATTGATGCATTTCGATATTCACTTTGGTATTCTGAATGTGATTATTCAGATAACAATCTTGATGTAGATTCAGTGATGATCGAAATACCAAAGATTATCATCTCTAAAAAATGGAAAATTGAAAAAATTAACCTTCAGAGTCACCAAAAAATGAATAAAAATTGACATTGAAATTGTCCATTTCATGGAAAATAGTTTGATTCTTTCAACATGAAATTGGTCATTTTTGGAGGTCACCTTTTACCTAAAAGTTAGCCTTTTACCAATTTTTTTTGACAAAAGTGTCAAATTTGTTGATTGATTAAAACTGTGTGGGCATTTGAAGTGACGTGTTTTTGATTAATCTGTTGATTTATGTCGACAAGTTTACTCGAGTAAAAGTAATGAATCTGATGAAATTCATTGACAATGTTTCGAGTCTCGAAAAGTTTATAACTCTATCAGCAATGAAAGCAATTTTAGTAGTCAAAAGATCATTATGCATGAACATTTATCGAAACAAATTGACTTCATTAAAAGTTGATTTAAAACGCTGAATAAGATGAAAATGTGGTTCGATGAATAAAAAGATGACTTGGCATGATTAAAGATATTTTGATGAGTTTATCGAGTAAAATAAACATAAAAGTGAATCCGAAAGCTCCAAGGTTAATTGAATGAGGTGATTCATTTCAGGGTAGAGTTTTCATTGACTCAACACTTAAGTCGCATGACCTGAACATTCTTAATCTGATTATTCTGATTCTTTAATCGATCAAAGGGTTGGACAAGAATAGATGCAAATGGGAGTTGATGATGCAAGTTAACATTCAACTTGCAAGTGTAGCCATTGTCCAGGCAGATGTAGACTTAATTGTGTCTATGATGTGCTTTATGCAGATTTGATGGGCTGATCATAAGCTAGCAATTAACCTGGTAAACACAGGTGAAAGTTGAGATACAAGATTGTAATTAGAGCAATTATGGTGAATCTCTTGATAACCTAAAATTGTCTCGACTGGTCGACCCTGGCCTCTGGGAGTCCAAGTATAATTATTAAGTTTAAAGATCAACTCTTTACTTTTAGACTTCAATATTTCGTCATCTTTTTCTCACACTCTTCATCTTTTTAAAGCTCCATATTGTGTTCAAGCTTCATTTATAAGTTACAAGTTAAGACGATGCAGGTCAACACAGATGTTGACTCATTGGTGACTCACTCAGGTGTGTGATTGAGGGTCTAGCTGTTTGACCAGGTTCAGGCTGGGTGTTACCAATTGGAATGGTTTTGTTGCTGGTGAGTGAAATGAGTCACCACGAAACAAGGTCAAAAGTTGGCTCAACGGTTTGGCCAAAGTTCAAGTTGACTCACACAGGTTAACAAGTGTGATCATTTTATAACCGAGACACCAGAAACTCATCAATTTCATTATTAAATAACGCACAATGACAACCACTTTTCATAAAGGGACAAGTTGATTTCAATAGACATTTCATTTCAGCGATTCCATTCTTTCAAATGTAAATCTCAAAAAGATTGAACCTCAGTTTCCAGACTCTTAGATGTTGACTTAATGTTATTTGGCTCACTTGGCTAATTCATGAGTTGACTGGGTTAGTTGAGGTGAACCCTCGAGTTATTTTCCATTATAATTGTGACAAAATCAAAAGAAATCGCTCTGTTGAATGATATTCTTTTAATCCGATTCAACATTGCATTTTCAGGTTAAATCGAGCTTAATATTCCTTCAAAAAACACTAATCTTTATAATGTGCAGCTTCACTTAAAATAATTTACCTCTATACATTGCACTGATTTCATCATTATTATTTTTCTCATATCGATGTATTTTTGATATCGAAAGCTTTACCATCGATATATCGCCCAATATCGGAAACCTAATTCAGATTATTTGATTATTATATATTGAAAAGTTGACTTTATTAATTGACTGCAATGTGCAATGCCACTCAAAGTTGCTTAGTCACATACATGTGTTTATCCTTGATTTAGTCAGGTTTTCAGTTGAAATATCATGAGTAGTTCATAATAATGATTATGAAAGAATTTTTATTTTAATTTCAATGTCCATTGTTTCATCTCACCATTAAAGTCACCATCATCATAATAAGTATGGATATTTTGACCATTATATTTGCACTATTTTTAGCACTTTTAGCGTTAGCTCTTCATGCAAAAATACCCAAATGCTACTGGTATCAAATAAAACAACTCTGGTCGCCAAAAGATATTCAGGTAAAATGTTTAAATGTAAAATATGATATGTTGCTCAAATTTTGACTAATCAAATGATATTTTTTTAGCCACTGAACAAGGGATTCAAAAACAAGCACATCAACTCATTTAATTTAATAAGGAATTATCTTCATAATGCCTCAAATTCAGTGCCACTAACAGAGAGACAAGCAAACGATTTAAATCAGAAGATTGGAAAATATTATCCAAAAAGCTTACCTGATACAATCACAATTTTGCCAAAGAGGCCACAGTTTAACGAATACAAACACTTTTTCAGTAACTGTTATTATACCGAAAATGATGTTGTATCTTATGACTACAAACCAAAAGAGAGGAAAATTTGCAAACGCGAACAGCGATTGTTTGTGAGTTTCGCACATCTTAAAGGCAACCCATTGGAAGTTCACGTGTTTCCTCAAAATTGTTTTTGGTGGCTCCTAATTTTGTACACAGGATTCATGACCTTCTTGTTCAAGTTGTTCAATTATATATGGCTCTGTATTCGATTTTCATGGATAATATGCTCCCTGTCTATTAGCATTTTAAGGTTTTTCTGCAAATCAATTCTGTCAATCAAGGCAGGTATCGACCAACTTCGGTATCTAATTTCAAGAGTCTTTTAATAGAGTTGCAGTGAAAAAATATCACAACAATCATTTTATAAAAGTTTTATTTCAACAAAAAGAATGAAATGTTTCTTTTTTATGCTCAACAGCACCAACAGATTAGCTTTTATTTTTAAAAGCACTCAACAAAACTTGAGCAATGAGCTTTATCAAGCCACTCATATGAAAAGTGGAAAATTTATGCCTATGATTCAAAGCTCAAGTGACATCAAGTTATTATGCATTAATATATTGAGACGAGACGAGACCGGAACAAAGATATCTGATTTGATCCTTAACATTCGCTGTGATGAGCTCGACGGCCATTTATCATTAAACAGACAATTGAGAGCGCAATGGGAAACAGAAGGAAAAGGTTTAATCTTACGTGGTTTACGCAATGATTATCTACTGGTAGGAGTGTTCACATTACTGAACATCATGCAATTTTAAGACTTTCATGTAGACAACCTCTGGATGTAATTAAATGTCCTAATGTGAGAACAAGAGTTGAAACATGTTCATCTCATTATTAACTACAGACCAGTAGATCGAGAGTTAATGAGAAAAATATTTTCGTCTTCGTTAATTTCATGGTTGCTCATTTCCAAACGGTTAATCACAATTGGTTAATTAGTAATTAAGCAACGAGACAATCAAGCTCAACTGAAAATAATGTTGTCTTTATAATGATGATTACAAGGAGAGAAAGGAAAATGTTAAATTACTTTAACTAATAATTATTTTCATTGTGTTGATATTAATCCAATTTTTGATCACCTTTGATTGCTTCAATGTTATCAAACTGATCGCAACAAATATGAACCAGAAATGAGCTTCAATTGACGAATCTAATCTCAATCTGATTCCATGAATCATTAATAATGATTCATTATTAATTGATAATTGATTGTTTAATAAACAATTGGAAGAGCAAAAGATTTTTTCACTTTTTTTCAACATTAGCATTTAACAGTTTTTTGATTTCCAATTTTGGGAAAATCTCTTTTCAACTCATCATGTTTAACAATTTTTTGCTCATTTGTACACTTTGTTTAGTTTGTGTTTCAGTAAATTGTGAACCAGATTCTGCTGATTGTCCTGATCCCAAGTCGATTGAACCATGCCATTGTGATCGTGAGGGAATCTCCTGCTTCAACTCATTGGATGAACAAAAGTTGAGTCAAGTGTTTAAAGTACCAAATGGATACAATGCTTACCGATCTGTTTGGATAACTCAAAACTCTATTTATAATTTAACTCGAAACACCTTTAATGGTTTACGAATTCAATCCTTTTTCATTGAAGAAAATGAAATTGAAACAGTTGAAGAAGGAGCCTTCACGGGTTCATATGAGATTGTCAAACAAATTAGTCTCCATCGAAACAAGATCAAGTCTTTTCCCTTCAATGGTAAGAGTTAAAAATGTACAGTGCGTATGAAGTGATTTAGTCGACAAAAGAGCAAGTCAACTCAGTCAAGCTATTGTCAGTCAGTCGATGAACTGACTTTGGTGTCTCGTGAAAATATCAAATAAAAACATAAAAGAAAAAGAAAATCTTTTTTTGCTCCAAAATTTAAGTATTAAGTGAGGATCGCATTTCCAATCAGATTCGAGTTTCTTAACTCCAGTTTTGTGACCTGATTTTCAGTTTGATATTATTATTATTATTCAATTATGTCAACATGTTTCATCATTTCTAGTGTTGGAAAATCTGCATGAATGAGTAGTCTGAAACACACCTGTTCAACAGCAGTTTCTCAACTGACTCTGACATTTGCTAATGGTAATAATCTTTAACATGGTTTCAGAAAAGTTGTCAAAAGGCTGAAAACTAGATTTACCTCGTAGATTTAGACGTATCTCAAAAACGAGTGAATGATTGTTCATTGCGATTAGACCATAAAAAGGTTTAGATTGTCCATATTTAGTTTCTTCTTAGGGCATGAACAAAAGTTGAAGGCAGGCGTTCGAGCAGGGACAAACGAATCAGTGTAGTTCAAAGGAAAACTGAAGGTTATTGCAAAAGTATCGGGAGTCGAACAATTTCAGCTTTAAAATAAAAAGATCATTCAAAAGTCATAATTTAGTTTCATAAATTTCATCTGATTATAAATTAGACCTGATTTAAATGTGTTATCTTGCTCTCACTATGAGACAATCACGATTAAGTTCATGAAAACTTCATCTATTACTCTATCTTTCAATGGCAACTGATAATAGAAAATTTTATCTAAATCAACGTTTCGAAATGAGTTATTTGTGTTTGTACTCAAAATCCTAATCGTATAATGAGTCAAACCTTAAAGTTGGCATCATACCAACTTGATTAAAAAGCTTAAAAAATGTAAAATACGCAGATTTACCGAAATTGATTCCTCGCATACTAACAAGATGCCAGTTTTGGTTTCTTTTTGTGAACGATTCTTGAAAAACTCTCAGAACCTGCAGCAGGAAGAGATAAAGATGAACGAACATTTTTCTTTAATAGATGGCAGTTGAATAAAACGATTGTGGAATAAGTAGCCAAACTATTCTTTTACTTGCGACTCTTCCCTGTCTATTGAACTCTAAAAAGAATCAAATATCGCACTATTCTCTATTTGGTAATACGATTAATTGATCAAAAATTTTCTTTCCATTCCCTGCTCAATACGAACAAAGAATTGGGTCTAATGGAACAGCTCGAAAAGTTGAGTCTATCACGCAACAAGCTGAAGATCATTCCAGCCAACAGCTTTTCATTGGCCACCAAATTGGTTGCAATCGATTTGTCAGACAATGAAATTGAAACTCTTGAGCCAGGAGCATTTTTTGGAATGAAAAACTTGCAGCTAATTTTATTGAGAAACAACAAATTAACCCGATTGCCAGCTCTATCATTTGGTTCAAACTTGCTATTCACGGTAAGACAAAAGTTGCAATTCTTTTAAATTCCAATTCCATTTCGGTCCAACTGAGAAACAGAACACAATTCTAAATTAGTCCGTTAATTACACACTTGTTTCCATTACAAATGGACAATTTATCAACAATTGAACTTTGATATGTTTAGTGGCAGTTCTGAAAAAGACATTTGAAGATAACAAATCATCACAAACCTGATCAAAGTTATTATTTTCATTATCTTTCCCTTCAATTTGCTACAACTTTAACCTTCACTCCATCGATAATTATATTAGATTGATGATGAGCACAAAAATGCTTCTTCTTCCTGTCATCAGATTCTGTCCTCAACCTTGAGCATGAAAACAGAAGAGTAAAAAAGAGGAGAAACTCTTTGTTTTCACCTTCACTTTTTTTTCGAATTATCACCACCAGAATCCAACAATCCACTTTTTTTCCCAACAATTCATCACGATAATCTTCCCTCATCACTGAGCCAAGTAACATGATAACAAGCTGGAAACAAGTTCAACTATCAACCTTCAACCTTGACAACGATAATTGTTTATCAGTGAGAAAAAAAAGTCTACCAATAAAGCAAAGTAAAACAAGAAGAAGCAAAAAAGAACCAAAAAATTGAACCCATTTATTAACAGACGATATTGAAATGCTGATAACAGAGTAAACTTGAAGATTATTCATTCTTTAGTCGTAATCATTTTCACTCCCAGTGATGCTATTATTACATTACGATGTCAACAAGCTTAAAAGATTACGAGAAGAGAACAAAAAATTGTCAAAAAAAAACTTATTTCCATCATTATTAGTATTTACTATTATTGTTATTACCATTCTGATGATGGCTTGAGGCAAATTTATTTCTTCCTTGGATCATTGCAATGACTTGATCACAGGTTACATCTTGCAACCTACGTAAGTCCACTTTTATAGCTGTGTTATTAAACACCGGAACCGGGAGTATTTGCAGGTATGGAAAAAAGTGTTTTTTCTGTGCTCTGCTAATGACGGTTCTTGATTTACTTGGTAAATGTTGTGGGATCAACTTTGGGAAAATGATTATTGAACCATTATTTTGATACTTTTTTTCATTCTTCTGTTTAATAACATTTTATCAGATTAACTGGGCTGTTATTTGATTTGGATTTGCTTGTTGATTGTTTCATCCCATCACAAATGTTTAATCAAATGTCTTTTTTTTGTTTCTCTTCGTTGACTATTACAGCTTGATGTCTCCAATAATCTTATCAATTCCATTGATCGTTCAACATTTTTAAATGCAGTTCCAGACGTAGTGGAACTTTCTGATAACCAATTGACTTTTTTGGATCCAAACATCTTCGACACTCTTGTTAAATCTTATAATACCCGCATTGTCATTGGAGGTAAGCTGTATTCAATATTCATTATGGCTGCTATTATAATCTTCAAAATTGAAATTTTCGAGGTTTTCGAGAATCTAATATTCTACTCAAGTCAGGTCAAATTGACCATTATGTGACTCAGAAACTTTATTGATAAGTTGATTTGCAATTAAGCTTGGCATTTTGTTTTCAAGTTCATTATGAAGCTTTTCTGGTCCCTATTCAGTTCTCAATGGTTACTGTGAATTCCCAACGTTTCAGGGCAAATATTTCTGCATTACTCGACATAAGAAAATGTTAGGCCATTTTCGGAGCAACTGATGAGAAAATGTCGAAAGAAAGTGTTTACCAACAAGTTTTTGCAAAATGCAACTTCAAGTCTCAATAAAGCTACAAGGTCGGGAAATTAATCATTATATTAAAATAACAATCAAGTTGTTTCAGAAATGGAAGGACAGAAATGCCAGCTTACAGCTTGAGTTTCCTTGATGCATCTTTGAATAATTAGTGAAGAGGGAATAACATGAGTAGATCGTGAAGCCATTTCCCATAATCTTTTCACAGTTTCTGGCCTTCCCTAAAGATTTAACTCTTTAAGATATTTTTAGATGACATTACTTTTTATTCAATAAATAAGTGAAAGGTCAACTTTCAAGGTAAATGTCACTTGAACTTGAAGGAAAAGATTCAAATCGATTTACTTATCAGTTGTTTTCCAAATGCATTTCTTTGTATCTCTCTGACTTACTACAAGAGGAGAGGCTAGGAGATAGTGTGATTAGCATTTTTGAATCCACGAATTGGCCACGAAAACCCAGAATATCGTGAATTATTACCTTAGGAGCTTTGTAATAATTGCTTTAGATGCTACATTTTGAAACTGACTCCATTTAGAATCATTGAATTTCACAAAATTACATTTTAAAAATGAAATAATACCCTTGTAAGTTATGCTAGAGTAGGCCATTAAGAAGCCATTTAACAAGGATGAAGTTAACATTTTCTGATCCAGAAAACTTCGACATGCAAGTGTACACAAAGTTACAAGTCACTTGTCAGTGTAAGGAGTGAACACTAGACTATTAAAATATTAATATGTTACTAATAATACTTAATAATCCTTGAGTCACCAGACTTGTTTACTGTTGTCCTTCAGAAAATTTTATCAAAGAGATTTATTACTGATAAAGAACGATTATTAGGTCACAAGATTTCTTAAATACCAAAGGTATGTGCAAAGAATAATGTTTTATGAAAAATTATCTCTTATTAAAAGTTGTACGAAAATGTGAATAACTTTGGGTTGATGCTCTCGATTTTTATTTCCAAAGTTGATTACAGTTCAAGTTCATCCATGCGTTAGACGTTTGGTCAAAAGTTCATTTTGAATTCTACAATAAATATTGCAATAAATTAAAGCGAAAGAATATTTACATATTTGATAGAATAATGTGAAGTTTTCGTTTGCCACTGTTTTGAGCATTTGATGTCACAGATTTCCATGATATTTAAATTTTAGTCAATAAGTTTTGTAGTTGACTTAATTTCACTTTTGATCCTCAATTGAAATAACTTGTTACTTGACCTTTCTTTTTTCAATTTCATGATCACTCTTCCTTCTTTCTTCTAAGGATTTTCAATTGAGTTACAAGGTTGCCCTTAATGTTTTGAGAGTTTATCTTCATTCACGATTCTCAATCTAAGATCACCACTGATTCGATCATCACCACTGTGATCCTCTGTTAATACTATTTTCAGATACTTTAATGAACGATCAAAAAACTTAAATTTCGAATAAACTGACTTCGAATCAAACTTTGCTGATTATGCTTCTTTAAATTCTGTAAAAAAGCATTAATTTTGTGAAATACTTATCAGCCATATAGCATTTTAGTAAGCACTTTCCATAAGTAGTAATGTCCGAGTCGGGGACGAATAAATTTAAAAATAACTTTTACATGAAAAAATAAGCTTTTTTATGATTCCATCCCTCCTCGCCTGTAAATCTGTCCGCTCTGACAGATTACTCAAAACTACAGTATAATTCAAAAAAACTGACAGCTTTACGTTCAATTGAAATTTTCGATCAGACGATTAATTGGAATCGAATATTTTTTTACGCATTTGACAGACCAGATCATAGAGAATCAGTAGACATTATTAGTTAAGATGCACAATTTTATAATAGACCATTTATTAAATTTAAATTGTAGTCATCATTTTTAAAAAACTACATAGAGATATCATTAGATTTGATATATTAAGTTATCAATTCAATGGCAAACAGAATTCATGAGTGCCTTGACGCTGATGAAGTTGATGAAGTTTTGCCCTACACATTTGATGTGAACTAATAAACTTATGTGGGGATAAAACCTATGAGCCTGGTATTTATTCAGCTGTTTACATTAAACTTGACGAATTGACTTTGATCAATTGAAGAGATTCGTAACCACTAACTGCAGCCTTAAATAGGATAATCTCGTTCTTGGAATCAAAAGACATTGATGTCCCATATTGACTCGAGCAAATTGTAAACACAGCCAAGGAAAGATAGAGATTGGAAAAATATATTACAAGGAAAATAAGCCATTCAAAAAGAAAAATATAAAAAAGCAAAAGCAGAAAGAGTAGATTTGGTGCAAGAAATTAAAGAGTTATCGGAAATTTTGGACGCATCACAAAACAGGATTAGCAGCCCCGATAAAGAAATTGAAGCCAAAATTGGTGAAATACCCATTTTAGAGGAGGAGAAAAACGAGCTGCTTTCAGATAGAAATGGCATCGATTCATTTTTGCAATACATTGATATTAAATGTGAAAAGTATTTCGGAATTCCTCAAGAGGAGTTCCTAGCTCGTTACAATCGATGGGCTGAAGCCCGAACACGAGAGCACGATCAGCGCCGCAATTTGTAAAAAAGTATTCATTTAGACAAAGAAAGAAATAGAAAAGCTTATTTTTCATATAAAAATATTTTTCGTTTATATTTTGTCCCAGACCCGGACATTGATTTACTACTTATGTAGAAAAACTTAGTTCCGTTTTAGGCTGGAAGATCGCGCTAGGGCCAACCATAGTGACCATTCTAAATTTCAGAACTTGTTTTTCCAAGGTTCAATGTTCGAGGTTGTTGCACCTAATGATACTTTTATGGTGTACATAGTAACCGAAGCCAATTACAAGTATGAAATAATATTGAGTCTGAAACCCCATGAAATATATTGGATGAACTTGCGGATTCGTGTTTTGACCTGAATATGCCTGTTTTAGGTTCGTCCATCCAATGATACTTTTATGGTGTGCATAATAACCATATTTTGCTATATAATAAGCATCTTTGGTATCACTTACGGATCAATATTGGCGATCGAACGCAGAAAAGATGATTCCGTAAGTTCATCAAATATATCTCTAGTTTCGCGGGGTTTCAGACTCGATATAATTTAATACTTGTTATCGGCACCGGTTATTATGTACACCATAAAAGTTTCGTTAGGTGCACCAACTTGGAATATGTACATATTCAGATCAAAACACGACTCCGCAAGTTCATCTAATATATTTCTAGTTTTGCGGAATTTTAGACGTAATATTATTCCAAATATACCGTAAAAGTTTCGTTTGATGCACCTCTCTAGAACATCGAAAAAATATTCCTAAGGAAATTTTCGAGATGTTCGACTCATGTCTTACTTTTTCCAGCGATCATAAATATGAGTATCAAATATAAGTTTTGCAGCGCTTTTTAACTATTATAAGAAAAATTAATTGTTATTTGGCTTTTCTAACCCAACTTTATTCTGGATCCTCAAATTTCTTTGTTGGTCATCAATGTCTCAGGAACCATCCCTTGGATAAAAAAATTATATTTTCAGAATCAGCTTAAAAAATAGACAAGAAAAATTATTTTAAAAGTGAGGTGAAAATAGCTAACTTTTGACATCCTCCTTATGCTTTTGAGTTCGTTGCCTGATTCAGTAATTGTAGCTGTCTTTTTTTATATAATATCGATGATATCAATAGTACCAGCGTAGCAAAATTTATCGATATTGAAGATGATATTATTTTTCAATATTGTCTCTAAATATGACTTAAGCTTAAGGAAGGTTCCATTCAGAAAATCAACTTAATTGCTGGGATTACAGATCAAAATAAATTATCTCATCAGATTCCTTGGCAACAAAATCTTAAAATCTTTTCTTTTCACATCTTGAGATGAAGACGATATTTCGAAAAATGGCTTGGACTTTAATCAAATTTCATATCTTTATTTAGAAATTTTGAAAAATCTAATTGTCTAACTATTGCGACCTTCATCCTTTGAGGAAAATCATTTTTGTCACTTCAACCAAAGAACAGCCTTTTCAAGTCTTTTCACTCAAAAATTTATCCAACCAAACTCACTTTGCTTTCAATTGAAGATCAACTTTAAATCCATAAAATCTTCGAGACAAATGCAAACCAAACCGATCAACAACCAGATCAGAGTTGAAGTTAAGATGAAATTTCACTCGACCATTTAATTTTCAATAAAACTTTTCAATTGATTTTTACCTAAATTGATTAGACCAGTCTAGACTTTTATCGGTAAAAATCAAAGAGAGAAAAGTTTGATGAAAATGAATGGGTTCAGTGAGATAAATGGCTCAACTCCAATATTATCTGTTGAAATTAAGATTTTATAACAGGTCAGTAATTGATCAGTTGTGATTATACTTTTACCTCTGAATTTCATCTCATGTTACATTTATCAGGATAAATGAATCATTTGCCAAGCTTATCTCCAACTGCCAACTTTAATTCATAGATGAACATGATATTATCTTCTAATCATGAGAGATTTGACACACTTTACCGATGAATAATCTGAAGCTGATGGAAATCTGATCAGAAAATCTAAGTGATTATAAAAAGCAATTTAAAATCGAAACAAAATTTTGAAACAATTTTTAACTTTACCAACCTTAAAGTGGTAACTTTACTCTGAGAGTGAAAAAAAGTTGAGCAAAAAGATTGAGCCATTTTAAGTTTCATGATATTTTCAAAGCTTTCAAAAAGATTGGCAAAAATGGTTTTGAGATAAAAAATGATATTTTCCTCTCTTTTATTATCGTCCAAATTGGTTCCATTGATGGATCCAAATTGGACAAATTAACTACAATTTTGTTAATATCTTTTCACTCCTCCAAACACTAAATCAAATTATCTCATTCATTTATCAAACAGGTAATCCATTGACCTGTCGAGGTTGCACCAAATACAAATGGCTTCTATCGACTTCACCGGAATTCATTCTCAACTTTCAATGCGCAAATGGACGAACCCTGAGTGACCTCAATCTACTCAACATTGGATGCATCTTTTAATGTTCAAATTGAAGTTAATCTTTGTTTCCATTGAGATTAATATGTAACAAGAAAAAGTATTTTTTTAAAAAACAAAGTTCGAAGTAACCGATAATTTCCTTGAAGCGGTAACAAGACGATTCGTCTCATGATTCAATTTCAACTCATTCAGTGTAAATCAGATTATCTTTAAAAATGGACCTTTCATACTTTTTCATTGTAACCTTTATTAAAACAACTTACGCCACTTTTCTGGTTTTTCATTTAATAATGGTATTCAGTTGAATTGAGTTTAGAGTCTGGAAATTAACATTCACTCAGCTATTCCACTTTCATGAATAATCTGGCAAATTATCAACCTTTTAATAGAACTTTTGTAAACAATTTGACTTTTGACTCGACATTGATTCACATAGAACCATTTTCATATTTCCATTTATCGCTTTCATTATCATTAGTTTTATTGTAGTTTGAATCGTTAATCATTCAGCTTACATTTTCATTGTAAAACTTCATGTCCACCATTGGACAGGTAAACAATTTGACTATCGTGATGAAAACCCAAAAGTAATTAGATTAATTGACTTTTCCATCTAATGAATGATTAAAGAATGAACATTTTGCAGGTTGGAAAATAATCAACTCGCTCCATTGTCTTTATAACTATTATGAGAATGAATTAAAATTCGTCCTTTTTGAATATAGTCTCAATTTTGGCTCAAATATCAAGTCGTAAATTGAAATTGATTGATATTAATCTTTTTGTTATCACTTGGAAGTGAGATGGAAATGATGGGAAACAATTATTGCCATGAATCTCAATTAAATGAGAACGCCAAATCTGCATTGTCTTACAGCTGTTAGTGTTGAGATTAGGGATTAAATTTTGTGTAATCATGATTTTCTTGGGTAAAACAATTAGTTAGGATTAGTTTAAAGAAAAGACTAAATGAAAACTGGTTGAGTGTGTTAATCTAATGTTGATGAAATTGTGATTCTCTCCATTGTTACCCATGTTAATCAGCTTTAGATTATAACTTGAACCTTGATAATCTAGTAATTATTTCCTAATGAACAACAAGCATCTTTAGGGAATCTGAATAATTGAATAATCAGAATGAGAACAAGTTAATGAAATTTAAATCAAATCTGATTAAATGTAAATTCAACATTTATCTGATTTTCCATCAAAATCTATTCGATTTCATTCACAATGAAGAATCAGCGATCGTGATTGTACGCGTAAATCAGCGTGACAGGCTGCAGTTCCCAATCTTGCTTTTATCAGGCAACATTCAATTCAAGCAGAGATAAAAGATTCATGTTAGAAGTTTCCTCAGAACTGAAGAATTGACTTTGAAGGATACTCTGGCCGGATAAATTATGAAATAGGAAAAACTCAGTAAAATTTATTTTTACTTTAGCAAGATTCCCGCAAGAATCACGTTTAGAAACATTTTTAGGACACTCAGCTTGCACGAAATCAATAGAAAATCTTATTGTTTGAATTAGTAACTTATAATTCAAAATTGTATTTCCAATCCAATTTAAATTAAAGTTATTCAGAAAAGCGAAGCAAAGCAAAAAAAAATTTTTAATGCAGCTAGGATTGGTGCATATTTCAAAGATTTATAAGCCGATTGAAAAGCCTATCAATTTTAAACATCGATTTACTGAAGACTTCAAGAGACGTAACCATAACTTAAAAGAAAAAATAGAAAGTTAAAGGTCTCCTATTGCAGAAGAGATTGAAAGTTGCTCGACATTAGAATTAAATCGTTAATTAAATTTTGCTCTAACCAGTTTTGCTCAGTCATTACCGCAAATGAATTTTGCTCAAGCTTTTTTGCTCAAAATAACCCATTTTCCCGATTGTGCATCAACTGTCTAAACAAAAGGGAGTCAATTTCCAGTTTTATGAATAAACATTTAGTACAGGGCATTTTTTTCATTTCACGCCTGTTTGCATGCATAACTTTCGAACGGTACATGTTACAGACCACAGACTTGAACCATGTAATTACGCAAATTACAAAACCTTAAGTTCGCACGCTCAAGTTCGCACGCTCAAGTTCATTCAAGTTCATTTAGTTATTTTACCTCTAATTGACCTTCGAAGGTCATTTTAATTTTTTTTCAAATACATTAGTGTTTGTTAGGTGTTCATAACTCTTATGGCCAAACGCTATATATGATTTATCGCCGTTAAGGCCAACAGTTGCTAATTCGATTATTTTGCAAACGACGAGAGTTATGAACACTGTACAGGGCTATTCAGCCCCATTTACTTCACGTTTCGATCGATATCTCATGAACAAAACATGATAGGCCGATAATATCGAAGGTGTATGCCTTTGAGAATTGAAGGACCATAAATTTGAAGTTCCAAGGTCATTCAAGGTCATTTGTCGGGAATCGTTCCTGATGACCTCAGACAAATTTCAAGGTCAATTTCAGATAGGAAAAGTCAATTTGTAACAAGGTCATGTCAAGGTCAAATTCATAACTTCACTAGCTTTTGAGATATCACAAGTTTTCTTCTCACACAACCTTGAGGTTTTTTCAAGCTTTTGTTTCTTTTGTCTACCAGAGCTCCGTTAGCTAGCCAGTCAGCAACACGAGGAGGTGGAGTTGGTTTTCTGCTGACCATATCTGAACCGTACCGAAAAGCTGCTTCGGGTTTGATCCAGAATTGTTTAATGCCACTGACAATCATCTGAACTCATCATTCAAGGATAACTGCTTGCCTTCCAACCCAATGCATGCTTCGAACCTGTTTGTAACTCGAGCACAAGCATTTCGAATCATATCGAGTGGTACGACAGTAACTTCCTCCTGAATGAATTGTTCGATCTCAGGAATTGTCTTTGGTGAGCGGGCATAAACTTTTTGTTTGAGATAACCTCAGAGGAAAAAATCACAAACAGTTAAGTCTGGAGATCTAGCTGGCCAATCCCATGTTCCTCTTCTTCCTATCCATTCTTTAAACACTAAATCAAGCTTGGCACGCACAGTCAATGCAAAATGAGCAGGAGCTCCGTCTTGCTGCCCAATTATTCGCAGAACTCTAACTAACATCTAACTCAGCAGCGAGTCTGGTTGTGCTAATCGGCCTATCATTCCGAGCTGCTTCTTTAACCACCTCAAGGGCATGCTCAATGTTCTCTTGTGAACGAGCAGATCGAGGATCCGAGGAGCATCAACTGAACCATAATTCCTCCAGTTTCTATAAAGATTGACGAATGTGTTTCGTCCTATCCTGACCCTAAAATTACCCCATAGTGTTCTCAATCTTGATTGAGCCTCTTTGGGCCTATCATCTGACCGAATAACGTTAAAAGCTTCGAGAATGTCAATTTTTGCTCTTTGCTGTAGCGTGGCATGTTGTTTGAATATCAGTGAAAAATGAAGTGATTGATATTAAACTCAATGAAAATTTTTTTGAAATGAATTGAAATTGAAATGCAGATATCTCAAAAGCTAGTGAAGTTATGAATTTGACCTTGACATGACCTTGTTACAAATTGATTTTTCCTATCTGAAATCGACCTTGAAGTTTGTCTGAGGTCATCAGGAACGATTCCCGACAAATGACCTTGAATGACCTTGAGACTTCAAATTTATGGTCCTTCAATTCTCAAAGGCATACACCTTCGATATTATCGGCCTATCATGTTTTTTTCATGAGATATCGATCGAAACGTGAAGTAAATGGGGCTGTATAGCCCTGTACAAATATTTATCTATCTGCAAAACGTTTTACCTCCAAAAATGACCTTCAAAGGTCAATCAGAGGTCAACAAACGAAATGTCCTTGAATATCCTTGAGCGTTTGAACTTATAGTTTTGCAATTTGCGCCGGCACATGGTTCAAGTCTGAGGTCTGTAGCATAATTAATCTCTCGATTTATTTTGGGCATTTTCTGTCCTTTACTGAATGGCCCTTTTTCTCACAATTACAACAAAAATGAGGATTTGTTAAGTTTTTGATCATGCATTCATCTATGTGTCTTTTACCACAATATTGACGCACCTTTTGGCCTCACTGTGTCCATTTTCCAGCAGTTTCTGCATTGGATAATTTTAAAGTAATATGATACATGATATGTCTCACATCTCCATGTGATTTGTCCTCTTAATACGTCAATTCTATTTCTAACTGTTTGGTTCACCATGAAGAGTAAATAGGCATTTTTGTTGTTTTTTAATATCATTTTGCCTTCTCTGCCTAATTGATTTTCCTCTATTATTTCTGCTATGAAATCATTAAGTCTTTCAATTGGTACATTTTTAATCCTTTAATCTAGATTACAGGGTCAAAGGGTGTAGGTGATGCAGCTTTTATATTGTGTTTTTCTAGTTCTTTAATAATTGTTTAGATATGCATTCGGTTTCTGATTGTTATTGTTACGTTTGTTTGTGTTAATCTTTTTAAATGGTGTTTTAGTTTCAGCTTTTTCTTTCAGGTTTCTAATCAATTGTTCTAGTTGGTTCGGGGTTACATTTTGTTTGGTTGCTTAAATGATTGGATCTTTAGGGATCTCTTTCATTTTCAACCAATGTTTCGGAATGGGTTCAGTGGATTTACCTACCTTTCATAATTTTTGGATCTTTAGGGTATAATATTTCACCATTTTGAATAATTGTTCTTTTTCTCTTTTTTGTTTCTGATGTGGTTTTTGTGTCCAGTGTAATCTTTTCAGAACTTTTCAGGTGCTCCGTTTCAATTACTTTCAATTTCCATGTTTTAACTCGGCCAATTCTCAGTTCGCTTTTGATTGCTGTATCTCCAATAATTGTTTTAATTGATAAAATTCTTTGTTTGTCCATATCTGTTATCTTTTCCCACTGTTCGTCATTTATTTCGTCCTTTCCGTATTTGTAAAATTTGAGTGCCCAGTCGATTGTATCCTTGTTATTTGGCAATTTTTCAATAATTGTTCCATTTTTGTTTGACTCTTTTATGTTTGAATATACACTGTCACTTTCTGTGTCCTTGTCAAGGTCGCCTACTGGTTTGTTGAGTTTGTTTATTCATCTTGTTGGTGACCTCTAAGTGATTCCACCGACGAGCCTCTAGCAAAATTGAAGTCAGATGTCAGAGATGATGATGAAATTGGAGAAAAAAATATTCAAGTTGTTCAGAGTTAGACCAGAAAGTGTGAAAGAATTGAATCCAAATAGGCTGTTGTTGGTGATCAAAGTTTGATCCTCCAAACGATCCTTACGAAAGTCCCAAAATCCCTCCTTAGTCATTATTATCCATCAAAATTATGATGAATTTTCACTTCAATTTTTTGTATTACAAGTATTACATTTTGCAAGATATTTTCCAAAAAATTACAATTTCCACTCAAAAATCCATAACTTGCAAAGATATAAATAAACTGCCAGGATATAAATGAATAACGAAAATTTGTTCTGTTGTTTGTATGAAAACCAAATATCGTAGTTGCACGAATTAATGTTTCTAAGAGAAACGTTGTTTTGAGCATCAGAGCATAAGAAGATAGTAAAGATAATTTCAAATTAAAATCAATAAGATTTGTTGAAAGTAAAGCTTATTCGATATAAAAAATTCAAATGTTTGGTAATGCAAAGAAATAAAAAGCAACATCAACTAGCAATTTCATTTGCTTTACAAAGTCAACTGTTAATTGATGAGAAAATAAAGTTCAAAGTTACTCAATACGAGGTAAGTAATTAAAATACTTTTAAAATAATGGTTCAACAGTTAATTTATCAATCTAATGAGACAAATGAAGTTGAATAGCAAAATATTCAAGGAAAAAGTTTTCATCTTGATTCCCAAAGAACCTAAAAGTAAACTGATTTCTCAGGTGAAATTACGTTTTGTAAATTTCAAGTCTATCTTTTGGCAAATCGATACATTTCAAAGTTGAGAAACTAAACATTTCAAACATTTTCACGCTTCTCATTGATGAGAAAAAAAAGACTTGAAATTTATATTAAAAAGTTCCAAATTTGGCATGAAAAGTCTGTGTTATTTTGATTATGTAATGGTCTTGTAGATTGATTTCAAAATTTTCAATCATTTTTTCACTTCAATATTTCAATTTGTAAAATGTCCTGGAAAAGTAATAACAATCGGTCAACAAATGTCAAAAGATAATGATGGTGATGACTAAACTGGTGAATATGTTTTATCGACTGAAAGTTGACGAAGGATGAAAAGGGAATTTCATTTTTTCCATGCTCACCTACTCATTTAGACATCAAGTATACAATGATTTCCTGTATTTTCCAGTGTTCTGATCATTGAACTTTTGTTCCAATCATTCTTGTTTCATGTTCAAGGTTCCAATACCTTTTAGTTTTGGCATTCCCATAATGTGTTCATTTCATTTCCCCTTTTTTTCTTCACATGTTTCATGTTTAGATTCATTCTCGGTTGATTTAGTTTAGTCTCGTCGCGAAACAATGAATGACTTCTCCACGAGCCTGAGTTATCACCTGTGGCTAAAAATTATGATACAAAGAGTTTTTCGTGACAAATAATCTCTTCAATTGTTTTTCGGTAAAGCTTCAGCACCATCACTTGAGTTGAATCTTTTCTCAAGAAAAAAAAAGTTATTTTTATTGAATGCATGAAAATACTCTCCACTTGTTATCCACTTATGAGTACCTTATTCTAATGTCTGTGTTCTTTCTGTTTTTGCTCAAAATGCTTGCAACGAGGCTCAAGACAAATAAAAAATTATTTATTCATAGCATTAGATACCTGTCTAGGTGTTGCGGGCAACAAATTTCTCATTCAATAGAATTAAGGTGACTCTAAAACATTACATTGTGTTCAGCTCAGTTCTGAATTAGCAGGTTGGTTGAAGCATTTGAAATGGGAGTTGAAAAAGTCGATAAAATGTTTTTCCTGGTATTTTCCACAAAATTCCTCATTTAATTATTTGTGAAATAATTTTTAACCACAAGTTTACGACTTTAGTTGATTGTATAATGAGCAAGTTGAAGATTTCTATCGTTCGAATGTAAAGACACGTGAGAAAATTAAGTTCCAGATTAAGTATTGCTTGTGAGCAAATAACTGCTTGATTCAAATCTCATTAAGTTCCTGATTGCGAATGAAATGGTTTAGTACTTGGTTTGGTGGAAGCTGAAAATTCATGCATTTTTGTCAAAGTTTGCAAAGACAATAAATGTAAAGATCTTTTCCAGACTAATCTTTCTTTCTGTGAACAAAAAATTCAAATGAAATTAGGTGACTTTGTTTGAGATTTGTACAACTAATGAAACTTTTATGATAATAATGGAAAAAATCGCTTTTATTGTTTTTTTTCTTACAAACTTTTCCTTTCATTTTAGTAGTTTGATTGCGGTTTGTAATTAAAGCTGACGATATTAAAGCATGTTACCGCTAAATACATTAAACTTTATTAAATTGTCTGATCTACAAAAGAAATTTAAGTGCAATTAAGTATTGATTGTTGGTTAACCAAACTGTTTTACTTTATCGAGAAGGGTGATGTTGTTCAAGGACTACGAAATTCAAAGAAATATTCAAGTAGTAATATGAATTGGTGAAAACTTTCAGAATCTAAAATAGATTTCGATAGTTTTTCAGTAAATCTATTTTTCTCATAAACTTGAATAATTATCACTTGCAAACTTGTTCGAATCAATACACATGAGATTTCATTCCATGTTATACTGTAAATAGACGATCTGTTTTCTAATGATATTTATTAATAAATTGGATAAAGCAGCTCAGTTGAAGGACATTGTCAGGTAATTTGCTTAGATTTTATTGTATTAATAAAAATTGAATATTTATTAGCATTTTTACTCCTTTGAAAACATTGTTCAGGGATCATGAAGGAGCACAGAAAACTGTATCAGTAGTAGGGAACCATACGCTTCTGATATCAGGAACTGGAAATAGTGGTCAGTTCCGGGCAGTAAGTCAGTACTGCTATCAACCAGAAGTAGCCTTTTGACCATTTCTCATATCTGAGTCTGCACTAATATCATTTTGAATGTAGTCCTGATATAAATATGAATGCAGCACTACTATCACCATGAATAAATTACTTACATCAGCATTGAGAAAAAGTAAAAGCATTTAAACTGATACTGGTACTAACAGAAATAATTGATCAATCCTATGCCGCCGGTCAGATCTCGCGAGAGTTAACTAAGAGAACTCGAGAAATCAAGAATATCATTTAAAACGCGAGATTAATGAATACGAAACTTTGCATGAGTTTAGAGAATCGTTTCATCTTAGGTACTAAACTTGAACCTCTATAAAAATTGTCCAAGATTTTTGCTGACTATTTAAAATGTGTTTATCATTTTCCAAGCTTATTTGCGTATTTGCATTCAAAGTATAACCATCAACATGAATTCCAAACATTATAAGTTACCTAAGATCGTCAATATAGTTTCGTTATGGGATTTAGGAAGAAAAACTGTGATTAAATGCAAATCTGGTAAACCAGGTAAAACTTTCAATGCAGATGTTGTTAAAGAAAACAAAAAACAGCTTATTAGTTTATGAATCAGGAATAATCATTGCAACAGGATTCACATCAATGAAAAATTCCAAATCTTCCATAAAAAAACTTTCCCGAATGATAAAGTAAAGTTTTTCAAAGTATTAGGGCATTCAAAAAGTCCGCATAAAAAGATAGTTCCTTTTCGTTAAATCGATAGCCGCCATCTTGAAGGTCTCAATTCTAAATTTTTATCATTTCAAGTTTATCCATTCAAAAGTTATTCAAAAAATTAGACATGGGATTCACGGAATATCGTGCCGTAATAAAGTTCCTTGTGAGCAAAGGCCTGTCATTTGCAGACGTGAAGTCAGAATTTCAATCAGTTTACAGTACTGAAGTCGTTAGTGAACCGTTCATGATCGCACCAACATTTTTGAGGAGCCCCGTTCTGGAAGACCTCTAGAAGTGGATCATTCTGGCATTGCAGCCGTTGCCCGCCGAGTTATCGACGATGATGCGAAACTAACAACGGAAACCCTTGCTGTCATGTTCAATGTATCCGTTGGCACCATGCTGGATATTATCCATAGAGAGCTTGGACTCAAAAAGCTGACCGCAAAATGGGTCCCACACACCCTGTCATCGGACCAGAAACAAGTGCGAGTGCGAACTTCTCAAGAAGCATTAAGTTTGTTCGGAAGCCATCGAAGCCGTTTTATTGACCATTTGATCACCATGGATGAAACGTGGGTATACGTATATGACCCCTTGACCTCTCAAGAATCAAGAGAATGGGTTTCAGATGCCTCTCAGTGCAGTCAAAGAGTCAGGCGGGATTTTCATCAAGAAAAAGTGATGGCGTGCGTCTGGTGGGACGCTAAGGGCATTATGTTCATCAAATACCTGGAAGCTGGTAATACAGTAAATGCAGATGAATATTGTGACCAAATTCAGCAACTGGTAATCAATTTAGAGGAGAAAAGGCCATAGAGATGTCAAACAAAGCCAGTCTTTCTTCAAGATAACGTTAGGCTATACTAAGGGTATAGGATAAGTTGAAATATAACCCACAGACATTACGTTCCCTTGCTTTCTTTATTAGAAACTTTGTCTAGTGTGAAGTGGACTATAAAAAGAGCATTTACCTCTTACCATCAAATAAATAAAGTTGAATTTTGCATCCAAAACGAGTGTTTATTTGAGTGTTTGAATCCACAGTTCTTTTTCAGTCTTTAAGTTTCTTTTACATGATGTTAGTCATCTTCATTTTCAATTTTCAGGTTTAAATACAATTTAATGTAAAGGTTTAACAGTGTCTGTTGTTTACTTGAAATAGTTGGCTTTCATTTAGAAATCGGATTTTGTGTCCGTGAATTCGCTGCCATAAATTCCCAGTCCACTCTTCATGGAACAGTTGACCATGGACTGGAAAAACAGATATACCTGCAGGTGATAAATGGAATGTTGGTATCGAAGAAAATACTGTTCTCGGTATGGTTTTCACTGGATCGGATGGTGACATCAAGATCCATGATTTGAAAACCATAATTCTGCAATTTTATGAGAACGCCAAGACCAAAGATAAGTTTATAGTTGGCTGAGCACGGCTACCGAGAATTTCCTTCGTGAACTCCGAGCCCTCGAATGTAAGTAGATAAAGGTAAAGTTGGTCCTGCTTGTCATCTTCATTCGGAAAATCCAAATTTTGCTTTTATTCTGTCACGAGCTCTATCTATGTATCTATGTATAAGCATCGAATGCCATTTGATTGCTATTTTCAAATATTTTCACAAAATAAAATAAAACGAATTTGAGCGAAAATTTTAACCATTTCTTTTTATAAGTTGACGTTTATAAAATTTGAGAAGCAATCAAGCTCTTAAAGCTATTTAAACAATAATCGATTTCAGGTTTAACAAATCTTGACCTTGATTTAGCTAAGCTGATCGGCTTTATTTTCGAAAAAATGGAAGAAAGGAGCGTCTCCAAAACGTTTCACTTTTTTATCCTTGTGAGTCAAGGACTCAACTTTTTTTCTAAATACACTTGTTCAATACTTGTTCTACGCTGAATTCAAAAATAACTATAAACTATTTCTCAGTTCGGCCAGCGGTTTTTGAGTTATTTGAGGTTAAAGTGCGCCACTTTCGAGGCCATTCAAGACCGCAACATAAGTCAGATTTCGTCAAAATTAAAGAACCAATAGATCTTGTAAAGACCTATCGAATAATATAAAACTTGGGCGTTTGGCCTCAGGTTTGATTTCAGAGTCATGCAATTCAGTTTTTAGTGACACTACATAGAGACGAAAAGTTTGATTCGGAAACTTTTCCGATATTTATTATTTTTCATAGAAAAAGAGGTCAAAAGTTCTCGATAAGTTAAAAAAGTTCATGATAGTGACTAGAAATTGTGATTATGTGGACTCATCGACTTTGTTCTTGTGCTTCATCTTCTTCTTCGTTGGATTCATATCAAGCTGCATGCTTGTTTGCATTGGCTTGCGGGTAACTTTAATCGAATCCTGATATCGAGAATAACAAAGATACCATATCAACGTAGCAATTTGAGCACAAAAACCAACAGTTCTCAAACCAATCTTGCAACTACAGATGTGATGGATATTTTGAGGATTGCATCCATCGAAAAGAACGTATGTGACGTGTTTGGTGCTATTGGGATGCCTCGATTGTATTCGAGCTCTTATTAAAACAGGATCCCCTACACGTACAGCTGTGCCACTGCACTCTATACTGATGGCGTTTTTATAAAGCTGGAGTCGAAATGCTCCATTTGGTGACGCATGTTCTGCATAATAGTTAAGTGCTTGATTCAACTGATATGAATCCAGTGTAAAATGCATTAGCTGATTGATTGTATGTATTGAAATTGAATCTATTCAGAATTTGTTGAGCATCCATATTTGTCCACTGCACAGCATCAGTAACATAACGCTTGAACCTTGTAGCTATGATACTCAAAGGATTCTTAGCTATGTTTCTTCGTTTCATTTCAGTAACGATATCGAAGTCAAGCTCTTTGTCACTTTCAAGTCTTGAGCCAAACTTATTCAATAGATCACAGACTATCTGAAAATCTATGAATGCATGATCAAGATATGCATTCTGCCAAACTGAATCGAATATCCTATAGTTTGACTTAACCCTTCCATTAACATCATATACTGCGTAACGAACCTTGGTGACAATTCTTCCATCTTTAGCCTGCTTGCAGTGAACTGTGCATAAAGACTTTGTAACCAGCATTAGATAACTGTTCTTAAACATACCGAAATCCTCTATCCAGAACAAATACATCATCTTTCTTGAAAAATTTTTGAAAGATGTTTTATTCATCAAATTCGACATGACCTTAGAGTCATTTAATGTGGCTGGATATGTTCCACTGACATCTAATATATATCCCTCTGTGGCAACGAAAACCATTGGCTTAAAAAGATTGCGATATTTGTGCGGTGAATACGATGCTCTTCGGAATGGATAATGAGCACTCTCCTGGTGATACACATATGTACCATCACAAATGACTAGCACCTTTGTCATATCATAATCAGTCATAAGTCCACTTGAGATCTTAATTAAGTGTTCAAGAGCTCTTGTTCTTCCGATGTTTTTCAAACGAATATATTTTGGAACTAACTGTTTGTGTAAAACATCGCGGACTTCTTTTACATATTCATAACCAGTTGAATATGGTATACCGATAACATCGAATATTTTTCCCCTAGACTCACCAGTTCTCATCTGCGCCAGATAGCAAGCAATAACTCTCTCAATAAATTGAATATTTTTACCAAACTGTGCCTCTTACACAAGCTCTACTAATTGTTAGGAGAATAGGAGAGGTCCACCTTCGGAATACTTCATCCGAGATATCATCGTCTGAACTGAAATCACTCGAAATCTTTGTTGGAAAAGAGAAAACATCTTCTACATTGAAATGCCTGGTGAGATGCTGTTTATCAATTTCATCAATGGCCGAAAAAAATCGTGATGTTTGCAGATTCTGCTCGCTTCACGAAAATAGATCTATTTACGTTCAAGCAGAAATACTCTTTCTGCCGACGAAGAAAAGACGTAACTTGGCGGAAAAGAAAAAATGGCGTGGGAGATTTTTATGAAGGAGCCATGAAACTATCAAAAGGGGAAATGAAAAGAAAACAAGTAAAACAGGTCTTACCAGACTTAGATATGGAGCATATAAGGAGGAGAAGAATAACCAAAGCGTTTGGTGACATCATGGCAGAAAATACAAAACTAAATACTTGTAACAAATAAAAAAAAGATAAAACAAGATGTATAATACTGGGTGACAAATGGGGTATGATTTTTTTGAGCATATCATTATTTTTTTTATTCTTGGGTCAATCATTACATGTTATACATCAAATTGAAGCTAAATAGATGAAGTTATGTGTAAACATGTTCAAAATGATTTCCAGATGAGTTTGAGCAGTATTCTAACCGCCTAACAAACGATGAATAAACATTGTTCAGCATCTCATCGTCGACTTGCTGCAGTTTGTCTCTGATCGCTTTTTCGAGGTCATTCAAGGTTTTTGGTGAATCCCGATAGACGCCATCTTTCAAAAAACCCCATAAGAAGAAATCACAAGGATTTAAATCCGGGCTGTATGGAGGCCATTCAATGCCACCTCCACAAAATTTCGGGTATCCTAAACCAATCACATTGTTGCCAAACTTGCTATGGAGCGTCTCAAAAACTTCCCTAGTGCGATGTGGAGTAGCACCATCTTGCATAAACCAGCTATCCCTTGCAATTCGCGATCGTGTACACCATGGGAAAAACACCCTATGAAGCAAATGGTTGTAAGATTCTCCTGTTACATTTTCTCGGGTAAAATGGATGCAAATCTTATTCCTTGTTATCGCAGCCCATGCTGTGAGGCGTTGTGGATGAGCTGATTTTGATTGCATGAAGACTGGAGGCTGTGTTCCCCAATACCGATAATTTTGTTTATTCACATATCCATCGAGATGGAAGTGGGCCTCGTCACTGAATATTATTTTATCGACATCCAATTCTTCATTCTCAATCATGGTGTAAACTTTTTCACAAAATTCCTTGCGTTTCGCCATGGCAGCTTCAGTCAACTTTTGATGGATGGAAATTTTGTATGGGAACATTTTCAAAAATCTTCGCATAATAAGTCGTAATGTCTCACGATTTAAGCCTAACTTATCAGCTGCCTTGCGAATAGAATCATTTGGATTCTCCTCAAAATGTTTTTCAACAGCATCCAACACTTCTGGGGTAGTCACTGTATAACTTGGCCCAGGTTGAGAACTTCTTTGATCGTCCATACTACCAGTTGTAATGAACTTCTCAATGTATCTGCAATGAAGAAAAAAACAAATAATAAGTACGAGAATACAATACAAAAAGTTAAGACAAAAATTGCAAAAAATGGCAAAACACGAATTTTTCATTTTTAAAATTTCTTACCTTGCAAGTGTAGAGTCGGAAAAATTGAGATCTTTTCCGTATTTGGTCTTCATGCTGCGTATTGCTTGCGCTTTACTTTTACCATTAACATAATAAAATTCGATTAAATCAATTTTTTGCTGAACATAAGAATCTGCCATATTTTATGGAACACACTGTATATGATGAAATTTTCTAGTTCAAACAAAACTTTAACTATTTCCGTTTCCGACGGTATACTGTTCAAGAGGTCACCACTAGTTTCTTAGCAACTAGCCTTGCAGTCAAAAAATTCATACCCCATTTGTCACCCAGTAGATATTGAGGTTGTTGAGTTGCTGTTGTCTACTTCACCATATGTTTGGAAACCGGGGACCGTTTCTAAAGATGCGGTTTACGTGTTGACGCTATATGCAAAGCTTTTTTTTTCGTAACTGTTGAAATTTATTTAAATATCTAGTTATCGAGCTTCAAGATGTCTCTAGTTGATACGTTCCCAAATTTTCATTGTATTTTCGCTGACATGTTCTCCAGTGTTATGCACAGAAGCTCTTCCTTATATCTTGAGTTAGTTTGGCATAAAAAAATGAATTATAAAACTATATTAACGATACGATTGGCAAAATTAAAAGGTAACGAATTGAGCACATTATATCCAGTGTATTTTGATTGCCCGGCATTGCACAGAATCTGACAGTAGCTAGAGCACCCTACTCTCTCAAGGTGCATCAAATAATGCAAAAACAAAAAGCTGTTACAAGAAAACCATTAATGAATGAAGGTAAAGCACAAAATATCTTACAACTGAAGAAGAAAAGAATTAACTATGCTCATTGGTGGCAAATTTCTTCATCAGCTAATTCACGTGAAACATGCTACTCATGATAAAATTGGCTTAATAATGATAATATTTGCAAAGTTAACATCTTACTCATGGCCCACTCAACGTTGAATTTATCACATTTACGCCTTGTTTGTGTCAGAATAATTTACTCAATGATTTATATTTTTGTCACGTTTCATCTTTAACACTTCACTTAGAATAAAAATATCATCAATACATAGATATAAATTGAAAACATCAAATTTTTGCATGGAATTGTGACTCTACTGAACGGCCTCTAAAGAAAGTTTACAAACGAAAGTCATGATTGAGCTCCGCGAAAAATGGTTAGAACTCTAATGCAAATTGCTTTTGACGAAATCCTGTTCCTGTAACGAAACTATTTCAACAATGAAATAATCTCAAATAACTTCAAATGCTTTTCTTCAATGTCAGTTATCCCAAAAATTTACTTTGAATGCATAGACTCTGAGGCTAAAATAAAATTTCGCCACCGCTTCGGTTCTCACTTTTTGTTCCGAAATGGGACGCTTCGTTGCTAAAAATAAATGATAATTAGAAAGAGTCGCAGCATGGAGATGGTGAGTCGATTTCGGGTGGTCTAAAATCCAAAGCCTTTCGAGGCCATAAAATAACTAAGCGAACAAAACTTTCTAAGTTGGACTTTTTGATCTCCTAACTTTTGACGAATTTTTCGCGAATTGCAATAAGACTTTTCAAAAAGAGGACTTTGATTTAGAACATTACAAGAGATTACTTCCAAATAAAAAGAGAAGGTCACTTTTCTTTTGTTTCTTCGGTCATTTTTCGGTTCGTCAGGACTCTGGTACGGAGTATAAGACTGGTGTGATGCCCATATCTAGTAAATATGAATTATATTGATAGCCTTCAATAATATGTAAAACTGTGTATTTTGAGCAAGGAGTAAAGTTACAAAAACTGGAACCTTTGAACTCGATTTTTTCTACATCTGATCTCCAGAGAAATATTGGACAAATGGACTCTACTTTCCTGAAAAGTATGAATTCAACATGAACTTAGAAGTTTTTATCTGTGCTTGAAGAAAGAAGTTTTTCATCACGAGATGAATCTTATCAATTGGACAATGACTATCGATTCTATTTTTCAATTTTTTATTCTAACGATTTTTTTATTTTTTAATATTTACATTAAGTATTCGAGTCTTTTCGATATGTATTGATCGCTTAAAACTTGTGCAAAGAACTTTACGATCTTTCATGATCGGTAGATCCACTTTTCAAAATTAAAAGACTTATATGTATCAAAACATGTCAATTTTTGCAAGTTCAATTATCGAATTCCATTTTTGTTCGAGATTCAGGTTCAAATAGACGATTTTTTTGAAAAAATTTTGATTAAAATATTGTAATTAGTATTACTTAATGTAAGAATTGCCTGGTGGACAATCAGAGCCATTTTCAGAGTGATGAATAACTTTAATCAAAAACTTTACCAAAAACTTGTGTAAATATTATTTCAATATTGAAAAACATAACAATTTGAACATAAAATAGTTGAACATAACTACTATGACTCGTCAAATAAAAGGGTCAAGCTGAAAATAATAGCTAAACAGCAAAGAAGAAAAGCAAAAGCAATAATTCATTCATGATTGAACCGAAAATAAATGATATCAAAGGTTAATAAAAAAAGCATGAACCGAAAAATAGGGAAGGAAAATGAAAAAAGTTAATTACTTTAGTTGGTTAGTTATTAACTTAATTCGTCAACAGAATACAAAATAAGTGTTGATAATATGCTTTTCCAGATGTAATGCAATCAGATAATCATTTAAACCTGTAACACTAGCGTAAAGGGAAAGAAAAGCGATTAATCACAATTTTCTTTCATGTGTTGACCATCTAAATGTATTGAAAATTGAAAACAATGACCAAGTTTGTCCACTCTAATATCATCTCAAGTCGGTAACATAAATTGATAGAAGTAAAAATTTCGTTCAACACAAAAAGATATCTGGGAGTGAAATTGTTTACTCCCAGTAAAGGTGATGACTATTGAAGAGCAACATAGGCTTTCCATCAAATTGAGGTGAATATTGAAATTTGGTGAGAAAATTGATTCGGAAGTTTCTTTTTCACCGGAATTCCATCAAATTTTGTTCGATAAGTTGAGAAAAAATCGATATTTGGTTTGATCTCAATGAAACTCGAAATTAGTTGATAATTTTGATTACCTGGATCGATAATTGTTGAACAATTTTCGCTTCAACCATTTTCCTTCTTTTCATGTTTACATCCAACTGATTATCTCGACTTGTTGTTTTCACTTTTATTTTTATCGATAATCGATAGTTTATCATCATCATTAACAACAAGACATTAGCTGATTAATCTGTCTTCAGATGACAGTGTTTACTTTAACCGCTGTTGGAAGAAAATTTTTTTTTCTCTCCATTCTCTATTCTTTTTATAACATGTAAATGTTATTCAATGTAACAATTCATTTCATCTCTTACCTGTCATGGATACACATTAGTGTGTTGCAACTTTCTTTGTGTGTTTCTGTAAAAACTTGATAATTCTTTATTCTTTTCGTCTTTCATTCCCTGTTTTTTTTTCTCATTCAGGATCAAAAATCTAATATTGTAAGATCCACCAGCAGATTGAACAAAAGATTTGGTTAAAAGAAAAAGAAAAGTTTCATTTGGGAATTGAATGGAAATATTTCAACGATTGAATGTTGAGATTATTAATTTTCTTGTTAAGCATTATTAGAATAAGATGAATGATAAAAAATGAGAAAAACCTTTCGATTCATTTCTTCTGTTTTACACATCATTTTCCAACATTACACTTGTAATGTTAGGCGAAAAAAAAGAGTTTTGTGATTTATTAACCATGAGATGAGAGGAGAAAAAAAAAGAAAATGTTATTTTCTCTTTTCATCATGACAAAGGTAAGTCGATATAAAAGGTTTACATATTGTAATATTTAAAAGGTAGATTTGATTCATGAGAAGAAATGATGTTTCAAGATGAGTGAAATGAAGTTGTTGGTAGCTGCGACTGTTATTAATATGTTGATTACAAGATGATGGTTGATGATGCAGAGGAACCCAAAGTTGATTCAAGTCAAGAAAATAATCTTTCACAAGATTACTCAGTATCGAAATAGCGACAGTTGAAACTTTCTCTTGAATAAACATGACAATTTTACGGTCTTATGAGTGATCACAGCTCGACTTGTATCAATATTTAAATCTTAAATGAGTGAAATTGAGATAAAAATAACATTTCCGTTTCAAATAAAAGATTTACATTGTTTCGTTCAACTCTAGCCATAAATTTATCGTGTTTATGAAAAATGCTTTCTAAAAGATTTTGGAAAATAAAAAGTTCTCGACAAGATTTGCGTAGGAAGTGTTGAATTCATGGCAACTCATCTTAGCAAGCATTGAACTTGAGGAAAATTTTCTTTTTTCCGGTCGCTTGGTGTCTCTGTTCAATGAGTTTTTCTGAAGAATAAAGAATTTTCGAGTTTTTGTTGTTTTCAGAAAAGACGATTTATAAGCTTAGTGGATTAGATTTTTAATTCAATTATGATTTTCGAAGTCATCTGAGCATGATAATCTGGAGGTTGGATAAGTACCAAATCTGAACATTTGCTGTTCATGAATAATCTGAATATTAACATGCTTGGTCTCAATATTGAACGGAAAAGTTTAATGGATAAAAAATGGCATTTTTGTTCGCCTATCATGAGTTTGAAAATGAATTGAGCAACAATTTTGTTATCAAAGTGTTAGCCTTTATTCAAAATCATTGATCATATTTTTAAATTACATGTTAAGGTTGTGAACAAAATGAGAAAAAAAAGTAAAACGAAAAAATGAAATCAAATTGAGAGATTGAACTTGCAACAGAGAAAAGTTGTCAATTTGATTGATGAACTTTTGATTGATCCAGGATGGACTCAAAGGCATCAACAAGTAAAATGAAGGAAAAAAGGTGAGACATGAAATGGGAAATTGATAATGGCAACAAAGAATCATCGTTATGGAAGAAAAAAGAGAAGAAAAAAATTTAATAAGAAGGCAAAATAATGAGAAATAATTTCCTTACATTATAGCGAATAAATTTACTCGTGGAAATAAACAAAACTTTCATCATGCGCATTCACATGGTACATGGTGCATCTCACTTTGCCCACAGTTTACTCAATTGTAAACATCACTTGTGCTCCAACTGTTAACCTGAGCACAACAAGAAGAAAAGCCAAGCGCAAAGTCAAGGAAACTTTGGCTAAACTCGAAACCAAAAGTAAAACCAAAAGTTGGAAAAAAAACTCATCTCAAGTTCAACCAATGGATAACAATGACATAATGATGATGTTAACCAATAGTTCAATTTATTTGCTCGGTTATATTCGTGATGAAAATAAAGTGTCCAACAATGTGGAACCCAGCGGGTTGGACTCGATACTCACCAATGATCCAACAGTTCACCTCTCCTCTTCAATATCAACCTCCGGGTTGTCTACATCATCTTCATCTTCGGTTGCCATCGAGTCTAAACTTGAACCCGGCATCGACTTGGCAACCCTCAATGGTTCAACCATTTTAACCCAATACTCTGATCTGAATCAACTAAACGTTCTTGAAGTTACATCTTACCTTTGCCTATTTTTCCTTGGGGCTCCAGCCAATCTGATAGTGTTTTACAACATTTTCAAAACAAGTGCCTACAAGCGAACCAGAAATGAATTTTTACTCTCAAACCTTGTAATTGCCGATTCCATAGTTACTTGTCTAATGATTCCATCAGAGATTCTTTGGAGGTTCAGTATAACCTGGATTTACGGTTCCATTGCTTGTAAAATATTTCAATTTTATCGTGCCCTAGGAATCTATTCATCTTCATCCATTCTTGTTTGCATCTCAATCGACCGTTTCATCGCCGTAATCTATCCTTTTAAATACACTTCCTGTGCACCTTTAGTTCATAAATGTGTCTTTACAGCTTGGATTATCAGTGTAACAGCAAGTTTACCTCAGGTAAGGAAAACATTCATTTTCGCCTTTTCTTCATTCAAACCTTTACATCCACCAACTGAACAACAATGTTTACTCAATTTGTAAGAAAACAAAATGGAACAAAAAAGTTTCCCATAAAATTTCATCTTTTCACATTTCCATTTTATCCATTTCATCCACTAAATAGACTATTCAATGAGATGATACAAATTGAAAAAGAAAAAGAAACAAAATCTTCTTTCACCTTTCACTTTACCAGATTATCAATTTCAACATTTTCCATGCCATCATTGCTCATTAATCATTAAATATGTAGATTGCTACTTCTTTATGAATCAAATTATCTCAATTAGAAACGATTCGATACTTGATATCACTTAACTCGATCTTTACTCAAAGTCGACTCTTGAAGGCAAAAATGATTGATAACAGGAATGATCAATAAAATTGAGTTTACCATGTTATTATTTCCGTTTTTTCTCTCTTTCTTTTCTGTTTGTTCAAGGAAGAAAAAAAAATGAAGAGAAAAATGAATTTTCCTTTTTTTTTCTCTAAAACCTCTTTGAATAACTTGAAACTCTGCGGCAAGGTTCCTATCATCATCATTTCATTCTCATTATCTTTTTTCTCATCCAACTTGTTTTGCCATATTTTGCACACACTTTCAACTCCACTAGGAATCATCTTATTTGTATTCTGGATAACAGGGAAAGAGAGAAAAGAAAAGTGAAGAAAAAATTTCTAAGAGCTTTAGAATCGTTAAAAGTTTTCATGTAAGAATAATATTGACGATAATATTTTATCCAAATGATGATCTCAGTTGATAATGAAAATATCAATATTTCATTTTGAAACTCAAAGTGATAAGTCACAGGAAAAGGCAGCCAAATGGTATTGAATAATATGGAATGAAATTTAAATTGCAAAATGTTAACAATTTCAAGTTTAATATTTTTCTTCTTCTCTTCCGCTCTCAACGATTTCCAGATTTATTGTATAATCAAACTTTTATTGTTTATCATTGTTATCATCAGTCAAAGTTGGCAGGCAAGAAATGAAAGGTTTGTTTATTTTGATAACAAGTAATGTTACTTGATGGTTTCACAGAGTATTGCTCATGATAATTTTCTCTCATTTTCATGGTTCATTCCTTTTGACCTGTTAAATTTGTTGAGATTTCTTATCATGGTGAATGACGTGGGAAGAGGGAAAAAGGTTTAGCCTAATTATGATTAGGAATGTTTATTTATCCAAGGAATTAGCATTATGAGTTTACATTCGGTTATCATAATCAATATTTGGTGACATGAAAATAATATGAGTTGTCAGTGTCAATGATGAGACAACAATTGGAGTCATAATCATTGTTGACACATGAATGTGCCCCAAAACAAAAGCACTCATTATCATAGCGTTAGCTTAACATTAGTCTTGCAAAACAATTTCTCATCAATCTCGTCCAACATTCTTCTCGTTTCTTTTCCTAGAAATATTTTTCACTCCCAGTTAACGAAATATCAGACAACTTTAAAAATTAATATGTAAAGTTATTACATTTTAATAAACTTTTACTTTGCCAACAAACTCAACTCAGTCAATGTCGAGAATGATAGTTTTCTTGGAAAAAAAATTCCACTTGAGAATTCTAGCCAAACTAGTTCAATGTCGAATGGGGGTTGAAACTTCATGATGAATACCGGGCGTTTTCCCATTCTACGCCAGTTTGAGATCATGAAGAACGAATGACTAATTTTATAGACGGTTGGTTTAAGCCATGGGCTTATCATAATTGAAAAACTACAAGTTCGAGTTTTCAAGGTCATTCGTTCATTTGACCTCTAACTTTCATTTAAGGGTCATTTTCTGTAACAGAGAATTTTTTTAAGCCGAATTCTGTTTTTTACAGATGGATAGTTTCAATGGTTGGAATGATGCTCTAGCTTACACAAAACTCGCTCAACTGATGGTTGCTCAAACACTAATATCTTTTGGTCACTTTGAGTTAGATTAAACATCAAATTCATTAAATGTCCAAAAAGTTGACAATCTCACAAAGTAAATTTCAAATTTCGAAATGAGCTTCTCCGATGTTCGAAAGGTTTAAACCTAAGGTCTGTACCATTAATCGTCCGTTAACCATGATCACAAACAGGCGTGAAAGGAAAAAATCGGCCGGCAATGTGTTTCATTGGACCCTTTAATCAACTTTATAAGATTAGTTTTAAATCTAATATTTTTCGCCAAAGTAAATTGAATGAAACAATAGATTTCAACAAATAGACGTAATTTTGAACCTTTCAAGTGGAAGTGAAAGAAGCCATTTCATTTTTTTCGAGCATTTCATTGCAATCATTCAATCTTGTAACAAGAAAATTGGTGAAAAATTTTATCTGAAAAAGAAAATTTCAAGCGAAAAGTCAATAATGAAATCATTACTAAAGAAACAGTAATCATCAAAAAAAAGAGTTTCATTTTACAGGGAGTTTTCCCTCCAAGCAAGTTAACCTTTATTTATCATCCATCCAAAGTCGTGTCAACACTAAATTTTTTCCCATTCTCAATCATCTGTTGAGCCAATATAAATATTCAAAGTGTTGAAAAGTAAGCCAATAAAGGAATACTGTTGAAGGAAATTGAACAATAAAGAAAAGTGGAATTTATGGTTATAATAATTTTCATGATATCACAAGTGAAGCTTCAATTGAACATTTTTTCAAACATCTTGAACCTGTACACTCATTTACTTTCTGTGTTCATTTTGTCATCAATTGTTTACACTTTAGTCTGGACAAGAAGATAAGCGAGAAAGTGGAAAGTAAATATTAACAGATGAAGTAAAAGTAACTGGGCCATTTATGTCTTGAAGTCATGAAACTCACAATTGCCTGAAATTGTGTTCATTGTTTTTCCTTTTGCCTTCCTGTCAAGCTTCCCTTGTCTCCAGCAAATTATCACTTTTACATTGCACTGACTATTGCCATTATCGCCACTATTATTATCATTATTTTGATTCAACCTTTTCTTTTCTTCTACCAACTTTCAACTGCAGGCATTTATGGTTGAAACAGAATTGAATACTTGATCATCGTTTTGATACTAAATAATGGTTTACTCAACAACTTTAATGGCAATTGATATTCCATTTTTCATCATTATCTTCATGAAAATTTCTGTCCATTATTACCTTCCATCCATTGAAGGCAACAAATTTCATAAATTATTCCATTCATTTGTATTCAACTTGGATGAGCAATTCTGTTGAAAGAAATTGCAATAAGCTAAAGTCAAACATTCATCATTTATCGATGGCATATTTAGATGTTGACCATTGCCATGAAAGTGGATTAAATGGCTTTTCTTTAATTTTTGCGTCGATTTCTTTTCCATCGACTCTCTTTTCAAGTGAATGTTGAAATCGTTGACAGTTGAATAGGTTTGTCCTTTTATGTTGATTAACTTGATTAATTGAATAGCAACAAATGACTTGCTTATTATTCATTTCTTTATTTCCTTTTATCCACCTGAGAATCAATTAATCTATTGACTCTAAACATTATCCGCTTCTGATGGAGTAATGTTATGGTTCGATGTTTACCTATTCAATCATCATTCCCAGCGATTCCAATCAAATTGGAATCACTTTTGGTTACAATAATTGGCTCTGTTGAACGAATTCAACTGTTCACTTGATTCATTTATATTCACATGTTTTTACGCAACTTGGGAAAACTGATATCAACCTTAAAACTTTGCATTGTTCAACTGTAATAGTAAAATTTTGATACAATAAAACTGTTGTTACAAGTGAAAGGTGAAAACCGTGTTAGTAGAAGTACGACTCTAGGGTTGCTATCAAATTCAGGCTAAGCAGATGGTGTGCATGTTACTTATTGATGGATTCTGTATATAAGTTATTTTTGTAGTTCAGTTTTGACAGACTAAACATTTACCAGTTTATATAATATGTTGAGTTTCATGAATTTTTCATTACTGGAAAACTTATTGTCAAGCTTGTTTGAACCACTTATTATCAATAGTTAACAGAGTGAACGTTTGCTAGAATAAAAGATAACCCAGAAACGAGAAGTTGAAATTTCTACGAGCAGGCACTCAAGAGCATTCGATCTATTGTCATCCGATTCCCTCTCTGTTGAATCAGATTTGCAGCGTCAAATTCGACTCGATCGATCGATTGAAAAAGATATTCCCGTTCAACAGTTAAGTTTACTTTCTCAATGTTGACTTGCAAACGAGTTATGCATTCATTACAAGTTGCGATCATAATAGGTACTAAGCTCACGATTGATCGTCTAAGATTAAATGTTCATCTTGAATCGATCTGCCCTTGAATAGGTTGATCCAGATTACACTTGCAATCCATTCTCGATTGAATCAATTTGAAGCTGCTTTTCTTCGCAAGGTCAGGCTATCTGAATTTTTTCCTTTTTATGTGTTAATATGTTCTAGTTTTGAATTGGTTAATGAAATTAAATGTTTCTTCTCAATGGCATAACTCGACTATCGATTTACAGAGTTTGATTCAATATTTTATTTATGATTTAACCAGATTATGACATATTCCAGGGAAAACATTAAAACTATTGCTCAAAACTTTGAAACTTTGACAAATTTTTCGTTCTTTTCAACTTTCAAAGCTTCAAATTTAACAGCTCATTTAAGAGTTTTAAAAAGGTTGCAACTTTGGCTAATAGTTTATTTGAATGATGCAAAACGATCCCCAGGAAACCGAAAAAACGATTTGTGTTTAGAAATATTGCCTCTTGGACCGAAGAGAGAAATATTAGAACATATAAATGCTCGACTACGATATGGAAAACATTTTCTTTGCATGGCCATTAGCTTTGAATGAGGCGAATGATTTTTCAGATTCAAATGATAACTGAGAAGAGAGCTGATTGCTTAGGGGCATTCAGTTGATTAAGGAACTGTTAATACATAGAAAGTATCATTTTTTGGGTTAACATGAAAGTATATTCAGAGTCAGCATATTTGGCATTTGGATGGCTTTCACGCAACAATCTTTACGTATACGCTGTTGTACGTATGTTGAATGCTGCGTGGAAAATTTGATCCAAGCCCGATGGTAAAGCTTTTTATCTCATCTTAGCAAACCGAAGATGTTTAAATCGAACCATATTGCTCAGAAATGAATGAAAAGTTCTTTGACATATTAGTTGCTCTTGGCTCACATGAGTTGCCTGATTTATCCATCATTGACCAGCATCCATGCAAGTTTGTTTGATATGAGCCATTGATGCATAGATGCAACAGCGGACGTAACATCAAAGATCTTTGATTACTTGACTACTTAGAGTATAACTGCAATCTTTTCCTCAGCAATCGTTTCAAATCGAGGTTATGATGAGCTTGTCATCATAATCTCGATCACATTCATACACACGATGGTCTTAATGAATAATTTATGAATTCTGCAGTGACTCTGATGGCCATGAAAGGTTCCTTTCTCGGCGGAAGATACTTCTCTCGACAGGTTATGTTATTATGCATTCCAGTGCAACCATTAAAACAATTGGCTCAAAACTTCGAGACTTTGGCAACTTTTTTGTTCAACTTCACTTTGTAAACTTATAAAACTTTAAGAGCTTTAAAATTCAACTGCTTATTCAGAAGCTTTGAAGTTTGGCAAATAGTTTACTTGAATGATGAATGCAAGTCTAATTGCACTAGTTTTTTAATTTGTTTGTCGAAATGTCAAGAGAGGCAAAGTCATGATTGTTGACAAACGAAGCAAGAGTCATCTGTATCTTCATTAACTTACAATGCCAAGTCAGTAGTTGTATCAGCATTGTATTTCAGGCAAGTTAACTTTAGATGTTTGATCACCTTGATCACCGAATGCATTAAAGATATTATAAGTCGCAGATTTTGATTGCAATTTCGTTTCAACTGCAAATAAACAAAAAACTCGTCGACAGCACGACTGCAAACTTCTACTTTTTCTGGCTATAATTAAAAATTATTCTCATCATCTCTGGTTTAGTTACTCTAATAATTACTCAACTATCACGAAATGTGAATGATTCAGTTTCCTATCCAATCTAACTCATGATCAAGCTGGAATTGTTAATTAAATCATTTTCTTCTTACTCAATTTAGAATGGCTTCCATTCACTAAAAAATCAACGATTGTTTTCTGGATTAAACTAGTTAAATTTGAACAATTGAAGATAAATCCATTTGTACTTTAACTCAAGCTTTAACTTCTTTATAATTCACCGTTTTATTCATGTTTAATACGTGCAAATCGTCACACTTGATGTTGTTTATTAGCACTTAAATGCAAACAGGAAATTAAAGTTCAAGTTAATTACAATTGAAATTCAAATCGTTTCTTCAAAGATTTTCTTTTAATCTAATTAAGTTAACGAACAAAACATGATCTCAATCACGTTCAACTGATAGTTTCAAGTGTTAGTCAATTCAGGGATTTCGTGTGAAAATTTCGTCATTTACTTAGCTTGCAATTAAAAACTAAACACTGGGAAAAAGGAAAACAGAAAAAAGTGAAAACGATTTCGTCTCAATCTAGCAAAACATCAATCTATTTGAAACTGAAACTGTTTTCAATTTTAGAATAGAGAAACTCTTTTTTCTGAATTATTTTTCAACATTTTCTATCATCAATGTGCACGAAATTGCTACTCAATGATTCCCCCTGTTTTACCTGTTTTGGACACCTTTGATTGACTTTTTCAATTAACTTTGAAACTTTTGTTTTCATCTTGATAATGGCTTGTAATATCATATGATTGGTCAATGTGAATGGATTAACAGAACTTATTTTATCCCTAACTTTTACTATTGGATAATATAAATTGACCATTAAGGTTTGAGCACATTGAGGTTGATGGAAACAATTTTTGACAGTTCAACTGTCATCTTCAATTAACCCTTTTGTTTGGTTCAATTGTTTTCTGGTCACTATTGCTGACTTTAATAAACCTGACAAGTACATGATGCGATTATTCTTGAAATGTAAACATTGGAAGAAAAGTTTCAAGCATCATTTTAATCATTTTTATTACCTTTTTTTCTCGTCGAATCAAAGCTTTTCCAATGCGTAGGCTTTGATGATGATATGCTGTTTACCCTAATCAACTTAACTTCAGCTAACAAAGAATGATAATAATTCTGTCCACATTTAGTCTCATTGTTCCAAATGCATCTTTTGTTGACTTAAACTTCATTTAAACAGTGAAACTAGATTGGTAGGATAAGATGAAACGGAAAAAGGGAAAACGGAAAATTGAGTAAAACCAAGAAAAGATAAATATCAAGTGATTGTTGAATAGTTTTTCATAATCGAATGAAGTAAACTTTTAAATCTACATGATTGATTACCTAATAAGATGATGCATTATGATTCATTTCAATGGAACAGGAAATAAATTGATCAATTGTTCCTTTTGTCTCATGATTTATCATGAGTAAATGCTATCGTAATCCTTGAAATTCGTGAAAACTTTAAGTAAATGTGATTAAAATGGGTTGGTTCCATGAAAGGCATTATTTAATGACTAAACGAACTTCATTAATTTTCAATTCAACAATGATTGATGGTCTTTCCTTCAAAAAATTTGTAAATTTTTCGTTTCTCACTCCCTTTCCAGACGAAACCTTCCCAGCTTCAACTAACTTTTACATTTAAATACAAGTAATTTTATTTACATTTGATTTGTAAATTTCATCTTATTTTCGAAACTTTCACTTGCCAATTCAACTTTATATTCAAAGTAGAGTAAAGTCTTTTTTTCAGGTTAATTTGATTGTGATAATATTGTAATAATAGTTTTTAATTTCAATTGTCTTCTCATTTTGCAGTAACAATAGTTGAACAAATGCTTCCACATCTCAATCTTCCGTTTGTTTACTTGTTGTTTCAGTTGTTTGATTGGATTTTAGTTGATTAATAAATGAAACACAAACTGGGAGAAACTGCAGCTACATTAATTGGATTTTGCACATTTTCACCCTTTAATCTATCATGAACTATCCATAATCAGATTTAAAGCAACCATTTTACGACACAAGACAGAATAAAGACGAAGATTCTGATAATCGATAAATCTATCAATATTGTAACTTTTAGTTGCTCGTTGATGAGTTTAGAAAAAAACAATCTTTTGTTCGATTCAATATAATACATCATTCTGTTTCTTTATCGGAATGCAGATATTTTGTTCTCTCAAACAAAACTTAGCTTTAAATGCATCGTTCATGATTGACATAACTATTTGAATGAGCAACAGCATTCTTGATGTTAGCATAAAACCGAGCACCACAAAAATGTATGTAAGTTGACCTGATTCTGAAACTTATCTGTTTGAAGCCATTTGTCTGATCTTCTCAGTGATTTGTTTAGACATTTCTCTTAGATCGACTTTGATCGAATGCCTGCAAGTTTTTTGCTTTGCATAAAAGCATCATTGTTCATACAAATAGATCACTTTCGTTGTTTCACAGTAAAAGACAGATTGTTCACTTTCGACTGACTTACTTTCATTGACTTAAATCTTTAGTTTCAATAGCAAATGCACAAAATAGTTTTACTAGAAACTGTCAAGAGTTTATAAAAGCGATGAATCTCAATGTATTAATAATAACAATAATTTCTCGCTTCAAACGTTTATTTAAATTGAAATTTTGAACGAATAAAGCGTTAACCTTTGTGTCTGCGAAAAAATTTAGCTCAAAACCACTTTTGTCTGTATCATTTTATAACAGAACTATCATCCGAAAAACGTAGCTTCTCAAAGAGACTTTGAAGTCTGCAGGTGAGCATAAATCAACATATCTCAAACTGAATATTATTTCTGCTTAAAAACACACATTTTATGTATCATTATCAGAAGCATTATGCTAGTTTTGAGCATTTTTCTATCATGCATCTTGGACAATCTGCTGAGAATCCGCAACCTGACTAACAATGGAAGCAAAGTGAAACTTAATAGTGAAAAATGTTTCAACGAACCAAGCAAAGAGGTCAAAATGTATTCGTTATAAAACCAATACTTAGATGTATCAAGTGAAGGAATGACCTTAACTCTATTTAAATGTTTACCGATGAAACTTGATCCAACTTTGACAAAATGAAAAGTCAAATGTTGCACTAATTGCATTGAATAACCTAAAAATAGAGTGAAAATTAACTGAAGCTTAACCAAATTTAAAATTCAAACTTTCATTTCATCCTTTTGATTGAGTAATGAAATTGACAAACTGAATAAAGTGCAAACCAATAAACTTGTTGCTATTATAATAACCATTCAGCTTGAATCTGTGGGTTAATTTTTTTATTAAATTTCCATTCCATTTGAGTAATTGAATTCAATTATGAAAGGGTAATTGATACAGTTTAATTAATTTTGGTCCATCAAAAGAGCTAACAATCAACTCTTTATTTAATTGTATAATTTATTACACAACAATTAGATGAGTTTCCATTAAAAAGAAGATCTTTTTTATTCTTTTCTCCGACCAATTTAACTCTTGACCATAAATTGATAATGTCAACACAGAAATTAGTCAATTAATTAAGCGATGTTCAATTTACAGTTAATTAGTTTAAAACAATTAAATGTACTTCGAGTTGATTGAGAAATGCGGAGCAGTCAAGTTTAATGGTAAACTCGACAAGCATTCAAGTTTCATTTCTATTCAACTCTTTTGACTGAAAAAAAATTCCAGAAAAGGAAATGTTCAGTTTGATTGTTTCTTTCAGTTGAAATGTTGATAATGTTGTTGACAATTGTTCTCCTATCAATATTGTATCATTTATTTTCATGATTATCTGTTGACTTTGGTTGTTTCATTATCCATTAATTGAACCCATTTCAGGCAGAAAATATCATGACATATCAATCTTGCTTCTTCTCAACCATCAACATCTCTTTTTCTGGTTCTCACTCTCTTTATATAATCATTATTTGTTGATTCTCATTTAATCTGATTAATAGTTCACCATTGAAACCAACAATTCACTCTTCATAATCAGAATCATGCTTGTAATTTCAAATTAGTTTCCTGTTTTATGTTATCAAATGCTTCTCAAATGTTGCCGATGAAATGAATAGCAAAGAAACCTTTTTATTCTTATTGAAATGTTTATTTTGACGTTATTTTATTTTCACGTTGACTATCGGCTCATTCAGCGAATCAAATATCTTTTCCATGTACAATTTGCAAGCTATTAAAATCCCAACATGATGTCGAGTCTTGCATTTGATTATGTTTTGTAGCTAAATTTGTATTCCTTTTATAAATTCAACATTTTTCTCTTTTATCCTGAAAAAAGCGAACAATCTTTCAGTTTTATATTTATTTACAGCAAAACTTAAATTTCACTAAAAATAAGCTTGTAAGCTTTGTGGTTTGCATGTTAGTGTTGCAAACTTTTCGTTACATAAATAAATGTGCATGCAATACGATAAAAGGCTGTTTTGAGTTGGCTTATGATTCTAATGACAAAATTTGAGATTTTGGGTCTTTTTCAACTGTTCATTAACCGAGTAATCGATGTCTTTCGATAAGTCGTTTAATCTTTGATCGTTAGTCTTTGCAAGAATTGATTTGACTGCAAATTAATTCGATGATTTATTCATTGCCAGAAGGTCGAATTGACGTCTCAAGACAAGACAAATGTTTATTCTATTCAGAAGTACAAGTTGAATTGAATGAATAAGCCACTGAGTAAAGGCCAAAGATTTTCCATCATTTAATGCTGCAGTTAGTCGAGTTAACCGCAATTGTGTATCTTAACGTGCAAAATGCTGAACTTAAATGAGAAAACTTGGATTGAGAATTTGTCCAAAAAGAATAGAAATTAATTAACTCTTATTACTTATTAGAAATTGCATTTTCAAAGCGTTACACCTTTTGCACCAAAATCGGTTCTCTTTCATTGAATAAATGCTGAAAGCTGTGAGAAGTTAACGATTCAGACATGATTTTGAATGAGAAAGTTTTGTCTCTAAATTATCATAACTCAAAGCGTGTTCTAAAGACACTAAAATGGATTGACGTTTAGGATATATTTCGTTCATTTTAAATCATCACGGCTTCCAATTTGACAGCTTTAATCCGTCCAATGTTGTTTGTTGTTTAAACGAGTTGGCAAATAATTAATTTGCTCTCGTTTTTGGTGACAATTTTGACAGTTTTACACCATGAAATATTTCAAAACACTTTCTAATTCATCTTAATCTATCATCACATTGCCGCAAGAAATTGCAAAACTAAACAAAGCCACTGCTAATCCTAACCAACAAACATGAATTTTCATTTCTATTCATCATTTTTCTTGATTCCGCCCATTCAAAGGAAAACAAGAAGCACTGAAAACTGGTGAAACCTTGCGATTGAATGCAGAAAACATTGAAGAGACAAAAGTTACAATAAAATACAATGTAACATTATATTCAAGAATCATTGATTATTTGGTGAAACACTGTAAAGTTTAAAAAATGGTTTCACCTCAGAAACCTCCCACAACCTTTTAATGCTATAACATAATCTGGTTCAATCTGAACTTCTTGGAATTCCCAAGTTTCCAATTGTGCCCAAAACTTATCTTTGCTTTTACAACCCTTTGGAACCAACTAGAAAAGCTTCTCTTCTGTACTTTAAACTTCTCTCCTCATTAAAGACACTTTCAAGTAAAGTGGAAAGCAGAAACTTGAAAATCATTAGAGTGTGCAAGATGAACATTCCAAGTCAAAGTATTCAGTTTCATTCACATCTTTTGCTCTTCTTTCTTCTTCTTCTTCTTCTCTTTACTTTACCAACTCTTTCAATTTCCGTGTCATTTGATTCATCCTTTGATTCAATGCGAAAATTGTGAATGAAAAACGAGAAGTTCATTGAGATAAAAAAATGGTGAAAACAAACAAGCAATAATACATGATGACTGGTGTGTATAACATATGATATAATATATTTAATGGATGAAGCTTAATGCATTTACAACATTAGAATCATTTTCGGTTAACATTTTCCTTCTTTCATCCATTCTTTCACTTTAATCAATCTCACCAGAATCATTTTCATTTCAACTTTGCGACATTTCAACATGATCACAACTCCTTTTCATTAAGCTCAACTGAGGCACAAAATCAACAGTTAACTTGGACTCTTTGCAGCTCATCATTTCATGATAATAACATGAACAAGATTAAGAGATTTTATCGCAACACGAAGAATAACAAAGAAAAGAAAATCTCAATTTGCCGATGACTAACAATAGATTTTACATTATTATTCATGATATATTTCGATTCTTGATTCACTTGAAACTGCAATTTTCTTCCATTTTCCCTTTTCAATCTTCGAACATGATTGACTTTGGAAAAGCTTGCGAAAAGAGATTAACCTGAATAATTGGGTAAAGAAGAAAAGACGAAGGAAAATGTGAACAAAGTAACCCTTTAATCCGTACTTGTCTTTCTTAGGTTTGAACCAAAAAATTCATTAAATTTTTAGAAAAGAAAACAAAATTTCTTTTTTTCTCCCTTCAACATCGATAATATTGAAAGTTTGATTGCCAAGCAAACTTTAATCAGTTAATCGTAACAAATGGTCTTAACTTGAGTCAACAATTGATCAAGTGAACAGTAAAAGTTGAAAATGGTGAGAAACGAAGCAAGATTTACAAAAAATGAAAATTTGAAAGTAAATTTGAAATTTCAATCAATGAAATTGATTCAACTCGATTCCAGACTTGAACTCATTATTTTTTCAAATTTCACCGTCCATTCCATTTCAATAAACTGAAACTGAAATATCATTTCCATTTGTAAAGCTACTGTAATAATAATTGTCCAAATGTTCATTAGAATGAAAAATATATTTTCCTCCTGAAGGATTGGCAAAAGTAAGAAAAGAAAAAGTAAAAACTGTTCTAACATGAAATGAAATTTGAGTTTCTTGAACAGTTTCCAATTTAGATGTTGACTAATCAAATTTATATTTAAACTCATTTTCCCAAATGAGTTTTGTTTGGACACGACAGCAAACGACAACAAACAAGAAGTGATGAAAAAAGTTTAAATTCAACCCAAAAAGTGAACATTTGCTTGGAAATTGTTTTGCGTTTTGAAACTTGAAACTCAATCAAAAAGTTATCAAAATTCAATCATTTGATATTAATTATGTTTTGTAATTATTCTGTAAAGGTTAGTAGAGATTAAACTGGCCAACGTAATTAGAATGAAATTTTGTCGAAACTTTTGTCTTTCAAATGGTTCTTTAATCATTGAATCATTTCAAATGATTCCTTCATCAAAGCATTTGTCAATGAGTTCTGATGCAATTCTGGTTCAATTGTCTGGTTTCTTCCCATTGATAACTTGTAAATTGAGCAACATTTCAATTCATAATTCTAATGGAAAAATGATTAATGTTCATTTTGCTAATTGGAATTGAAGTTAATTTGAGCGTCTTTTCTTTCATTTACAGATGGTGCTATTCAATGTACAAGCTCACCCTGAACTGAACAATTATTATCAGTGCGTTGATTTTCATTCTTTCGGTGAGGAATGGCATCGAAAGTTGTACAACATTTTTAGCCTTTGCGTCGTCTACGTTATCCCGTTGCTCATAATAATCATTTGTTACACTGGAATCTGCATTAAACTATTTGCCAACTCAAGATGCCTTGGTAATGTTAAAGGTAAGAATTTGTTCATTTCATTCAATCATTTTGCTTTTTCTTCCTTTCACAATTCCATTCATTGAAGGTTAACTTTGATCTTCATTAAGCTGAAAATGAATTTCAATGACGAAAAAGAAACTCGTCAATTGCAATTCATTAGAGATTCATAGTGAATCAACGTAAACAATGGAGTTCAATCAGTGTGAATCATGGAACACTATTCTATGTAATTTTATCTGAAATCAGAATGCATCAAGTTCGAATGTCGTTTAAGAAGAACAAGTTTCGGTTCGATTTATCAAAGCGTATTTCATGCAATTCTCATTTCCGTTGAATCGATTTTCAAAACTATCATTTGTAAATCGAAAAGTTGATCGCATCTCGAAATTTTTCGGAAAAAAAAACTCAGTCTCCAGAAAAATTTAGTCGAAAATTCTGTGTTTAGGAACGATAGAAATTCGCCCCTGAAATTCGTGTTTGATCTTGATTTTCCATTCAGTCAATTAGATTGTTCCATTTGAAACATTTTTTCATATTTTCTTTTCTTTTTATTAGCATGATGAGTAAAGTCGATACAGTTTCAAAGTCAACATGTAAAAGCTAAACATGACTTGGGAATTGTGAGGAAAAAAAAGTTTACTCCAAGTAATGCTAGCAGTTGAACAGAGTAAAATGTCTTTACTTCTTTTTGTTGGTTAACAATGAACAATAAAGAAAGCTCAATAATGGGATGAAAGTTTTGTTTTGTTGCCATTCAGATAAATTTAACCCTTTTGTTCAGGTGTCTATTGTACCTTTTCATTGAGCACGAATTAAAGTATGATACATTTACTTGCATTATGTCAACTTGGACAACAAATGAACAAAAATGATGTTAATATGGTGAAATGGTAAAAATGATGAGCAGAAAACGAAAAAGAAGAAAAAAAATAAACTTTTCCTTCTCTCAACACAATCGAAACTTTCAATTGGTCTTTCTCATGGATTTACATTATTCTCACCTCAATTCATTTAATTAACACCAGGATAAACTTGCAATGAGAGTAATTAGTTTTCGATTAATGAATGCATCACAGGAAGAAACAATTATTTTTATTGAATTTTCATTTCAACACAAATGTAGATGAAAATAATGGCAACAATGAATTCAAAATTTCGATACTTTATTCAAAATTGAGTTTTCGTGTTTTCCTTTTTTTTCAACATTTTCATAGTAAATAAATAAGTTTATTGATTAGTGTTGAGCAAGACTCGAGTCTATCCACCAAATTTCAACATGAGAGATAACCATGAAGTGTCATGAATCAATGAAAGATGAGCTTTTTCAAGTTGACTTGACGGGTCAAGCTGCACTCATTTTTATTTACTCATCTGACAGTTAACTAATCATGTTCAATTTTCGTGTTATTTTTATCCGACTTTTTCTTGTTTCTTTTTTTCCCCCTCTCTTAGCTGCTCTCGATGATTGTTGGAACAACTTGTCTTCCATTGAGCCAGCCTCATCTTCATCTTCATCTTCTTTAAACCATAATCATGTTACTCAGTCACACCATCATTACCAGCAACCTCATCGATCCACTGCAAGTTACACTCGGGAAACTGAATCTCTCGAGATTTTACCTGCTCCTGAATCAAGTTTAACAGCGAAACGTCAAAAAATTCAATCTCGAGTTCTTAAAGAAGCTTTCATAATTATATTAGCCTTCATCATTTGCTGGTCTCCCTACGTAATTGCCGTAATCTGGTATCAAATTGATCCCAAATCAGCTCGTCAAATCAACGAGAACCTTCAGGCGATCCTCTTCATGTTTGCCGTTTCCAATTCATGTGTAAATCCCTACATTTATGGTAAAAGTTTTGTTTTCCGAAACTTTTAGTTCCAGTGCACAGAGTCGCACTCGGAAGCAGCAAACCAGTTCAAAAAAGATTATTGCAAAATCTCTTGAAAATCTTCGAAAAATCACCAACAAGCGAACCTTCAGAGTCACCGAAAAACTCCAAAACTCACCATAAAATGTTTCAAAAACTCGACATTTATCCTCACCTTAAAAGACATCATGACTCAGTTTATAATTAAAACATCTTAAACTATTTTCACTTTGTCACTTGCTTGGAAAAGCCTTGTTCATATTGCTCTTGGGTCAACATTTCAAAAATAAAATCCAACTTGAAGTGTTTTTCCTTTTTCTGAACATTCTCTCCAAATTATGGTCAAAGAATCTGATAATTTTGTCATCATTATTTTACTCCAAATACAAAGACTATAAATCACCCAGAGTGCCCAACAACTGGGAGTGAAAAATTTGATAAAACTTGTTGTGTAAAGGAAACTGAAAGAAAAGCATTTGTATAAAATTTAAATTATAAACAAAAAAGCAAAACAAAATAAATTCATCATTTACCGATAAATCAATTGTACAAAATTGTATTTGGCGAGAAAAAAAAGAGTGAAGAAATGAAATCAAAAATAAAGTGACATCAACGTCAACTTATTGATATCATTATCAAGAAAAGAATGAGAAACGGAAAATGCAATAAAATAATCAGATTATGAGTCTTGAATTTCAATCGACTCTGAATTGGGAAACATGCGATTATGAGATAACATTTAATTAACATTTTTTGTCGATTCAATTTTGATTCAAGATAAATGATACCTTTCAAAGAATCATCATGAAAGGATGAAGAGGAGCAAAATTTTGGACGAAAAAAAGAAAGAAAATTTCATTATTCGAACTAAACTGGCAACTGATTAAATATCATCACAGTTGATCATTTCATTAAAGTAGAAAATGAAAGTTGCTCAGTTGATTGAATGATAATTTGTTGAATAAATTTGACTCGATGACAAACTAACTCAAGTGGTTATCGATCATAACTGTTATTGCCTTCAATGGTTTCCCAAACTGTCAAAAATGGATAATTTTAATTCCATTCACTTTTGGCGTAAATTGTTCATTTTTTTTCTGCTTCCAACTGATCAATTCCCTTGAGTTACATTAATTTTTATTCAATATTGTTGAGTGGTTCAGTGACTAGTCAATGACAGCTTCCAATCTTTATTCAGTTAACATGAATAATTCAATCAACTAAAACGATTGCAACAATTAAATCTAATTGGTGAATCGATTCTGTGGTTTATTCTGTTGATTCATTTGTCGCTTCATTATGTTAACAAGTGTAATAAATATTGTTGATGGCGAACAAATTTTAACCCTTTAATAACCAAAAATGAAAGATTTAATGAATTGTACAGGAAAAAGAGGAAAAGAAGAAACAAAAGAGAGAAAAGAAAAAAAAATCCAATCGAAAGTCGTTAACCAGGTGATCAACATTTACTGTTCAAATGTTTAATGCAATTCCACTATCATCATTGGCTAACATTGGTAGGTAAACATGGAATGATTACAATGATGATGAAGGATAATCGTTTAGATATAAATGATTCATGAGACTAAAGGAACAACTTGGAAACGATAATAATCTGAATATGAGAAGGAGAAGCTCTTTTTACCGCAAAATTTTCTCATTTTCTCCGAGTTCCATCATGTCCAAGATTATGGTGAAGAGAAGAAAATTGGAAAAGAATTGGTTATTTGGTTTGATTTTCCCGTGTCCTTACTCTTCTAGTTTCATTCTTATCTGGTTTCATCTTTTTTTCTCTCTCTCTCCTCTGAATAAACATATTCATGGTTAAGTATGATCATCTAAATATTTCTATATGAAGAAAGCAAAGGCTTTGAGTTAACTCTCAGTAACATTGAACTTATCCTCAACATTTAAATCTACATACAAATGGATATTATCATTAAGGGTTACTTGATACGAAATGATCAACATGAAACATTGAGGTAAATTTTCGTAGCTTAGGAATGCGAAAAGCAATTAGATGGTCTCGAGTTCATTTCATTTCTTATTGTTCTTTTCTGCCAAACTTGTGTCTATCATGTTATCATGAAACATTCTTGGTGTGTACTCAGGTTTACCTAGAATACATTTGTTTCGATGATTAATGTTGTTTACAGGTGTTCATTAACATGGAATCGATGTTGGACAATTCGGACAATAATGACTTTTCATTTTCTGTATTACATTTGATATTATTTTCTAATAAACTTGCATTTTGGCTTCATTCAAATTAGATTAAATTGTAAGGTCCAAGGTAATGGTACAGCTTACAGCTTTTAATGTTATTCAAATAAGAAAAGGCAATCTTTTTATTTACATAAAGTTAGACTTGTGTTCACTAAACAATGTAAGTCGATCAGTTTCTTTGCGCAAATAGAAATGAAACTTTTATCAGAATCAAATCAAGTTTACTCATCAAGGTTATCACCATGTTGATCATAATGTTTAGATTTAATGTAATCAATTTTTTTTCCACCAAAAATATTATTCGATAATGTACTTTACTTTGCTGGTAAAGCTTTACTGGGAATGAAAGAGATCAGTGAAACATTAGACAAAATTTGTATTCTGTTTCTCAGTAAATACGGTAAATAGTAGAGTAAACGGAATGAGCAGATTAGGGAAACAGGTATTTTGATGATAAGATTATCCAGTAATTTCGACTGAACATTAGTTTATTTTTTAAAAAATAAATTCTCTAATCAATAGAAAAAATGGAAAGAAAAGAAAATTGAAGTTGATTGAAAATATTGAACAACATTTTTAGCTTTCAACTTTTGTCTTTATTTGAGTGAAAAGAGGAAGAGGAAATGTGCATGTCAAGCATTAACTGGGAGTTATTTAAATGAACCAAATGATTATAATTGACTGTTGGAGTTGCCTTTCCTTTAAACGTCAGGAAATTGAGTAAACTTTAAGTCAACATCTTGAAACCTTCAAAAATGCCATTTCCTTAGACTGTATTATTCATCAACTGTTGAGATTCATACATGTATTTTTTTCTTCCCTGCACTTTTATCCATTGTTGGTTGATATTTGGTATTCATGTTTAGTTTTACTTTAGTTTAGTCTATTGTTTAGACTCTGGAAATGTTAATTACTTAACCCTTGAGTTGTCATGACAAGATTAGCAGGAATTTTGATAGCAAAATTTGTCACAAAGGAAAGTGGAAAAATTATTGTCTACAGATTATTCGGACACTATAGAGTTTCTTGAAGGCAAGAATCCTGGATGCCAATGCAGACAAGATTGATAATTGATGGTTCATAACAAATCACTTAACTCGAGTTAAGCCATTCATTTTCATTCATTGTCATCTCATTAGTTTATCAGACTTCAATAACAAAACCAAACCCTTTCAATTATCTGCAAGTTTATCGTACATGAAAGATACAATAATGTAATAGCCGACAAAGTCCGAGACAATTTATACATTTATCTTGATTTATTCAACAGATTTGACAAATTAAACTAAACTTTTACCAGTTGAGTGCAATGAACTAACAACTTAATGTTTTTAATGTTTCTGTACTCTGGCAGACTTCGTTAGCCAAGTTTGATTCGTTATCAATCGAACTATCAAATGGCTAAATAGTTCTGCCGGAATAAGTTCTAGTAGAAATGTCCTAGAATATTTTGCACATTCTTTCGATTTCTTTTATTTTATTCTCATCTAAATTCAATAAATCTTGATTGCACCAAACGATTGCAACTTGACAAGGTGGTTGTGCAGGACACCACAATAAGCGAGTTGAAGAAAACTTTTAACGTTGGAAATTTTTGTGACCCAATTCGAACCAATATCTAATAGTTCGAGGCAAGAATTTTAAGTTTTTTTCCAATAAAACAAGCGAAATGGTTGTTTGCTTCTTCTCCATTGCTTCAGGATTGTTAAAGATGAAAGAATTGCAGATTTTCCGAATTTGTCTGGAATCGAATGAAATTTTTCAATAAATTATTTGTGCTAATCAACAAGTTAAGTCTTTAATCCCGGAAGATTGTTGATCCTTTTGCATGGAGAAGGCTGCAAGAAATAAGAAGGGCAAGGAAAAAGTTGCATCAATCTGAACGAATTGCACAACTAATCCGATTCTTATTCTGAAAACATGTCTGGTCTGAATATTTAATCTGAAACACTTTTCAATTTTTCGGAACAAAATTTTCATCCAACAACAATCAACCAATACATTTACCCATTAACAGATGCAATTCACATTTAATCTTGAACAGTTCATTATGAAAGTTTAAGAAAACGTTCAAGATGAATTCACCATTCATCATAATTATCTCTTAAAATGCTTCCTTTTTAGTTGTTTTTCCTGAAAATTTCCTAATCTATTAAAGACAAAAACAAAAAACAACTTTAACTTGTCATTTAGTCGAAAAAAAAGAGCAACAAAACTTTACTTTCCAATCTTGGGCTTTTACTCCCAACCTTTATTTACTGAACGGAAATTTCAAGATTATCAACGAAAAAAGAGTTTCATCATTTTGCATGATAAATAATTTTGTGGTTCATTAAAATAGATTAGCTAAATAATAAAACGAAAATGATATGAAAAAAAGTCACTTCACATTTTGCCTTCGAAGATAATTTAATAAATATGAAAATAGTTGAAAGGATAAAATAACTATAAACTCATCGCAATTTAAATTAGATTTAAATTTATCGACCAGAAAAGTTATCAAAGGGAATGATTAGAGTTTGGCGAAAAGAAATGCTAAAGATTTGCTGACAAATGAACAATAATTTTGTCGACTTGAAAATTGTTATTCATTAGCAGAAACGTGAAGGGAAGAACATCTTTTATTAGATTTTCAATTTTCATGGTCCAATATTAATATGCTCATAATTCATTAGTTGCCTGTTTTTGTTTACGTCAATTCTGGTTTCCCTAACAATCAACGAGTCGTAATTAGTTTCATGTCAAATTCAGTTGATGTTAATTGGCATTGATTAGTCAGATGAAATGGCTTTCAAGTAAACATTAGCGTCCATCTTATTCAATCAGTCTGAAGTTTACTGCTAGAAAAAAATATTCTTTATCAATAAAAATGTTATTCCTTCATGTTTCATTATCGTTTGTTGGTAACGCCTCATCATTATCATGAAACGGTCCATTTAAAAGTGAAAATTTTCTCTTGCTGCTGCATTCCTCGTCTCAGTTTTGCTCACTTGCAACCTTTTCTTTTCCTTTCACTCCCTCTTATTCACTCCCAGCTGACCTGATCATGGAGTTGACGTTATCGTTTCAACTCATCTACATGATTCATTGTGAACTATTCAAACTAATTAACTGTATAACTTGGTTAATATCAGGCAAAAGAAAGCAAAGGTGAATAGAAGAAAAAGTTCAACTTTTTTTCGCTCAACTTTTTATTTCCTCTTAATTTCCTGTTTTTGTTGTTTTATGCTAATTTACTCATTTTATTTATGTTTTTGTTTCTTTTTTTGATTCAAACTTGCATGAGGTTAAACTTATATTTTGACCTTTCATTTCATCTCCCGTTTCATCTCTTCTTTTAACAGCAACATTTTTGTTTTACCATCTTAGTTTCATCAATAGTTAATGTTAATCTTTGCACGCATTTATTTGATCTCATTTCATGATCAGGGAATTTCATTTTTGATAGAAAATGATGAATAAACAATAACGAAATTTTGTGGATTCAATTTTTTGCGTTCGTTGCTATTTCAAACGTTTGGAATTTCTTGGCCAAACAGAAGAAACGTGTTTACCTCATTTTCTGATGAACCATTATTATTGAACAAATATTGAAAATTGTAACTGAATACTGAGAGAAGCAAATATTTATGTGAATGGATTGGTAGTATCTGTGCGTTCTTGAGTTCAAGTTTCATTTTATCGTGGAATTATTTATTTAAAGTCCAAGGACATAATTATGTATCCTATTTTGGAACTTGATTTGAAGGGTTGGCCGTTTTGCTAGCAGTGTTTTCAAGCCAAGGCATTGGGGCAAGCTTCTGGTATCTGTTCTTTATATTCGGTGGTTGCCTGGGTTTGGGCCTTAATTAATCAGATTAAACACCAATAAAAAAATGGAGTCAATTTTGAAAAATGCTCTAGCGTCCCCTCAGTGACTGATTTCCTTACAGTCAGCGACCAATACCATCTTTTACCCCTGAGACACATCCGACTAAAGACCGTCTTTCAACGACTATTTTATTTCTTGAGGTTGGATTCCATCAACGGCTATTTGAAGGTCAACTAGGTTCACTGCCTTTCAATGTCTGTTTCACTCTAGTAGTAGGGAAATGTGAGTTCTGAGACATACGTGATTTCTGGTAGTATTAAAGTAAAAGTTAAGAAAGAACTACACGAAAGGTACAGAACCCGAAAGAATCAGATAACTGTGATTTGTCTAGTTGTCTTCGATCACATCATGAGATTTATTCACTTGAGTGCTAGATGGCCTGGTAGTACTCACGACAGCCGGATATTCAAAAACAGTGAACCTTTTTATTTACTAGAATCAGATAATTACTAAGGATCTTTGTTAGCTGATTCAGCATATCCTTGTAAAACATGTCTTATGACAACATTGAGTATGCCTGTTTCGCTAGCGGAAATGATCTATCAAAAGAAACATATCAAAACACTTTATTTGGTTGTTTGTGTGCATTTCTATTACTACTGATTTAAAAAATTTTGGCTTACAGAAAATGTCCTTCAAATGTCGATCTGAGGTCAAATAACTAAATGATCTTGAGCGCTTGAACTTATGGCTTTTCGATTTTATCATTTCATCGAGTGATTAACAGTTTAAAAATTTGTTAGCTAATTTAACTATTCAGTATCTAATCAGATTGAGGTTCTGAAGTTGATGCACAGGCTTTGAGATACTATTTGGAGATTCCATAAGATGGTTGTTAGATTAGGTAAAACACATTAGGTTCCAATGTATAATTAGCCTTAGTTGACTTTCCTCAAAAGGACTAGTCAAAAGGACTCCATTTGATGCAAAACTATCATGAATGCCCCGTACGGTCTTGTACCGCGGGAAAATACCATGCCTCACCTTTACTTGATTTTCAAATTCAGCAGGGTTGTTTTAGGAGCAAACTGATTCCAACCTAACTCGATGCACACTTTGAACTGTTGGCGAACCATTCACATGATGCTAGAGGATTCTTCAAGGATGATTTCCTTATCAGAAAGATCTTTTCCTGAACCCATTACGTAAATGCAATCAAACAAGATAGACTAATAAATCGACTTGTAAATTCACTGAAAACAATATTCTGAACTGTACTGGTGAAAAAACGGTGAAAGGTTGACCTTAACTTGAATTTTACACACTTATCACCCCTGATTGTCATGTGGCCACAATACTTTGCAACAAGAGAGCGAAACAAAATTAAAGTTCATTAGATTAACATTAATCAAAGCATTTCGACCGAAGTTTTGTTGCTAAAATCTATCTACTCAAGCACCTGTACTGGATTACTGCGGCATCAGTGCTTTTTATTTAATCCAATTGCTGAATTTTCCATGAGAAACATCTGGCCACAATGCTACACACTTTAGCTGCGCATTTTTTGCAGGGATTTGAAAACTCAAACTTTAAAAGTTAATGCAAACAATCAGTCCACGTAAGGCAAAAATCTGATTTCGTTAAAAGCATCTGAATGAACTTAGTAAAAATAAAAAATAATTTAACTCTGCAATTGAATTAACCTGTTCATGTCAGAGTAAGCATTTCAGATTAGTCAATGCTCACCTACACAATAGCAGTAGGCAATGAATATTTTAGAATGAGAGAAAAAAGCGAGTTTAAATTGCAAAGAAAGTGCGAAAAACATGATTTGTTCATGATTGTTCATTTAGAAACAGAATATTATATAACTTGAAAAAATAATGCAGAATTGTGTTAAACTATTGTATTCACGTTACCTTTAATCTGATTTGAGTTCTCACCTGGTTTATTACCTCTTTTCACACCTCAAAACTCAATTTATTCGTGAAGTTAGTTGAGTTAAACCAAATAGCGTACAAAAATAACTGTAAAATTGGTGAACCATTTTTACCAATTATGAACTAACATTCAACTTTCAAAACTTGAGTTTGGTTTAATTTGTTTAACCAACAATTTTGACGCAATTCAAATGACAAATAGGAAGGAAAAGAAATTAATTTGTAATTTAAACTTTTTCATTTCTCAAAATTCATCATTTCACAGAAATATTGAAACTTCTGCTCAACCTTATTCATCAAGCAGCCTAAAAATTTCCTGAACCTAGATCACTTTTTACATTCAAAGCGTTTAATGTTTATTCTTGTCAACAGTTAATTGTTTACTTCAATCAAATTGTTGCAAGGAAAAAAATTGTTCATTTGAATAGAAAATGAAATGGTGAAAAAAAAAGTTTTTTCATTTTCTTCTGACAGTTTTATTCGTTTCAACTTTAATTTCCAACTTGAAATTGAATTCAATTGAATGTAAACATGTAACGAAACACCTCTGCTTAATCATTCAATTTACTCAGATTATTGAATTAAACATTACGATTGGTGAAAAATGTTCATTCAAACATATTTCGCTTTTCAATCAGAACTTTTTTCCCAGTTTTTCTTTACTCAACTCTTTATGGTCACTGATTTGAAATTTTAAAAGACTCATTCATTGATGCTTATACATCAAACTGTAATTACCAAGACAGAATAAGGAATTACTGAGATTATTCAATTGAGTCTATTTTCAGTTGATCATGATATTTGTTGAGATATTTAAACATTTGTCCAATTTTATTGTAAACAAATTGAGTCCAAAAGTAACCGATATTGGCCAACATTTTGAATCAATAAAAGACTTTGACAGAAACTGTAAAAAACAAACAAAATCCTTCAATGGACTTGTTATTCAATCTTCAGTTCAATTTGAATGGAAATTTATTCAGGTTCGTTCAGAAATGTGATTATTTTTGTTCAACTGCCTGTGATTGTCGAAACTTCGAAATTCGAAATTTTTCCTCTTCGCATATCAAAACAAGAATCAATTTGTTGTCTGGTACAAATTAACTTCTTAATGTTGAGCTGATCAACAATTTGATTGAACTTTAATTAAATTGATGTTTCAACTGATGATGAGCTTGTCAACGAAGGCACAGAAAAAAAAACTCTGATGAAGAAAAAAGATTGAGAAAAGTTTTAAAGGCGAAAAAGTTTTAATGATGAAAACGTAAGTTGATAAAGTTTGGGTTAAAAGCAAATTCAGATGAAACTCAGTGTTGAAAGGTTTAGGTGATGAAAGGAAGAGATAGAAGATTGAAAGGTAAGCGACATAAAATGATGTTACTTTTAAATCTAATTTCATGAGCAACATGAGATGATCATGATTGAATAGTGATATTGCGAGGAATCAATAAATAAGCAAGTTTTTTATCAATGAAAAGGCAAACAAGAAAAAAGGTTCAACATGTAATTAGATGGAAATTAATCAATGGAAAAATGAAATGGAAAAGAGGAAAAAGTTAATAACTTTGACTGTTAATGAGTGGAAAGCAAGACTTGAAACTTGCTAATTAAAGTGAATCCCGATTGTTGTAATTGAATTATCAGTTGATGATTCGTGTTTTCCATGAAAAATGTAAACAGGCAGAGAGAAGGGAAGAAAACTGATAATCTTGATTGTACAAAAGAAACTGTTTTTGCATTATTTTTCAAGTTAATCAATAAGAGGATAAACAAGAGAAATGGTGTTTGCAATTGCAATTGTAACGATTTGTACAGTTTTAAAGTTAATTAACATGCAGAGTTAATTAGATTATCCTGTTTCTGTTGCCACTTTTTTTTCTCTTCAATTGAAATATTCATTACTTACCATCATGATCATCATGGGAGTTTAACTTTCAAATTGTTTTCCAACCAAAAATTGTTATTAACAATTTTTCTTCTTCTGTTTAAAGTTGGTTAGTTTTGCAGTTTACGATTTTTGTGGTGGTTTGCAAAGTCATTAGTTTTGAGGTTTTATCGCTTTAATTCTGATAATGTTTCGGAATGAATTTTTTATCAGTTAATGTCCCATTGAGGATAAACATGAGATGGCAAGCGCGAAGGCTAAAAAAACAATAATATTGGTTGAAATGGTTTTCTTGTACTCCAAGTAATAATTCAATTATACAGATCAAAGTCCACTTTGTTAAACACAACTTACTGTATCTAAGTGTGTTTATGTGTATCAAATTGATTCAATGTGTTATTTTATTCAATCATCTTCATCATTTTATTTTAGCTTTCTGTTCATTGAATCAGTAGACAAAATGGTTGGCTATTCAATTCTTCGTTATTGAACTTGAGTGTGACTAGTGGTGAAAAGGCTTTTTGCTTCCCTTCAATAAATTGATCATCATTTTTCTCATCATCCTTCTCGTCATCATTTTGCTTTTTACTTGTTCCATGCTAGCAGGCAATAATAGGAAATGTTTTTGTAACTTGCCAAGAATTTATTTCTGTACTTCATAAGAAATATATAAATTTTCATTTGTAAATATTAGCTTTTGCTGCCAATCTTTTGATTAACCTTTTAATCGGGACAGATCGGAAAATATTATTTAATCAGTGCGGAGCGCTACTTACTTCTACAAGGTGTATCAGTCAATAGTTCGGACTTTTAAACGCTCAGAGGATTTACATCCTTTTCATCATGACCGATAGAAAAAAATGAAACAAGCAAATCAGCATTGTTGCAGTCCAGGATAATTTTTAGCTATGACGTTGAATGACCTTCATATAATCAAACGAAGTTCTGGCAATGACGTTGAAATTAGGTAAAAAGTGGTTGAAAATAACACAAAATCGTGATTTCCAATGTATATTGACATTCCGCGTTAATTCAGGAAAATGACCTTGAACGACCTTGCAAAGTTATTTTTAGACACTCGGTACTCTTTTGGACTTTGTTTTATGTTAGAAAGAAAACAAAAGCTGCAATTTGATTTTTGCCATAGCAAAAGCATGGGTAATATCCGAACTTTGACTGAAGATAACTTTTAACGGTAAATTCGATTTCGATGCACTGCATTCGATACAAAAAATCTGTTTGTTTGGATTGGCGAGGTTTCAAACATTGAGCTTTATACCAACACTAAAATTTGCCACTTTTGCGATTTTGACGGTTTACCTAGCAGCAAACCTTACATTTGAGGGGTACAAAAAGTAGCCCAAACGAAATTTCGACTTTTTTTCTATCGATCATGATGAAAAAGTTGAAAATCCGTTGATTGGTTGCTGAACTGTAAGCGTTTAAAAGTCCGACCTACTGATTGATACACCTTGTATTGCGTTTCTTGCATTTCTGCGTTCTTTTTACTCAGCTATTGATATAACACTGATTATTTGGATGTCGTGATGAATTAAATTTACCCTGATTATTCATTATGGATATCAAATTTCATCTTTCCAAGTGATGTATATTATATTGATATTAGTCACAGCTATATGGTTAAGTGTACCATTCGTGTTTGTTTCAATAACGTAACTTTAGTTGTTTCGATTGGTATTGTTGAAACTAATCCATGCATAGATACTAATAAGAAGATAGAATGTAAGATCTCATTTTGTGATCTTGTGCATTCTTATTGAGACTAACCATAATGATTGATAGTAGTTCAATGCCTTATTTTAACAAAAAATTCTGCGCATTGTGCGTCAGTGTTTTTAAATTGTGCGAAAGTTTGCTTATGAATGTTTTTATTGACATTTAGTGACCTTCAAATACCAGGACACACAGAGAAAAACTGCGTTTGATCGTACGATTCTCATCTTCCGGGAAAGGTGTACATTAATCTTTGGTTTTGTGTTAGTTCACCATTGTTACAATTTGTCATCAAAGTAAATACATCGGATGGTTACGTGTATAACTATCCCAAGAATACGCAAATTAGCATGATTAAACATATGGCTAAGCCAATATGACTAAATGATTATTTAGCTTTAACTCCGAAACAAGGTGAGCCACGGCACTCATGAGAGTATATATAAAAAATTATCCAATGCAAAGTATTATTAACAAAATTGTTTTCATCGAGGTTACATTTTGAGTAATCATTTTACTGATAAAGATTTACAGTGTCCTTATAGAGAAGAAATGCAACTTATCACTGATAAATTTCCATTTTACTGCATGTTCATATTCGCTTTTCTCAATGTTACGTCAATACAGCATGTCAGTGCGGTGAATGTTGGACGCAGATCAAATGATTCATGTAGATCATTTTCCATAACTGATCCAACCGACATATCCAATATAAAAATAGGTATTGCCGTAGCTCGCTTCGCCGCAAGATGTCCACAAGCGACTAATGCAACCCTCCGCGCATTTCGCAAAGGTATACTGGAACTTTCTAATGATCGAAAAATGTAAATATGTATTCAATAAATGTATTTTCATGTTATGGAATTGAAAATTCTACCTTTTGAAGCTTATTTTTCGATTTCAAGTGTTCGAAAAACGCTCGTCTATGTTCCGCTGAAGATTTTTGATCATATCATTATCCTTATCCTTAGGGTATAAGATTAGTAAAATAAAGTAAAGTATTAGTACACAAAGAAAGGGCTAAACATGGTTGATTTTATTTTCCCATTTCAAAATTTGATTCTAATTATCACACCAGGCCTCAAACAAAAGCAATATATTCAGAAAAATTAAGTCAACCATAGATATGAGCTTGATGGTTAAGCCCGTAACATTCATTGATATTTTTTGTATTTTTTTACATTTTCATGGATTTTTTATCATTCAAATCATGATGAAGATCAATTCTAATTATAAATTCCTATTTTTCAGTTTAAAAATTGTAACAAAAATGTAGGTTAAGGAGAATCAAAAAAATCATTCAATTTTTCATGAAAACCTAAAAGGTTATTAGTAGTCCTGGTTCCAAAGTTACCGAATGATTCATATGATTCGTTGAAATATGACGAGGAAACACCGGATTATCTACCCAATTTATCTGAAAGTTATCAAAAAAATCATTCGTTTCATCAGAATTATTGCGCTCACAAACCGAAAACCAAGCAGCATCTATATCGTTCAAATCAAAAAGCGCTCAAAAATACAAATTTTGAAAAAAACTTTAAATAATTTTAGTTTTCATATCTTGTGCTCAATCCTAGAAAATTGATTAGCACAATAGATACTGAAAAAAAATGAAAGTAACAGTCATGGTTTTTTATGCAAGGAAAAACAACACGAAAAGTCTCAATGATTCCTAGTTGAAAATAACAAAACAAAAATAACAGTAATTGCAATCCCTTATTTTAACAAAAAATTCTGCGCATTGTGCGTCAGTGTTTTTAAATTGTGCGAAAGTTTGCTTATGAATGTTTTTATTGACATTTAGTGACCTTCAAATACCAGGACACACAGAGAAAAACTGCGTTTGATCGTACGATTCTCATCTTCCGGGAAAGGTGTACATTAATCTTTGGTTTTGTGTTAGTTCACCATTGTTACAATTTGTCATCAAAGTAAATACATCGGATGGTTACGTGTATAACTATCCCAAGAATACGCAAATTAGCATGATTAAACATATGGCTAAGCAAATATGACTAAATTTAAATGACTAGATTTAACTCGGAAACAATGTAGAATTTCTAACCACTGTCTTCTACTCAGAAAATTGGTAGAATCTCTGTGTATATGCAATATATTGTGTCTCTGTAATTATATATCATAGCTTAGTCCTTCATCTTACTCCTACTCATCCAAAGGTGAAATGTTGCTCCATTTAGATACATTTTTGGTGAAATGAAGAAAAAAGTTCACACCAGAGGTTGAAGCATTGCAAGCTTTTCCCTTTTACGTTTACATTTTATATCATTCATGAACAATTACCTGATGCTGTTCAGATTTATTATATAAACTAATGGTCATAAACATGAAATGATGAAAAGGCTGATTTTATTAATAAATAGTCTAATGAACAATTAATCATTTCAAATGGAATCGCCGAAAATTAGTTTTTTTTCATTGAAACACATCTGCTCTTCCTTTATCAATACAATTCAGAGTGAAACTTTGCAGCTAAAAATATTAATTTATTTGTTTATTGCTCAGTAAATAGCCTGTTATAGTATATTGCTGTTAATTTGCTAATAAATTGTAAGCTTTTGATTGATGAACCTAAACTTGGATGAATAATAAAAATAGACAAAAAAAGCGGAAAGAATAAGATAAACAGTGAAACTCGGTTAAACCATTTTCGATGCTCTGTAAACACTCATTATTCTGGTTAATTTAAAGGTTAATTTGGTCCAAACCATTTGAACGTAAACACAAAGTCAAGGTGAAACAAATCTCAACTAGAAAACGAAATGTTTAAGTTGACCACTTATAGCAATTAAAAGTTGATCGACAAGATCATTGGTATCAACCATTACCTGACCTGAATGGTCAATAGTAACTCTGTTGAATATGACCATTAATTGAATCAAACGGAGATAATGTCCATTATTGCTGTGATTGTTGAGAAACAAAAAAGAAACGATAAAAAATGGGTGAAAACAAAACTGGTCAATTGTTACTGTCTATCAACAAAGTGACTTGAATGATAAATGGTGAGATCATGAAAATGATCGATAAACAATTGAAAATGATTCTGGTTTCTTCTTCTTCTCCTTTCAGTCATTGAACAGTTCATTACTGCACTTTACTACAGTAAAGAGTCGAAACGTTGACAGTGTCAGGAAGCGGAAATGATTGACTGTTTCAATGTACTTGATCATGATGAGAATGTCCAAGATAAATAGATATTCTGTATTGATATTCCCTGAAGGGAAAGAAAGGCCGCAATTTAACAATTGTTTACTGTTCGACTATGATAACATGTTTTCCTTTCTCATTCTTCTTCCCTTTACTCGGGTTTCATTCTTGTTGACAACCTTTTCCTCCTTCTCATCACCATCATCATTATCATTATAATTATCATGTTTAACTTGATCATCATCATCAGCTTGATCCATCAGTTAAATTATTTATGAGATGATCAAGAAAGAAACAAGTTTAACCCATTGAGATTTGATGCGCAAGTAAAGTGTACAAAAGTGTAGGCGATTACAATAACATCAACTAAGACAAACATTGAACAATTTGATCAACTTTTAACCTCATCCAATGAGTTTCAGCCATTCAATTTCCTTCCGTTTATTGATCGCTTATTAATTTGTCTGATTTCATAATTTTAACCCTCAAAACAAACATTGACTTGAGTTGATAACATGTGTGCTCAATGGTGCTTCAAGTTGCCTTTTTGTCAGGTTTACTTTATAATGGATGTAACCGTATAATACTTGCATGTAGACGAAGGTGAACAATATTGATTGAGGTTGGAAAATGTGGATGAAGCTATTCCATGAAGAGTTTTGAAAAGAGAATCAAAATTATTTCGAAAATGGATATTTCCAGACCACTTTGAAAATTACTTCTTCTAATATTGGTCCTGAAAAGTTTCATTGTTTCATTTGAATTTCCATTCATGAGTTATGTTTGACAAAAAATAGAAAGTTGATGAAATGGGCAACTTCTGAGGTTCTCCTTTGGTTGAGTTTTTTTAAAAGTAACTTTGGGTGTTGAGAAGGAAGGATTAACATGAAAACTTATCTGGTTTAGATTCAAGTTGAGTGTATGAATCAAATTTATGAATTAGAAATGGATGAAACCGAAATACGGAAACAATCCATGCTGTATCTTGAATCAAATATTGTAATGCCACTGATTAGATTTCATGATGAGTTTCCTTTAAAGCCGAGAATATAGATGTGTTAAAGATCGTTCAAATCACTTGAATTCATCCATTGAAAGAGCACTAAAAGATATCTGGATTGATGAAATATAGAGAAGTAAGTTCTCATCAAGTTTTAATCCAATAAATCAGAATAACAAATAAATAGATGAATAGAAACATTGAAACAATGGAAACGAACAATTATATTTTTTCAAATTTTCCGGTCAATAACATGGAACGAAAAGGTCAATCTTTATTAACCTTTTTCATTGCTTCAAAAATTAGCCAATTAGCTTATCCAATTGATAAGAAATTAAAGGCTCGATTCAAAGAAGACCATATATTATGACTTACTAGCCATAAAGCATATAATAATAAGATACTAATTTTGTAAAGAAAATCTAATTTCCAAAAAAAATCATCAATATATTGAAGCAAAAACATTCAATAGAAGCAAATTAGACTGGAAAAATCTTCAATTCTTGGAATTTCCTCATTTCTTCATGAGCTTCAAAGGACTATCAAAACAGTTTCTATCAAATTCAATTCAATACTTGTTTTGATTTGTCATTAACGATGGCTTTCTTGAAGTAAACTCAAAATTATTTTTTAGATTTTCTCATTAGTGAAAGGTTAACATTTACAAACGATATAAAAATACTTTACGCCAATGATTCAGGTGAATCTCATGTCTTACCAATTCAATTAGTTAAAGATGTAAAAGGATGGCAAATAGATTGGAGGCTGAAAAAAGAGGTGAATCAAGTTAAATTGAAATGTAGGTAAAATGGCGAGTCTGAAGTTTGAAGACAAACAAAAAATGTGTATATTTTAGGGCAACATTTTGATTGTCATCCAATTTCATCTGTTGACAGAACAAATCATGAAAATAACAATCGTATTGACACTTGAGCTTTCCCCTGATTACCAATCCAATGTCCTCTTTATCTCGTGTTCTCACATCAGTACAGCAATCATACCATTATATAGTGAACAATCAACTGTTTATATTATCCAGGGTCGACATTAAATAATGGCCACAGATGATCATGTTCATCGAAAAAGTTTCTCATTTAAACAGCAATTTGTTAACTCACTTTTGATTCACGTTTTTTCCCTTCCACTTCACTCTTGTACATTAAATTAAGTGTTGGCCTGAAAAATGTTAACTTTTTCTTAATGATTGTTCCATGTATAGATGAACAATTTTACTCCAGAGTCTACTTATCATAAGCAAGTTCAACTATTGAAATAACTATCATTAACAGAAGTAAATGTAAGATGGACTAGTTCTGGTTGTTCAAGCTTCTTCAACTGTTATTAATTATTCAAAGTGAACAATCGCACTGAACTTTTTTCACTTTGGCAAGTTTGTTCAATCAGCCTTAACAATAATAACAACTACTTTGGATACACTTTTAATTTCAATTTGAGTTGTTCAATGTTGTTTTTTTTGGTGAATGTATTTTTCAATTCAGATAACGCTGGTTGTATATTTTTGCTAATCTAACTTTTGAAGGTAACTCTTGAGATTAATCAATTAAACTCTTGTTGCTCACAAAATTTCAAGCCATCATCATAAATCATGGACAAAAAATTGAAATTTGCTTTTCAACTGTTCGCCAACACTATTATTATACTAATTTAAAGTTGACATTGTTAAGATTAAAAAGGAAACTTCATTTTTACAGAGTTAAGCCCTGGATTAATGAAATTATTTGGCTTGTAGATGTTAGATGAGCACAAAAATTCCTAATAACATCAAATGATGTTAACGGCAATTAACTCATTCTGTGAATGTTTCTTTCACTTTTATCCTTTTTACTATAAAATTTATTAAAAATGGATCATCAATTGTCTGTTTTGCTTCAAAGTGAATCCTTCAACTGACTTTGTTCATAACAAAAAAAGATGATTGTGAAAAAAAGATAAATCTGAGTCTTTTTTGCTCTCTTGGGCTCATCATGAAGGACAACAATAATGTTAAGAGAAACAAAATTTGACAAAACAAGACCAAGTTATCACTTTTTGCTTTGCCTTTCTTTTTTTTGCTTTTTCCTTGGTTGCTTCTTTCTTGTGAATCTATTGTCCGATGTAAAGATGCTGGTCATTTTCTGTGGACATTTACAGCTTATTATTATATTTTTGGTTTCAATCACATGAAAGATTTGCTTCTTTTCAGATTTCTTTCCATTCCATTAGATGAGGCCAAAAAATTTTGTCAGTTTCTTTTTGTTGCCCCTAAAAAAAACTGAGAAAATGGTGAAAATGAAAAAATAAATAATATCATGAAATAAACATGATTCAATGATGGTAAGTTGACAATCATAATCTCCAGCTTTTAAATCAATCACATTATCAGATATAATGGACGGTGGCAAGTTGAATTATGAGACAAACATAATGTCCAGCTATTAATAAAAATAACACTATTGATTATTTTCATACTAAAGTGAAACAGGTTCAAGAAAATGATCTCTTGTTGATGTATCAACAGTAAGCTAAATTAATCGTTAATAAACAGCGCTAAATTATGATTAATTTAAAAAGTATAGATTTGTAACTGTGTTTTAAGTTGCAACTTGGTTAATAAATAAAATGCAGGATCGATGAAGGTATTACTTCCTTCAACACTGCTTATTAAATTGATTTGCTTCTTTCATCCGATTGAATCCCTAATTACTTGTAATAGTTTTATGCCTTCAAACCCCATTTATAATTCAATTCTTTCCATATGTGGCAGCTGATGATTTTTCTTGATCTCAAATACAATTTCTCGAGTTTCTTGTTTTCAATTTTGGACAACTCTCTTTAATTGTTGGTTGTTTTGGTGAAAATTTGGAAATATGTTTTGGTCTAAAGAAAGAGAAACAAGAAGATTAGATGAGTAACGAGCTAGAAGTGAACATGATTTTAGGGAAACTACAAAATTCAAGGATTGAGTTTAATGATTTTTTTTTGTTCAACGCATTTATTAATAAATGTATGCTTATATGAATGTATGTATGTTATATGTATAATATGTTTTTTGTGAGTCTTCATGTGAAAATTTGTAAGCAATATTTCCATTTAGATGATAATGAAATTGCTCACTTTTTTGAGGCCATAAAGAATCAAGAGAAAGAGATGCAAGCATACAGTTCTTTATCTTAAGAAATAAAATAGTTGGTTTACTGGGTGAACGATAGAGACAGGAAGGAGTTAGGAAAGGATGTACACTATATTATCTACAGAGTTAACTTTCAATCTGCAATAGAAAGTTGAGCGAAACCGATGAGAAGCTTTTCATCAGGTACTTCTTTCTCATCTCCGTTATTATCATGGCTCTGGAATAGAGAGAAAAACAAGATTAGTAAAAAGCTGAGTAAAAAACATTATAATAGTTAATGGGAAGAAAGAGATGAAAGTAATTGATGGATTAAATAAAGTAATGGTAAACAAAAATTAAGATGAGAAGTAGCAATGAAACGCTTTTGTCAATTAGATTAAGAAACTTCGATTGATAAGAATAAACCATAAAACGAATTAATAATCGATTTAGTAGGTTTAATGTACGATACAAGAGATGGCTAGAGATTGATATGTTTTGACTAGATTTTGAGAGTTTAACAATGTTAGTCTGATATTAACTTTTATGCAAAATAAACTACATTAAGATTTGAGAGGTTTTTCCTTGTGATTGACCTATTTTTTGGAGATAATAGACAAAAGAAGATACAATGTGACTGACAGTTAACCAATAGATCAATACTAGACAGCGTTAAAAACATGATAAGACAAAATTATGAGTTGATATCTTTAAACTGAAAAATTGAATTCATCATTGTATACAGTGATAGAATGAGTTTTATATCAATTGTGCTTTTAACAATGAGCTACAAAAGGCATTGAAGACGTCAATTTTTCCACAGGTTACCTTTCATCAAAGTTTCCCTTTTAAATATTGATACATTTTCGTCCAATAACTCAGACAATTGATATTTAAAATGAAATAAAACTCATTCTCTATTATTGTAACATAAAAGCATCTTTTGAAACAAACGGTTTGTTAACAATATGACGCTAGTAATTTTTTGAAACTTGTTTTACAATAAGACTAATAATAATACTTGATTATTCCTTTTTTTGTTACTCTTATTCATTTTTTAAGTTGGCATGGTGGAGGAAGAAAGTAAAAAGAGAATGAGAGACTGAATGAATGACTAGAAGAGAGAGGGAGAGTGAATCAGACTGAGTGATGATCGTGAATTTTAAGAGTTGTCTGCGAAAAGAGAATTGACTTCCTCAACAATTACAGTGTTGTTGAAAATGCGTAGTTGTTGATTTTTTTTCTCGTGGCTATACATCTACGTACAAAATTCAATGGAATAGTTGAAGAATAGTCTTTTTGTTTGCTGACTTCAAAATTTTCAGATTAAAACACTCAAATAGTATCATGAAACATGTGGCCTTGAAACTTGAGTTTAAAACTCTCATAATAATTAGCTAAAAGAAATCAGGTTTCCCTGTTTTACCTAATTTTTACACTTGTTTGAGTGAAGTTCAGCAAGAGAAAGAAAAATATATATTGTCTCAGATAAAGGGTAAAGTGCAAAAAATCGTAGGTGTTGAAAGCAATCAAGTTAAAATATCATAATAGGGCGAGAAATAAGGAAGAATCTGAGTGCTATGGATGCGGAAGAGTCTGTAAATAACTGAAAATTTTATAAAGTACATGAGAATGAAGTTAAGACGAAAGAGTCTGTTAAAGCTGATTGACCTGAGAAGAGTACAAAGTAAGATGGGATGAATGAAAAACATTTACTAACCAAAGCAAAGATCACATTTTTCATAGAAATATTTTGCTCGAAGTTGGTCTCTATTAACTTTTGAAGGTTCGAGGCAACTGTTATCACATCACGATTATCAACTAATCCGGCTTGGACAAGCTCTTGGGCGATTCCTTCAGCAGTATCTGTGAAAATAAAAATACAAAATTTGTAAGATACAATTTGAGTCAAATCTTGAGAAAAATAAACATCAAAGTTAAACATTTACTAACCTCTGTCTGAAGAATACTCAAAACGAATATCGTTCAAATCTTTTTGTGAATTTCTTATTCTTAGAACAAGATTGATAGTTTGGGGTGATGGAGCAGGATTATTGCTACCACAGGAATCAGATCCACTTTGCGGGCCTTGATTGGCATTTGAAGGCACTTCGTGAGAGGTTGAGGATGAGGAGGAGGCAGAGGAGGAGGTTTGGTTATTTTTTACACCATTTTGACTACTTTCTACATTGTTAATATCAATGATATTATCGGAGGTGCTACTACTACTAGCATTATTATTTATATTATTATTGGTTGTTGTAGGTGACGCTGAATTATTATTATCAAGCTTATTGTTATTTGGCTGGGTTCCGGAGCCAACTGATGAATTGGCTGATGAGTCTTTATTGGCGTCATTTGGATCGGAGGAATCATCATCTGATGACCAAACCCAGTCCCCTGTTTCTGTCCGGTGTAGTCTCCCGCTGGCTCCTGGTGGTCTTTTAACATTTTTAGCTTTCTTGGCTCTTTCCTCGATGCTTGGGGCACATGGCAAAAGATTTTGAACAAGATACTTTTTATCCTTAGCTTTTCTCATGAAAGGATGCTTAAGCAGCTCAGTCGCAGTTGGCCTTTTCGACGGATCCTTTTGTAGACAATCACAGATCAATTTCCTAATAGATTTACCATAATTCTTGTATTGGTCCTTTTCCTCAGCAACCGAATCAAGAGTTGGAGGATCATTTTGAAGAGTAAGCATTAATACCTAAATATGTTAAAAAATTGATGAAAAGTTGTAAATAAATCAATGAGTGGTTTGAGCAAGCAAATTATAAACACATCAAAGAATCAACACATGCAAAAGTTGCTTTATACAATGCTTTATGAAGAAACAAGTCATGTTATTGCATATTCAATAAGTAACGAGATAGCAAACAAGTTGTACGTCAATCATTGTTAATCAAATTCTCCTTGCATATTGGCAACAAGTGAATACCTAAAACATTCTTCAATTAACTTAGTAATTCTGGAGAAATTTGTTTTTTACCACTGAATTTTACAATATTTTTAAAAAAATTCCTTTGCTTGTAAAAGTGTAATAAACTAAATCTATTCATAACTTCGCATCGGACACTGCAAAAATATGAGATTTGCAATTCGAGATAGAAATTTGCAAATGAAGAATGCATCATCAACATGAGATTAACATCCTGTACCAATAGGAAAACGAATCATGCAGATATCAGGTGATTTAATAAAGAAAAATGGCAGCACACACATCAAGGATATCCTAATACACTAATACTCTATTAATTTCAATTTCCTTGACCTTTCAATGAAAAAGGTAAGTTTAAATGACTGGATGATAGATAACCACACTTCCTTGATAACAGTGGCATGTTAAAAGGGAAAAAATTAGATACAATTTATGACTGGAATGAAATAATGAAAAGCTCTGTCGTAGAACAGCTTGAGTAGCAATGATTATAACGATAAAATCAATGGTGTTAATTGTTGATTGCTGTTGTGTCGTGTGTGTTGAAGATTATTAATGTGAAGATGAAAATAAATGATACATCTTCTTACCTTCATGGGTGGATAAATATGATAAGGTGCAGTACCGGTAACCAATTCAATGGTAGTAATACCTAAACTCCATATATCGGCTTTAAAATCATATCCGGTAACCTGTTCCATGACTTCCGGAGCCATCCAACAAGGTGTACCAACAAAAGTGTGACGGGATCGTTGTCGAGAGAGATCACCACCGGTAGCAAGCCATGAACTTACACCAAAATCAGCAATCTGTACTTCACCATTTTCACCTAAAAGTATATTACCAGCTTTAATGTCACGATGAATTTGACCATTATTATGAAAATATTCCAGTCCCTTGAGAACTTCTTTTAGAACGGTAGCAATAGTACCCTCATCAAAGACACCATGTTTACAATCCTCTGTTTTCATTTTATGTTTAATTATATCCAACAAGGAGCCTCCGGCAAGCAATTTAATTACCAACCATAATTCCTCTTTTACCACAAAACTAGTATGATAAGAGACAACATTTTCATGGTTACAGGCTGTCATTGCTTGAATCTCTTTTAATAGCTCGTCCATAGAGGTATTCCATTTTTCTAGGTTAATACGTTTAATTGCACATTTCTCCTTCCTTGGTTTACAGTAAGCAGAGTGAACCACTGCAGTTGCACCAACACCGATAACTTCACCAAGCTCATAATCATCCTTACCATTGGGCCAACTATTGCCTGATTGGCCCAAAGAGGAAGAATTATCCATTGTATTTACACTGTGTTTATATGGCAATCTTGAATTTGATATCCATAAGAAAGATGAAGATGATGATGTTGTTAATAAAGTTGATGGTGAGGATGGTGAAGCTGATGAAGATGAGAATCACAGAAAAAATGGGTAAAGAAGAAGAGAATTAACAACAAAATGTAAAGCAAGAAGAGGAAGCATTTGCTAAGCAAACACCTTGTTAGTCTTAAAAACCACTAGAGGCGCTGATGCCGGGCGCGGTTTTCCAACATAAGTTATTGATTATTTTCAACATTGATTGATATTTTTAGCATTGCAATAATCTGAATAGCTCTGTTAATCATGGTTTATATAAACAAGGTAATGGCCAATAACGGATAAACTAACATTTGAATCAAACTAAAAGTCAACCAAATACGAGAAAAACTATTACATCGTTTAATGTGACCGGTATTTTATAATTGAATGAAATTATGATAGATTTGTTGAAAAATGATGGAAAGTAGTAGATCAAGAAGATAATAAACTTACATGCTGTGTTGTGATGATTTCGAGTCACTTGTTATGGTAGAAATCTAAGTTCAAAATGAATGATCTCAATAATTACAATAATTAAAAGGCAAAAGTTGCACAAAAATCAAAAGAGAAGTGTTCAAAATACAAAATACGAATTTCAAATGTAATTCACTATCAAATTAAATGTTAATTAGCTGTTGCAACACCAGCAAATCAAGTAAAACAATTGGTAAATTTAAATCGCATTTAGGTAAACCTCGTGCAGCACAAGTGGGATAAGCTTAAAAACATATTCTGCAAAGGTCCCATTAAAATAATGGAAAACGGGTTTTCTTTTGCAAATTCAAATTTCAACCAAGTGATTACATCAAGAAATATGAGTGGAATAGGAGTCACAGATAGTTAAAATTGTTGTTAGATTAACAAACCACTGACTAAATCATTAACTATTGTTTGTAAACCAAAAAATGAGAAGCAAACTCAATGCATGTTGATGGGCAAGTCAAGCAGTCAACAGGAAGACAATTTTGTCTCCTCCTTCTATTTCCATTGGTATTTAATTGTATGTTGTTGTTGATGGTGATGATGATAATGATGACGGTGGAGAAAAAAAACAAAGAGACAACAAAAACACAATTAAGGAACCAAGCAAAACAAAAAGTGAATTTATAGCGAGTCAAAATGATAACAGAAATAAAAAAGTAGAGGAAAATGAAAACTCGGTAAAAAGGTATTGAGATCGGTGGAGTGGCAACAATGGTGTTAAGGGGAATAACCATGTAAATATGTATTTATCTGGGTCATTAATGGATTGAAGAGAGGTTGAGCTTCACTGAAGATAGAATTTATGATGAGATGATGAAAAAAGTAACGAATGTAATAGAAAAAAAGAAACAAAATCAAGTTAATATTGTTAGCTTTTATGTTCTTCTTCTTATAACAAAATCTAACTCAACACTGACTCTTTCAATATGTTTTACATCGAGATTAATTTGCTGACTCTGAGTTCAACTTATTCAAGCAAACAAAGGGAAAACTTGAAAACCAATTGATACTCAAAAGTTGAACTTGCCACTGTATAACAATGCAGTCTGCCTTATTAAATCCTTACAAGGCTAATTTCAAGTCTACATCTTAACCAGAAATTTTTTTAAAACAAAGATAACCCTTGAAGTAACCAAATATCTCTAAAATTGGAAAACCAAATAAATCGGTCTCCCATACTAGACTGCTTGTTCATTTTAAACTTTGATTGTAATCAGTAAATGGGACAAACTAACACTAAACTACTTCACCTGTGACTTAACAATTAACATTAGAAAATATAATTTCTACTATCCGTTTCAACCCTTTTTACTGTACATTTTTCTCAACTAGATTATCATTTCCCTTCCAATGCATTATTTCGGTCAAAATCTATGCGCAGTTCAAGTACATGGTTGTTGATCAAATGATTAAATCATTTGCAAACGTTAATCAAAAAAGTACAATCAGCTAAATTACTAACGACTCTTCCATGTTAGAACCATTTTTGAATTGAAAAAAGAATAAATGTCGATTTTGGGTTAACCAGAAAAAAGATAAACATTGAACCAGATTTTTCTTCTCACTTTTTTAGATTACTTTATCAGTCAAACTAATGAAAAATTTTTAAACGAGATAAACACTGACAACAGTCAATATAAGAATTGGTTGATTAATGCAATTAACTCTTACCAGTTATCATTTTTGCCAATAACTATTAATGCGTTTACCAAATCAAGTGGTCAAATCCATGGGTCAATTTTGTTCTAAACTGATAAATTGATAAATAAAATTGACTCCAATTAAAAAAATTGATTTACCAAGTAAAATTGTTTAGGTGCTGAATCGGGTTGAACAATGAAAGTCATGATTAAAGTCATATGGGTTTGAATGGTTATGAATACAAAAACAAAAAACTTGAATTAAATCTATGCCGTTAGATTCAGTGAAATTACAATTGAGATTTCAATCTTTAATCTAGTAAAAACAAACATGAAAATATAACAAAAGCAATCAAGGATAATGAAACCATTTTAATTTACTTTTGAATGAAATTGTTGATTTCTAAGCTTTCAAAATGGTTGAGATCATTTCCAGGATTCAAATAACATTGATTAATCACAGTTTAAGGCAATCTTGTAATTGTAATTAATTTCAATAAATAATCAACCATCATATCAAGTTTCAAATATATTTTTAGCGACTCTTAAACCTTCTAGTATGAAAATTATATTGAAATAACCCTGGTTTCATTGTAAATTCTTAGCTATTTAAATGTTTGCTCTTTAAGAGTAAAAAATTTGGTTCATTATTCATGATTATAATTGTTGATAAGTTAATATCACAATCAATCCAAGACTTGATTAAATCAACTTCAAACGGGTAAGTAACTGATTGGTTTAATCTTGTAAATCTTGGCTTCTGTGATTTTATCAACTCACTGGTTGGTATTCATTGAAAGGTGATCCTACAATTGGAAACTGTGATTACAGAGTTAATCAGATTGACCCTCAATTAACCAGTAATCACTTGATTAATTTATAAGGAAAAGTATTTCCCAGCTTTCAGCTGATAACTAATTGTTTCCTCAACAATTTATTGACTCTCTGCCAATCAAACGATATATTTACACTTGATCAATCAAGATCAAGAGAGGTGGATCTTCAATTAGCAGAAAGATTATTATGATTATGGTAAAAGAGGAAAACAAATTGTTATTAAATCTGTAAGCTCAACAAGTGTAGGAACCCAAACTGTAAATGATTCATTGGTGATTATTCAATGGAGATGCTCTGTTAAGGAATCTCTTTCAATTAATTGATAAATAGTTTCACATTGAGAGGGAAGAGTTTAAAAAGGATGAAGGTAAAAAAAAAAGACTTGGAAAGGTACATTTTCATTACAGTATTAGATTAAAATTTGAACGGCCTTAAGGAATAATTATGGTTAGTATTTTTAACAGAAAAAAATATTAAACAGAAAAGGGGAAAACTGGTTAGGCCATTAACATCGTAATTAATTTCCTTCTCATTCCTGATCCGGTCTGATTGGTTTGGGTTAATTTAACAGTTATCATCATTCAAAGGTCTGATGATGATGGTGATGGTGGAGAGGAAAAATTATGTAACTAGGCTATTTAATTCAAGGTTAATGGTTTATTACCTTTGATGGAATTAAAATTTTAACAAATTAAACAAAGTAAAATGATCAAGGCCAGGGTTAGCCCGCCTTTGGGCGATTTTTGTATATCACTTGACCCAATAAACAAAAGATGGTGATTACCCTTTAGATGATTGAAAAAATAGCGTTCAGATGTTTGATGTTGATAAGATGATGGTTATGGTGACGGTGATGGTGAGGATAATGATGATTTTCCTAGGGGATTCAAAGTCTTTTCAATGATCACAAACCATGTTGGTATTGTAATTAACTGCAACCAATCCAATAATAATAAACATATATCTTGATTAAACCCTTCAAGAGGTTGATTAGATGAACTGGATGAACAGTAATTACAAGAGAAAAGTAAATTTGATTAAAATGCTTTTCCCAGGTTTTCTTTCCAATCCGTCAACTGCTGTTAGACGCATAAGATACAAAATGGAGGCATCTTCTTAGGAGGTTTTTCCCGGTTTTTTTTCCTGTTTACAACTAATTCACAAAATTCAAAGCTACAGAGCAAACGAAGAATAACTTCCGATCAGCATCAAAATAAATTTGTCGCTTGATTCAACATTTGATGAATTAAACAAGAAAGATACAAATATAATTAACTGACAACAAAGAACCAAAAAAATGGGAAAATCACAGCATGTCTCTATTTAAATGGAAGAAAAGGCTAAAAAGCTAACGCAATTGGTTAGAGATAATCAATAAAATTGATAAAAAACGTTATTCAACCCCATCTCCTAGACATTTAAGACTATTTAAATGAACCAGTAACAAAGTGACCAAAAAATTAACCAGAAACGGGTTCAATCAAAGAGTAACTTTTTGGGTTCATATTACTGCCATCTATTGTTTAATTTATATACTTTCCATCATTTTATGCATTTTTATGATTTAGGTTTAGTTATCGTTTCAATATTTTAGCAATTTTAAAGTTCATTTATATATTTTGGTTCAAACTTGATTTGTTCAATTAATTTACCAAATTTTTGTATCTATTTTTTGTGTTAATGTATTCAGTTAATGATCTGCTAATGGTTTGCAACTGTTGAGCGTAAATTACCACTCAAATGTGAATTTGTATTTTAATGAAAATAGGAAATGTAGAATGTTGAGAAATGGATTTCTTTTTTTGTGCTGATTGTGATGAAAAATGAAAATCGTACAAAAAATAGATGACAACACATGGAAATAAAATGCTTCAAGGTTGTTCCTATCAAAACTGAATTGGCCATGAAACTTTTATAAACCAGATTGTTCATCATTGCTACCATTTAACAATACCACTGATGGTAAGTAATCACTTTGATTATTGTTATTATTACCTTTAGTTGGTCTTTTCACCATATCCACAGTTGTGTCAATTTTTTCTGTTAATTCAACCGTAATCCAATTCTGTTGATAAACGAGATTATTAGAGTTAAATCATTAATCAATCTACAATTAATTAGTGTTACTCCAACAGATAACGGGTTTTCCACCCCAAGACTGGTTAAGGTCAGAATACTGTAGGTTAATCTTGATATTCAACCCAAAAAATTGTAAGATAACTCAAGAGTTACTAACATTAATTCAACAACATGATTGCTAGATGAGACTCAACTAAAAGTTTTAAATAAGCGTTACTCAATTAAATTTGCAGATTTAGCCAAGCTTTTATGGAATCAGGTGATAAACCTTTGGCTTTACATGTAAATATTTAATGTCATCAACTTGCAACCCATATTACTCGAATCAATCTTAATCAAAACTATTAAAAATAAAATTTAAAGTCATTAGCCTTTACACATATTCAAATGTACTCAAAGTAAATCTTTGCCTCTTAACAATCAACACTGAAAGCTTATCTTTCATGATATTTTCTAGCAAAGTTGATTCTTCCAAAACCAAGTTTCATTTGTCAAGATTAGAAGATTTAAATCAGTATCAAAATCAGATTGAAAGTTGTTGTAGGTTTCATTGAAAACTTAAAGGTGTGTTGACTGTTTCATTCATAAAAATTTCAATCAACTATGATGAAGTGGAATCAGGCTTTTTCATTCACAAGATCCTGTTTTCCCTGATAAGATCACTGTTTTTGATTTACCAGTTCATTACTATTAATATTTACAATCAACAACCTTGCTAACCAAATGATCATCTTGTATTAAGACAAATGAAGAACAGGAAATGTCAATCTATCAAGATTATGAGCATTTTGAATAAACAAAATTGTTTAACGTAAGATTGGCATAACAATTGTTGATCAACTAGACTTGAACCAACCGAAAAGCCATTTCATTGATCAACAGAACAATTAATTGAACAATTAAAGTAATGATTTTACAACCATATAAATCATGATAATCGATGAGATAAATCACTCTCATTACTACCAATTTCCTTACTCTGCCATTCATAAAATACAATGTAGGTAAACTAAACAGGTTAATAGAAACAATAATTTGACTCGATAAGAAGATGAAATTGACCGATTGTTATTAATATTGATGTAAAATCACTGTAATAACTGATACATTCAGTAAATTACCTAAAATAAGCAACATTAAGTTTACTTACATTGTCTTGTCCCTTGAATTACCATTGAAATTAAGTAACATGTTAAAGTTGAAATGTGAAGTGAATAAATCCAAGCATAAAAACAAACTATTGAAGTAAACGTTAAATCCTTGGTTAATTTGGGTTCAGATTTTTTTTGGGTTTCTCATAAAATTATTGCTTTCCAATCGATTACACTTTATTAGGTTTACTCTGTGTTTAATAAGTGACTAAATTTGAAATTGTGTTGAGGGTTGAAACAGAAAGAATGAAATGAAATGCGATTCGAGAAAACAAATCATGACAACTTATACCAGTAATATTACATTAAATTGGAGATGAAAGTGGATAAAGAGTGACTGGAATGATGAGAGGGAGGTGATGATAACGATGATAGTGATGTTAGACGTCTAAGGATGATGATTGATGTGATGAAATGAAGCTTATTGTGAATGTCAAAAATGTGTTTGATCTAAACAATCAAATTAGATTCAATTTAAACGCAGTTTATATCCAACTTTGTTGATTTTTGTTTGAACGTTAAATGGTGAAAAATTCAATTATTATTTACTTCATTTTTCCAAGAAACTGTTCATTTGTCAACATAATTAATATTGCTAAATGTTTATTGTATTTCGCTGGTTGAATTGATTGAGAATAATTTTTCCATTCACTTTTTTTCTGATTTATTTTTATAGTTTATCTGTTGGCGTCATTTTACAACAATTAACCAAGTTTATTGTTCCCATTGTGTTACCTTTTCCTTCTTGAATCAATTGTTTATTGGTATTAGTGTTGAATAACATTGATGGTGAAAAAACAGTTTTCATTTATAATTTACGTAAATCTCTTAACCACAAGGTTATCAATCAATCATCAATGTTTAACCTTATGTTTAACTTTCTCTATTTACGATGATTCGAGGAAACAGCCATGTGAACTGAACATTTATTGTTTAAGATGATTTTACGATGACAATTAGGATTTCTAGAAATTAATAGATCATCGTTTCACTTCAAGTTAAGAAACAATTTTAACGTTTATCTTTTAGATCATTTGGTTGGTAAAGATGAAGTTGGGGTTTACAATTTCCTCTGTTAATAACAATTAATTCGCAATAATTAATGGTAAATCTTTTTGATACAAAAGTAATCAGCTTTGGTTACTTTTCATTCCCCTTTAACCGGTTACCAATAACCAAAGTATCTCTAACAATACAGTATTTGTAAGTCGACTGATTTAATGATGAATTGACTGACTCAGTCTGTTAAACATGAATTTATTGCTGATGAAAATCAATTCAATATTTCGAGAGTAGTTAGACAATTTAAGCAATAAGATTTTGTTAATTCATTAATTCTGGACGTTATTAGTTACTGTGTAGAATAGATATTAAACCGGCGATGATCGATTAATCGATGGTCTTGCACATGTGACTTTGTTTCTGTTTTCAAGTCTAGCATTTGTAAGCATTGTTTATGTAAGTTTTGGCTTTCTGATACAGTTTCATTTTTTTTTTCAATTTCATTCATAATTTAAGCGATTTTTTTGCTCATTCAAAATGAATCTTGGAATGAAAATTGCTAGTAGTGTACTTCTTGTTGGAGGTACTTATACAGCTATCTATTTTGGACAGTGAGTTCGATCATTTATTTATTGTTTTCTTTTTGATTATTCATTATTAGCCCATTTTTCATCTAATGTTTGTTTATAATCTTCTAACTTTCATTTAACAGTCAAATGCTAGTTCCTAATTACGAAGGGAAAGAAGTGTTAACTGGGAAAACGGTTTTAATCACTGGTGCCACGAGTGGAATTGGTAAAGCGGTTGCGTTTAATTTAGCTGCTAAAGATGCAAAAGTGATTTTAGGCTGCCGCGATCAGGATAAGTGCATCTGGGTTCGTCGAGAGATTGCTGAGAAAACGAAAAATGAACAAGTATTCTGTTCAATGCTTGACTTGGCTTCTCTTCAATCAATCAAAGAATTTGTGCATCGGATGAAATCAAGTAAGTTTTTTAAAAAAATGTTTTTTTGGTGTAATTTTAATCCTAGTATTCTTTCTCGCCAACAGAGGATATAAATTTTGATATAGTTGTTAACAATGCTGGAGTCATGAGGTGTCCGAAAACTTACACCAAGGAAGGATTTGAAATGCATTTAGGAGTCAATCATTTAGGTAAAAGTACTTCGATGGATTTACACATAGTCAGAGATTTGAAACACATTTTTCATTTTCCATTCCAGGACATTTCTTTCTAACTTACCTTTTGTTGGATGATTTGAAAAACAGATCAGCTAGAATAATCAACGTTACTGATCAAGTTTACAAAAAGGGACAAATTAATTTAGAAGATTTAAATAGTGAACAAAATTATGATGCAGTCCAAGCTTACAATCAGTCAAAATTAGCTAATGTTTTGTTTACTCAAGAATTAGCCTCTCGTTTACAAGGTTCAGGGGCTTATGTTTTCGCTGCTGATCCTGGAATTTGTAATACAAATATAATGAGACACATGTCTGTAGATAAATCACTTATGGCAAGAATATTCGTCAAACCATTTTTAAAATTATTTGGTAGATCTCCTGATAAAGGAGCTCAAGTAATTGTTCATTGTGCACTCTCTCCAAATTTATCAGACGACCACGCGAACGGTAAATTATATCGGTAAGTAAACGCTATTATTTATACATTATTTATTCATGTTTTTTTGTGAATACATGTATTAAATAGCTTTCTTTTTTCCCCTTTCCTCATACAGTGACAATAAAGCGGTTGAAATTGTACCACACGCAAAGGATGATATTTTGGCTAAAAAATTATGGTTAATTAGTGAACGTTGGACAGTTAACCGTGATAAACCATCTGATTCTAGTTTGAGACAAACTGCTACTTCTGTTTCACCAAATTCTTAAGCGTGTTTTGGAGCGTAGATTTGTCTATTGGGGACATTGTTTTTTTGAGCATAGGTTTATAGAGAAACAAATTACCTTTTTCAAAGTAGATAGCATTTACATTTTATTAAATTGAGTTTTGCAATAATTGAAATGGTCATATTTAAAATGCCTGGAAAGACATTTTAAAATTATGAAATGTACATTTTGTATCTAGAGGAATTTAAACAATATTTAAATTAAAGACATGAATGTTTATAACTTGAATTTTTTGCCAATCCTTCCAATGAAAATGTTCATATCATCCTCACTCAAACAGCTCTTCATGTCAGCAATGAGATCTCTGAGATCTAGAAATAAGAGAAAATTGCATCAACATTAATCAAAACATTCCCAATCATATAAAAGTTGTGTTTTGAAAACTTACATTTTTCTTCGTGCTTCTCTAAAAATAAAACCAAAGTTGCAAATTTTTCTATTTTGGATAGCTCAAATAACATACTCGATCGAAAGGGAATATCTTCACAAGAAGCCAGTATTCTCAGAAGGTCGCAAAAGACGAAAGGCTCCATAGAGTCACGAAATATTTCTCTCATCTTGGTTACTCCGATGTTGGTAATATAATTTAATTTGGTGGAATCAGTTGAAAGTTCTCTCCAATCACAATAGAATTCAAAGGTGTTTATTGGTATCCTGTTAATAACCCGATTCGACAGGGGAAGACTTTTCTTTGAACTTGGTCGTACATTAAGGCGATTTGATTGTTTCTCATCACCGGATGGAAGTGTTTCAATTTGTTTGTTGTTTGAGTAAAAAGTATCACTGGACGAGATTGGTTCAATAAGGCCAGCTTTTTTAGGCGACAAAAGGTCATTAATGTCTTGGACTTCTTTGAGTGCTTGTTTATTATTTGGTTCTAGTTGAAGAACTTTTTTAAAGTCTGTCAATGCTTTTTCATAGTCACTCAACATCTTCAAAGCAGTTCCTCTCCTGAGATAACCTTTCACATAGTTGGAATCTAGTTTTAAAGCTTGATTGCAGTCTTTTACCGCTTCATCTGGTCTGTATTTGAATGAAAAACATTTTAAAAATAGAGGCACAAACAAAACAAATTTCAACCTACCTGTTGAGATTCAAGTAAGCCTGTGATCGATTGCCGTAAAGAAGATGATTGGTTCGATCATACTCTATTGCTTTAGAATAACAATTTACAGCACTTTCATAGTTTTTTTCCTTGAAAAATTGATTACCCTGTATAGATACAAAGAAGCAACATGTAAACAAACAAAATTTTCCATTACAAAGAAAACCGACTTACCTTTTCTTTCTCTGCTAAAGCATTTGGGTTTGACATATTCCACAGCACACAAATTGTTAAATTTAAATTTTTATTAAAAAGTCAAATTATGATATTAGAGAAATTTGAGTTAACTTGAGTAATAAGAAATAGACACTTAGAATGAAATGCAAGTGAAAATTTTTAAACAATACTTAATAAGACAACTTGATTCACACTAATCACCGGTTACTAACCGTGATTACCGTAACTAACCAAACCGTGAAGACTCTTTAAAGAACAATGTTAATACCAATTTTAATTTTAATATTAACTAAAAAAGTAATATCAGTACGATTTAGCTTATTCATTTTTTTTGTAATAAAAATGAAATTGAAGAGTATTTCATATATTGAAAGTTGCAATCTGCTTTTCTCTCCGTTAAAATAACCGCGGTTAATGATAACTTAAGCTTATTCATCTCAGTGAGATGATCTCACTGTTTTCTCTGTTTATTTCAAAATAAAATTTATTTACTCTGGACTAAACTCACTTTATAAAATCGGTTAAATTAGTGTTTATAATGATAGTTTTTTAAATTATGACTGTTTTCTCCTGATAAATTCATAATCTTCATTAATTTAGATGACAGTGGAAATTTAAATTATAAACAATCAATTTGAATGGATATTTTTAAGCTTCTCTCTTTCTCGTCTATATTTTTCATTACTTTTTTGAATCAAGTCAGTTCTTTTCCCGATCCAGGCAAATGGAGTTTCTCTGTTAGCAAGGTATTTTAATTCACTATATTTTTATGTTTACAAGTCGTTAATCATGTTCTAATAGTTTGGGTTTTCTTGTATTACAGCAAAAATGCCACTATTTCAATGTTCACAAGGTTCTCTACAAGGATTCAAAGGTGTCAGTTAAAGGTATTTTAAAATGCATATCTCGTTAATATTTAGAATGTTCTGCTTCTGTTTATTTTATTGTTAATTATTTATCCAAATATATCTCACTGCTTCACAATTTTTACAGTACACTGTGATCCTGGACCTGGATCGTCCAAAGATATGAAAATCAAAGTTGGATATGTCATAAGAGAATCGCCTTGTTTTGAAGAGTATGTTGGACCTCAGCTAATGGTAAGTTGGTGAAATCTCTCAATCTAGATGAGAATGCATTTAATTGACTTTAATTGTTTTTTTTCAGACTATCGATTTCATTGCAAGTTTCTATCACTGTCCTGTCGACATTTTTGCTGCTTTTGGGTATACCAGTATTAATTACCTGAAAACTGAAGAAAAAGTGGTAACTTGTGATCATCTTGTCGATGAAAGTTTAAAAGTAAATATTAATTACTTTTGCTGGGTAACTATTTTGCTAATCGATATATTTATCTCTTACAGACGATCAAAGGAGAATTTACAACTTCTCCTATTGATATTTATGCTGGTATCAACTGTTCACGGCCTGCTCAAATATGTGAAACTTCCCCTTCTTCAACATTTTTCTACCGAGAATTGACCCCAAGTGAGAACAATTTTGATGCCAGTATATCTAAGCGATCTGTCGATTCTACAAATCAGCTCAAACATCTTGTGAAACGATCGCCTTCTAAAGTATGTTCCATTAACATGACTATTTTTGATCATATATTAATTATTTATCATCAATTTATTGTATTATAGCTTGATGGCTCAGTCGCTATTCAATCTGATGGAGTTTATTTATTGATAGTTTATATGTCGACTCTAGATCCTGGAGATACTTTTAATGCTATTGGTAAATAACATATTGATAAATTAACCACTTTCTTTACAAATCTAACTTCATTTCTTTCCAAAATATTTTATAGTTGACCTAGAGATGAAAGGAAAGAGCGGATATCTTTCAGCGGATGAATGGCCTCTTTTACCATTTTATGGAGTGATGTCGATAGTATATCTTCTTTATGCAATTGGCTGGTTAGTTGCTTCTGCCATGCAATGGCGAGATCTTTTGAGGATACAATTTTGGATTGGCGGTGTGATTTTCTTAGGAATGTTAGAAAAGGCGGTATTTTATGCTGAATATCAATCAATCAACTCTACTGGTCAATCTGTTAAAAGTGCCATTCTTTTAGCTGAGTTGGTATCATGTCTCAAACGTACTTTAGCTAGAATGCTTGTCATCATAGTTAGTCTTGGCTTTGGAATTGTCAAGTAAGATTTCATTTCTTTTCTATCAATCATTGGCTTCAATTTTCTTTCCTATCTTTTTTGAAACAGACCAAGATTAGGACCCATGCTTCATAGAGTAGTTTGTGTTGGAGGTCTATTTTTTACTATGAGTGCTCTTGAAGCTTTACTTCGTGTCTACCGAGTAAGTAACTGGATAAATGAAGCTCTTAACTCATCTTATTTTTGAAAGTTAACTTTAATAAATTACATCTTATTTTAAAGCCAAAAAGTGATCCAACAAATCAAACCTTAATGGCTGGCATCCCTTTGGCTGTTTTAGACAGTATTATCTGTTGGTGGATATTCAGCTCTCTTGTACAGACCATGAGAACATTACGATTACGAAGAAATCTAGTCAAACTAAATTCGTACAGAATTTTTACTAATGCCTTAATTTTTGCTGTGCTCTGTAAGTACATTTCTTGAAAACTAGTGGAAAATGTTCTCAAATAAAACGGAACACCCAATAATGTCTTTATCTTAATACAGCTTCTATCGTTTTCATGATTTGGGTTATTCATTATCATAAATTTACAAAATGCATAACTGACTGGAAAACATTATGGTACGATGTGGCATACTGGGATGTGCTTTTTTCAATTGTTTTGTTAGTTATAATGATTCTTTGGAGACCAACTAATAATAACCAGCGTTACGCATTTACTCCTTTACTGGATGCAAGTGACGATGAAGACGATTTAAGTGATCAAGTTGTTATCAACGAAACTTTTGGTAAGTACAATTTGCTATCCTAAGTTTTATCTTCCTTGCTAATCGAATTTTCATCTGTTTCGCTTGATGTTAAGATGGAGTAAAAATGAGACAACAGTCTTCCGGATCTTCGTCTAATCAACAACAAAAAACCAAAGATGCAATTCTTAGCAGAGAAGCTGAAGAAGATCTCAAATGGATTGAGGAAAACATTCCATCATCTCTTGTTGACGCGTAAGCTATTGTTGTTAAAGAAACAATATTAATAACTTTACTTGTGAATCAATGTTAAAAGAATTAATTATTACTCTTTTTATTATTTCAGGGCTTTACCTGCTCTCATCGATTCTGACGAGGTAAGTTTCACTGACCGAATCTTTGTCTTAAATAGCTTCAGTTATTAATTATTTTATCTTTCTCAGGAGATTATGTCAACCAAGTTCGAGAGGAGCAAAATGGAATGAGTCTACTACCAACAAGGGATATCATGCTATGATAATTTAAACTGTAAACTAAACATCACGTTTCTTAATCAAACGCCTTGATTCTGTTACACTTAAATTTAGTTTACGTCTTTATCATCTCCCCTATAAATTTGCAATGCGATTTTGTTGAAAATCTATGCAGAAATTTTGTGTATTCTGTAACGAATTATCCAGTTGCTATTGAAACAGCATAATTACTGGATAAGATTTTTCTATCCTCATCAATTTCTATCCGACTGTGATATACTTTACTAATACAACTTACGGCTCTCAACTATCATGATTTGTACTTTTCAATCCAATTCTAAATAATTCTGTGCTACTTGTATCATAAAAAAATCCCTTCGTCAGAACTTGCGGACATCACAATGAATAATAATAATAAAATAGCACCAGCTTTGAAGGAAAAATTACCATTATTAGTAAACACGCCGTTCAATGTAAATATCAGTTGATTTGCATCAGCAAGTAACGTTGAGTCATAATTGCAGTTACAAGAATACGAACATGAGAGTTCTTTTCATACTGGGTGACAAATAATATGTGACTTTTTTTAACTCATATTTTATTTTCGATTTTTTTGATCAATCTCAGCATACATACTATCAAATGATAGCTGAAAGTTTCTAGTTAAATATAAATACCCTCGAAGTGGTCACCTTTTGAGCAACTGCATGCTTCAAGGCGCCGAAGAAAACCTGTGTAGACACGATCAAGCATGTCATCCGTGATGTCCTTAACTTGATTATTTATAGCTTTTACCAGCTCAGCTTCACTTCCAGGGGCACTTTCATAGATTTTATCCTTTATAAATCCCCACAAAAAAAAATCGCACGGGTTTAAATCAGGGCTATACGGTGGCCATTCAATCCCGCCTCCAGCAAATTTATCGTACCCTAATCCGATTACCCGTTGACCAAATCTTTTTTTAAGGCATTCAAAAACATCTTTGGTGCGATGAGGAGCAGCGCCGTCTTGCATAAACCAGCTGTCCTCCGGTATATGGTTCTTACTCATCCACGTGTAGAAACGCCGATTCAATATTTGAATGTAGAAAGCTGAATTAACATTCTCAGTGAAAGTAGTGATGTAAACCGCATGTCTCGTGATTGCTGCCCATGCAGTGACCCTCACAGGGTGTGCTTTTTTGCTTTGAACGTAATTAGGATTCTCCTTGGCCCAAAAACGCATATTTTGCTTATTGACATATCCGTCTAAATAAAAATGCGCCTCGTCCGAGAAAATAATTTTTTCATGGTCAATCGTCTTGTCCTCCAACTTAGCATAGATACTCGTGCAGAATTTCACACGTCTAGCCATGTGCTGTTCGTTTAGAGCTTGGTGCACCGAAACCTTGTATGGATGGAACTTGAGAAAATGTTGTAGGATGATTCTAAGACTTTCTCTGTTAATTCCAAGCATTTGCCCTGCTCTCCTAATGGATTCTCTTGGATTTTCTTCATAAAACTGCTCAACTTTTTCAAGAGTTTCGGGAGTAGTAACACTGTAGTCTCTTCCAGGGTTCTCATGTCTGCGGTCATCCATCGAAGCAGTTTCTAAAAACTTATCAATCAAACTGAAAAAGATATAAAATTAATATTTAGACATGATTTTTGTTAGTTTGCACTAAAAAAATAGTACTGGAATAAATTTCACAAAATTAGTTTTTTGTCACATTTTTCATGAAACTATAACTTACCGCTCAAGAGTCCGATCCGAACAAGTGACATCTTCACCGAAAGTAGTCTTCAAGCGCCGTACAGCAGCAGCTTTAGATTTACCCAAAGTATAGTAAAATTCAATTAATTTAACTTTTTGTTCAATTGTAGCTTCAGACATTTTGTAAAAATTATCAACCGAAAACCAACGCGAAACACGGAAAAGGAAACTTCAATGACTTCCTAACTTGCCCATATGGTCAGCCGAACGGAAATAGAGGGCGCTCGGATTTTAACCATATGGTCAAAAACGACACATATTATTTGTCACCCAGTAGACACTTTACGTGAAAGGCAATTAACCAATCTTACATATTAATTTGAGATCTTTGAGGAATTAGAATCGATTAAATTTGGAAGACGAAATTTTAAGCAAACTAACATTGTTTTAATAACAAGAAAATATAGAAAAATTGGATTATACACACGTGATAATAATTGAATTATTTGAAAAGACTAATTAAAGCTGAGCTTTTACTATATGATAACTAGATGAACCTACGATCAATGACGAGATTGAACCCTAGGATGAAATGATACAGAGAGTGGAAGATTTGTCTAATAATCCATACCACCCATACCGCCCATTCCACCCATTCCTCCCATGCCTGCCATAGGATCAGCCTTTTCTTCTTTGGGCGCTTCTACGATAACTGCTTCAACTGTTGTTAAAAGTGAAGCGACTGAAGATGCATCGGATAAAGCAGTTCGAACAACTTTTGTTGGATCAATGATACCAGCGGAAATCATGTCAGTGAACTCGCCGCGATAAGCGTCATATCCAAAATTGGGATCATTAGAATCTAGAACTTTTTGCACAACAACTGCAGCATCAACGCCAGCATTTAACGCAATTTGAGTGCACGGCATCTTGAGAGCTTTTCGCACGATTTCAATACCTGCAAAATAAAATTATGAAGGAACAAATTGATTAAATATTTACAGAAAATTGTGGATAGAAGACTAAAAGATCATGCGAGATGCTATCAATAGTGCATCTATTATCTATTGATAATCTATTGCAATAACATATCTGTATGACAAAGTATGTTAACTTACCTGTCTTTTGATCGTCATTAACAGGTTTAAGATTATCAAGTACTTTAATAGATTTGAGAAGAGCTGTTCCACCACCAGGAACAATTCCTTCTTCAACAGCAGCTCGAGTTGCATTGAGTGCATCATTAACTCGATCCTTTTTTTCATTAACCTCTACTTCACTAGATCCTCCAATTTTTAAAACACCGACACCACTTGCTAATCTAGCCAATCGTTCGGATAATTTTTCTTTCTCATATTCTGAATTGGTATTTTCAATTTCAAACCTAATCTGCTCAATTCGGCCATCAATCTCGGATTTGTTACCTTTACCCTAGATAAACAAAAAAGAATCATAAAAAACGAGACAAAATTAGTAAAATGGAAAAGTAAAACTTGAATATAAAAATCTTACCTTAAGTAGCAGACAATCATCTTTTGTAACTGTGACTTCGCCAATTAAACCTAAATCAGTTGGTTGAATATCTTCCATTTTAGTAAGATTAGCTTCATCACCGAAAACTGTGGCTCCAGTCGAAATGGCAATATCTTTTAAAGTATTCTTTCTATTATCTCCAAATCCAGGTGCCTTCACAGCACATACTTGAAGACCAATTTTCAATCGATTCAATACCAATGTCGTTAAAGCTTCACCTTCAACATCTTCAGCAATAATTAATAATGGTTTTCTTTGAGCATTAGCCATCTCTAATGCCGGAATCAGAGGCTGAACAGCGGAAATTTTCTTTTCACTAATGAGAACAAGACAATTCTCAAATTCACATTTAGCTCCTTTAGGTGAAGTTATAAAATATGGGGAAATATAACCTCGATCAAATTTTAGACCTTCAATGACTTCAAGTTCATCAGATAGTGTTTTACCATCTTTTACTGTAATTACACCATCTTTTCCAACCTTTTCCATAGCCTCAGCGATCAATCTACCTACAGTTAAATCTCCATTTGCTGAGATTGTAGCGACTTGTTTAATTTCATCGGTGGTGGTTACTTTTTTTGATTGATCTTTCAATGTTTCAATGACCTTTTCCACTGCCATGATAACTCCCTTCCTTATTTCGGTAGAATTAGCTCCTTTTGAAATTTTATCAAAACCTTCTTTGGCAATAGCACGAGCCAAAACGGTAGCAGTTGTAGTACCATCACCAGCAGCCTCGTTTGTAGCGTTGGCTACATCTTGTACAAGTTTTGCACCAATATTTTGAAATTTATCTTTCAATTCAATTGCTTTGGCTACCGTAACACCATCCTTGGTTATTTTTGGTGATCCCCAAGATTGTTCAATTACCACGTTTCGTCCGGAAGGTCCCATCGTCACTGACACAGCATCAGCCAGAATATCAACTCCAGATAACATTTTTGCTCGAACATCACCTCCAAATTTAATTTCTTTAGAATAATATCTGGTGAGTGAATTCCTAATTGCAGGGGAACGGCGTAAAAGAAAGTTGTACATTTTTATTAAATTACGGTAAATTAATCTGATATAATTCAAAAACACAAAATTAAACGAACTGGTTGTAATATTACAGCGTGTTGAACATGCTTTTTCTGTTAGATTTCTGGTTTTCATCAATTGTTAATCGATTTTAAATCGAGAATCGAATTCTTGATGTAAAATCGATTTAGTGCAAGAAAATTTACTCATAGAACATGTATTTATTTTGTGTGTTATTTTAATTTAACCATTTTAATGTTTTTAGTACCAATAATTAAATAACAATCAACCAGAGCGACAGAGAGTTGAGACCACTGTTCTGGTCGAGAGTATTTGGGCATCAAAAACAAATATACCAAACAATATAACATCCCATTTGTTTTGTTTCAACTCCTTGGAGTAAACAGGGTAAGACCCTGATTTTAAAGCAGGGTTAAACCCTTAAAATATGACCCTTGAAATGTAAGCAGGGTTACTTTAAAAGATTCACCTTTCATTTGTTATTTGCGTTTGGACTTTTACTTTACCATAGCTTTTAATTCATGCCATGACATGAGCTAACCAATTTGATATAACTATAAGTTTGATTAAAAGAAACTTAATTGTTCATAAAATTCTAGAGACAGAGTATTTTGCGTGTTCATTGAGATTGTTCAGGTAAAAAAATCTTCAAAAAGTTATGTTTATTTTTCTGAACGAAGGGAAGACTTAAGTGTTCACTCATATGCTCCCAAAAAATTCTTTGACTCACGAAAACTGCAAAACGGCTGTACCAAATCTGATCAAATTTCGTAGATAGATGGGTCCACTAGAGATGCAGTGCAGAAAGGCCAGACATCTAGAAATAAACTTCCGTTTTCAGTTTACAAGTTAAAGCCAAATTTTATTCAATTTTTTCATATTCCCTACCTTAAATTCAAACCTTTCTAAACACCTTTTAAAGTGCTTTTTATGCAAGAATAATCTGATTTATGACTATTTTTTAAATTTCGAATGTTTGCGTTAAAATAAAGCAACTTCGCTTGAAGTATTTCTGAAATTTTTTCTTTCGAGGGACTTTTTTTATTTAGTCCTTATTGGAGTCATCACAATCGAAGGGCTGATGTTTTGAAGTCCAAAGCCAGACTAGATTTTCCCATTCGTAGGTAATTTTTAGCATTTATCGATTAAAGTTAAAATTAATTTACGAAATTATAGACAAATGTTTTGAAGTACAAACGCGAGCGCAGACTACGCCGCTACCTAGTATGTTATATGTTCAATATGTTTAGCTATTATTTTTAACACAAGATGGAGTAATAAGAATTTATGCGGTAATTTCTAGAAACTGTACAGCAAATGTTGCAGCATGGAAATCACGTTGTTTTAACTTTGGTGCTTTAAAGATTGCCGGTGACTTTTGAGTTTCTTGTAACTGTATTTAAATATCCCAATTTAATTTACCGTAATTTAATAAAAATGTACAACTTTCTTTTACGCCGTTCCCCTGCAATTAGGAATTCACTCACCAGATATTATTCTAAAGAAATTAAATTTGGAGGTGATGTTCGAGCAAAAATGTTATCTGGAGTTGATATTCTGGCTGATGCTGTGTCAGTGACGATGGGACCTTCCGGACGAAACGTGGTAATTGAACAATCTTGGGGATCACCAAAAATAACCAAGGATGGTGTTACGGTAGCCAAAGCAATTGAATTGAAAGATAAATTTCAAAATATTGGTGCAAAACTTGTACAAGATGTAGCCAACGCTACAAACGAGGCTGCTGGTGATGGTACTACAACTGCTACCGTTTTGGCTCGTGCTATTGCCAAAGAAGGTTTTGATAAAATTTCAAAAGGAGCTAATTCTACCGAAATAAGGAAGGGAGTTATCATGGCAGTGGAAAAGGTCATTGAAACATTGAAAGATCAATCAAAAAAAGTAACCACCACCGATGAAATTAAACAAGTCGCTACAATCTCAGCAAATGGAGATTTAACTGTAGGTAGATTGATCGCTGAGGCTATGGAAAAGGTTGGAAAAGATGGTGTAATTACAGTAAAAGATGGTAAAACACTATCTGATGAACTTGAAGTCATTGAAGGTCTAAAATTTGATCGAGGTTATATTTCCCCATATTTTATAACTTCACCTAAAGGAGCTAAATGTGAATTTGAGAATTGTCTTGTTCTCATTAGTGAAAAGAAAATTTCCGCTGTTCAGCCTCTGATTCCGGCATTAGAGATGGCTAATGCTCAAAGAAAACCATTATTAATTATTGCTGAAGATGTTGAAGGTGAAGCTTTAACGACATTGGTATTGAATCGATTGAAAATTGGTCTTCAAGTATGTGCTGTGAAGGCACCTGGATTTGGAGATAATAGAAAGAATACTTTAAAAGATATTGCCATTTCGACTGGAGCCACAGTTTTCGGTGATGAAGCTAATCTTACTAAAATGGAAGATATTCAACCAACTGATTTAGGTTTAATTGGCGAAGTCACAGTTACAAAAGATGATTGTCTGCTACTTAAGGTAAGATTTTTATATTCAAGTTTTACTTTTCCATTTTACTAATTTTGTCTCGTTTTTTATGATTCTTTTTTGTTTATCTAGGGTAAAGGTAACAAATCCGAGATTGATGGCCGAATTGAGCAGATTAGGTTTGAAATTGAAAATACCAATTCAGAATATGAGAAAGAAAAATTATCCGAACGATTGGCTAGATTAGCAAGTGGTGTCGGTGTTTTAAAAATTGGAGGATCTAGTGAAGTAGAGGTTAATGAAAAAAAGGATCGAGTTAATGATGCACTCAATGCAACTCGAGCTGCTGTTGAAGAAGGAATTGTTCCTGGTGGTGGAACAGCTCTTCTCAAATCTATTAAAGTACTTGATAATCTTAAACCTGTTAATGACGATCAAAAGACAGGTAATTGATAATATCATTATATCATTAGATACACTAAAAGACTCAGTGCAATGCTCGTTTTAGTAATTTTCCAGTCGCCATCTATGGACTATATTCCAAGATCTTTTAGTCTTCTATCCAAATTTTTTCTTAAAACATTTTAATTAATTTGTCTCTCTTTCATTTTGTTTGTCAGGTATTGAGATAGTACGAAAAGCTCTCAAGATGCCATGTACTCAAATAGCTTTAAATGCTGGCGTTGATGCTTCAGTTGTTGTGCAAAAAGTTCTAGATTCTAATGATCCCAATTTTGGATATGACGCTTATCGCGGCGAGTTCACTGACATGATTTCCGCTGGTATCATTGATCCAACAAAAGTTGTACGAACGGCTTTATCCGATGCATCTTCAGTCGCTTCACTTTTAACAACAGTTGAAGCAGTTATTGTAGAATCACCTAAAGAAGAAAAGGCTGATCCTATGGCAGGCATGGGAGGAATGGGTGGAATGGGCGGTATGGGCGGTATGGGTGGTTTTTAGATACCATCCAATCAAGTTACCTAAACCAAATATCACAAATTAGCCATTATCCCGATGCATTTATACTTGTTCCAATATACTGTAGTGCCACTTTACATGCAATAGTCATTTTTTTACATTTTTCGTTTCCTATTGATAAGTTGCACCATTTATATTTCTTTCTGTATTTCTATTCAGCTGAACTATATTTTCATCATATACAAATAAAGTTTGTTTTCTATTAGAATCAAAAACTCATCAAGATGCGCATCTTCATTTCAAATCTAAGTCGACGCAAACTCTTTATTCGAGAGTGAGAAATAGTATAACAAAAGTTTAACAAATTGTTGCCAGAAATAAGTAGCATTATTGTTACGTCTAAAATGTCCACCTTTAAACTAAGCGTTCCCATAAAACTTTCTTGATCATCGGAATAAAACTGTTACACATATCAAAAGTCAATCATGGAACCTTGGAATACAAATGACACTTATCTTCCACCACCTTTTGTTAATGACGTCCATCGATGTTTACCAAAAAGTAGCCGTTTCGATGAAAACTGTTTACCTGATTCAGGCGACTTGCGGATTCCAATGGAAAGACCAGAAGATATGCTTGATCCAAGTAAAATCAACCCAGGTAATACAAATAATTGATTAGTGATTTTCCAAAAGACCAGAGAAATTAAATAACTTTCCTTTAAAACAGCATTTTACCCAATCATAATCACCCATGCAATTACATTCATCATTGGAATTGCAGGCAACATTGTAGTCATACTAACCTGGGCTGGTCGAGGTAAACTCAGGTCACCAACAACGGCATTCCTGGTTTCCCTTGCAATCGCCGATCTTTTATTGTTAATTGTTTACGTTCCTCTTGAAACCCTGGAATACTTTGCTATAACATGGGATGTTGGAGGCTCAGTTTGTAAACTCAGTTCATACGTTGAAATGCTCTGTGGTATATCATCTGTACTCAATCTGGTTGCTGTTTCAATTGAAAGGTAAAACAATTTTAATTAAATTACATTTCCACCCTTTCCCAATCAATTGAAAATTGAATTTTGGCCAAAAAAATTTAAAAATGCGTTCAAACCTTAGACTTTTCATTCATTTTTCGTTTCAACTTTTTTTTGTAAACTTATAATGAAAGAAAATCTCTTTTTAAAAGAAAAAAATTGTTCAAAACTGTCAACTTATTGAACATTTTAATTCATGTTAACCACATTAGTCAACAAGCGGCAAAGTAAACTAAAAATTTTTGATTAAATACATTTTCTGGGTTCAAATTTGACTGACAAAATGTCAACCATCCATTTCAACAGATTCAACAGTCAACTGATCAAACTCTCATTTTACCCAAATTGAATAATGAAAATAATTATTTTGAAAAGGTTACCAAATTAGCTAATTAATTGTACACTTATTGTTAGATAATAATAGGAATGGAAGATATTTTTAACTGAACAATCTCAATGAGCACGCAAAATATTCTGTCTCTAGATTTATATGATCAATGGAGTTACTTTAATCAAACTTACAGTTACATCAAATTGGTTAGCTCATGTCATGGCATGAGCATGAATGAACAGCTATGATAAAGTAAAAGTGTTGCAACAATGAGAATCACAGCGAAATAATCAAAGGAAATCATTGAAGGTTGACTGATTAAGTAATTGCTTTTTTTGCCGTAAATCAGACCAACAATTTGAATTGAAACAAAAAATATTAAACTTAATCTTTAAACCAAAGCCCAAACTCAAATGACAAATGAAAGGTGAATCTTGCAAGCATTTAATTTAGTTTGATTGCGAGAAGAAGAAAAAATCTCAACAAATTAAACCGTAACATTATCACATTAATCAATGAGTTAAACTCACTGATCAATAATGAAAGCTGGTCAAGTGTATTACAATTAGCCTTGTAACAATGTTTTGTAACACTTGTTACACTACAACGTCATGTTTCCCTTGACATTTTCACTGTTCAATGTGAGAAGGGAAAACAGCGAACTTCATGAATATTCAAAGTAAATCAAAAAGATGTAATTATCATAAACTTGAGATCAAAATTGAAAGAAAAATTTGGTTCAGAGTTTTCCCATTCACGTGCTTTTTCAATCATGAAACTTGAAATGATTCAATCTCTACTTTAATTTTTTTTCTTGTTTTTTGCTTTTTGATAAAAGGTGAAAATAATAGCAAAAAAAACTAAGAATCAGAGAAAGTTGAATGAAAATTGTTGACTCAACAAAAGCTCATTACCTTTTATCTGGGAAATATGAGATTGAACAACTATTATTATCACCATTTTATTATCTTTGTTATTGTGATGAACAGGGACGGGTAAAGAGTCTAATTTATTGCATGATAAATGTTGAAAAAATTGGATGAAACTTCACAAAATGAAGAAAAAGTAAAGCAAAGAACATTTTTCCAAAGTTATCATAAATTTTTGACTCCCAGTTGAGGTTATATAGTGCAAGCTTTATACCGTCTTGGTATTCAATTTTCAGTGAAAACAAATTGTTGAGAGAAAAATTAATTCTAATAATGATATAAAAGCAGCAAAGTTTGATTAAATTGTTCATTTAATAATTGATTCTTTTTCTTCTCTTTTTTTCTACAAAAAAAAAATATTTTCCTTCGCTTTTCAATCTTTATTGAGCTTCAATCTTCATTCAACTTTATCTGGGAATTTACACTCAATTGTTTACCTAAAAATGGTTTTCATGGTTAATCCAGTTTGATTAAGTTGCTGTGACAATTTTAATCCATTTTACATAATTGAACAAGTATCAAAAGCGATTTTAAATAAAACAAATTTAAATAAACTTGAAAATTAAAATTACAACCTTTTGGGTATAAAAACGACATTACAAACAAGTCGATGTTATGTTAACATTTTCAATTCAATAGCAGAGATTACTATTAATAAGACCTTTGATTGAAGCCTGAAGCAAACAGTAAATACTGAGAATCCCTTTTTAACCTGAAATTTGTTGCTCTAACCTGTTATCAATGTTTCTGTTTAAATAACAATTTAATTGCAACTTTTTATTACAAGGTAAAAATCAAAAAGCTACAATAAAATGATGTTTCTCACTCAACTAAAATAATAATACAAAATAAATATCATAATGTTTTCCTAGCAAATTCCCATGAAAGCAAACAGAGTTGATCATTAAAGGTCACAGGTTTTAATCAACATGGTCAAGCTGAATAAATGGCCAGCAAAAATCAATCCCATCAAGTGCAATCTCATTACACAAGAATATACCTTTTCTCAATCTCTTTCCCTTCCTTTACCCACATTGCCACCAGTTTTTATTCATTCAAATTGCCAGGTAAGCAGCGAACTGTTAATATCTGAATGGAACAAAGTAAAGAAACAAATCAACATTGGATAAATTAACCGCAAAACAATGAAGAAATTTCCGTCTCTACAGGAAAATAAAAAAAAACTGATTTACCATTGAAAATGTTTCATCTCTAAACCATTTAAACACTTACAATTGTTAGAATGACAATTTTCTTGGATTAGAAGTAAAATGAGCAACCAATTTTAAATACTTGAATAGAATTAATTTTCACAAGATTCACATGAAACTCGACTGTAAATGAAATGAACACGAATTAAGGTTAATCTTTTCTCTTTTCTTTACGCTCCAAAAAAATCCAAAACAATTATATATTTTTCGTTATAACAACCAATATCAAATCAATAATGATGACAAGGAAAGGATGAACCAAGATTGATACAAGAATAGATTGAATGGATAAAATGGGTTTCATCTCTTTATTGCCCTTTTTATTCTCATGGACATTTTTTTCCTTCTTAATCAATTACGGAAGGAATCGTTAACTTCTTTACTCAGTTGGAAACCCTTTAATCAGTAACATTGAAACTTTCATGTTCATCATCTTCTCATCACAATTTGGCCAATTCTTTGCATCCTTTTATAACCTCAAGCCAAATGTGATGTAAAGGGAAAAAAAGTGAATATTGTTACAACAATTCATTGTCTTAACATTCGATAATGATTTTTCATAATTTCTCACAGCTTTAACCTTTCCAGTTACATTCTCTGTTGTTGACCTGATCACCATGTTGCTATCATTTTCCCATGTGAAGCATCTAATAAGAATCTAATATATAATCAATGAAATGCTCTCAGAGTAAATACTAACATTTACTCATTCTTTTAACGGCATTTCATTTTCTTTCTTCTCATTTCACCTTTTCCTTTTTCTTCTTCTTCTATTTTCATTTTGCAATAATATTCTCTGTCTTCTCAAAAGAATAATATAAATCAATTTGATTCAATGGAAAACACTGCATTAATTTGTGTTGATTAAAAGAAACAAATTCACCAATTTTACCCTCAAGTTCCATGGTTATGCTCTTGTTATGCCAATAGGCAACAGTTTTCCTTGATAATGATAATGATGTTCAAAATGCTATCAGTAATCATGATAATGAATCTAAAGGAAAGAGGGAACAAGGTTAAAGGAGAAACTGTCAGAAAAGAAGAAAAAAGATTGAGTCTTTTGTTGATCAACTTGTTGAACTTTTGTCTTTTTACCTTTTCCTTGTTAGACAATCATTCTCATTATAATCATTTAATAAGATTCACTATTTTCCCTTTGTTTCATCCGAATATATACATCAATGTGTACTCATTATTATCGGTAATATTATTGTTATTCACTGCAACAACAATTGCAAACAATATGGTTAACCTTGTAATATAAAAAAAGGTAAAATTAATGTCCATTTTCCCAGGCTCTCAGGTTTGAAGTTCAACAAGCTTCTTTGGTTTTTATTCAAACTTTCATACAAAGAGTCTTTTCATTTATTGGCCAAACAGGTAATGGCTTTAGTGTTGGTAGTTCTGTTATTATGATTATCCCATTTTCATGATTAAAAGTTTTCCATCTCAAGCTAAACATATTAACAGAAACATGCTACTATTCAGAATCTGGGTTTGCGAAATTAAATGGCAAAGTTTCAACCTCAAAGGTGAACATTATCTGGTTATTTTCAATCGTTATTGGAATCACTAATTGAACTCTAAGTAATCTCATTAATCACGCCACCAATTAAACGATTAAATTGATTTGATTCTAATAAGTACTTCATTTTGTTCATAAAATTTCATCAACAGTTATCTTAAATCTCAGTTTATTCCTATTTTTCACTTAAAGTTTACTTCTCACGATAACTTCCTTTAACTTTGAAAGCTTATCATTATTATGCCTATTAGAGGATTGAACGATTCAACACTTTCGCATACAAGATCTTTCAACGAGTAGTTAAAAAAGTAAGGTTTGGTCGCCGGACGGTGGAAGATGGACTCAGTTACCTCAACGAGAAATCACTGGTCCTCTTCTGTGCCATAAGCCTCGAATTGAGTCAATCGTTCTTTGACAGAAAATGATAGTAATTTATTGTGTATAACTCCTATGTCCAACTCTCAAGTTTAAGCACTTTTCCTTGTTTATTTATTTTCTAGTGTAAAAATATCATGACTTATACAGTATCGGTCAAAAAAAATGACAGTCTTACTTTCAATTTGAGATTTCCGATCAGATGATGGATCGGAACCGAAATTTTTTTGCATTTTACAGACCAGACCAGAGGGAATCAATAGACATATAAATTAAGATGCACCATTTTATTGTCGGCCATTTATTCAATTTTAATTGCACTCATGCTTTCTAAAAAACTACATAGAAATAGCATTAAATTTGATAACTTTCCTCACCAATTCAATGCCAAACAAAATTCATGCGTGTGTTGAAGCTGATGGAAGTCACACAAAATATTGCTTCTAACATCATGTAACTGATTAACTGAGTTTCAAATTATTTGATCAATCGCTGACTGAGTTACAAACAATTGATTGACTGTCAGTTTTTTTGACCGCTACTGTATACTTATTTTAACTATACGAAAAGTACCAACTTCAGCATCTAAGCGACTAATTTGTGCTTCAATTTGTTAACGGTCATTGTTTTTTACGAAGCAAAAGAACAAGGTTTCAACACTGATACTTTTGTTCATTTCATTGGTCTATTAATTACTCATTTAAACAATGTAAATTTTTTTAGTGCTAAAATCATCTTGAACAGTGTAAGCTTTTGCCATGCTCAGGATGCTCAAGCTATAATATCTAATGTGAATAATTCGCACATCCTTTTAGCTTGTTCACCTCTTTTGAACCCTATTGAAATGTTTAATCAATTAAAATACTATCTTTGGTTCTAAAGCAAAAACATTAGAAGATATTTTCGCTGATGTTGAACCAGCAGCACAAGTTATCAACGAAGATAGTTATAAAAATTGTCATACGCAAAGTCTTTTGTATTTACGAGTGTAATGAAGTGATTACGGTAAGTTGAGTTGAGCAAGATGATTTGTTCAGCTAGCAATCGTTTGAAAATACGCTAGGCTTGATATACGCTATGAAACCATATTCAGCAGCAATCTGTAAACTATATCATCAAAATTGGATAACATTAACATCCATATTAAAAAACATTTCCATTTTTTCTTTTCTTAACAGATTTTTAGTCATTGTTTATCCCATCAAAGCAAGGCGATTATGCACCTTAAGTACAAGCCGTCGAGGCCTTTTGCTAGTTTGGTCTTTGGCCATTATACTTGCTCTTCCAGTTGTTTTTACAAAGGTAAGTTTATTAACTTTGATCAAAATTGGCTTTTCCCTTGCTCTTTGATATTTTACAATTGCAATTGTATTTGAAAATAGGAAAGGAAAACTCTTAACCTTTCAAATCTTTCCCTTCATGGTTATTCGTCATCTTTTTGTTTGCATTTTACTCTTTTTATTTCATTATCATCAGCGTTTTCATCATTTCCATCATGTACTTGATCATCTTTCATTTGATTACCATTATATTCACGTTCTGAAAAACCACTCACTAATACTTAGACCCTACTCAGGAAGCTCAAATAAGATGATAATTCATTAGCTGATGATAAATTATCATTCATTTTTTTTTCTCTAAAATTCTTTACCTCATCAAATGAATGGGAAATTTTTTCTTCTCAGGAAGACAACAAAATATCCTTTTCCATATTGTTTTACCCAATTGATTAGAGTGCAAAAGCCTTGTTTCAAGAGTCTTTTTTCGTTCATTCATTTCAACAGGAAAACCTCTTGAAACAATTGAACAAAAATACAGATGAATAACCAATAATGTGATAACATGGGACTAATTTTTTATCAAACTATAAAAGCATTTTTGATAGACAGTCAAAGAGAAGAAACGTTGATTAATTCAGTTTTATCCACCATTTTCATGGTTAGCAAATCATTAACAGATCCATTTTTCATTGTTCAGCTCCATTCTTGGAAAAATTTTCTGAAAGGTTTGTTAGTTAGGTAATCTGATGGAAGAATGTACAACTTGCTTTCACTACAAGTTTAATTTTCGTATTCAGGATCGACCTTCATTTGCACTCTTATCCAGTACTTTTATTATCATATCTCAATAGAGTTAAACACAACTGAGAAAGGAGGCGTTCAAGCTTTTAAAGCTTTATTGAGCTTTACAGAATAAGTTGAATTTGAACACAGTAATTAGATTGTGACTAAATTTGAATAAAAGAATGTTAAAGATGTAAAAAAGAATCTGAGTTACTCTTAAAAGTTGAATTAAAAAGGCGACTTGAAATACGAATGAAGAAGTGGATTGAAAATAGTGTTTCTCAAATGTTTCTCTAGAAAAATCAATCAATCAACTGTTTTAATTATTTTTGAAGGAATACCGATTTAATCTTTAATCAAAATATCATTAAAAATTCGGAAAAACCCTGAAACCTTAGGGATTTCAATGAATACAATCATGAATATCGACCGTGTTACATCGTTTTAAAAATGGATTGCTACTGGTAATAGTACCGAAAGTGTAAACAAGAAAGATGATTAGACTAAGAAAAATTGAAAATATTTGAATATTGTTTCGGCAATTGAGATGGAATAGCTAAATGAAAGCTAAAAGCAAACTAACGATCAGATTCGCATCTAAAGAATCAAAGATTCCCGAAGCGAGGCAGGTCATTGGACGTTTTCAGTAAGTTCAATTGTGTTCCCTTCATTTGCAAACAATAAATCTTTTGCCTTATTTCATAAACTTTACCAGTAAAAGTTAATCATGAATTTCTCAGAACTAAACCCTTAAACTAATCAAGTCACGTTGATCTGATTGTTGTTGATATTACATGCAATTGTATGACCGAATCACGTTCTGATGAAATTGGTTCAATATGCAGATTGAGTTCGATTAATTGTTGTTGAGCAAAAAAGGCAACCATCGGTAGAAATGAAGAAAATTAAATTTTTCTTTTTTCTGTCTTCCTGAACTTTACAGAATCAAAACTTGAGACAAAATTGTAAATTGCAACACTGAATTGACGAGCAAAAGGCCAAAAATAGTTTCCAATTCAATTGCTATTATCATAATTAAAATTGGAAGCATGAAAAAGAAAGAAAAGAATGAGAAATGAAATTTCATGTTTTCAACATTTTCTCTTCTTCCATGACTTTTATTCAATGATAATTGGATAAAATTGACTCAAATCTGATACTTTTATCGTTTCCGTTCCAGTTATCATCCAGTGTTTGCGTATTTTTGTCCAAATTCAATTGAATTATCCAAATTTTCTAGTTTTTTTACGGATGACACACAAAGGTTTCACTTGTTCATTGAAAAATTATTTTGACAAGTTTGGATAAACAGGGAAAAATAGTAAACAAAAAAATGTACAAGATTATCATTGTCAGTGTAAATATTGTCTGCAACTGTAATCTATTAGTAAATGCCATCGATAAATATTTATACTGGGAATGATATTAATAATGATATTCGTTGGGTGGGAAAAGGGAAGAAGAACAAAAAATGGAAAGATTAATTTCAATGTTAAACCCGAGTGTGAATTGTGTATTTGCTTTATACTGCAGTTTATCTTGTGGAATCTTAATTATGTTTCAATCAAGTTGAACGATAAAAATTGAACAATGCTTGTTAATAGTCACAAGTGTTATTGATAAGTATTGTATTAATTTGTTTTCAGATATGAAAATAAAATGATCAAACGAATGTTCAAATGAAACAAATGATCAATTATTCGCAAAATGTTTTCCACCTGATCACGTTAAAGGTAAAGATTGCAATTGAATAAGTCATCTTGAAATCAGTATTGATTACAGAGGCAAAGTTGATTGATGACAAATGTAAAGGTTAACCGTTTTCGCAAGCACTTTGTTTTGACCTTTCCATCTGTCCAATGATAAAAATGAAAATGGATTCACTAAATTGTTTACTGTCTGATCTACTGATTGTTTCCTGCTTGTAAACATGATAGTTTTGTAACTCCAAGAAAAAGGAAAATATTGTCTCATCAAAAAAAGGCTGGAATTTGTTTAGAGTTGTAGAGTTGAATTTCATTGAATTTCCCGCATTCAGACTTTAAATTTCTTGAAACATTATCTTTCATTTTGAATCAGCAATCTCAAAATTTTACTAACCTTTGAATAAAAATATTCAATAACATTCAATTGTTGTGACTAGCTTTGTGGAATCAGACTTTTGGCGACATTGTTTTTTTGCACTTTTCGTGTTAATTACGATGAATGCACCTTTTGTTTCACCATTGTTAGCTAATCTATTTGACAAATGGTTCAACTCATGAACGTTAATGAACAAAAGCTTCAAGAGATAATTAAACAACATTTAAACAAACACACTAAGCACATAATCGTCTAGAGTTTTCTGTCTCTTCTGTTTAACTCGTGTATCTGTATCATTATTATTACCATGTTTTTATCGGTATTCACATCAAGACCAATCAGAAAACAATTAGTGGAATGCATAAAAATAATTACAAACGGTTGACTTTGAGAAGTGAGAAGAAGGGAAAATAAAAGCAAAACAAGATTTATTCTTGCAAGAAATTGATGACTAAACGTAAGCAAATGCCTTTTCATGTAAATGATGAATGTTATTCACTCCCAATAATGATAACATTTATACAAGCTTTTAATAGAGTCTTAGCTGAGTGCTTTAGCCAAGAGTCTTCTTAGTTTAAGATTTGATAAGATGAAAGAATAGACGAAAGAAGGTAAAAGTAAAACAAAAATAAAATTGATATTGAATTGAAATTCAATTGAGATCTGATTTGAAGGAAAGAAAAAGAGAAAAAAGGAAAACACGAAATTTTTCCATCATGTAGACTTGTTGGTCCTATCCAAATCATCAAGACTTTACCTTGTAACAGGAATGGTATAAAGAGTAACACCTGAAGAAAATGTTTCATTTCATTTTCCAATAAATAATGTGCAATAAAAAAAAGCCTTTTTCACTCTTTTCCTTGTTATTATAAAAATTTTTTTCAACATTTTGTTTTTTCTGTTTTTTTCTTTTCATCGAAAAACACAATTCAGAGAATTCATCCGATAACATATTACAACAGTTCCACCTCAGCGACTGCCTATTACTGTTGGGATGCTGATGATGATTGGGCTGCCATCATAGCCATCTATCAGTTGCTTGTTATGTTTGTCTTTCCTGGAGTTCTTATGGTCATTTGCTACTTCTGTGTTATCCAAGAGCTTTGGGTTAGCACACGGACAATGGCTTCAATGACCAAAAACCCAGCCACACCAATCACCGGTTCAACCTCAACCAATGGTACATCAAGTGAATCTCACGTTTCAACAACAACCAGTCAGCTGACCTCATCATCAGTCCGCCACGATTATCAGATTAAATGGCCTTCAAATAAGCACGAAAAGATTATTTACCCAAAATCGCATTCCCATGGTTTTCAGATTCGCCAAGCTCGTAAACAGGTAAACGTAATTTACGATTTTTTCTCTTCATAAATTTCCAAATGTTACACAATTACCAGGAAAATTGTTCGGAAGTGAGTGAGAAATGAATATCAATACATCCTTTTATTTCTCAACAATTTGATTTTGAGATATTTTTGTTGGCAAAAAATTCTGAACATTTAGCCTTTCCCTGGAAATTTTTTCAGGAAATTGCTGGAAAAGCAAAAATTTTTCCACTTTCAGATTGGCTTTAACGGAAAAACTATCAATTGATAGAAAGATATTTTTTTAGCTTTTACCGTTTCTCAAAAGGCTTTGATTGTTTGCTGCCTTTTTGCTTCATCTGACATTTATTCATAAGTGAATTATCATTATTTCATTCAATATTGATTATTTCAATTTTTATTCACTATTCAACCGGATTAACTGGGAGTTGCTTTCCTCACTTGTCTTCTTTGATAATCTTTGTTAATTTTTTGTAACAAACTTGCATAATCTTTTCAATTGCTTCTTAAACTATTTATTCAAAGAGACTTTTACTGCAAGTCTCTTCCACCTTTGTTATAAACGAGAAGAATTGCTCAATTCTCAGTCAGGGAATATGAATTCAGCTGTCTTATCTGTAACTAAATTTCTTTTTCCAACTGACTTTCATTTCTTGGAAAGTTAATTAAATATATCAAAATCTGTCCACGAAGTTTTGCTTTTTTCTTCCATCTAACTTCTTGTATCTTCCAATCTCGCCTTTTTTACTGTTTTATCAGAGACAAAAATCTCTGTCTAGTTTTATTCAGCCAATTGAACCTCGACAAGCTTTCTCAGTTATGTTGAGGAAATATCTTTATCTGGCTGAAAAATGCTCACAAGAACCAGTTATTTGAACTTGCTAACATTATCACAATATCGCACGATTTCAAGAGTAAAGCACGATTAATGTCGCGATATGTTATTAAATGGATTGGCCATTTCATGCGAAGTTTAAATGGCTAACGAATCAGCAAAGTGCTATCATCTTTGAAATGTAAGATTAGTTTTTCCATTCTTCTTGATGAACCTTTTTCTACATTATTAATAGCATTCTCAGTTCAATTAACTGTTCTTTACTTTGAATGCTTATAATCAATGCTTAACTTCATCATGTTCCATGCTTTTGTTTACCTTTTACTTTCCTTAATCTTCTTTTCTTCCCTTTTGTCAATTTCATTGGATTCAAGTTGCATTCAGTAAATATTTAAATGGCAATTTACACAATATTTGAGGATAAAAATGAAAATGTTGTAAATAGTTGATTTTTTTGTTTGGCTTAATCAAAGTTGAACATTTATTAAAATGTTCAATTTGCCAAAATACTGCTAAAAGCAATGTTAATGTGATATAAAAGAAAATTTTCCTCCTTGATATTCACTCTTGTTTACGTTTAAAGGAAATGCAAACAATCTCTAAGGCAGAGTCTTGCATCTAATTGACTGTAATTGGGAAAATATCATTTTCGATTTCAACTCATCAACATTCTGATTTATAGAGTGAGAAGCGCTTAGTATGAATGTTTGACATTATTTACTGGTGATGGATTTACCAAGTTAGATTTACTTCTTACTTTTAGTCGATAGAAGAGGAAAAGTTATAAGTTTTTTTGGATTCAACTTTTTGGTTCCAATGTTGGTCATGATTTTTTCTTCGTGATTCCTGGTCGATTCAGGTTATTGTTAATCTGAGAAAGAAGGCAAATTTGCAAGTTGCCTCCAACTAATGGTCTGTGATGCAAGTAATCATTTTAAATGAGCTTATTTTCTATTCGAAAAGTTAACCACAAAAGTAAAAGCTGGAAGATAATCCTTTAAATTCCTTCCTTTTGCATAAATCTTACGTTACATTGAACTTTCCATTGAATTCGTTGGTTTTTTCCAGCAAACTGAGTTACAAATTTTTCGGTGCGAGTGCTAGTTTTAAATGGCTGCTTGTTTGACTCGACTGTTTATAAGAATAGAAAGATATGAAGAGTTTACAAGCTACATGATATTACAAACCAAAATTTCAAGATCTCTTGTCATTGAGATCATGCCAAAAATCTCATTTCTTGTAATTCGATTGAGAAGCAGACCATATCGTTATCAATAGTAATTTTCGATATTCCAGCACTCGACTTTTATCAATCTTTTAGCTCATCCATTGAAACCGATGTTGAAAATATCGATAATTAGAGATATTCTGGCCGAATCTAAAGAATGGAAGGTAATGAGAATATTTGTTTGCAAAAGTAATAACTAGTCCAGTTAGAAATGATTGGGTTTGTTTCATTTAATGTAATTGTTGATTTTATTTTCAAAATGGAAAATTTCTACCAAATGAAATTAAGGCCACTTTAATAAAATTTTCGACCTTTTAATAGCTTGTTGAAGCGAATCTTTTGGTGATAGTCTGATAGTTTGATAGGAGATCTTTCAGTCTCTTTTTCATAACTGCTATGATATTTTGTATCAAAGTTCAATCCTTTTGCCACTCATGGGCTGTAGATTCTTATAGATTTAGATCCGAAGATCTTGATGTCCAATTTATTATGTTAGTGTATTTTCGTTCAAACCGTGCTTTCATCTCTGCAGAAGCATGGATTGAAGCGTTATCTTGCTGGAAAATAGCATTTACACCACAAATTATTGCTGCCATATGTTAATCTAGCATTTCTACATCTGTTGTAGAATTCCTTTTTTCTTGAAAGAATGCAATATCAGTATTTAAAGCTATTCCAGCCTATATCATCACTTTGTCACCACCAAATTTACGCTTTGAAAATGTGATTTTATCCCTGGATATGATATAAAACCATCAGGTCTATCCAAATTGATCTTTTTTTGAACCAAACATAACTGTCAACTATTTAGCATCAAGGTCGATGTATTCTTCAGCAAAAGCACATCGAGCAGCTCTATGTTCATCAGTGAGTGGAGGTTTACAGTTAGGTTTCCTGAACTCGATATTTTCAGCTCTTCTAGCGGCATTATGAATTGTTTGATGGGTACACTGATATCCAAGATCATGACTTACTTGTTCACAAGAATTCTTTTCATTTGTAATCTCACGTAGAACATCTCAAACATCATGATCATCAAATATAAACTTGGTTCCAACTCTATTTTGTTGCTTATAACGACCAGATTTGCAAGTTAATTGCTGTTTTTTGATCATTTAATTTTTCAACAGTATAACGACTTGATCTTTATTCAACATTATGTGTCATAATTTGGCCGATTTCAATACCATTAAAATCTTTTCCTTTACCCATTTTTAGCCTTCTGCAGAAGCCCTATCCGATTTCTATCGAAATTGTTAAAAACTCAACAAAACTAATCTGTACTTCTTTTACGGCAAATTTCAAAAAGCTTTAGCTTAATGTTTAGCAGTAGTACAGGGTGACAATTGGTATGTGAAAGTTTTGATTCATATCATAACTTTTTTATTTCTTGTCCGATTTTCAAAAATCATATATCATTTTAAAGAGGGTGATGTTAATTGTAAATAGTCTTCTTCTGAGTTAGCGTAAGTTTCCATCCTTCGAAGGAATGATATGTATACCCGCTCCAGGGTCTCACAGTCGATGTTTGAAACATGTTTCTTATCGCGGTTTCAAGCTAGAAAAGTGTTCAAATGTTTTCTTTATACACATTATCCTTCAAATAACCCCAAAAGAAAAAGTCACAGGGGTTTAGGTCCGGGCTATAGGGCGGCCATTCAATTCCATTGCTGCACAATTTTGGGTACCCTAAATTGATCACATTCGCTTCAAACTTTTTGTTGAGTGTCCCAGGGGTCGCTCCATCATGCATGAACCAGCTGGCCTGTCAATGCTGTTTTTCGAGAGCCATAGAAAAACACCCTTTTGAGTAGATTATTATAGCTGTCTCCTGTATAAAAAAGAGAACTTCCTTATACTTCCGGACCTTACGGTTTCCATCTCCCCACCTAGTCACCTGCAATCTTATTACATAAAGAATCAGTCAAAGGGTGAGCGTGTCTTTTTTTCGCTTGATCTTTTTGGTGCCAAGCTAATCTTATCAGTTTTTTTGCTGATTTTGACGGTTAACCTTTTAGTAATCTTTTGCTTGTTATTTCTATGTAAAGATAATGATTCAATGGTCAATTTGAGAAATTAGCGTTTAAACAGGGTAGGGGGAAAATGCAGACTCCGTATCTCTTACTATTGAATTTTGGGGAAAAACTTTCTGGTTATTCAGGTTGTTGGATTTTGTTTTATGAGAATTTGATTTAAAACTGTCTTTCAAGTAAAGATTTGATAGAGAGATTTTTAGTATCATTATTCTCTTTATTCAAAAAAGTTTTATTAAATTTAGTTAATTGAATTTTACATACCAAAATATTCAATTTGGACTTTTTGGAATTTTTCTCAATCATTTAATCAATTTACCATCTATCTGGGTATATTTTTAAAATAATTTTTGACCGGCAATTGACGAAACCTTGAAATGTCAGCAAACATAAACATGGTAAGTTTGGTCTGTTAAAATTTTCGTTTGATTGAGAGTTGATTGTCGGTTCCACTTTGGCCCGGGCAACCAAATAGCAAGATTCGCAATAACTGGTATTAATATTTCAGGAGCAAGACATGATGCGAATGCTTTGAAAGAAGCTTCACTCTATGCAAATGCCACATTCCCTCCTCTACCTTCCAAGAAAGGTACAATGAAGTTCAATAATCTGCTAAGAATGTCTTTGAATGTACGAAATTATTAATTCTGAATCTCAAATCGATTTGACTATTCTCCTTTTTACCTAAAAGCGATCTTACATTCTTGTGTCAAAACCATCTTTTCAAATTATTTGTTGGTTCAAAGTCGAACATGCTATTAATACATTTATCGAAAATATTGACTTGAAACTCTTTTTCTGCAATATGAACCAACAATTGTCTCATGAATTTTGATTGAATAGACTTTTATTAACTTCTCCCGCAAAAGGTTTAACAGACGAAAAGTAACGCGCCATAAAAGTGTTTCATGACTTTTGAATGATCTGCGATAAATTGAATTTCCGTTTATCATTATGTTTTACTATTCATTATTCAAGTTTTATTGGGCACGAGTCTGTTTGACTTTGAAAAAACAGAAAAATCCAACAATTCACATTTGAGACACGCAAACAGCCCATTGAAATTGACATCAACATGAAGATTCATTCTCAAAACGAATTACCATGAATTTAATAAGTATCAACAGAAAATTTTTCTTTTACCAAATAAATAGAAACTTTGCACAAAAAATCAACTTTCAAGACAACACTGTAATCTTAATTTCAAGGTTTCCTTTTCATTAAAGTGTCTCATTTCCATCTCAACTTTACTATGTTCAATTGAAGAATTGACAACCTTTACTGGATTCAATTGATTATTGAGATAACAAACAAGAAAACATGAAACCATGAATCACATAGAATCATTCAAAATTTACTATTATTTTTAATCAATCTGTAGCAAAGCTTATGTAAAGTAACTGGAAAGGCAATTTACATCAACTTGATAACTTGTCTTGAAATCAAACTTTGAGTGATTCATTAATTGCAACAAAACTGTGAAATCGTTTTGAAATAAAACATTCTAACAACTTTCACACTTTCAACTCAACGTTTTGCTCTTGAAAACTAACTTTTATCACCAACACGATTCGGGTATCACGAAACGCTCATATCTGTACATTCAATCTTTCATTTTCTATCGATTTTGTAAATAAGTAATCATGAAAAGAAATGTTTAATCACATTCGAATGGAAACATCAGCTCGAAACTTTGAAAACGTTCACTTTCCATGTAAACATAATGTCAACTTGGCTTTTGACGTCGACTTTTTTCATCTCACTTTATCACTCCAGAAACTAATCAATCTTTAATCATCAGTCTTGATTGAAACACATTTCTTTGAAACATTATCATCAAACTAGCTATTGTTATATTGAATGAACAAAAAAAAGGAGAAAAATTTGACTCCAATTTTCATTTTCGTCATCACTATCAGGGTGAAAAGAATGTTGAATAAAGAAGTTAAAAAAGGAAACTTGGAAACTTCTTGAAATGCATTTTTTGCTAGTCACCAGGATTACAGAATTTAAGTCACCGTGAGCTTCAAGAATGATTGAGAAGAGGAGAAAATTTGAAATGATGAATAAGATTATCATTAGTGATTATAAAGCTCATTCCATGATTGACAACGAGCCAAGTTTTGCCAAAGATAATTGAAGCTGTAAGAATTTGAAGGTAAAAAAATCGACTAATAATACGTTTAACAAAATTACAGATTAGACTTTCATGATCAGATTTGCTCGAAACAAGTATGATGCAGGAGAAGAAAAAAACTTTGCTGTGCTCATGATGAACTATTGAGATTTTTCCAGTTGATTCAAGAGTTTACTCGGAAAACAGCAACATTTAAGAAAAGGTTAAAAAGAGAAATTACTTTGTTTCAAATAATTTCCAATTCAAATAATTCCATGTTTAGTTATTCTTCTCTCATAACCATCAATTGATTGTTCATGTTCAATGTTTACTCCAACCAAAAGTTCAACCTTTAATCCAAGAATGAAACTCGATTCTTGCATCAAATTGTTTAGCTTTTCATTTGATTCAACAAACAAAATATTTGTTGTCCCATTTAGAAGCTCCAGGTTTACGTAAAAAAAAGCGTTTCAAGATTCATTGATTCAACAGTCAATTCTTGCATCATGATGAGGAGAGAAACATGCTTATTATACAAATTTTTTTTCCTTTTCCTTGAAAAATGCAAGAATCGAAGTTTCAAATTTTCTTTTCTCTCAGATATTCATGAGAACCATGATACTTCAAAATTGATAGGAATTTCCAATGGTTCATCTCAACAAGAACCAAATTTTCACTCATCATTCTATTCCCATCTCATCTCAACTGTTTAATCTTTTTTATTTCCAATTTTTGGTTGGCAAAAAACACAACAAAATTTGTGTGAAAAGAAGAAATTTTGAAACTCATTTTGACTGTTCACAATTATGTTCAATTTGTCCAGTTTTAAAGGCTAAACGATAATGCTCACTCCCAGGCAAAGTGTGATAAGAAGCATAACCTCCCAGATGTCAGTTTCAGTACATCTTTAGTAATTTATAACACTATCATTGTTGGTAATGTTTTTTGCTTCTTTCTCAATACTTTGCCAAAGTTCATCCATTCAATCCTTTCAACATGAAATGGAGGAATAAATCTAATCATTATTTGGAAAACTGTTTAAAACGATATTCTCCTTTTGGCATTACCATTGACAACAAACTTGGCTATAATTGAATAGCAAAATGATGAGTTACATATAAATTCAAACTCATCGAGTTTAACAGGAGAGAGAAAAAATGTCTTCAATCCGCTCTTATTTGCTCTAGTTTTCTGCATATTTTTTCTGCTCAGTTTTTTCTCCTCTGATTTTCTCTCCTCGATATTCACCGATGAACAAGTTGCCTCAGCTTTCAACCTGGATTCACAATCTCACTCTCTTTCCATATTTCACCACTCTTCAACTTTTGGCTTGTTTTGTTATTTAAATTTTACCTCGCTTTATTGAGGAATAATAAATGTTCAATGAGTTTGATCGGCAACATTTCAATTTTGTTATTTCAATGTTTAATATCCTATACTCATAGCCACATTAAAATGCATTATAAACTTTTTTTTGCCAACTTCAAAGTTTATTTATTCAACGGTTCATAGTTTTCATGCAATCCTGCCAGTGATCAGTTTTTGACGTGAAATCATCCAGGAAACTCAATTTTTTACTTCAACAACTCAAGTAAATCTGTTTGCTCAACAACAGAAAAGGGATTATCAAGTGTAATTATATTTGGACAGTAATTTGTAGACATTGTACTAATTGAGTCCAGAGTCGAAACAAAACGATGTTCCTTTTATTAATGGACAATACTGATAGATAGGATTTAGTTCAACCTATTATTATTCCTATTATTAGACTGTCAACTTGCAGTGTTTACTGGGGAAAGATAAGCTCGATAAATTGTTTCGCGTAAATTATTGCAACCGTCAATTAGACATCATTCAACTTCGATTTAATCGCTTCACAATCATTCAACACTGCAACTTTCTTTTGGACACTTTTCTCAAGCCTTTCTAATGACATCTCTTGTTTTCAAACTAGACTTGGTTTAAAAGTGTTCTCAGAAATAGATTAAGATGCAAAAGGAAAAGTGTGCCGAAGAAAATTTCTGACGAAAAAAGTTCTGAAGTTTGAGAAAAGACTGGAAACACAGGAAAACATGAGTTTAAGAAACTGGATTTTCAATCGTAAAACTAAAGCCTAGTTTAATGTCGAAAAGTGAAGCGTAAACTTTAATCAAATAACCTGTTGCTTTAAACTGTTTGAATATAATCTTGTGTTCCAGTGAAAGTAAATATTTGTAAAAGAAAAAAAAGATTTCTCGAAAAATGCTATCCTCTGGCTTGAGAGTCCCAGAGGAAAGGTATTTGACTCCCTGCAGTCCAAGTAAGATAATGAGACTTTTACATTCCTTTCAACTGTGTTCGCTTTGGATAATTTTGCTGATAATTCAAAGCAAATCGCACATTCCAAATGACCTTTTAATGGTTAACAAAATAATTGGAGCAATTTTTCAAGATTGCGAGATTTGCTTTTCACCAAAAGAAGGTTCAATTTGATCAATTGGTATCACTTTTCAACAGGAAGCCAGGTAACATTGTAACGATGAACAACTGAAATGAGACATAAAATAATGAGCCAAGAGTAAAGAGAAGAAAGAAGGTGAAAAGAAGATCAAAATGAGGTTCGAAAAAGTTGCTAGACATGAACAGGAATGTGTCAGGTAAAGAAAAAATAAATCACAATTTGGCAAAAAATGCAAGCCTTTCAAATTGTACAAATTTTCAATTTAAGTTTTGAGTGAATGTGCGAAACAAAGAAAATGTGAAATGTGAACAAAAAAAGTCAAAAGTGACGAGAAAAAGGTTAAGAAAAGAAAAATTATGTAAACAGAAAAAGAGATTCCTGTAGATGATATTTTCATTAGAAACATGTAAATGTCTTTATAACTTTTATTCTTATCATCATTCATGGCATTTCTTGTTTATCTAACATCAAATAATTATCATGTAAAATAACAGAAAGGGTTGCAAGGCAAATTTTTCATTCCTTTTTTCTTCTTCAAAACTTAGTTTGAAACAAGAATTCAACTTGCATGGTAATTTAATAGCGACTTCAACTGATATTTACATTCATCTTGCTTACAGTCAACCTTTACTTTTGTCAATTTTCAGCCTTTTTTTGGTCCAATTTCATTCGTTTAATCTTTCGATTAAACATGTAAAACTAATTTGTACTCAAATGCTTCAAGATAATAGTTAATTGCAATAGAATACACTTTAAACTCGAAAATTCAATTGTAAATTTAATGATTGGATTGATGATTCAATAGTTTTTCAAATCAATTCAACGTTAAGCTGATTGCCATAATAAATTTAACCGTCAAGGGTTGAGTTTGATTTGAAAGAAAATGTTTAGAGTCAAATTAGCAAAACTTACGATCGCTAGAGAATGAACGAATCTCGAAATCTTTTTTTTTAAAAAATAATGAAAAGATATTCATTTCAAATCATTTCAATGATTTCAATTTTATTATTGAAATCACTTGCCTTTCTTTAACCCAAATTTTCCTTTAAAAGTTGATCGACATAATTTTTATATTAAACATTATGCTCGTATTACATATAACGATAAAGAATAGGCAATCATCTAAAATGAATGAACTGACAAGTTTATTCAAAGCCTTTTCAATCTGATATTGATTGCTTAGTTGGAATATTTTCAAGTTGATTTGTTACTCATTTTCATTATTCGTAGAGCAACAAATTGCTTTTAATTTTGTAACTTGCATTTCGATTCTATTGTAATTTTTTACTCTTGAAATGGCGAAAAAATGACAAGAATTTTCTATTTACTATTAAAATCCATTAGTTTCATGCGAATGGAAGATTGGTCGATCCAATGCCTTGAATACAAAATAAGATGTTTATTCATTTCAAACACTCGCTCCATCAGTCTTATTGAACACCAAACTTTGATAACTTTTTCAAACTTGTGACTTTTTTCATTCCCAACAATGAATTGTGTAACATTGAAACTTGCGATTGCTCTGAAAACAAATCAATTATATTTTATTGAATCTTGATTTTCTTTTAATTGCAGGTGATAAAGATGTTGATTTTTGTCGTTTTGATATTCCTATTTTGTTGGGGTCCGAGGCTCATAATTAACGTTGTCATCAAATTTGGCCTTCAAGATTATAATCAAACAATATATTCAACTAGAGTAACCTGTTACCTGTTATCATTCATCCATTCAGCCCTTAATCCGTTCATTTATGGTTTCATGTCGACCAATTTTCGTAAAATGATGTGCTCATCTTGTTCTCATCATGGTCAAACCTCACAGTCGGTCAATTACATGAACAACAATACTGGAAGCTGTTCCTTGGCCAGTGGTGTTGGCCCAGGTTTGGGTCTCAATGCGACTCCCTTGACAAGCCTCAATGTTGCTGTAACTCCCAGTGATCTTCATCCATCTCAACATCAACACATTCACCACATAATTGGCCGTGTTTCAAATTCAATGTTAAATGAGAAAATGATTATTGAAGGTAACAACCATTTACCCCAACAAATGAACTCATTTTTAATCAACAACAACAGTATTCTCATTGATTCCAACTCGTGTCCAGGACAAATTGAATACGATCTTTCAAGTTACTCTTCAAGTGATAAACCAACTTCAAACCATAAAACAGTCAACTGTTTGTCCATAAAACCAATGGGAACCGAAACCCTGTGAACAGTAAACATTTTTTTACCAAACAAGTAATTCGTTAACTTTAAATCGCCCACCAATTGTTACACAAAATGAATAACTTTTTTTTTACATCGTATTCGCAATTATTAATACAAAGTTTCAAGCTTAACTTTGAATCTTTCAGCTGATATAAAATTACAACGAAATGAAATGAAAAGTAAAAGGCCCAAAATACACCATTTCCCTTCATTTCCAAGTTGAACATTTATTTTGAATCAATTTATTGATTATTAAAGTTATCAAGTTTTCCAATCAACTGATATTACGAACAAAATTGTGAAAAAAACGATTCTCTAATTTCATTGTAAAGCAATCATACAATTTCAATTTACTAAAGAAAGCATAAAATGCATTGCATAGCATTTAAAATGAAAAGCAAATCATAAATAAATGAAGAAAAAAAAAATGAATATTATTGTAACTAAATGTATTAAATTAAAATGGTTTAGTTTATCAAAATGTTAACCTTTAACTGATTGAAAGAAAGGAAATGTTGAACAGTTGAAAATATCGACCATTGAATCTCTATTCATAATGTGCCCAAAGTATTCAATGTGGAAGGTCAAATTGTTATTAAAAACTTGATAAATGAATATAAGAAAATATCATTTCCTAATTCATGAGAGAAGCCATAATTGATATTCAATGATTAAATGGTGAAATCCAACAATTGCAATTGAAAGTGATGTAGTATAATGGTAACAGGATTGATAGTAAAATTGAGGGCTAAAGGAAGAAGGAAGAAAAGTTGACAATAAAAATGTTAATTTCGCCTTTAATATTACGATATTTGCTTGTTGGGACAATTTATTTTACCTTTAGTTAAGGTAGTTAAGTTTGTTCAAGTGTTGAGTCAACTAACTATTTTCACAAATGAAAACTCGGATTCAGTGGGTTTAACTTGATGCAAAGCTAAAGGTTAACTCATCCATCAAAAGCTATAAATCAAGTTGGTAGCAATTTCAGTTTCACCATTATCATTATTATGGACTATGAAGATGATGATAGTCTATCATATAATGGTTGTTACCTTATTACACTGTTGGGTGACAAAGGAAAGGTCACATTGTTTTTGTGTGTTCCCCTTTGAGAAGGAAAAAAAACATGACGCTGAAAATGATGGACAATCAATTGTATGTTTTGCTGGATGATTGATGTTACTTTCATTTTGCCTTTTCCCTTGTTTTATGTGATTCCGTTCATCCTGTTGTTGGGGATTTACTTTGGATCAATCTGTGGATAAATTGAGTACAAAATTGTACGATTAACTGTTGGGTTTGTTCATATGGAATGAGAAACGAACACGAGTCAACAAAAGTTAATCTCTAAAATTTGTTCTTTTTCTTTTTCTTCTTTTTTTTTGTTTGTTGTTTGTTTCTTCTATTGTTTTACCTTTCGTTTTGATTATTTGTTTGTTACTCATCTTGTTTGCTATTTCAAGTTGAAATAGTTCATTGGGTTTCATGACAGTTATCTGAAGGTATCAAGGTGGTAAAATGAATACTTGGATGAACCAGTTAGGAAGAAAGTTTAGTTTTTAAAATTGAAGTGAATTGGGTTGAAGCAAGAGAAATCAAAGTTATCATTGAATATGACATTAAATGTGTAATCCCATTGGCAATTGAGGTGACAATTGAATCTATCAAATTTTATTATCGTCTCAATGGTTCCATTGATCAAAGTGCACAAACCCAAAGGTATAATTTTACTAACTGTTGGTTGACTTTCCTTTAAACTGTTCACTTTTGCTTAACCAGGCAACCGGGCAACTTCAATTTACATTGAATTTCAAGGCAACAATTATTTATATTAAACGAAACTCTTTATTCTTTCATTAGTTTCAATTGAATTGAATCTATTAGTGCACATTATGTATGAGATGTTGTGAAGAGATCTCAATAGTCTCAAAACTATTGATATTAGATGAAAATTCGTACATTTGGTAAACACTTCTGAATGTTGAAAGCAACTCACAATATCCATCTCAACATGAATCTACTGGAAAATATCAGCATTGAGGGTTTGCTATTTTCATCAATTTATTGATGATCCAAAATTATGGTTAATAAACTGGTTCAACTTGCTTTTTGTCAATTTTTTTACCTAAAAACGTTGAATTAATTTCTTAATGAGATCATTTAAGAACAATCAATTTATCGACTTTGAAAGATTGAAGGAAGACAATCAACTCAAATTGAAAGACTTGTACAGAAACAGAAAATTTCATTTTCCAAAATGGAACCATTTATTGGTTGTTCACCGAAAGTTACACCAGAAAATAAGTTTAATGAAAAAATCTGGTTCAAGCGCAAAAGGCATTCGAAGTTTCAACTTTGAGTTCAATTTTCTCGAAAACTATCGATCATGAAAATTTCTGATTACCACTAATAGACTCGATTTTCAGGCCGATGTAAACCTAAACAGTTCACTCTCTAACCAGAAAGAAATTGACTTTGCATTTACTCTTTGCTTTCAGAATTTTACAAAAAATTTCAAGCCTTTTACTGATAACACTCACAAGATGTTTAAAGTTATAAGTTTATTTAACTTTCGGTTATTAATTACAATGATAATGTTTAGACTGATGGTTCAATTTTAAAATGAAGATCATCAAATAAATAGAATGTCGATTTTTCAATGAACAAGATTGGGTTAAATTAACATTAATCCAATTATCCTTTAATGTTTACTCATTACACTTTGGTCACTTGTAACTCTTTGATTTCCTTTGATAATTAGCTGGATCAAGGTAACTCAATAATTGGTAATTTTGTTCACCTTAATTGCAAGATTAAGTTGATTGAAAGTAAAATAATTAACTTGTTTGATGAGAAAAGTTTAATAGAAAAAACTATTGAAGCAATTGATTAATTTTTCACAGCAATGTCCAAAATTACTGATTCCTTCTTTGGATTAGAGTCGAGACGAAAATGTTTTAAAAACTAATATCTTGTCAATCAAAAAGGTATTATAACTGGAACATGATTAAACCTGTAACTAATGTCTAATAAAATTACTAACAACTGAAGTATAATCAAAGGAAACATAAAGAGTTGTACTTTTATTGTAACATGGAAATGAAACTCGATGGGCTCATTAAAGTGACTCTTTTTGTTTTCATATGACAAGTTTCATTGAAATAATAACCATTTCTGCAAGTCCAATGGTTATGATGATGTAAATGATGACAATGATGAAGGTTAAGGTGACTTGGAATCAGTGTATTAGCCAATGTGATGGACAGTAAAAGGTTGAACCCTTTTAATGCCAAAAGTTGAGTAAATCATCGACCATCTGAGGATGTCCATAATAACGGATTGGGGCATAAGCGCTTTCCAGTGAATAATAGTGTGTCCAAAGATTATCCCAGTCTTTGAGTTTAAAAACATAAGCAGTTAAACCAAAAGGTTTACCCTTCATTGAATAACCTCCTTTGGGTAAACCGTAAAACATACGTTTGGAATAATGATAAACATTGGGTTCATCGTTAAGGTAGGCTGGATGGTAACTGTAATAACCAGCGTAAAAGTCTTGACTTGTTGAGAGGCAGAAAAGGTTGACTAACATGAAAAGGCTGAGATAATTTAATTTCAATCCAATTTTGACATTGGCTTCATCACCCACTGGTAAACACATATCTTTGGTAGACACTGTAACTGAAACCAACTCATTGGCAGTAAAACAACATTAAAAGGTGAAAAAGATTCACAATAACTTAATTAATTAATCAAAATTCAAACAACTTTACAAATCAATTTTCACTTAATTACAAAGAAAACATTTCAACAAAAAATAAGTCGAAAAATGGTCTTAGTGTAAACACGGGAAAGTTGAAAGCTTGTCTTGGATGGATTAACGAAAATTGATGACAAAAAATGGTTATCGGGTTTTAGGTTGAAACCTGTTCAGCGGGAGCAACTTTCACCATTTTCATCTTTTTCATCTTGATTCATCTTCTCTCATCTCAACGATTAATATTAGACGTTTAATCTAATTAATTACAAGATTAAAGAATCAGGTCAAAGGTTGTCTAATGAGTCTTGTTCACTTTCTATTTCTCATCATCATCATTTCAACTGTTACTTTAATGGGAAACCAGTTTTTGTTTAAAATTTACCTTTTAAATGAGTTTAGTTGTAACTTGGGTTAAATTTAACCATTTTACATGTTATGATATGGTCATCTTATTTGGGTTCATCTTTATAATTGTAAAATTATATTGTGTCTTATCACTATTACAACTTCAATTATATAACCAGTATTTTACCTGGTCATTATGATGATATAATAATTTTTGTTTAAACCATTATCTGTTGCTTTCTATTTTCGTATAAATTACATTTTCATCTCAATCAACTACTAACCTTTTGTTACTTTTATTGTAGTTAATGTTGCTGCTGTTTTCTTGCTCCTTGTTGCTTTGACCATTAAACCTTTCCGTAATCATCGTGATTAGGTAAATTTGAATATAACGTTTTGGATCCATCAATTCATTAGCAGCTCTTGAAAGCTGTACAATGCTCAGGAAATGTGATAAACAATGTGTCTTGAGTTTGGTTCAAAATTTAAGGTTTTAATTCTTGTGATCAAATTTGGATTCTTTAAAGGTATAAATGACATTAAAACATCATTTAAATGATGCCAAATTACTTCTTGCCAATTAGTAAATCGTCATCTTGATGGACTCGACTCATCAGCTTTCATTGTTTTCGTTTCTGGTTAACATGTTTACATGATTAGACAAAGCAAAAAAGAAAAGAAAATTGGTGAAAAAAATGCTGACCCAATCAGAGAAGCGTTCAATTAACTCATTGATTAGCGTATAATGACAATGATTAAGATGATCAGATTCGCTTGTCAATTGTGAGTCTTTAAAATGGGTAAACAATTGAAATTTGAAAAGGCAACTTGATAGGTAAAAACAGTCGGTTAACCTTTGCCTGTCAACAGATTATGAAAAGACCCAAAACACCAGCTAACCAGATTTATTTATATATAAATATATATGTTTATACTAATCAAAATGATTGATATGTTTAATTTGGAATCATTTTTCTTATTATTTATAATCATCTTTTGTTACCAAACAATATTAATCAACACAATTTGCAGCCAAATAATGGGTGAAAAAAAGCTGAGGTGATTGGGTTGAGGTAAAGAGGCAAGTGTTTACAATGAGAGGATAAAAATGGCCTGTAAAATGACAAATGTTTGATGATCAAAACATTAAATGTGGAATCAACAATTGATCAATAAGCAGGGATTCAGTGAAGAAAAGGTGGATAAATTGAAATGAAATATTAGGAGCCGTAAAAAGATGAATGCTTTGAAGATGGAAAAGTTTCATGATTAAATGGTTTATTAGATTGTGATTATGATTGTTATTGTTGTTACTTTAATCACAACAATTGGACAAATTGCTTTACTGGACAATAGCCTCTAATAGACCGGAATCATTGAAGTCAAATAATCAGCAAATAAAAAATAATCATCTACAGTAAATTGTTAATGTTAAATAATTTGTTTTGGTAAAGCCAATGTTGCCTTTTTTCAACGCTTCTTCAATTTCTCATCATTTACTGATTACTTAACTCTTGATTGTTCCAATGATTTTTCTTTCCTTTCTACTTTTTTCACGTTGAACAGCTCTCATGATGATTGACCTTAACATGTTGATAGGATCAAGGAATGGTAAGCAAAGGCTTACCAAGTGTTATTGTAATGCGATTGTTTGTTTATTGACTGTTGAGTGTCCTTACTCAATCACTTGGTTCAGTTTTGATTGTTTTCATTCTTGGTCAATATTATTCTCATCATTTTGTAAGTTCAAGGTTAATTAACATTAAATTTTCTTCTCAACTTTCATTAATCTGTTAACTGAACCGTAATCAAGTCCAATGAACTTGATAACAATTGTTTCTCTGTTTAAGTTGCCCGCGTCAAATCAATGTTCAATTACTATTGGTTAAAGAGAGATCGTCTGTTGAGCGCCTTTCAATGGTTTTTTTTAATCACAATTTACTGTTAATGGTATAACATTTATTTAGGTGATTTTAATTTTTTTTTGTATTCTGTTTATTGTCATCTTGAGAAAAATGTTTAACCAATTGACCAACAATTTAAATCTAAGCTTGTGTGATCATTCCTTTGTTTACATGAAAGATTTCACTTGTTTGTCATCATCAATCATCAACACCAAATCAATCCATCAGCTGCCAACTTCTTAATACAGTGATTAACCTTTACTTTGGCAGTAATTAATTGTTACCTAAAAGCTCAAAAAAGGTAAGATATTAATTGGATTAATCAATTGTATGGTCAACAAACTTGTTAACAGTTAACCGTTAACGTTGACCTTTAGCTTTGTCTAAGCCAACGTTTAATAAGCCATTGATTAATCTTTCTTGTATTACTAGGGTCAAGTTATATCATTGAAAGTTGATTTGATTCACTTGAATGTTTAGAACTGGATTCAATGCTTAACCGTTACAGGTTAATTATCAATGGACGATTGACATGTACAAGTGTATCAGCTAAGGGAATGTCAACTGGACCTTAAAAAGTAAGTAAATGCAATTACCGTTGCTTATGATTTAAAAAGTGAAAATTCTGACCTTTTTCAGGCCTAAAGATCACACATGAAGTGGACTTTTTTCATGGTCAAATGCTTGCTAATGAAAATTTGTTGACAAAGTCACTAAAGTTGTAATTAAACAAACGTATAAATACTCTGGTCGCAATCTTGGTATTGTTTAGTTTGTTTCAAGTTTGTCGTTAGATTTAAAATTTTAAAATAAAAAATGGACAAATATTATCAGGTGAGTTACACTTTGTTTAAAAATTGTCTCTTATACATTTTAAAATGTTTTTTCTTCTTTTTTGCTCGTCAGTTTCTGTTGATTTTGGTGGCACTTATGGCTTTAATTCAACTTTCAACCCAGTATATTTACCATTCCTTTTATCCTTATTATTTCCCTGATTTTGGTGGATATGGATTTGGTTATGGATTCCGAGCTTTTAATGGGAGAAGATAATTGGTTCACTTATCATCATCATCACCCTTTAACCACTAACACCTCCAATAACAATATTGAATTGTTACTTCTTACATTCAACATCTTGAAAAAGCTTTAAATGATATGTTTATGTGTTTGTTCATCAGCTCAACATGCTATCAATCAAATAATGATTCTTCCGTTTGTGAAAATGATGTTAATATTGTTGTTACTGGTGATAATAATAGTGATGATAATGGCAATCTTGGAATAATTTATCAACAATTTTTCAACACAATTCACCTATTAAGATTGATTTTCATGGATTTAATATTTATGTTTTCCATTTTTCTTCTGCTTCGAGTAGGAAGACAGGTTCATGCTGTAATAAAATTATGTTAATCCAGTCAATAAAGATTGATTCTAATTGTAATCATGGAGTAAATCTTTTCCGTTGTTTCATAACATTAATGCTAAACTTTCAAAGTTTGAGCTAATTTAAAATCAGATCAATGAAAATTTAAATTGGATCAACCTCGTTTCTATTGTAACCTTTCATTGTTCACAATAGTATCAAATGTCTAATAGCCACAAGTGAAGGGTTAAAATTAAATTGATTGAAGATTTATCTTTTTGAACGGCCATTATACGCATTAAGACGCGTATCAATAAAATGAATTGTTGCCTCATATTTTATAACACAAAGAGTATTCTGACAAAATGAAACGATCATACTTTCATTAAACATTCTAATCTTATTAATGGGTTTGTATTATTTAATGTGATCTCTTAAACGCTTTTTAATTTGCGATCGAAAATTTTCATCTTATAATATTCACCAATTTGAACAAATATCGTGATAAATAATTGGTTCATACAGTCATGCGATAAACATTTGCCAAATTGTAATGTTAAAATAGGCAGACGATCTTAATTTTCATTAAAACATTTTAATCTTATTAATAGATTGTGTATTTGAACAGCTTTCAATTGGTGAAAGTTGCGTACAATAATACATTTCGCTTAGTAAGGCTAATTATTTTTTTGCATCTTATCTATTGTGCACTCAGTAACTTATGTAACACATGAATCATTTTTTTGCATTCTGAGATCGATAAACAAATGTGGCAATTGACAAGCTTAATGAATCTACACATAAAGGGGGTAGATGATATATTTTGTTACCAACTCTTTTTCACTGAACCATAACTTGAAAATCCATCCGGCCTAGGTGGTGTCCCTGAAGGTGGTAAGGTTTGAAATCTCCAAATGATTGAAGAACCTCTTTTAATGTTACCCATGGAACTAAGATGATTCCAACATTCAGTCCAACTGATGAATTCGGGTTCAAGATTGGCAGCTTGGATAGACTTACAGCCATTAACAGCCATGACAGTAGAAACCAGATTGAATGGATATAGAACAGCAGGGACTACGAAGTTAACGATTGTTGTAAGGATAGAGCTATACTCGGGTGTATTAAAATAAGGCTTAATAAGAAGAATGATGATGCTTTTGGTTACCACAAGACATGAAAGTTCACCAATCAATCTAGGTACAAAACCAGAATAAAACCCAAGAAATCCTTCATTATTAACAATATCTTTGATTGCAGAGAGAGGAAAATCATAAACTGTTTCTTTTCCAACAAAAGATGCGAAATTACGAATCAACAGAACATGGAAAGGATAAGATGCTACTAGTGCACCAGTTATACACAGTCCATCCCTGGCAACAACTCTAGTTAGTTCATCGAAGCTACTTGAAAAGTCAATGGGAACATTAAGTCTTCGTCCATCTTTATGTAGTTTTATAATTAAATTGGGCGCTGGTTGATATTCAGTTGTAGTCACCTCAGCACTATCCTCGGATAAATCTGGAGTGGTTATCTGTCAATAATTGAAAAACAATTATAGTTGAGAAAAATTGATGAAGGATTGCAAAAATAAAAAATACAAATTACCTGCAAGTAAGGACAGTATTTACCAACGTTTTTCTCAATATAATTGTAAGTATATCTATAGCTGAAATAATCGATGACATTGTAAGGGAGACCTCTAAATATTCCTGTGACCCCTTCGTGTCTGAAAACAAAGCCAAGGTAAGATAATGCACCGGGAAGTCCAATTTTAGGTCGCCCAAAAATGTTACGAGTTGGAAAAGATGGTAAAGGTTCATATCCAATTTGAATGAGAGTCTTGGCTAAATCAAACGGATGTTTAACTACACAGATGACGAGTTTAGCTACATCGTTGTGAGCCTCAAATGACAACTCATGTTCATTTTGATTTTGATCAGCCATTCTAAAATTCAATGAATAAAGTAAGTATAATGTAAGTTAATTATATGTTGCCGTAACTTCACTGATGTAAAAAAAGTATTTCCTGAAATTAATTACATTAGATGAAAATACAAATAATTCAGTAGATTTTTATTTCATCTCTAGTGGCGACATCTCATGGTATCTATGAAATGTAAATCTATTATTGATATGAAAACCGGCAATTTTGAGCATAAATTAACTAAAAAAATATCAACTATTATTGTTTGATTACAATTTATCAAAATTAATTGCTAGATTAAAGTGATACATGATAAACATTAGGCCAAGAATTTACTTATTGTACAAGCACAACGTTAGCCTAACCTGATATGGTACAAAATGGCTGGTTTAAACGCTTAGTTAGTATTTCAACATTACGATCATTTACATTTGTAAGTTGCGATCCATTGTTTTATTGTTGCAGGTTGATCTAGGTTAGGTGCAATTAAAAATCCTTTCATGTTGCTATCACCATAATTGTAGATTAAGTTGATCATAAAATAGAGCTGAAAAGATTGATAACAACAATGGAATTATTTATTCGCAATAAATATTTTCATCATTTCATTCTGAATCAAAGATACTGATTTGCTTAGTTTATTTGAGTAACTAAATATTTCTAATTCTCAAATAATAGTTTTTACGCCGTTGCTTATTTGATTCTGAAACAATGAATTCTTAATTTGTCTATGCTCAGTAGAAGTAAAAAAGAGATTCAACAATTCATCGCATTTATTTGACTTTTAATTGATAGTAAACATGCTGATATCTATCATGATAAATGGCACTTATAGACGAGGTGCTTAACCTTGCAGCCTCTTTGAAGAGCTGATAGTGATGATTCGAATACTCGATTTTTTTGCATGGAATGGAATATTATTCGAGTATTACAGATATTCGAATACAGGTGATCGATTATTTATTGAATTCAAAATTTGTTTACCGATATTTTCCGAAGCTGAATCAATTATTACTCAGATTCTCACTTGATCCAAAATTATCTGGCGAGCTTATTTGCTATTCAAAAAACCCTGATCGTTTTCGAATCATAATTCGTTAAAGTTTCATGATTTGTCTTACTTAAACCCCTTGCGAATATGCGACAAATGCTCAACACGCATCTCAACCAGATGAACAAGACATATTAATCAACTTTTTAACAAAAATTAAATACATTAGCGATCAATTGTAAATGTCTGGTAAATTATGCACAAACAAGTTAAAACGATTTCGAGTCTTTATAAGCTATTTAGGTTAAAACATTGTATTTGTTCAATTGTTGTTTTCAAACATTTTACTGGTTGAAATGTGGAAAATAATTGAAGTGACAAAACAGTCGAACCCTTTCAATAAAAGCTTTAAAGGGTTGAATTCAAAGTTGAAGTTGAGCATAAATTGAAAAGATTGTTAACTGTTGTCGGTCTTAATAAAATGTTCAGCTTATTAGTCTGGATCACTTTTTGTATTTCAATTGTCCATCAATCTTATGAAGTGACTGATGATGAAGCAGATCCATCATCGATTGACTCAACTAATCCCACTTTTGCTGAAGAACAAGCATTTCTGCAGCTTTTCGGAAGCAAAGATCCAGACGAAGCAGCAACTTGCGGAGAACTCATTGAGTCTCGAGGCTTTCAATACGAGGTTCATTATGTGACAACAGAAGATGGTTATATCCTTCAAAATTTCCGCATCATCAACCGTTATGCAAAAGAATCTCGAAAACCCCTTAAACCCGTCTTGCTATTGCACGGCCTAGTCAATTCATGTTCAAATTGGCTGATGAACTCACCAGGTGGACAGATAAAGCCATGGATAAATGGTCATCCACCAAATGACACTTCGAACTCAGTTGCTTTCTTATTGGCCAACTTGGGTTTCGATGTTTGGTTGATTAACGTTCGCGGGACAACTTATTCAACTAATCACACACATCTTGATCCTGAAGGTAACACCTCGTATTTATAAAATTGATTCAATACAACTCTTTCAATCTTTCTTCTCAGATCCTGAGTTTTGGAATTTCACTTTCTATGAAATTGCAATTTATGATGTTACAGCAACAGTTGAACACATCAAGAAGGTAACTGGATTTGGTGAGTATGCCTCAGAATGCAGAATATGACCGTTTTTAGAAACTTTCGCTTAACTTGGGACAATTTCTTGAAATATTTGATGCTTCTTTTGCGTTACTGAAAATCAAGTTCCAGTAAATTTCACCATTTTTGCTTTAATTTTGGTGAGTTTTACAAGCGTTCAAACAGCATTTAGAGACAACTTGAGCTGAATTCTGAAAATTTCTGCCCTTCCGAATGGAATCATGTTTCATCAGTTGGTTTCTTTAATTTTAGACAAGATAATAATAATTGGCCATTCACAAGGAACCATTCAAATTATTGTCCAGATCTCAGTGATGCCAGGATTCCAAGAGAACTACGAAGTTATCATTCTTGCTGCACCAATTGGATTCCTTGGTGATGTTGGCGGGTCTTATGGTGCGATGTTCAACAATTTCGTCATACAATACCTGATGGGCCTGGACAATGGACCATCACCATCTTCTTTGGCTACAACTTATGGTCCAATTACTGTTTTTTGTCGCAACAAAATGGCACTTCCATTATGTGAAATGTATCTGCAATCATTTGATGACTACAATGCAAAGCAACAGAATCTATCAAGAGCCAGTGTATACTTGAGTCAACATGATCGAACCTCCAACAAGAACTATGTCCATTTATACCAATCTGCTGAAAGAGATCACCTGAGTTACTTCGATCATGGAAAACTTAAAAATTACAATATATACGGATCTGCTGAGCCTCCTGAGTTTCCATATTACAATATTAACCCAGAAAAATTGGTATTGATAAGTTCTTTGAACGATCACACTGCCGATCAAAAAGATCTTCAAAAGTTTAGGAATTCACTGTGTGGTAAGAATCACGGAAATTGACCGGAAAAGGCAATGAATAATCAAACCTTTGCATTTCATTCACAGACAGGCCTTGCGCTGATCACATCATCACAGATCCTTCATTTAATCATCTAGATTTTGTAATGTCGACACAAGCATACAAATACTTTGGAAGCGTCGTGGTTGAACTAATTGAACGTTGTGTCGATTATATTTAATCTTTAAACTCTGAACTCAATCATTAAAACAATTGAATGTATCAAGTCAGAAATTAAGCGAACTGAAATTATTTCCATAGAGATTTTTGTTTGGATAAGTAAAGCACCAGTTTTCCATATCTTGAGAGACACTTGAAATGATCATTCAGAAAGGGTAATAGATCATTCAACTTAATGAGGATATCTTACAATGCTGAAACAATATCCATCAACTATTGGTGAATGATGGACAATCTAATATTTACATTTACATTTTATTTGAAAAGTGGTTCAATATTAAGGTCATCATTGATGCATATAAAGACATAAAACAATCAACACTTATAGACCCCACTATGGCGCAACAGAGAGAGGCCATGCAAACTGATCAAGACAATCTGCGTTCGAACCCTCCTCAAGAAAGAATTAACTATCTGATAAGCTTATATAATAGACCTGAAACTGATCAATCTCTTAAAAGAGAAGAATCTAAGTTGATAACAAAACTAAGAGCTCAGGAACGTAAAGTTAAGCATTCAGAGGATAAAGTTAATTCTGCTACTAAGCAATTGGAGCGAGAGAAACTGTACTACGAAATGATCGAACAAAGTTTGAAAAATGTACAATCGAAATTGCGTCATAGTGATCCCGATCTGAGATAAGTAGTTTCTATCAAATGATTGAATTCATGTTGATTTGGAATGTAACCCTCTGCCCAAAAAAGTAGTCTCTATCATGCTATTAACTTAGTAATGATTTGAGATGAAATTTTTTATAGTTATCCTTTTTATCGATAAATAAGGGAAGATTTACGGTAAGATTTTGATGAAATTTTATATTTAGAATCCAGATAATGACTACAACACAGATATGAATATGGCTTGACTTGGGAAAAGACCTTGTGACCTTGAAAATCAGAAAATTGATTTAGTTGATAGGGTTTCCAACAATCACAAACCATTACGCTACCAGGAGCAATATGTTTTTTAATTATTATTTTTTAATTATCGAATCGATGTTTGCCGATTTTGTTTGTTACCGCGACAAATCTCACGACGCAAGGATCTCGTTTCGTGATCAATTGCAACGAAAATCCATTGACCCTCTAAATAACGGCCTCGGAGATATTTACGTTTTCCTAATTTCATTCCATCGATGGCATTCCTCCCATGCCTAAAGCTGAACTAATATCCTATAACGCAACATTGCAGAAGCCTGGGTTAAGTCTTTCCATTCTGATATTAATGGAAGATTAAGCAGAAAAATAGGCGATTACATATGAAATAAGGATTTCTGAATGAAAAAACAGAAAAGGACTTACATTCCAGTGCCGTTGTCCTTTGTTCTTTTCAACTTCTGGCATTTCGGTGCAGATAATCAAAGACAATGAAAAGTAAATATATACAAAATGAGTAAAACTCAACTCAGGTTTGATGTTCCGGCAAATGGCGCACAACGGTCTCTCAGGCCTTGCTGTCCATAAATTATTATTTACTGCGTCGAGCTGCTCTCTATACTCTGCGCCGTTTCTTTCTTGATTTTATTATTCAAGATTGCCTGCATCGTTTGGATTTTTCCTCTTTGACACACCTCTGTAGGGAACATTAAAGGTCCTTTGAGCAAAGAAAGCACATCCAGTGTTGGCAAGATTATTTTCAGATATGCGATCAATTCATACAATAATCGCAAATCAGAATATTCAAAACTGTTGTCCTTCACACATCGTTCGAAATCTTCAAAGGAAGCCAAATGATTCCAAAAGGAATGATTAGCATTTGTGGCTGGGGACTCTTGAATATTGCCGCTCTGTTGCTCTGTATCATGACCAGCATCCTTACTATTTGCTGAATGTGATTCTTCGTTCTCGGGAACCTAATGAAAAAAAGAAATAATTGAAATACTGCATCGAAATCTTATATTCTTACGAAAGCAAACTTACCTTCTTAACCTTTTTGATGATTGTAAAATTGGCTGCAGCAGCCTTTGATGGCCTATATCTAACACGTCTAGTTTTTGAATTTTTATCACTACTTCCTGGTCGTTGTTCCTTTTCTTGGACCTTTTCGATGATTGTGACATTAGCTGGAGCAACCTTTCTTGGCCTACCTCTACCACGTTTAGATGGATTTGACATTTTCACTTTAAAAAATCACTTTTTTCAAAAAAAATGTTGATTTCAAAACTACGATTGATGGAGAAAATATTATCTGATCTAGGTGTCGCCAACTCTTCACAGCTGGTTCACTGTGGCGCCAAATTGGTTTTGCACAAAATAATTAATCAATTCTTTTTAATTACTTGTGTGTCATTTTTTAGTTTTTTATCAAATATATCAATCAATCAATAGGTCACATTTGTTCCCAGATCCGGTAACCAATATGGTCCTTTTGATGGTTGCTTTGAAATAAAGTATGATTTTCCAACAGTAAACTGGTGGCGACTAATTGCAATTCGCCCCTTTTACTTCATCAAGTCAACCACCATTGGAGGTGGTTTAATCACTTGTTTTCAACAGCAATAAACTTCAAAAAAGATTGTTTGAAAGTACATAAAATTTAATTTATTTAATAAGCTCACAGATTCAGAGTTCAATTTAATGCCATTGGTGGAAAAAAGTGTGAAATATAAAACATGTGTAGGAGCCCAGCCTCTGTCCTCAGATCGAGACTTTTACCTAATTTTTTTATGTTGAAGTGATTAACACAGAGAAGTTACGAGGTATGTTGAAATTTTGACACAAGCAAATAATTGTTTTTCTTATTTTGGGTTTGATTTTCAGGTTGGGACATCGCAAGCTTCAAAAAGATGCCTGGCTCATGTTATTTATGTGAAGAAAGGAGGGAACTTCTGAGGAGATTTGTACTTCTTTTACAGTTCGCTGAAGATGGTTCTTTAGATGAAAAATTGGTAAGCTATTTTATCATTCATATAGAGTGTTGTGGATGCAAAGGGGAATTTATCTTGTCTAAAATTTTGACGGTAATCACTGATCATAACAAAATATCCACAAAAACCCTTTACTTACATATAATAACTAATCTGTTTTATCTAATTAGGCTGCCCATATCTTAGATGTCCCTAAAAAACAAATCTCTTACCTGACCAAAGCTTTGAAAAGAAAGGGATTAATTGAAAAGAAACCTGATAATTCGATTCAATGGCTCGGAGCCCGTTGACCAGTATCTACACTAAAACACTGAATTGTAATTCGTTTATTTGGAAAACGACTGTATGCTGAACTCACATTAATGAAATTTTTTTCGTTTAAATCATCAAATTTCACATTATCTAACAAGGGATACATGATCGGTCCTACGACAATACGTCCTATCACAATGAAGGCAAACAAAACTAAATCCTAGCTGAACTTGAATGTGGTTTGAAACATGGTCGCTTTTGCCCTTGACAGAACACTGTCCATTTTTTCTGTCACATCCCTCTACTTTAGTACTTTTCTGCAATAGTATTTTAAATACCTACCAGATCCAATCGTTCCCATATGGGCTCGCAGGTCGCCATCCACTTTTCGCCGCTCGAAAAGTTCACCTTCATTATTGGTCAGGCTATAATAAACTTTTCTTAACTTGATTACGTCCATTATTTCGATTTTTCTTTTTCACATGTCGCTTTGTCGATGATTAAAATTCCTTTGGCTAATGTCGTTGGAGTAAGCTTTCGCACTAATATGGCAAATTCATAAAATAATCGCAAATCAGAACTTTACTGAGTTACTTTTTAGTTATCAAATCAGATGTCAAAGGTTAACAATAAATTGTCCAGTTTTGGCTGGTAAAATTAATTCAAACTTCATCCCTCAACATTGATTAAGAAGCAGTAATAGATCTAAAAGACTCTTCAATTAAGAACCGTTTCTTCAAAACAGAACTAAATCAGAGCTAATTTAGAATTTAAAAGAAGCTCTGATTCTGCTCTGTTTTCTGGTTTTGAAACTTAATAAAAAGATGAACTATCAATTGTTAATTACAACAAATGTAGCCAATCTTAAAAGATTGGGAAGCCCATTTTAATTCAAACACAATTAAAAATTAATCGCCACCAGTTTACTGTTGGGAAATCATACTTTATTTCAAAGCAATCAATCAAAAGGAACATATTCGTTACCGGATCTGGGAACAAATGTGACCTATTGATTGATTGCTTGGCTCAAAGTAAATCATTTTAATGAGCTATTATTAATACAATTAATACTCTTAGATAGCAAATTTGAATTATATAGCGTATTGAATTAGAAATCTTTTTTTAGCACCTACATTTCCCACTGAATCACTGAATACTATAAAAATGTTCAACCGACACCTCCAATCGTGGAATAAATATCAATTTACAAATTTTATTCAACAATCAATTATGCATAGGTATTCTTAACATTTATCAACTGAGAATTCGGGTTTCATTTCGCTTTTTTTCAACAGTTAACTGATAATTAATTTTTAATTTGCTCCTTTACTTCCATTACTAATATTGGCTGTTAAACGCAATCTCTTTGATTAAGAAGCAATAATTAACATAGCAAGCTAATTTTTCTCATCTTTTAATTTAAAAAAATTGGACAAACAATTGTGAACAATTTGTCCGCTATTGCTGATTTCAAAATCAAAACTCAGTAGCTTCAATTCGGTTGATTCAATTATGAAAACTGAATTTAACCGAGTTGAATATCAAATAAATCTAAATCAAAAAAATTGAACAATCAATTGACAACCTTCGGTATCGGGTTTGATAACAAAAAGGTTACAATAGTGGGAAGCCTATTTACTAAGGAGAAAATTAAAAATTAATAGCTACCAGTTTACTGCTGGGTAAAAATTTGAAAAGGCCACCAAAACAATAACAACGCCCTAACTCAAGAGCTTGTGGAGAATTTCATAATAACTTTGTGCTGTTGAGCTCAATGACTAAGAATGAGTTCATGTATTAATAGTGATGAAAATCCATCAATTGAAAAAGTTAAAAGGCATTTATTAATAAGTGATATATATGAAAATGTTAAAGTGATCCAAAAAAATGAATTGTCCAATCCGACAGCCAATTGCCAAAGTTGGCTCATTAATAAGACTGATTGGGGACGACAAAACTTATTTCTTCCTCGCGACTGGACCTGAGAATGACTTAAAGCAAGCAAAAAGAGATGGAATACCAGAGTATTTGAAAAAAAGGCTTGGAATTAACAGAGGTAACGCTAAAAAGAGAAAATCAAAAGGTAAGTCTTTTTCGACATCAATTGCTGTCTAAACTTGAAGATAGTGGTACGTTGCATTGATCAATGGTTTAAACTTTTGCAGATGATACAGCAATGACTGGAGAGGATATCAGAATAGCTAGAAAAGAAAAGAAAAGCTCAAATTCAAAAAAGAAATTCAAATTTTGGAGGGCTCCATGTGCTCTTTCTAAATATGTACTTCTTTATGATACATGTTTTGCAATGTGTATAAAAACAAAGAGAGAACTCCAAGAACCATTGCATTTTTACATTCCGGGTAAACTTTGCCCTGTAAAAAATGAAGAAAAGGAATTTTTCTTTATTGTAACAAGTAAGTAGCTATGCATAATCTTCGAAATCACATCTATTTATTGCTTGCTTCTATTTATTCATTTTAGGCGAAACTTATGAGGAATTAGACAGTTTGAATCTTGACATAATAGAGCTGCAGAAATTTCATAACTCAAATTTTGAAAGAATAAATGGTGCTCCTAGCTCAAGCCACAACTCATCTCCATCACGTCCAGAAACAATCGATACAGTGACTGCAGTGTCAAACCAGACACTAATTCAACAGGAGCCCGATCAACATATTGAAGAAAATCTTTGGAAAAATTGTAATTCTTTTAATGACCTGAGAAATTATATGGGTAAAGCAGATGCTCCATCGTTGCCACGGCTGGTTTATTATTTAGCTCGTGTTGTCAAAATTTTCGACCCAAAGTTGGCTGCTGAATCAATAGTTAAACTAGACCAGACAAAAATCGAAGAAGAAAAGATAAATGTAATTAAGGTACACAACAAAAAGGAGAAAATTTGGAAAAACTTTTATCACAAAATTAGCAATCATTACGGACAATATTTCTGGCGCAACGAGGTGAACAATGACCTGAAGAAGTTTATGCGGACAACTCAACCTCCCGCTAAAAGAATAAAATATTGTCCAGGATATCGTGAATGCCCACTCAAAGAGGGACAGTCAAAGTGTCAGGTTAAAGGTATGAGTGATTATGTTTTGGCCCACTTGCGGAATATCAAAGGGTACAAAAATGAATGCTTTTATTGCCATTTCACAAACTACAATTTTGAAAATTTAAAAACACATCTAATCAATAAACACTGGTCTCAAGGATTCGATGCAGAAGAGCCTGAAGATGGAGATTAATGACAAAATAGCATGAATTTAGTAATACATGAGATAAATCATCTTTAACCCTTTTTTTGTTGTTTTTATGTTTTACATTTCATTATTTTACCGTCCTAAAGCAGAACCAATATTAAATATCAACTTAATAAAATTTATATACACTGTGAATGACGGAAATACTGTAATAAAGATACTTTTACCATATTTGCTTTGTCTTTATTGTAATGCATACAAATGTAAAAAACAAAAAACGGAAGCAGATATACTGATAGTCACTCTTGAAAAAGTTGGAATCTTATTTAATTCAAACGATTCATGAATTATAAATTTCCTAATGTCCCTTTTTTAAATTCGCTCCAGCCTCCCCATCTCATTGGTTTCCCCAACATTCGCGGACACTGTTATTTAATTGCCGCTGTTTTGCCCCTATTGCTGGAGCAACCTTTCTTGGCCTACCTCTACCACGTTTAGATTGTGGATTTGCATCTGTGGAAATCACAAATTTTAATTACAATAAATGTAGCCAACCTTAAAAGATTGGGAAGCCCATTTTAATTCAAACATAATTAAGCATTGTGAACCACTCACTTGTGAGTGGGTTGTAACATTGTAACAAACATACCTTAACTCCTTTGATAAGACCACGATCTCATTGCTGATTATACTTGACCCAATTCCAAATTTGGCATCAAGATGTATAGATGCTCAAAAAATGATGTGGGTCAAAAATCTGTGTTTCGTTCACCAGGCAAAGAAGAAATCTTCGCCAGACTGGTATTTATGTTTATAACATATTAGATCAGACAATATATTTATTTTGTCCATCAATCACAGTTCCTCCAGAAAAATTTTCCGTGATTTTCGTTGTTCCATAACTAAGCTTTACTCCCACTTTTGATCTCAAAACGGAAAAATCAGTAAATAAAGAATTAATTCATGCTTAAAAATATTAACATATTGATACCTAACTGTTCCTCAATCTCACTGGTAGGTGGCAATGAAGTATGGTAACTGTTAGATTAATTGATTAAACAACATTAGTTTCAGCATAATTTCAGGTGAACAAATGACTTTATATTTATAATCATCATAGATATTTGACAAAAATCAAATTTTATTTTTCATCTCCATCAAACTAGATTGATAAATGCAATTCATTGAAAATTTAATGGGTTACATGTAATACGATTGAACAGGATACTGTCGTACAACGTCATTACATGAGCCAAAGTTAACTTTCACCAGAATCACAATTTATTCACCTGATTTCGAAGCGCCAGCAGACCATGGTCAAGTCCTCGTTCCTCATGTGCACTCTGATGTCCGAGCTTACAGACATCTCGAGGCACCGCTCAATCTCCTCCATGGTCCAGTCCCACTTCTTTCCACAGAGCACGTACCTTACTATCTTGACGGATGCGCTCTTGGGACTCACGTGCCTCACGAATATGAGGTAGTTGTGGTAGATCGCCTGGTAGAGCCTCCTCGCGAAGAGACATGTCTCCTCGAAGCTGTTGCACGGATTTAATGTTTTCCAGTTGTAGGTGTTCAAGTAGAAGTACCTGTAGAAGGTAAGGATGGGGTCGTTCATGTTCCTCACGAGGGTCATCTCCAACTCCTTCCTCCTCAACACGGGGGCCTGCCTCCTGGGGTTAAATTTGATCTTAAGGGGCCCCCACCTATAAATGTTCACTAAGTCCCTCATCCTCTCGGGGCTCATGCCCTCCTGGGTGACCAAAACTCGGTATTCAGGCCTACTCCGCTCCAACGGGTCCATATTGGCCATGATACTCTTGATAATATATTATATTTGGATAAATGATCGAAGGGGGAGAAACTTTGTAACTCCCTAGCAGCTAGACTCTTGCTATGTAAAATAATAAATAACCGAGCTTTCACGTAATTATAATCAACTTTGTATCTTTAAAAGGAAACTGACATTCTCGTCTTAAGTTTAGGATAGTAGTTGTTATTATACGGATATTGCAAACGATAATTTTAATATAATCTTGTACTGTAAGGTTTAACGGTAAGGCTTTACTTTTACGGACACAGGCGTTAACATTAGAACATATGGAGAGGATTCTTAGAAAACACACTTTATCTAACCAATTAAAAAATTAAGAAAAAAAGCGCAAACAATGGTACAAGTAAAATTCATGGTTTTTGACTTTAAAGACTTTGACTATTCGAGAAACATTAACCTTTTTGGAATCAACTTGAAATATTTTGCTAGCTCGATTCCTGATTCCTATTCATCTTCAGCTGAACTAATTTTCTGATGATGATCAAATAAAAAATAAAAACAATGAAAAAGGAACTTCCTTAACAGCGCAGGTAACACAAGGGTTAGTCCTATTTATTCAACAAAAATATCTATTCCTTGTAATACAAACAATGTACTCCTCATTTACTAGGGTGAACGAGAACCCGTCAGCTCAACCCAATAGGTCATTTCACTTTTGCGATACCATCTTTTACCATCGATGGCTCCATCTTTCGTGATTTAAGAAACATTCGAAAGTTATTTTTGAATAATGCAAATCAGAAATAGAAAAGGCATTGTAATCCTGGCCACCACAACATCAACATCAATAAAGTTTAATTTTATTCATCAATTCGCAAGCGCTCACAATATTTTTGCAGTAAGTAATTATTAGTTTATTTTTCCTACTTTTTATTCATTTCAATTTAAATTTTCTAAATTCTATTTCATTTATTTAAAGAATCGCTGAAAATGAATGACAAGGGATCCTCAAAACGACTTTCTGCAGGGTCTAATGGTTGTGCTACTCGCGGTGCTGATGATGAAGCTGCTTTTGATGCTAATAATGGTAATGGTAATGGTAATGGTGCTGCAAGTGGTGGAGCTCGTGGTGGAGCTCGTGGTGGAGCTCGTGGTATTTCTCGTGTTGGAGCTCGTGGAACTAAAAGCGCTACAAAAAAAACAAGCAATAAAGCTCTGGAGTCAGATTATAGCAATAGTGAAGATTCTAGTGGTGCTGAAAGTGAAGCTGTCAGTGTTAATGGTGCTTCAAGGAGTAGAGCTCGTGGTATTTCTCGTGGTGGAGCTCGTGGAGCTAAAAGCGCTACTAAAAGAGCAATCGATGAAGACCTGGAATCAGTTGCTGATGAATCAAGCCTCGACTGCATGTGGCAAAATCTTGATTCATTTGAGGAATTCAAAGCTTTTTATGAATCGAGAGATAAAGTGGCCATAATTTATCGTACTCTGTGTGCTATGAAAGATTTTGATCCAACGTTGGCTGACGCATCAGCAGTGAAAATTATTCAACTTAAGGAAAGCGTCATCAAAGAAGAAAAAATTCAAATAATAAAGGTAAAAGGAGCCAATTCGATAAAAAATTTCTATTATCAACTCCGGAATAAAGACGGCGAACTTTCAAGTTTAGAAGATTTTAAAGAACAATTTAGAACTCACACAAGTTTGACTGGACCTACAAATAACAGGGTATATAGTTGCAAAACTTTACCGGAATGCCTGAAAGAAGGAGAAGATAAATGCAAAGTTTCTGGTAAATCTGACCATCTCGCCTACCACTTGAAAAAGATCTGGGATATCAAAATTGTTGTTATTATTGCAATTACAAAAATTACAATATTCAACATTTGCGAGACCATTTTTTTAATGCTCACTGGAGACAGGGATTTACCCAACACGAAGCCGGAACAAGAAAAAAAGCCAAATCAAAAGAAGTCTTTGATTCTACATCTGCAGAATCTGCAGATGACAGTTCAATGGATACAAATTGAGATGGTGATGAATTTATTATTTTATTATTAATATTATTACTGTGCATATCATATAACTGCTCTGCATATGTTTTTCTAATAATGAATAAACTTTCTTATTTTTATGCTTCATTTACCGCCTTTATTTCCTATAACATCCTTTAAATTGACAATTTTTCGGTTCTTCTTAATTATCAAGATATTTTAAAATTTTACAATTGTTGAGTTTTTCTGACAACGTTCAAAAACATGAATTGCTCCTGTGCGGATCACCCTTATTCGAAGGTAAGTGCAAACTTCCAATCAAGGTAATCATTTCATAGATTATTTTCAATAATTTAATCCAGGCTTTCAAACGTATCGAAGCCTTGCTCAAGGCTAACAGTTCACCAAGGCATTATCCTCATCTAATAGCGATTCTCAAGACTGTCGAGATAAAACATGGAAAACCATCTTGTGGCTGTCTTCCAAACGCTTTAATAATTCACGATTGTGAACTCAATCATATGTGCTTTAGGATCGAATTGCCCTGACTTCTGCCTGAGACCTGAATAACTACGCTTTAACTGTTTAATTTCAGGCCTCCTTTTCAGCTTTCAGGCTTTTTTTAAGTTAAAATAGTTAAAATCCTAAAATATTTTTTACAATAACCTCGAACCTCATGTGAGGTCAAGCTTCATATGAAGTAATGGTAATTTTATATTATTCACTCTTAATTCGTCAATAATGTGATTGAAAAATTAACCTTGTCCGGTAATGATTAAGTGATTAACGAACAATACCAATGTATCAAAAAGCGAAATTCAAGTACATTCAATTTAATATGAATAAATACAACTGAGCTCATTAGTTCACTGGTGTAAGATTCTTTTAACATCGTTTTTTTGTTGTTATTTTGAATTGAAATTAATTGTTTGTAACAAGATAAAGTGTGTTTTTATATCAGACATTTTATCTATCTGGTGACAGATTCTGAAATGGTACATGGTAAGTACATATTAGAGCCTATTTGTACAAGAATCGTGTGTAAATAGGCACCCAGACTAAAATTTCATGTGTAAAGTTGTGAAATAAAAAACGCGCTCAACTCTTTGCTTATCCTACTCGGATCTTACTCGGATCCTAAAGACTTGTTACTTTCTTTCTGCATATAGTTTGAATTGGTTTCCCTCAATAAACTATTTGATTATTTCATATTAATTTTTACGATAATTACTCTTGCCAAACCTCACGTGAGGTTAAGCTTCATACGGTGATACTTTATCTTCTTCGGTTCCTGCTAATCTGATTTCAGTACAAGTATGATTCTTGGAGGGTCACCGCAAGAGTTTATACCTTATGGAAGAAAACTTCTTCCTTACCATCTAAAACATCATTATGCTGCTCCATCGGGTAAAGGTGATATTGGTTTTAGTTCCGTTGAAACGGCTCCAAGTCGTGATAATTTTCTTTCTATTGACTCAGTCAGCTTAAAAGATTCATCAGCCGTGAGTTTTTGCTTTGTTTTAAAGTTGTCACAAGTAGTATCAGTCTGTTGATTTACTTGTAACCAATAAGTTACTCAATTCTTACCAAGATTGGCTTGTTTGTTTTCCCTAGGTCGAAAAATGGATACTTCGGAGCTCTGAGGCTGGTGAAGAAGAATTGTATACATGTGATAATGTAGTTTCGTTCGGTTTGAGCATCGCCCGCAGGCAAGTATGGGTACTCACCTCCTGGACGTCCTGAACTTTCATTTGGTCAATTGGTTGGGCACATCACAAGTACATTTACTTTTGTAAATATGAACAACCTTAATTAATATAACTTCGTTTATTAATGACTACATATCAAATTTCTACGAAATAAATAAAATTTTTAAATACATTTTATTGAAAACAATGGGGCTCAGAGCTCAGATGAGAAGTTTCTCCATGTGAAGCTATCCTTTTCCTTTACTCTTTTTACTTTCTTTATTTTTCTTCATTTTCGGCTTTGTTCAAAGACTTTCGACAGATTTGGTTCCAGATCTTCTTCTAACCTCACGTGAGGTTAAGCTTCATATGAAGTAATAGTAATTCCCGTGGTAATACGTTAATTTCCCGAGATTTTTAATGATATCAACCTAATTATGACAAGACTTCGAAGTTAGTCGATGTAGTTAGTCAGTCCGTCGATGAAATTTCGACTAAGTCGACTATGATGGGCTCAGAAAATGAATAAAAAATCATATCTCAGGAATACCATCATTAGGAGAGTCTGGAGAAGTGATACCTTCTTATTATGTACTTCACCTAATATCAGTAAGTACATATTTAATTATCGAGCCATTATTTCGAATGCTTCCTTGAAAAGGAACGGTCTTTTCCCTACTTTTAAGCCTCAAGTTTCGACATCAACAATTTTATGAGAATTTTTCACCGCAACATTTGACTTTCAGCTCAATACCTTTACCTGCATCAACATAATTGATCATCAAAAGTGAAAAGTTATCAAGTAATTGACCGATGGGTCATTTGTGATTCATGCGAACAGTTACTTGGTCATAAGTGAATTTAGAAGTTAGTATGATTCCTGAGGTAATTGTCATTAAAGTCAACTGTTTACATTTAGCCATCTAGATTCTCACGGTATTTGCATTTGCTCTAGAGCCTAGATGGCAAGATCTCAGTTGTTTTATGACTTTAACAAGTGAAGTTGACTCGAAACTTTTATCAACGTTACTTAACCTTATAAAAAGTGAAATCGAATAGTAAATAAGTTTTATTAATACCTGATACAACTTAATGAAATGCAAAGTATCAAATGTTAATCTTAATTATTGTGTCAGGCTCAGAGTCATCAGAAGGATGGATAAATCACCCCAACAAACTCCAGAATCATCACCATCGGTATTAAAAGACCGCGCTGATGAAATAATTGTTTTATTTAACGAGACAGCACCAGATATGGAGTCCAGTATGATACAGGATACCATCAAACTGAGTAAGTAGATTCATAATTCCTAAATATCTTCAATAAAATGTAACGAAAATAATTTAAAACATTTTAATATTACAACTGATTAGAATCACTAACAATGAATGACAAGAGATCCTCAAAACGACTTGCTGCAGGGTCTAATGGTTGTGCTACTCGCGGTGCTGATGATGAAGTTGCTTTTGATGCTAATAATGGTAATGGTAATGGTGCTGCAAGTGGTGGAGCTCGTGGAGCTAAAAGCGCTACTAAAAGAGCAATCGATGAAGACCTGGAATCAGTTGCTGATGAATCAAGCCTCGACTGCATGTGGCAAAATCTTGATTCATTTGAGGAATTCAAAGCTTTTTATGAATCGAGAGATAAAGTGGCCATAATTTATCGTACTCTGTGTGCTATGAAAGATTTTGATCCAACGTTGGCTGACGCATCAGCAGTGAAAATTATTCAACTTAAGGAAAGCGTCATCAAAGAAGAAAAAATTCAAATAATAAAGGTAAAAGGAGCCAATTCGATAAAAAATTTCTATTATCAACTCCGGAATAAAGACGGCGAACTTTCAAGTTTAGAAGATTTTAAAGAACAATTTAGAACTCACACAAGTTTGACTGGACCTACAAATAACAGGGTATATAGTTGCAAAACTTTACCGGAATGCCTGAAAGAAGGAGAAGATAAATGCACCATTTCAGGTAAATCTGACCATCTCGCCAACCACTTGAAAAAAGTTCTGGGGTATCAAAATTTTTGTTATTATTGCAATTTTAAAAATTACAATATTCAACATTTGCGAGACCATTTTTTTAATGCTCACTGGAGACAGGGATTTACCCAACACGAAGCCGGAACAAGAAAAAAAGCCAAATCAAAAGAAGTCTTTGATTCTACATCTGCAGAATATGAAGATGACAATATATGGTAAAAAATCCTGTGAACAAAGTTTCCTGTTTTCAGCATTTCTTCTTATTCCTGTTGGCTTCTTGGTGAAATCTACACAGCGAGACCCGCTTCAAGTTATTCAGAGGATTATGACTATGTTATCAAGATTCGTCATAATGATGGTCCACTCTTTAATGCAATTATTTCTATTGTCGAGTAGCTCACTCTTAGCACATTTGATATTTCCCTCGAAAACCATATTACAAATTAATAAACAATAATGAAAATTAAAATTGAACGCAACAGAAATTAATTACTTTTATTCCAATCATTTTAATAACAAGAATCAAGTCATCAATATAAACTGTATATAAATCAATATGATTTCGCCAAGTATGTGTATGAATCCCTTCTTGCGTATGATTATGCGGCTGTTGAAGGTGAAAATGTTATACTTAAATGTGAAGCTTTGGGTGATCCTAAACCCGGGATAATGTGGTTTTTCATGTGGATTAAGCAAATTTCTTATTACCAACTCTGAGCTTATCAAAGTTTGCTAGTAAAATTTCAATTAATGAAGTAACTCAATAAAGAGCCGAAACTTTATACAAAACATTCATCATTTGTTTGTTGGGAAGCAAGTCATCAATAAGTCTTTTTTGTTACCAGATCTGGTAACGAAATTGAACTTTTCATTGAATTCGATGACCGGCAAATTTCTCAGTGCTGAACCTACCATGCATCCCTTGAAGTGAACTTGGAGCAAATAGATAAAAGAACAGCAAAGATCTCATACTAAGATTGAATCATGACAAGGGAGAACTTGGAATGAATGAAAGATGATGAATCAAACGTTCGTAAAAAATTTTTTCAATAAAATAATAATGCACAAATTATTACATGTTATCTACAGCACGATATTGGCTGATTTCTTGAACTAAATCACTTAAAGTAATGTCCGCGTTGCAATAATCTGGCAAAGTATCTTTTAATGATTGATTGGTTACCTGAAGCTTGGCCAGTACAGGTTCATGGTCACTAGTGTATCGGCAAAAAGGAAAAAAAGCCTCTGAATCAACATGATTCAAAAAATATTCTTCAATGAACGCTTGAAGTTCATTATCTTGAGGGCGTCTTGCAGTTCCAACTCGTGTTATGTCAGCGTACACAAATTTATTTTTATGGCGAAGAAAATTGAACTTGCTTTGAGACCCATAAGGTTAGAAGTACATGTCATTATTTAACAAACAATAAATGGACAAACACCTCGACGATCTCCAACACCTGGCCCATCTCAACTATCACCTGAACCTCCTATACTCAGTGATCAAACTGAAAATTATACTGTTTCTGACGAATTTGAGTCCATTGGTCAAGAATCTCCAAATGGTTCTCAACAAACACCAAATCCCGGAACATCAAATTCAAACCATTTTGAATTGGATGATTCATGGCTGAAAAAGCATCATTATGGCAACTAATTAATTATTATGGCTTGGAGTTGGCAGAAATGAAGCCAAAAGAAAAACTTACTGATTATTTGTAAGTAAATATTTAACTTTAACTTTAATTAACATTCTCGGCAACAGTTTCGGTAAAATTGTATCTTGTCAACATCTTTTACAGAGAAGTTACAGAAATGCTTTTTGTAACCTATCTGTTGCCAAAAGATTACATTGACTAATAGAAATAATTCTTTTCTTTCAAGTCAAAAATTAAAGCGCTAATGGAATCAGAAACTCATCCTGCCCGATATTGAACTTTTCGTATGAGCGAATGAATGTGCGTATCCAGCGCTGGATTCAAACAAATCAGTGAGATCTGGTCATTTAGGACCAAATGCAAAGACCTAATTACCGGGAGAAAATAGATGGCTACATTAGATTGATTTTAATAATCTCGATTGCTCATCACTTACATCATTAAGTGAGAAAGTGTTCAAAGCGTTTGATCGATAAGTCATAATTGTGATGCTCGCTAACAGTTGCTTGGATAATTACTTTGCAAATTATTGATTATTCAATTTATTAATCCATCATTGGGACAAATAAAATTATTTCCTGTTGTTTATCAAATCAGTTATGTTGATTGTTTTCCCAAACTATAGGTTAAATTACAGTTTATACAGTATCAGTAGACAGAGATATCAAGTTTGAATTCCTCAATTTATGTAAATATGGTTGATGTCCATTAAAATCAGGAAGTTCTCAACCATGAGAGCCTACCGTATTCGGTTTTTCTCATTTTTAATTCTTTTTATTCCAAGTGTTCTTTAAAGGTGTTTCACTTGTGCATTTGAATTTGTGTTTAGCTCATACATTTTTTACTTTTTGGATAAATTAGTGCATTGTGTATTGTGTTAAACATGGATCCAAAGAATTGGACGCAGCTATCTGGTCACAAGAATACATTCGCCTTACATTCGACTGTAAGTTCAAAAATTTTGTATAAAAAGTGTGAATCCGATGAGAATGAAGCTCTTGTATACAAATCACTAATGAAAGAAGCAACTATGAAACCTTTTGTACCTAATTTTTACGGCTACCTAACCGTTAACGGATCATGTTGTATTGCCATCGAAAATCTATTATACCATTTTGACAATCCCTACATTATGGATATCAAAATGGGATCAAGGACTTTTCTGGAGGACGAAATTTCTAATGCTGAACCAAGAGCTGATCTTTTTGAGAAAATCATTAAACTGGATCCTAGTGCCCTATCTGAAGCAGAGAAACAAGTCAAGGCAATAACCAAATTGAAATATATGCAACTTCGGGAGAAATTGACCTTTCATCAACGTTAGGATTTCGCATAGAATCCTACAAGACTAATCTTCACCAAACCAAAGATGATTTGTCATTTATAAAGACGGAAAAACAAGTGAAAAAAGTTTTGAGGAAATTTCTGCCGATCAATCAAGATCAATCAGACGCAATTTTGGACCGTTTGAATCTGATTCAATCATCTTTAAAGTGTTCATCATTCTTTCAATCCCATGAAGTTGTTGGTAGCAGTTTACTGATTGTCTATGATTCCTGTAAAGTGGGCATTTGGATGATAGATTTTGCTAAAACTGTCAAATTGCCTAAAGGTATTACCATCGACCATCTTTCACCTTGGGTTCAGGGTAACCACGAAGATGGTTATTTATTTGGATTAAAAAATCTAATCAGCATTATAAAGGAATTAAAACATCGCCGCTTTTGTTTTTTTGGATCATTTAGTAGATTTCTTAAAAATAAAATTAATTAAACTAGTTTTAATTCGTAAATTTACATTTAGTTATTATTTTTTAAGCCTCTAAGGCTCTCTGGAAGTACAGTAACCTGCTAGATAATGTGCCAACAATTCTTCCACTTTTTTGATACATGCTTTGAAAGATGCATCATAAAAATTTAATTTCTTTCTTGCTTGATTATCTGCAAAAAAATAAAACCAATAAATAATATATTAACTATTAAAAAATTATTCATAGTGCCAAAAACTTACTTGTTAATTTGCTCGGTGCCTTTTCAGCGTTGCTTTTGTTGATTCCAAGCCTTTCTTTCACATATTCGGGAATTCCATCTCTTTTCGCATTCATTAAAGCCTTGTTAGATCCAGTTGCGAGGTAGAAATAAGTTGTACCGTCATCAATCAGTCCTATTAATGTGCCAACTTTAGCAATGGCTGTCGGATTGGACATTGCTTTTTTTGATCACTTTGACATTTTCACACGAATCACTTATACACGAAAACTCTTCCGATCTTTCGATCGGCGGATTTTCATCACTGTTTATACTCATTTTTTATGGCAAACAATAACTCTCTTACTTATCCTACTATGTCCAACAGATTGGAACTAGTGTTCTTTGACAAAAAAACAAATCTTTGTTGATCCTATGTCCCGTTCTTCTTCATCCATCGATTCACCTTTGGTCTCGAGTTTGAGACAATCAACCGGCCTTTTTCCTTCATGTACCTTTCCTTATTTCACCAACATCTGGCTCAGTAACTTCGCCATCTTCCTCTAAATCTTTTTCAATGCAACAAACTGTCATGAGACGAGGCAATCTTACATCTTCAAGTCGACCCTCAAGCTCTTTGAGCCATCAGCCAAGATTTTCAGCTGAAGATGAACTTTCTCGGGAAATTAACGTATTACCACGGGAATTCACATGAAGCTTAACCTAACGTGAGGTTCGAGGTTCTTGTAAAAAATATTTTAGGATTTAAGCTATTATTATAATATAATTATTAATATAACTATTTATATTATTTCCAATATCTTGTAATATTTTTTTCAATATTTTTCAATAAAAATATTATCAATATTTGCTCTTGCAATATTTTTTCTTTCAATCAATATGTTTTTTGGATATCTTGAAACTCTAGGATAACTGAGCATCTTGTCCGTAGATGTCTTTAGTATATAGGCGTTCATTTTAGCCGTTTTTAGCTTTTTTTAGTGTTTTCAGTGTAATTTTAATTTTGTTTCAAAATTTTGTTTAATTCGTTCAAGCTTACTTTGTTTTATTGCAATGCGATTCATTGAACACCTTAGTGCTCCAGAAGGTAAGGTTTCTTTACAGTTCAATCATGTAATTCTATTCATTATTTTTTATTCGATTCAGCAACCATCAAAGTTAAACATCCAAATGGAACATTACATGAAATTTATATAAATTTCACTGATGAGAGACAAGCTCATCGACATTTTATCGATCAGGTAAATTTCTTAAAAATTTTTAATTCATCTCGTCAATACACTTACATTCCGCCTTACATTTCAGATTATATCCCTAGCAGGAATAACAGTGGAGGAATTCACTTTGATTAGAATTGCCATTCATCCCGATGACAGTCCTGGTGATGACAATATGGAAGATATTTCATTCATTATGAAGGAATTTTCCGAATCGATCACATTGGGGTTTCTTATTAGAGATGGCAAAATTATAGATGGAGGCCTCTATAAACTGGAATTCTGTAGTTTTCGTGATGCGATTACGAACAATATAAAGTTCAATTGTTTTTTATATTCTGCCTCATATTTGTAATCATTTAATTTTCATAAATGCTCCAATAAAAATTCTGCCAGAATTCAGAAAAAGATCATTGATCGACAAAAATATTTACTCGGTAAATTATTTAAACCTGTTTCTCAACTGCCAGTTATTGATCTATACCGATACGACAAAAAAGAATAATCCAAAATGTCTTGCCCAACTTGAGTCAGGGAGCATTATTCGACTTTCTTCACAAAACTCTGGATTTCATTACAAATAAAGTCTTGTAAAGTCGAAAAAGGTGTCTATAGCAATCTATCTCAGCCTATCTCAGCAAAAATCGCTTGGTCGATGGCAAGAGCTGTCATGGTTAAATATAACAATTTAAGAAATACAACATTTCTAATTTAAATTGATGTGGATAATTACATAATTGCCAGATAGAAATAATATTAGTTTTGGAATTTTTAATTGGTAACAATGACGAAGATCAGGTAAATTTAGTATTAAATCCACATGGATATCCACCGATTATATTACCACAAGCTAATTTTTGATTTGCTGAGACAAGAGCCCAAAAAATAAAGCTAAAGAAGTTGCATCAAACGTAGATATTCAAATCACCCCGGCAAAATCATCAAACCAACCTCGGCGTACGTTGAATACCTCAACAGAAGGTATCAGCCAAAGTACCTCAACTGAAGAGATTATGAGAACCACTAACAAAAACAAAACCCAAAAGGCAACAGCGTTGAAATCACCTACTTCAAGTAAAGGCAGCAAAACAAAGAGCCAGCAGAAATCAAAGCAGTCTATTACCGAGAAAAAGATCCAATCTTCGATCCAGAAAAATTTACACCAGGAGAAATCTCAACAAAATTTGTCTCAGCCCAAAAATCTCTTGAGACGGTTCAAGACCAGAAAACCATTCAAGAAGCTAATTACGATCTATTAAAAAAATTTATTTTCAGTGCGCGTGGATATTTATCCTACTTGTGTCCACAACTAATGAGAAGTATCAAAGTTGAACCCCTTTTGTAAAATACAATGAAAGATTCGGTCCAGGATCTGACGTCTACTCGTCCACGCGAAAAATTTGACCTTGACAGGTCTTGAATTGATCACAGATTCCTTTCCTTATTAATTCGCCTTAACTTACTGCGCCAGCACAGTAGGCTAAAAATTTCTTAGCATATTATGGCTATAATGCGTGTAAGAAAATAAAACTGCAATTTTGAGATTTGTTACGTCAGCAACATTAACACTGTCCGATCAAAAAATTAACAATCATTTCATTCATGCGCCTTTACATTTTTTCAGATTAAATTTCTTATCTTTTGATTATAAATTATTTTTAGTTATCTTTTAAAATCATTAAAAAGCAAAAGATGGCGCTTTCTAGTTAAGATTTAAAATGACATTAATCAAAATTGATTAATTTTAACAAGCATTGCCAATAAACAAACATTTTGACAAACATTTTAGTTCATCGGATCGGCCCTTAGTTATCAATTACGATAACAAAGGTTAACAATTGATTGTCTAATTATTGAAGTCTGAACTTTCACTAAGAGAAGAATCTTTTTGAATGTCTTTTCTTGATAAACAATTTATGAATTTACATCAATTGGTTTATGAAATCAAGTTATTTAATCAAATTTTCAAATCAATTTTTATTTAATAGAGTATTCGATAATATTCGATAATATTGATGCAGGGAAATTGCAAACAAAAAATGAAATCTAATTCATGGCATATCCGATTTTTGCCTCAAGATGTTATCAAATATCTGAACAGATAATTGATTAATTTCGTTTGGCATCAAGTTAGGGTGATAAATTTTAAGCAGAGCCTTTACGCTATCTATAGATGCCTGTGAATTGCTTAACGTGTAGAAATTACAAGCTCTGCTAATTATGTCTGCATAATTTGCTTTTTTGAGGAGGGCAGTTCGGAGTTTTCCAATGAATTCAAACTCAGATAGGAAAGCTCTATTTTTGTTTTTAAGTAAGCCATATATCGCTTCTGCAGGCGTGTAACTATCCTTCTTCGGAATATAATCTATTTGAACAACGAAGATAAGATGAGTGGAATCATTATCCTCGAACGAAGTATTCGATCTTTCAAAAGGTATAATGCTTTCCACGCAAGTAGCAGGATTATAATTCCTGTTACATGTCATTGGCTCATCAAAACCAAGAATGTCCACCTTTTGATTTCCATTTACACTGTACCATGTTACCTGACACTAGAGCTTCTGTCTTTAGCCGTCTAGATTTTAGCTTTAAGTCTAATTAGACTTAAAGCTAAAGCTAAAATCTAATGAAAAAATCAAAATTAGCCTTTGAAGCTAGACTTCAAAATTAGCACTGAAGCTAAAGTCTAATGGCATTTAGCCTTTAGTCTAGCTTTGAATCCAATTAATCGATTAGGTGAGGTCATATTACAGCTGATATTTATTTTTTTACCTGCATTAAGTATGAAATCAGTAGAAAATTTCTGTCGCAGGCAACATATTGCCCAAAAAGCGGATAAGTTTAAAAAATGAAGCGGTTAAGGCAATGATTTCATATAAATCTTAAGCAAAATTTCAATATTTTCCAAAATCAAATTAGACTTAAAGCTAGATTTTTAGCTCGCATCTAAAAGGCTAAAGTCTAAATTTTTTCCTAACTGCACAAGTTGAAGCTAAAGTCTAAATAAAATTTTAGCTCTCGTGGCTAAGGTCTAACTATTTAGCTCTGAAATCTAGACTTATAGAAGCTCTACCTGACACATACTGAGAAGTTGCTGCGGTAAAAAGGTGAAATGAGGTCCAATGACGATTGAGATGACTTTACAATCAGGCCAGCGGTTTGCGAGCGCACACTGTTGCTTGTACAATCTTTTTTGGAAATCTTTGTTGTTTTTTAACTGAAATTCAATATGGAAAATATAATTTCCTATTTTTGCAACAGCATCGGGTTTGATACTTCCTGAACCATATTGATTTGAATGAACATTTACGAAATTCAGTTCCCCAAAGAATGTCATCTCATCGTCCAAATCAAAAAGTTTTCGATCGAAGTGCTCCAAAGTGTAATAAACTAGATATTTAAAAACATTTTCATCAGTTTGGAAAATGTATTTAAAATTCACATCGGCTTGAAGTGTCCTACAGATATTTGGAGACTAGAGAAATAAAAAGAAATATTTACTATTGTTATCACTCAAGTGATCGGTGTGTCTGTGTGTCTATTGATTGACTAGCCTGACAACTTACCCTTTTTTGTGGTTTTTTTTCTTGACAATTCACTTAAGCTTTTGTCATAATCGGCACTTTCACGGCGTGGGTTCCGTCTGATTCGGTTGCTTTTTTCCTGCCTTTGAGAGTCACTGAAATTTACATTTTTTATATCCCCAGTAAATGTAATATTCCGCTGATCCATGGTGAATATTATTCAATTGAATAATTGTTGATTATCTTGATGAGTTGATTTGAAAGAGCGAATTTGAAATTTAAATTACCTTGTATTGTGAGAAATAACAACAAACTCTTGTTGAAATGCTGTTGAGAGTTACACAGGACAATATAGCCGTTGAAATTTTTGAACCAGATGATTTCAACCAGAAAATTTCAAAGAGTAAAACAACTTGTTTGATCTTTGATCGCCTTAGTGATGTGCACAGTTTTAGCTGAATGATTCCATGACTCAGAGTTCTAGCAAATCACGATCTTCTCAGGTCTATGGTGAACCCACTTTGTTATCAATTTTTTAAGGCGAAGATCATTTCTGATGATTTTAAAAGAAGATTACAAATATACAGGGATGCCAAATAAGCCTTGAACAAGATTGATAGTTAACTGCACTCTACTATGCAAAGAGGAGAATTGTTTCCCTTCTTGTAGGTACCAGTCAACCATCTTTCTATCTATTCAAATAAGCTAAATATTATTAATCTTGATTTTCATGATATCTCATGATATATCCATGATGCATGTAGATAAACTTTTATGGGGATTCTCGATGATAAATATACTGTTGTTCTATCATATGAAATCTATTTCACTTAATTTCAAAAGTTATTTCATTCTAGGATGCGATTTCGTATTTTCAACATGACTTTTATCAAAAAAATCGATTCAGAACTTCTGAGATTGTAAAGTCATAAAATTTTTTCCGAATTTTTTCAAATTATGAACAAGCACAGTAAGTGAATTAATTTGATACTTGAAGCATCTTTTTATCATTTGAAATAAGCTCACAATTGGCAAAAAAATTTTCAGAATTTTCCATGTTAATTGCATGATGCATATAGATGAGCTTCTTTGGGGCTAAATTATGGTAGACATACTATTGTTATATCTTATAAAACCCGTTTGGAATGAATTTCTATTGATTAAAGTTATCGCGTATTCATCAAAAAAAAACCATACAAACTGAACATACAATATTATAGCAAAAGTATACAATATTATAATATTGTATGCAATATTATTGTATATATTTTTAATATTGCATGCAAAGTCAATGACAGTGAAAACTAATTGATATCCTACATACATTTATTATTTAGGTGCAAAATTTCCAAGAGTGTGAATACAATCTTCGTGCAAGTTATTATAAGGCTACATTCCATTTCAAAATGAATTTATCATAAAAATAAAAGTATAAAAGTATAAAAGTATCAAAAGGCGTACAAGTTAATTTCTTTCTCTGACTTCTTTTGCGCTTTTCGGCTTGTTAAATTCTTTGTCCCATTGCTCTTGTATTTTAGGAGGAACATCTGCCTTGACCAATGAATCGTCTTGGCAATAAACCCAGGCCCAGACCTTCTTTTTAACAGGATGAAGCTCATTGAGTGTGACGGGACATTTCAATCTATCATAACCAGTTACTTTATCTCTTGCAAAACGTTGAGGACAAGAGACCACTCTCAACCTATTTTTACCTTTTCCTTCTCGCACAGCACCAAATAGATGTTCTTTAAGTCCTCTTAAGGCATTGAAAGTTCCATCGCAATAGTCGCATTGAAAAACAATCGGATTTTTCTTTAAGGCCACCACAGCATTCTCTTCCGCCTCCTCATAACATTCTGCATCAGCAATTACCTCTTCTCTTGTTAAAGAAGGATACTCATCCAGGTCACCCAAGTTGTGTACACTTTCCGGAGCACCAAAGAACTTTCCAAAGTCAAATTAATCAAAGCATTTCCTGTTTTACTGATTCAAACACCATGTACTGTTTTTACTTTCCATATAGCTTTGGTGCTACCAACTCTACAATAAACAGGTCCTTTCGGTGTAGATTCTAAGGAAAACTCTATCAGTAAACCTGTTTTTGAAGTTTAAAAGAAAATTACTTTGAAATTGGTAACCTAAAGGTCTTGTTCTACCAGTTGAAGTAGAAGGCCTTGGATTAGTATTGTTAGTTGGTCTGTCCGAAGCACTTTCCTGTTCACCATCTTCGTTTTCTTGTTCACCAAGTTCAACATCTTCATGTTCACCACCATTAATTTCCATTTCCTCATCAATTTGCAGTTGATCCGATGTTGGAGATGAATCTGGTGATGCTGCCACTTCACCAACATTACCTGTTCATAATAATCCAATGTGATAAAACATTAATCCATTGATTGAAAACATTAATCCATTGCTTCGAACACGCACTATACTTACCTGTTATCATGAAAACAATAAACAAAGCAATTAACAATGACATTTTGACAATTAAAAGATGAAAATAAATCACAAATACAATCAACTTTAATCAGAACGAGGACTATACAAACAGCTGATTCATCATTGCTATGCAACTAAATGTACATGCGCAGTTACCTTTTTGAGCGGTCAATGAGCGGTCATTTTAAAGCGATAACCTTCTCGTCAATAGTTGATGTTTTTCAACATAATTAGGTAAAATTATGTTGCTTTTGTAATGTGATTTTATGCTTGAGTGATGTTACAATGTTACAATTTCGCAAATAGCCTGCAGGTTTCCTGCAATGATTTAAGATGACCAAATGTTATGCATGAGCGATTTCCGTTGTTAATTCCAAGCAAAATAAATACCACTGGAAATTTTAGAACGATCTCAGTTGTAAATTTGCTTTCGTGCATTGTGTTTTTGTTCTTGATAAAGTTCTCGATTCTTAAAGTCTGTGCAATGGAAAACCTCTCAAATGTATTCGATGCAATGTCCCTTGATAGAACAAATGAAATGGAGATCATTCCATCAAATAAAGAGGGGGTTGTTCAAGATACTGAAATGAAAGTAAGTAGTTTAGATTTTCATGATATATTTCTCACTAAAATGCGTTCTTCTATAACGTTGCAGGAGGTAAATCTTATTTTGAACCTTTCGCCATTTGAGATGACGAAAATAAATGAGGCTATCGATGAAATAAAAAGAATAACTTTTGAAGCCGAGAAACGAAAAGCACCTAACGCGCTAAGGAATAGACTCCGACTGCGCCTTTGAAATAAAGCTTTTAAATATATGGCATCTGTGGTTAAGCTCAAGTTGGAGAAAAAAAATTGAAAATGATAAACTCACAAGAATCGAAAATCATATGTGACCTCATTGATTGTCATCTTTGGACAGTCAAGAGGACGATTAAACGTTATTATAGCATTGTTCACATTTAATACCATTTCCAATTTGAATAAAGTTTCATTATTTTAAACATTTAATTTTTGTGTGTTTGCTATTTCATTAAAGATTCATACGCGTTCTTTTCTATTTTAGATGGTTTGTGCTTGTTGTCAACAAGCTTGTTAGACGCTTGGTGATTTGCTAACTCATCAATGCACCTGCAATTCATTAAATTGTAAAATTTTTGATACATTCGAAGAGCCCCCTGCTAACAAAGATTGTTTGAGATGTCCATGTTGTGGGAAGGAAGCCGAACCATTAGCAGAATATTTGATTCATCAATGTTCATGTGACAAAAAATTGCAAAAGGCTTGAGATATTCTTTGACAAAGAGCCTGTAATTCATGACACTTTATGCGTCAAGGCCACCTCAACAGTTCCAAAAATGAAAATAAAATGTGCTAAATGCAAGAAGAATTATGTTAATGAAGCAAGATATCGAGCACATCAAAGAACATGTTCAAGTCTATCCATTCTAGATTTACCTTCACCATCATTCAATAGTGATTAAAAATTGATTGATTCTGCATTTCATCGAAAATTTCGTGTATATACCAATGATATGACTGATATGGTGGATATTGATATTGTGAAGAGACATCAAAAATCCCGCATCAGAGACTTGCTCAAGATTAATCTTGATAATATTGGTCCGATTTTATTACATCGGACCAATAAAATTCTATATTATTGTTAAAGTTTATTTCCATAAAATGCACATGCTTGAATTAATATCAGCTGACATTCCTTCAACAATGAAACCATTATTACCAGGAGATAACATGGAACATGAACTTGATGAGTGCTTCACTGAAATTAAAGAAATCATCGATCAATATACAAAAAGAGGGAGTGGTTTCACTGTAGTTGACATCAGTAAAATTGATGTACTTATTGCCCGTTATCAACCTCATAGAGGTGGATGTCATCGATATAAATTACCTAAAGAACTACAAGAAAAGAAATGTTTATTGGTATTGGATTGTGACACTGACTGTTTTATATACTGTGTTCTCGCTGGAATATACGTGAAAAAGGATCATCGAGGAAGACATTATCGATATGACCAATATTTGAATAATCATGACTTTTCAAACTGCCGTGGTGAAGTTCCACTTGACAAAATAAAGAAATTTGAAAAAAACAATGACATTTCAGTAAGTGTTTTCCCTTACAGTTCTACAGGGAAATTTGTTATTCCCCTTTACGTGACCAAAAGTGAAAAACAATTTCATGTGCGACTATTTTTACTAAATGAACATTACTACCTCATCACTAATTTCGCAAGACTATTAAATAGTCGTAGTAATTATCGCCGATATCATTGTGAGAACTGCTTAAATGGTTGGCATCATAAACATCAATTAGAAAAACATTTAATAGATTGTTCAGCAAAAGACCCACAAAAAATCACAATGCCATGGCCAACAACAAGCAAACCAAAAAGAAACTTTTGTGAAACATCAAAATTGAAAAAGGAAGTCCAGCATCCAATCATAATTTATTGTGGTTTTGAATGTTTAAGCGTTCTAACAAGTGATCCCCTCAAACCCTACAATCATGTACCATGTAGCTATGGATATGTTGTTATTGACTGGAATCGCAAGATTATTGACAAAAAGTTCGAGCATGGTGATAATATTGTTGAAAAATTTTATCAAAACCTTAAACAATCCATAATTGAATCATTAGATTATTTAAAAGCTTCAATAAAGATTCCAAGAATGACTGTTCAAGATGAACTTAACTTTCAAACGTCAACAATATGTTGGATTTGTGAAAAACCCCTGGGCGATGATAAAGTGAGAGATCATGATCACCTTACTGGTAAATTCCGTGGAGCAGCTCATAATAATTGTAATGTGAATTATTCAATACCCCAAAGAATTCCGGTGTTTTCCATAACCTTAAAAATTATGACGGTCATCTTTTAATTGACGCGATCAAAAATGAGACATTTTCAAGTGAAATGAAAATAATTCCCTCATCAATGGAGCGTTGCATTGGATGGTTCGTTGACAATCTTGCTTTTCTTGACTCTTACGCATTCTTACCTGGCAGTCTGGATACATTAAGTTCTAATCTGACTGAGCAGGAAAAAGAAGAATTTCTCCGTCAAGAATGGCCAACAGAAAACTTGTGTGGTGACCAGTTGAAGTGTGGATTGGTAAACAAGTATAATAGGAAGTATAAATTTTATTGATTCAATAAGAATAATTAGTTAACATAATTTCACAAAATGGAAAGGATATAGTGTTCTGGCGTAAGTGAGTTTCATTTCGGGTTCAGAGTTGATAAAGGGTTTTCTGTTAAAGAAGAATCTCATAAGAATCTCATTGTATAGTTGTCCACTGATAGCACAGGTTGCACTAATTAAGATGATAGTCAAACCCCTTACGATGAATCTCATCCATGATGGCTTCACTCGAGTCAAATTGAGGGTTATTGTCCACAGTTAGCATTAATTAAGTCACTAAAGTAGTCATGAATCTCATGGTTATCACTAGAAGATGTTAGCAAACAATATATGGTTCACAGTCCAGGTTACTCGAAATGTAGAGATGATAAACAAATAGCTGAGGATAAATAGCTAAACAAATCTCACAATTTCATAAAGTCAAGACTGAATTCCAAGGCACTTCGGTGGTAAACTGAGCAGGGCTTCCGCAGGTGGCTGATTTCGCCCCCAAAAACAAAGGAATGGTCGGCCATTTTATTGATGGTGAGGGAGAAAATCGTCTCCCGTTTAAAATGGCCGACCTCCAAATTTTGCCCAATTATGGCCTTTCCCTACCTACTTGAGGTAGGGAAAGGTAGTGTTAATAGAAACTGGTTGAAAACCAGTTTTCCTTTCACTTGACTGATTTAATGGGAAAAGCAATGATACCATATGAGTATCTAACATGTTTGGATAAATTCAAAGACCAAACTTTACCTCCAAGGACTGCTTTTTAGTCTTCATTGAATGAGACTAACATCACACAAGACATGTATGACCGTCTTCAACGAATTTGGGATCAATTCAAGTACAAAAATCTCGGTGAATTGATTGACATTTATTTAAAATTGGATGTAATAATGCTTGCTGCCGTTTATGAAAACTTTAGGCAAACAAGCATTGAAGATTTCGACATTGATCCTCCACATTATATGTCATGCCCTGGTCTTGCTAATGCTGCCGCTTTGAAAATGACTAAGGAATCAGTAGAATTATTCCTTGAGATTGACATGTTTTTAATGATTGAAGGTAATATACGAGGTGGATTCACAACTGTTGGAAAAAGACACGTGATTGCAAGGAATTCATCAACAGGTTATGAAGTAAATGATCAAACCTGGCTAATGTACTTTGACGTTAATAACTTGTATGGTAATGCCATGATGGATATGCTACCAGTTGGAAATTATAAATGGGTCAACTTTTCAAATGAAAAAAGATTATTGGAGCATATAATGACTATCCCAGATGATTCAGATACTCTATATATTCTTGAAATTGATCTTGAATATCCAAAGGAGCTCCATGACTCTCATAATGATTTCCCCCTTGCGCCACATAGAATGAAAATAACACGTGACATGCTCAGTCCATATGCTGAGAAATTGTGTAGTGAACTCGAAAAACAAGGATTGAAACCAGTAACAACAACTAAACTTGTTTCAACATTCTTAACAAGAGAAAGATATACTGTTCATTACCGAAATTTGAAATTTGTTATTGAGCATGGACTTAATGTTAAAAGAATTCATCGTGTAATTTCCTTCAGACAAAAATCCTGGTTTAAACCTTACATTGAATTTTGTACCAGAAAAAGACAACAAGCTAAAACACCATTCGTTTCTGCATTATATAAATTATTTGTGAACAGTATTTACGGAAAATTAATGGGAGATAAAAGAAAGCATATTGAAGTTAAACTTGCAAGAAACGAAAGAGTTGCTGTTAAAAGGATTGCCAATCCACTTGCTAGCAGGTTTAAAATTCTTGATGAAGAAAAAATGTGAACCAACGGGAATTTTTCTCTACTCCTTGTGAATCTGAATAATAATGGAATACCATTCAACAGTAATCTTACTGACACATTGAAAGATGTAATCTAAAATCTAATTCAACATTGTTTTTAAGATAAGTTGAAGAATCATAACGTCCAGCACCAGCTTTTGTAGGATGACGGAATAATAAATCTTCAATGAAAGATTGATAATGGTACATATTTGTAGCTTGAGATGTATTGACAGTACCAATATAAAAATCAACTTGATCGAATAAAGCATTTCCAAAGTTTTCACAGCTTTTAATTTCATTATTTGTTATTTTTTTCCCCTCCTTATTATGAATCTCGAGATTTATATGAATCATTGTCTGTGGTAAATCAGTAAAATCTTCAGATAAGGGAACATCAATCGTGTGAACTTTAGAGGTTTCTAAAGATGCGGAAGGTCGATATTCTACTTCATAAGTAGAATCAATAGCCACTTGTGTAGGTGTCACAGTGAATAATGATAATTCACTTTTACTTGCAGGTAATGATGCAGGATGTAAATAATTTTAATTCCATTTTTAATCGAAAATATCTTTCTTTTTTCTTTTAACTGCTTTCTTCTTATACAACCTTTTACGTTTAACACCAGTTCCACTTTGATTAAGCACAACATTTGCTATATCAATTCTGCTTGTTTTCCAAGAAACTTTAAAACTGGTATTGCAAATCTTTTAAATAGACTTTCAAATCCATATCCTCGCTGATGCTGAGATCCTCAAATATTTCAATATCAGAGAAACCATTACCAGCCTGAGACAAATAGTATGATTTGAAATCTGAATGTCTAGGACAATAAATTTTCGTTGCATTTTTTATTTTTATTCAATAAAAATACATCTCATACAAAGCGTTTCAAATGTAGACCAATAGCGACCCTTCCTGAAGCAAATTTAATTTTATTTCCTGTTTCATCTGTCAAAATGATATTCACGTCCTCAATTTGATTTGTTCTTACAGGATAATAGAAAGGCTTTACAAATCTTTCATGAACAATCTCATGTCTTTGTCCTCTTTTTAGTGGTAAAATTGTTAATACTCTCGTAAATTTGTCCCCAACAAAATGTGGTGCAACAATATCTGAATAAACAAACATTAGACTTGCGTTCAAATCAGCCGGCCGTGACGCAGTTACTTTGGGATTTGTAATTAAACTTTCACTAGGATCATCAATAAAACCAAGAGCTTTTATGAAAGCAGCATCGTAAAATTTTGGAATCAGTTTAATGTTTCCTAACCACCCTCTTATAATTGATATTATGCCTTTTGAATATTCTAATCTTGGTGGTTTGTCAGTAGTCGCTTCGTCTGTTGTAGTTTCAGCTTGCAGACCAAGTTCTACTTTTAATTTCTTAATTCTTTTTGTGAATTCTTCTTTTGTTTCATTCAAATTGGTCTGTGATTCATTAAGCTCTTTTTTAACTTTTACCAATTCAGCAGTTAAATTGTTCACTTCAATTTGTTTCGTAATTTTTGATCCTTGTCCCTTATGTCATCTTCTAATGTATTTATTTTTGCTTTTTTATCAGCAATCGCACTGTTACAAGTACCTAACTTTCTTTCTGTTTCTGAAAGTTTTGATTCAAGTCTCTGTTTGTTAGTTTGCAATAAATCATACTTTCTTTGTATATCATTTAATCGTGAAATTTCAGTATTTTTATCATTGATTTCCCGTTCAGCTTTTGACAATTTTTCATCAAGTTTGTCTTTTTCAGCTTTAAGTTCATCAAATTTCCTTTTTAATGTATTGAGTTCTCTTGTCTGTGAGTCAAGATTTCTATCAGCTGCTGAAAGACGACCAAGCTCCGCTTTTTTATCATTCATTTCACGTTCAGCTCTTCGTAAATCTTCATCAAGTTTGTCTTTTGTGGCTTCTAATTCATAAAATTTGACTTGTAATTCTTCCTTTTGTTTTTTGAGTTCAGCAGCATTACTTTCATGCGGTTTTAGACGAGCAATCTTTCTGATTATTTATATCTCTATTTGCATTACCTAACTTCACCTCGAGTTCTGCCTTTGCCCTCTCTAAATCGGTTTTTTCTCTTTGTAGATCACTATAGTTTTTGTTAAACTGAGTTCTCTCAGCATCGAAACTTTCAATTGATTTTTTAATTCTTTAATCTCATCGATTTTCTTATTCACTTCAAATTCAGCATATACAAATTTTGTATTCAATTCATTGAATTCTCTAATTTTTTTAGCAAGCGCTTCATTTTTTGAATCAAGTTCATCACTTTTTCTCTTGAGCTCTTTTTTTCGCAGCTAGTTCTTTACGTTTAGCAGTAAACATATCGTACCATTTCGCAAGCTCAGGATCTTTTCTTGATTTTTTAGGCGGTGGGACTCGAACTTGAGAAATATACAGTTCATTCAATTTCCTTTGTTTGAGGTCCTCTGACCAATCAGGATTTTCAATTATATCCTTTAATTCCTCTTGAAATGACTGTTCATTCATTTTCGGTTTTCCTGCACTTTCAAGTAGTTGATGTATCAGATCTGCTCGCGTCATCATAAGCAGGATTTTTTTTATTAAATCGCGTTCGTGATCAACATGTTCATAATCAATAGGATGTTGATATTTTGGTTGCCTGAGAAGGAGTTCAAAAAATAGGGTTTTGGGTACTTAGAGTAGGAGTTGTAGTCATGGTGAATGACTACAAATTGATTATCAATTTGTTGACTCCAACAGTTAATAATCAATAATTAGAATTGCTAGTTCCTTGACAAGATAACGAAGATCAGACTATGATAAACCGGTGCTGTGAAGAATAGAATAAAGAAAAGAAAAAAGGGTAGGGGAAGAGAGTGTTTTATCAAAACAACCCTACCATGGTGGGACGGTACTTAAGGCGATGGTCAATGGCCGACTGTGCAGGGCTGGACAGTGGTCAGATCTGGTCAGCTGCACTGGAAAATGGTCAATTTGGCTGCTCAGCGGTCGAAGGACTGGACTGGACTGGGATAATTCACTACAATACCCCTCATAATGGCCACCAAATGAAGAATAAATTTTGAAGACTTAGGAGTCGGTATGAAAATACCTTTATTATTTTGAAGACTCAGACAATGAGTCTTCTTTACTTCAACTTACAAAATTGTAATGTGTTCATTTCTACTTTATTCATTGAATATTTATACTAAATATTATCTACCTTATTGACGCAAATGGTTTATTGCACCATTTGCGTCAATGTATTTTATTACATTTTAGTTATTATTTTTATTACTGAAAAGATTTTAACTGGTTCTTTCCAGAGTTCGAGATGAACTATTTTATTTTTTTCTAAAACACTAGTTAAAATACAGAAAGAATTCACCCTATCGATCGAGACACACCTACGATCGATAGGGTGTAACAATTTAATTTGGGTGTGTTACATGTACCGGCCGCCATTCTGAACAGCCACTGTTCAGTTACAATATTATTATGATGATTCAACACCTAGAATATTCATCTTAATCTTTGACCTTTGACTAACTGGAACATCTACAGGCAATACAGTAATTACGGTCGGCTTAAAACAGTATTGATGTTGTTTAAGTAATTTTTGGTCATCTAATAGAGTATGATCTAATCTCAAGATCGCACCAACTTTACAACCAATAGTTTCTTCGATCTTTTGTCTTAAGACTGCACCGGATTCAAGTAGGGACATGTTATTAATTTGGAATGTCTTATCTAAATATCTAATTGTAAATTTAGTATATTTTCCATGCGGATTATTAACACTACCCATGGGATTGGATGTAGATGGTATTACTAGTGTGGGATTATTATTTTAATTTTCTAGTTCTTTTTGGGTCAGTTGATGTTTTAGTTCTTTAATTTGTGTTTCTGCCCCTTCTATCATTTGTTTTCTAAGGGTGTTTTCTAGAGTCAGTTGCTCAATTTTTTCATCTCTGGATTTAAGTTCTACTTGGTTAGAAATAAGTTCTGTCATGCAATAGCTTGTATGAATTTCCTGATTCCAATTCCTTGAGGTACATCTAGTGCAATTTATAACATTATGTGGGCAACTACTGGTGTGTGAATCGAAATCTTTGTTGTCTATAATAGTCCTACATGTAGGGAACGCACAATATACTTACAATTTATTCCAGACTTCTATTGATTTGCTACCTAACTGGGGTCTCTGTATACATCTCAGTGGTTTCCTACAATTAGGACATGGTAGACACACTTCCTTATATTTTAAGGGGGTTAGTTCATAAGCCTTTAAACAGGTATCGGGGCACATGCAAACTCTACAATAGTTACAGGTATGTTCACTATAATGATCTGGAACTAATTCCAAGCATACAACGCAAGTGAAGTCTTTGTATGCTTCCGAATCTACGAAATCTCTCGTAACTTGACGTTCAGAAGCTTGTTTCATAATGGATAATATTTCGGGATTTCCCGGAGCTGGTCTCTCGTGGATAGATGCAGAGATAGCGTTAGTGATGGCATCAGCGTCAGCGTCAGCATCGGAGTCAGTGTCAGTGTTGTAAGTTGGGAGAATCCAGTCACGCCAATTTAGTTCACGATGAAATCTTTCTCGCCAGTTCGACGAATTGTACCGAGATGTGGATGGAAGTGTAACAGAATTACGATTGGAAGAAATAGTTCTAATACCACGTCTGTTTCTGTTAGCGTAACCTTGCCAATCCATTGGATTGTAACGAGAGGTGGAAGGAATCGGATCTGGATTCGCGTCAGAACTGAGATCTACGAGAAGTGGGCTTTGTCTTGGTCTTAACCGGTCCTGGTACATGTTGAACTGTCTAGATTTGGATGGAATAATAAAATATAATCAGATATTTGAATAGTAGCTAATATAATCTAAAGTAGATGCTATATCCATTAGGTCTAAATTATAATTAATTTATAGTATAACAGCAAAGAACAGTAATTATTCAGCTAATACAGAGAACTAAGCGGTATCGATATCGGTGCTAATTGTGTTTTATAATCTTGGTAGTTCGAGTCTGGAACCATGTTTACTGCAATAACAGGCTTTTTAATGCAAAATAATATCGTGTTGAACAACTTCGATATTATCAGTAGCATTATGCATACGGTTATAACACCTAACAAAACTGTTATTAGGCTTCTTTTTATCCAAGATAACCATGATTCATCGCGTTGTATTTCTGTTTTATGCTGTGCTATGAGCTCTTCCAACATTCCAAGATCATATGGTTTTTCCTCAATAACCGGTCTGACATTTGTTAACTTCCAGTTAATCAAATTAGAAACGGGTGTCATTTCAAAATGTTCCAACGTGGCAAGTTCACTAAACGGGTAAATTTGACCATCGATGGAAAAATTCTGATCCATTGAAACTTTAGTAATCTCATTCGAACACGGTCCAGTACTTCCATATTGAGTTAAATTATGGCCGACACAATAGACATAATAATAATCATTGACAATCTTTATCTGGGGTTTTCTTATTTTGAATTTGGTTGCTTCAATACAATTTTCTTTTTCCCAGAGTTCCACTCCTTTTGATACGTCACAATAATTAGGGAAGTGTATGAGATATTCTTCTTTTACTTCGTCGGCTTCAATACTACACATTTCTTTTGAAGTTAAATTAACAGTGACATATTGAGGTCCTTTATACTTCAACAGACATACTGAACCATTGTGTTTCTCAAGCAACGTGAATGGGTCCGCTTTCTTTACAATCAAATCGGTAGCTATCTTTGCAACTCTAAATGTGAATTGCAAATAAGTCTCTTCCGATGTTTGATTTCCTTTCTTAATAACTCGACATTTCGCATCTGACACCTTTGTCAATAGGCATGTTTTCCCACATGGCAAAGTAACATTGAAAAAGTCAAACGTTGAAATCGGAATAGTTTCATTCGTCTGAATGGCCTTCATAGTTTCTTGCATAACTGTGATCAATCCATTCACTTGAAAGGATATGTCAGCCGCTCGGAAGGAATTTTCATAGGCACTATGTTCTAACTGGGCGACTCTTATCTTTAAGTCTGCCAATTCTGCTGACATGTGCATCATTTTCGCTTGATGCGCCTTTAAAGCGTTTGAAATTTCAGTCAGAGCGTCGTAAGTAATCTGGTCTACTGCTTTTGAACCACTGTTGAAGCTATTGATCAAAGCAGCTGTGCCAACAATCATGATAGAAGAAACGAAAATTACGGCCGATAATCCGCCGTCTCTCTTACTTCTTGACGAAACTGCATTTTGGTTACACAGTTTTTCAACTGTCTGCATCTTTTCTTTTATGTAATTCAGGCAAGTATGTCTAGCGATGTAGAAAATATCATTCACATGAGTGTATTCAAAGCAAATTTCATCAGCTCGATTATAACATTGAGGGCGATCTCCTTTTTTGATGAATTCTTTGCAACCTCGGTAAGTTTTGACAGGGTTAATTTGAGATGTCCAATCAATCCCAATACTGGTGCGTTTAGATCGCCATTGTATTTCACAGTCTGTTGTGTTAATTTGGTTATTTTTCCATTCAATATTCTCTAAGTCAAAATAACTTTCATATTCAGGGATCTCTTTGCATGGGTTGATCAGAGCAATAGTGTGATTGACTCTGATATAACCTAAGTATTTATTATGAGTAGATTTCCATATAAGGGAGTCAGCAGTGTTGATTGATTCACAAATATTGTCATTAAAGGCAGGAGAAGTAAAAATAGTAAACTAGTTGATACTTTACTAGTCTTTTGACCACCAGAAGAGGATCTAGTCTCCTTAACAATATATGGTTTGATCTGGAATCCATGTACTCGTTTGGGTTCGTAACCCTCGTCCTTTTGTAATAGATAGGTAGTTTCTCCTATCTTCTCTATGATTTTATATGGGCCTTCATATTTTGATTGTAATTTATTGTTTCGTACTTGTTTCTCATACAATACTAGATCTCCTATGTTGAAGGTCCTAAGTCTATGTCTTTTCTCATAATTTCTAGTTTGCTTTTCTTTCGATTCATCTGAATTTATTCTTGCTAATTCTTTCGCTGATGCCCATTCATTATTGAGGAGTTCTACATATTAAGTGAAATTGACTTCTTTATTTTCTGGATTTAATTTCAAATCAATTGGTAAATTAGCTTCTCTTCCATACAGGAGATAGAATGGTGAGTACTGTGTACTTTGGTTTGCTGCACTATTATAAGCTAAATTTATCAATGGCAGTATCTGAGTCCATCTCAAACGATTGGTTTCTTGACAGTAATGACTCAACATCTGACAAATCGTTCGATTCACTCTTTCTGTCAAGCCATTAGTCTGAGGATGATAGGTGGTTGACAGTTGCCATTTTGTGTTCATAAAATCTGCAATTTCTTTGATTGTATCAGCAATAAAATTACGACCTTGGTCACTAACAATAGTTTAAGGGCAACCGTGGCGTGATAAAATATTCTCAATCAAAAATTTTGCTGTGCTCAATGCATCTTTCTTTGCTAAAGCCTTCATTTCTACCCACCGAGTAAAATAATCAGTGGCCACAATGATGTATTCTTTTCCTGAAGAAGGAGGCAAAGGACCAAGAATATCAATGCCAACTTTTTCAAATGGGACTGTAACATAGATTGGTTTTAGTGGTGGAACTGCATTACCAATTCCTTTCTTATTAAGCTGGCATTCTTCACAAGAGTTAATGTATTCGGCGATGTCTTTTGTCATTCTTGCCCAATAATATTCCTTCTTTAGCCCCGCATAAGTTTGGTAGAGACCACAATGACCTGACAAGATCGTCATTGTGACAAGATTGTAAAACCCCTTCGACCAAAGCTGCAGGCAAAACTGGAACCCAGTTATTTCCTATATCTGTTACGATCCCCCTCTCAAGAACTCCATCTTTCATCCCAAAACCACGAACGATTCCATTCCCTACTCCAGGTTCCAATCCGTCAATATCATCCAATCGCTGTATCTGGGCCTGTGTTGTTGGGTCCTTTCTCTGTTCTTCAATAAGATTTATATTTTCCTCGTCCCGTCCACTAATCAGAAGTGCGAAAACATCGTCACCCCGTTCCCTATCATTTTCATCCATTCTATCGAATTGGGGATTGAAAGAATCTGAGTCCAGAATTGCTGCTGAAGCGTTTATTGCACTTTAAGGGAGGGTTAACAATTATGGGATATTAAGGTTACAAATAATAGTTATATTAGTTACAATAAAGGTTTGCAAGGGTTACATGAGGATTACAGGAGGAAGGTAGGTAAAGGAACCACCATAGTCAGTCTTTGACTCAACACGGTGGCTGGAAACTGGTAAAGTGAGGAGACTAAAGGGTATATTTTTAATGCTGCCGAAACTCTTCCTTTTATACTAAAAACGAATAGCTCCCTCCGTCTCTCTTTATTGATTTTCTTCATGCTGACCATAGATAATTACTTTGATTATTATCTATGGTCAGCCAGGTGTGAAAACTATTCATTATAAATATTTAATATTTAAAATCAATTTATTGATTTTGTTTATTACATATGCCGGCCGCTATTTGGAACAGTCCCTGTTCCCTCAACCAATCCTCTATATCTTTCTTATTGAAATCAAAAAGTCTTACTGTTTCGCCTGATGGCAATTTCGAATATTGTTCTAATAACTGGTAATATTTTCTATAGAGGCGTATAATATATTTCGCAGCTATATCAGGGTTCGGTTGCTTTACTTCATTATCATTTTCCTTCTTTAGACCTTTAGTCAATGGTAAGTAGAACCTGATTAGTCGTTCTAGAGGAACGTTTTCAAACAGCGACTTGGCATTTACATGGTCAATATTATTAATTAACAAATCGTTTGGTGTGATTTGAAGGCTGTTTAAAGTTTCGTTTTTACCATCAAAAGTGAGCAATCGCATGTCTTTACAAATATGCAGGACTTCTTTTTTTATCTCTTCTAACGGTTTGGATCTCTCTATCTTCAAGTTATGCTGATTTGGTTTGACATTTACAAAATAAATCCCTGCAGCTCCTGCTTTTCTACTTTGATAATGACCTGCAATTGCCACACTCTTGGGTGTACAGGACGGATAGTTACAAATCACATATAAGGCTACAGTTTTCCTTCTATCGTTTTCAGGACCAAGTCGTAACAAATCAGTGAGACTGGAGTAACAGTATTCACCCGGACGTTTATTTGGATCAGCTGACTTAGCGATTTGTTGCCGGAATTGCTGTCTCTCTTTAGCTTGTCTCCTTCTTCTATTACCTTTTGATTGCTTGGATGGATCATCGGACGGAGTTGGTTTGTTGTTGAGGAAGGGACAATCCCGAATCTGGTGACCTATGGATGTGCATACTAAGCAATTTGTGCATTTTGATTTGCGGTGCGATTCACTGGAGTATATGTCGCAGTGTTTTTTCCTAATTTGTTTGTAACGTACATTACCTAATTCTAATTTAAACTTATCAATGGCTAATTGCAACCTTTGATGATTATATGAGGAAACAGTCACACGTGCATATTTTCGGTCGTTTAGTTGTGTAGATTTGATACTGAAATAGGTTCCTTTGAGCTCTGATTTCTTAGGAAACCCATTGTTGGAAAATAGTGCTTTCAAACTTTGAGTAAGTAAAACAAAGTGCGTCACTCGTCGCAGGATTAACCAAGCTGGAGGTCGATCTGGTGCGAGATTATAAAGATATGGTTGATCAAGAAGAGCTTCGTTGGGTTTATAGGTAGGCTTCATTCTAAAATGAAATAGAAGTGATTAAATTATGAGTGAACAGTTTCGCAAGGATCAATATTTTCGCAATCCCAAAACTCTGAAAACATGCGGGAAGGGAATAAAGGTAAATTGTTATCGTTATGGTGCGCCATGAAATCTATTAAATATTCATATAAACTTCTAGTTTGTTCTAGGTATCTTTTTTCTAAGGATTTATTTCCTCTCGATTTGGCTCTAAAAGCTAATTCTCGGGTCTTGCAAAGTTTTATTATAGTTTTGCAATACTGGAGTGTTATTCGAACTTGAGCATGGCGTTCAGGAGTGTTAATGCCACCTCGCACCCATAGAGACATAATATGTTCATTTGCATATCTTGCAACAAATCTATAAAGTGCTCGACTATCCATGCTATTTTAGTGCAATAAAAGAAAAGGATAATAAGGTAATATTAGTATTAATATAAAGAGGTTAAAGGAATTTGCCGATATTGGTGCGCTGGTACAGAATATCTGGTGAATGGATCGTGGGGAAGATTAGAGTCTTCTTTATTTATCGTTAAAGCTACCACTGGTCTTCTTATCAGGTAGTAGCTACACTCGATTAGTTTGAAGAATATAAGGATGACAACGCATATTGCATCCTTAGTCGTTACGTTCATAAAATCATTAATTATATCAGGACTCACTCGTCGTTTTGAACTGCTGTAGACTGAACTTGCCACAGTTCCCACACCAAACATGAAAATTGAATAGAAGAAGAACCTTCCAGCAGCTGCTATAACGCGCTTGGAACGTTTTGATACCCTGGTACATTCTTGTACCACCTTGAGCCATTCTTGGTTTATATATAATTGACAGGAACCTTGTATCGCATCTAATATTTCTGCTCTTGTAGTGTATTTTACACATTCTGACTTTCGATCTTTACAAACATTACTTCTTACAAAAATTCTCATGCATCCATCTGCCGTCTCTGTGGTTCCAACGCCTGATTCTACTTCTTTAATCCATTTCCATGTACAATTTTGCTCGTTAATCCAAGAGGCAACAGCTAAGTCTTCATAATTGTGCCCGACTGGCTGTTTTGCAACACATGGATTGATTAACATCACTGTGTAATTTACTTGTTTTCTGCCTTCTAAGAATTTATGTTCAGTTGTTCTCCACACTAATGGTGTGCCGTATTCGTTACCAAATACGAAGGAAATCAAATAAAGTAAGGTGAGAGTTATTAATGACACTCTGTTTCTCCTTGTCTGGATCACTTTGTGTTTTAGTTGCAATGGTTTACTTTCTTTTTTGTCCACTTTCCTTTCAGTTGATTCTTCTTCCTGAATATAAGGCACAACTTGTGAACCATGCACTCTGAATGGTTCTAAATTATCCTTTTTGATATAGTATGTAGTCTCACCAATTTTGTCGGTTACCTCGTAAGGTCCTTCATATTTAGATTCCAGTTTATTTGACCTAATGTTCTTTTCACGAAGGACTAAATCTCCTATATTAAAAGTTCTGATCTTCTTCTTGGTGTCGTGTAGTTGTTTTTGTTGTTGCTTTGCTTCTTCTGAGCAAATAGCTGCTTGATCTCTCACCAATGCCCATTCTCGTTCAATGAATTGGCAATATTCCGGTAGAGATGTTTCTTTTTCTTTTGATTCTAATTGAACGTCAATCGGCAGATTAGGTTGACGTCCATACAATAAGTAAAATGGTGACAATTTTGTGCTTGTATTCGGACTCGCATTGTAGGCCAAATTTATTAACGGTAAGACTTCCGCCCATTTTGCCCGATTTTCATCCTGGCAATAGTGCATTAACATCTGGCAGATAGTCCTATTTACTCTCTCAGTCAAGCCATTAGTTTGAGGATGATATGGGGTTGAAAATTGCCATTTCGAATTCATGAAGCGACTTAGTTGTTGAACTGTTTCGGAGATAAAATTACGTCCTTGGTCGCTCAATATAGTCTTTGGACAACCGTGTCTGCTCAGTATCTGTTCTGTCAGAAATTTTGCAGTGGAATTGGCGTTCTTTTTACCGAGGGCTCTAAGCTCTACCCACCGAGTAAAGTAATCAGTGGCCACAATGATGTATTCTTTTCCAGACGACTTAGGAAGAGGATCTAGAATGTCAATTCTAAGTTTTTCAAATGGGGCTTCAACTCTTATCGGTTGTAAAGGTGGATTTGTTTTACCCAAACCTTGTTTATTAATTTGACAACTGTTACAGTTTTTGACGAATGTGATTATATCTTTTTTCATTTTGGGCCAGTAATATTTCGGTTGAATTTTCTTATAAGTTTGTAGAAGTCCAGGATGGCCAGAAACCGGATCATTATGATAAGACTCCAAAATTTTTCTTATCAAATTTTCAGGCAAGACTGGAACCAAGTTTCTCCAAATTCAGTTATTACCTTTCTTTCTAAAATACCGTCTCGCATTCGATGGGAGTTCTTTTGATTCCCTTTACCTTGTGATTTACCTTCCATTTCTTGTATTTTCAGTTGAACAAATGGATCACTTCGTTGTTCAGTCAGTAATTCTCCTTGCTCTTCTTCTTCTTTCGAAATTAACAACGTGAATATATCATCGCCTTGCTCAACGTCGTCTTCATTGATACCATTATACTCAGGGTCCATAGTAGGATATCTACTTAAACAATCAGCATCTGCATGCATTTTCCCAGACTTATAAGTGATTGAAAAATTGAAAGATTGTAATGTTAATGCATAACGCATCAATCTGGGTGGTAGTTTCGCCTTCTTATTTAGAAAACACAGGGCACAGTGGTCGGTTACTATTTCAAAATGAATACCTTCCAAATAGTGTCTGAATTTTTCTATCGCATAGATGATCGCCAAACACTCTTTATCTGAAATCGGATAATTTATTTCAGCTCCTCTTATCTGTCTGCTAGCAAAAGCTACTGGTTTCCATTTATCTTCATGCTTTTGTAGTAAGATTGCTCCCAATCCAACGTCTGAAGCATCAGTCCGGAGTTGAGTTTCAAGTTGATAGTTGTAATGCGCTAAAACTGGAGCAGTACATAATAGTTCTTTTAACTGTTCGAAAGTCGCATTTTGTTCCTCAGCCCAAACAAAAGAAACATTTTGTTTCGTGAGATGAGTCAATGGTTGGGCGATCTTAGCGAAATCTTTTATAAATTTGCGCTAGTAAGAACACAAAGCAACAAAAGATCTCACATCTCGTAAAGTTGTCGGAACGGGGAACTGTTTGACTGCTCTGATCTTCTCTGGGTCAGGCTCTTGTCCTTTTTCACTGATAATGTGACCAAGATACAAAATTTTTGTTTGAAAGAAGGTGCATTTACTGGGCTTAAGTGTCAGGCCAGCAGTCCGTAACCTTTTGAAAACTGTTTCAAGTCGTTCAAAATGTTCTTTGGTTGTTCGACTGAAAATAATGATATCATCAATGTAGACAAGGCATGTATTATACTTTAGACCAGCCAAGCAAACGTCCATCAATCTTTGAAACGTTGCAGGTGCGTTGCAGAGCCCAAAAGGCATGACTTTGTACTCATACATTCCAAACTGCGTGACAAAAGCTGTTTTTGGTTGATCAATCGGATCAAGTTCCACTTGATGATATCCACTCCGTAAATCTAATAGGCTGAAGTAGCGGGAACCTTGTAAAGCGTCCAAGGAAACATTTATATTTGGAATTGGATAAGAGTCTTTCACCGTTACCGCATTCAACTTGCGGTAATCCACGCAGAGTCTCCATTCTCCAGTCTTTTTGCTCACGAGTACGACCGGGGAACACCAAGGTGAAAAGGATGGAACAATAATCCCATCTTCAAGCAACTCATTTACTTGTTTTTTTTGTGATTTCACGTTTAATTTGACTTTGACTATAAGGTGATTGGGAAATAGGAGGGTGGTTTTCTGTTCGTATCTGGTGCATGAATAAATTAGTTCTTCCTAACTCACTCGAAGTTACGGCAAATATGTCTCGATAGGTAGTTGCTAAAAGATTTAATTGTTCAACTACCTGGGCCGCCGTTCCTGACTGTACTTGTAGCTCTAACGGTGTTTCTATCGCTGTATTATTAAACTCAGTATCATCATGTTCAAAATCACTTACTTCAGAATCATTTTCAGTTGTGGTTATCAAATCCTTATCACTGTCACTGAAGGGGAAACTGTCACTATCTGGTGCGGACTCTGAATTATCTTGTTCTGACTCTGAGCTATCTTGTTCTGACTCTGAGGTTAAAATGGTGATTTGTTTAGTCGGGTCTTTAATATTGATTGAGCCATTAGAGCAGTCAATTCTAATTCCTGCTTTTTTAAGTAAATCTTGTCCGATCAGGACGTCAAACTTCTTAGGTAATTGTTTCACTACTTGAAGCGGAGTTTTAATAATTGCCTTTCTTTTTCCGTCAGTAATGACGACTGCAGTATCTACCTCGCTGAGTATGGGCAGTGGTTTACCATTTGCAGCATAAGGTATTATTCCCTGATAGGGTCTAGTTCCTAATTTGAGTCTGTGCACAGCTTTTTCACTGATAAGTGACATTTCTGAACCAGTATCAAGCATCGCATCGCATTCAAACTTATTTATTTTTATTTTTTGATGAATTAAGTTTTTCGAAATTAAATTTATACTGCTAGTAACATCACCACTTTGGACTATTTCATTGTCTGAATCATCGTCAGTCTGATCATCAAATAGAGAAAAATTTTCATCGCAGGAGTCGTCAGAGTCCGTGAACTGGTCACTATCGAGATCCTCGTCCTCTGATAATTCTTCATCTGTTTCTTCAAATTCTGTATCTGAGTACAGATTCACTGTGTAATCAACTACCTGACTATCAGATATCTTAGGTAAAGGTGGTGGAGTTTTCTTAATAACAGTGTTCACCTCAAAGTCACTATCGCTTTCTGAATCTGAGTTAGCAATGACTTTAACGTAAGTTTTACCTTTCCCTTTTGGTTCAGGGCTTGGAGGTCTTCCTCTCCTTCTAAGTGTAGTAGTTTCTTTTGTATTTTCATTTTTAGTATCTGTCTTCTTGTTTTCATCTTCTGTTTTCTTCCAGCCACTTGTACTGGGTTTTGGTTCTGACTCTTGTTTTGGAGTCGGTTTCGGAAAATTTTGTTTAAATGTGGTTTCGATTTGATTAAATTGTTGTGGGGGTATGGCCGGATGATGATACTGAGGAACTGGTATCACTGCATGAGGCGAGCTAATTGGATACTGATTAGCATAGAAAGGTCTAATGTTTTGGTTCCTTGCTTTTCTTCTACATTCATCTTCGACATGACCTGCTCTATCGCAAAAACTACAATGTCTATGAGGAGTACTTTGTCTGGATAACCGCTCAACTTTATTGGCTAATTGATTGACTACTCCTTGTAAATGAGTCATTGTTTCGTTTAGGTTGTCTTCTGTCTGATGAAGTTTAGAAGTTTCTTCGAAAGGACCGTTACAACTACACATTGCCCTCTCTGCTAACCTGGCTGACTGGATCAAGTTATTCAAATTTTGTGGGTTCTGCAAGGTGACTCCATACTTGATTTGAGGCAGCAATTTCTCTTTAGCCATACTCACTATAAATACGTCAGGTGTGTTTTCATCAATCCTAAGACATAACTCTTGAATCTCGTATATAAAATTAATAGAAGGCTGACCTGGCATTTGTCTAGCTTGCTGAAGCTGTTGACTTAGGTAAGATCTAAAGTCAGCAGGACAAAGATCAGCGATCATAGCTGCTTTCAGTTCAGTGTATGTATTAGGTTTAACTTGATTAGAACTAAAAGTTGAGGTGTACCATCTTCGTGCTGTACCATCTAAGTAGGCAGGAAGAGCTTTGAACATATCGTCCTGGCTCCATCCTAGAGCCTCAGCGGTGTATTCAAAGTTGGTAAACCAATCTATAATATTAACATTTTCCTCATCTCCTGTAAAAAGGGATATAGTCACAGGCATGGTTGGGTAAGATACAGTACTACTAGTTTTGTTCATGTCTGGCGCACCAATATTGGGAGTAGCCCTAGCATAGGGATTAAAGAAACTTAGCATGCTTAACAAAAATGCAGCTTACCTTGTTTCCTGGCGTAGAGCAAAACAGGACTGTAGAGGACGGAGAAAGGAAGTATTGACAGGCAACTCTAAATGCAGGAGACAAACACCTATCTGGTTGGCAGGCAGAGTAACAACAGCTAACTGGTAGGCAGAGTATCAACACCTAACTGGCAGGTAGAGTAACAACTCCTAACCGGCAGACGAACTACAGCAGGGGATGATTTTACCACGATCTCGGTGGAACCTCCAATTGAAAGAATCTGAGTCCAGAATTGCTGCTGAAGCGTTTATTGCACTTTAAGGGAGGGTTAACAATTATGGGATATTAAGGTTACAAATAATAGTTATATTAGTTACAATAAAGGTTTGCAAGGGTTACATGAAAATTACAGGAGGAAGGTAGGTAAAGGAACCACCGGAGTCAGTCTTTGACTCAACACGGTGGCTGGAAACTGGTAAAGTGAGGAGACTAAAGGGTATATTTCTAATGCTGCCGAAACTCTTCCTTTTATACTAAAAACGAATAGCTCCCTCCGTCTCTCTTTATTGATTTACTTCATGCTGACCATAGATAATTACTTTGATTATTATCTATGGTCAGCCAGGTGTGAAAACTATTCATTATAAATATTTAATATTTAAAATCAATTTATTGATTTTGTTTATTACAGTCGGATACCGACTTAAACAATCGGCATCGGCGTGTATTTTCCCAGATCTACAAGCTACTTCAAACCCAAAGGTCTGCAGTGTCATGGCACAACGCACCAATCTTGGTGGTAATTCAGTTTTGGATTTTAGAAAACATAATGCACAATGATAAGCCACAACTTCAAATGTGATGCCTTCAAGATAATGTCCGAACTTCTCAAAAGCATATATGACAGCAAGACATTCCCCGTCCGAAATGGGACAGCCGATCTCTGCACCTCCTATCTGTCTGCTTGCAAAAGCGACAGGTTTCCATTCATTTTCGTGTTTCTGCAACAGAATCGCTCCCAACCCTACATCAGAAGCATCTGCATCTCTAATCGTTCCAAATGTTCCCCAACTGTACTGCTAAAAACTATTATGTCGTCAATGTATACAAGACAACACTTGTATTTGAGTCCTCCAAGACAACAGCTCATCAGTCTTTGGAAGGTTGCGGGTGCATCACAAAGTCCAAAGGGCATCGCCACATACTCGCACATGCCAAAACCAGTCACAAAAGCGCTCCTCTGTCTGTCCCCAGGTGCAAGCTCCACCCGATGGCAACCCGATCCCAGATCTAAAAGACCAAAACATTCAGAACCTTGCAACGCATCCAGTGAATTATCCATATTTGGAACTGGGTAGGAGTCCCCCACGGCCATTGCATCCAGTTTACGACAGTCAACGCACACTCTCCAATCACCTGTCTTTTTGCTAACTAGAACTACTGGTGAACACCAAGGAGAGAAGGAGTCGACAACTATACCATCTCTAATGAGCTCATTAATAATCTGTTTCGTTATCTCCCCTCTCTGTGCACTCTGGGAGTAAGGAGACTGTGAGATCGGGGCATGGTGACCTGTCTCAATTCGATGCATAAAAAGATTGGTTCGGCCCAACTCCTGTGGTGTAACAGCAAAAACCTCCCTACAGCCATCACACAACCGATACAATGCCTGCTCTACACCACCTGGAACATCTTTTTCAACATCCAATTCTAATTCAGTTATCTTTGATTTATCAACAAACGTTGTGATCGGTTAAACCTCTAATTCGACACCTTCGGTCAACTCCGGTAAATGATCCACGTCAGAAGACACGAAGTCATCCAAGTCGTTCAGCAAATCGTCCAGGTCCTCAGATCCAGTCGAAGTGTCTACCATTGGTTCACTGTCTGATGATTCTTCCTCGGTAGTAACTACTTCCACAACTGGTTCCACTCTACCTACCCCTATCCCTCTATTTGCACAATCAATGTTCACTTGCGCCCCCGTCAGTAAATCCTGCCCTAGTAGGACCCCGAATTCGCGTGGCAAGTTATCCACCACCTGCATTCCGGTATCTATTATAGCCATTTTTCGGCCGTCTGTAATTCTCAATTGGACTTTCACCTTTCCTAAAATTGGCAATGGCCCACTATTCGCAGCAAATGGTGTAGGACCCCCATATTCACTCATATTCAGGCTAAGTTCATGAACCAAGTCCTTAGTAACGAGAGAGATCCCCGATCCTGCGTCCAACATTGAATCCACCCTGCAACCATTTACCCCCACAAACTGTTGAACGAGATTTTGGTTTAGAAGGTGAACAACCGGATTGACAAACGTAGCATCGTCTGATTCAATGCAATAGTCCGAGTCTACCTGTTCTTCAGATTTATCGCTTCGACAAGTTGCAACCCCCACTTGTGGAGCCCCACCACGACCACGACCTCCACCTCTATCCCCACTAGGTGGTCCACCTCTACGCCCAGGTGAGGGTGATCTTTCCTTTGTTTTACTTTTGTATTCAGAGCCCTTAGGTGGATCCATTTTAACCCCAGACTCCCTGATAGATATTGAGGGTCGATCTCTCCAATTATCAGAATCAGCACTACATCTAGGGAAAGTTCGCTTCGCAAAAGATTGATCACTAACACCTGGATTTTCTGGAACAAAGCTTCTGGCCGCTGTCCGACAACCCTGATTGGCCTGTGAAATCACCCGCTGACAGTCCCGACCGCACTGTGCCATGTTTGGATTATAACTAGCGGTCGGATAATTATTTAACATCTGATTACGATCAGCACAATTATTCTGACCTATTTCATCCTCAGATCTTTCAGCAAAGTAGCACCCCTCCTCAGTATGCCCCAATCCCCTACAAATATTACATCCCTTGAGGGACTCCAATCCTTCCCCCATTTGTTGTACCTGTGTTTGTAGCCGAGTTACTTCTTTGTTAGGTGCATCGAACGGCGTTGAGCAACCATGCATGGCTCGCTCAGCCAATCCAGCCACTTCAACCAGTTCATGCAAACTTTCCGGGTTCTGGAGAGCAATCCCGTATTTAATCTGTGGTAGCAATTTCTCCCCCATCACGCTAATGATAAAGACTTCAGGTGTTTGTTCATGGATTCCTCCGCACAATTCATGAATTTCATAAACGAAAGCGATGGCTGATTGACCAATCCCCTGCCCAGACCCGTAAAGCTCCCGCGAAAGGTAAGACCTGCAGTCTGCAGGACAAAAATCCGCAATCATTCTTGTTCCAAGTTCATGGTAGTCTTGAGGTGGGCCTTGCGATGGCGCAGCCATACTGTTTTGTGCATCAGGCACGCCAGATACACCAGGCACAGGCGAAGCCATGGCACAATACCATCCCCTTGCAGCCCCCTGCAGACAAGCTGGGAGCACATTAAACATATCTGTTTTTGACCAGCCTAAAGCTGCTGCCGCGAACTCAAATGAATCGAACCAGTCAATAACATTTTCGTCACCGTCGCCAGAGAAGAAGTTGATACCGACTGGAACATTCGGAAAGGTAACACCAGCTGTAGTAAGGGGTGGTACTATATTACCAGTACGAGGCTCCTCATTACTTGTTACATTAGGCTGAGCCATTTTAGTATTATCTATTATGTATATATTAATGTTTTTTAGGATTAATAACTTTTTCTAATTTCTACGTCTAATCGTGTCGTTTGATTCGAAACATATAAGACCATAATCTATTACTGTCTTGTCAGCGTGATGATAAAACATTACTATCGGTTGATTGTTAACAAACCAAGGGTGGATTCTTAATGCAGTACTTATTGCTTTAATCTCTATATTTTGATTACTTTGAGTCATTTAATTTGATTTCGCATGCAATGATTTATTAAATTAATGGTTTACAACAAAGGGTTTTGCTTTAATATTTTAGACTGAGCCCTGCACTACATCAAATAGATTGTAATTTATCTGTGATATGTAAATTTAATTAATTATATTGACTTTTATTATTATAATAGTGATGACTGTTATCAATGCCAAGAAACAAACTGTCGATAGAATTAACTCTTCTAGAAACCAACGCCTTATATAATTGATGAGGTTATTACAGAATTCAAGGAAAATTAATTTGAAAAGATAACAATAGAAAAACCAATTCATCAATGAATAAGTAAAGTGCCTTTTGTAATTTGTATAATTCAACTATTATTAAACACGCAAGATTGTGGATATTTTGATTAAAATGTTTGATTTATCTAATCACGATAGTGTATAAACGCTGCACTGAAGGAATTACTTTTATCTGATTAAATTGTAATTTTTTTTTCGTGTAAGTTTGCAATAATTCAAGATTTAGCAACAATCCTATTATAAGTCTAATTAAGTGAGGTGTGGTTCTTCTGAAAGTAATCTATCTGATACTAGATTTAATCTATTAATTTAGATGTAATTTTCGTGCGAATTTAATTTTGTTAGTCTGGGTGTAGTCTATCTGTAGAATTAATTTATTTAAGTAATGACCAATCTTCAAAAGTTGACTTATCTAAGTATAATGTGATTTTATTAGATCTAATTTGTCTCTTCAAACTTGATTTATCTAGACAAGCACACAAATTATTTTTATTGATTTTTTTTATATTATTAGATCCAAATATTTTATCGATAATTAGCTAGATTATTAGCAAATTGTTTTCATATCTTAGATACTTCTTTTGAAGATTATCTTTAGTTAATCGTAATTGTACAGGGTTATTCCGAATTAAATCAAGAATTTATTTAAATAAATGTATATATTCTCAATTATGCAAGTAATAAATGTAATCAATTGATAAGTTTTAGAATTAATTAGACTTGAATTAGAATTTCAGATAGCTTGTTAATCGAAATGTATGAAAGATGGCGAACTGGAAAGTTCTTAAACCATGAATCAATACAGTTTAGGTACTAGGAGGAAATAGTTGCAGGTAAATTGTGAATATAGATGATAAATGTATGAAAGATGGCGAACTGGAAAGTTCTTAAACCATGAATCGATACGATTTTAGATACTAATATGGAATAATTTTCAAGCAAATTAGGATTATAGACAAGTAATGTATGAAAGATGGCGAACTCGAAAGTTCTTAAACCATGAATCGATACTTTCACTTGTATAAGGTCTTATTAAGGTAAATTTACTTGCTAGTCACTAACAATATAAATTAAGGTGTTAATTCTAATTAGATTCATCTAATACTCATACTAAGGAGTAGAATCTAGTACCAACTTACTTTTATGTGAGTCTTAATACAATACTTATGAAGAGTGGAATTCAGGTGGTAATGGCCAGTAATTTGTGAACAAAACCGTGAGGTGAGGTCAATAATGTTCACTTTGAATTTTTTTTTAAACAAAACCATATAATTCGTCAAAAGGAAGACAAATTTGAAACACGGTGATAGGCAAGGAAAGGTTGATGAAATCAAGGGAAATAAATAGATCAATAAATGAAGGTTTCAGAAGAGACAGTTTTTTTGTTGAATAAAAGTTCACTTGGTTGCACCAACTTATCAGTTAAACAAGTTTTGATATTAATTTTATTGTGATATCTTATTGTTTACGACTTCACTCGGATGTTCACTAGACACAAATCTTCACATTTAGAAAATTCGTCGTGGATAGCATGGGATGGTTAAAGATTTAGATTTAGCCCGGAGAAAGGTCAAGGTTTCGAAAATTTGGTGAAAACACAATAACGCACAAAGTGTTCAAACAAAAATAATTGGCAAATGGTATTGTTGGGTCCCGATGTTGTTTTTTTTGTTATCACTTTACACTTTACGTTCACTCAAAAGAAAAAAAACACAAGGATAGATATTTCGAATATACGAAAATTGTAAATTTAATTTTACGTCGATTTGACTGTTCACAAAGAATATAATTGTTTATGATGTTTATCTGATCAAATTCACTCGATTCAAGTTCACTATTTTTATTGAATATAATCTAACTATTAGTTATATCAGGATAAGAAGGTTTACAAAAGTGCCTCACTTCGGGCACCAAATTGAAAAGATTTTAACTGGTTCTTTTCAGAGTTCGAGATGAACTAGTTTATTTTTCCTAAAACACTAGTTAAAATACAGAAAGAATTCACCCTATCGATCGAGACACACCTACGATCGATAGGGTGTAACAATTTAATTTGGGTGTGTTACATTGCTTTACAGACAGCACATTGAACAATGTAGCCAAATCTACAGTCTACAACAATCCGCATTCCACAAATGTATTTGCTTCAAAAAACGTGTATATTGAATGTTGGAAAGAGAAAATTTTCTTTCATTTGAAATAGTTGATAAACTTTATTTGGATTAATCATCTGTTTAGATGTGACACTTTTAACAATTGTATTGGTACTTTGTTTCATGGGATACATTAGGATAGTGATGTTCGATATGAATCAATAGAAGATATCAAAAAAAATATATTGCATGGGTGATATCGGTGAATCAAAAAATATTGTTGAGTGAAGAAATACTGCTGAAAAATACCGCAAATACCTCATGAACCAACAAGTTTACAGAAACAGCCCTTCACTTTGTATACACCCCTTATCGTCCCCTATCTAATGACCGCTCACTCATTCAAATTGGTTTCAGGCAGCTCGTGAAGTTTCCTGTGAGTCAAAGTATTAGCAGGTTACATCAAATATCATTTACATGTATAGGGTGTTAAGAAAGTTTATGTAGGGGAAAAATTTTCCCTCAGCTGCGTAGAGACATATTATAATAAAATGGTTTTGTTTATTTTTTCAATAGGACGATTCAAAACAAGCGCCATCTCTTTGCGCAACTTAATCCAACCCTCTCTACATAAACTTTCTTAACACCCTGTATTTACATTTTCTAATTTTTAATCAATGCTGTCTCATTCAAATTAACCTAATTCTCATGATTAATCAATTGTTGTCAATTAGTGAGATTGGCTGAATTCACAGTGAACAGTAAAGTTGAGAAAACAATTGATGTAAAAGTGAAACTTACTTTAATTTTGATGTTGAAGATTATTGAAAAATGATTGAAGATCTGATGTTGGACGATTGATGGACGTGAAACTGAAAACTGTTAAGTAAAAGATTACCACTTTTGCAAGGTAATGTTGGACAATTGATGGATGTAAAACTGAACACTGTTGAGTAAAGAGCACCAATTCGCAAGGTAAGGTTGATCTAGTGATGAACAAAACAATTGTGATTGCGAAGAAAAAGAGTCCACCGTATGTTACATATATTACTGAATTGTCGTTGAAAAATGTGTTTTCGCTGACACGGCAATGAACTTTATTCTGATAAATTTTAACAATTGAGGATGAATCTTATCTTTTATTCAATATTTTTTTCTCAAGTACAAGTTCAAGATTTTTAAAGGTACAGATTTCACTATTATGACTTCAGCCAACTTTAGAGTAAAATTTGCAGTCATTTAAGGGATCACAATAATGCTGTTTTCACACGTTTCACGAATTGCGGTACAGCAGCGAAATAAAACTGGAATGTGCATTTTTCATTTTATATAACTTGCAATATAAGTGCCATAAATCGAAAAGGTCGTACATAGCCTTCTTTATACAGGTGAAATTAGGAAAATCTAATTTCCAGGCAGATCTGTAACTTCATTCTGGATTATTTCGCTCACAAGTTTACTAAAATATTGATATGCTTCAATCGCTATTAAAAAATCTGCATGATTGAAATACGGATCCGAAATTATGTAATCACCTCTGGGTTTACCTGTGGATAAATGAAAAGATTTGCTTTAAATAAAATCGAAAAAATGGTTAAATTTTCGAAGACTTACTGGATAAAGAATTCTTGAGATTTAGATCATTTATTGGAGTTGAGAATTTATCATTCAATGAACTTATCAATATTAATTTATTTGCGTTAATGTTTTCGAAGGGATACACAGGAGGCTCAGCAGATCCATAAAGTTCGTAATTCTTTTTCACGCCATAATCGAATTGACTGAAGTGATCTCTTTGAATAGCTTGAAGTAATTGGATTAAATTTTTGTTTGAACTTCGGTCGAGTAGACTTAAATAGACATCAGCTCTTGATCTATTGAATTGCGGTGAATCGAAACCTAGTATTCCTTCGGCAACTGCCTCGCAAACGCCGATGAAAGTTGGCTGCTCACAAAACATAGCAAGTGACCCATAAGTTATGGCTGAAATTGGCGGAAAAGGGGCATTTCGCAAACTTAGAATATTTTCAAACAGTTCTGTAGGAATGATGCCAGCAGTGCCCGTTCTGTCACCAAGGAATCCAATCGGAGCGGCTAAAATGACAAAATCGTAGTTCTTTTCAAATTCTGGTATCAACGAGAGTTGGATGAGCATTTGGGTTGTTCCTTGTGAATGTCCAACAACTATTATTGTCTCTGTAAGTAAATCAATTAATGCTGAAGTAAATTTTAAACAGCAGAAATTTTCAGCATTCAGTTCAACTTGAAATAATCTGTTTTAATGCTGACGTAAACTCACCTTATCCATGACAATTTGACCAATCTAAAGAGCCAAATTTATTAGCATGTAAAACAGATGTTTGAATTCAACAAATCAAGCTTCACACTGACCGAAAGTCATTGAAAATTGATAATCAATTGAGTTCTGAGGCATGCTTACCGGATCCAGTTTCGTTTTTAATATGTTCAACTGTTGCTGTAACATCGTAAATTGCAATTTCCTGGACAGTATAATTCCAAAATTTAGGGTCTGAGAAGAAAGTAAATTAGTTGAGGTAAATTAGCCAATTTTAATACTAGAGATTGTTACCTTCAGGATTAAGATGCGTGTGATTAGTTGAATAAGAAGTTCCTCGAACATTAATCATCCAAACATCATAACCCAAGTTGGCCAATAAGAATCCAAGAGCAGCTGAAGTGTCTTTCGGTGGATTACCATCAATCCACGGCTTTATGTGTCCTCCGGGTGAATTGAACAGCCAGGCGGAACATGATGTAAATAGTGGATGCAATAACAAGATCGGTTTAAGCTTTTTTCGAGATTCTCTTGCATAAGGATTAATGATGCGGAAATTTTGAAGGATATAACCATCTTCTGTTGTCACATAATAAATCTCATACTGAAAACCTCGAGATGAGATAAGTTGGTCACAAGTTGCAGCTTCATCCTGTTGCCTACCTCCAATAAACTGAATAAATGCTTGCTCTTTATCGAGAGTCGGATTCGAAGAATCAACCGATACAGACCCTGCTCCATCAACGGTCGATTCATTGGATACATGAAAAGTTGAAATGTAAAAAACAATGAAAACCAAAGCGTTCATATCAAAACTGAGATTTGCTAGACTTTGTGATTGATAAATACTAAGGATAGAGCTTCGAATCTAAACCTTTATAAATGAATCGAAATAGTATGCAATTAATTTGTCTCACTGATACCATTAAACTAACTTGACATCAATGTCTGCTTATAAACTGCAAACACATGCACAAATGCATCAAACACTTATGAGTTTCACCTCAAATTTCAGATGTTTCTAGCTCTTTTGCACGAACTACTGAATTAATAGATTCCTTGATGAATGCGTCAGCAAATTAACATTAATTATTTTTCCATGATTTTGTTCTTCTTTTTATTCCAACTGGAGCGATTCAAAATTTAATTTCCGGTTTAGTTAAATCAAGAATCAACAGGCAAGCAGACGGACGAAACAAATGATGGAAATTATCTGAATTTATAATCATTTCTCATGTCAGTTGAAAACATTTGACAAAATATGGTAATGCAAAGCACATTGGTTTTTATGGTTAAAGGCTTGGTTCATTCACTTTAAACTTGTCAGGATTGTCTAAACGGGAATCATTTCGAGTTTTTTTTGTATTAAACTGACTGGTTATTTGATCGATTTTTATGTCCTCATGTCAAGCTGTAATCGCAAAATTCAAGGTACAGTAGCGGTCAAAAAACTGACAGCCAATCAATTGTTCGTAACTAAGTCAGCGATTGATCAAATAATTTGAAACTCAGTTAATCAGTTCTATGATGTTTGCTGAACAATAATTCATTAGAGGCAATATTTTGTGTGACTTCCATCAGCTTCAACACACGCATGAATTCTGTTTGGTATTGATGAGGAAAGTTATCAAATCTAATGCTATTTCTATGTAGTTTTTTAGAAAGCATGAGTGCAATTAAAATTGAATAAATGGCAATAAAACAATATGACAATGAAATGGTGCATCTTAATTTATATGTCTATTGATTCCCTCTGGTCTGGTCTGTAAAATGCAAAAAGAAATTCGGTTCCGATCCATCATCTGATCGGAAATCCAAATTGAATGCAAGACTGTCAGTTTTTTTAACCGATACAAGGGTGGGCACTTTTATTTAGCCATTTTTTAACAATTATGTACAGTTAATGGTTTTTTATGTATAGCTTTTAAATGTTCAATATGATAGCCCTGATTTTCCTCTATCAACACAAGTCTCTTTCGCCAAGATTCAAACACTTTTTGTATAGTTTCAACGGTGATTTCAGACCATATCTTTTTAGCAGTTGCGCGGAGTGAGCACATGGTTTTGATGTTATGGTGTTTGAGTTGTTGTTTCAGGTGGCCAAACCCGAAAAAATCAAGCGGTGAAGCGTCTGGAGACTTAATTGGAATGTCCGCTTTCTTGATAAATTGTATCCCATGAATTTCATGCATACTTTCCATGAATTCGGAGTTTTTTGCTAACATGTGCTGGTGCAGCGTCATGGTGCACGTAAACTTTGTTGAGCCCTTCAGGGTAAATTCTGGGTAACCATTTTTGTACCAAGGCTTGAGTACATGTTGGACATAGTAATCACTATTGATTTTTACCTTCGATGGAATGAATTTTAAAGGTAAAACGCCTCTTTCGGTGATCACTCCTAGTACCATGACTTTTTTCCCGAAATTTTTATTGGTAGAAACTTGTTTTATTTTAGGGACATTTTCACTTTCTTTGACATAATAATAGTCATTATATTGGCCACAATCACTTAAATACAGCCAAGCTTCGTCTAAAGTGACTAGGAATTCAAAATTCTCCTTCCTAATTGGTCCACGAGTGAGTTTCCGTGAATTCGTTTTACAAATAGCAATTTGCCGTTCATTTAGCTCGTGAACTCTCTTTTTTGATCTTTTTTTTCTTTTAAGATCATCATATAAAATTCGACGAACTGTCCTTGGACTACAACCAATTTTCTCGGCACTTGAGAAGGCTCATTCGTCCGTGAGATCAATGACTCGACTTTTTTCACATTTTCTTTGGTTCTAATGGCACGTTTGTTGACTCTTCTTTGTTTGACTAATTGTTGTTGCACTTGTTGATTTCTACTTTTATTTATCACATTAGAAATTGTTTGATGAGAAATACTGAAATTTTCACCATTTAACACTTTTAAAATTTGACTACGTGAATAATTAAGGTCGCGGAGCGCTAAAATGCGACCTTTGACTTCATCACTTATAACTTTTGGCATATTGATTTAATGTATTCGATATATTAATATATTGATATTATTGCATATTATTTAACACTTGCTCTTCAATTTTTGATGCCATCTATTGTTTTATGTCACCTACAACTCAAAAGAGGTCCATTTGAAAATGGCTAAATAAAAGCGCCCACCCTTGTACTGTATGGGAAGAAAGTGAATGACTAAAGCAATCAGAGTACATACACACTGCGCTTGAAATAAAATAATTTCGACATCGACATTGAAATGTTCGAAACATACTTGAGAAAAATCACGATATACTCGTTTCTCGTGATCGAACTGAATCGAAATGAGCTCAGCATGTCATTATTGGACTAAATCAACTGCATATTGAATGACGTTTCATATCCAAATTGACCTTAATACGATGTAATGAAAAATATTACCTTTTATTTAGTAGTTTTATTCAATAATACAAAGATTGAAACTTTGATAGAAATAGATTTTGCTAAATTTCGAATTGTCAACCTTAAGTAAACTTGGACGAAAATCATTTTCCAGATTAGATCTTCTACAGTTCATCATGGAGCATTTTCTCTTCGATTGACCGAATGATAACATCATTTAAATATGGAAAGGCTTCTTCTGCAATAACAATGTCTGCATGACTGAAATATGGATCTGTGATGACATGATCAGTGTCGACCCTGTCTGTGGATGAAACGGATTGCATTTGATTATTAATTGATCAAAAAATGGCTTGAATTTCATGATTCTTACCACAAAGATGATTCCTCAGATTTTGTACATTTATTGGAGTTGCCAATTGATCATTCAATCCACTTATCAACATCACTTTCTTTGCATTTATCTTGTAAAACGGAAACTCGGGAGGCTCGGCAGATCCATAAAGTTCATAATTCTTTACCTTCTCATAATCAAAGTAACGAAGGTGATCGCTTTCAATGAATTGAAGATAATGGAGTAAATTTTTGTTCGAGGTTCGATCGATTAGACTTGCATAAACATTATATCTTGATGCATTTTGTTGCTGTGGATCGAAACCAACTAAACCTCCGACGATAGTGACACAAGCCGGAGCCGCAATCCTGCAAAGCACATCAAGTGCAACAAAAGATGCGCCTGACATGGGTGGAAAAGGGCCATTATGCGATCCAAATAATTGTTTAAACAAAGTTATCGGTGTTGCACCAACCGTACCACTCAAATCACCGAGGAATCCAATGGGTGCAATCAATATGACAAGATCGTAGTTCTTGTCATATCCTGGTATCGCTGACATTTGAATAAGTAACTGGATTGTTCCTTGAGAGAATCCAATAACGATAATTGTCTCTGTACATTGAAAGTTTATGTTAAATTGATAAAGTACATAAAGATGGAAAGATATTTCAATATCCGGTTCAATTTCATTTATCCATTCTGCTTGCAAAACTCACAAGACGAATTCATTGAAAATGAACCGACTTGTGCGTGTAACTATATTTTTAATTTGCAAAAAGAAGCTTCAAATATTAAAAAACTAATAGCTTTAATTCATTTGTGGTTTGATTTTTAATTTAGTTCTGAAAACTCACCAAATCCAGTTTCCTTTTTGATATGTTCAACTGTTGCTGTAACGTCGTAAATTCCAATTTCGTAGAAACTGTAATTCCAAAATTCAGGATCTGTGAAGAAAGTAGATTAGTTAATTACAATTAGCTAAAGATAACTAAAGATGTTTACCATCAGGATCAAGATATGTGTGATTGGTTGAATAAGAAGTTCCTCGAACATTAATCATCCAAACATCATAGCCCAAGTTGGCCAACAAGAAAGCAAGTGCAGCTGAAGTGTCTTTCGGTGGATTACCATCAATCCACGGCTTTATGTGTCCTCCGGGTGAATTGAACATCCAGACTGAACACGATCCGAATAGTGGATGCACTAACAAGATCGGTTTAAGTTTTTTTCGAGATTCTCTCGCATATGGATTAATGATGCGGAAATTTTGAAGGATATAACCATCTTCTGTTGTCACATAATGAACCTCGTATTGAAAGCCTCGAGACTCAATGAGTTCCCCACAAGTCGCTGCTTCATCTGGATCCGTCTTACCAATCAACTGAATAAATGCTTTTTCCTCATCAAAAGTAGGATTAGTTTCTGCCACTGATGAAAAGTCTTCATCATCAGCTAGTCCATAATCAACAATCGAAACGTAGAAAGCGATTAAAACTAAAAACTTCATAATATTAATAAGAACTGTTAGCAAAAATATACGATGCTCTAACTAGGTTGCAACTCAAACATAACATAAAATAAGCCAAACTGAGTAGTTGCTCTGGCACTTCACCGTTTTCGTAGCTACTCGTTTTATTTGAACAGCAAACTTGTACGCCATTATTAGCCAACGAAATGCAAAGACTTTACACACTTCAATCAAATTAAATTCTGTTCCATTTACTTTTCCATGTTTTATTTATTTTCTGTTACATATTTAATTGAATAAAACATTTTATTTTCTGTTCAGTTTATTTGCCTCTATTTCCTTCCATTGGAAACAATAATTTACAATAACTTTTAACATTAACAAAAATAAATGTTATTATATTCTTAAAGGTAAATATGTATTCAAAATATCATCAACAACACTCACAAAGTATTTATAACAATCAACAGCAGTGGTAAAATCAAGATGATTCCATGAAGGATAAGTTATTACATGATCAACCAAAGGTTTACCTGTAATAGATGGAGTAAACAATTAATCACATTTGAAAATCAGATGAACAAACTGACGTATTTCAACTAATACAATTTGTCATGAACTTACCCTTCAATTTGTACCTCAGCTTTTCAATGCCAACCGGTGTAGATAAATAATCATTTAACCCACTTATCAAAACTAAATTGTCGGTTGGTACATTTTCAAAGGGTATTCGAGGTGGTTCTCGTTTGCCATATCTTACTAAGTTTTCAACCATCCCATAGTCGTAGAGACGAGCTTGATCATAGTTCATGGTTTGTAAAAAGTGAAGTAAATCTTTGATTGAAGTTTTATCTATTTGACTCAGGTAAACGGGTATTCGAGTAAAGTTGAGCTGACCATCATCAGGACCCAGTGCAAGGCCCAACAGGTTGCTGCACAAGGGATAGTTAGATGGTGAACTGCAAAGTACGGTTAGAATAGAGTCAAATGTTGCCAGCCGAGGTGGCAAGGAAAGTCGATTCAATATGTGCAATGGACGATAAAATATGGCTTCGCGAGGAAACAAAGTCACAAGTCCTTTGGTATTTCCAAGGTAAGCTATTGGAGCAGCCATTATGACCAAATCGTAGTTTTTCGAATAAGATGGATCGGATGATAGTTTAATAAAGGTTTGAAGAGTTCCTCGAGAATAGCCAAGAAGAACAATTTTTTCTGTCATAATCGGTATTCAATACAAGTTTGATTGATTGATTAATAAAGAGTTAGATTATTGAATTTCTAAATTACTTTCAATTGAACTGATCATTTTGTTTTTTTTGCTTTGGATCTAAATGCATTGGAAAACAAAATTGCAATCCGAAAAGTCTTAAGTGGCTTTCCTGACGCAACTTTGCTGCTTCAAAATTGACTTACCATAACCAGTGACTTTCTTTATGTATTCAGTTGTTGCAGGTAAATCGTACATTCCCATTTCATAGAACGAAAAGTCCCAAAATTTTGAATCTAAAAGTGCAATAAATTGAACGAGAACAAATATAAAGGTTTGAAAATGTTTGAACCAGTAAAGGTTAGCGATTATTGAATGTTCAAAGTACCTGATCTTGTATCGTATTTGGTGTGATTTCTAGAGTAAGAAGTTCCTCTGTTGTTCAACAGCCAAACATCATAACCTTTATTGGCCAAGTGAAAGGCCAAACTGTTTGATCTATCATCGGGTGGAGTTGTGCTATTCCAAGGTAAAATGTCGCCATCGGGTGAGTTCATTAACCAAATCGAAGCCGAATAAAAAAGTCCATGGATCAACAGGATAGGCTTGAGTCGACCATTCAATGCTTGCTTAGCGTACTTGCTCCAAAAGCGATAGTTTTTCAAGATGTAACCATCTTCGGTTGTAACTGAATGTACCTCATAATCAAAGCCACGAGAAGCGATAAACTGACCACAAGTTAGAGCAACATCACCAGACTGTTCAAAAGGCTCTAATAGCAATTGTTGTCGAGCAAATACTTGATTCTCAAGTTGGGCTTCAAGCGCAGTTTCACGTCCAATCAACTTGACTAAAGTTGAATTGGTTAACAAAACTAATTGAATTGTTAGTAAAACTACTACCGAATGTATCCAGTAGTTCATTTTGATCAGGACTAATTGCAATCGTTAAAATTAACTTATTATATAAAAACATTCGCATCTTCATAATTGTCTTGTTTGTACCCAAAGTTAATGTGATTTGACTTACTTAAGCACAACTATGCGATAAACAGGAATCAAATGCTTCCATTGCCAGAAAGTGTAGCAAAATTAATTGTTTTATTGTAACGATTTGGCTAGACAGATGTCGATTTTGGGTTCTCAATCATTTTATAATACCAATAAATCAATTTTTTGTTAAGCAAAATAATTGTGAACTGTGAAGTTGTCTCAAGTTTAATATGCAAACTCATAAAATGCAAATCAGTCGAAGATGCACTATGAAGATATGTTGTTTCGATTCAAAATAAAACAATTGTTTTGAAAATCGAAAGATTAGTTGAAATTTTGCAAAAAGTTAATCCATCCATCTAACAATGATGAATTGTATCGCATAATTCATCGACAGTTGCAAATGATATCTTCATCAAATGACAACCTTTTCCATATTCAGGTGAATTTCGGCAGTCATCATTAGTGCAAAGTTTGACATTGAAATATTGAATTCAATGGTACATCTAAATTTCTCAAGCTTTGAATTCTTCGTCAACATAAATCGAAAAGCTTTTGCCATGACAAGTAATGTGGTTCTTTTGCATTTGCTTCTTGTCTTTCTACTGATTTTAATCTTACATCAAAAGACGCAAAGTTTTTAATCGCATGTATTCAGTTTGAGAGCAATGCAAATACACTCTCGCTCTTTTGTTTGATATTCACTGGGAAAGCCCTAGATTCCCCTGATGGTTAACGATGCGCCAACTAAGAAGGCAAGTCTCCAAAGATTCAAACTTTTAGCTCTGAAGACAACTTCGTTGCAGACGGAAAGGCGATGAATGCGTAACGATGCGCCGACTAAGAAGGAAATATTCGGTAGACACAAACTTATCCTTTAGCTCTGAACATGATTTTGTTGCAGACAGAAGGGTGAGGGTAAATGTCAAAGGAAGTAATAATAAAAATGAAATTGAATCAAAAGAACGCATGATTTTGACCTGTCAAGGTAAAGTTATGAAAATCTGTAGTACAGTATTGTGTTGAGATTTATTGATAGAATAAAAGGGTTTTTCCTTGCAATTTTGAATTAAAATGTTCAAAATATTCTGTGTAATTGAAACTTTGAAAAGATCTTAACTTAGAATAACTTAGTATCTTAGAGTTAACTTGACTGACAATAAGTTTCCAGACAGATTGGTCTTTCACAGTTCATCATGAAGCATTTTCTCTTCGATTGACCGAATCACGATATCATTGAAATATGGAAAGGCGTCTTTACCTAAGATGAAGTCTATATGATTGAAATACGGATTTGTAACGACATGATCAGTGTCGACCCTGTCTGTTGATAAAAGACACAAAATTTCATTATGAATAGATCAAATAAATGTAACGAATTTCATGATTCTTACCACAAAGATGATTCCTCAGATTTTGTACATTTATTGGAGTTACCGCTTGATCATTCAACCCACTTATGAATACCAATTTTTTCGCATTTATCTTGTAAAACGGAAACTCGGGAGGCTCGGCCGATCCATAAAGTTCATAATTCTTTGCCTCCCCATGATCAAAGTAACGAAGGTGATCGCTTTCAATAAACTGAAGATAGTGAAGTAAATTTTTGTTTGAGGTTCGGTCGATTTGACTTATATAAACATAAGTTCTTGATGCATTTAGTTGCTTTGAATCAAAACCAAATAATCCTCCAAGGAGTGAGACACAAATTGGAGTTAGAATCGGCCTCTCACAAAACACTGCAAGTGAACCAATAGTTAATGCTGACATAGGCGGAAGAGGAGCATTTCGCAAACTAAAAATTTGTCTCAACAAAGGTATCGGTAATGCACCAACTGTCCCACTCAAATCGCCGAGGAATCCAATGGGTGTAATCAATATGACAAGATCGTAGTTCTTGTCATATCCTGGTATCGCTGACATTTGAATAAGTAACTGGATTGTTCCTTGAGAGAATCCAATAACGATAATTGTCTCTGTACATTGAAAGTTTATGTTGAAGTTCACAATGTATTAATAAATTTAAGGAAACCGTTGTAAGTAATGAGGTACAAATTTTGTTACCCATAAGTTTTCAGACACGTAAAATAACTAGACATATCGTCACTGAAAATTGTTAATTAATTTAGTTCTGAAAACTCACCAAATCCAGTTTCCTTTTTGATGTATTCCACGGTTGCTGTAACATCGTAAATCCCAATTTCATAGAAACTGTAATTCCAAAACTCAGGACCTGAGAATAAAGATTTTTAATTTACTAATTTCATAAACAAGGATTGTTACCTTCAGGATCAAGATGTGTGTGATTAGTGGAATAAGAAGTTCCTCGAACATTAATCATCCAAACATCATAGCCCAAGTTGGCCAATAAGAATCCAAGTTCAGCTGAAGTGTCTTTTGGCGGATCACCGTCTATCCATGGCTTTATGTGTCCGCCTGGCGAATTGACTAGCCAGGCTGAGCATGATGTTACTAGTGGATGTAATAACAAGATCGGTTTAAGCTTTTTTCGAGATTCTCTCGCATATGGATTAATGATGCGGAAATTTTGAAGGATATAACCATCTTCTGTTGTCACATAATGAACCTCGTATTGAAAGCCTCGAGACTCAATGAGTTCCCCACAAGTCGCTGCTTCATCTGGATCCGTCTTACCAATCAACTGAATAAATGCTTTTTCCTCATCAAAAGTAGGATTAGTTTCTGCTACTGATGCAAACTCTTCATCATCAGCTAGTCCATACGATGGATGAACAATGACAATGTAGAAGGCGATGAAAACTAGAAATTTTGCCATTTCAGTAATAAAAATAATATTAACAATATAATAGTAACTCTTTTGATACTCGACTGAGGTTTAACTTTCAATGAAACCATTTATAAGGGAAACTGGATAACTATTTTTGGCCCTTTCACCGTTCCCCTTGCTACTTTTCATTTGAACAGTAAACTTGCACGAATTTATTTGCCCATAAAATGCAAAATATTTGTACAATGTTATAATTAAATTGTATTCACTTCACTTTTGCCGTGTCTAACAGTTCTATGCTATTTGTTCATTCATAAATGAATTGAAAAACATTTTGCATTTTCTGATCAATTTATTTTCCTTTCTTCAACATCAATAAGTCATAACGATTGACAACGTTCAATTTTAAAAACAATAAATGTTATTATGTTTTTAAAGGTAAATTTGTACTCAAAGTATCATCAACACTTACAAAGTATTTATAACAATCAAAAGCAGTAGTTAGATCAAGATGATTCCATGAAGGATAAGTTATTACATGATCAACCAAAGGTTTACTTGTAACCAATGGAATAACCAATTAATCAAATTCGAGAGTCAGATGAGCAAACTTCGCTCTCTCTCCTCGAGCCAATGTAGTTTGTCATGAACTCACCTTTCGATTTGTGCCGCATCTTCTCAATGCCAACCAATGCATCATATTAATATAAAAATTACTTTCAATTGAAATGATTATTTCGTTTCTTTGTTTTGTATCCAAATGCATTGGAAAACAAAATTGAAAACCGAAAAGTATTTATTGCTTTCCAGTCGCCCACTTGCTGACCTGAAATTCACTCATCCTTACCAGTGACTTTCTTGATGTATTCAGTTGCATGCAAATCGTGCGTTGCCATCTCCTAAAATGAAAAGTCAATAATATTTCATTCATCATTCATCGATATTGGCAAATGGCAGCTTTTTTCATTTTCAGGTAAATTATGGGATTCGAAATGCCACAATTCAAATTAGTGCAAATTGAAATATTCAATTCAATACAACAGCATATTCAAATTGCACTCTTAGTCAACATAGTTAAGGTCAAAATGAAAATTTTGTTCCATGAAAAGGTATGTGCTTTGTTTTTTGTACCCAAAAGCATCAGTTCTATCATATTTTAAAAGATGAAGGTCAAAAAATAATGTTGCCATATTGCATTACGTTCTTCTTCAACATAGTTGACCTGAACCCGAGAAGTTTTTGCCCTGACAAGTAATGTGGTTCTTTTGCATTTGCTTCTTGTCTTTCTACCGATTTTAATCTTACGTCAAAAGAAGCACAGTTTTTAATCGCATATATTCAGTTTGAGTACAATGCAAAAGCGTATTGAATTCTCGCTCCTTTGCTTGATATTTACTGAGAAAGCCCTAGATTCCCCGGATGGTTAACGATGCGCCGACTAAGAAGGCAATATTTGAAAGACACAAACTTATCCTTTAGCTCTGAACATGATTTTATTGCAGACAGAAGGGTAAGGGTAAATTTCGAAGAATCGAGTAATGAGAATCGGAAAATGAGTAATAAAAAGACGAAATTGATTCAAGGTAAAGTTATTAATATGAAAGTTTGGATTACGGTATTGTATTTGAGATTTATTGACAGAATAAAATGGATTTTCCTTGCAATTTTGAATTGAAATGTTCGAAATATTTTGTGTGATTGACACTTTGAGAGAAAAAGATCTTGACTTAGAATGTATCTTAGATTGACTGACAGTCAGTTTTTCAAACAGATCGGTCTTTCACAGTTCATCATGGAGCATTTTCTCTTCGATTGACCGAATGATAACATCATTTAAATATGGAAAGGCTTTTTTTGCAGTAACAAAGTCTCCATGACTGAAATACGGATCTGTGATGACATGATCAGTGTCGACCCTGTCTGTGGATGAAACGGATTGCATTTGATTATACATAAATGAATTGAATTACATTTTGCATTTTCTGCTAAATTTATTTGCCTTTTTTTAACACCAATAATTTACAACAAATAAGCAACGATTTACAATAACTTTTAACATTAAAAAAATAAATGTTATTATATTCTTAAAGGTAAATATGTATTCAAAATATCATCAACAACACTCACAAAGTATTTATAACAATCAAAAGCAGTAGTTAGATCAAGATGATTCCATGAAGGATAAGTTATTACATGATCAACCAAAGGTTTACTTGTAATAGATGGAGTAATCAATTAATGAAATTCGAGAGTCAGATGAGCAAACTCGTCTCTCTCTCCTCGAGCCAATGCAGTTTGTCATGAACTCACCTTTCGGTTTGTGCCGCAGCTTTTCAATGCCATCACAATTACTTTTAATCGAACTGATCATTTTGTTTATTTCGTTTTTATCAGACTGCATCGCAAAACAAAATTGCAATCCTATGCATTTTCAAGTATTCAATACTTTCTAGTTGTCCACTTGCTGACCTGAAACTCACTCGCCTTCACTCGAATTTTGAAAAATTCACGTTTAAACAGGGCAGGGGAAGAAATGCAGAATCCACATATTGTAGCATTGGGTTTCGTGTGAAAATTTTTTGGTTATTAGGTTGATGGTTTATTGTTGGACTAGGAATATATGCAAAACTATCTTTCGTGTAAAGAGTTTGTGACAAAATCTGCTACCTTAACTATACAAAAAGAGACCAAATGCCAAATTTTGAATTCAATTTCATCAATGATTGTCCATCAGACAAAATTTTTAGTTCAAAATTTGAGTCTTTAAATATGGGTTGAACGCATTGTACACAGTGTAAATAAATTTGCGATCAAGCATGATCGGGGCTCAATTTGTAATTCATTGGAAAATCATTCTTTATCAAATTACATCCTTTTCCATATTCAGCTGAATTTTGGGTTTAGACATAATGGCACATTAGTGACAAAATTCGACATTGAAATATTCAATACAACAGTAATGGCCTAAATAGTTTGTCATTAATCTGTTTTTAGACTCTGTTCAATATTCGCACCATTGTTTTATCGGACTTTTTTTCTGTTCGACATTCTTCATCTTACATTCTTCGTCAACATAGTAAACCTCAACATGAAAAGCTTTTACCATGACAAGTAATTTGATCTATTCTTTTGCGTTTGCTTCTTGTCTTTCTACCGATTTTAATTTCATATCAAAAGATAAAAAGGTTTTCCGCGCAAAGGTTAAATTTGAATGCGATGGAAATACGGATTAAATTCTCGCTCTTTTGTTCGATTTTCACTGGGAAAGCCGCTTGTAACAGCTAATAATGTTTTGTTTAATCGCATATCAAATAACTGTTATTTAAACTATAAGATGGCGTTTCATCTTTCCTCGAGTATTTATAAATACAAGGATAAATTGAACATGATGAATTCAGCCAACATGATCATGAGCAGGAACAAAAAGCACGACTGATAGAGAGGCAGTTGAGGGAGTAAATATTGAGTTAATTTGGAGGAAAAGAGAGAAAGAAAGAAACAGATAGATTGAGATTTCATGTGAAACGAGGAAGCAACGAGTGTTCAAAGCGACCCTTGAAAGGTTTCCATTTGAATATATATAAACAAAGTGGATTGAAAGGGCAACCAAACAAATGTCAACCCATGTTATCCAGTAAACAACCAGAGACCAAAAAACAGGATAAAGTGAAGTAAAAAAGTAAAAACAAAGAACGAAGTGAAGAAGAGAAATGAGATAAAATACAAGAAAAAAAAACTCCATTCAATGAACCAACAATGATGAACAAATAGTCAATCAATGAACAACTGATGAATCAACAAAACAAATATTGTGTCCAAATTGATCAACGTGACAAGGTTACCTTTTTCAACAGCAACTCTATGGACCACTTTCATTGTATCCGATTTTCCCAACAATAATCAGCATTTCAACAAATTTCCATGAATGTATCATTACCATTACCACCAGTTTCACCAACAATATCACACATTAACATCAAAATTTGGGTTCCACTCGCCTCATCAAGCAACATCTTTTACCCAAGGATAATCACATCGTAGTTCATCTGCAAGAGTCGGTTTGCTAACAGTAAATATCAACCCAACTCCAAGCGCTTTCCTCGTGCAATAAGGTCATGGCTGACCCCGTCTTGGGATATGATGATGAGGTAAATATGCAAAAATGAAACACTTTTCTGGACACAAATACCTTTCCACTCAACTTGTTGCTCTTTTCAGTCAAATTTCTTGGCTTCAACAACTAGTTTCTTCACACTCATTACCATCATCATCATCCTCCATCACCATCTCATGATCTTAGATGAACTTGTTGCTAACAAGATTAACTTAGAGAGCAAGTTAAATGAGTTTGCAGGGAAAATTGAAAAATATGATTACACTGAGCAATAAGTTTGCTAACATGAATGCCATTTGAAACACTTTGATTCATTTTTTGAACACTTTTGCTTCATTCTCCTTCCATTCAATTGCCTTTAAATTCACCAAAAGTAAAAAAGCAAACAAATTGCGACAATTTATACAACTTTTATTCCTCTTTATATTTACATTTTTTACATTTTGATATTTCCTTTACTCATTTATTCATTCATTTCAAATTCATTGTTCAACTCTTTTCTTTTTACTATTTACCCTTTTGTATCAAAACTTTTCTTTCTCTTCATTTTACACTTTTCTCTTCTCAACTCATCAAAAATTTCAAACTGAATCTATTAACTTCAACTTGAACCTTTCTCTTGTTTATACGACAATTGATATTCTGATGAGTGTTTTTTTTTCTATTCTCAGATAATTTACATTTTCCATGTAAGAACAAGATTATTATCATTGATTTACACCACTTGTATTGAACAGAAAAAGGCAGAGGAAAAGTAAAAGAAAAGAGTAAATTCATGTTAAACTTGAAACCTTTGCCCGGTAATTCTTCAACTTCTTGATTCTCTCACCTGAGATTTCAAAATTAAATTGAATCTTTTAACATAAATTGAATCAAAGCAATGATTCTTTCGCAAGCTCAATTCATCAAGCTTAATTGAGATTCAATTTGGGTTAAATAAAAGTCCAATTATTGGTTGACTGTTCAACATTTTACAGAATTCAACTTTCATTAAATGAAGCTTTTCTCGTTAAACACAATTAAAGGCTCACAAAGATGTTAACTCAGTGTTGAACAGTAAAGCTCCTAAGTCAGGTTAAATAAGCTAAAAGCTGAGTTGACAGGAAAAGATTTACATAACAAAAAGAGGCTTCTTAGGCTTCTTATAAAGTTCAAGTCGACTTATGATAAGTTTACTAAAGTTAATTATAAATCAGTTTGAATTAGAATGAAAAAAAAATGGAAACAAAAAATCAATATTTTCCAAGGCGAAAAAAAAGAAAACTTTATTTCAATTTTTTCAAATTCAGCTGGGATTGAGAGTACTTTAGACTCTACTTTATCTTGCCAATGGATATTGATCAAGTTTCATTGATTATCATTTCTCAATTAAAATAATTGAAGTGAAAAAAGTCATTTTCTTGAATCATTTTATTGTTGTTTCCTTTGAATAATTAATCGACCAATATTGTGATTGCATGTTGCACTTTAATTTACTTCATGTAATTGCATTCCTCATCAATTATCCTTCATCATTTTCAATTTCAATGTAGAACTGAATGAATGAAAGAAAATTGAATAAAATCGAAGACTGGATTGTATTAAAATCTGAGGCCAGTAAATTGACAATCGATTGAAGTTCACTGGATGTTTGCCTTTAATCTCATTTCATTCCCTGTTCACCATCATGCTTCTCCTTTCTCTTTCTACACCTTTTTACCCATCATTTCCATGGAAATGAAGTTATGTTTATTTTCATTTTCTAGCAATAAAAAGCTTGCTGTGAATCCATTTACAGCTTTGATTGAACCTCATTTGGCTGGCCTACAAATTATGCTAATAACAATTGAAATAATAACCAGAACAAATATCTAACCATTGAATGGGAAAATCAAAATTCCCAGTTGAATATTTGTCTTTTATCGTATCAATATTAAACAGAAAAAAAATAAACGGCAATCTTTTCGCCCCTTTCAGTGTTTACCTTTTTCAATTTCATTTGAAACTTTTTCTTTTCCATTTTCATTGTTCACTCGATTTCAGGGGAAACTTTCAAATTTTTGTTCCCTTACGGATTTGTCCTCTTATCGAACTGTATTGACTTTTTTCTCTCTCTCTCCTTTTCCTCTCGCTTCCATGTTTCATTCTGATAAATAATGAGTTTCCATGGATTCTGGTGAATGTTGTTATTTAACGTTGAATACATTTTCATCATTCACGGTGACAATTGGAGCCCCTGAAATGATCTTCAGTCATTACTTTTATCCATTGGTGGAAAAATATTGCATTTTTTGGATCATCAAAAGTTCGCAAAAACATTTATCATGATTGAGAGCAGAAAAGGAACATGAATGTTTACTTTTCCCTTCAAAAGTTATTTAATCATCGTCAACTTGTTATCATTACAAGTTTCCATCGATTGATTTTCCCTTTGCACAATGCTTCACCTAAAAACTTGTCACGACTCATGTGACCCTCGATAACTTGCATTTAGATTTATTGCTATTTTAGTTAACAATTTTGTCTGATTAAATTCTGACCGTCGATTCATTGGTGAGGTTTGACCTGAAGAAAATTCTGTTAACACCTTGGTTTGATTAGAAAAATATTGTTCAATAGATAATAGCTTTTAAATGATTGTCTATTTGAATTCAAGTTCATTCTTTCTATGAGAGCTTTTTGTATCATGAAAAAGATGCTTTAGTTTTCTTGAGAGTTTCTTTGAGTGGTGAAACATTCTCAACTTGTTTCTCTCAAAGCTTTAAGTTGTGAATCAAAATGATCACCATGCAACAATAGTTCTTCAACTTTTCTAGTCTTTTTTGTTGTGGTTTCAGCTCATGTTTTACAAGTGAAATAAAATGGAAATTTGAATGAAAAAAAAAAAATTTCTCCTCATCCAAGGAAGTATCATTCTGAATGACAATAGTGAAGTGTCTTGTAATTTCATCGAGGTTACCATCGATCAATAATAATGATTGAAACTTTCACTTCTGAAGAGTTCATAAATATTGAAGTAAAACTATTAAACTTTTGCTTTGAAAAAACTCAAACAAAATGAGCAACTTTAAGCGACCAAAGAGACCTTCATTCACAGCTATTCAACTTTGACAAAATTAAAGTTTCAGCTTGTAATGAAGATCGAGCTTAGAGATTTATAAATATCTGTAAAAATTGTCATAAAGTAATATTTTTGGAAGTAAACATAAAAAGGTTCAGAAAACTTGACCCAATAACGAAAAGAGACACATCTAAATGTAAAGTAATTGGATAAATTCGGAAGAATCCAGGATGAATTAGAAGATCAACTTTTTTATTATCTTTGCATTTCCATATTGAGATTTACAAATTAGATGGAAATTGTTGTCGATGTAACTTCATGATCGATTTATTGGAGAAACACTTTGACCAAAGAGTTACATTTCATCAAGTAAAAGCTAATCTTTGAATCGAGATGACTTTTAATCAGCTGTAAACGTCTTAACCTTAATCGAACATGTGATTATTCTGATTAATTGGCATCTCGAACTGATCCATTTCCAAGCAGATAAATTGATCAAAACAATTTTCTCATGAATATCATGTCAAGATTATCATTTGCAATTTAACTTGAAACAGATTAATTAGGAAGGAAATTGTAACTTGATCGTTCAACTTTATACATTTATCTGTGTAAATTGTAATACATGCATCATCAGCATCAGCAAAATACGAATGTTTTCCTTTTTCCTCTCTTCTCATGGTAAAGTCAGGATTCTTTCTTTTCTTTTCTTAACCATAATGTTCTTTTTTTCCTTGTTCCCTGGTTATCAGTAAAAACTGAATAGTTAAAAGCAAGATAATCATAATCATTATTGATAAGTAATGTGATATACGATATTTATTCAGTTTGGGGTCATGGGAGTTCTGCTTGGAATTATAGTTTTATTCAATGGAAATAGGCAATTGGATGAAATGAGAACGGCAAAAGTGTATAGTAATGGTAATAAAGTTAGGTAAATAGAAAGATAAGAAAGAGAAAGAGATTTATATTAATAATGTTCATCTTTTTTTGCTGATCAAAAGTGCATCCAACAAACATTTTATAAACATAAATACACTGACTAAATCCCATTTCAATGTTCATTTGAAAGTAAATTTTGAAATGAGAAAAAAAGAGTTTAACATTTGTTTCCTGAATGACAGCTTAATGTAAATATTGAGATCATTTTATTGAAAGTATTTATTTTGTGTTGAAAAGTTATTTTTTGCAATCAAATTGATTTTTAATAGCTTTCCAAAGATCGACTCATGAAAATGCCAAGCCCAAGTTTGATCGCATTAAACGATTGAAGGACTGATCAAACTTTGAAAAATTCAATGAAGAAATTAATTTTAGGGATTAGAGTCAATTTTTGAAATGGTTCATTGACGACCAATGAATAAAAAGTTCTGTTTAAAAAACTTCGAAAACGATATCTGAAAATGCTATTCTGAAAAATCCGTTGAACGATTTTTGTTCATTTTATGGAAAAAAATTATTCATGAAAAGCTGCACCTTCGATTGAGAAAATGATTATGAACGAATTTCGGGATTTTCAGAAAATCCTAAAGTGCTTGGAAATTTTTTCTAAAGTTTTTATGACTCGTTTCGATCTATAAAAGACCAAACTCCAAAAAAAGAGAGAATCCATTCGAGATTATTTTGTTCAGATGGATGTAAAATGTGAAACGATAAAGTTTGGTATTTCTGAAAGTCGAAGAAATCGATGAAATAAGAAAATGATAAAATCTTTTTAAACAGCAATTTAGTCGTTCGAATGGTTGAAATTAAATTTTGATTCGATCCTTAGGGGTCGAAGTGTCTGCCTTTGCTTATTAAATTTAAATTTACACGAACATGATTCTACTTTGTCCATGGAAATTTTCCTTGAAATTGATGAGATTCAGGGAAATTCCATTGAGACACATCAATTTTTGACCTTTCACATAAAGGATCTTGAAAATGCTACTAGAATCATGTAATTTAATCAATTTTAAATTCTTATTTATTGTGATAACCTTTTGAATGATCGAGAAAACAAACTGTTGGTTGCCAATCAAGTGAATTCAACCTTGAAATGGACATTTAAACTCGCAATCAAAGCCTTTTTACCTGTTGTTGGATGGAGTGAGAAGAAAAATCGATACTTTTCAATGATTAAATTGTCTCTTCGCTTTTCACCAAACCAGTCTCATCATTTTGATTAAACCCTAGATTGTAAAATTAGTCTCAACATTAAAGGCAAAATGTAATGAGCTTCATCTCTGTTTAGGTTGGTTATTTATCTGTAAACAGCTTTTACTTTTGCACAGTTTTCATCAAATTACCAGCCATTTGTAATTGAAGCCACACAGTGAACCAAATGTATTTATTGTTACCATGAAAATTGAACCATCAATCAGGTCAACAGCAAGAAAAATGATGTAAACATGATTAACAAAAAGATGAAAATCACATTTGCCTTTTCATCATCACTCAACATCATCATTTTACTCAATCTTTTTCATTTCAATTTCATCAATTTTTTTTCTCTTCTTCAAAAAAGCTTTTCATGAAAAAACAAACAAACAAACGTTAAAGTTGAGTATAAAAGTGAAAACAAGACAAAACAAATTATGAACATTTCCCTTCAACTGTATTTACTCAATAATTGAACAAATGGTTAAAGGGTAGAAAATTTAAAACTCTGAGTAGAGAAGAAAAAGTGCCATCAGATGGTTTCATGAGGAATACAAATGTGGAATGGTTCATTTTTCCATGAAATAGTTGGTCTATGATTACATGAAGAGATGAAAATAAAGATGAAACTGGTCAAGAGGAAGGAAAAGTAAAACAATGAATGGTGAAATGGCATTTCAGGAGCTGTGAAACTCTCGATACTCGAGAATTCTGAAGGATTCAGCAGCATCCCAAAGAATTCTGAAGCATTCTTGTCGGTTAAAAGAAACAGAACTCTTACAAATCAGTGAGAAAAGAAGAATACACGAAAAAGAACACATTCATTGCATCTTGTTTCATCTGTTTGTTGAGAAGACGAACCAAAGCAAAAAAAAAGGTTCATTCAAAAGACTTTTCCATATTCTTGTTAATCTTTGTCTTCTCTTCTCGTTTCTTCATTTTTTCCTTCCGTTCCTTTCAACTTGTTTCATTCCCTCCCTGGACTACCTCCTTCAATCCATCATGTCCACGCCTTGACTAGAAGTACAATTCATTCTCATCATTTGAAGAAAAAAAATTCCACTCTTCTCATCCTTACATTTATCTTCATCAAGAGCCTCTTCATCTTCCAATCCTTTTTTGTTTCTCTTTTCCATCTTTTCCAAATTGTTGCCTTTCAATTGGTGCAACAAGACCATTGAATATACACTTGAAACGACGAAATGTTCAACTTGAATCTCGACAAATTCCTGATTCAAAGGAAAAGTTCAACTTTGGTTAAAAGTGAAACCTAAAATTTTCCACTTTTCAAGCAATGAAAAACTCCAAACTTTAATGATTGTTAAACTTCACCAATTTAATAATAATCTTCTTAAAATTTTCTCTCTTCATTTTGATTATAAATTCATATTACTTTTAATTGCAAATCAGCTCAACAGCATTTTCCATTTGATAAAACCCTGTTCATGGAAACGCAAAATAATCTGGTTTTACAGGAAAAGTTGACTCATGGATTAATCTTGAACTCAAAAATGAGCTTTGATATTGATTTGATAATCAATACAGAAATGGTGACAAAAGTGTCGACTGTTTTAACTCGTTGAAACAAAAAGTGAAATTGATTTGTAAATGAAAATCAATTTGCAAAACTAAACTGATTACAGGATTTTGATTGTAACCTAAACATGAACAAGGTCAATGAATGAATTATGAATGAAGGGGGAAAAAAAGAAGACTGAAAAAGAGAAAAAAAAGAGCAAAATATTTTTCTATTAATATCTAGTAGAGAAATGCATTTGGTATGAGAAAATGCTTCTCAATTGAATAGACTATACATTTATAGAGAACAGGAACTCTGAAGAATCCAAAAGATTCCCAAATCTTCATCATAATCATCATGATTCTCATCTTGATAGTCTTTGTTATTGTTATTGTTCACTCCCAACAGAAGGTCATCAATAATATCGAAGAGGAAAATTTTGACGATCAACTAGAAAAGGATTTCCTCAAGTATTCAGGTTTACATCTCATCGTGATCATCATCTTCTGATCATTCATCCAGAATTGTTATTCACATCACAAAGTCTCCACTGTCTTTTTCCTCTCATCAAGTAATCTATTATTCCTGAACAGTTTTTCAATATTAAAAATGTATTCATTCAATCCTTTTTTTCCCCTCATAACTATTATAATGCCACAAACTCTAATTCATTTCATCAAGCAAACACAATGAAAATGTTTCAATTTTCATTCTTTTTTCTCCTTCTCTTGTCACCAAATTTGTTTTATCACAATCATTTCAATTTACCATTTAACCATTTCTCAGCATTTTCATTTTCATTTACATAGCAAAAGATTTGCAATCTTTTAGCTTCTTGTGAATCTCAGGGTGAAGTGTTGCGAGCTTTCAAGTAAATTGTTTTTAAATTCAATCTTGTCCGATTGTTAACATTAGAAGTCGTTAGTCTTGAGTACATTTGGTTTTGAGTTTAAGGTTTGACAGTCTTTGAGCTTTCTTTTGGCTTTGAATTCATGATTTGCGAATTTCAATTCAATTTATTTTTTTCACTCAAAAACGAGACTGTTTTTTTGCCTGCTTTCAATCATTCATGACAACATGGAATTTTCACTTCATCATTTTGGACGGACTTTTGTCTGGATTCTCCTCTCATTATTTCACGATTATCTGGGATTCAATATTGGCCTGATTAAATATCACCAATGTTTTCTCGATAAATCAATGTCAACATTTTTTGACTCTCCATTTCACGTTCATCAATCAATCGATTTACCATTTCGACTTATAATTGTGCTTGTTTTTTGTTCGCAACTTTTACTTTCTCTTGTTCACTTCATTTCACTTGATTCAATTCAACTGAGTTTGCTTTATTCATCAATCTTGTTCCATGACAAAGATGAAGCCAAATTAGGGATCAAAACGATCAATTGTTTCCTTGATAAACACATGAAAGTAAATTTTAATCCAAGATATATTTATCCATTTAAAACCAACAATTTACTCTGGCTTTTCTTTCTCAATTATGGCATTTTTGCTCGTATTAATTGCTTTTTTGTTATTAATTGAAATGATTATTTTGTAATTAACAGTGATAATTGGTTGAGGTTCGAGATGATTGCATTGTTAAGCATTGACTTTAATCAGCAAAAATGATAAATGCTGAGAATGATCATTTTGAGCTGCTTTCAATAACCTTATTTTTTTCACTGTAAATAAAATCAATGTGACTATTGATTGAAATTTCATTCCATGTCAGCGTTTGTGGATATTGATTAATATTAATTAAAATTTAATTTGGAAAGGTTGACTTTGCCATGTTTCTTATTCAACGGAAATTGAAATTTTCGTCATTAACAATAATTAACTTTCAATGTTTTTGTTTGTCAATGTATTCCATCCATTCTTTGTTTCTCTCTTTTCCAAGGAATTGCCAGTTGATGAATTCGTGTAAAGTCACAATTAATTAAGATTGAAAACAATTTGTAGACTGCAAGAATCTCGAGAATAAAAGTATTGATTAAATGGTCCAAGGGAGACATTCCAGATCCAGTCAAGTTAACAATTATCAATCTATTTCGTCTTTTTGGCCTCTCCTTGGCCCATTGTTTCATATGCTTTCATAGAAAATATAAACTGAAAAGATCTGTCAAACAAGTGACAAATAAAAATCCTCATTAATGACTTAATCATAATAATGGATGAAAAAAGGGTTCATTTCAAGCTTTTTTCGTTGCTTCTTCTCCTGTTCACCATTCATCAGTCCTTTTCAGTTGAGTTGACAAACATTGAAACATGCTCATATTGACGGTTAACTTTTGCATAGATTAAAGATATCAATGTGACAAACATTTGATTAATATGGTGAAGGAAAATTATCAGGATAAAAAACGTTCAACGTTTGATTGGGGAAATTCATGTCATTTAAATGTGAGTTGATCTGTTCTCTCAGCCATAACTATATTCAATCATTATTGATAAATCAATTTCAGGATCAATTTTAATCACGATAATCCATACATGTTGACTTTTTTATGCCTCTTTTGGTTCCAGTCAAATCACTGTTTCCACACAGCAAACAGCAATTTTGATGATCCAAGGATGCACAAAGTTGTTGGACTTCAAAATTGATTAATCGATATGGTTTATAAATAGACCGATGATAGTAGAAATGCAATTGAACAGTCCAACCAGTCAATTTACTAATTAGAGGTAGACAGGATTAGAGTTGAGGCAAAAAGGATCACATTGTAAATTAGCGGGATTACCATCCAAAAACCAAACTACTTAACTTTCAACGAGTGAATGGATAAATATAGCTTAAATAGTGCTTTTTATATGTCCAACAGTTGACCAAACGTGGACACAAATTGACCAGTCTAGGGATAAAAGCATAAAGAAAAATGGAGAGACATTAAAATTGAGAAAAAAAGTGACAAACAAAAGCCTGTTTAATCGTGAAAGGTGTGACACATTAATACTTACAGGATAATGTCTGTCCATTTCCATTGATTAGAGATGTTTTCCAGTTTTAATTAAAAACAATAGCAATCACCAAGCATTATGGTAGAGGCGGATAAACATGTTGCAGAGACTGTGAGCTCCGATTGAATGAAGCTCATCAGGTTAACCTTTAGACAACATTTTGACTCAAATTAGCTGTAAAAGTGTGAACAGCACAGATTAACAAATATAACAGTTAAAAATAAACAGTATAATTAACATAATTAACAGAGAGCAATATAATTAGGAGCTTGCAGCTTCATTCAACTAGCAAAAAGCTATCACTTGAAACAAAAGGTTTATGTAACACACGTGATTAACAATGACGCGAAAAAGCAAAGGCGCGTTATTCAAGATGATTATTAAATTGTGATAAATATTTTCAATTTAATTATGACAAATTTTACCGAAGATAAACTCAATGTTACTCAAGTTTATTTAATTCATAAGCGTTGGATACAAGGCTAAAACGACTGACAAGCAAGGTTAGACTGTTGAACTGAAAGACCAATTTTTTGCTGGATTACTGAACGCGTTGCCAAGAATTAACAAATTACTTACTCCTGAGGGTGACTACTTATGATAATTTTCATCCAGCATTTATTGGAGTTGTGACAAATTTTAAGTGTAAAACTCTGAGAATAGCCAAAAGTGAAGGCTCAAAGTCAATTGTTATGTGTAAAGCAAGTGATATTAAATGAAGCCAAATGTCAATTTAATTTAAAATTTTACAGATTAACATGTGAACGTCAAAGTGAACAACAGTTTAAAGGCAGAAACAATAAAATCGAGTTTGACTCCGTTTAAACAATCATTTACTAAACCCAAAACACAATCATTGTCTAACCCTGAAGAACCTAATTAACCTAAAAGAGCACCTGAAAAACTCTGAATAAAAAAACCTTTATTTCTATTATAATTGTTCGCCTGTTCAACAATCACAATTGGTGTACTAATTATCTGTTGTCTTCTCCTCTCTGTCATCATCCTATTATTATACATTAACCCATGGATGGAACGTAATTCAAACCTTAAGGAATTGGTTGTTGTTGTTGTTGATGAACGCAATTGGAAAGGCATTGGTATATCATTGGTAGTGATTGTGACAATATTTTCCTTCATTGGACTTGCCATTTTCATTTTAACTCCAAGTAAGTTAACCAGTTTACCTGTTGCTAATCAATGGTTGGTTTAACTTGAAAGTCAAACAAAAAAGAGCCAAAAGAAGCAAAGGTTAAATTTAATTATAAATTGCTCTTCTTGTTACTTCAAACTAAATGTAGCCACTTGGAGTGTTTACTTGTTGATTAATATCTCTTTTCAGCTGTTCAACTTATTCACTTTAAGGTCAATTATAAACAATATTGAACCAGTTTTTGTGACAAGATAATAACTCGCTTGTCAACCCAAATGTCTTCAAGTTCAACCAGCTTTTATAGTCTAATATTATTGATAATAATGATTAATCAAGATGGACGTTTCCTATTCATCAAAAACTCATTTCTTCTTTAACTCGCCTTTTCTATTTTTTATGTTTCATGTCAACTTTTTGCAATAATTGTTTACTTGGGATTCATCGATCAACTAACTTGCGTGCCAAACGATAATCTTTATGGGAAAACCTAATTGTTCAGAGGCTAGTGATGAAGATTGGGGTCGATTCCGGATAAACCTGACAGACCTGATAGGTCCGCATCTAAAGCCTAATCATGTAAAATGCTCATGGATAACAGGTAATGACATGCTCTAATCCAGAAGAAAAGAATAGAAAAACGAAAATTGAAATTGAAACCCAAAAAGATCCAAGGGATAAATCGAAATTTAAAACAGGTTCGAGTAGCAGTCGAAATGTGAAAATGTCTAAAAATAGAATCTAAAGAAAATGAAAATTCATGAATTGAAAGCAACCAAATTTTCGAGCTTGAAATTTTATTCGAAAGGAATCCCGAAGAATCGTTTTTTCAATCAAATTTTTTGTCTCAAAATTAATTTGGGTTCAACTTGAGTGAATATTTTAAACCAAGGGTTCAGTTTTCATTTCACGTTTAACAGTATTGATTTTATGCTGGATTAAAGTTAATCTTGATGCTGTTCAATCAACTGATTAATGTTTTGAATATCTTTTTCCTTTTTCGCCTGCCTTATTTAATCAACAGCCAGTGAATTAATTTATCAAGACTCTGAAGGTTCCATTGTGATTTATGATGCTTTTCAAAATATTTCAACTCACACTTTATTACCAAGCTCAAAGATTGTAAGTTAAATAATGCAATTTTTACATTCAAATTGACTATTTATCACTAACACATTTCATTACACTTTTCATCAGAGTCAATACAACGTCCATAGATTTATATTATCACCTGATCGAAGATATTTGCTTCTTGAAATTGATCAACCTGAGGTGAGAGATTAATTTTCCTGCAACCAAATAATCATTTTCAAAGTAAACTCAATCTATTTTCAACTGTTTCAGATTAATAATTCTTCCAGCAAAGTAAATTATAAAATTTACAATATAAATTCAAAGTAAGTTTCAATGGATTGTCTATCATTGAAGCATCGTTGTAACAATTGTCTTGTCTTTCAACAGAAAGTTAATACCTTTAGAGGAAATCATTCAACCCTTCATTCAAAGTAAACCTTTGATAATTCAGTATGCAAGTTGGTCAAAAATTGGAAACGCATATGTGAGTATTTTCTAACACCTTCCATGATGTTAAATCAAATTGGAATGGTCAAATTGAACAAAAAGCCAATCCATTAGAAAAAGTGAAAAGGCTGATTGGTCTTCGCATTTCTGGTTAAACTAGATTCCAATATTAAAATGTTAATCCGACTTTGATGCCTTTACTGAATTCAAAACATTTCTTGGGTTAGTCAAAGTTAGACTTGGAGTAATTTTGACAATTTTAAAAGTTAAGTGCTGAGATTTGAAGCTAACGTATGAATGGTGATAACAGTTGAAGGTTTTTGATTTGATCCTAATAAACATTTTACAATGGTAAACATCTGCTTACCATTACTTAACCTATTCCCTTGAATTAGCACGATTTCACCCAATTTCACCATGCATGCCATTTTCAACAATGTTTGTTAATGTAACCTGAATCTTTGAGAGAACAAGATATTTTTATTATGCATTAATTCTGATTCTTCTCATTTTCCCATGCAATTATAAAAACTAGAGTAAAGGTTTCTCAAGTTCTGAATGAATATATGAAAAGGAATCGCTTGAAATACAATATCAAAAACCTTTTATCGACACTATTATTGCATTTAATTTTACTTTTCTGCTTAAACCTTGCGGCAATTCACATTTTCTTCTCCTCTTCTTTTTCCTCTCATGATGATTATGAAGAGAAGGAAAAAGAAGATTCCTTTACATTAAAGAAATGAAAGACTATATGAACAAGTTTCACTTCATATCTTTTCACCAACTATCATCTATTACAATCTGTAACCAAGTACATGAACATTGAGGTTGAACCTTTTCTCAAAGAGCAACAAAGAAAGTAACATTTCAATTAATTGTTGACAACAAGCAAAGATGACACTTTTCCTGGAGCAAATATTTTCGACATCAAGATTACAATTTAACAATTTTTTCTCTTCCCTCGATAAACTTTAATCAACTTGACCCAAAGACATTCTCCAGCTATACAATCACCTTTACAGCGATATCCAATTCTCGGAATTTTGTATCTTCCATCTCAGTCTATCATGTATCAGGTTAATAGCAAAGATCGTGTTAAAGGTTAAAATATCTCGACACTTGCGATGGAAATGAAGATTTGAATTAACGCAACAAAATAAACTATAGTAACTCAGTAGTGGTGTTTCATACGCTTTTAAATCATGCTCCCCCCATTTTGATATCAGTACCACCTTTTTCATGCTGGCACTAACTCAGTCAGTTTGCTTCAATCTAGAAAAGTAAAATTCAGTGAAAAAATTAGGATAACTTGCACTAATTCAAAATAAAAAAATTAAAAAGCTAGAAGTTGCACCTCACCAGTAAGGGCTTTAAACTTAAATGATTAATTTAACATAAACTTGATCCGAGCGGGACAGGACACGATCCCGCGAAACATGTGAAATCATTGATTACGCGGGTTTAACGTTATGATTGAGCTCACGTTATGATCTCTTTGATCACGCGAGTTCAGTGTCTTGCGATATAAATTGATCACTGCTGACCATCCAGTCGATAAATTCATTAGGCAGAGGTTCCTTAAAATAGATGGGAAAACCAACATGTTTTTGTGGCCTCGTGGACAAATTCGCTGTGTTTGGCAAAATATGTGACCACAGATGCTGATGTGCCATGGGAACTCAAAGCAAGTGATATTAAACTTATAAATTTGATGCATTTTGATATCAGTACAACCTTTTTTCATGCTGGCACTGAATTTTAATTTTTTAGATTGAAGAAAACTGACTGAGTAGTGCCAGCATGAAAAAGGTGGTACTGATATCAAAATGGTGGGAGCATGATTTAGAAACGTATGAAACACAAAGAGTATAACAATAGGTAGCACGCAATGTTAGCTATCTTTTTGAGATAAGGATAGGGAAAAGGAGCAGAACGAGATGGCGCCACTAACAACCCTTTTAATTTTTCTTTAATTTTTTTGAACCTTTTCTCATCAAAAAATTTGTTTAAATTTATTTTTTTGTCATTTTTTCGTCTCTTTTTTAATCTCTTTTCGCTGCTCTTTTTAACTTCTTATCTCGCTTATCTATAGCTCTCATTGCTATTGCTCTCTCTTGTGTTATTACTCTTTGATGAAACACCACTACTGATCTCAGTTTCAATGTTATCTTAACACATCAAAAATTGAAAATAACTCGATGACTTCCAAAGCTTAATTCAAATTGGTTAAGGTTGAGAGTTAATACAGTTTGTTAGGAATGATTTGTAAAATTGAATGAAAAATTGGTTCGAGTTTTTTTACTGTAAAAGGCTTTTTGTATTGCTTTCTGCCTGCACTGTTGGGTAACAAATCAGTTTCCTATGAAAGTGATCAAGTTTGAAGAGTAAATATTATATTTATTTTATGGATAAACCATGAAAAACATTTTCCTCTTAACAAGGTAAAGAAGAGTAAAATTGGCTGAAAATATCTTGAAATGAAAAGAAAAATGGAAGAAAGAAATGGAAACAATTTAATCCTTTATCCAAAAATGATTCCTGTATCAAGTAAATCCATATGATTTGAGGTTCACTTATAAATTGATTACTAAAGGAAAGGTAAAAATTTCCTTCATTTTCTCCATTCCTCAGCATCTTCCTTGTCGTTATCATTCTCATGGTTACCAAGGAATATTGAACCAATGATGAAACAAAATAAGTCTAGTAAATCTTGCATCAGGAGTAATGTCAATGATAAGTAATGATATTTTTCAATGTTGCAATTTCAAATATTGTTTTTCATTATTCAATGTTATTACCATAACAGCATGAATTCAAAGCCAAGCGAATGGTAAATTTTTTGTTTCTCTCAAATGATATCGATCTCATCTTGAGAAACCAGTCATCAAGGTAAAGAATGATAATTTGAAACGAACATCTAAAACCAATTTTCCTATCTGATTGAACAAAAAAGGATGTAACTGTTTAATTGAAGATTCAACACTAAAAACAATCTTTTGCTGAACCAATTGAAAAGACTTCAAATTCACTTGAGAAATATCAACAATTGTTTTTAATTGAAAGGCAAACACTTTGAAATATCATTTACAAATACAAAGTGTTTAAAGATTGAACAATTTAAAATATAAGATTTTAATACATGATTAATGCGAATTAAGGAAATATTGGAAACAACTTACAGCTGAATAATTTTGAAAGGCTTTAATTTGTTCAATTTGTTTTGAGTAAAATACTTGCAATTTCAGCCTTTTAATTGTTCCAACAGGTTTTCATCTACAACAATGATATATATTACTGCCCGTCTATTGATAAAGAGCCTGTACGTTTAACCCAAACTGGAAGTAAACTTGCCATCTACAATGGTTTACCTGATTGGTTTTACAAAGGTAAGTCTGTCAGATTTTGTCCTTTTCTCTGTATTGACTAAACTTATTTTTTCTTCCTTTTTTTGGGTTAAACAGAGTTTTTAGGTTTAACTGAGGCTTTTTGGTTATCTAAAGATGGTAACTCGTTGATCTATGCAACTTTCAATGATACCTTAGTTGATCTCAGTCCAATTAATATTTACGGTAATCTTTATGAATCTAAAAGTGAATTAGATTCGCCACCGCAAGTGATTTATCAAAGATATCCAAAGGTAAGTCTTAATCAAATTTTTTTTCGTTTCGTGCCTCATCAAGTCTCACATCAATATGATCAATCACATTTGGTTATCATCTAGCCATATCGTGGTCATAATTGTGTGAAACTCAAAAACTAGGAGCGTAAAAAGGCTAAAAATTTAGCCACACTGTTCAAACTAAACTCATATTCAGAGATAGTTTTTTGTTTCTCAATCGAAAGACGGTGCAAGACAGATATCTGGCTTCAAATCCAGTTTCACGTTTGCAGCTATTAATCCTAACTTCTGATCGATAGTTTTCAGGTTCAGTGCCTTTCTAGTTTCTCAAACTCATGATTTTTCCAAGGCGTCTTTTGACAAATTAAAATTTGACAAAGCTCAACAAGTCTCGAAAGAGGCTTAAACTTCACTAAGTCAAAAGTTGATTTAGTAAATTTTGAGCAATAATTTCCTTTACGACTTGTAACACATTGTGATCAACTTTATCATTAATGGAAAAATGTTTTTAAAGGAAAATGCATTTTCTTTTAAACGTGCCTTTTCTATTATCAAAATGCTGTTCCTGTCAAAATGAATTCTCATCATTTGTTCATCACCTTTACCATGTAGACAGGATGTAATGAGCATTTTTTTGTTTCAGATAAAACAAGATTCATTGAGCATTCTATCAGTTTATTATTATTTTTAGCAGATAACTTGTTAGTCTTGATTGTTTGACATTTTCATGGTAATATCAAAGTGATGGAAATGACTTATTCCTCACTTTGGCCTCATCCTTTACCTTCCTTCCCTGTATCCAACTCCATCTATTATGCTGAGGTAACCATGGAATTAAGAATCGATTTTAGATTATTTTCTATTCTAATTGAATTTTTACCTTTTTTTCTTCCTATCAAACGATTCATTTACATTTAAAATGATAATCACAATGAAAATGATTGATTATGATTACAATGATAATAAAGAATAATGAAATTAATCAATTCAATTCACATTCAAGGATAAATAATTTAATTTTCTTGTCAATCTTATATTCTTGCCTGAATTTCCATTGAATCTAACTGAGTTAGACAATTTCTTTTCTTTCATTTTCATGGGAGAAGAAAAAAAAAATATTCTCAAACCTTCTCAATCGGAACATTTTTTTGCCAACATTTCATTTTCCATTTATTTTGCTCAACTTTTCACTCTTCATTTCAACAATCCATGATGAAATAGAAAACGAATGAAAATGTTCAATATTTTTCTTCTTTCATTTCCTTAATCAAAATGTATGAATCAAGTCTATCGATCTGACCTGGACATTTAGAGAGTAAAAATCGATAAACAAATCAAATTCAATTCCAGAGAATATTGAATATTGTAAAAAAAACGAATTGAAATTGAATGGTAGAATGAGTTTTGTGATAAATTTTTGCAAAATAAATTTCCTCAATCAACCAAGTTGCAATGAAAATTCAATTCTAATTTAAACTTCATTGACGTCTGTGACAAGGTTTTAGTATTCAATGAACGTTATCTGAAATATGTTTCAACTCTTGTTTCATCGTGTTCATGGTTAATCCTCTTTGGTGATAAAATAAACAACTAATAGTTATCACTGACAGTGAACAGACTTCAAGTAAAAATGAGACAATAAAAATGCAAACAAACGAAAGGAAAAAAAAGAGTAAAACTCGAAACTCTTTTTTTTTCTTCTTCTATTTTTATCTGAGTTCTGTAACCAATATTTCAGCCAATTCTGTCAATTCAATACAAAAGTCTGTTATTTATTGTTCTTTCACTCTGTTGTCCTCCTTTGTCACCTTTCTCAATCATTATTACTTCTCTGTCTATTTAGACTTACAACTTTTGTGATCAGTTTATCCATCAAATTTTTATCACTTGTTTGTTTTCACTCCCAGAGTCATTGAGTTAGCTTCATTTTTACGCCATTTGTCTTTTGCCTGGAAAATAAAATTCATTTCAGGTTATCCAAGTTGCTTGTTATTACGATTGCAAGAATGCAAAAGGTGAAAATGTTGAACATGAGGGGAAACTCGGAGAGTAATCAATTGCTTCATTGCTGTTGTCATGAAAGAGCCAAAGTGAAAACAATGTCAACAAAAGTAACCTCCAGGCGTCTCATCGACTCTCGTAATGAAAATAAATTTCAAATGTCCGCAGGAAATGTGCAAATGATCATTTTCGTATTTCAATTGAATGCAAATTTTTCGTCTCTTTTCATGCGATGCCGTTGATCATAACAATTGAGGAAAATACACAAGCTGATGATCCAATCGAGACTACTTCAAACGAATTCGATATTCAAATTGTTCGACATTTTATGTACGAAATCCCAATCGATTTTTCAGAAATTCAATTCATTCCGTCTCCAAAAACAACTGTTTATCCAAAAAACATTTTCGACTCTAGATTTTGATTTATTCAAATTCTGGAGTTTTTCAACGAATGAAGTTTATATTCGAGTTTTTTTTATCGTTTTATCATTTTCATTTTTGTCAAAATCAGTAAAATGAATGAAAATAAATTCACGAGTTGACTTGTTGATGAAAATCACAAAATTTCTGAGAACGAATTCGAAATTTTATTTTAGAAGTTTGTTTCTATTGATTTTGAAGATACAATCAATTCCGTCACTAACGGTCTCTTGTTTTCAATCGAGAAAATGGTTCGTTTAGTTACGAAAAATTCTAGTTTTTGTTGGATTCAAATTCCGTCATAAATTATCAGTGCGCCGGTAGTTGAGCGACAAAGTTTATATTCGAGTTTTCATGCTTTGATCTAATCGTTTTCTCATTGTATCCATTGATAGGCTGGTCGAGCAATACCAACGGTTACTCTTTGGTTTACCAAGTTTAACGATCCAAACCGCTCACTTCGAAAACTAAACGAACCAAACGAACTGGTTGGTAAAGATAAATATTTAACTTACGTTGCTTGGAGTGACCCGTCAACCGTGATCGTTGTTTGGACCTTACGAAGTCAAAATTATTCCCTGTTAGTCAATTGTTCAGCTAATGATAACTGGTCCTGTCGACGGTCCAACGTTATCAGTGACAGTATTAATAAAGTTAAATATCTCGGTCAATCAATATTAACTCGTGACAATCCATCCAAACATTTCATCATTACTCCCAAGCCTGACCTCAAGGTTGGACAATATCATCATATAGCTCATTTTAATCCTCAAGTAAGTAAATCGAAATGTCCATCAAATCTTTTCAATCTTCAATTCTAATCCATTTTTTCATTGGGAAACTAAAAAATGAAACATTTTGCTCAGTTTTGTCACAACGAAATATACAAAAATGTTAGAAACATTGATTGAGCGATTAAAGTTGATTTGATTGTAATAAACATTTCACTTGAATGGCATACCAAACAGAAGTTTATTAATCAGGAAAAAGTAATTTCTTTCATTGTAATTCCTTCATTGTTAACCATTAATGATTTGGTAATTGAGAAGGTAAAAGAATCCAATTGATCTATTTAATTGAAAAGGTTGACAACAATGCAACATTTACTTCAACTTCATCAATGAACGAAGCTAATTGTTCAGCTTTTTTACTGTTTCCTATTGAAAGAATGGGCTTTACTTGCGACAATATCATTTGTTTCATTTAATCAAGTGTTTACTTTGATGGAAACACTTTGTCTTCATTTAATCATTTCATAACAATTGAAGTCTAGTTAATAGAAATTACCTTCCGTTTTTAGTCAACTATTAACTTCCGTTTGCATTTCCAATCAACATTGAACATCAATGATACAATTCTCATCAGCAATCCTTTCATCTCATCATTATCATACTAATTGTTCCTGCAACATTGTTCAATCAAACTGATAGCATTTAGTTTCATCGAATGGCTTCAATTGTACAAAATTGAATCAAGAATTGAAACGAGCGACCAAAAAAAAGAACCTCCAAATTGTAACAATCATGGAATTGTTAAACTAATTATAATACCAAAATTGAATCAATTGCTTCTGTTTGAATAGAGGAAACTTTGAAACTAAATTTTCCAACTTTACTTGAGTGATTGTGATTAATGGTATGAAAAATTACGAAAATTAAATTTCTTTTTCTTCTCTTCTTTTTTTTTCAGGATAAATATTTTAATTTGGTGGGCAACTTTTTAACCCATGGACGTTATGATGTCAAGAGATTGCTTTCTTACCAAACAACCGAAGATGTAATTTACTTTGAAGCAACTGGAATTGATAAACCGGCTCAAAGTCATCTTTACTCGTTGAGCTTAGCCAATGGTACAACAGGGTTACCCCATTGTATTACTTGTAACCTAACCTCTAGATGCGGTTATTATGAAGCTTATTTTAGCCCAACAACAGATTATTATATTTTAAGGTGCCTCGGACCAAGAAAAGTATTTACTTCAATTTATTCAACAGTTAATCACACTCATGGTAAGCAGATTAATTTCAACAATCAATTAATCAACATTTTACCCTCTATTACTCTATCATAATTTATCCACTGGGAGTGATTAATATTCCTTTAGCCTTTTATCCTTTTCAATGTTTCCATTTTTTTTTTACATTCAATTATCTTCTTTTACCACACATTTCATCTTATTTAGTTTATTTAGATTTTTGTTTCTACACCTTTTCCACCAACTTTGCATATTCAGTTGATTATGAAAAATTGAACAAATTATTCTTCTTCTTTTACAGTTCGGACAATTGAAGATAATAAACAATTTGAAGAAAGTTTAATGGACAAACGAATGCCTAGTGAAATGTACTTAACACTTCCAATTGATAATGATTCAAGAAGTAAGTTTATGTTGATCATGGCTGTTGGCAGAGTTTAGGTTGATTCATCTTGTCGCATTAATAATATAAACTGGTGAAAATTTAATTCTCAGAATTGAGTAAATTGTCTATTATAAGTAAATCAGGATAATGTCTGATGATTGATTTACTTGTTTTTCCTGGATTTACTCATTTCTCGTCAAAATGTTAATGTTAAAATGATGAATGTGAAACTTGACAAACTCAATAAGTTGAACATTAGTTTTAAAAGGTTTTCTCGGTTCAATTTTCTTATTCAGGATTAAACATTAAAGTTCTTGTTCCACCTCCAAGGAAACATTTGGAAGTTTTAAATGAAGAAGAAGAGGAATCAATTCGCTATCCTTTAGTCATAGAATCGTAAGTTTTACACTTTATATTCAATTTCAATTTCAAATGCTCATTTCTCTCACAAACAGATTTCCAATGGTTGACCTTATTTTAAGTGAAAAATTTAACCTCAATTGGGGCCATTATCTGTCAAGTTCAAAGGAATATGTTTACGTTCAATTGGAGTTACATGAGATTAATCCAAAGGAAACTTCGCGTGACTATCGCTGGTCAAAAGTCAATTACGACCATCAATTGGCTATCATTGATCTAATTGATTCGCTTCTGGGTAACATTGATCGAAGCAGAGTGGCTCTTTGGGGCTCAGCCAGTTCAGCCTTTACTGCACTAGAGACAATCTCACAGGACAAGAATGGTTTAATTGGTTGTACGATTGGTCAGTCACCCATTGTGGATTGGAGGCTAATGGGTAAATCAATTGTTTTCACCATTTTTAACCAAATCTCAAGCAAAGTGTTCAGTTAAAAAAGCCAAATCTAGTGTTGATCTCAACAGGAAACAAAGTTAGTCGCAACATTAATCAACATTAATAACTCGATCTATCAAATCCAAATCAATAGCAACATTAATTATTAACAGACAATTAGATTAAGAGAAACAATCAAAATTAATTGAATCACATTAAGATCAGAAACCATTGAAATCCCCTGCCAGTTTCACTTTTCTTTTCGCTCCTTTAGATTGACATGAATAGCAAAATCTTTTCTCTGTATTATTGATGGAATAATTGGTATTTCAATCAATATCACAATAATATTGAATACAATTTGGCAAAAGCAACTTTGAATATTGATCAACTTGATGAATTGACATTCACTGATCAAGTTAATGTCCAAATCAAAGAATGTCAAAATGTCTGGATTCTCGATCTAAAAAATAAGCCAAAACAAAGGTCAATATCAATGTTTCTTAGTCCAAGATCTGTTAGAATTCGTCATTTTCGAACTCAAATGTCTGATTGTTCCAATCCAAGTACAAGTTTTCCATCAACCATCAATACCCATCTTCAAGTTTTGAGTCGATCATTGAGAAGCGCAATGGAATGAGTTTTTGAAACGATTCAAATCAATTTGGCAATGCAATTAATTGGGGAAAACTGATGGCTACCAATTGATGTTACATTTGTTGATTGTTTATAATTTGCTGAGTGAAGAGTAAACATCTCGAAATGTTGAATGCTTTCAATGCAGCAAAGAGAAAAAGTAACTTCAGAGATTCAATGAAATTCAGAAGGAAAAGGAAAAAAAAAGAGTTCCTGTGGTTATTTTGGGTTTCATGTTTTGCTTTCTGTTTCTGTTCATTGGGAGTAGAAAATGATTGAGTGATGATTGAAAAGAAATGTTATCAATAAATAATAATATATCTTTTGAGTTATCAGAAAAGAAAAGGATTCTGAAAGGAAATAGCTTTTAATGGGGAGAAAAAACTATCAAATAGAAATGGGTAAAAGAAGAGGAAAAAGTGGCCAAAAGTACGAAATGTTCACTTCTTTATTTTTCAAGTGAAAACCAACAATTGAAGTGAACAAATTTATTGTTGAACAATCTGATGAAAATGGCCATCATTTTGGGTCCAGTTTTGTGTGTCAATTAATGTTTCATGGAAAAATTGTATTAAGTGTTGGATGGTTTCATAAATCATTGTTTATTGAAAAACAAAACAAAGGTTAAACTCCTGTGAAATGGGTTCATCAAGTTTCCTCGATAAACCTGTTTAACCTGATAATATTTGGCAAGTTAATTAGCGTTGAAAGGAAAAGGATAAGAAGGTAAAAATAATATTAATGATTGGCATTCAATTTAATCTGATTCTTTATCAATTTATGGCTTTTCCAGTTCTTTTTCCGTCTTAATGAAAGTAATGAATAAAAGGAAATAACCTTTCATGATGATAATGATGGGAACATTTTAAGATAACAACTGACACTTGGGAAATGATTATTATCAGACTGTTGGCCCTTTGGCTTTTAGTATCAACTCCTAGTTCAACTGGGAGTGAAAACTTGAGCTCAATCTTTTCGTATTACAATTGATATCTTTTCATTCCCTTTCTGAGTAAATATGATTCGGAAATTTGATACCAACTTGTATCGAGTCAATATCAGGGAAACCCATTTACGGTCATCGTGATAATCGAGACATTTTTAGTCATTTTTTTTTTCTATTCGATGTTGCAAAGTCTCTTCACTGTCGATGTGATACAATCAGTTTAGTGCTTCATTCAAGTTCAACTTTAAACCTTTTAAATGTTTCGTTATTAAAACAAGTTGCTCTTGATTCATTTCATGTTGCTCAGAGTAATTGACTAATTTATTATTTCATTCGGATATTTTTTTTTTCTCTTATTCGTTTGACCTTTTTTTTCATTCTTATTGAATTAAAGGCAAGATTAATGGTCAACATTTGAGGCGGACAAAGAATCAGTTTATCAATTCTGTCAACGAACTGGTAAAAAAGCGAAACTTTTTTCTGGTTCCTTAAAAAGTGACTTTTATTTCACTCTTTTTTTTCAAATTGCTTTAATCAATACAAATGGTTAACATATCCTAATCAAGTTGACAGCTTAAAAGATTAACTTTTCTCGTTATTTTGCTTTCTTCAATTATTAAATTGAAGTAATTAGTTTGATAGTTTTTTGGTCATTAATTTGATTTGGGGAGAAAAATTTAACTTTTATTTTAAACCTAAAATGATTATTAAAGTTGATTCTTTCAACGCTTTTTTACTCTTCAATTTGTTCACTTTTTTTGTGTTCACTCATGATAATGATGATGTGGCTGCTGTTAATGATGATGATAATCCTTTTTGCTCATTTCTTGTTATCATTATTATCATCCTTCAATGAACTTGCTCAATCAATTGTGCATTTTTGTGTCTCAAGTAATGTGTGAAAATTATTTTTCAAGCAAAATGATTGATTCGGAAGAATTGGGTTCAACCAAGAGTGAGTTAATGCATTAGATGGACAGATGAACAAGATGATGCTGGGGATGAATGGTGGTGATAAAGATAAACTTTGTTGTTTTTTTTTCGTCGAGATAATTTTTGGTCACTTGGACTTCATCACAGGGAATGTTATCACCAAGAGTTGAATTAATGCTCATCTTTTCATGCTCAATCAGTTGATTTAACAGACTTGATTCAAGGATTTAGAAGGCATTATCGGATCACCATTTTGCATCATTATTTTGACGGAATCAAACTAAATCAAAATGTTTCAACTTTAAGCTAAATCTAAACTTGATTTAATCTTTTTCATTTGCTTGATGATCGGTTTACCCTTCACCAGACTCTAGACAACCTAATTGGACTCATCTTGCTGCACAAAAAACTGATTCTTGTTGGGTTAAAATCGTGACAATATTTCAATGACTAATTTGACTTCAGTGATCTTACATTTGACTATTTTAAATCTGGTTATCATAACTGGGTTTAATATTGGGTTGTTTCAGGTTTGGGTTTGAGGTTTAACTTGATTTGCTTCTTACTCTAGTCATTTAATTATCTCTCTCGCTTTTTGAAACATTTGATTAAATGGCTCATAATGGTTATTATAATAAAATGGTTGATAAGTGTAAATTGATTAATGTTGACGCTAAATTGTGTATTGATTGTGCAAAAAATGTTTAGTTTCATTTGTCTTTGCGTCAATCATTAGATGAGTTTTTACATGCATAATGTACATTTGCATTCATTATTAACCTGCTAATGGTAATCAAATTGACTGTCAAGAGTTAATCAATCAAAATTTGGTTAATGATTAATCTTTATACACACATTTTAATTGCTTTACACTATTAATTGATTCTCTTTTATTCCACCTAATTTCATTATAGATGCGCTTTCAGCTGAATACTTATTTGGTAATCCAAGTGCTCATCAATACAATTCAAATTATGATCTGAATAATTTATTTCTCAAAACTGATGAATTGGTTAACAAAAGATTCCTCATTGCTCATGGAACTGCAAATGGTAATTGATTAATAAGCTAAAATAAGGCAACCAGATGAAACAAAATACAGAAAACCAAAAATCTAATATCGTATTCACAATATCATTATTAGTCTGGATAACTGTTTCTCTATTTTCCCTATCAATGCATTATACTGTAGCAATGTGTTGTCAAATAGACTCAAATGTTGACTTGATTAATACTTGTTGAAGTTGATTGTTGATCAATCAATGAGCCAACATTTGAAACAATCGGACAACCTTTAACAAATAACTATTTTATAAATAACGAGAATTTGAATTGATCATTTTCTTTGTCTTCTCCATTTTACAGAGTTTATTCATATTCAACATACAATGTTGCTGACCAAATCGTTGATTAAGGAAGTCTCCAAAGGAACCATTAATTATCAGATTCAAGTTTATCCTGATGATGATCATAAACTGTCACAATCAAAGTTACACTTTTTCTTGCTTATTGAAACTTATCTTCAAAAATGTTTTACAGCCGTTCAAATGGTTTCGCAAAGTTGACAACAATAATGTGTTAAAACCATTTACGATCAAAATACATTCTCATAATTATAGCTACTTATTGCCATGTATTGCTATTAAGTTATTGTTATTGTAATATTATTGTTTTCAGTTTCTTTTACATTAAAAGTGCTTCACCTGTAACATTTAATTGTCATCTGTCATTGTAAATAAGTAAATTGTTGAAGCTTTCAATATGTTTTTTCATTACTAGCTTTTCATTATTTTCATGCATTGCAGTTAAACTTGGAAATTACTGTTTTCAGAAAATGTGACCTGAGTTTGACTGATATTAAAACTTGATAATCTTTTGAGGTAACGCGTGAGAATCATGTTTAATTGTTTAAACAGAATATTAGAGTCAATATGAATTAGTTAGAAAAATATTCAATTTTATTGTTTTCTATTCAGTTTTATTCAAGATAACTTTGTAAAGATAATCTTTAGAGGAATCAATTCCAGGCCCAAGAGGTGGAACATTACAAGGATTTGATAATGATCTGATTTCATTATAGCTTAAAGCAAAAGCTGCGATACTTTCAGCACGAGCTAAAAACTCGTTACATTTCTGGAAAACATTTTGGATTTCAGTGCCTTCTTGAGGCTCCTGTTTTATGGCGAAAGGCTTGATATCCAAATCTTTTAGTTGTTCTTGAAGAGCAATCGCTTCTTCCATACTTTTTTGATAGAAGTATTTAGCTCTTCTTTCAGCATTTAGTTGTGTCTTCAGCAAGTATTTTTGCCAACCTTGACAAATAGTGCCAGCTTCCTCTGCACTTAATTTTCGCTTCTGCAAGGCCAACTTTCTTTTGCGGTTGATTTTTTGTCTTTTTGTCAAAGGAATAGAAGTAGCTTCTGATGATGAAACAGAGTTAAGTGGAACCAGGCTTTGGTCAGGCACAGAACTTGTTGACTGATTGGGTGAATGAGGAGTTGAACCAGTGACAGGACTGTTGTTGCCATTTGAAACAGGAAGAGAATCAACGGCAGAATGAACTGGGAAGTTCCATTTCAGGCCACCGCCATAGACAATAATAGGTCCTCGTCGATAATTGCGCTTAGGAGATGCGGGAGGAGACACAGGCTCTTCTTTTGGAGTGATGTTAGGGACCTGATGATCAGTGGCCGCTAAAATGGGTGATGTTGAGCTGTCGGGATTGTTGCAGGATCGATGAGGCTCCACTGGTAGGAAAAGAAAAGAAAAGAAAAATTAGTTTCAATGAGGAACAAAAGAGGATATTTCGAATGACGATTTAGGCTGTTATGCATCTGACCAACAGTTAAAACAGAGACTTTAAAACTGTTGAGAAGCTGACTCAATCTTGAATTGCCGAAAAACTGAATTTCAAACAACAGATCGCAATTTCCTGTAATAGCAAAACTTATAAAACCAGTAAAAATTTGATGCAATCAAACAGTAGAAAATGTTGATTATGAACAATAAGAATATTCAGCATTTTAAGAAATGAACACCTTGAAGGAAAATTGTATATTACTTTTGTTTTATTTGTTTTTCCTTGTCGACGGGGAAACCAAGTATTTCTCTATGTTAACCGAGCTGCCGATTAAAAGTAAATAAGACAACCTAAATACAAATTGTGAAGAATAACCAGAGAATACTTTTAGTTCCTTAAATAAGGCGATCTTTAATTGTCTTGAATTTAAACAGAATTGCGCTTTCTAGATTTCCCTCCAATCGTTGAAACTAATAGGTTTGATCAAGTTAATTGTCAAAACAACTTTAAAAAGGAAAAAGAAGAAGAGAAAACCCTTTTGCAAGTGAAGGAAATGGGAAACACTAGAGGGAGACAGTTGAGCGATACTTAAAAGCACTTTTGAACGAAGAGTTGACTGATAAACAAAGCCAGTTTTTGGGTTTCTTTTATTTAACAGGGGCTACTCAGAATGTCCAGTACAATATTTAAGGTCGACTAAATTATTAAATATATTTGATTTAAGTGGTTTCCTAATGCGTAATTTGAATTGGTCAGGTTTTTGGTTTAGTATTTCTTGTTTACTTTTGTTGATATGGTTACCTGAATTGCGTCATGAATAATTACATTAAATTAAATAAATGAAAGCCGAATATTATTGATTCGATTTTCTTGATTTGCCTAAATAGCGAGAAATATCGAATAAAATTTATATTTTTACTCACGTTTTGTCTTTTTTCATCAATTTTTATTTCCATTTGTTGCTTGGCAAACATGACTCTTTAACTCGCTAATCAATGAAGTGTCAACCAGTTTAAAGTGCATCTCCAGAGGACAATTGGCCAAACGGAGAGACATGAAACCTGCATAGTCTTCATCGATTATTCTGACCACAAAAGACTGGTCTGTAGTAATCTAAGAGATTAACGTTTACTTATGAAAAAAATTAAGTATAAGACATTTTATCGGATCGCTCATTTGATTTGTTTAGTTGTTTTAAAAGTCACAAGATGCCCTTAGTTTAGATTTGTTGTTACCACTGTTTTCTTCTCGTGGTTTTTATTTTGCTGGTTTAATGTGATATTGTTTTGATTAAATTAGTTTAAAATGTTATCTAGGCGGATTATTTCGCTAGGTCAAACTGCAATTAGTTTGAACAGCAAGTCCGCTAAAATTTTACTTGGTGATGCCTTAATCTGTAATCATGCATTTTCTCGTGTTCATCAATCTATTCGCAAGCTGGCTTCAGATGCTGCAGCAGTTAAGCAAACGGATTTACTTAAAGATTTTGTTATCCCAGAACCACCTTTGCCCCCTGAACTTCTTCCGCTTGGTCCGATCACTGCCCAGACTTTTAATATGTCTAATTGGTTTCCAACCGGTATTTTGAGGTTTTCAGCATGTTTCATTTTTGATTCAATAGTTTTTCTGTCATCTTTTAGGTTGGATTTGTAGTATGTTGTTGCTCTGCGAAAATTACATGCCTTACTCTTTTGGAATAATTGCGGCTACGGTTGTTGGACGGGTCATATTAACCCCGGTTATGGTTTTCTCTCAAAGTCAGTTTGTAATCTGTGGTAATCAATCCGGGTAACTAATTCTAAATCTTTAATCTTTAAAATAGAGCAAGCTGCTAAAATGGCCATAGTTTCACCTAAAATTCAAGAAATTATGAAATTGAGAAAAGACGCCGAATTGAGAGGAGATAAAGAGCAAAGTGAGTTGACGCTTGTTTCCATTTTGAAAATTATATTTTGAGAATCTTTGAATATCTTTTTTTCTCAAAATCTAGTGATGAAATTTTCATACAAGTTGGCGGAAGTTTACCATTCTACTGATGCATTTAAAATAAAAAATATGGTGATAGCTCCTCTTTGTTCGGTTGGTATCAATAACATTTGGTATTTTTTGTTTATTTTAATTATATTCCTTACTTTTTACTCATTCAGATGGCTGTTTTTGGTACTTTTTTCGTCACTTTACGGAGAATGGCTTCTTCAGGACATGAATTGATGAGAGAAGGTGGCTTTGGTCCTTTCTTCGATTTAACTGTGCCAGACCCTTCTTACATTTTACCTACAGTGACGGCTTTGACATTATTCGGTATCATGAAAATTGGAGTTGAATTTGGTAAGATCCATTAAATCCAATGATAAAAATATTCTGTAAATCTTAGCCTAATTGTTAATTAATTTACTTAAAATTATTATAACTAGGTTCAATCACAGCTCAAACCACTATTAGCCCGGTACAAAATCTTTTGAAAAAAGGCTCAATGTTTGCAATTCCCTTGGTCATTTTCTACGCCACTACAAAAATGCCCGCAGCTATTGGTTTATATTGGGCTACGTCGAATACGATTTCAATTCTTCAAAGTTTAATCATGTTAAATCCTAAGGTTCGAGTCGCCCTTAAAATTCCACCTACAATCCCAAAACCTAAAGGAGAGAAAAGAGGTATTTTTAACGCAGTTACAAAAAGCTGGACTGACTTAAAAGGTGCTTGGAAAACGACATTACAAGACAGGGCTGCTAGAAAAATAAACAACGAATATTTAAATCAATTTGAAAGATCCGGAGTTGGCCCACTTCGTAAAACCTATGATTATGACCCAACCAAGAAAAATCCTAAACGTAAATCTTAGTGTGAAAAATACAGATGTAGAAATTAACATTGTTGAAAATGTAAGTCTTGAGATTTCTTATGATTGAAATGAAACAGCCTCTTAAGGTTTATAAATATAACATATAACATAATATACACAATGCTAGTTGATGTAATTAGATAATATCGAGATCAAATTTAATTCTCATTAGTTCTCTTGTCAAACATTTTCCAATTCTCCAGCTTAAATTTGCCGACAAATCGAGTCATTAAATAATTTAAGATTACACAATGCTAGTCCGTTTTAAATTTCCTTCGTCATCGTTTGAATAATATATATTCGTTTAATGAATTGTCGATTTAAATTTTAATACTAAATATTACTTTAATTTAAAATTTTTAGGGGATGAACATCAACAATAATTAGATAATAGGGCACGTTAATAATACAATAATTTAAAACAGAAAAAAACTAGTAGATTCAAAACAATAGATTATAATCAACTTGCATTTCACTGATTAACCTCAGTGATCTAAAATTCTAAGATTACCTGAAACAATCTTATTTTCAAGGACTGAACCGGCAGGAATATCAATTCTATCCCCATGATTTGCAATAATAATAACTGTTCCTTGAAGCTTAACGCCTCGTCCAAAAGTAACATCTCCGGAAACTGTTAAATGATTAAGCTCTAGCATATCAGGTATTGAAGCGAATCGAGATAAAAAGTCTCGAACTTTGGCAAAATGAGCGTCACCTAATTTAACTAGAGGAACAGTTGGAAAAGGTCGAGCTGGATTCACTTTGAGGCAACCTTGATGAAGTGAATACAAATTGGACATCACTAAAAGTAAATCTTGAGTCTTCTTGACTGGTAAAAATCGAGAACGGGGCACATTAATTCCAACTGGATTTTCAAAGTCTTTCATTGCTGCACCAGCAGCAGTTTCTAATTGGATTACATTTAAACCATTCTCCAAACTTTTAGGATTGACAATAATTTCCATGTTAATTCCATCAGATTTTAGCAAACCATCAATTGATTCTAGACTAACCCATAAATTATTGGTATTGAAGATTTTAAATTTTTTCACCGATTTAAATTCATCCACATGTTCCTTAGGAACCTGAGCAATTTCCAATAACCTTAATTTACCCTCATATTGAATCAAGGTTCCACCCTTTACGTCAGCCTGAGTTTTATCCGTTACTTCCATCAAAAATGATGGTCTATTTACTCGATTAGCATCCAACAAAAATTTCAAAATATTTAAGTCAACTGTGGCTCCAAGATTATCAATGTTAGAAATAAAAACATATTCTTTACCTGTAAAGATGTTGTAGAAGATTCAAAAATTAGTTAAACAATTTAAATTAAAGTGGTCGTATTAACTAAGCACTCACCTTCAGCAAGAAAATCAGCAAGTAAACCCGATTTGGCAAAGCTTTCATAAAAATCACCATGACCTGGTGGATACCAATCTTCTGGATCACTGTCTATGGACGTTGCAATAGGAAGTAATGTTTCTTTGTTTAACCGAGGATATCGACTTTGCAGAAAAGTGTATATTGAAACTTTACAACCTCGATACTTTCTCGATACTTTTTGAGTATCTGCATCTGTATTGAAAGAATTCATCAAAACCAAAGGTACATCAACACCATACTCCTTGTTTAATTGTTCAATGTTTTGTACTGTAAGATCGAGAAAAGTTAACTCGTTGCGAACTGGTATCAATGATTTGGGTCCAACACAACCCATTGATGTCCCAAGACCACCATTTAATTTAACAACAACCAATTTCGTTAACAAGGTACGAATTTCATCCACAGTTGGCGGTGAAAGGGAATCATAATTGATTATTGCATCAGATTGCAGAGGCTCTATCTTGTCCCATACTAAAGAAGGGCCTGTTCCATCTATAAATTTTTTGAATAATTTATTAAAACCACAAAAATCCTCTTCTAATTGTGGCCTTTGATCACAAGGCACTGGCCCTAACAATTTGTCTAATTCAGCTGCTAACTGGGTTGCAGCATCTTTTTTCGTCAATTCACGAAATTTCGAGGCATCGCCATTTTCAAAATTCAATCTTAACTCACTACTACGCCTTCGTCCTCGAGGAGCCGCTTCTTCTTTTTTAACCGGTGATTTCGCAGCAGGCGTCTTGTCTGTACCATTAACTTCACGAAAAAAATATTCTGCCTTCTGATCATCTGACATATTATTCCATCGAGCTTCTAACATTTTTTGCAGTTCGTCTTCACTAAGACCAGGCTTCTCTTCGACAAGTTTGGATCTTGTTTGAGCAGCATATACACTAAAGTCTCCTTTTCGTTGTTCCATTGAAGACGAAGTTGTATTGGGTGTTGATGAATGATCAAATGATGGCATCAAGAAGATTTTATGGGATGCAACTGTGTAAGGAAAAGCTAAACTTCAAATTGATTGAGGTGAGAAACAAACAAAAAAATATTAAATAGATGATCAATTTAGACACAAAGAAAATTAAAAGAAAAATTAAAGAAAAATTAAATGCCGATCAGTATTGAGGATTCGCGTTCTATTACGATTTATAACAGACAGTAAAGGAGGCAAGAGGATGGAGTTCAAAACTATGATTGGTTTAGTTAACACTACGATTGGTTTTATTTATACTGCGATTGGTATGACTCTATTTACGTCTTGCGCGCTCACACTCCCTATCTCACCTTCTCTTCATCATTCTATTTCACTTTCACTTTCTTTTGCTCTTTCTCTTTCTCTCTCTCTCTTTGTTTCATACTTGTCATCATAATTTAATTCTTTGTTGCTAGATTTTTTATGTGTTTCTGTTTCTCTTTCCCCTCTGTTTCTGGCATTTTCTTCAATTAGCAATGTTTTCTTGATTCACACTTTACCAGCCTGTCTCTTTTTAGTTTCTAAGCTGCATACCATAGACGAGCTCAAACTTGTCTGATGCCATAAATTCATAGTATTATCTTGGTGCCGGTTACCAATTTCAGCCACTTATGGACGATCAAAAAATTCAGCTATATTCCTAGTGATACCAAATTCATCTACTGTCCTAAATCCAAGGATGAGGGGTTTGTGAAGACGCAAAACTTTAGATGAACAATCGTACAGAGTATATTGGTAATCATTTATTTTTAAGGTAATGTCAGTATTTCTTTCTTTTCGTACTTTAAAGTACGGGTTAACACTCTGACGATGATATTCATCTTGTTTGGCTTGCATTGTAAACAAGTTTTAAGATATGTAAAATTAGAAATTATTCATCTATCTTTATGTTTTATCTATTTTACAGGTCATGAGAAGATAGGGCAAAGCGTCAAGTCAGAACTAAATATGTGATATCGTTGCTGAATGTCGAAGGTAATCTAAGGTAAACTGGAGAATGGCATGAGGGAAAAATATTCAAAGCTGAAACCGAATGTCGTGGATTTAAGCTACTAAGTCCTAGTGAATTACTCCTTAATCCTGCTAATATAATGCTCGGAACAGTATGACAATCGATTCAATAGATTTTCGCATTATAGAATAGACAATCTTAAATTGGAAAACTGGAAAAGCTCAATAGACTGAGATTCTAAAGTATATGTATATTAGAAGTTTAATATTTTCAGCAGCTTGATTCAGTAACTAGTAATGCACGTTCATTTATTTATGGATCCTACAAGAGGCTGACATCTTGAGCTTATATTGTGGTTTAAAGGGGCTTGAGAAAGCCTTTATTAGTAGATCAGATCTTGTCTGAAGATGAACGCGACGATTTCTGCCGTAACAAATGTGTTTAACAGCTTGCATGTTTGAAGATCAAGATTACATGTTAAATTTATAGGAAATTTTGAGGCTTGGATTGATTTCATTAAACTGTGATTTACTCTCTTAGATTGCTTTTTCTCCCTCAAACTGTTCATCTTTATGATCAGACATCATGGGATTAACATGCTTGTTTACCTTGAGATGTCCGCACTAACTTAATGAAAAAAATATTCAAGGACATTTTAATTTAATTAATAAACAAGAATAATTGTTAATGGTGAACAGTATCTTCGGTGGAACAGGTTGCTAAATGGGTTTAAACGAGAAACAGGTTTTAAGAGATGGTAGATACTTTCTAAAAATCAACTCAATATTAACAATTTAATGGGCACTAAATAATTTCTCCTCAAATGATCTAAGCTGGGTCAACATCTGACTCTTCGATTGATTAGCGTCGATCACAATAACATTTTTACTCGCTGAGATATCATTGTGACAATGACTACAAGATGGAGCCAACCAACGTTCATGTAGATCGTGGAGTCCTTTAAGATAATCCTGTTTTAAAAATGATTTAAAGTGATTAAAAATTTACATATAAACTTGAATGAACATGATTAAATTGAGAAGTACTAACCAATGTAATCTTTTTCTCTTCGGGTCTTCCTCTTTCTTGGATCCGCTTCAGACAAACTTCAGGTGAGGCTCGAAGATAAACAATTATATCAGGATTTACCTTCAACTGAGTAACATAAAAATTAAAATCATCCTCTAATAGCCAGTGTTCCATTTTGGTTATGAGGCCTCTGAAAGGGATGGAAATAAAAATGATCGAGAAATTGTAATAAAAATTCACTTCTTAGACTCCATTTTAGTATTACTTGTTTTTGAGATGTTCAACAAAGACTATTTTGGTTCCGAAAATTGATCTCTCTGAGACTGTATGAGCATCAGTAGTCTTTCTGGCTTCCATGTGAATCTTCATCATCGCTAAAGCAATTGCCTTTTGAAAGGTAAATGACCATCGTTTTGGGTCATTGTACATTAACGATAGAAGATTTTCACCTGCACAACATTGAAGCTTTTTAACCGGCTCAGGGAATACCTTGACACTGGAACCGTAGGTTTCCTTCATGGCTTCGAGTAAACTTGTTTTTCCGGCTCCAATGTTTCCTTCGATAATTATCTGTGGATAACGAAATCATCAAATTATTAGAAATGTTGATCGTTAATATTGTAATGAAAATAATTGAGGTGACAACTCACATGAACCATTTTACAATTTTTAATGATTATTAATTGACAAAATAATGAATAAGAACAGTTAAAGTATAAAATAAAATAGATTAAAGCATAATTGAGAATATAAATGTGAATAAGGATGCTATGGAAGGAGGATGCGAAAGAATAAAAACAATTGTTGAACAAATTAATCAGAGTAATCTTTGTTTATTCCGTTTTTTACGTTGTTTTAGTCTGCAAATCATAAAGTGATTTAATTGTCTTATTCTTAATGGACTTGATTTAGTTGAAAATAAAGCTTTTTTAGATAAGCTTGCGATTCAAAGCATATTGATAATTGTTGCTTAGAATAAGCTGATAAGTCAAGAGGCAAATGATTTAAATGAAATAGAAATTACATTCTGAGCAGACTCAGGGAATTAATATTTGAAATATCTGAGCATGATTTGGAAAAAGATAATCATTAGATAAAAAATTTGATTCTATTTTCATTTTTGTTGTTCCTCCTCGTGCTTTATAAGTCCATTCTCCTCTCCATTTGGCTGGTCTAAGACTGATTTTTCTTCTTTAATTGAGTTTACTTCTGTTACTGGAATTTCTTCTTTTACTGAATTTTCTTCAACTGCTTGATCTTCTTCTACAGGTTGATTTTCTTCGACAGTTTGCTTTTCTTCAACAGGTTGAACTTTTTCGGCAGGTTGAGTTTCTTCGACAGGTTTCACCTCTTCGATTGGTTTTACCTCTTCGACAGCATTTACTCTATCGACAGGTTCCACTTCTCCGGCAGATTCAACTGATTCGACAGATTGATCATCTTGAGTTGGTAGAACTTCAGCGACTGTTTGAACTTCTACGACCGGTTGAGCTTCTTTGACTGGTTGGTCTTCTTCGATTTTTTCTACATTCTCATCTGATTGAACTTCTTCATCTGTTCGAATTATTGTCTCTTCAGTTTTCGCTACTGGTGATTCTTCTGTATTCATAGTTTCTTCTGTTTCAATTGGCTTTTCCAGTTCTTGTTCTTCCGTCTGTCCATGCAGCGATTCCTCCTTTTTCGTATGCTCAGCTTCCTGTGAGTCTACTTCCTCTTGATTTTCGGGATTTTGTGCTTCTATGATTTTTTCAGGTTTTGATATTTGTTCATTTGTCTTTGGTTCTTCTTTGATATTCAGCTGAGCTTGAGTTTTCACCTCTTCAGCTTTTTCTTCTTTATGATTAGCCTCACCATTTGATTTCGTTTCACGTGACGACTTTGAACGTTTTGACGGAATTACGTCTTTCTCTATATCATCTAGATGCTCGTAGCAAATTTGCTTGCCTTTATCATTTTTGTTCAATAAGTTAGTGCCATGATCATTACAGAAAGATGTGGGACACAAGTCACAAAATTTCGCAGCATTTTTACCACATTCGTCACAATGATGCCAAGGACAGAACCAAAGTCCACGAGGCAATTTAGTCAATTTCAAACAAGATAAGTGATACGACTTCGGACATTTGCGTCTATCACACATGATTAGTTCTCCTCCTTCTCCGCATTTGTAACATTCATCCTCATGACGACTTTCAAATTCTTTTTTAGTATTATTCGGTTTAGGTTTTGGTTTTTCTGGCTTGGCTGCTTTCTTAGAAGACTCTTCCTCTGGGAGTTTACTAGGTCTAACACCCAGGAAGCCACTACAATTTTTAGCTCCACAATTACATACTGTCTTTTCATTACCACGGCAGCAAAGATTATAGTTGAAAGTTAGTTCAGTACCTGAATGAGAAGAAATATTAAGATTAAAATATAAACAAACATATATTTAAATTAAAGTAAAGCGAATAATAATTACCTTTCGGTATATCTTGAATAGCAAACAGACCAACTCTGGTAACACCACCAACAAGCCATTTTTGAGTTTCACAATTGGGCGAACATGAATGATTCATAAATCTAGCTAAATTGCCTTTAGGCCCAGCGTCAATGATTGTTTCTCGGTCAATAGTGAGAAAATAGAAATTGGATTCATTGTTTTCGATCATTGTCTTTATTCTAGCTTCACATTCGGCTTCATCTATTAATTCACCAACGTACTCAATAACGAAACTACCCTTTTTTATATCTTGGACAGCTCTAAGGCCCCAGCCACGGCTCTCGGTCTTGAAAGGTGAAACTTTAGCATACTCTCTTTTGCGGAAACGACGATTTTGACATTTATCTCCGGCATTACAACGGCTAGGATCACATTCAATAAGAGTTAATCGGTTGAAGCAATCTTCATCGATACCACAAGGACTTTCGGCGTCCGATTTGCAGGAACAAACGATTGGTTCTGTATCATCGTCTTCTTTTGGAGAATTTTTGGGAGCTTTACCAACTCTCTTGTTACACTAAAACATTAAAATCATAAATAGAAAATTAGCTTCTTCACTATAAAGCCAAAAATCAAATACTTACTCTCAAATAAACGTAGGGCGGTGGTTTGATTTTACGACTATTATCAGCGTTTCGTCTAGCTTCTTGCCATGAGGTGAAAGCTTCAATAGCCTCGGTTATAGCTGTAAGGAGCATAGAATTTAGATTTATATGAATTTATCATTACAAAACAAATTGCATTAAATGTATAACAACTAACCATCTTTAAAATCTTTGCTTTTAGAGCTTTTAGACAGAGCTGGAGCTTTATTGAGATCTCCTTCAACAAAATGGAAGGCTTTGCCTCGATTAATCCAGTAGTAATCATGACTTCCGAAAAAGTAAACAGGAAATTCACCACGAGAATGAGGCAGGTTCATTACGTTGTCAGGCACATTCTTAGGGTGGCAAACTCTACCAGGCCACCAACGATAACCACAAAATTTGACCCAAACAATATCATTATAATGTAGTTGTTTGCGAACTAAACAATCACCACAGAAAAAGCTTCCTTCTGGTAGAGGAGTTTCCAAACATGCTTGATGAAAGGCTGCAGGACATCTTTCACAACAGATTAAACTACCGCCTAAAATAGATTGATAAATAGAACGATATTAATTTAGGAGTCTCACAGCTGTCAAAAAAGACAATCAATTTTAGAATCAATAATTACCTTGGTTACAAGAAAAACACCAATTGACAGTAACATGTTTTGAGGCTCTAGATGGGATATGCTCAGGACAGATAATGTACGAAAAGGAAAGGGAAATACTTCCAGCAGCCAAACATGCATCGGTCAAATGGTAGGCAGTAGGACATTTAAGGCATCTTAGAAGACGTTTTTTCATAAAACCATGACATTGATCGTCTTGGTGTTCAACGTAACAGGTGAGACAAAAATGTAAGGGACAAGTAAAACCTTCGTTGTTCTCGTCCTTTATCATTTTATGAGGATAACTTTCTTGTAAACATTTAACATGGTAGAATTTTCCACATTTATCATCTGAACACTTTTTAACATCGGGCGAATGAGATCGGCAGATGAAACAAAGGTGAGTGTCTAAAGAAGAGAAGAACGATATTAGATTTTGTATTGATGCGAAAAAATTATCAGAAAAGTGTATTTAAAATGAACAAATCTTACTTGAGGCACATTCGAGACATTGTATACTTTCATGATTAAAAGTTTTAGGTACGTGATTTTTATGGTAGATTCGAAGGCAAGGTCCGCTACATTGGATAAAATCTTCAATAGCCTCTTCTGAACATTGTTCACAAACTCGATCGTTTTCTTCTTTATTTTCATTTGATTCAACCTCACTAAGAGAAGAAGCATCCTCACTGATACGTGTTTCTTCTGATTCCACAGTATCGATTTGTTGTACCACACTTTTGCGTTTATTTGGAGTCTTATCTTTACTTTTCTCATTCTCGCCTGACTTTTGTTTCTCTTTACTCTTCTCTTTATCTTTTCTTTTATCTCCTTCCTGATTCTCGTTCTTCTCGTTTTCAGCTACATGTCCATTCTCTTTACTAGTCGATTTACGAGGTCTCTTAGGAGTTGCAGAGGTGTCTGATTTCTCCTCAAGAGTTGATGATGGTCGCTTCCTTGGAGATGTTTCTTTAGATTTTGTTGATTTAGGTGTTTTAGGTGTTTTACTGTCTTTTGGTGTATTAGTTGATATTGTGACTTTAAGAGATTTAGCAGATATTGTTACTTTAAGTGCTTTAGATGACCGTTTGTCAGTACCATCAGATTCTTGTGATTTACGACTTTTCTTTGGAGTAGTAGTATCAGCAATAACAAGGGCACTTTCATCTTCACTAATATTTCCATTACCTTCAGTGGTCGAAGCATCACCATTGCTTTGATTTTCCGTTTTTACTTTTGTTTCACTTTTACGCTTTCGTCCTCTAGGAGATTTATCTTCTTTTTTAACCGGTGTTTTCTTAGCAGGCGTCTTGTCTGTACCATTTACTTCACGAACAAAATATTTTGCCTTCAGATCATCTGACATATTATTCCATCGAGCTTCTAACATTTTATCCAGTTCTTCTTCACTAAGGTCAGGCTTCTCTTCGACAAGTTTGGGTCTTGTTTGAGCAGCATATACACTAAAGTCTCCTTTTCTATTAGCTCGCTTCTGGCTCCATAGACATAGAGTAGGCGAAGTACCTTCTTCTTCAAAATCTTCATCACCATCACTGAAATCGTAAACGTTTAGAGGGTTTTCTGGCTTTTTGCTTTTCTTAGATTTAGGTGTCTTGACTTCTTCTTTTTTTGATGGTGTCTTTTCACTTTTAACGACGACATATTCAAATGTAAGCTGTTTGATGCGAGTTTCCCGGTCTAATTTGAGAGCTTCTTCAGCTTTATCACATGCAAATCTCCATTCTTTTTTAAAACTAGGTTTAATAGCAAGCCTACTCAAAGCCTGCTTACGAAGAGCTTTCTGAGTTCCGGGGGTATTTTTAATTCTATCAAGCTCTAATTCGTATTTCTCTCGGCCTTCAAAAGGCATAGTTAATCCAGGTGAAGTATAGCTTCTAAGAGCTTTTGAACCAAAATATTGAACATGGTATAGATGTCCTGATTTTTCAGCATTACCTATCAAAAGTCAAAAAATAATGGAGGTTATTAGTACAAGATTAGATTAAAATTATTTGGCGGGGAAAAAACTTACCCCCTGGTCTTGAATATTTGCCAGTTTGAGGATCTAATGTTATCATGCAAGGCCACCACGGATAACCGGCCACTTTGGACCATATAATATCACCAACATAAAGATCATTCCCTTCTTTAGCCGGCAGCCTAGTCAAAAAATCTCTATCAGTGATGACACCATCTGATGGAGGCAAGGCAACGATGTTTTTCCCATCCGTTGCGGCTGGTTGGCTGTTTCGTTGTTTCTTAGAAGATGAAGTTATATTGGGTGTTGATGAATGATCAGATGATGGCATCAGAGAAGATTCTATGGGATGCAGCTGAGTAAGGAAAGATAAACAATATAAAAATGGTGAATGTAAAAACGAGGAAAAGCTAAACAGCCAAATTGATAAAGGTGAGACACAAACAAAACAATATTAAATAGATGATCAATTTAGACACAAAGAAAAGTAAAAGAAAAAAATAAAGAAAAATTAAGCGCCGATCAGCATTGAAGATTTGCGTTATAATACGCTTTACAGGCTAAAATGCTTGACTTGTGCACAAAAAAAAATGGGCAATATTCATTGCCTGATGTCGATATCTAAAATTTCAAGTATCGATATAATCGATTATTACTCAGATTCAATTCCGATTGGAGAGTTAAATATCGATGTTTTATCATGATATATCGTGATATAATTACCACTTTGACTTGTTTAATTTGGACATTTATTGGTAATTTTTAGATTATTTTTGACCAACACTTTTCTACTTAATAACCTTATCCTTCTATGTCACTATACTTTAACTATTAATCACTTAACTACGCGCTATTGCTAGTTGAGCAACCTTTATTTGTTAAATCTTATTAACTTGTCATTGTTTGGTTTACATTTTTTCCTCACTCACTCTCAATCTCATCTTTTTTTCTCTCTCTCCTTTCTGTCTATTTTCTTTAAAATCATAGAGTAAAAATTTAAATCTTTACAGTTGCTTGATCAATCTCTGTGTTTATTCACTTCATCACCCTTATCATTGCCAGTTAATTTTCATTTACTTTGGTTGCTAATCTGAATGGTCTAATGAGGGACCAACAAGGCCCAAACAACACCAACAATACTTCTCGGTTCCGAGTATATCCTACTATGGGTATGTTTATTTTTCTTGCGTTGTATCTCTCAGTTTGTGCCTGACCATTTTCATGGGTTACTTTAAGGTTAATTTCTTAGAACTCTTGCGTTATCCTATTTGCCATCGTTCTCTCATTTCACTATTTTAGTCATTCCTTCTGCATCTCTCTTTCTCCTCCATCTTTCTAGTTATCTAACATTTATCTATCTCACTCCCTATCTCACCTTCTCTTCATCATTCTATTTCAATCTCTCACTCTCTCACTCTCTCTCTCTTTTGCTCTCTATTTCTATCTCTCTTTTGTTTTCTCTGCTTATCATCGTATTATCATAATTTAATTCTTTGTTACTAGCTTTTTTATGTGTTTCCCTTTCCCCTCTGTTTCTTGCATTTTCTTCAGTTAGCAGTGTTTTCCTCTTTCACATTTTACTAAATTGTCTCTTTTTCCTTTCTCAGCTGCATCCCATAGAAGAGCTCAAGCTTCTCTGATGCCATCAAGTCAAAGTATCAGCTTGCTGCCGGTTACTAAATTCAGCCACTTATGGACGATCAAAAATTTCAGTTATATTCCTAGTGATACCGAATTCATCTGCTGTCCTAATTTTTCGCCACCTAATTCCAAGGATAAATGGTTTATGAAATTAAGACCCAAAACTTTAGATGAACAATCTGGCATTGAGTATATTGGAATTCATTTATTTTTAAGGTAATGTCATCATTTATTTCTTTCCGTACTTTAAAGTACGATTTCACGCTCTGGCGACGATATTCATCTTGTTTGACTACTTTATCATACTATTTGATCAAAACAACAGAGACATTGTTATATTTTGTTTTTAGATATGATAACGTCTCGTAAGAATCTTCTTCCTTCAAAATTGCTACTTGAGTCTATTATCACCCCAAAGCGTTGTTTTGTGATCCAAAATTCAAACATTCAATATCTATTTGCCCAGACAATCAATATTCAAGTATTGATTAAACAAGGCATTTTAAGATGTGCAAAATTTAAAATTATTCATGACTTTATTCTATTTTACAGGTCATGTGAAGACAGAACAAAACAACAAGTCAGAGCTAAATATGTGATATCGGTGCTGGATGCCGAAGGTGATCCAAGGTATACTGGAGAATGTAGTCGACATGAGGGAAGAATATTTAAAGCTGGAACCGAAGGTCATGGATATAAGCTACTAGCTCCTAGAGAATTACTGCTTAATCCTGCTAATAACATGCTCGGAGCTGAAGATTCTCTTCGTATATTATGTGAAATTACTATGTTTGGAGAAGTGACTTCTTCCTTGGTTCCCTGTCCTGACAATGAGCATATTGAGCTAATCTATCCTGAGGAAGCTTTGGCTCGCCACTCGATTGCTAGTGATCTAACTAATTTTTTGACCAACGGAGCTGAGAAAACAGACGTAATTTTGGAAGGAAAAGATAAAATCCAAGTCAAAGCCCATAAAATTATCTTGTCAATGAGATCGAAAGTAATTGGAGCCATGTTCTCCCACGAAACCAAAGAGAAAGCAGAAAGTAAAATTGAAGTTAAAGACATTGATGGAGCTGTTTTAAGAGAAATGATTAATTTTATTTATACCGATAAGGTTGGAAACCTCGAAGAGTATGCCTGTGACCTGCTTATTGCTGCAGATAAATATGATCTACCGAAACTTAAGATGTTGTGTGAGCAATATCTAGCCTCTAAAGTTACCATTGAAACTTCTGGAGAAATTTTAGCTCTAGCTGATGCATGTAATAGTATTGAACTGAAAGACAAATGTTTAGAGTTTGTGGTGAGAAATTCTCATAAAATTGTTAACGCCGACTCCTGGGAATCACAAGTAGGAAAAAGACCGTCTCTTTTCAAGGAAGCATTCGAGTTGATGGCAAAACGACCAAGAGCAAATTAATCGAGATATTAGGTTAGGATAAATAAACAAAAAGGATGGATCATCCATAATTTTCTGCTTCATGGAAAAGAAGAGTGCAATTTTTTTTTCATCCAGAGTACAATATGAAATCATTTCAAACACATGGCGAAGAAAACAAAGTCAAGGGAAAAGAAAAGAATCAACTGCAAGACAACAGAGCACAAACTATCAGCCATTTCCTACATTTTTATGTAAAAATCCACCTCTGTAAACAATTTCTTAGTTAGGGTCTCTATATTTACTCACACTGTCTCTTCTCTTGCCCCTCTCTTAATCTTGTGCTTGGATAAGTTTTTTTTTGCATAACAGCTGAATCTTTGAACGAATCCTGCTGGATTGGTCTGATATTTCTGATTGTCATACAATCAGAAGACATGTTCACAAATTTATTTAATATATATTGCCCTTGGTTCATACTTCTTCTTTTCCTCTTCCCTTGTTTTCCTTTTGCCTTCTTTAAATGATTGTCAATTGTTTCCAAATCACACCTTATAATTCATATGCATATATATATATTTATATTTGTAAACTTCAACTCTCATCATTTTAAGAATGATATAAGCTTGTTCATGTTTTTTTTGATTTATATCATCTTTTTTTGACTTTCTTTCTCTTGTCACAGTCGTAACTCCTTCTTTACTCTCTGCTATATTGGTCAACTTTCTTTTAAAATGATTTCTATTGATTAAAAACAATAAACAAAGACATTGAGCAATATTAACATTTATGTGTCTTTTCTTAAATGAGCATGTAAGAGACTTAAATAGATTTTCTATTTTAAAACTTGATAATCACGTTACTTCAATATTAAAACCGATATCCTAAATTGTGAAATTAAATAAGTGCATAAATAAGCATCAAAAGTATTGGTAACTGCGATATAACTAGCTAATTTTACATATTGATAAAATTTGAGTCAATAGAGGCTTTTAAATGCAAAGAGTTTGGAAAAGTGGTTTATTAATATTTATTATAGTTTATTAATTTTTCAATAAAAGTCAACATTTCGAAATTATTAAAATCGTTCTTAAATCCACTTGGATTTTCAAAAGAAATTATAATTGCTAGAAATTTTTGATAACTTTTCGATAACTTTATCTTGAAGTTTATTCCTATCGATATAATTCAAATTACCTGATTCTAATGAATGAGTTGCTCTATCCAGTAAACTATTTGCTGTGGAGAAGACTTTTGGAACTGATGATAGGCCATTGATTATATTCATGATCGTTTCATTGGCTGGACCATTGCTTTCAATTGAAGACGTTGGATCGGAATTGCTAGTTGGTGAATACATGAACAATTTCGGATTACGACGAGCCAAATCATCCAAATTGAATGCTTCTCGCATTGGTTCAATGATTGTATCCCATTCATCGTACAACTGATACAAAATGGTGGACATCATTTGTTCAGTTTCATCAATCATTTCATGCTCCAAGTCTAATGAATCCAAGTCGTATGAAGCATAATTAAGACGTCGTCTGAATACATTTTGCAATCGTGATTGTTTAGCCGTCGATTCACTTTCCAATCTCCTGACTGCATCCAAAACTTTTCTCATAACACCGAGACCACCTCCATTGGTAAAAGCATTCAATACTTGATTAGCTTCTGCTTGGGTTACTCGTGAATGGCCGTCACACTGATTAAAATACAAAAAACTCCACAAAAATAAAGTAATTTCACCAACTCGCACTATATTGAACATCATTGGAAAGTTTATTTATAATCAATTGTATTGAAGGTAAGCTTTTTGTCGCTTTTGCAATTGGAAATATTAATAAATATGATTTTTAACGATTGCGAACTCGCAATAAAAAGCTATTATACTCCTATGAGCGTCTCTCTCTCTCTCTAAAAGTTTCAGAACGATTAAATGGTTCAAATGAATTGAAAAATCTGAACTAAAGACAAATGATAAAAGCTACAGACTAACTGATACTAAATGCATAATTAAGATGAAAAATCGTGATACCTTCATGTTACTACAAATTAACATCACATTATATGGGCTCGTGAAATGGGATCATTTGGGAAATCTGAATTTACTAATTCGTTGAATGAACATCAAATAATAAGGGCAAAACAACTACTGGATTACATTAATATATGTAGTTCACACACTCTGCTCTAACTTCAAATTTATTGTGTACGTATTGTGCATAAATTATTACCATAGTTTTGAACTTATCGCAGCCCCATTCATTGTATCTCATCTCACTATCGAAATTGACGCAAAGTTAGGGCAGCGGAAGGCCTCAAAATTATAATTTTTATGTTTAGTACATTTCTAGCTTTCTTACGAGCTTTTACTCAAAGAATCATTTTGATTTTGATTTTGATTTTGATTTTACGTTATCAATTCACTGTGCTATTAATAGATCGGTTGTTTTTGCATAAAAGAATGGTAGAGCCTTTAGGAAGAAATTCAATGCAATATAAAGAGCAAAAATAGCAAAGGTTGTTATTCCTCGGCTAAAGTTTAATGTTGACATAATGTTTACAGTTGATATAAAATTACAATTGCATTTAAATTAAATTTGCCCATCACCAAAAAGTTTTCGTTTCTTCGCTGTATTCATGTAAGGTCTAAGAGTCCATTCCGTGCGAGCGATATCCTCATTGTCAAGTGTTCCTAGTTTAATCTGGTATAATCTCAGCTCAAATCGTGGTCCAGCCTCAGTAAGTTCAATTTTTCCATCAACTTTCTTGTATGTGTGATGTCGAAATGAAATGTAATCATCAACATTAGCAAAAGTTAATATTCTTTTGCTATCCTCTTTAGGCACTGGAAACAAGTATTTCAATATATTTGTAACTCTTTTACCCAATTTTGAATTAAAATTGTGAAATATCAGATGAGGATAAGCTTCAGACATTTTATCGATATTTGCAATATCATGTCTCATTACTACGTTGGCTAATTGAAAATAAGCAGTTGGACCAAAGGGTAGATGAGAAATAATCAATCCATCGGGTCTACCTCTAGTTTCATGGACAACTATGAAATCAGTAACATCATTGGCTCGACATGCTTCAAACAACTTCTTCATATCATAATTACCACGGTTGATTCGCTGAGAATTGGGTAAGACAAGTTTCATTTCAGCAGCAAATTGTTTCAAGCGAGAACTTGGATCTCTTGAAGTTGTTATAACAATTTTAGGATCTTCAACACCAGCCCATCGATATTCATCATCCTCGTGGTTAGTTACCTGTTCACTTCCATCATCATCCAGGTCAGCGACTCTACTTAGTTGGATAGCACCTCTTCTTAAATCAGTTGGAATAGGTTCATTGGTTTCCAGAGCTTCTTTGATTTTTTGCTTCTTCTCTGCAACAGCTCTTTTTTGTTCTTCAACAGACTTACGAAATAGATATTCTCTTCTTAACCTTTGTTGACGACGATACATTATTAAATGAAAAAATAATTTAAATCACAATCACAATCAAAACTGAAATCTAAGAAAAAAGAGTAACAAAACAATAGCTTTAAATAAACTTTTCAGACCACATGTAAAAAGTGTTTGCTTACCGACTGATTAAAAGACCAGCTGATTGAGAATCGATAGATCGATTGTTAGTTATCGTTTACGGTCTTTACATTTGACAAGGCTTAATCTGGAAATAACTACACTATTGAGAAAATAACTTCTCAAAAATTGAAACAAACAGTAAATGTAATTAGAATCCCACCCTAAAAACAGAAAATGTTGACCAAATCTGATAGCTTTAAACAAAAAAAATTACAATAATTGTACAAACCGAAAGGGTCTGCGTTAAAAGCGGACATTGGTAACACCACACCAAACTTCTTTAATAAATTTGACAATTTATTAGATAAGATATTTTTTTAAAATTATTTTGTTGTACATTTTTAGACTTTTGTGAATTTCTAGTGATTAATGAAGTATTGAAAAAAACATCACTCTATTCTTTAAGACTAGATTCAAAGTTTACAGCTCCTTCTTGAGCTCTCGAGATACGCAACGAAAGCTTATATTGGTTCAAATTTTTAAATAGTTACAAATTTATTATCAAATATGCCACGAAACCGAAATTACCGGTTTATTTGAAAAATTTAAATCTTTAGGTATTTTAACTCGATTGACAAAAATTTTAGTAAGAATCTATACAATATATAAAGTCAAAACATGAAATTTTTGTGTAAAAATTGTAACTAAACGGAAAGGATTCTACGGGAAATTTTTGCACAGACTGAAAGCCACGATTGAACTACATGTCCGAAAAATAGTCAGAGGTTAATCAGAATTCAGGTTACTGAGAAATTCACGTTTAAACAGGGTAGGGGAAAAAATGCAGAATCCGTATTTTGTAGCATTGTGTTTGGGGGAAAAACTTTTTGGTTATGCAGTTTGATCGTTTATTGTTGAAGTAGGAATATATGCATAACTGTCTTTCAAGTAAAGAGTTTGGTTAATAATCTGGTGCCTCAACTGTACTAAACGAGACCGAACGATAAATTTGAAGTCAATTTCATCAACGATTGTGCATCTGACAAAATTTTTAATTCAGAATTTGAGTCTTTAAATGTGGATTGAATTTATCGTAAACAGTGAAAATAAATTTGCGATCAGTCATGATCGGAGGCTCCACTTGTGTATTCATAAACTAAAGCTTATGCATCCAATTTAATTTACAAAAAAAAGGCTAAAAACAACAATTAACATAAAAACATTACAAATGCATAAAGCTTACAAAAGTTGATAAAAATTGTATTGCATTGAATATCATTAATAATTACACTTTCTATGAGCAAGAATTTGGGCCTGTGAACAAGATAGACAAGAAAACCATCTGATTTTAAAAATTTTATCAAATTTGTGTTTAATTATTAAAACAATTGAGTATTGAATATTGCAGAAAAAGATAAATGTTCGTTAACCGTCAACACTTGTATCCAAACCAAGGAGTTGTTTCATTATTTCATAAGCAGTGAATGATACGGCAACCATTGGTACTGCTCGAATGTAGTTTATGCTCATACCACGATAAAGACCAGAATAGATTCCATGTTCACGATATGTAATCATTAAAGTAGTAATAAGATTTTTACTGTATTTATACGTTTCAGGGTTTAACATGCTTAACTGCATCCTACGTCGGGCGACATCCAATGGATATGAAAATGGTTGGGCAATGGCACCTAATATTTTGATAGAATGAGAATAAAGAAATATCGATTATAAAAAAAATATCCAAATTTAATCTACAGCGAGAAATATATTTATTAGAATCAGCCATGAAATCAATCCAGATTGGTTAAAACAACATCATCAAGTATTGAGCAAACCGTGAACTGCTCTGTGATTCTTGATAATAAGGTTGTCTGTCTTTGACTGGATGAGCAAGTGAATTGGTGCATTAGGCCGTTTAAATTGTTAAATACCTGAGATTCCTCCACAAATGAGCTTAGCAGGAAAATTTAGGACAAGGCGATCCTTTTGTTGAGTAGAACAAAATTCGGGAAAATATTGAAGCGCGAAGTGTTTAAGTCTTTCAAATGAATAAAATGATAAACCTGAAAAGAGTAAGAATAAAAATGAATGGATTTGAATAGAATGGAAATTTTGTGTAAAAAAGATGGTTCAGGTTGAAATCAAAAAAAGCCAAATTACCAGCATGAGGAACCATTGCGAGAATAGTTGGACTTAATCCTTTGTATAGAGCTCTGAAGCCACCTTCATGGCGTAATACTTCATTCATTGTAGCAATTATTCTGAATCTTTCAATGCCAGTAGCTTGAGCGGCGCCCTTGATTCCAGTATCAGGCGTAGAAAGTGTAACAGTAAAAGCCAATCGTGCTCTAACCAAGTCTAATGGATAAGTTGTCATCACAGCAGTAACACCGGCCATCGAACCAGCAAAAAATTTAATGCTATGACCAACACCGAACATTTGGCTTAAATGCTGAAAGAAACAAAAACAAGTTTAATCAGAAATCAATGATCAACGAATCAAAACTATTGTTACCTTTTTGTAAATTTCAAATGATAAAAATTGAACAGCTGCATAGGGAAATATCCGAACCATTTGAGCTCCATTGCCACGATAAAGTCCTAATAAGCGCTCCTTTTCAACAATACCTCTAAGTCCACTGAATACTCCTGATTAATAAAAGATATAGTCCATAAAGTTTAATGAGAGTTAATGAATTAATAACTAAACACAATTATTGACAAGCTTACCGTGATCTTTATAATGAGTATTATGAGCTTGAAGCAATATCTTGATCCTATCCAATGGGGCAACCGCTGTTTTTGATGTCATCCCAGCGACACCTTTAACCAAAAAAACATAGTAAATGAACCAATGTAAAGTAATCAAGCATTGAAAACAAAATCAAACTAATAATCTAAATATCTTTTCATTTTTTTTTTGAGTTGGACTTGGAGAACCCAATTAAGCTACCAATACAAAATTCAGTCAAATCTTGCTTCTTGTCGCACTCAACGAAAACTTGCTCAAAATTAGGCTTGATAACAAATTTCCCGATTTTTTGACTATTTATCTAGCGTGCTGATCGTTATGGTTTGAGGAATGCTGAAATGTCAGCAGCTGATCTCATTTCACTTTTATAATTAAAGCCTAGCAGCATAATTTGCAGATCAAATTATGCTCATTCCTCTACAGGTGTAATGATTGTCTCTAATATTAATAAATTGATGAAATACATGAAAATTAAAAACTGATTAAAAATAAACTGCTACTGGAAGAAAGTTGAAAATAAACTAACTGGTTTTCCGTTAAAGATTGAGATCATTTGAATTGTACAATAATTAGAATCAATCAACGTCTATTAATATTCAAGGTTTCAATGTTGAATTGAACGGAAAAACTTATCTGAATGTTTGGCATAAATGTTTAATCAAACAAAGGTAAAACTGAAGAGGCATCCAATTAATTATTGACAAATGTTGACTTATTGAGAGTATTTAGGTTTACATAATGAAGATGTTAATCTATTATGACTTCATATTATTCAATATAACTACTTGATTAATTACTGTTTTTTTCAATCAATTCAATAACAACAATCTAAACTAACAAGATAAACTAGGAAAAATCCTTTTTATTTTTTTCCTTATTAAAAAAAATCTCTAATTAAGTTCGCTACAATTAGATTAATACTGTAATCAATCTTTCATGCTATTCATTGATGATGAGATGTTATTTTAATAGCGATTTCAAGAGCTGATATCAAATGATTATTCAAAAAAAATGATTCCAGGCAAATGGATCCCATGTGATTAAAATATTGATTTACTAATACTAATAGATGGACTAAACACAATAATAAAAAGGTTAAAAAGCTTTGTTAATCAATAGAAATATCAAGAATTATAAAGAAAGCTTAGTCAAAGTAGATTGGGAAAAGGGATTGAACGAGAATCAAGAGTTTGTGATTTTCTGGTGGAAATTTAGAGTTATGAAAATGGAATCAATCAATGGCTTATATTGACTGTCAAGTAAATCAAATTAATCAACAAATCCCAATTTAATTCTCAATTGCGTCTCAATTAAGACATTTGGAAAAGGTTGGAAAGGTTGAACAAATGAAAAGATTCCAATCTTACCTCCAGCAAGCAATGTTTTGGCAAAAAAATTGATATCATTTTTTGGCGAGGTAGCTAAAGACATTATTGATGATTTTATTAATTCACAGAGTCACAGGATTAGATTAGATAACAATTAATATCCAAGGGATGAAACAATTAAATTGAAACTGATTAAAAGCGTTGCAAGTAAATGTTAGCAAAGCATGTCAACATGAATTACAGAGCAGCAACCCAGAAAAAACGGTAAACAATACAATGTTTATTTGTTTATTGGACAATTTTTGACGTCTGATGATGAAAATGAAAATGAAGATGATGATGATGATGTTGAAAAGTGTATTAAAATTGATAAATAGATTGAAGAAAAGCACAATTGTAACAACAGCAAAAAAATTCTTAAATTTGGTGTTCTCTATTAACAGGTTAGAATGGTTGAGTCCATTTTCATCTTCTCTTTCTAATCACACTGTCTATTTGATCACTATTATATTCATTTATCTTGATCATTGGAATCACGTGAGGGTTCAGGTTTTCTTACAGGTAAACTGATTTTAAAAGGACAAGAAATAGGAAGCAATAATTATCATTACCATTACCAGCACCAGAACCAGCAACATCAACAGCAACTTACATCTAATAAGATGAGAATAGCGTTAGTTCATTGACCAACATTGATTCCAACGATGATGATTTAAGATGATAAGTAAAGAGTGAGAGGAGGAAACTGGACTGATGATAACCGTTAATTGAGAACCTGTTATTGGTTAGTCAATAGTGATTGACCTACCTTCAGACCCATCTCTTCATTTTAACATTAAAAATAACCTCACTTTAAACTTGTTTCTTATGGTAAATGGTTGACTCTTTTTCCTTTCTGAATATGTTCAATTTGAGGATAAACATGATGATGATGAAGCTAAATATATCATTTATCAAATATTTATTGATATCCAGATTCAACCGTATGAAAGTTGGGTAAAAATTTCAAAATAATTCAATGTTGATAAAAAATTTTCCATCAAATTGCCCAATTCAGTTGCTGAATCAAATTTTGCTTTTACATTGTTTATCCCATTAAAGTTTCATCTTTAATCATCTGCATCTTTATCAGCCAATTACTTTATTTATTATCAGGATTATCCATCTTCACGAGATGCTCATGTTATGTTCAATGTGAAAACATGTCATCAGAAAAAAACGGGAATAAATTATTACATAAGCAGCAAATCCAGTCACTAAATAGGTAAACAAACACCATTGACTCAACCACTTAATCTTCCTCTTTATGGTTCTTGAAATCCTCACCTCGATAAGATATACTAATCCTTAATAAGTTGATTGTAATTGATTGACAGACAGCATTTTAAATCAGTTTCAAGTTGCCAAGATCTTCATGATATCGATGATGTGAAAAATATGAGATTTTATTGAGTAGCTATTCAGGTCAGCTTTCATTATCTTTGGTGCTGTGTTCAAGGGTTTCGGCAAGCCTCAGCATCTTTTCCTCCTTACGAGTTGAAACCTCCAATCAAAAACTTGAGTAAATTGTGATTACTTAATCGTCTGCTTTTTTGCTGTTTATGTTCACTTTATCCTTATCTATTAGTCTGCTTGATTAAAAAAACAAACTTGTAACAATTATAGACATGGAGATTCACGTTGGTAAACAATAGTTCAGTGTCAAAGCGCTTTCAAGATGGCTGTACTTTTCATGACCAATGTTGATCACAAGATGAATCACAATGTTATTCAATTAATCATCCGGTGAGCTTAAGATGCCGATCATCTTTAAAGTTTATTGCACGGAGAGATTCAGTTAAATCACGATTAGTGAATGATTCGTTGAAACTCAAATACCAGCTATTTTAATCAAATACCAGGCATAAGTGTTTATTTTATTTTAATCTTCATTTTTTTGTGGTTTACGTTATTTTTTCTTCTGCTTAATGTTTGTATATCAGGTTTTATCGTCATAAATGGTTGTGAAGTTTAAAAGTCGGGGTTTTATGGCAATGAATTACAGTTATTATGACATTTAAATGATTTGGGAATTTACATTTACTATGAGAAATTGTGGATACAGATTAGCTTCAACTAATTTGTAAAATGGCACTTTGTCAAGAAAATAGTTTTGGGTTTACGATCTATAAAACAGATCTGTCATCAGTTAGGTGGGTTAAATTATTGACCTTAAAAGGTCAACACTAAGTTTAAGAGAAATTTTGCCAACATGGTAAGTGTTTATACCATGATTCGGAATGCAATGACATTAGAATAATAATTTAACTTTTCATTTTGAGCGTAAATAGGAGTAAAGTTAAATAATGTTGAGATGATTTGGCGATGAATGTAATTAGGCAAGTTCTTCGCAACTTGAGAACAACGAGTCAACACTTGAAGTACTTGCTGAGCTACTGCTTGAGGACGACACCTCTTCAGTTTCAATTTGCTTCATGATCGATGTGAATACGGTGATCCAGTTTTGAGCATCTTCCATGTTAAAAGTCATAGGCGGCTTGAATTTCAAAACATTGGAGTACTTTCCTTCCGTACTCATTATTATTCGCTCATCTCGGAAACGACGGACAACCCATTCAGCGAGATGACTTGCAGGGCGTTTGCTTGTTCTTTCACGAACTAATTCGACACCAATGAAGAGTCCACAGCCACGCACATTACCAATGACTTGATATTTGTCAGCCAACTTTTCCAGTGATTCAATAAGAAAAGAACCAACATTGGCTGCATTTTTGAGAAGATTTTCCTTCTCAATCACATCAAGAACAGCGTTTGCGATAGCCATTGAGCAAGGGTTACCTCCATACTACGATAGAATTAATAATTGTCAAAAAAACGGCTCGCAACACATTGTAGCGAAAACAAGGTAACAAGGGTCAAGTCCTTACTGTATTGAAGTATTCAGCTCCGAGAGCTTCAAAGCTTGCTGCCACTTCTGGTGTTGTGACGACACAAGCAACAGGATGACCATTACCAATAGGTTTCCCAAGAGTTACAATATCTGGAACAACATCATTATTTGGATGTTGGAAAGCCCACATTGAGCTTCCGATGCGCCCAAAGCCAACCTGAACTTCATCGGCTATACAGACGCCACCAGCTTCCCGGACTAGTCTGCATTATTAGTTAAACAGGAAATTGATAACAGAACAGGAAAATAATGAATCAATAATTTTTCATGTCAAATCAGCCAAAAAATGTCATAATCAGAGTGAATAATTTTTGATTAGGATTTGCTGATTTTCAAATTAAATAACAGTCTATTTCATTTCTTGGGGATGCAAATTTAATAACTCTTTCAATTTCTTACCTGTAAACTTCTTTGAGGTAACCTTTAGGAGGAATAACTTGGCCACCACAGCTCAGCATTGATTCAGATATGAATGCAGCAATCGCACGACCTTTTTCATGGGCGTTTTCTATCAATTTAGCAACTTCGTTGGCATATAGCTTTCCAATAACTTCATCATCGTCATATTTATCTTTGTTGAATTTACCACGGTAATTGCATGGTAAAGGTGCCTAAAATGAAAAATGACGAAACATTGATTAAAAACAAGCAACAATTATTAAAAGTTACGATTGGTAAGTTGAATTAACACTTACAATGTGAACCCAATTCTTCTTCTTGTGTCCCTTAATATTTTCAAATTTGTAAGGACTGATTTCAACAATAGAAGTTAAGTGACCATGGTATGCACTAAGAATAAACAGCATGAAAGACGATATGAAATAATCAAATAAACACTGAACTAATGAAGTAATTAAAAACTTACCTATCTACAGCGATGACATCCTTGTGTTTTGTGTGAGCGCGAGCAAGTCGAAGAGCAAGATCATTGGCTTCAGAACTATCAAATATGACAAATTATTCAAGAAATCGTTAGAAATGTAGGAAAGAGGATGAGAGGATTAAAAATAAAAATGAAATAAATACATACCCAGAGTTGACAAAGTAGCAGACTGACAAATTTTCAGGAAAATATTGAGTCAATCGCTTTGCATATATGACCATAGCATCATGAAGATATCGAGAATTGGTATAGATGAGTGACATTTGACGAGCAGCAGCTCGAGTTACATGAGGATTACAGTGACCAACATGAGCAACGTTGTTGATACAGTCGAGATACTTGGTTCCAATTTCATCATACATGTATTGGCCATCACCTTTAACAATTTTGAGTGGGTCATCTTTGAAAAACAGGGTACATGATTTTCCAATGTGTTGTTCACGAAGTCGTAAAGTTTCTTCTTTAGGAAGGGCTTCTAGACTCATTATTGAAAATTAATTATTTAACTGTATAATAATATTTGAAAGTATAAAAGTATAAAACTAAAATATAAACTGTAACAAAATAACAAAATTTGTCACCAGAGTAACTTGCAAGCTCAAAACACTTGTGAAACTTTTTCAACTAATGTTTCCTTTTTATTTACCAAAGGGAAGATAGACCAGGGAACATACTGTAATTACGGTCGTGGTAAACAGATGAAAGATTAAAGGAAACAAGAATTAACCAATTCTATAGATTTATCTGACTGATAATTGATAATCTAGTTGATTGATTGTTAAGAAAAAAAAGTAAAAGATAAGAAGAGAAGAGAAGGAAAAGAATAATAAAAATGTCTAAATTTTGTTTGCATTTTAAGCATTATAATGTTAAACAATGGATTTAACCAGGTCCACACCTCCAGTAATCTGTTTACTTAATCAATTTGAAATAGACCGAGAATAAAGATTGAGATTATCTTGCCACGGGTTTAACAGCAAACAATTAATCAACATTATCTGTGATTCCAAAAACTCAATCTTGATTATTTCTCCTTTTCTCCTTCCATTACAAGGAATAATATAATTAAATTTGGATGTCTCCATGTATGTGTTCAAGAGATACAATGAAAAACTAAACAGCGGAGACACAAAATAACACATGAAAAGATACAGGCAATACAGACTAGAGAGAAAAAGATACAATTACAATTACAATTATCGTTAATTGTAATTTTTGTTGACTTAAGAAGGTGGGGATGATCATGATGGTGATGGTATTGAAGAAGGATGGGTTCTTTATTTACTTAAACACTTGAACTTTGAGACAAGCAAAGATTAAGATTTAGATGGTTAACTAGGAAGCTTAAAGTTGACTGTTTAGCTGAAAAATTTGGTTTTATTCTAATAAGATTATGGAGCGCAACATATGCAAACAGGCCACAAAGTACATATTACAAAATAAACAAGGTAATTATTTAGATTCAAACCATTGCTATGGATTAATTTTGGTAACAATTACAAAAATGTTTAACTGTCCAGAGAAACGTTAAGCGATTAAAACCGTTCTCATTTAAATATCTTGTCAACAATATCGATATCTACTCAATTTTAATACTTATCGGTATCATTTTTTACTAGTAATCGATATCTTTTAAATCAAGGGGCTCCATTCTAATTAACTAACAATTAATTTGAGATTAATTGATAATTTTTAATTTAAATGGATGTTTTTATATAACCCAGAGACTTGGATTACTCTTATGAGAGCTAAATTAATCAAATGAACTTGGTCTAATTAATTTTAATGGTCATTAATTATTATTTAATTTAAGTACAAACCCTTTTGACCGTTAAAAGTAAATCTCAACCATGAAACTTGTGAACAAAAAATAAACACATTGAATCTCATTCTTTCCAATCAAATGATGATTTACCAAAATGAGTAAAGTAAATGTTAAAGGAAATAATCAAAGAATCATGTTCTTGATTGAACGATGATGATATAAAAATGTGTCTTATGCCTCTAACTTTGGTGTTGTTATATTATTTTGTCCATTGGTCCATTACTTTTATTGTTTAGATCTGTTTCATTTCTGTTTATGTGTCTCTTGTCAAATCAAGCTGATCAATAGCAGCTCAATCCAATTATCTTAACTGTTAATGGTTAAAGTGACAGTATTGACTTATAAACTTTGCCTCTGGTTTGTGTCACCATTTTCATCTCACCCCTTCTTCACCATCACCATCAACGTTTTCATTATGCTGTTACTCGCCAGCTTCAATTCAATTCATTTTTGCCTTTGATTCAAAACACAACTTAACCAATGTCAAATAACAAAAGAAACTTGGTTCAACATGGAAGTTATCATTTTGAAGAAAAGAAGAAGAAACAGATAATGATGAAGAGAGTGAAGGGGGAAAAGGAAAGGAGTAAAAATAGAGAGGAAAAAAGTAACATCAAGGAAAACAAAAGTTATTCTGTATTAACGCACAAGTAAAGATGGAATTGAAAAAAACAGAGGAATTGTAAGTTAAAATTGAAAAGAACCAGCGATTCCCTTTTGTAACAACACTATTAACCTCTTTTAATCAGCTTATCCTAATTCTTAGCACGTCTTTTCATCAACCTAACTTTCCTTTTTTTCTTCTCTTCTTTTTTCAGGTTAATTTATGGTTCCTCAAACAAACACATTTTCACCTTGAAAGAGTTGAACTGATGATAAGAAAGTTGGATCAACTTTGAAGTTAAATATTTTTTTGTAACATTTACTTGTAAACTGTTATACTTAAATCACCACCAAGCTATCCAATTTCAAAGCTTTCAACAGATATCAATTTCCCTTGATCAAGACAAACCTTTGGAACCATGACAGACTGCTAATTAAAGAAAAGCAAAGTTTAATTGTCCATCAATCATGGATGTGTAAGGATAAAGCCTGGTGTACACACACATTTTTTTGTGAAGATACACTTTTGATTTTCATCAAAATGTTTCATTGATAAGTGTTACTGGTGATGATGGCGATAGAGGCGTTGATTTATCTGACAAGCAAAGGGAAATTGTCCATTTACAGTTGATTTATTTGATTCATTTTGACTTGTAAAATGGTCAAAGGAAACGGATATAATGCTTGGACTGATCGTGGACAAAATGAGAGTAAAGTTGCAAGAAAATGGAAGATAAATTGATTACAATTTGGTGGAATAGAATCGCAATTTGAATCGTTAATCTCTTCACTTTTTTTTCTCTCATTGCCTTGTTGCTTTTGCCAATTGAACTCACAATGCACCAGGAAAACTAACCAAGAGGCAGTAAAAGTGAAGAAGGAAGAAAAAAAAGTCAAAAAAGATTTCCATTTGGACGTTTTGCTGAGTTTACAGTAAAAATGCAAATGAAATTAATCTAAATACAATTAAACTGTAATCGTACAATTATTTCTACTTTTAATTTACACCAATTATATACCAAAGTATGTAAAACATTTGTACAATAGCAACAATGGCAACACAAATCAATAAGGCTAATGAAAAAAAAAGACTTACTAACCTAATGAAATTGAATATAGAATGGTTAAATCTATTTAATCAATCGATTGAAATGCATTATCATTATTTCCGATTCAATTGTGAGTCCATTCATTGAACAACAATATTAGATGAACATTTCAACTTTGTTTGTTAACATTTAATTGGTAAAGGCGAAAAAAAAGAGTTAAACTTTACCTTTTAATTAACCCATTTAGAAACAGTTTATTCTGGTTGCAATGTTAACTCTATGGAAGCTGTACTTATTCATAATTGGTTGTTTCTTTGGGTCAAAATGTTGCTCCAAGTGAGTTAAAATCATATGAAGTTGATCAAATTAAATTGTTAATTAGATTCAGTGAGCCTTAAAAGGTTAAACTTAACCAGTTTTTTGTTGTGCTTCAGCTTTGAGATGTTAGGCTGAAAGGATAGACAAGAAAGCAAAATTGTCATTACTGATGGTTTTATTTTTCCAATCTCTTTTCATGTCCTTTCCTCATCTTTTTATCCTCATCAATAACTTTCAATTGTTGACATTTGCATTGATGCTGAATGTTTTTATGTCGCTGAATAAGCTCAATTTTATCATCATGATATTAGAAAGATAAAAGGAGAAGAAGATGAAAAAAAACAGAGACATCAGAATGGGAAAGAATGGAATCAAGATAAGTGTATCAAAAAAGGGTAAAAATACTGAGAGTAACGATGAAATGAAATGAAAAACAAAAACAAAATGGTTAAGTAAACCAAGTCAAAGTAAACAGCATCCATCTATAACAATCAAAATGATATTAAATATGGATTTATTCAATGTTGATACAGAATAATTAATGATGATTGTTGACTCAGTAAAGATTGTGAAGTAGCCAAAAGTAAACTCAATTAAGGTTTAAGGTTAAAGATTATCCAAAGTAAATATAAATCTTTAATCTTGCTTTTTTTATCCATTTTCATTTTCACCATAACAAGTAGCAATTTTTGATTGCAGATACAAACTGAATGTCCTTTCAATCTCAATCTCATTGAAAGTTCACCAAATGATCATTGGATTATTTTACATGATTGTGACTAGAAGCTTGTTAACATCTAAATCAACTGTATTCACTCTCAACGGTGATTAATGTTTTGACTAAAGTTGATTTGATCGTTATAGAGTTGCCAATGTAAAACAAAAAAAGGAGGATTTAGCTGCTTCTGGTTTAACAGTCATCGGGTTATTTTGCATTATTATTGTTACAAGAAACAAGACAATTGCAATGATTACAATAGTGATTAATGGTACAGATACTTCATCTTATAAACAACTTGGAAGATCAACCTTGTACGATCTAAATTGTACTTTCACCAAGTTCACTCTTAGACCGAACTAGAAATGTGTCTTTAATTAACCAGATATTTGAGTTGCAAGACCACAATTGAAATTCAAGTAAAATACAATAAATCAGACGCAGATTAAACAGAAAGACTGAAATTTTGCCCGAATCTCAATCACCCATTTGGTACAATTTTAACCCATGATTTGGTGATATTTTGCCATAACTGACCCGAAGAGGCAGCATCCAAGTAAATTCATTGGCTTCGTTAAATTATTAAAATTAAATCTGAAATCTCTATAAAGGTGAACAAAAATATCCATAGAATTGATTTGGGTTTACGAGAGATTAACTCCATCTCAATGTTGGTTAGCAAAGGTGTTCCATTGAAGAATTGTTAGAAAATTTGAAAACAAATCGGTTTAAAGATCTCAAATAGTAGGATAAATCTAGATCCACTGCAGGTCAACTAAAGTCGCAGCGACTCTTTGCTCAAAATTGTTGCCAGATTAGCCAAATACCAGATTTCTGGTTTGAGAAACAAAAAGATGCCGATGAAACTTTTTTTTTGCTCGTATTCTCAATGGACCCTTCTAGTCAATTTGAATTGACACAGACTGTTTGAGTTTCAATCAAGGAAACGGATTTTAAAAATCTTTTACGTTAATTTAACTTTCACTTCAAATTTCCCTCAGAACGAGAAGACCGACAATTTTTACCAAAAACTAGAAAACCCAATTATTTAAATAACTTTCGTGCAAACCCTTACCAACCCTAATAACCAATGAATTTAATGAATAAAGGTTGAAGAGGCAATTGAAGGCAATTAAGTTAATAAAGATGATGCACATGTGATGGTCATAAGTGCATAATCCAATGTAATTTACAAATTTACTGAAAAAAAGAAAAGATTAATTAGTTTTCAACTCCAATTAACTCTTAATTTAATGGCGAAAAAATGGTTAAAAATATTTCCTCATTCACTTTAGTTTTGAAAACTATTTTTCAATATTATCAAAACTCTTTTCAATTGAACCCATTTTTAGATTTGATTTAACAGCAAGAAATGGCCAGCCATTTGGCGAAATTTCTTGAGACATTTAACCTTCCGTTTCATATGAAGAACAGAAATTGTAAATGAACCCAAAAAAGACTTGAAATCACCACAATCTGGTTCTTTTGTGTACATTAATCCATATTTGTATTTGAACTCTTTTTTTTTGTTCTCAACCAAATCCACTTTCATCTGCAGCAAAAAGTCTCATTACAATAATGAAACAACCTTCATCATCACTTTTCCTCTTGTAAAGCCCATTCATATTCCTTTCGTCTTCCTTCCTTCATATTCATCAACACAGATAACATTATCATGCAAAGAAGAGGCAAAAAATACTAAAATAAACTAATCATCATCACCATCATCTTACCTTTTATTGATTGCCATTTAGGTTGATACTTGACGAGTTGTAACAAAATTGGGTCGCTCATTTAATCTCCTCTTTTTTTGTATCTAATGTTTAACTCTGTCAAGTAAAAAGGTTTCATCAGACAATTATCATTATCAGTGACACAACACACAGACACACACACACACACATCTTGAAGCACCACCTGAATCATAATCCAAATCACCATCAGAATCATCATCTAAATCAATTGCTCAATCAGTGTTGATAAACTTTTCTTCACTTGTTGTTTCCCAAAAGCAGAAAATTGAAGCAAAATGATTCAATTGAAGAGTGAAAATAACAGCAACAAAAAAACAGTTTCTGGTTCACTATTGATTTGAATTACTAAGCATTGTGAATACGCAAGTTCAACTTGCCAACCATTTCAAGGATAACAACGTTACACTTTTACCAGAACAGTTGATCATGAAAAGTTGGCAAAAAGTGAAAAGTAAAAAAAAAAGCTGAAACCAAACTCAATAACTTCAATAACTAAGGTATGAAACTATATAAAGAGAGACTCGATATTAAAATGAGAAAAGCCAAAGAAAAACAAAAATGTTGGAAGCAAAAGAGGAAGAAATGAGGTAAAAAAAAGGTAAAAAGTGAAAGCAAAAAAGAAGTATGAAAACAAGAAAATTGAAATTCTATATGTTATGTATTAATCTAAATAAAAATGCATGTTTAAAAAAAACAGGTAAAAGTGTAAACTTGGAAAATGATAATTTCATTTTGGAAACTTCATCCTTTTTCCTTCATTTTGTTTGGTTCCAATTTTCATCTGGAAATGTTTTTGTTTCTTTGCCTCTTTTTTTTGCAACTTTTAAGGTTAATGTTATATAATGTTCAATTACAATGATGTTTCAATTCATCAAAGTCAATACCAATCACCTATCAACTTTCATCCAATAAACACCATTCAAGTTCATCTAATTTTGTTAACCTTTCCATCCAATCCTAAACTCTATTCACATTTAAATTTTACCTTTCCATTCAATCAATAATTGATTAGCTCTGACTACAATTGACTTTACCTTTAAATTTTTCCTTCTCCACCTTTTCCACTCTTATTTACAAAATTTCAATCTCACCTCTAATTGTAAACTCGACATTATTTTGACAATTAATTCCAATCGATATTCAGAGAGGAGTTGGAAGTTAAACTCCCTGAGAAAAGCTGATAAACCCAAAAATGTATCAACATTGTAATCCAAATGAATTGCTCTCATTTTGTTTTCCAATTTATGAGCTTTAAAATGTATCTTCGCCATTTCATTAATAATAATTTACAGTTGACAAGATATTTAAATATTATCTGAGAAAATGAAACTCCAATAAATGGATCTTTGAAAAAAAGTGCAACAATCTTTTCCCGATAACTTTAATGGCTTTCAACATAAACTGTTAAATTATTAAATTTGATGAAACGCTTTTAGACTCTTTAATATATTAATAACAATCAATATTGCAATGAAATCCATTGATGCAAACGTGATCCATTGGAACATTAATTAAAGCTGAAAACCTGGATAACAACCGATCAGTTCATTTATCGTTATTGAGTGGAAAACTCTTTTTTTTCATTCGAATGGAAATCGAGGGTAAAATTGTGAGTTAATGATGAAAGAAGAAAAGATTGAAATTGAAATGAAAATGTTGAATGGTATTTAACGTTTTTTTCATTGAAATTAATATTGTAAATATGTTTCAATGAGAGTTTCAGAGATGCAGGAATGCTATTCATTCGTCCAATGATAATGTTCATCTGGATGATGATGAAGAGAAAAATTATTAATAATAAAATATTAGCTTTGGTGTGTGTTGGTTGACAAAACAAATTGAATGAAACATTTTCTTGTTTCTCACTCAACACTCATAATGGCAGCTTTTATCAAAAAATTTTTTCCTCCTTTTCTCTCCAGTTAAATGAGCAAATGTATAAATGTAAATATATTTATTGTTGTTGTTGCCTTTTGCATCATTTTTTTAATGATTGTTAAATTATATGGTAAATTAACTTTGCAAAATTTCATTTTTCTTACTCTCATCATTATTCATTTTTCACTTGCTTTCCAACTGAGTCACTCACCATCATTCAACTTGAAACAAATGAAAAATTTTTCACCAAAAAAGAGATTCTCTTCTTCTTTTCCTCTTCAAACGAACAAATTTATTATTTCAATTATCTTTGAATAATTACGATTCTTCCAGAATCATCTTTTACCAATTTTTTTCGCACTTCTTGCAAATGGAAAGAAAGTTTTGATTTCAACTTTCATCATTTGTCAGGGTAAAAGCAAATTTACTTGGAGTAAAAATTTCAATGACTGTGTTTCCAAGTCGCAATCATTCTAAACTCATTTCTCATAACACTGGGCGTTTTTTATCCTTGACGATCATTTGTGCTAATAACTCGAGAACCATAAATCCGGAGTTTCAAGATTATTTATTTTGCTTTCTAACTTTCTTCTTTCTTGCTAACGACTTTCGAAGGTTGGCAAGGTCATTTATTCGTGGATCAAAGCTGTTTCGGTTCACATATATTCAACTTCTTAGCTTTCGTTAGAAACAATTCCTTTTCAATCCAGATCACATTTAACAATATTCAAATCATTCTTTTCATTTTTAAACATTCGACGATCCTCGAAAGAACTAACAATTGATATTTTAGAAGCATTTATTGCTTTCGGGAAAAGCCAAAAGTGGCATAATCAACGCTTCGGCAGATTCGGGGAAACTGTCGAGCAACTATTGGTCGAACTACTGGGGAACCTTCCATAATCTTTATAAGATTTGCAGGGAAAATGGAATGATAAGTAGCCAGACGTTGAGCAGAGGTCAAATATCAAAGTAAAATTGAACAACCTTCAAACCTGAACCGCAAAAATGAATGTTGCGCATTTGATCTTAGCTTAACACATGAATGCATGGCACTTAAACAGTAAACTTCAAGCGTATGAAATACAAATCTTTAGGTTCATCATTGAGCTTGCACTGGAAGTTACTCTAATCGTCAGAATTGCAAGACAAAACTTCCAAAATGTTTATAAACAAAGATGAATTTAAAGCCAAATCAAGAAAATAGATTTTCATTTCGTTTTTTAGCAAAAAAAAACATTTCATTGCAAATGAAAAGGTAAATCAAAAGAAACCATAAAATAATCTGAAATCACTTTCATCTTCATTTTAAACACTTTAAACTTTGATAGAATTATTTTGCCACAAAAATAGATAAAAATAGAAGGTTTAAAATTTGCAAATTTCACTAACAGGGAATGTAAACTGTCTAATGATAATGATGATCTATTCTTGCACATATTATTACACTTATTGAACTGTTAGAAGTTTAATATCGTTACATGGAAAAACTCGTAACAAACAAAAAGAGTTGGAAGAAGGAAAGATGAAGATAAGAGAAGCTTTAAGATGATTTGTGAAGCTAATTCATGTTTAGGTAAAGTAAACACTTACACATTATTTTCCCCATCCTTTTTTACATCATCCTCAAGGGTTAACAGTTAATGAGGCAATTAGAGATGGCATAAACTGGGATGAATAGCAATAATATGAAGCACATTTTTCCCCTTTAACATTAGGAAAGGCAGCAACTACAAGAAAACAGTAAAACTACTTTACTCACTTCTCGCCATCATTTGCCTTTCTTCATCCTCCATCTCACCCAGAACCCGAATCATTCAATTTTCATCTTACAATTTTCACTCTTATTCACGTATTCAACTCATCCTTTCCAATACACAGCTTATCAATATTTACTCTCCATGTTCAGCTAATGGCAAAGCTTGTTGACCAGTTTATTAGTTTGGATTAAAATGAGAAATTTCCTTTAATCATCTTTTTTCCAATTCCATTTTTTCTCATTTCTCTCATGGATTCAATAGGAAAAACAGAAGTCACTACAAATTTCAATTTATCATTCCTTTCACAATTGTCTTGGCAATGATTGACAAATATCATGCTAATTTTACGCATCTCTGGTTGCAACAACAATTTCAATTTTTTGCTTCTAAAAAAAGGGGAAAATTTTGATTCATTTTTTTTTTCTTTACTTTTCCAATCAAATGCAGTTTCATGAGTAGAAACATTCATGTTGTTGCATGACAAGAGTGTAAGCTTGTTGAGAAGCATTGAAATTGGAGAGAAGAAGAAGAAGAAAAAAGTTCATTTTTCTGTCAAACAAATGCCATTTATCAAAGTTCAAGTATTGATGAAATTTACAAAAATTTCAAATTCAATTCTCAATGTTGGACAGAAAAGCTCAAAATTTTGCATCAAAGTTTGAGGTGAAAATGCAATTTTCTTTGCATTTGTTAAAAGCAAAAACGAAAGACCATTCCAATGGCAATTCCAAGTTTTGCCATTTTGTCGATTCAAGCCTAGTCAAGTTCAACAAAAGAAGATTGATTTTCATCTTTGTTTCCATTGAACTTTTTGGAAATGTTGCCTTTTTGTCTCAACTAAACTTTAACCAATGAAGATAATGATGATGAATAAATTGAACAGAATAATCAGATTAAAATAGCTGTTCAGTTGCTCTTTCCCTGTCAATCTCAAGTGTCACATTAACTGTTTACCTGTTCACTTTGTTTCTCTAAAAAGGTAACAAGTTTCATTGAAACAATAAGTTGAAGTTAACAGGAAAACAAAAATCAAATGTATAACCTAATGTGATCAAAATGATGATGATGATCAACAACAGAAATAACCTGTAAAAAGGAACAAGCAACAAGATAATGTTCATAGAAACTCTTGAGTGATCTGGTTTTGAAAACAGTTAATATACATGATTATCATTATTACATCAGAAAAGAGTATCATGTTGACTCAGGTAAACTCACTGTGTGAGACTTGAAGTCTCATGAGATATTTGAAGAGGTAAAAAGAAAGCAACATTTTCTTCTTCTTTTACTTCTTCTTCTCCTTCTTCTTGGCATAACAATATTTTGTTGATTCAAGTTGAGGAACCATTTTAGCTTTGCTTTCTCACATTCATTGGTAACAATTGATTGCGTGTTATCAAACCTTTCATTTAGTTTCCCTAATCATTATTATCAACATTAAAACATCAATTGTTTTCTTTTTCTCCTCATTTCTACTTGTTCACACAATTGTAACAATTATTGGTAATTTTGTGTAAAAATGAACATTTCGTCTTTTCGTTTTTACCTTTAATGTTTCCTTTTCAGATCGATGGAGAATAAAAACCTTTTCCCTTTTCATAATTGTTTCATTTTAAGGATAAATTTGTAAATTTAATTGATCATCAAACTTTCACTGGCTTAACAATCGATAATGTTATCAATGTTTCAATCGTGATTCAATCAATTACGTGGTTCCAAGAGAACCAATTGATTAGTATTACAATGAACATTTCAATGTGTAATGAAAGTATAAAAGTATTACAAAATGAAACTTTGTTTTCACTTTTATCTTTCATCTTTTGGTAAACATTTTTCCTTCAATTAATGAATTGAATCAAATGTGAGGTGAAAAGGGAAAGAAGAAGAAGAAACGAAATGAATTTAGTTTTTATAACAATATTGAGCGTTTTTCATGAGGAAAAAGGCTAGTTCAGTTGGATCATTTCAAGTGAAAATGATTTAATGTGAAAATGAATAACGCAAAAGAAGAAGAAGAAGAAGAAGAAAGGGAAAAATGTCGACTGAAGGCAATTCTGTTTATCATTTGTTCAACGTTTTTCTTTTGATTTTTATTTTATTTCAAGTTTGCTTTACTTTTTTTCCCCTTTCTTCTTCTTTCTACTGTTTTACTCCTGGAAAACTCTCCTTTCTGGTTCATCTTTATTTACCAGAACTTAAAGGTACCAGAACTGACTGGGAGTGAGCATTATATTCAGTAGATAACAGGGAATGAAAAGAAAGGTCATCAGGGAAAATGAGAGGAATAAAAGATAAAAGAGGAAAAAGAAGAATAGGACAAGTTGAAATCAGTCAGTTTCGTGTGAAAGCATAAATCCTGTCAGGCTTTGAGGATGATAAGATGAAGAAAATGATGAGAGAAGAGAAGGGAAAAGAGGAAGAGAGAGAGAGAGAAAAGTTGATTCAGTAAGTTATGAGTAAAAGAGTGCAAGAAGAGATGGAAAATCGATCTGTTGCTTAGATTATCACAGAACTTACAGAATAACTGAAACAGCTAATAAGGTTTAACCCAAAAGGATGCATCATCATCATTCTGTTTCCTCAGACTTTTCATCATCTTTTATCTTCTATCTTTTCCATCGTCTTCCACTGCCTTTAAGCTTCAAGTGAATCCATCAAAATGATGAAATTTGGTCGCCATTTTCCCCTTTTACTCGTTTTTTTTATATCCAACAGATATTATTACAAGAGATGAAACCAGAAAAATAAATATCTAAACATAAATAAATAAACAAATAGGATTCAATGTGACTCTTTTCACTGGCAGATCAAAATGCAGATCAAAGCGTTACAATTTTGTCAACAGTTTTCACTTTAGTTTTACATTCATTTGTAAATCAAATTCAATTTTTCTCTTCATTTCATCGTAACTTGCATGATAATTGTTTGCCCATTGAAACAACTGTTTACCGGTTAAGAGGGAAAACAGGTCAAGTTTAAAAGTTTGGCCAAACAGAAACATTTTATCACTGTTGACCCATCAAAATGGTAAACCATTAAATTGATTAATGATTATCATTGTGTTCAGTTAATCATTTATTATAATCATTACTATTGTTTACGATTGTGGTTTAATTAATTATCCAGAAATGATTAACGGAAAAGAGAAAGAGAAGATAGAAAAGGGTTAAAAAACAGAAATAAATGATACAATTCAATTGAAGCTGGACAGTTGGCAATGAAATGATTAATGTTGACCATTTTTTTTACTCTTTAATGTTGATTTAAAATGGGTGAAAGCAATGATTAATATTTTGCTCTCAATCCATTTTCAGATGTAAATCAATAAACTTACTTTTTTGAGTTTCACTCAATTTCAAGTTGAATTTTACTTGAGTGAATATTTTACTGTAAAAATTAGTCAATCAGTTGAAACTGAATGTAAAATTGAAAATGGAAACAAGGCAAAATTGGAATGAATTAATGATGAGTTTTACTTGTTGTCAACATGCATATTCAAGCTTTGTTAACTTAATATTATCACAATTGTATGACAGGTTTGATAACATTTTCATTGTGTCACCATGCATTTGAATCAAGTTGATTCAAGTTGTACATTTATGATCTTCAATTCAGCTTGAAGAGGCTGGAAATATGAAAAATGATGATGTCTGATTATCTTCATGATCGAGTCAATGTGAACACTGGGAACAAGTTTCTTCTTTTACTTTCTCTTCTTCCTCTTTCCTTTCAGTCTTCGCTGCCTCTTCAATATCATATCATTATTGAATTTCAAAAAAAATTGATTATTCATGATGATCATTATGATGGTATCAAATTGCTGGTCATTTATCGTTTATAAAATCATCTTCTTTCACTTAATACTTTTACATTTCATGAACTTCTTTTTTCTTCTTTTTCATCTTCTTCTAATACTTTACAAGCATTTAATAGTAGTCTACAATGTTTCACAAGCAAATGTTCAATATAAGCTTTGTGAAATGCTATTTGCCATTGAGTTTTCACATTTTCCTTCCAGTTGCTTTTCAAGTATTTTCAGATATTATCAGTTTGACAATTTCTGTACATTGATTAATGGTCATATTAAATGGTTATCTGTTGAAAAAGGTAAAGATATTAGAGTAGAAAAGCAAATTTTCCCTTTTTTCCCATTTCAAATGCACACTTTTGATAAGACTTGTATTCTATATCATATTTGTCGTTTATCTTTATTGGTGACAATTCCATTGGATTAGTCCAGGAGAATGATGGATTTAAAATAAAGGGTTGGAAACGATGCATCAATAGCCAATGGATAGTCGAGAAATGTCTTATTCTGAATCAGCGAGCAAATTTTGGGTTAAAAATTAGTGAACCCAATTTACCAACCTTTTTAAGCTTTTCAGATTAAAAACCATTTCAAAGAACAATGAATGTAAGAGTGAAAATCAACCGTTAAGAAATTAAAGGTTAAAATGATTGTTTCATTGAACCAAAATCTCTTTCTGGTCAACATCGACGATTCTAGTGTTACGATCCATTTTGAGGAAGCTGGCAACGTTAAATCAGCCCAAAACGAGTCACTGGTTGTTACCAAAAAAAGATCTTGAACTCACATCAAGTTGAAAAGGTGATCTGATATGCTGGTTTGGATGAATATTTGAGAGTGAATTTAGGAAATGCCATGAACCAGAATAAGAACAGAATTAAAACATAAAAAATCGGGTTAATTTTAACCATTGAATCATTAAACGCATTAGTTATAAATAAGGAAGTTAAGATGTAAAGGAAACAAAGTGTTAAATGGTTTCCATGTAAACCGGGTATACAGCGCGTATTTTAATTATCTATTAATAAATAAAACTCTTAATCAATTTTACCAGAAATTCCAATTGTTTCAATGTGCAACTTTACCTAGTATCACATCTACCATTTAAACACTCAGTAGAATCTTTTTTCCTATTCAATCGATGATTTTTTAAAATTGTTTCAAATGTGTTAAACTTTTGAAATATTACAAAGTCTCGATAAAATTGTATTATTAAAACACTGAAGTGAAAATCCCAAATATTTGAACATTGGCTGTTGGCTTGAAACTGGAAATAGTTTCCCTCAAGATAAAATATTGGATCAAGTTGGAGTTGTTTAGCTTTTTTTATCTCCACAAACCTTAACAATTGCAAGTTATCGATGGATCAATATCAAATTGTAAATTTACTTTATACCATGAAATACCTTTTTCAAGGAAAATGTTTCATTCAAAATTGGCTGTTTGTCTAGAAAAAAAATGGGAAAACAAAAGAAAAGGCAAAAGTACAAAATGTGCCAACCATTTGAGCACTTGATTAATCTTTGAACAACAAAAAAACCTTCATTTTCCTTTTACTTCAATTATAGCCAAAATTAATCATAATCAACGTTCTGACCATTCATTATGAAGTATCTCTTTGCTCACCAAAAGTGCCTTTTTTGCCTTTTGGTTCGCTTGATGATCACCTTGACCCTTTCAAATCGATTATTATGCATTGAATGATCGCCGTGAAACTTTCATTTGAATCAATTACAGGTTAATTAGAAGGAATCTCTCGAGATTCATTGCCCATCCCAGTTTCAAATTATCATCATTAGCAGCTATTACCTATTCTGTTTTCACTATTTTTCTCATTCTTCACCATTTTCCTTTCTTCTCCTTGCCTTCCCTGTTATCCAATGAATATCATGTTATCATAATTTAATTTATATTTTCTCTCCTTTCAAACAACTGAACCAGAATTTGGCTGTTGATACACGAGGAATGGAGTGACGTTCAATCGCCCTTAAGAAACAATTATGATTAATGAACCGTTTTGCCTTCAAAAATTTTCTTCTCCCTTCTTCATCCTTCTCTCATCATCATCACTTCAACTTTCATTGTTATCATACTGATAATGAGGTTGAATGAGAACTGAGAAGAAGAAGCAAAAAAGAACTGAAAGAATCCCTGAAAAAAAAAGGGGAAAAGGAAAGATTCCAAGTACAAGGAGAATGAGAATTTGGTACAAAATATTGAGAGGAAAAAAAAATGAGCAACAAGGAAACGCCTTGAAGAATTCAGTGAGAGAAAAAAAAAGATGAATAGAATCTACATTTTCCTTTGCTTATTCAGTTTTTCTTTCCTCTGACCTTTACTATCTCTAGCAGATTCCCTCCCAGTTATTTCCAATTTTTCATCATTCCCCTGGCTTTTTATGTAGTTAGCATTTCCTGTAACTTTCCTTATTCAGTCTCAATGTCTCGCAAATCTTATAATCAATAAAAGCCAGAGAAAATGGGAGAAGAGGAAAAGATAAAGATGATGAAGATGAGGATGAAGAAAAAGGAAGGAATAAGAAGGGATAAATTCCTTCACCTTTTACAATATTGTGTGGCCAGTTGAAAAATTATCCTGGTTTGGTCAGTGAAATTGCCTGTAATTCGTTATTGATTGCGACTTACTTTTTGTGTATGATGAATGAAGAAAGAGTTGCCAAATTTCCTTCCTTACGAGTTGCCACTTGAAAGTTACCTCATCATTTTCATCCTCAAAATTCATCTCAAGGCAAAATTTCAAGTTTACTCAAAGAAAAGGTGCATCATTAATGGAAGCTGATCATTTGCTTTTTGCATTCAATTGCATCTTCAGTGAAAATCATCAAAAGCAAAGACAACAATTGAAACATTTGAGAAAAGACGAAACTTAAAAATGAAAGAAACCACAAAAATGAAAAATCCATTGTTGATGCTAATCGAGAAGCGCATTTTTCCAAATTTCGTTGACACTTCGCCCTGAAAGAAAATGTTATTACTAACTTAGCTGAAGCAATCGATACGACAAAATAGTCAAAGAATAACAGAATTGAGACCGAACTTTCCAATTGCTTTTGGATTCACTTACATTCTTGGATTCATTGCTCGAAACTCAATCGATGCAAATCGATGCTTTCGGTTAGTGTCACTTTTTTTTGAACTTTCGATGAGACAAAAAATGTTTCGATATTTTAAGGGTGAAAAATGTATTCTCTTTAAAGTAATTTCACTGAAAGAAAAACAAAATTGTGAAAAGAGTTGAAGTTTGAAATTAATTGTGACTTACTTAATGAACATGAAGAGCATTTAAATTTTGACATTTTTCCCATTCTCTCAACATTATTAAACATTTGAAGGCATAATTCAACGAATGAATTCCCTTGCAGCCATTTCCATCTGAACAAATTTCTTAACCATTTTCATCTTGATGTTCATCATTACCATCATCCTCATCATTGCATGTAATTTTCTATTTTTTCTCTCTCTTCTCTCTTCTAGACATTTCTCTCTTTCGCCTGTTTCAGGCAACTGCCATCATGATCATCAGTCACCATCATTGACCCATTCCAAGTTTCATTATTATGTCAATATATCGATTAACAGATTTATAACAATTGACTGGGAGTGAAAAATTTCAAGGAATCAGATTCCACCATTATTCTGGTTGTTCATTTATTACATTATTTTTACCCTCATTCAATCTATTCACTTTATTCCCTGTTAAACATGCAAAAATTTTATTCAACTCATTCCTTATATTATTACAATCCAAATAATGATGAAGAAATATTTTTCCTTTTACATTCTTTTTCTTGGAAGGAAAGTTATCAAGTTTGGGCAAAAACACAGGCAATAACAGAGCATGGAAGATCATGGAAAAGTGCATCAATAAAATGGCGAAAAAAAGATGCAAAATTCTGATGGAAAGAAGCCAACAAATTCTTTACTTTTCTTCCTTCTTCTTCCTTCTCTGGATTATGTTTATTGGATTAACTTTATTATCATTACTTTCAAGAATAAAGTTATCGATTCTCAATTTAATAGTAAATTTCAATCAATGAGTTTGTCATTTATTTTCAAAAGCAAAATAGTGATTCAATAACAGATAACAAAGTGAAATGAGGATCCATTTAACCTAATTATTTTTGATCCTCTTTTCTGTTCCAATCAAACAACAAACAAGCTTCAACAATGATTCTAATTGATTAGACAATTTTGAAAGGGAAACAGGGAAGGAAGAAAAAAAAATTGATTCCAAGTTTCAACTGATTGACACTGTTTAAGAAAAATTACTTTTCCTTTGACTCATTAATCGATGGAAAAGCAGAATTTTTCATTTTCCTCTTTACTCTCTTTTTGCTTTGTTATACAAAAAAAAGCAAAATTTCACTCTCAATGATTGAGATAAAGACAGGGAAAAATGAAAAATAAAAACGAAAGACATTTAGTCACGAAAATGTTGCGATAATTGAAATTACTTTTTGCTCATCTTTGTAATCAGAGTTTCATTATTTTCTCCTTGTCTCAAGTCAACCAATTTTTGATGATTCAGGATTAAGATTGAGATTTATCATTTGCTTCTTCAAGAGCCTTTTTCTAGTTCAACATGATGGAAGCTTAACATTTGTTGACGACTTTTGTATAAGATGATCATCACTGATACCGATCATCATGTGAGAGAAAAGTTGAGCTTGAAAAAAAAGCAAAACGAAAAAAAAATAATGTAAGCTTGGGATAATATTTTACTGATTAAAATTTCCGGTTCTTGGTTATTGTGTTTCCTTCCGGCAGGTTTTTACCTTTATCATTGTCATCGTCATTATCTTGATAAAAGTTGGTAAAATTATTGAAAGTGAAATGATGAAGAAAGGTAAGAAAATGATAGAGAAGGGAATGTCAATTTTGCACCAAATTTCAGTTGAACCTGTTCACTCCCAGTCGTTATTCCTCAAGATTCTCAGACAATTTCGGTCAATCGTGAAATGAAACTCAAAAGTTGATCTCGAATTTTTCAAAATCTTCTCGTCTTTCCATTAGATGAATCCCAGTCTAAACATTTTCCAATTTCCAAAAGTAGATTTAAGGACAAAACCAAGTTTATATTTTGACCATTTTACTGGAACAAGATTTACACTGGAAATTGAAAAATGCAAGAAACTAGAAAAATGGACTTACTAATCGAAGCAAAGATTAATGTGAATAAAATTATTTTTAAATTTATTTTGCAAGAATCGAAGTGAATCGCCAAAGTGAGCTTAAAAATGGTCAAAATGGTGTTCAAATTTGGTTGGATCACGTCTCAATGAGATTTGTGATTATCCAATGTCCATTATTAAATCAATTTGAGCAAAGAAGGTAAACATTACCAATAAAGGTTCATGAGCAGTTGAGTGTTGATTTCTGGTTAAACTCTGGTAACTTTGAGCTGGAGAAAAAAAAATGTAATATTGAAATTTAAAGTTGAGAAGAAGATGAAAAAGGATGAGAAAGGAAAAAGGTAAGATGAGATACAATTTGTGAGTTTCTCATCAATAATTCATTGGCAAGAAATACTTTTTATCATATCTTTTTTTTTTCTTTGCACCTTATAAGGGATAAAATGGATTGAACAAATTTTAGACTCCCAAGGATGTTATCAATGATTTAAGGGACTTGAAATGGTCACAAAATGGTAATGCATTGAAATAACATCTCACAATATTATTATTGATCCAATCAAATGGATCCAAGTGCAAGTTCACTGTGAATATTTGAGGATTTTTTGTTTCTCTTTTGTTCATGATTCCACTTTCTCACCATTGTTACACCGTTTCAATAAATGAACACTGGATAAACATTGAATCGTTTAATGTAAAATGTTTAAATACGCCGTAATGGTGAAGGGTAAAAAATGGGAAAAGTCTTGGACTATTAGGTTTGTGACTTTTGTAGTTAATGTGATTAACTTGCTGAATAGCAACTTTGTGTTGTTTCATTTAGCTCAATCAGCAAACAAATGAGACTATTAATATAAACAGATTTGAAGGATTCTCATGAAATAACATTTTCTTCATTGTATTAGTATTGACAAAATGACAAGTTACAAGTTGAACGTTTAGTTTTTCATGTGAATATCAATCAATTATCAATTTCTTTTGCATTTTCCTTCTTTCTTCTTCTTTCTTCTTTCCTCTTCATTAAGCTCAACCAAACATTAACTTGCAATCAACTGAACCAATCTTTTCCAATAAGTTATTCAACTATCCAATGCGTTAATTTTTGGATTGATTTTTGCTTTCATAAATTCAAATTATCATCAAAATGTTGCTTCAATGATTCAATCAAATATTATCTCAAGTGGTTTCAACAAAAAGGATGAAACTGATTATGATGAGGAAGATGAAGAAGAGAGCCAGAGTAACAAAAGTGTTACTCTATTGTCTGATTGAGTAAAAGCCAGGAATAAAGAAGAGAATAAATGTTCACTTGAAGGTTCAATTTTTTTTCTTGTTCGCTTTTCTTCGTTAAGGGTAATGATGATGTTGATAATGTTGACGATAATTCACCATTATCTTCCTTCTCTTCTTATTTTCACCTTATTTTGGGTCACTTTTCGTTCTCTCAGCTTTTCATTCTGATTCCAGATTCTGCCTTTTCTCTTCTTTTCTCTCCCTTATCATCTTGATCAGTTCAAGTGTTGATAGTTGCAATGAACAGTATCAATAACAAGGAAACTCAATAGGTGGGTTGGGTGTGTCTATCCCATGTCAGGGAATGTTTAGGGAATGTTCAAGTGAATGATGAAAAAAAGAGAAGAAAAAAAGAAGAAGAAGAAAAGATGTAAAAAATTGAGGTTTACATTTACGTGAAAAGCCAACAGTTTAGCAGAAAATTTTCAGATTAAAATTGATCATTTGGAGAAAAGAGTTGCAAGAGAAAAATCTGGTTAAAATTGATGGAGAAAGCATGAAAAGGAATCATCAAGAATGAACAATGAAAAGTTCACCTTTTCACTGGAAGCTTTTTTACATTTCAATCAATTTATGAAAAGTTGAATTTGAAAATTATAAAATGAAAAAAAAAGTGCAAAAGTAGAATAAATTGATTTTAAATTAAATATTACTTTAAACATTTAGAGCTCTATTTAACCTGTTACATGATCAATAGTCAATAAACCATTTAAACTGCTCAGCAACTATAGATTACAAAATAGGCCAAACCGACCATTGACAAAACTGTAACCATTCATTATGACTTTTAATATAAAAGTCAATTTTTCAAAACACAAACATTCTATCGATGGAAATTTGGTTCAACCAAGAATCCAATAAACTCACAACATTCAGTTTATCAAACGCGTCATCACTATAACCATAAAACACTAGAGATTGAGAAAAATGTTAATTTTCGTAACCCAATCCCTTAGAACTGATTGTAGCGTAAATTTCACTCCCAGTCTCCAAACTGACAAACTGTGAACAAATAAATGCTTTAACGAATACAAAATTGTGTTTCACTTTTTATCTTCAACATTAGCTGTAAAAAGTACAGCAAACAATGGCTAACATGGAACAGAAAAAAAATTGTTATTCCATTAAGTTTTCATATTTTTTCTGTTTCTTTTTTGCAAGTTTAGCATTGATTTTGGGTTTGGGTTTATTGTGTTGGTTTAATGATGAAACCATGAAAGTAAACTTAAAAGTGAATCCAAACAATAACTTGCTTTTTTTATACTTTTTTTGTTCTCGCTGTAAAATGAAACAAAACTGTCCATTGAGATGTGATGTAAAAAGTAAAAGGATGGAGGAAAATGTTCAAATATTGGTTGTTACGCTTGTATTGCCATTGTTTTTACTTGAATGTAACCATGCTTGATGCTTATTATTATGTATCATTGCGACTCGATTGAGTACAGAGTAAATCTTATCAACTGTGTTTACTCTTTCAGCTTCAGCCTGGTAGCCAAAAACTCGTTTCCACTTCTTTCCATCGTTCCAATGATAATAAAGGTTGGAGAAGAGTATCAGTCGACTATCACTTGATGTTCATGTCTCATCATCTCCCATCCAAAGGTCAACTCTATTTATTGTAACTGCAATTCAAATAGTCCCTTGAGGCATTAGTACGATGATAACTTGGAAAAGATGTAAGATTGAAACTTGAATAAGGTCAACCAGAAAAGGTTGATAAGCATGAGAAGTAGAAATTGTTTCAAACGTTGATCCATCAGTTTGAAAATTGTTGAACAAGTTAACAAAAAAAGAAGAGAAAAGGAAAAACAACACAAGAAGGGAAAAGAAGAGAAAAATCGATTTTCTCAGTTCTATTTTTAGATGAATCAAAATGAGAAGTCTTTGAATCCCTGGAATTTTTTTTTCATCATTCCAATGTTATTATTAAGCAAAAGTTGAAAACTGTTTTCCAATTCAACATCATTCTCAAATCTAATATTTTGCTGACTAACGTTTATTTACACTTGCAAGTTGACCAAATTTTATTACAATTCATTGAAATTCAGTTCATTTAAATTTCATATCTGTTCATCAATTAGTATGGCAAAGGCAAAGTCAAACATTTCAATGAGCAAACGCTTCATCTCAACAGGTCAATGGATAACCATTATCGATTAGAGAAACGCAAAAATTGCAATAAAAATTGGAAAGAGATGACACAAATCTAAAATCTGGATCATTGACCATTCGTGAAAACAGATTGGAATTGGAAAAGCATATTTAGAAAAAATTGTATTGTTCGATTTCGAACGCATGTTCAGCAATTAGTATTACAAAGTCGAAGTCTGAAATTGCAAAGTCGAAGTCCAAATTTTTCGATTCTCAAACCAACTCTGAAATCTGTAGCATTAACTGTTCGTGAGTGATGACCGAAAATGGTTTTGAATTGGAAAAACGTATTTGTACGATTTTTGAGCTTTGATGTTTTATCAAAAGATTTTGCTGTTTCCTTTCAACGATGAAACGGACATTTTGAATTCTTTACAAATCGACTTTACTTCAATGAATGAAAATTGAAAAATCCTTTTTCAAGTGTTCCTCTATTGAAATGCTGGGAAGCAGAAAAATGTGAAACTCTTTTCGTTCCACTTTATCATGATCATGTTTTCATCTTTTTACATTAATTTGATCAGTTTATTCAATAATTTAGTTTGAAAAGACAGGAAAAAAAAAACAATTGTTATCATTATTATTATCATCATTATCATTGTAACCAGTTAAAGGTTAGCATTTTGAATACAAAATAAGCACGATTTAGTTTCAAGTTGAAAGGTTTCAGCTTGAATAAACTCTGACTGCTTACTCGGTTCAATTCAGTTCTCAAAAGAAGTTATATAAACGTTTTGCTATTTTTGATAATAATATGTAATAATATCAGGCAACTTAATTTGAACACGATGAGGAAATGGAAAATGGAGTAAAAAAGGGGAAAAAAATCTTTTTACCTTTCTATTTGCTCTCTTTTTTTATTCACACCATTCCGTACAACTAACAATATTGCAATAAATTATCATCACAATCATAATGATGGAACAAGAATAAAATGTAAAATGATAATTATTAATATAATGCGTACATTCCGATTGAATGGTTACAATTGTTTCCGACTTTTACATGCTCAACTGACTCTTTGTCATTCCATTTTGTACTTTCCTTTTTCTTCCCTTTCCTTTCATACTAATCATTATGATTGTTCATTACATGAATTTGTAACCATTATAATTATTAATATCATCATCATTATTCTGTTAGTTTGTCTATTTTTAGGTTCACCCAGTTTATCAACAAGTTAATTCAAGTATTCACTCCCAGTTTACAGCATTTAATTGGTTCCAAGCACATCATTTGTACAATAAAGTGTAATATTGTGAGGTAAAAGTGCTTCAGTTGCATTCAATGAAAGCCCACAAAGTTGATCATTAGATACTGCAATTTATTGGACAGAAAATTAGATAACCACAGAAAACTCAGCCGCAAAGACAAGTTTCAACTGATTGTAGCGCATTGTATCACCTTTATGAATAGTTATAATTGAAAACTGAATCATTATTGCCAAAAACTCTCTCATTGATTCACTAAACTGCCTTGTTCTTTTGCTCACAGTGTCTCGAAATTTTCTCAGCTTGCAAAAGGTTTTTGACTTTCAAGCAAACACAAGTGTCGCATGTTCAGGTGTTTTACTTATCCTCTCATACTGTTTCAAACAAACTAACTTTACTGTATTTCAGTTTCGACTTATTCTCTCAAAAGTGTATCGTTGTGTGTCATTAAAACTAAACTGCTAGAACATCGTTGGCTAGTTTAAAACAACTGGAATCGGCGTTAAAGATTGCTTGTCACCTGCTAAGTTTCATATCCAGAACATAGAGTACTCAGAAAACCTAAAAATGAGTAGCATTTATTACTTATGCAACTTGACGGTGAGAGTTTTCAGAGTCTGCAATAGAGTATAACCGAATGAACAATTATAACTCAAGCTTGTCCGACTTAATGCTAAATAGCCAGAAATCATAAACAAAAGAAGTCATTACAGAATTGCATTTCAATATTTGATCAGTTTGAAAAGCTGCAACTTTATTGAAGAAAGAGTTTAAATACTGAAATACAAGAAATTAAAAGCAATCGTAATCCAATTTTGAATTTATTTATGCAAAAGACTAAACCTGCTTCCATAAATTTTGGCCCAATAGTTGCTGAGTATTGATATGAAATGCTTAGTGAATCGCATTTGCTCAACAAAGTTTTCTTATTGATTTTGTAGCATTGGAAAGTCTCCGCACCTTTGCTCTAAGGAATCAAACTCGGTAGTTGACTCAACTATACTTTGATGCTCTAAGCTATCATTCAATGTTAGGGTGCGATTAAAGTTTAAAACAAATAGAGTCACTTGATGGATGCTGAGAAAAGTTATTAAATGCTGTCCATTATATGCATTTACATTTCCTTTGTGAATTAAGGCTGAGGTTTTTCATTCTTTTGTGGATCTCGGAATGATTATGATATTTATTTGGTGTGAATGAAACAAGAGAAAGTAAAAGATAAAAGAAATATTGGTTAGAATTGGCTTAAAGGTACATTTGATATCATCAATTCCAGTGATTAAAGTAATTTGCCTGAAGCTGTAAACAGATATATTGAGAGATTGATGATGATGTCGATGAAGATGATCTTGTTAAGTGAATCAACTTATCTACTGAACAATTTGACTGGGTTGACATGAAAAAGTGAAAAGTGAAAGTTTATCGAATCCCAAATTGAAGCTCAATACCATCAACTGAGTTTGAAGGAACACAAAAAATTGACATTTACCGATTCAGTTGATTAAATTATTCTGTTTCTGGAAAATTGTCAAATGAAAATGTTGATCAATTACTAAACTGAAAGTCAATTTCAAGATAAACTCACTTGCAATCATTTAATCATCGCTCATCAATCAGATTCACTTGGAAAACTATGTTTCCACCATTTTCGAATAATCATTTCATAGAAAATTTGCTTAAAATTGAAACATTGATTTACATTGGCATTTACTGATGAATCGTTGATTCTCACTGAGAATAATGAAAATTCAAACGAATAATCATGTAAATGAGATTCGGACGATAATTGAAAGTCCAGAGAATGGAAGGCAAAAATAGTTGATTATGTAAATTGGTAAAGAAGTTGACGAAAAGGAATTAATTAACTTGATTCGCCTTAACATTTATTACTATTCCTGTAATGCTTTCATTTACAGATTTTCGTTGATAATTAACAGTGGAATGAGAAAGAAATGAAATTACAGAAAATAATAGAAAAAAAAGAGAAGAAGAAAAAAAGTTGCCCTGAAAACGAATTATTTTGAGTAAAGAGATTCATTGAAATGCATTTTTGTTGGGTCGATAATTATCATGGAAACTGGTTAATTGTGGTTAAAAATTGTCTTGATGGAACTTTTGTCATCTATGATTTGTCCATGGAAATAGAAAAATATAATGAAAAAGTTAATTTAATGAGGAAATAAATCAGTGTCCATTGTGCGTAAATGTCAATGTTAACCTCACGCCAGGTAAAACTGTTATTGATTGGTAATGAAACAGAATTCATGATAAATGGCTTTAGATGAATGAATCTGAATTTAACGTTCAATTAATAAGCAATCAATCCTTGTAATTGTTGATGTTTAAAGATGTATAGAGGAAAATAATTTATGAAAATCTATTCTGACAGAACTTTTCTTTTCTCTCTTTGCATGTTAAACTGTTCATGTTCAGAACCACAGAAAGCAAAAAAGAATGAATGATGAAAATAAAGAATCAAAAGAGATGGAAAAATGGTGAGATAATTATTAACATGGAAATAGGAAGAAGGCGAACAAGAAGAAGAATAGAAATTGAAATATGAAGAATAAAAATTTGAATAGAACAATGATTAAATTAAGTTATTCGGTTGAGTTTTATTTCTTTTTCATCTTCTTCTTCTTCTTCAATCTTCATCATTATTATAATCAACTAAGCATGAGAATGAATAAGTTTCATTATTCACCAATTTATTGGACTTTTATGGAAAGGGATGGAAATATGATAATGATGATGCCTGGGATGAGGTTCATGATGGTTCATGATGAGAGGGAGTAATAGGTAGATTCTAATTATTATGTAATGCATGATGAAAAAGCAAATTTGATGTGAGCTCAATTATCGTCATTATTATAAATAAATATTATTTTCTTATCCTCTTTACTTGGCAAAACTATTCAATGTTATATACTCTTATCAATCCCAGTCCATCCCAGTTTGTATTCCCAGACTTTTCCTTTCAATTCTTTACAGTTTTACCTTGTTCAGTGTTCTACTTCATGGAAATGCTTTCTGTAAACCTTTTCTTTCTTTTTCTCTTCTCTTCTCTGCCAAGGCGTAATCCTGATTTTGATAATTGGTCACGCCAAGGTTATCTTGATCAACATGGGAATCCAGATAGATTCAGCTTCTGATAATAATGAAACAGGATAAAGGCTGAGAGAGCGTCAAAGATGTACGAATAAAAAAACTCATTAAAAATGGGTTTAATTTTAATTACAAAACTAGCCTTCAATTGTCATTCCCAGTTGATGGTTCCAGGCAAAGTCATGATTATTCTGATGACAACTGAATCTCACATCATCCCGTTGACAAAAGAAATTTATGAAAAGAAGAGAAAGAAAATTTTCATTTTTCCAAATCAATCCAAACATCTAACTTAACCTTGAAATGATTCTTGATATTGAAATATCAAGTGAAGAGAAGAGGAAAATTCAAAGTTTCAAAGTTATCCTAATGAGATTAGCAAAGTTGAAAGGGTGATGAAAGGGTGTTGGTCCAAGTTTACCTTTTACAGGTAAACTTTTGATTATCTTTCAACACAAAAAGAAAGCAAAAAAAAAGAGAAATATTCATCATTTTTGAGCTTACGATATTATCATGAGAAAGTTATTTATAACCTCAACTCCCAGGCACATTTTATTTGTCACAATCTTTTCTTGCTTTACCTTCTCTAGTTACCAGTCCAAAAACAACTCCCAGTGTCAAGTTTTTTTTTTCTTGCCTTCACATTATTTTTATTATCATCATCATCATTATTATCATTATGATTATTATTATATTAGTAACATCCAGTGGGAAGTAGATTAGTTATTAAGCTTTAATAACTGTAACTCTTCACTGTTGGGAAGCCAATTCGCGTTGTCTCATCCAGTAATCATCTTAATTAGCTTCCCAACAAGATTCATCATCTATACATTTTGATTCACCGAGACACATAAACAGTTCTGTTTATGCTTTATCTTGTCAACAGATTGTTATTATTAATTATAATTAATCATTGTAAAAGTAACAGTAAATGTTAATGTCTTGTGTTATCATTATTATCATTGTTTTTGTTTTATCGCCGTCAATTGCGACTCTAGTGTTTCCCAGTTTTATTGATGCAATAACTCAACCCAAAAACTCAAAAGGCAAAACATTTTCTCTTCATTTTCACTTTTCACTTTTTTCTTTCAACCCATTTTCGCACCTTTTCTACCTTCTTTTGTTTTGTCAATGATTGAAGGTAAACATCAGGTTAACCTTTCAAGCTTTTTGTTATTTAAATGTAATTTCAAGTGAAATTGACTTTCAACCAGAAAATATCATTTGCTGATGACAAGGTAATGAGAATCCCAATGAAAATTATAATCAAACAACTTGCTTCTTCTCACTTTCAAAGTGCATTCAAACACGTTCAGAATCTCTTCAATCTTCTTTTTTTCTCTTTTTCCCTTCCATCATCTGATTACAAGTCTCAATTCAATTCAAAGAATGATCATGATGCAAGTGAAAACTCTTCTACAAAAACTCCTAATTGGCCTTGTTTATCTGATTCATTGTTCCAATCGATTTTCATCTGGAAAACAAAAACTTGGTACATTCATGTAGAAGTAAGAAAATAAGTAAATAGTTCAAGACGAAGAATCATTGCTGTTCAAGTGTAAAGGAGATGAAGAAGAAAATTATTTTTGTTTTTCCTTTTTTCTCTTTTTTTTGTTCTTCCTTTTACTCTCTCCTTCATCCAAATCATCATCTTGCTTCTTATGTTGTTCAAGTAAAGTAAATTGAACGGAAAATAAAAGCATTAGAATGAAAAGCGATTGATTTGATTGTAAGATTGGCCAGCTTTGAACATTTGCAATTTGAGCAACAGAAAAGGAAGAAAAGAAAATAAGAAAAAAATTTGATTCAAAAAGTTATTTTTTATCAAAGAAAAACATTCAAATTAATAGACTTTACTCCCAATAAGATGAGTGATTACCAGAAAAAAAAGAAACATCACTTGAAATGAACTCGTAATGTTATGTATTTTGTGATAAAAAGCAAATGATTAACCTTTCAAACTATTAATTAGAAAACTTGAAATTGTCAAAAGTTGTAAATGAAGTAAAGATAAATTTGGATCATTTTGATCTGATTGTCTTTCAACTTTCCATTTCCTTTCCAATATCTTTCCGTAATCTTTGTTTTCCCATCATCATCTTCATTCCTCTTCCACATGCAAACTCAACATTCATCAGCTTAATGCTATTAACTTCCGTTTCCATCTGATTCCAGGCTTGTACTTGTTTCTTATGCATACATCAAGATTCATTGGGAATCAAGCGAACGACATCAACATAATAAAAATCTTTGCCAAGCAAAACTTTCCATTTACCTGAACCTGATTACTTTATTAACAAGAAGAAACTTTCACTCTCTATCTTCCTCTTCATCATCTGTTGACCTATTCAACTCGTCTTCCTTAATACTTTGCCAATCTAAATATTCAAGTAAACTGAGTAAATTACATGATGAGGGAATAATGAGAGAAAGAAAAGAGTTTTTACCTGTTTTCTCTTTCCTTTCTTTTTCTATTCATTTTACCCTGAAAATACTTTTCCCTTTACAAAACCTTGATAAATTGTCTTCTTCTATCAAAATGTCTTACTTTTGCCTTTAGGCAGTCAAAATTCATCAAATTGTTTCTCAGCTCTTCTCTTCTTTCCTCACAAAAGGCAGGCTTGAATGAGTTAAAATGAAGAATCGAAAAAGAAAGAAAAGAAAAAGCGAACAAAAAAAAAATGTTGACATGAAATTGATAAAAATACAGAGTTACTTTCATTATGTTCAGTAAAAAGGTTAAAAATATTGACAAACAATTATTCAGAGAATCAAATGTTTTACTTTTACTTTTGTTGAAACATTTTAATTTTTAACAAAAAAAAAAGATCAAAAATATCGAAAGAAACATCGACAACAAGGATAAAAATTGTGGATCGAGTACTGAAAGTATTCCTTATATCAATCCCAACATCGTTTTTCATTCTACGTTTGCAAGCAGATCTCTGATGCTCTGTATTTAGATGTAACTAACGGATCCGAAAAACTTGGCTCTCAGAAGTGACCTCAAAATGTTGAAGGTCAAATAACGAAGTGACTTTGAATGACCTTTAGCGTACAATTCTGCCGTCTGCGAGAGCTGATGGTCTGTAGCAGCATAAAAGTATTTTATCCATGATTTGCATAAACAATTCCATCCCTTGCTGTAGTGTTTCTTTCGATGTTTGGAGATCATTCTGTACCTTCGTTTGCCATTCAATTTCTTGCAGCAACAATGAGAATTGAGTTTTTCTGGGAAAAAAAGTTATCGTTTATTATTTTAAGTTATCAATTTTTTTCTGGTTTCCATTCATTCTGTTTTCCTTTCATGTTCTTTCTTCTCTCTTTCTAAATTATTGTCTTCTTTTTTTTCCATCAGAATTTTCAGCTCTTTGTTATTCTAGAATAACTTTAGATTTCATTTCTTTACTTTTCTGTAAAACCCCTGGTTTCATCATCTTCTTTTCCATCTTCTTTTTGTCTTCTCTTTGTTTGGTAACCAGAATCATTCACAAAATTGATTCAATTCAATTTACAGGGTGAACCAAGACTGTTATACCAATAACAGGCAAACAAAAGAGTTGCCACTTCATGTTCAGTTTACGCTAATCAATAGGCAACTCTACATTATATTATCAATCTTTCCAATTCAATCCATATTTTCGGCTTTTCTCTAGTCATTCTTTTCTCATGCAAACTCCAAGAAACCTTTAAAGAAATAACTGTATTCCATTTATTCACAAATGGTCAGTCAAATTGTCATCAATCAAAATGACCCTCAATTCATTGACGAATCGAAAATGTCTCATTTTTCAGGCTAAACTGAGTCTCAATTCAACAGACCAATCTACTCAAATGCACAGAAAGCGATTCAGAACAAATCTGTATTTCGAAACCTAAAAATAGATAAATAACCAAAACCAATTCTTAAGACAGAAATAACTAGCGAGCTCTAGCAATCTAAACAATCTAATCTAAATTGAACATTTACTATCGAATTGATATCAACATTTCGAATAAAAACTCACGGACTTTTCTTAGAACCTAACATTGATTAGTACAAAGATGATGATCAATAAAGATACCAACCTTGCTGATTCGATCGATTCTTCAATTTCTTCGAAACATTCATTTTGACGAATGAAAATTGTAAATTTGTTTGTTCATTAAAAATGGATTCTAAATAAATATATTTTGTCCACTTAATGTTCCAGTTATCCAAACATGACACAATTCATTTTAACATGGCATTGACCATTCCCAGTGAAAAAAAAACTCTTTACATGCATTTCAAGTCGATAAGAAAGATATTGGATGTAAAGAAGGAAATCATCAATCTAGACCAAGTTTCACTCTTGTATTTTATTATATCATTACTTTATTTATTACATTTATTATTATTATCATTACCATTATCATCAGCATCATCTTGATGCTCTTAACTTTCAAACTAATACAACAATGACACACAGTCAACTGGCAACAATGCATTTGGATAGAGCAAATTTTGAATATCCTCTTATTGTCCTGAAAATGTTACAAATATTTTTTTCGTGAAACTATTCAAGTGTAACTGACATACTCAATGTCCCTCGGACTGTATCCATTACTTATCAATCTCATTTTCATCTTTTTTCTTTCTCCCTGTTCGCCATCTTCTCATCATATTTATATTAATACACAAACAGCACACATAAATGCATTTATGTTTCACATTCACCATTGTCAACATTTACCAGTTTTTCTCGTCTTTCTGGTCTTTCTATTTTCTTTCCACTTTTCGTTTTTACTACTTTTCTGCTCTTCTTCAAAAACTTGTTAACATTTTAGGTTATCATCTTGAAGGATATATAATGCAAATGATAATACTTTTTTTGTCCAGGATAAGAGAGGTTTGGAGACAGAGTTTCAGATTCATTTTCTTGGAACATTTTGCTCTAAAATTTGCAACATTTTTAGCTCAGGTTTACAGCAAACAAACTGAGAATTGAAGTGAAATCCATTTTCATTTAAATAACAGGCATTTCTTTTCAACATTCACAGTTGATAAAGGTGATGCTGATGGTAATGGTGGAAAGGAAACAAGCTAAAAGTAAACTTGAAATTATTCATTTCCATGTTATCCCATCTTCTTGTTCATTTATCGAGTCTGCATTCATAACATATCTAAATGTATCAATATAAATTTAAAAATAACACCGAGTCAAGCAAAACTTGTAACATTATGTAAATGAATGTTTAAACAACATCAACCTTCACAGTAAATTTAATAAACGCCGTTCAATCAAGGAGCGGGCCAAATAACCACTTTATTGTTGAGCAAAAAAGAATCGACATCAATGTACATTTCAATCCATTTTGGATCAATTAGAATAGTGAACAATGGTTTGCAAAAGTCTTGTTTTACGACAATACTTAGTCAGCCGAGACACAGCGTAGTCTGAGCGAGCGTCTCCAATCCGAATGAAATAGCTTGACTTTTTGTTTGCTTGAAACAAAATTAGTTCACTAGAACTTCAAACCTCCCATTGTTGCTCTTCTTGTGATTGAAATCAAAAATTCGTAACTTAACGATTATGTAAACTACTAAACTCTCATAAATGCAACTGAACAGCATTTTATGGCAAGAAGATTGGCTAGCAATGGACTGAGAAGCCAACTTTGGGGAAGAGTGATTTAACCAACTAACAAATAGTGAGGAAATGCATTGAGCGCTTTTCATTGCAAATAAATTAAACTCATGCAATCAGTGCCTTTGGGAAGAGAAGATGAATTAAACCTTTTTTATTTCAAAAGCCAAACCTGCCCTGAATGCAAACCAAATGAGTCTAACTCGAGTAATGGGCATCAATCTTTTGCTCGTTTGAATCTTTTGTGCCCATTGATTGCCTCGACGAAATTTGCATTGTTTGCCAATTCAATTGACACTGATAATTTTAATTCTCAATATGCAATGATTTAATATCCAATAACTTTGATCTTTATTACCAACATCATCTCGATAGTTTAGAGAATTTAATTGCTTGGAAAAACTCAATGTCTTTTGCTGATGATTTATCCTTCAATCTTGAACGAACTACTTTTGTTCTCATTCCATAACCAGTTCAATCCTTTCAATGGACACAAAGCTATTTTACGATGCTTCTTAATATCACTTTGATTCTTTGATCGATATTGGTTGTTCTGGAATTGCTTTGTTCGTTAAGAATAAGACGTTTTACAACTTCTATTGCAAAATGAATTGAATGCAATGGAAACCAAGCGCAACCTTTGCAATCGTTATTTTCATATTTTTGCTCATCTAACGCTCCAATACATGAATCATGTGCTGGTTGAACAATGGTTTAAATCGTAGAAGACAATTTTTTGCGTCAAATTTTTATCCTTTCTTTCAACTTGTCTCTAATTAACCATTAATCTTTCTTTTTTTTGCGTCATTCATGCATTTTCTCCTTGTTTGTCCAGAGTAGTGATTATTATAATCACCATGAACATGATGATTAAAAGTGATGTGTATACAATGAATGAATTTGATCATTGATTTACATTGTACTCTCAACATTATCAAATCGACTCTTTCAATCTTCCTCAACATTCATCTTCTCAATGTTTTCACCATTTTTCTTGTTCCTCTTTTTAACCTAAAAACTTCATGTCCATTAGTGTCCAACCATTGAAGATGACCATAAATCAAAATGATCATTTTTGGCTCCTTTTCCCTCATTCATCTCCTTCCATTTCACATTTTCCTCACAAGTTCATCATTGCCCAGTCGACTGGACAATTTATAACAGAATGAAAGTTTTAATTAAATTTGCATTTTCAATTTTCATTCTCTTCTAAAGACGAAACATGAAAAAAAAGAAACACATTCAAAGTCCATTTTTGGAGTGAAAATGTTTCAATAGATTCCTTTAAACTTAAGATGAAAAAGCTTAACAGGTCAACCAAAGAAACTGAATTTGTCCAAAAATTAACATTCAAATCCATTTTGAAATAATCGAAACATTTTACATGAAAAATTTGATCATTAAATACGGACAAAGTGAATGTTTGAAAAACCATTTGGAAGAAAAGTCGGACAAATGTTGATGGAAAATTTAATGAATAATTAACTGCATTTTTCTCATCAAACTTCAACATCTGCTGATGCAAATGAGTTTCATGGAAAATTGAAACTCAACTTGGAATTTTCAAAATTTGCAAAATTTTCGATTTTGTCGCTTCAATTGTTCAAAATTTGGATTCTTTTTCATTTCTATTTTCTTCCTCTTCACAATCTCCATGAATAACAAATAGAGAAAATTGATTCTTTACTAAATTCAGTTGAAAATTGGGATGCCTTGGGAGGTTAGATATTTCTCACTCCAACAAACACTCCACAGATCATTTCATGTGCTTTTCAAGAGCAACTTTTTTCTCATTTTTTCGTCTCCTTCTCTCTTCATGTTTATTATTATTAATTTTTTCTTCTTCTTCTTGGCTCTTCAACTGTTTATCTTTTTTTTGTGTGTTCAATTTCTCATTCAATTTTCATCCTCATCACTTGAGATGAAGAGATGAACAGAGAAAAGAGTAAAAAATTTGATCCAAAAAAATGAAAGTTTAGGAAGGAACAAAAAATGTGAAAAAAAGACTCGAAACTGGCGACCAATTTTCAGATCATTGTTATTAGATTTTGTTTAGATTTCAATTGAATTGAGAAGATAAATGGTGAAAAGATGAGGAAAAATGAAAAGAATGAATGGATGAACATTTTTTTCCAGTTTTTCTCTTTTTTGCCTTCTTTTGGCCAAAAACAAGCGAAATCACTTTTTTTCTGGATTCTTTTGTGTTTATCACCACTTCAAGTCCAACAAAATGATTATCTTTCTTCATTATTTTTATATTATCACCATTATCCTCATCATCATCTTGTGTTGTTTAAATAATCTTTATCGATCTCAATGAGTTTAATGATTATGACGAGAGTCTTTTGGCTTCTCTGAGTGAAAAGGCCGTAACCACTGAGAAAAGGGCATTTTCCTTGTGAAAGGAAAAAGGAAACAAACATTTTTAGGTGAAACACACACATTTCTCTCTTTGTTTCATTCCCATTCATTTATTGCCTTTTATTGTTGTTCAACTAATCGGCATTTGGCGTTGTTTCAATTGCATTCAATTGAGATAAATGTACTTGAAGATGAGGAACCAGGAAAAAGAGTAAAAGTATCGGCAAAGGAAATTAACTAAATCAGAATCAATGGGATGAAAATGATGTTTAAGCCAAGTGTAAAGTTTGGTTAACGATGGAAACAAAATATTATTCTGGTTATTAAGAGAAGACTGATGAAGATGATCATTCTGATTGCAGTGATTATGATGACTCTAATGAACATTTAATAACCCTTTTTTTCTGGGTTCATCGATTGAGAGAAGAGAAAATCTTTCTTCTTTCAATAAATTGTTTTTTTTGGTTCCTCTTCCACTTTTGCCTTCCAACCTGTTCATTATTGTATTCATTAAGAATTTAATAACCAGGGAAAAGATTTGGTTTCATTTTATGTCCCATTTTATACCAATTTATTTGTTGCTTTTTCAAATCTCAAATAACAAATCATTATAAAAACAGTTGATCAACTTTTACTTTCAATTAATGTTGTTCATTTAAAGTTGAAAAATGAAGAAACAAAATGTTTGACCAGTTCGATGATTGCAATGGAAAATTCATTTATCTGTAAGCCCGAAATTTGAATCCATTTCATGTTATTCTTGAACCTTTTGCAAGTTGAAAATTCCTGTCTCGAACGAAACGCGAAAAAAGTTCATCGTCTTAAATTGAAACGAATGCGAATTCCAAAAGTTTCTACTCGTGATGCATCAAAATTTTTCCTTCTCATGCAGCAAAAGAACTTTGAAAATTCAAGAATTTAAAGTCTATCGAAGCTTCAAAATTAAGTTGCGACTTTTATTGGAAACGGAATTCTGTTTTTACGAAAAAAAAGGCGATCAATGTGAAAATTCAATGTAAATCTTATTTATTGAAGTCATTTCAATACAAAAACTTGGGTAAACCCGAAAAGTGAAGTTTTTAAAGCAACTTTGGAGACGATATTTGATTTTTTTTATTAAAAATAGTTTATTTAGAAATGAATATTTCCATGAATTTTCAGGTTTCCAAATGCGTAGCTTCCAAGCTTCTTCCAATTGACCGATCGACCTGTCATTCTGTCTTCTCTTCATCCAACTGACATGACAAATTATTGTGATAATATTTTCACCTTCCTTCAGCATCTCTTCCTTTGCTATCCAAAACTCTGTAAATTTCAAAGTTCAATAAAGTAAATCTTTCGGGGATTTTGAAACTTAAAATATTACTATTTTGCAATTTACCAATCACTTTCATTGGAATTGCATGAATAATGTGAAGAAAGAGAAAGAAATGCATTTCACCTCAACAATCATTCAATGAGAATTGATTAAACTCGTAATTTTCCATGCTCCATCATCTTGTACCATCATGAAATGCACTGTGAATCAAGTAAAATAGTAACGAAAAGAAATGCTGTGAACGAAAAAATTTGGTGGCAAAATAAATGGCTCAACATAGTTACAGTTGCAATAAAAAGCACCATTTTGCATGACTCTACAATCAAGTTTACTGTCATTACTTTCAAATGAAATGTTATGTGATTTTTCATCGGCAACAATAAATTGTCGTTTCAAGAATATTTCAACATTCATCTTCCTCCCAGTTGAATCCCAAAAGGAATCCCAGTCTTGATTCAATTTCCCCACTTTTGTACCATATTTTATCATCTTATTCATAATCTTGTTCAACATTTCTCGTCTGTTTTTGTCTTTCCTCTCTGCCTTACCTTTCCTCATTTTCCTGTCAACAAAATGTACACTCAAATGAGGCGCAACTTATTGTTTCCAAGCCAAAACAGAGCAACAACAAGAAACAATACGAATATGATATTTACTGAAGATGATGAGAATGATTGAGGAAAGCGAAAAGGGAAGAAGAAAAGAAGCAGAAGAAGAGGAAGAAAAGGGAAACAAGAATATTGTTGAACATCTTTTTTTCGTTGCTCCTTTTTTACTCATGTTTTTACCTGTTTAGATAACTTTTTAAATGATGGAGAAGCTTCAATGTCAAAACCATTTTCTATACTCCAATCCATCTTTTCATCTTCATCCTTTCGCCTTTCTCAATGTTTCTCTCAACTCCCTGTCGACTCAATCTCTGTCTATTTTATCAGTTCCCAATGAGGATTAATGTTTTTGCTTGTTGAGCATAAAGTTGACAGCTATATTATTTTCTTGTCTCATTCCTCTTCTCTCTCTTTCTTCATTATCGTCGATGTCGTTGTCATCATGAAGACAAGACAAAGAGAGAAGACAAAGATTATCAGAAGACATGAGAATCTTGTGAAGCATCATGTAACACTATACATTCACTCATATCCAATCTGGATCAATAAGTTTTTCATTTGAAAAAAAAGAGTCAACCAGAAAAGGAAAAGGAAACAAGAAGAGAAAGTAAAATGAGATGATCTTGATAATTATCAACCAATCAACTGGACATCAAGTTTACACTCCATTCCCAGCTATTCAAATGGTAAATATTTGAAAAAGAATGTTAAACTTTTAAGATTCCATTTTTTGCTTTCTCATCATTTCCAATGGAAATTGTAATAAATTGTAATTCTGTTTGCATCGAATTGAATGATTTTGATAACTTTGATTATCCTGAAAATGGTGATTCGATGGGAAATGAATGAAAATGTTAATCTGTAAATGTTGCTCTGACACTTTTCATCAACTTTGTTTGGAAAGTAAAAGTTGAACAAATTTCAATTTATTCAATCATTTCTTCTTCCTTCCTCGTTCCTCATGAATTAATTATTTATTAATTTTTTCTCTCTCTTCAGTTCAAATTGAAACACTTTTGTGAGGCAAAGGAAAACATTTCAAGACAACTTTTCACTTTGTCAGATCACAGCATTAGAAATGGATATTAAAAGGCGAAATGAATGGAAAAGGAAAAAAATGACTTAAATGAATAAAGAAACGTAAGAAATGATAGTAACAACCATCATTATCATCATTATTATTGTTAACATTTATTATCAGTTATTATATTGATTATGAAAAGAGAGGGAAAAATATTTTTCTCTATAAAATGAAGTCTTGTAAAAAAAGGAAGACTTTTTGGTAACTGAAAGTCTTCCCTGGTAACCTGGTAAGAGTTACCATGGTAAAATGATGATTACAGGGGATGATGATGATGATTATGGGAAGGAGTGGAAAGAAGGGAATGAAGACTGAGTAAGACAAATGAGTTCTTAACTTTAACGAGAAACCATCCAAAAGAAGGAAGATTCAAGTAGAATCGTAAAGCATGAAATGATCTGGAAGAAGTTCAATCAAGTCAGAAGATGGAAAGAAAGTGGAAAGAGAAAGATAAAGATGAAATAAGGATGAAATGATTTAGATTGTAGAAAGAAAAGGAAGAGAAAAGGAGGAAAAAGAAGGAGAAGAAGAAAAGATGAAAAGATGAAAGATGCAATTGAAAAAGAATCAACCAACTCGAACATAATCAGGTTTCGTCTTGTTAAGTTCAATTCACGTTCACCGAATCGAATCGAAATGTTGATCATTTTAAACCTTGTGATTAACTTTATCATGATAATCATCACCATCGTGAAAAAATGTGAAAACAAAATGATCCTTAAAATAACTACAATCAGCTTGATTAGCAAAAGTCCAGAAAGAACCAGAAAAAAAATAATAATAAATTGCAACAAAATGGTGAATCGAAAAAATATTAAAATGTTTCATTTGGTTCAACTGAAAGGTAGAAACTAGTTTTTGGGTTTAAGTACAATCAATTAAATAGTCTAATTGTTGAGCAAAAGAGGTTTAATTAGCTAATTATTTTTTTTATATAATGATTCAAGTTTAACTGGCGCTGGGTTTTTATCACTATAATTTGGGTTGTTTTGGAGTTTCAAGTTGCTAATAAAATTGTGGTTATAAGTAATGGTAATAGTGATGATATTAACATTTAACGTGAATTGAGTATATTAAAGGTAATATAAGGTTAATTATGGTTAATTGTTGATCAAAGCTATACAAAGCTGATGGTAACTTAAAAAGCCAAAGTTAATTTGATGAAACAAGGCGGGTTAAAAGTGAAAACCCAAAAAATTGCAGATGAATAAGTGTAATACATTTTGATCAGTGGATACTGTAATACAACTGTTTATTTTGTTTCGTCTCTTCTGTCAAATCATTTTTGTGTTTTTAATGGTATAAGGTTTTTTTTTGCTTGCTTGCTTTGTTTGGTTTTTAATTAAATTTGTTTAATTCTTGCTTTGATTTCTTTTGACGGACATCATGGATGTCAGGGCAGCAGAATATGGAAGAGAGGTGATAATACTATGAAACCAATGATTAAAACGGCAACTACACCAATAACCAATGAAGATACTTTCATCAAGGGTTGAGATGAGGTTCGATACCTTAATGACCTCCTTTGTTGACTCAATACTTGATTTAAGGCTCGCACTCGGGCCCCTGATGGTCGATGATGATGATGTCCTGAAGAAGCAGGATCTTCATCCATGCCCATTCCACTGGCCAAAACTGTACTTTCACTTACACCCGCCCCACTACAATCGAGGGCAGCATTGGAAGAATTATATCCTTGATAACATGGCTCCATTCCTAAAACTGGAGCCGGTGGAGGAGGAGGAATCGGTACCTGAATCTGAGCTCCAGGAATACTATGATCTTGTTCTGATAAAACCATGAAAATACAAGGGAAAAAAGGTTCATTTGAGTATTAAGAATAATATCAAAAGATGCACTAATGTTATTTAAATATTAAAATTACTATTAAAATATATTCTGAAAAGATATTTTTAGACAAATCATGAGTTTTCATTCTTTATCCTGGCTAACAAAAACTGACCTTTGCTTATGATTATTAATTAATGATCAACTCGGCTTATGATTCTGAACTAATGTGGGTATTCAAGGTTGAACCCATTAGTTGGCATAAACTTTTGAGAAACACCTTCAGAAATGAAAATATCCATTCAAGCTACAAAAATAACCTTTTATAAATGAATCAACTTTCAACTAATCAAAATTAAAATCTGCTATCATAGAACTGATTGCAATCTTCAGAAAAGGCACCTAAAATTATACAGAAATGTCAAATGTCAATATAACTTTTATTTGACATCCAAGTATGAAATGAAAAAACATTTCGAATTGGAAATTCAAAATTCTTCTAATTGTTCTTATATGTAAGAATTCCTCAAGTCTAACTTGCTATTCAACAGCAATGGCAATGAATAAAAACATCACAACGCTTTTGATAGAGAATTTTTTCAGCCTAAGAAAATTTATAAGTAAAATTTGCACAACCAGAATCTGGTACTTTTTCAATTTTGCAATGTTACTGAAAACTGATCTGAGAAGTGGAAATTTATCGAGATTAGACTATTTTCAAATAATTGACCTTTTCTCAGTATATTTATGCGAAAATGATCTTTCTAGCATTTGCCATTACTGAGACATCAAGGTGCTGATAGATGGATGTTTCATTGAGACGCCCTGCAGAGCAAACCATCTCAAAGTTTCATTGAATGAATTGTTCTTAAAAGTTCTCATGGTGATTCTTTAAAGTAGACCATATTAATGAGCATTTTATACGCATATCATGAATAGAACTGAAATTCAGCCACAAATTTGAGCATCATTTAAACCTTTCTGATTCAATTCGTCAAATATGTCGACTTTAGCTGATTTGTATAAATAATAGTTTCAACCTCTACCAGAGTTTAACTGATATAAACATTTACATTTTAAAGTATAATTATGAACAGGTTAGAATAGTAATTATTATTTTCATCATTTTCTTTGTGAATCGATGAAAAAATTACTGAATAATTATAGTCCTCGCAATCGGTTTTGAAAGCTGGTAATGTTGAATTATTGCAACAAGTGAAACTTACTTCTTCTTTCTGAACCAATGTCCAATCGGAAGGTACGATCAAGGCGCGGTGAAAGTGATATGAGTCGTCTATTAGCATTGGGTGTGGACGGCAAGGATTGAGCTCCACGAGCGAAGCCACTGATGACTGGAGGTATGCAAGGAGGTGGACTTGGTGATGGAAGAAGAGCTCCACCGGAACCACACCGGCAGAGGAGAGATGATTGTCCTGAGGACCTATCGGGCACTAAACATTCAATTAGAAGAAGGTAAATAAAGAAAAGGTAAATGCTATTGTCAATAATTTAGTCATTTCATTAAACTATTCAACTACCATTCTAAGAGTCAATTGATGGTTTAACCATTAATTACAATCAACAATTAACTAGAATAGACTGGAAAACATGTTAATCCAACAGTAAACATAAAGGAAACATTGAGCAATTAATTTATCAATTTCTTTTAATCCTAATTTTTCTTCTTCTTTATTTGCAAACTGAAGATGAAGAGGAGAGAGAAAAAAAGAGAATCATGAAGATGGAAAAAGAAATAGTTATAGAAGAGGATAATGGTGAAGATGAAGAGAAAATAAGAGGATGGAGAAGCATGCTTCTTTCATGGTGAGTGTTTTCATCTCTCTGTCTATTTTACTATTGATTTTGTCAGCTTTACAAATGTTGACATGAATGTTGATTGGGAATGAGCTGAAACAAGGTCAAGTTAAAATTGCTACAATGCGCAGTTAAATAGTCTAGTTTTAATCTGTTCAACATCATTAGATTATTTTGATAGTGATGATGAAAAGATTTGTGAGTAAATCTATTTTAATACTACAAACTGATTATAAGTTGTATATTGTTATTTTAATAGGAAACTTGAATATAGAGACAACACACTAGCAAGAAAAAAATGGATAATAATACACAATAAGCAGCAAGAACAACAAAAGCATCTTCATTGAATTGCACCATTTTCAATCTTGTGTATTTATCATCTCATTAAATATCAATAGACGGTAATCATAAATGCTGCATAAATTTACATTCACTAATTAGACTGAAAAAAAACGACTTGACAATCTGGAGTTGTAGAGACAAAGTTGAAGGGATGAAAATAAAGAAAATGAAAGTTGGATTTGTAATGATTTCCCTGAATAAATTGGTTTTTTTTTCAACAAAATTGTCTTCCATTACAGATTATTTACGAACGAATGAGTAATTGAAAAGGAGAGTTAAAGAATGAAAAAACAAACCTTTTCGATAAGATGAGCTTCTTGTTCGTGGAAAGGAAGAATCAATTGCCCCAGTGGTCATAACACCATAATAACGGGAATCAAAGTTAGAACCTGTTCCAGTATCAGAGTTACAGTGGGCAGTGTTACCAATAATAGCATTGGAGGGTGGAGGCGGTGGTGGTGGTGGCAGATTTTGAGACGCTGATGGAGGGGGTGGCTGTGATTGAGTAGGTTGACTTGGTTGATGATGAGGTACAATAATGGGCGATGCTGATGGTGGTTGCGATGGTGGTGGTTGTGGTGGTGGAGGAGGCTGAGGTGGTTGATGATGATGATGAGACGTGACCACCGAGGAAGAGGAAACTGACGGAGAATGATGAGAATGAAGAGAATGGTGAAGATGGTGATGATGATGATGATGGTGAGGATCATCAATTGAATATTTGGTTACTTGGTTATTTGAATTGGTTAATATACCTGGGGTTGAGTGATGCCGTCCGGTATTAATGCAACTAGTGTAATTAGGTCCACCAAGTAAACCCAAACCCGTACTGGTTCGTCGATTGGCACTACTACTGCTACTACTAGTATTATTTAGGTTAGAACTATTGAAATTACCATGGCCAATGAGGTAATCTTTTCTCAGGTTAATTCTAGCTTCTCTACTGCCATACAAACCACCGCTACTTCGATAATTGTAACTTCGATCGGTCAGCCCATGATGATGACCGGTTCCAACTTGATGATCATATAAATGATATCCTCCGCCTCCGCTGTTGCTAATCGAATAGTGCCCTTGTCCCGATCCGGGGGCCGGTGGAGGTGGTCCTCTTCCATTATCTACATCAGCGGCTGATACCTAAAATTGGGTTTACAAGAAAATAGAGTAAATTAGATTAACTTCGCTCTTTTTATCTTTATTCATTTCAATATATATATTATTCATCAGTCAACATCACAACAAAATGTCAATACAATTAACTGTTCGATGAAATAGATAAATTGTCTTTAATTTCAACTCACAAAGTATAACATTCATTACTCTTTTACTTGGCCTTACAGGTTTCGATCTTTTGTTTCTCTTTTCTCTTTTAATGTTTTATGCCTTCATAAAAATCAATTTTGATCACTTTAACTGGGATTGTTAATCTTTTATTAGAAATCAATGTTAATTGCAATTGGTAATTATTGTAAAAATGATTAACTTGAAAGAAACTGATCTTAAAGTGTCATTTGATGATTTAAACAACACTAAAAATAATGATTTTTACCAGTTTTTTTAGTAAATGTCTTTATGCATTAACATTACATATTAAATCCCATCAATGAGTCTTAACGTAATTGAAACAAATTACAAGCATAATCCTTCTTTGATATCTTGTCCTTCACCCTTATCATCATCATCATTATTATTATTACTGGTTATTATTATTTTATCATCATCATCATCATCATAATGATCATCAATATAAGTTGTTCAAATACATGTTATCAGTATTCAGTTCACAAGGATTCATTTCAACTCAATAATCTTTTCATATTTTATTGTATCTTCAACTTCACTCCATTTTTTGCTTTTCATTTTCATTCAACTGAACATTTAGATCTTTCCCTTTTTTATATCATTTCATTCAAACTGATAACTGACCTGAGATTATTATCTTACTTTGAATTAACAGTTTGGTCAGGTAAAGTATGTTGAATGGTAATTTATTTGATAATCTCAAGTAAAAAAGCTAATAATCTAATAACTTTACCGATTATTAAAATAATTTCAGCGAGAAAAAAAATAGTCACCATTATGTAAAATATCAGTATAAATGGTTGCTATTTTAAATTATCATTATTAAATGTTAGTTATTAAAAAATAAACGAAAAGTTATCTAAAATGAAAATGATACTCATCATAAGTATTATTTTTTGGGTACTCTTTTTGTTGAAATATCTTCCCTGGTTTCATCTCACTGTGATTTATTATACACATAATTACCATGAGTATGTGCATGTATTAACATTATTCAAGTGAATAACGTTTTTTATATTTTATCATCCCATACGGTTGATAACAAAATGACAATGAAAGGCAGAAATGAGTTTCCAAGATACGGATTGAATTTATGAATAAATTAGAGTTGAATTGGTAAGACTTTCATGAATAAGAAGAAAAGAGAGAAAAAAAAGATAGAACTAGAAAATGACCCAGATTATGAAGAGAAGTGTCCAGAATTTTCTGGTGAATAAGATTAGACTGTGATGATGGTAATGATGGTAACAATGATGGTAATGGTAACTTACCACTTCCAGCGCTGAGGCCTTGTCGAAGTAGAAAGCAGACGTGATACTGACTTTCACCGCGTCTTGGCCAACGGACTTTTATAAGGCTCTCAATTCTCTCCAGAATTGATCAATTTAAGCTGCTTAAAGAAAATGAAAATGACCATAATTAATGACAATTAGATTATAAATAGGAATCTAATCTCTGAAGAAGATAAATCAATACAAGATTACATAAAGATACAAGCAATTTTGGTGGGAATAAAAGCCAATTCTGGATATCTTTTGCAATCTTTCTGGTCATTTTGTTTATCATCTTCTTGAGTATCTTGTTGGTACTTTATATCTTACTTTAAATGTTGATGATGGACGATATGAAATGATGAAAAGACGAGAGTAGATGAAGATTGTTTTAGATTGAGTTGAGGTAAAAATGACGACAATGCTTCTATCCTTTGCGAATGTTATTTGTTGTTATTGTTGTTGATGATGGCGAAGATGATGATGACAAAGTATGTATTGATGTTTTTGCCTTTAGGTGGTGAAGATATTTTTATATCAAAGTGTTTATATCAATGTGTCAATGTATACGATGTTTATGTAACGAAACTGTGTTCCTTTGTGGAGATGCTTTTGTCTTGCTTAGGAGTTTAGGCTTAACAATATTGTTATTACTTTTTTAGTTACTATTACTAATATTAATAATATTATTATTTTATATTTTTGCGATACAAAAAAAACAAGATAGCTAAAGAAACGAAGCTAAAGAAGAAGTAAACGACCAAAGAATGAAATTGATATTTATAGAGACTTTTCCTTCTATTTTATATTATATTTATATTTTATAGTTTTCCAGGGTTTTGTGTGTTTCCTTGCTTTTTATATATATTTATCTTATTTCTCTTCTTGGAAGGTTTTTTCTTGTTTTAATCTTCTTCTTTGTCTTCTTGTTCAACTTATATAATATCTACTATATTATTTATACATATAAATCTAAAGTGGATTCTTGTTAGTTTTTATTTTCTGTTTTGTCTTGCTTTTTACTCTTTAGTTAAAGCCTAATAGACAATTTAATTGAGCTACATGTTATCGAGTAAATATAAATTGCAAAAAAATGAAGAGACAAAAATTGTTTCGATGAGGAGGAGGATGATGGTGATGGATGATGATCAGGTAGAGTGGATGAAATGGTTTTGATGTTGTGATGGAAGGATGAGTGAAAAACTAAAAATTGAAATTCAGTTTTTACACAAGAAGAGAGCTTTTCAACACAAAATTTTAATTCTACAGCAATGTTTCAACTGTTGTTTAATCCAAGTGATTTTGGGTCTTTTTTTGGGTTGGTTTGTTGACTAAAGTTGTCTCTTTTTGGTTTAATTGTCTTTTAATTAATTTTCTGATTCGTTGTCCTCTTTACTTTAGCAAACTAAAAACAATGCATGTGAAGTGGTACAAAAATCCTGGTTCAATTCTGGTTCAAACCAACAAGGCTGAGTTGGGTTGAGATGAGCTTCTTTTTTGGGTAACTGTTTGGTTTGGCAATGACTACGTATATGATCAATTAAAGGTGACAACACTTGATTTGTACAACAATTCAAAACAACAAAAAAGGTTCGTAATATAATTAATCCAATTGATTTGAGAAGATTGTAGATTGATTCCAATTGTTGTACAAATGGTAGCAGCAGCAGTAGTAGTAGCAGTAGCAGCAATGATGATGATAACTGTAATAATACAAGTAATAGTAGTAAAGGCGGTTTTGTTGTTGGTATTGGTTTGGGTGAAAATGAGAATAATGTACGAGTTGAGTAAAAGAGTAATGAGATTAATGCTGATGTGAACAATAATGTTGATAATGGTGATGATGTCGATGATGTTGGTTTGCTAGTTGTTGACCTTTTTTTGTCTGTGAACAATAATAATCCAAGTAAAGTTGTACCGATAAAATTGGACAATAATCCAATCTCTTTGTTGGAATAATTAACTTTATCGAATGAAATTTTGGGAGAGGCTTTGGTGAGTGAAGAGAGGCACAGACACAGCACTGGCCACATTTGATTTTTATTCCGCAATTGATTTTGATTTTTGATCACAATTTGAAATCACAAAAATTCCAACAATTGAAAGGAGAGAAGAAAACAAAGAGAATTAAAGATGGCGGAGATTTTTCCTTGGATTTTCACGTTTGGATTAAGCAAAAAGTAGCAGAAGTTAACCAGGAGACAAGATGGAAAGAAAAATCACGGTTTTTGATGGTAAATCAACAGTAGCAAAGAAAACTAAGAGTTTAAACAATTTTCTAAATTTCAAATATTAATTCTTTATATTAATATTAAGTAGATTTAATCAATTAATAATTACTTAATAATATTAAAACAATTGAAAAATTGTAATTATCAACGGACGAGGTAGAAATATCTTTTGGCTTTCTTTTGTTTTTTTTTGGTTGCTTGTCGCTGATTGGTTAATAGAATTTTCTTGTTGATTTATTTAGCTCTCTTTCTTAACGGTTAACAATGATGATTCAATAACAAGAATGGATTGAAGCAAAAATGGTTTCCAATTGATATGAGCTGTGAGGTTGATTGTTGATATAGCTGATTGCTGATTAAATTGGGACATTTGTTGCTTTAAACAATTAACTGTGTAGCACGATTACCAATTGGCTGACAAAATCAGGGAAGCATTTCTTTATTCCGTTATTCACACCAATCTTTTTCTTTTCATTATTTCAATATTCCTTTTGCAGTCTTTCTTTGTTCAGGCTTACCCGGCTGAAGATGGTGTTTAGCCTTATATATTATGTACAATCACAATTCTCTCAGCTGACAATTGGGAACCGAGTTTTATCACTGTAATTGGTGTCACTTGTCTTTTAGGAAACCATGTTAATGTTGAATACGTTTTCTCCGGCAGAACCAAAATTATCACTCAATGGGAACAAGGAAAGTGTAAACAAGTGTTCAACAACAGGAGAAATATAAAGTGAAAATTGAAGATTTCAACAAACGATGATCAACAGTAAATATAAATTTGTATTTATGGTTTTAATTTGTGTTTGTCAGAAATTATTGTTACTTATATTGTTTTTTTTCTTCCTCTCTTAAGTCTATGTATTGGTGTTTGTATATTTTTCAAAGTTGACGTTCGATTGGCAACATTTTTCATTGAAACGTTAATGAGACTGTTCAATGTTCAGATGCTTTGACTTGATTTTTTTTCATCAGTTCAACATTCTGCTCAGTCTCGACTAAATTGTCAATCTCAATTGGTATTCCTTCCATTTTTTACAATTCTGGTTTACAGATTCAATGGCACTAGAGTCATCTAGAGTCTATCTTTTGCATTACAATTTATTTCAATCCTCAACATTTACCTGACAAATCGGTTGATATTATACCAATTGATTGAGTTTAGATGAATTTTAGATAAATACATTTATTGATTGTACAGATTGTTTTGATGAATTTATTAAATCTTTTAGATTTATTAAGCAGTATTGAACAAAAGTTAGATTTTTTACATGCAGTAAAAATGATTACTTAAATGATCTATTTAAAGACAGCAATTTTTTTATTTTTACTTTATAAAACTCTTGGTTTTAATTAAAATTGGGTGTCATTTTAAAACAAATATAAAAAATCAGTTAATTTATTTAGATTTTGAAGGGTAGAGTTACCCAAAACCAAATGAATCATTCATCAAGGGCATTGATTAAAAGTTAAAACAGTAAACTCATAGTAATCCCTTAGAGAGTTTACAATATTTCTCTAATTTTCTTCTTTTGACATTTTTTGTAAATCAAAGACTAAGTCTTTATCTTTCTTCTTATTTTTTTTATTCTTTATTTCCCTGTCTAATTTCTCTTTCTTAATTTGTCTAAAATTGACTTAATTTCCTTTTCCTAAAAGATTTCACAATTCTCTATTTCCTTCCGACTTACAAGTATAAATACCTAAGGTTTTTCAATTGATTGATGGGTTAATTTTAGAGTTCTAATGATGATATGAATCAAGTGATGCCTCTTTCTTCTAAGTTTTTCTAAATTTTGATAATTAAAAGTTTCCTTTTTAAAAACTAAAAGTGTCCTTCGGTTAAGACTAAGTCTATTGTAAAAACCTTCAACAGTAACAATTCCATACTTCCTTATGGTTGTTAACTGTACTTCATATTTGGTATTGACTCTGAAGTTCAAGTGTTTATAAGACTAAGTCTAAATGTTCAAGCCAGTGCAAATGCTGTTAGAACTAAAAGCTTCTGAACTATTAATTGTATTCCTGATATTACTCTCAGAGTTATATTGTTCAACGCTAAGTCTATTTGGCTAGAATTTGGATTCCATGAATAAGCTTTTATACTCGTGCCTAATTAGCTGTTTTACGCCAGTTACCTGTCTCGTCAGTCTAAGACTTTGGGCAAACATCTGTGGTTACTAATTCCAGTAATCTCGGCCAAGTGTAACATAATCCTACATCCGTCTAAGACTTAACCAGTTGAGTTTGTGGTGATCCTAAACGAACCTGAGTATTCAGGATCTGAAAGGCTGAATCAAATCTTCTGAACTGAATTAAAGTGAATTTAGATAATTGTGGAAATTGAATAAAAGTTTATTTAATTTAGTTTGAAACTACTGAACTCTTCCTTTCAAATGGCGACCACGGCAGGATTGCCATTGAATTCCTGTTTAAGTTTCGATTATTGTTTTACACTAACTGAAAGTGATAAGTCTAAGACAGCTACACCTTTAACTCCATCAAAGCAAGACATGAAAATTAAAGATATGCCAATTTCCGATATGAAAATATGGTTAAGGAGTTGGAAAGTGAAGTTTATCATCAATGATGAAGTGATTAAAGAAAAGTTTTACGACGCTATTCAAACTCTATTCGCTTTAAGCTGTATGCATGATGCAACAGACGAAATGGTTGGTGAAACCAAGTTTAGTGACTTAATTAGTAGTGACGTTTTTCCTGATTGGGTTAAAGAATTAAGAGATCAAGGAGTAACAGAACCAGATATCAGAGAAATTATCCTTAGGATAGGTTCTGAACCCAGAACAATGATGTTGGCAAGCGATATTGCAATCAGAAAATTATCAGTGGCTTCTCCAGCTAAAAGACTGTTAGAGTTTATGGTTAAACAATGGGCTAAACCAGAAGGTGGATTGAAAGTAATAAATCCTGGTGCAGAACTTCGAGATATTTTGGCATCAGAACAAACTGATGAAGTATTCCAAAGCCCTCAGCCTAAGGCTAATACAAGCAGCAATCAAGTTAATCATCAAAGTGAAAATGAAGAAGAGCATCAAGAAGAGCAAGATAATTATGAAGGTGATACTCGTGTGTTTGAAACTGAGGAACAAGTAAAGCCAGCCTCCAGTGAAAACATGTTTGGTAGATGTAAACCAAAGTTACCCAAGCTTCCGCCTTACACCTCAGGTACTATGGACCCTTGGTTGTGGTTACAGACCATTAAAAGAATTCTATCTTTGGAACGATGTCATGACGATGACAAATTGTATGTCCTTCAGAAAGCTATGGCGTATGAATTTCTTCCTTATGCAAAGCAGTTAGACAAGGAAAAGCACACAAGCAAATCATATATTTCTGCTCTTGAGAAAAAGTTGAGAAATCCAGCAGTTATCTCACAAGCTACCGCTGAATTTCATCAGATGAAATGGAATTTTGATTCACACCCTGCTGATTTCATTAGAAAATTAGAAACGATGGTGATCAAGGTTAAAGGAGAACCTTCACCAGCAGAATTCATTCAAGATATTTTGTTAAGAATACCAGTTGAAGTCAAAGACTCGTTATTCAGATCAAAGTCAGTTCATGACATTCAAGATTTGACCGCCGCATTGGTCAACGAATACAACATTGAGTTGAGAAAACGCAGTGAGCGTAAAGATTCCTTTAGGGAACGAAAAGAGGATAAACGAGGAGATGATCGAAGGAATAATTTTAATGGAAATTCCGCATCTTCAAGTCGTGCAGTGAAACCACCTTTCAGGTGTTACAATTGTGGAAATCTGGGTCATTCATCGAGGGAATGTCGCCAGTCGAGAAGGTCTAAGACCTACGAAAATCCTAACCATGCTAATAAGCAGGAAGGTCGAAATGAGCGATTTCAGCCAGCAAATTTGAGAATGGCAAACGTTCATACACCAACTTTTGGTCAAAGCCAAAACCAACAAAATCAAAGTCAGCCACAGGCAAAAGAATCAACTAACTTGGTAAAGGAGTTGAGTCAAATTGGTAAAAATAGTAACTACTTAGCAAGAGCACCAGATAAGGAATATTTGTTCATGATGAACGATGGTAATCAGAAAGTGGAATTGATTACGAAAATTGATCCTTCGCCGAGAAACTTTCCGACAGTCAGATTGACAATGTGTTATCCAGATAGAGAGATAATTAAAGTTGGCGATGTACTTCTAGATACTGGCGCTTGCACTTCGTGCATTGACTACCAATTAGCTCAGAAAATGAAAGCATTCATTTTGAAATCGAATGTTGCAGTTCGAGGAATTATCGCAGATAGTTATCAAGCAGTTGAAGGAGCAGCTTATGCAATTTTGAAGCATCCGAAAATGTCTAAGACAAGAATAATCAAGTTTCAAGTAATGAAAGATTTGGAACCTATGATGGTCTTAGGAAATCGATTTGCTGATGTATATTATGTTGGAATGGTAAATCATGGAGGTAGATACCAAGTGAATTTACGAGAAAGCATTGACAGTGAATGGCTTAGTCCTGAAGTTGCGTTTAGATTTTGTACTCCAGAGGAGTCAATTGGATTAATTAATGTACCAGAAGTACCATCAGTGAATGCAATTAGAGAAACAACTGAAACAAACTTTTTTGAAAGTTTGCCGTATTCACCCTGGATGGACGATGAAGAGAAATCTGATTCTCAATTTCCACGAGTGGAAGTGGAACGATTGAATTATATTCAAGAAATGTCTAAGACGAAAGAATTTGAAAATATAATTCCGATTTATTTGCAAGTTGAACAACCTGAGCTACAATTAGCTGAAAGATTGATGAAAAGGATGGATCCTAAGTTAACTAATGAAAAACGTGAAGAACTGTTAAAAATTTTATTGGAGTTTCAAGAAGTTTTCAGCAAGACTAAGTCTGATATGGGATTGGTACCTTGGCAAAAATGGCCGATAAAAATAGATATTGGGGAAAATCGTATTCCTGATCAACAACCATATCCATGCACAATTGAGAAACGACGTGAGTTTCAAAAGATTATTGCTGAATTGATTAAGCATGACATTGTTGAGAAAAGTAATGCTCCAGGCGGATCACCCGCAATGTTGATTGGTAAACCGGATGGAAGTTTCAGACTACTCAATGATTTACGTGCAGTTAACAGATTGACTAATGTTATATTTCATCCGATGCCGAGAATAGATGATTGTTTGGAAGCAATCAGAGGAACAAAGTTCTTTAACATGTTTGATTTATATCAAGGCTATTTTCAAATAGAAATCCCTCCGTCTGAACGAGGTAAAACAGTGTTTTTAACGCCGGATGGCAAATACCAGTACAAAAGGTTGCCTATGGGCTTAGCTTGTGCACCTTTTGAATTCCAGCGATTGATGAACACAGTGCTGAATGGTTTAAATTATACCGAATGTTTGGGATATTTTGACGATATTCCAGTTATGGGAAAAAGTTGGCAAGAACTACTGTATAATACAAGATTAGTTTTGGATAGATTGCGCGATTGGAACCTAAAGATCAAAACTGATAAATGTCAGTTTGGAGTTACTGAATTGGTTCTGTTGGGACATCTTGTCAATGGTGATGGGATTCGACCTGACCCTAACAAAGTTACGGCTTTGAAACGCTTGCCCTATCCGACTAGTGTTAAGCAGCTTCAATCCCAGTTGGGATGCTATAATTATTTCTCAAGGTATATTAAGAACTATTCGACATTGGCTGCACCGTTATATCGATTGGTTTCGAAGGAACGAAAGTTTAAAATGCTAAAGCAAGACCACGAAGCGTTAGATTTGTTGAAAAATGCGTTGATCGAGACAACAATGTTAGTGCATTTTGATCCTGAACTCAAGAAAAAGTTAACAGTAGATGCAAGTGATGTTGCAGTAGGAGGAATATTGCTACAGGCTGATCCTCAACAAGAAATTCCAAGTGAATTTGAATCCTTAAAGGATGTACCAATTGAAAAAATTAAGCATTGGAAACCTTTGTATTTCTTCTCACAAAAATTGGCTAAACATCAACAGAGTTACTCCGTCAGTGAAAAAGAATGCTTAGCAGTTCTCGTTGCTATCAAAAAGTTCAAGCACTATTTAGATGGATCAGAGTTTCTAGTCGAAACAGACCATCATGCATTATGCCAGTTACCAAAATTAAAGTTCAAAAATCAACGGATGGAAAGATGGCAAATCATCTTATCGAGTTTCAAATATAAAGTTATTTATACCAAAGGTGATAAACATGGCCCTGATTGCCTGTCAAGATATCAAAGTGAATGGTCTCATAAATTGTTAGACCCTGAAGCCGACTTCATCGAAGATTTGTTTTGGATAAAGTTTATAAACTTTGAACTCAGTGAAATTGATGAAGAAATTTGTGAAACTGAATTGAATGAAACAAAGTTACTTGATTCATTCTTAATGAAACAGTTTAAAACTGTGTATTATTATCAAACGATTGACAATTGGAACGAGAAACTAATTGAAGCACAACGAGAGGATGAAGAGATCAACGAGAAGATCTTAACTTTAGTGAATGATGCTAAATCAGAACTTCATAAGAAGTATTTATTCATGAACAATTTATTGTTTCACAAACCAATGTTTGGACATGACATCAACAGAATAGTTATAAACGAAAAAGTTTTGAAAAGTTTATTTCAAGAGGAACATGAATCTCCTCTAGGTGGACACTTTGGAATTGAAAAAACTTATTTGCAAATTGCAAGACGCTTTTGGATGAAAAACTTGTACGACAAAGTTAAAGAAATGTGCCAAAATTGTGAAAAATGTTATCTTGGAAAGTCTGCAAATGTAACATACGCAGAACCATCATTAAAACCAGTTCCTGAATCAATCCTTGAAAGATTAGAGATGGATGCTCAAGGTCCAATTACATTTAAAAGTGGAGCAAAGAAAGTTATTTTGGTTTTAATTGACACTCTATCGCGATTTGTTTATGCAAAGTTGTTACCAGATCAAAAGTCTAAGACAGTGATTAAATTTCTGGATGAATATTTCAGTGAGTTTGGATTCCCTTCCGTGATTCAAACTGATAGAGGGAGAAACTTCCTTTCAGGGGAAGTCGAGAATCATCTTAAAAAGTTAGGAGTTAAGCATGAAGTTTCAAACGCTTATCATCCTCAAAGCCAAGGAACAGTTGAACGAATTAACAGAACTATTGCAGAAAGATTGAGAACATCCATTATGAATGCTGAAATGATCGACCTTAAGTCTTCATTAGAAAATGCAGTTATAGCAATTAATGCTTCTATCCATAAGATTCATCGATTCTCACCGTATTACTTAGTATTTGGCCGATGGTTAATGAAACCTATTGATTTACAGTTAAGTTTGAATTCAACAATCAAAGAATCAATTGAAGATTGCAGAAAATTAGCTCGTGAAAGGCTAATGAAACAACAAGTTTACTATCAAGAAAAACTTCAGTCTGTGACTAAACGAAATCCATATAAGTTGTTAGACTTATGTTATGTGAAAAACAGTGCACCTTCAATTGGAACCACAAAAAAGTTGGTAAACAAGTTTTTTGGACCATTTTTTGTGTTAGGGGTTAAACATGGCTCAGTCTTACTGCTTAATCCTGAAAATAAAGAACGATTTACGAGTAATTTAGAGTTAACAAGGCCACATGTAGGAGTTATTCCTGAAAAGTTAATTCAATTAAAAGATGAATTAATGCAAGATGCTGATGAATTTCCAGATGAAGAAGATAAACAATTAAGTGAACAAACATCTGTATCTAATCAAGATCTAAATGTTTCAAACATAAGTGCCGAAAATCAAACTTTGCCTTATAGCACCGATACTAATATTGATTCAGATTCAAGTGAAAAATCAACTTTAATTGATGAAAATTGTCCCTATGTTGATAATCAACTTGAAAAGTCTAAGACCAAAAGAAAGAAAAAGAAACGAAAAAAGTACAACACAGCTAATAGAGAGATTATGGATAATCTAGTCATTAGGGGTCAAGATGCTGAAAAACTTGGTCCAGTGACTAGAAAAAGAAAAGTTACTTCCATTAACTTAATTGTGTTTGTTAAGTTAAAAAGTCTAAGACTATTTGAAAAATGCGCTGAGAAACCTTTGGCTATTTTTCGCGCCTTTTGTGCATTACCATTGGAAAAGACTCTCCCTACGTCACTTTCACTTGTGACTCCATTTAAGCAAGTTGACATTGTTAATCAGTCATTGTTCTACTCTTTTCCATTTCAATTTTTCAGTTTTAAACTAAATCAATCTGAATTTCTTGAATTTCTAATTAAGTCTTCGACTAATTGTTTCAAATTGTGCTCAGCAATAACTGTAAAAGTTGATTTGATTTTCGTCTCAAATCTCAAGTGTGAAAATTCGCAAGTTCTTTCAGTCAGACGATCAAGTCTACCAGCCTTAAGCTTAAAAAAGCTAATTTCTTTCATCTTTAAACGTGGTGTTCAACATTCAATAAAATTTGTTAATTCAAGAACTGAACAATTAAACTTTGGAAAAAGATTATCCGTCTGTGACAATAGTGAAAAGTTCCAGTTTGTTCAAATTCTAATTTTCATCGAAATGCCTGCTTCATCTGTAGCTTCAGGCTCCTCAAGTTCATCGAGCTCTAGCTCTTATAAATCTCTTGATAGTGAAGAAGCCGATAAATATTTTAAATTACGAATCAATCGACAATTGCGGAAAATTCTTAATGCTCCTACGCCACCTCCAAGAAGCCCAATTCCGGTCGTAGACCTCGAAGACTCACAGCCTTCAGCTTCGGGAGAAGATCCAAATTTTGGATTCAATTGGTCTAAAATGGATGAATCTGACTCGGCAAGTACAGTAATTTATTTGGATGATGAAAATATTCAAAATGCTTTAAGCCATTACTATGATCCATTGCCTTCTAAGACTGCCTATGGACTTAGTTCTTTTTCAAAAACTTTTGTGGATAACAGTCCGTACCCTCCACCGAGTGCAGACCAGGGACGGCGATACTGTGAATTTCCGGCACCAAAGCCTACGGCCGAGCCACATGATTTCAACAAACCCGAGTTTTTCATGCGAGCTCATGAAGATGTGAAAAAGGACATTGAACAATATGAAAAAGAAAAGACTTGGTCCAATTCATTTATCAAAGAAAAGCTTCAAGCTAATGTAGTGGAAGCCTGTTTGGACAAAGTTCAGTTTAATTCTCTACGAAAAGGGTTTACTGCATCTCAAGTTATTCACCCTAAATTCAACGAGTTTAAAACTATCATTACATGCATTCTGTGTGAACAAGTTGCTCTCAATCCCCGAAGTTGTCATCAATGTAATAAAATTTATTGTTTGGGATGTGTACGATGGCTTCAAGCCTTACCAATTGATCTCGAGTTGGAAAAGATCAATCATGCCGATTGTTTCATGTGTATCAATCAAAATTGTTTAGTGGATATTCAAACTAAAGGTTACCCTAAATTTGGAGCTGTTCAGAATCAAGAAATTAATGACTTCTATGAGAAAGCTATTTTCCGCTGCCACCGAAAATTTTGCGAGCAACAATTGATTAATAGCATCATCTTCAGAAATGCCGCAGAGGTCTTATAAACTTCAAGTTTGACCGTACTCTGCAACTAGCATTCGTTTCTGGCCCAATTCGTGAAGAGTTGAATAAAAGACCTAAAGATGTTTCAGCTCTACTCCCGGTTCATTTGAAGAAACAGGAACCAACTAAAACAATTCCGCAGTTATGGCAAGAAAGAGCATTATGTTATGCCTTCTTAATTAAAAGTTATAAACTTAAAGAGATCTCACCTATCGATATGAGAACTCAGGCCAATTTTAAGCTGAACTATTGGAATAATAAGAAAAGGATGGCCGATCCTACTGAACCTATCGACGAGGCTGAAGAATTTACGCTTCAAATTGGATTTCCGTCTTGTGCACCTCAACCTATTCCGGATGTTCCTAAACGATGGCCAATGTCTCGAAATAGCACTATTCCCTATTATTTGTTAAATGAGTCTGAGACATGGAGACGATGGGCAAAGTACATCGATTGTAATGCTGATAGTATTTCTACAACGTCGTCAATGGTATTATACTCCGACGATGTAAACGATCCTGAATCACCTTTCGTGGTTGTAAACCCTTACGAAAGGATGGCTCCTGCTGAAGCTGAACAAGTTCAGGAATGGCTAAAAGAAAATTTTCCTAGTTGCACTAATCCAGCTAATATATTTAGAGAGTTCCCTACATCTACAAAAGAGAGAACTATCCTCATGCGGGAAAAGAAACGCAAATGTTTGGCAGAATCCTTCAAGAATCGCCCTGCTGCTAACATTCCTCCAATGATTGAGGAACAATTACAAGTCTTAGACGAAATGTCTGCAAAATGCCCAAACAAAAGTTTGATTTTTTCAATTTCAATGTTCTGCGTCAAGATTAAAGAAGGTGAATACTATCGACCTCGTCCATGTTGGGTAGCTATTATGGATGGTAATCTTGAGGTTGTCTACGAGACTTTTGTTAAATATAGAGAGATAGATCACCTCGATTCCCGATTCCATGGTTTGTCGGTCAAAGACCTAAAGTATGCTCGAAACTTGGCTACTGTTCGAGACCAAGTTGTTAAATTTTTAGCCTGTGCTAACAAAATAATAGGCTATGGTCTTATTAATCATTTAAGAAATATTGGATTATCCAGAAATGAGATTCGTTTATTGCATCCTAAGTTAAGAGATGTTAATAATTTCTATTCACCCTACATTGAACATCCGATGAATCTCCACGTAATTTCATTTTTATGGTTCTGTGGATACACGCTGCCTGCAAACCCTTATTCGCCTGTTGTGGAAACAATTACCGCTATGCGTCTTTATTTGCTTCAATGGAATGAAATCGAGCGAGTCGCAAAAATTAATGGAGGCATCCACAATGAAAATGTACAGCAAACTTGTGGTAATAGAATAACCTCTGCCCTTCTTCATGAATTCACTGAAGGAATAGCTAAAGGCTATTGTGCTTGGCCTGATGAATGGCGAGTAAATCCAAGGAATATAAAAATTCCCGAATTCAATGATAATTGTATTCTTCCTTCAAATTGTATTCTTAAGCATACCGCTGAAATGTGCAAACCTGATTTTCAGAAAGCGAAAGAAGAAGTCTCTCCGCAAGCCAGGACTAAACGAATTGTGCAAATGATTCGAGCTAAAAGAGCTGCCGAGTCTAAAGAAGCTGAAAATATTTCCAAGCCCCCTAAAGTTTCTGATGAAAAGTTTAGTTCTAAAACCATGTTAGAAAGTCTAAGACAAGAAGGTGCAGGAACCTAAGCGAATATTGTGGATGGATGGAATGATTAATTTGATTCTGGGTTCTTCAATCAAGGAACCAGGGATATGAAGGGTAGAGTTACCCAGAACCAAATAAGTCATTCATCAAGGGCATTGATTAAAAGTTAAAAACTGTAAACTCATAGTAATCCCTTAGAGAGTTTACAATATTTCTCTAATTTTCTTCTTTTGACATTTTTTGTAAATCAAAGACTAAGTCTTTATCTTTCTTTTTGTTTTTTCATTCTTTATTTCCCTGTCTAATTTCTCTTTCTTAATTTGTCTAAAATGGACTTAATTTCCTTTTCCTTAAAGATTTCACAATTCTCTATTTCCTTCCGACTTACAAGTATAAATACCTAAGGTTTTTCAATTGATTGATGGGTTAATTTTAGAGTTCTAATGATGATATGAATCAAGTGATGCCTCTTTCTTCTAAGTTTTTCTAAATTTTGATAATTAAAAGTTTCCTTTTTAAAAACTAAAAGTGTCCTTCGGTTAAGACTAAGTCTATTGTAAAAACCTTCAACAGTAACAATTCCATACTTCCTTATGGTTGTTAACTGTACTTCATATTTGGTATTGACTCTGAAGTTCAAGTGTTTATAAGACTAAGTCTAAATGTTCAAGCCAGTGCAAATGCTGTTAGAACTAAAAGCTTCTGAACTATTAATTGTATTCCTGATATTACTCTCAGAGTTATATTGTTCAACGCTAAGTCTATTTGGCTAGAATTTGGATTCCATGAATAAGCTTTTATACTCGTGCCTAATTAGCTGTTTTACGCTGTCTCGCCTTACAAGTTTAAACTTTGGGCAAACATCTGTGGTTACTAATTCCAGTAATCTCGGCCAAGTGTAACATAATCCTACATCCGTCTAAGACTTAACCAGTTGAGTTTGTGGTGATCCTAAACGAACCTGAGTATTCAGGATCTGAAAGGCTGAATCAAATCTTCTGAACTGAATTAAAGTGAATTTAGATAATTGTGGAAATTGAATAAAAGTTTATTTAATTTAGTTTGAAACTACTGAACTCTTCCTTTCAATTTAAATAAATGAAACATTTAATTTCAATTTGAAATTTCTTTTAATTTTTACTTTCACCGCTGGATGGCAATACTTGATTGATAAATTACGGTTCACCTTGGTGTAAATTTTGAGTAAAGTTGAGGTCACTGAAAGACTGTATTTTCATTGTTTTGTGATCTAATTTGGACATTTAATTTTTGAATTTGTCTGATCTCATACTAATTTCAAAATGCATAATCCTCCAGGTCCTCAAAAAAGATCAGTTGGTTTGGACAGAGAAGCTTTGTTCCCAAGGATGGGATCCAATATGCAGTACAAGATTAGGCCATGGTAAGGAAAGCTTCACCATTCACTTTTAAGATAATCATTTTACTGACCAATTTTCTTTCATTTTTTAGGGTTCCATCTGTTATGCGTTGGGGTGCTGCAGTTGGTATTTTTGCCACCTTCGTCTGTGAATGGAAGTGGGTTTACCAACACGTCCCCATCTTGAATTATCCATGGAGACATGAGTTAAAAAATGGTATAATCTTAATCATCTTTTTAGCTATATCTTTCATTTTACTAATAATCATGTTTTTTCTCTACTCTTGTTCCTTTACAGTTGAAACCAAGTAAGATGTCTATAATTGAACCAGTTTAGTGTAACTAAGATGTTAGATTTTAACCAGTCACCAATAAAATTAAATATTTGGATTTAAAGCTAATCTCCGTCAGCTTATTCTCCTTTATTTTGATGGGTTTAATGTGCTTTCTTCATTATGAATGGTATCTTTTTAATTCATCGCTGTTGTCGTGTAGTACAGCTGTACCAAGTTCCGGTCAAACTTGCTCTATAGTCTCAATAGGCACAATCAACTTCCAATGGATTTGTAAGACCTCACTGTTCACTTGTGAACAATTCAGTATCAAGTCAGCCTGATGAACACGAATTTGATTAGAGAAACCGAAGCTAAAAGGTAGACAATTAAATGGAACTACTATTCCTCTTCTTTCTTGCTTGGCAAGTATAAATCAATTAAGTTTCAGAAACATTTAATGAGAATAAATGTAGTTTGTTTAAGTTATGCGTACACAATTGTGCTGAGGTTTAATGCATGTTTAGTTTTGATGGTTTTATTGTAATCCAAGTGATGACCGATATTCTTACCAGTCAACATTCCAAACCTCATTTCATTTGATCATGCGGCAACTCCTGATGACCAGCATTCGCGTTTTCCTTTTATTACACGTTTACTTAATTTAATTTAAAATTATTAGTTAACAAATTCATAAATTTTATATAATTAAAAAGCGAAAGATTTTTCAAGTAAAACACCTGAATTGAAAGTTAATATTTATCGTATGTATAGTGTTATTGATTTTTCAGTGATTTCTCTTACTCAGAATCTCTGTGAAATATGTCTGCTAACAGCTGTTCAGACATAATCAGATAAAAATATATGTAAGAATGTGTACATGTTCATTTTAAATATATGTTTAATATTGGTTTATATGACGACCGGGACGGTAATAGTCATAAATTCAGTACAATTGAAATTAATTTGCTTGAGTCGGATCATTTCGTGAAATTTTATGAAAAAAAAGCGAGGGAAGAAGATGTTGAAAGAGAGTGGTTACAATAATGAATGAGAAAAGAAGATTGGTCTGATGTATTTGATGAAATAAGTCCAGCGTTAAACCATTCGTTTAAAAGGTAAGACAAATGGAGGTAAAAATCAATTTATCACTGATGTTTTTAAGAGGCAGAAAGAAATTAGAAGGGGAAAGAAAAGTGAAGAGAAAAAGGAAAAGAAGTGTGATGTCGCTTTTTTTCTAGCAGATCGTTGAAATCGCATAAATTTTTGCAAATTTTGTTGTTGCATCAACAGTAAAGATGGAGAAGTAGGTAAAGAAGCAAAACAAAGAGAAACAGGAAAAAGAGAGCGAGAGGGAGAGAGGTAGTGGTAGTATTATGTTGTAAGGGTGAGTGTTGATGTAAGTTTTGTTTATGATGCTTTATAAGTTGTATTGAAACGATGAATGTATGAAGATGTGTTAGATGAATTCAACAAAAATGAGGTGTCACTTGGCTTTAGATGATAATTTTGTGTTCGTTGAAAATTTGTTAACTGTGCACAAATATATATATTTATATATCTATATAAATATATATATATAGGCATGTATTTATATATGTATAAGTATATGTATATATATTTATATATAAAGTTGTTTTTAGTAGTCCTGTTCTTTGCCACTGCTTCACAGTTTGCAGATAGGAAAGAAGAAAAAAAGAGAAGTAATTTCTCAGCAGTCATTTTTTCGGAATATTTGAACGATCACCTCTACAGTTGGGGCAATACCATTTACCTTTGGGTTTGGTTGTTAATGCAACACAAGCGAAATGGAACCACTCTATTGGACAATGAGCATTATCACAACAGATCATTTCGCCATAAGAAACTTGCTCACAAGAACAGTATGTTGGTTCATCGGGATCAATTGGTGTATCTTCATAAAGTGTTGGTGGGCTGTTATTCAGCACTTCTTTCGAAGATTTGTTTCTTTTGATATCTTTACTGTTTCCCTTGACACCACCTCTCTTGACTCCTCTCTTATGGCTAGCAGTAATTTCACCATTAGAGATCTCTTGTTTGCTGGATAAATTCCGTCTAGATGAGGAACGTTTGCTAGATAATGAGTTAGATGTACAATTATTTACTGTGGCAGTCAGGCTTGTTCCATTACTGTTTACATTACTTTCTTTTGTTGATGTTATTTCTCCTTTACCGCCTCCACCGGAATCCACATTATTGGAAACTCCATTAGAGTCTGTAATATGGTTTGTTGGATCGCTACTGGCTCCAATTAGGGAAGATATCCCTTTAGATGAATTATTATTTAAATTATTGGCTAGATTACCTATCGTTACACTACGGTGATCATAATCTAATTGGCGAGCTTTACAGTCTAGTTGATCCAAAATACTTTGTACAATGAACAGTTTTTCATCGGAAATCTCTTGAATTTCAATGAGACATTTTTGAAGTCCAAAAACAGCTCTTAAGCCTTTCTTTGGGTCTAATAATTTATCATTTTTATCACTTCCATTGCCACTATTTTTGTCACTAATAGATCCACTTTCATAAAGATTATAATTTCCACTGGATTTGGTGATTAAAGGTGTTGTAGATGTGTTTGTACTTGACTTTGCTTCTGTTGATGTATTACCGCCACCATTCACTTGTTCACCGTTTGATAGATACATCTGGCTGTTGGCTAGCGATTCCCATGTCCTTTCCAATTTATCAAGTAGTTGGTAATATCTATTATTATATTCATGTAAACGACTAACATGGCGAGCTATTTCATTTGGTATATTTTCAACCAAATCAATGTAGTCCTCAATATATTGGGCTATATTGGTAATGGAGCCAGATTCACTGGATCCAATGTAACTGGAGGACGAGCCCCACATGATTGTTTTTCTATCGTTAATCAACAGGTTGAAGCACTCACAGGAAATAATCAACAATAATAAGGAATTAAAAAGGTTAAATTTTAAATTTAAAACCTAACAATAACTCTAAATGTAGAATGGTAGAGCCAAAAAAATACTCAGAAGAGAAACCAAAAATACTGCCATCTGTCCACCAATTTTTAAATTTTCGACTCGTTCCTCTGCGATAAAGACTCTTTAAACAGTATTTCAAAATCATCAGCTGTGTATTGCTTTCAAGTTAGACACTTTAAAATGGTTTTTTCAATGGTCATCTTAGCTACAATAAGATAGTGATATCTTTAAATTAAATTTATATTTATGTGTTTAAATGGATAATATATTTTCCGACGACGGTGAGAGTGCTGTTGAAAGGACAGATCGTTTACTTGCAAGCTGCAAACCATGTTGTGTTTTAATTACTCGTTCGAGTTACATCGATAAAATGTTGGAGGAAGTATTGGATGATGAGTCGACTTTAGAAACGCCAATCATTGCAGAGGAAATTTCGGAGGAGCCGACTCTAGAATCACTAAATGGTGAAAAGGAACTTTTGGAACTGCCGATTTCGGAACCGCCAATTTCTGAGCAGGCAACTTTGGAAGAACCTATTTTGGAACCGCCAATTTATGACGAGGAAACTTTAGAGGAGCCGATTTTAGAAACGCCGACTTCCCCACACGAATCCATGGAGGAGCCGAACTCAGAAACTTCAACTTCTCCGCAGGAAATCATGGAAGAGCCTATTTTGGAACCGTCAATTTATGACGAGGAAACTTTAGAGGAGCCGATTTTAGAAACGCCGACTTCCCCACACGAATCCATGGAGGAGCCCAACTCAGAAACTCCAACTTCTCCACAGGAAATCATGGAGGAGCCAAATTCAGAAACGATAAATTCTCATCAGAAAATGATGGAAGAGCCTATTTCTGAACATGCAATCTTGGAAGAGGCGATTTTAGAAGCGCCGATTTCTGAACGCGTAACCTTGGAAGAGGCAATTTTAGAAGCTCCAATTTCTCAGCAGCTAGTCCCTCAACAACCAATCTCCCAGCTGCAAATTTCCTCTCAATTAGTCTCCCAGCCGCAAATTTGTACGCATAAAATAGTTTCCGAGGTTGGATCTATGAAGAATCCTTACGCAATATCCAAAACTTCAGCAATTTGTAAAAAAAATCTCTCGGATCAGCCTTTCAGTATTTATAAGTTTGTAAGGAATCAAGAAGTTGGATCGGTGAAGAATCCTTTCGCCTCTTACCGTCATCCATCTGTGTCCATAGATGAGTTAACATTGCTCTATTTTCAAGCAATAAGCGGAGTTTTGTTTACTAATAACGAAAAGGAAGATGATGATGTAGATATTTTCATCAATGGACTTATTGAACAGTCAACATTTTCAGAAAATGAATTTCTGTCGCTATTGGACAGTTTAGACTCGGGTTTGCCTAATGCATGTAAAAACGTTTAAAATAAGAAATAGACAAATTTTACAATACTTAATATTTGTAATTTTATTCAATCATCAATAAATCTTGTTGTTTCATCAGTTCAACACACTCTTCGTCAATCAATCCATAAATCAAAGAATGATCTGAGTCGTAAGACTCTATTCGGAATAAAATTTCTTGACCAAGCGTCAATTCACTTGCAATTGAGGGATGGACTTTTTCAGGCGTAAATGCCGTAATAATACAATCAAAAACTATTGCATTCATTACTTGACTTTTAGTAAACCTAGAATGTAAAAAAAGAGATGGATTAGAAATTTTTCAATTTCCATCAATCAGAATGGAGAGGACCGGCTTTTTTCCATTACATTTTCCACCAATTTTTCAAACAATATTTCATAAGATTGTCCACCACCCAAATTCACCAAATTTTTGACCTTTTTGGATATGCTGACGATAAATAGTGGATGTTGTAAATGGTGTAAAAGTGGTCAACAACTTGGTGGACTTGGGTGGTGGGCAATCTTATAAAAAAATTGTCTGAAAAAGTGGTGGATGTGCTGGTCCCGAATGGAGCGAGAATGAGCAATTTACTTATTTATTTTACCACGAATTATGGCTCCTATTTGTGGACTGAATGTATAAAAACGAGCAGAAATATCCCAATAAATAAATGGATCATCGTCTTTAATGCGCCCATAATCAGATAAAAATTGTAACTGGTCATGATGGAGTAGAATACCTTGTAAACTGTAAAAAGTAGAGAGTAATAGGTAAACATAAACAGAAAAATTATCATGAAACTTACTCTATGCTATATTTATGTGTCCAATCATGAATAATTTTCAAAACTTCGGAGGCAATCCTATCCAAGGAGGACGGTAACAATGGAATGGAAAAATTTCGCTTTTCAACTTTAATCAAAGAATACTTGTCTTGGACAAGCTCGTCAAGTTGTTCAATAGTTAAATAGTAAAGAGAATGCATTGTGATGATAATTAGATGAAAAATTCAATGGAGAGCGATTACAACTAACAGGTTATTTTGTTTACAACTCGTAATCGTTGTAGCAGTAAGTAATCGTAGATTAACATCGATAGCCATCGATATTTTTTATCGAAACTCGACAGTGGCAGAGCTAAAACATCGATAATTATTATCGATAACGATAAATCGCAAATCTAGTGAAAACAAAGAATGTGAAATTGTAAAATTTGTTTAAACTTGTTTAATGTTTGTTTAGTTTTAAATTTGTGATTTTTTTGATGGAGCTATTGAAAGATAAGCTTCGTTGTTTTTGTTCAGAAAATGTATGTTCTGACTATCATCTTAATAACACATGTTTAGTTGACTCTAGTGGTTATTGTTTTACATCTGTAAACAAAGATGAAATATTTCATGGATGTTTTCCGCCTGAAGAATCAGGTTTGATGCAGGTAAGTGAAAGATTGCTGCGATTTCTTGCTGAATTTTAATTTGATTCTTTATTTTCTAGTGTAAAGGACATCATCTAAGCCAACGACCATCAACATTATGTTGTAATGACAAAGATTTTTGTAATTTATATCTTGAGCCAAACCATATAGCATTTAAAGAAGATGCAGAAACTAACAATTATTATTATTCATATTACCTGATATTCTTGTGTGTGATATTTTTTGTGATCTTCATCATTGTTGTATACCTTTCAAAAAGATTCTCTAAATCAATTTCGAGAAATGGACAAAAGTATAAAACAAAACTGAAACTAATTAATTCATTCAAGTCATTTGAATTCAGTTCATCCTACTGTGATGAAGCTACTTCTGGAGAAGCTTTAGGTCTTTTTCGAGTTAGAAGATTGGCTGATCATATCGAATTTAAATCAAAACTTGATTCAGGATCTTTTGGAAGAACATGGCTTGTCAGTTGGCGAGATCAACCATTTGCTTGTCGAGTATATGGTAAAATGGAAGAAAATTTATGGAAACATGAAACCCATATTCAAATGCCACTTAAAAATCCTGATGTTGTTGGATTAATTGCCAAAGATATTGGAGAAGATGCCGTTACATGCAGTTCCAGATTTCTACTTTTAACCGATTTTTTCCAACATGGAAGTCTATATCATTTTTTAAAATTTAAAGAAATTAATACTGATCTGATGGTTTCACTTATGCATTCTATTGCACAAGGAATGAGTTATCTACATAATCAAATATTAGGAAATCCACCAAAGCCATCAATTGTCCATTACAATATAAAAAGTCGTAATATATTTGTTTCACCTTGTGGTACGCGTTGTTTAATAGGAGACTTTTCATATGCCTGTGCCTACCTTAATGATTGTATGATAACACAACCGCCAACTTTTGTCAATCCTAATCCTGAAAGTTTACGATATCGAGCACCAGAATCTCTTATATCATGTGATTATCAAAATGATGAAAACTCTGGTAAAGCCTGTGATATTTATTCATTATCACTTGTCTTTTGGGAGATTGTATCAAGGTGTAGACCCTCTGAAGCCGATTATTCTTTTGTTGTGCCAAATCATAAACTTCCATATGAAGAAGAACTTCTTGGACAAACTCCAAGTCATCAGAAAATGTATGAAATCATTTATTTGAAAGGAAATCGACCAAAGTTAAATTATTTTTCTAAATCACCGATTATATGTAAAGTACATAACATTATCAAAGATTCATGGCATCATCAGGCAACATCAAGACTAACAATTCTGCGAATAATGAAAAATTTGGAGAGTTTACAGTTTGTTGATGATCCTGTTAAAAACAAGATTAAAGATTTAATTGTGTAATCATTTGGCTTAATCATTTTTTGGCATCAAGCGAATAAATAAGTCTTAACTCGATCATAATGTTGATTGTCATTCGGCGTCATCCAATTGTTTCTCTTCACGTCAATTTCAATTTAAAAATTGATTCCAAACAGCTCCAACATCAGCAGTAGCAACTTTGACAATAATAATATATATTTATATACAGTTGATAGATGATTAGGCAAAGAAAGAGCACAAGCTTCAGTATGGTTATCAGAGTATGGTAATGATGCTCATCAGTGATTTGCTTATGATCAAAAATGGCTTACAAATGATTGACCCAATCAAAGTTAATTTGTTTGATCAAGTTTACTCACCCAAATAATGAGAAAAGCAAAATAAAGAATTGTTATTCAAACCCTAAACTAGGACGTCAAATGATTAACTTTCAATAGCATTTATTTTGATTGTTCAAATTTGTGAGCAGCAACAACATGAACCAAACCAAAGTACCTTTTCAATAGTATTCACTTTTAAACTTCACCATCCAATCAAGTAATCATCAATCTACAATTCACTCATTTAACTCTTTAAACACTCATCACCATCAACATCTTGTCTTCCAATCTTCTATTGATGGATCAATAATAATAATGATAATGGTAGATGAGAGGGATAAATCAAGTATTGTTGATTTACATGTTGATTGTAATAATAAACTAAACCCAACTTTGGCTCATTCACTGAAACCTTTTACTTTATTTTGTTTTTTATAAGGTTATTGATTAAGGCCAATAGAGGTTAATTATTCTGGTTAAATCTTTTATTTTATTTGTCTCTAGCTACAATCACAATTGAGTTAAACTGTTCAATTGTTACTGGCGAGTTGATGGCAATCAATAAAGGTTTATGACTTGAAAACCAACCAGTTTGTACTTGAAACCTTTCTAGTAACACTTTTTAATTAAATTGTGAGGTTGTAGGGCTTATTGCCAGAATGGTGCGATAAAATTTCGATTAACCATTTGCACAATGATTTAGTTGCTGACAGGTAACAGTAGGCTATTAAATGAAGACATTTGGTTACAATTAAGAAAATTTCCCAAATGGTTGGCTGGGAAAAGGCATTGACAAGGTTTGAAATTAATGTTCAACATATTGGTTCCATTTGAAGCTTAATATTGTGATTCAATGTGATGAGTTTTAAGACAACGATGGTTCACTAAATGATAATTGGTAGGAAATGAGCAATTCATGAAAGAAGCATTTGTTGATTAATGACAATTAGAGGGGAAAATGATTAAAATGAATCAACCAACAAGGTGTAAATTGTTTTTTTGCTTATGAAAAAGGAGGACACAATTGACCGGTTGAGATAATTAAGCTGTGAAAGTGAAAACCAGAAAAATTTGATGGTTAATAGTGGAAATAATAAGCTAAATAGAGAGAAAAAATGCCTGTCAATTATGATTATTACAATTATTATTTGGTCCAATTGAAATGAACATTGGATAACAATTGTTGCAATTGAAGTCACTCAACAACAACGACCTGGTCAATCAAGAACGAAGAGTATAGGTGATTATGTTGGTGCTGGTGTGGCTTGAGGTAAGCAAAAAGTGAGAGTGAACTAGGGGGCGAGAGATGATGATAATGATGATGATCATTGATCAAAAAAGAAAAGAAAGTGAGATTTGAAGAAAGAGAGATTGGAAAGAGGAGTTGACAACTTTGAAAGTGGAGACTGATAGATTTAGGGACTGATTATCCAAATGAGAGGGTGTTTGGTGGGTGGAGGAGGACCAGATGACCTGATTCTTTGGGTTGGTGGGTCAACGAACTGATACAAGTTAACATTAATTAATAGTATGACGCCAGAATGATGATGGTGATGGTGAAAAGAAGCGAGTGAGAAAGAAAGTAAAAAAGAGGCAGAACTTATTGGGTTTTTATCATCAGGCACTCTTTTTAAGTTAATTTTAGCCAAAATAAGTGAGTTTATCGGTTGACTGATCTTGTATTTAAACCCATTCAGATCCTCCTAGACAATACCACACTCATAAAGTTAAAGTAACAGAACAGTTCAACATATCAGTTGAACACGATTCGTCCATCGGATCAAGTTGATTCACTATACTAAATTTTATCATCATTATTCAAAAATTATTTGGTGACTAAAAGTAGTGATTATCAATCGAACTATCTGATATCAATATCTAAATAAATAACAAGGATTAAGTATCAAAAATTAACAAATCTAGATATTACTTTTTTTCCCGCTTCACCTCTTTGGGCAACATTTATTGAAATCTGCAAGACCAAACAAAATCTTTGCCATTATGAATTATCTTTCAATTTGTGTTTTCATTATTTTTTTCTTAACAATTGGTTTCTCTGAATCGGCAAGATTACCGAGATCAACCTCATCACCAGCAACATCATCATCATCAACAACAACGACCTCATCAACAGTTAATAACAAGAAAAATGAAGAGAATCAACCTTCAACATCGTCTGCTTCTTCTTCAGCTGGAACTGCAACCGGTGGACCAACAATCAACTGGGGACGTTGTCCACAATTGGAACCAACTAATGAAGAGAAAATCAAGAAAGCCGCTGTAATCACCAAATGTTTAGAGTCAACTCCAGTTCCTGTCAATATTACTAGAGAAACTGTTGAACTTCACCGTGAACAGGTTGCTGCTTGTGCATTGCGAATGGAGGGTTGGTTCAATGGACAAGGTTTATATCGTTTCGATAAAGCCGAAAATGAAATTAAAGCCAAAAAATTAACCCGTGAAGTTGAAGAGAAAGTGCTGAGCTTCCATAGACAGTGTAAGGATGAAGCAGAGGAAAAATATCCCGTCTCTTCAAATCAATTAATCGCTCAAATTCAATTATACCAAGCCTGTATGGATTATTTCATCTCAGAAGTTTGCGGTATTGAAGTCCAAATAGCTGGATCAGAGGGATCGTCTGAATAATCTACAGACATCAGAATACATAAATAGCATCTCCAAGACGATATCAATCATCAAAATGACAATCAACTCCTATTAATATCAACCTTTTTTTAACCATTAATTTGGTTTGAATGTTAACTTTTTTGTTTTGTTTATTTTTTAACTCCTGATAAAAAGCACAATCATCATCGGCTTCTTCAAATTGAAAACTGTTGAATCGCAACCATGAGACCAAAGCTACTTTAACTCATCAATCTCAAATTTTTTTCACAACTTCCTCGGTATTATCACTGTTCATGTTATTTTTATCCTCCAATACATTATTGATGACCAGCAGCATGTTGAAACTACTACTGTCCATTACTGTCCTTAAATAATTATTGAAAAAACATGCAAAATACCTCGAACAAAATTGTGTTTGGATTTTCCAGCCAAACCTTTATTTACAAAAATTTGTCCCAATCTCAGTGTAATAAGGCAAATTAATAAGAAACTTTTTTTATCACTGTTTATTCTCTTGTCTTTTCTTGTATAATAATCATTGTCTTTGTTAATCTCAACATCTACTTGGATTAACGGCCAAAAGGTGATTTGAATCGACCTGATTAAAATTAATGATTTGTTCAATCGCTCTTTTTGCAAGTTAAAAATAGCAAACCCAGACAGTATGAAAATTGAATGAAAACAATATATTGTTTTACCCAATATCAACGGTCTAACATTACCATTTAGGCCGATAATTGAATCAACTGTAGGCTAATTTGACCACTTTAATGAATATTCTAATCGAGAAAACATTAAAAAAGATACACAATTGACGATCAATACTTTAATTGGCCATTAAACATTTACATTAAAACAATATTACGCTTTTCACCCCAATCAGTTAAAGGTTAATTACATTTGAACGCCTCGAGTTTACTTTCTTGGCATTGAAATTAATTTTATTTTGAAATTTAATTGGCTCCAATCAATCGCTAAATTATAATTACTAATCGTGTAAGCAACATTAAAGGCACATTAGTTATAATTGTTTGCCGTCTTAAAGGTTGACTTTCATCAAGATAAAGCTATAGTTTTACTTTTGATTAAACTGTCAATATAAGTATATTGGGACTGACTTTTTTCACTTTATTTTAATAATCATATTTTTAGCTGATTTAAGTGACAAAACAAATCATTTATTATACTTTGAATTGAGACTTGAAAATCTATAAAAATGATAGCCAAGGTAATAGGTAGGTTGGTAGCCACAAATAAATAATTGACTAAAATCATTACAACTGTGAAGCGTAAATTTTGTTTTTGAGTGCATTTTTATCCCATTTAATAATTATATCTTTAGCTTTTTTTACCATCAATATCTTTTAAATATACTTATCAGTAATTTAAAACTCATTGAATGCACTTAATTTCATTCTGTAAGCATATAAATGGAGTGTTCACGTTAATCAAAAAGAATATTGACTTCAATACAAAACAATAAACCATTACTTCTATCAGTAACAATTGAAATAATTTTCTGGTTTAACCAACATTTATTGTAGAAATAAAAGTCCAACAAAATTCCCATTTATCTATCAATTTAAATGATAATATGAGAATTAACCCCAGTCACAATTCAAGTGATTGACAACTAAAATCAATTGACACTGTCAATTTGACAGTAAAATGATTGCCAGTGGATTGGTGATAGGTCATAGATTGGCTAAAGATTAGCTTAGACATTGAAACTTGGCATTCTTGCTACAGATTGCAGCTTAGTTCAAATAGCTGATTTGTTTTATAATATTTACAGTAATTTTCATAATTTATTGTTCCAGGAAATTGATAATTGCAACCTTCAACTTGTTCAGTTAATTATTGTATTCACATTTAGCCTGAGCTATTTCCTTTCAACAATTCAGATTTAATTTTCTTCCTGATTTCTCAAAATAGTTGACCAATTTCTCAATTTTTGGCTTCCTTCTTAATCCAATAGAGAATCAATTTTAAAGACCAAAACAAACAATTAAGTTCAATGGATAGCAAATGCTGTTGAGGTTAAACTGTTTTTACCTCCATCTTGCATTCACCTTCACTTGGTTATGACTGAACCGTCCCTTGTATACATACGGCAGGGTTTGACGTTGTCAGTCATCTAATCATTTTTAATTTAATTATTATTTATAATTTATACTTTATTTAGTGATAATTTTTTTATAATCATCCATGATGTCCTCAGCTGTATCATTCGAGTATCAAATTCACAAGGAGTCCAATGTAGAGTTAAATCTGTCAGATAATAATGAGTATGCCAATTATGGAGGCGGTGGAAATGACTATTCAAGTTATGGTAACTCCAATATTAAGTAAGAACTCTAATTAACTCATTTGGTTAATATTCCTTCATTAATTTACTATTATTCCCTTTGTATCTAGATTAGCTAAACTCCTCTGTATTGATAGCCTGCTAATAAGATCTTTTATTCAAAGTATTAGATATTTCATCTTGTTTTTCTCAAAGACTTTTGACTTGTTAGGAACATTGAATCAATGAATTTTGGCTAACTAACATCGAGTTCAGAAGCCTTAACCTTAAAATAATTATACCAAATCCCTTATTCCATAATAAAATTATCAAAGGATGGTTTGTTTAACCTGTCATAGTTTCAAAACAATACCGGCTATACCAGCTGATTTTAACACTGAAACAAAATTATGGGTTGGAATTTTAAAGAGACTCTGATTTCACCTGTTTTGTGGCTATTTTGCCCTAGTTATTAATGTCTGATTTCGGTTTGAGTGCAAACAAATCAGCTGTAGTGGCTATTTCTTCGCAAATTATAATCATATAAGCTAACCTCTTTACTTACCATATGATAGAGTTGCTTAGTAGCTACACCATTTCATAGACTTCAAATCCACTTATCAGTGTTATTATGACTCTATTGGGTTTTTTCAAAGCGACCATCTTTATCTTAGCAAGTAATTTGCAAACAACAATGGATTCCATTGGTTATTATCATTGTTCATTGATTGATAATAACCAGTACCAATATTCACTATCAACTGATTGCTATGCAACAGTCACAAACTTGTTTACATATTTGTCCTAGTCTTTTTACTGTTTTGACTTGGTATTTTATTCATTGATTATTAATTTCCCATGCTAATCTGATAGTTCGTCAGCCTGGGTCTTAAAATTGTCCAATTTTCATTTTTTCCTGTGGATATACCATCCAACCCAATAGAAATATTTAATTTCCATTCTTCATTTTATTTAGACAACTTGTACATTTTCCTCTTTTTTCCTTAATTGAGTTAAAATTATTTACCTTTACTCAACTTTAAAGTACAAACTGCTAATTTCAAAATGAATTATACTATTATGTCAATTTCTTACAGTTATACAAGCAACTTTACTCAGATGGACAGTGCTTCTATCATTCCTGCTTTCCCGTCTAGAAATGAAGACCTCAAGTCAATGCTGGAGAGCAATAAAGATGGGCCAAAATTGGAGGCAATGAAACGCCTAATTGCTATGATTGCCAAAGGACGAGCATCATCTGACACTGCTGCTCGTGAACTATTTCCTCATGTTGTAAAAAATGTTGTCACAAAAAATGCTGAGCTCAAAAAGCTGGTCTATCTTTACCTAACTCGATATGCTGAGCAGGAACAGGATTTGGCGCTTCTGTCCATATCAAGCTTCCAAAGATCTCTTAAAGATCCTAACCCCCTGATACGGGCTTCAGCTCTTCGTGTTCTCTCATCTATTCGAGTTCCTATGATTTCTCCCATCATGTTAATCGCAATCAAAGATTGTTCAAATGATATGTCTGCCTACGTTAGGAAAACAGCAGCCCATGCCATCTCCAAATTATTTCATCTAGATCCAGATTTGAAAGAAGAAATTATTTCCGTTATTGCCCGCTTGCTCCAAGATAAAACTTCTTTGGTTCTTGGCTCAGCTGTTGCCGCTTTTGAGGATATTTGTCCTGATCGTTTTGACTTGATACACTCCAATTATCGTAAATTTGTTTCTCTTATGCCTGATTTCGATGAATGGGGCCAAGTTATTCTGATAAATATGTTAATCCGTTACGGAAGAACTCAATTTTTAAACCCTAATCGTGAAGAAGCAGAGGAAGTAAAAGATTCTGATGATATTTCAGGACTTATTTCTCTTGATCCAGATCATCGACTGTTATTGAGAAATGCAAAACCTTTGCTCCAATCGCGGAACTCAGCAGTAGTTATGGCCGTTGTGCAATTATATTTAGCATTGGCGCCTGATTCAGAAGTTAACACTTTAATTGTTAAACCCTTAATTCGTTTACTCCATTCTCATCCGGAAATCCAGATCATAGTCTTGTCAAACATTGTCACTCTCACCGGACCTTGTAAACCAGAAAATGGTACATCTAGATCCATGAAGCCTCTCTTCGAACCTTATTTAAAATCATTTTTCATAAAATCTCGTGATTCAACGCAAATTAAAATACTTAAACTTTCCATCTTAACTAATCTATCAAGCTCAAGTAACATACCTTTGATTTTGAGAGAATTTCAAGCTTATATTCACAATTATCAAGCAGATATGGAATTTGTTTCTGCAACAATTCAAGCAATTGGACGATGTGCCTCAAGGATAAAAGAAGTAGCACCAGTTTGTTTAAATGGATTGATTTCTCTTCTTTCAAATCGAAATGAGGCCATAGTTGCTCAAAGTATTATTGTCATTCGTACTCAAATCATACGAAAGGAAAAGGAGAAAGAGAAGGAGAAAGAGGTGGGCAAAGAGTCATCAGAAGAAGTCAAAGAAGAGGATGACGATGAAGACGAATTGGAGAACTCAATTGACTCTATTACTAAAGCTGATTCAATTGTGACTATGATAATCAAACAAGTGATTCGTTTGATCGACAAAATAGAAACTCCTCATGCACGAGCCACCATTTTATGGATATTAGCCGAATTTTGTGATAAAAATGACAAATCATTAGAAGTTTCACCGGATGTTATGAGAATAATTGCAAAGACTTTTTGTAATGAATCAAACCTAGTGAAATTACAGGCAATGAACTTAGCATCTAAGTTATACCTCATGGTGATCGCCAGTGATTGTGAAGTTTTCAACGAAAAAGAAAAGACTCGAATCAAAGCATTGGTTAATTATGTTTTCAACTTGGCTAAATATGATGTTAATTATGACGTTAGAGATAAAGGACGGTTTTTAAAGGGGTTAATCAATGCATGTGAAACAGAAGAAGGAAAAAAGTTAACAAAAAGGATACTCATGTCACCAAAAGTGTCACTTCAATCAGACCAAACTGAATCATTTGTTGAATATTCTTCTAAATTTAGAATCGGAACACTTTCACATTTTCTCGACAAAAAAGTGAGTGGTTACGAAGAATTACCAGATTTTCCAACTGAACAACCAGATACTAGTGTGAGACATAAACCAGTAGCCGAAGAACCTCCTCCACCTGTGCTGTTGAAAAATGAAAATAACTTCTTCACAGATAGCAGCTATTCTGACGAGGACGATGAAGAAGATGATGATGATGATGACGATGACGAAGATGATGATGAAGATGAAGAAGAAGAAGATGATGATGATGATGACGATGATGATGACGAGGATGATGATGATGAGGAAGAAGAAGAGGAAAGTGATGACGGAGAGGAGGAAGAAGAAGATGATGAAGGTGACGACGACGATGATGATGAATATAATGAGGCCGATGATGGAGATAAAACAGCAGTTGAAGATGGTGATAAAGACGCTAGTAAAAGCGATGATAAAGGCAGTGTTAAAGAAAGCGACAATGTTGGTGAAAATATTGGTAACAAACTTCGATAAGGATGTTTGATTGATCACCAAAGTTTAACAAATTTATAGACCATATTAAGTCAACTTGCATACAATGTGATGTGGCTAGAACACTCAATACCTTGACTTTGGGTTGAGTGTAAATAAATATTGATAATTAAAATTAATATTGAAACTTTCTATTGAAATTAATTCTGTCAATTTAAATCTGAATAATGAAAGTAAATAATGTCAATATGCTGTGATAACATTGACAAGAAAAAGCAAGGTGTAAATTTACGAAGAAAATAATCAAATTGAATTGAATCAATTGTGATTCAACGAACCATGGTTTCTTTGATTGTTAATAATCACAATAGTAAATTGATCAAACAATCAAAGATGATTGATGATGGGTGAAGAGCAATGTCAGCTTTTAATGTAACTTTTTTTATTGTCAAGGCAGGATTGTTAAAATAAAAAATAGAGTGGCAATCAAAGTTGTCATTTGTTTTCAAATATCAGTTCAAAAAAAAGATTTCAGTGTGAGATACGCTTTGCTTTTCGAGCTTTAATTTGGTTGAATCGTCAAATTTGTTCGTTAATTACGAAGTAACTTTGAAACCAATAAGTATTTCATCAGTTAAATAACATGTCAAGTCGATACTTTTTCTGTATCCCATTGGCATTTATTGTACTCTCTTGTATCAGCATTTGGTCAACTGATGGAGTCTCTCAAAGTAAGATTAAAAATTGGTTTTTGTGATTTAAACGGTGAATAAATCAATCTTTCTTTTTTAATTGAAAGTTTACAATTATAATGTAACGGTCCAAACAGCTGGATCTCCAAAATTTGATGGTCATGATGGCAAACTTAAAATAAAGTTGCTTTACAAAACTGAAACTGCAACCTCTGAGGAAGATTTTGTTTTGACGCCAAAGTAAAGTATTTAATAGTTAATTCCATCAGCTAATCAAAAATAAGGATTATCAACTAAACATCTCTTGTTTATCCCTTTAGTGCCGTGAAAATTGAACCCAATCACCATTATGAATCAACAATTGCTTCATTTGGTTCATTGGTAAACATATCTTCAATTTATCTGCGCTGGACTCTGGCTTCTCCTTATAACCCAATATACAAGATAAAAAAACCATCAATTTATTTTGATTCACTTAGCTTGACTCAAATCAATTCAGATTCATCAGATTAGTAAGTTGGACTGATTTTTTCTAAATGAAAATACTCTTAACTAAACCATCTTTTTTTAGCATCACAACAATCAAAAAACGCAGATTTTGTCCACCAGTTTTTCCAGTTGGAATCAAACATTCAGATGGAGCAACCTTTTATCCCTGTATCTAAGCCAATTAATACTTAAAACAATTTGGAAAGCAATTTAAAGCACTCTTACTAACATTGGACCAATTAACTTCGCCGTTAACTGACTATCATTGACACTCTAATTACTTTTACGAAAAACGTTAATTTTATCAATTATTTGGTATTGGGTTATACATTTAGAAAGGAAAAATTATCGACATTTTAGTTTTACATCATTGGTTTCATATTTTGTCGGTCGTCATTTTGTTGTTACTTCTGGCAGCCGATTAAAGATTATTAACCAACACCCGATGGAGGTTGACTTGAGGTTGAGTATTCATAATCTATTTGGCCTAAACCTTGTGGAAAACATTGATCCATTTTAATGTATTGAACAGTTATTTTTACTTCAAGTAAATTTATCAAACTGATCAATTGAAAACTAACAAAATAAACTCACACTTGCATATTTGAAAGTAATTGCGTAAAATTGCTGATTTCAACGGATAATAACTTTAAGCCTTAATAAAGTATTGTGATTTACAAGAAATAACGTAGTAATTGAGCCGTATCGGTAAATTCATGGTCAACTCGGTGCGGAAGCTCACATTTGAATATATTTGAGACTTTTAATGCTACAAAAAAGCAGATCTGTCAGACATGGCAAAGTTATGAAAGGTATGAGACTTAAACTGCAGTCGTTAAAGAAATCATGAGATGCAATGTGAGTGATTAATCTTTGTGCTTAATTTTGATAGTTAGCTCATAAAATCGTTATTTATGTTCATCACCTGCAATTAAGAGCCGCCATTGTACAGTAAATTATTCCCAAATCATTCCAAATGTATTTCACAAAGATGGTGTCACGATTAACAGTGTTTTTATTTGTTTATATTTCTTTTGGTCTGTTACTGACAGAATCAAGAAGAACTGGGTTTAAAAATGTGATTACCAAATTGTTTGAAGAGCCTTTAAATGATGATCATGAAAATTTGAAACCATCGCGATCACAGTTGTGTCCAAGAAGATGCAAATTGAAATCAGCTGATGACCCGAACCAATTCGCCACAATTGTTGCCTCACTTTATGGTCCGAGAGCGGTTCCTTATTCACTCGACTTCTCTTCTCCATCAAATGTCAACCGAACCTATGATTACATTATTGTTGGTGCAGGTTCCGCTGGGTCAACACTGGCCGCAAGACTAACCGAGGATCGAAATGTTCGTGTGTTGATCATTGAAGCTGGTAGTAAGGAAAGTATCTTTAGCAATGTACCCAGGTTTGCTCTTAAGCTAATGGGATCTCAAATGGATTGGTCTTATGAATCTGTACCTCAAGCTCGTTCTTCATTTGGCCTTAATGGACGTAAAATTCCAGCTTATCGTGGTAAAGTGGTTGGTGGTACTTCAGGTATAAACTTTATGTTGAATGTGAGAGGAAACAAGCGAGATTATGATCGATGGGAACAATTAGGTGCAACAGGTTGGAATTACTCTTCTGTTTCTCCGTATTTCATCAAAATGGAGGATTCAAGAGATCCACAGGGTGATCCAGGTTATCATGGTACAAGTGGACCTTTGACTATTTCACCGGTTACTGAACTGTTTCCAGTTGATCGAGCATTCTTAAGAGGATGTCATCAATACGGTCTGGACCTTGGTGATTTTAATGGTGAAAATCAATTACGATTTAGACATCCTACTTTTACCATAAGAGATGGAAGTCGATGTTCAACTGGTCGTGCCTATTTAAGTCAGGCATCATTCCGTTCCAATCTTGAGGTTATTTTGAATTCCAAAGTTGATAAAGTGCTGTTTGATAAAAATAAACAAGCTATTGGAGTTCAGTTTCACAACAATGATATGAATTACCAAGTATTTGTTCGGCGAGAAGTTATATTGTCAGCTGGAGTTTTCAATACACCACAAATACTCATGCTTTCTGGTATTGGACCGAAAAAACAATTGAATGAACTTGGCATTCCAGTAATTTATGATTCTCCCGGTGTTGGTGTTGGCTTGCAAGATCATCCATTTACCTTTGTGATGTTTACAACTCTTTATGGGACAAGTTATGTTGCTGGACGAGCTGACAATGAAGACGACTTGCAACAGTATCTTTTTGATCGTAGTGGACCATTAACTTCGCCTGGATTAAATGTCGCTGGATTTTGGCGATCAAAATTTGCCAGAGATTCTAGACCTGATGTGTTGATACATGAATTTGGTTATATCTTACAAAAGCCAGCTTCAGGTAGCTTATTTAAATCAATTTCATGCTTTTTTTTAGCTTTTATATAAACTTTTCTTTACTTTTTTATATTTTTAATAGATGGTGCTTTGAATATCAGGCAAGATATTTTATCAGAATACTTGCCACCAGAAAATAGTGATGGAGTGATGTATGCTGTTGCTTTGAATAGACCTCAAAGTCATGGTACGGTTAGACTGGCTTCAGCCGATCCAAGAGACCCACCTTTAATTGATTTCAACCTGTTCTCTAATCGTCGAGATATTGATGTGATGGTTGAAGGTTGTAAATTGATTCTTGGTATTGCCAAAACACCAGCCATGCAGTCTGTTAGACCTAAGCGTTTAAACTCAACTCTAGGTGAATGTTCACAGTTCCCATTGGACTCTGATCCATACCTTAGATGTTTGATTCAAACACTTACCTTTACTCTATGGCATTCAACAAGTACAGCTAAAATGGGCTCTGCTAATGATATCATGTCTGTAGTCGATCCTTATCTACGTGTTTACGGTGTCAAAAAGTTGAGGGTTGTTGATGCATCAGTAATGCCCGAAGTGTCGTCTGGAAATACAAATATACCCGTTATAGTTATTGCTGAGAGAGCAGCTGATATAATTAAAGGACGAGTATTGAGACCATGCAAACTGCCTTTTACGGACGAAGAGCAAATTTTATCAGATTATGTTTCGATTTGATTTTTGCTAAACATTCCATTAGCCACCAATTGAAACAATGGTTGCTATGTTTTACAATTTAAGCCCGATTCTTGTTAAATTGACTATTTTCTTATTTAACCCCGAAATAAATTATTATTTGCCCGACTCTAAACTTGCCTTATCATTAATCAGTCAGCATAGCAATTTTAGTCAAATCATTCTCAATTCAAAAGATTTTTCTAACAATGATTTCACTCTTTTTTTGCAGTCCATCAATTTCAGATAAATCAATTGTCAATCAAATTTGTGTTTGATTCCATAACAAAATCATAGAAAATAATCTGCTTATGAATAAATAATCACCTCAGTTTGATTCTTTCATCTTTAGAAGCTCCATTCAAATGAAAAAGTGAACTTTGTACAAACCCTGAACTTCAAGGATATCAAAATCAAATCCCAAAGAAAAAGGAATGTAAAAGAAAAAGGAAATCATTCTGAAGATCCGATTTCTTTGATCTTTTTCCTTCATTTACCAACATGTGTCTGTGCTAACATAATGAATAAGTCAAGCAACATATCTTAAACCAGTAAATTTATAGACTTACTCTCCACCGTGGGAAACTGTTCACTGGTTTCAGTTTTCTTTGAGATTCCTCCTGACCGTTGAACCAGAATCTTTTATGTAAAACGAGTGGCACAAGTGGCAAGAGTAGAGGAGTTCTTGGGTTTGTTTATTGAAAGTGATTTTCCTTCGATTTGTCTGTAGTTACTTTTCATTTTAATATCAAATTTCAGTCTTTCATTTTATTATTGCCTTGCAAGGGATCGATCACAACTTTTGGCTATTTGATGCTGATCAAAGCCTATACTTAAAATTTAAATGTGTTATCTTATATTGAACACAACACAAAGGTCTATCGGTTCATAAACATTATTCATTATCTTCAAATTTGTTATAAATCTATCGTAATATATTGACTTAAATTTATTTCTAATATTTTACCATTCTGTTTAATATTTTGTGCTTGTCTTTAAACTAACTGATTGGTTGTGGTTCATCATATAAAAGATTCACCAAATTGATTCCCATCAGCAGTCCTTTGATTTTCAATATTTGAATCATATTTTTTCAAGTTCCAAGCCAGTCAATTGAATATCTTGCATAATGTGTTTCAAGTCAAATTACCTTTCAATCTACTTCTATTTGTTCCTGTCAACATTCCTCGTTTTGGAAACTAATGGTTATAAGATTACGCACCAGCTAAGGAAACGTTATTTATCACCTCCAGCTTCTCAAAATTCATCCAATGCGACATCAAATCAACAAGAAATACATGCCGACACCAATACTCTATGTTCAAAGAATTATCCAGATCGATTTTTCCTTTCAAGCTCCATGAATTCTGATGGATGTCAAGTTATGTGTTCATTTTTTGGCTCCTCGTCTGCCAAATATCGTGATTTCTCTGATTCTCCTGAGATTATCATTCATTATTTGAATGACCATGCGCCTTGTGGAAACAATTCATTCTGTTTGAAAGGGAAATGTGTTAATCCAATCAACTTACCTGGTAGAGCAGAGTTGACAATAATCTCTGGCTATTTTCCTGGTCAGGATTGGTTTTCCGAAACTGATGCTTACATAAAAATAGACGCCTATACAACTTACAAAACAAAAGGTTTACAAAATTTAGGCTCAACAAAAGTAGTCGAAGACAGAAACTGGGCGGAATTCAATGCTATTTTCACAAGTCCACTTTCTTATAAAGATGGCTATTTCGTTCTCAATGTTTATGACCGAGACTCTTCACCTGATGACTACATTACAGGCATCAGAATCAATTTCAACGATTGTCCCGAGAGCAAGGACTGTCGCACTGCTGGTTCGCAAAATTATATTAATTACTCACTAAAATGGTATCCTGAAAGTTATCCTGAAAGACTTGAGAAATTATAAAAACCAGCATTTTGATCTAAATGTATCCATCAACATTTATTAATAACAGATTTACCAGTTTTTTTTATTAATATTTGTCTAAAGATAATTGAATTAAGCTACTTTTACTTTTACTCAAAGAAGTGACATTTGAAAAAAATTATCCCATTGTCAGCGAGTGAATTAGTGGTTGCAACCAAAGACTATTCAATATTTGCAGTTAGTAACATTAAAACCGGTACATTTACCCGATTATTATTCGGACTCGGTTTAGCTGTGAAAGGTTAAGAATAATGAATCGATATTCCATTCAAGTTGACTATCTTAATTTCGATCAATTAAACAACTTCACTGTTTATGAACAAAGAGGAGGAATTACAAATGCTACGAAATTCATCTTTCTCTGAGCAAGTCTTTAAAAGCAATATTTAATGTTCATCAATCTACTAATAGCCAACATAACATATTCAATTTCATTGTGCTTCATTTGCCTCACAATTAGTTTTTGGTTTAATCATACAAAAGATGTCTTCGTTCCCTTCGCCTGAATTTTGTTTTGCCATATTCATTGTAATTATTCAACTTTACGATTGTCAACAAATCAAACCAGTTATCCAATTCAACCGATCTGAGAAGGACACTCTTTTTTCCGAAGAAGCTTCACTTTGTCTATCCAATCATCAAGATATGTTTCTATTTTCAAGCTCAATCCAATCAAATGGATGTTCAATTGCATGCTCATTCCTCACCTCATCGTCATATAAATATATTGACTATTACAATGCCATTGAAACCTTTTCTCACAATTTGCCCGAAAAGACGCCCTGCAAATTAAACTCTTACTGTCACTCTAATGTCTGTACTCATCTAGATGATTTCCCTGGTAAAGCTAAATTGTATATTATAGATGGCTATTTTTATGGATTAGATCGACTGACTCAGACCGATACTTATATCAAAGTTTACTATGTATCAAAGTTATCTGGCTTTAAGTACATCGGCCAAACGAGAACTATCTATAACGATGATCGCCCATATTTTGGTGAAAGATTTACAACTGAAATATCTTCAAAAGAAGGATGCTTTATACTTGAAATCTTTGATCATGACTATAATTCCCCTCATGATCTCATTTCTAGAGTTGAAATAAATTTTAAAGATTGTCTTAAATTGGATGTTTGTAGTAAAATTTTCGGCAACTCACGATTGCGATACAATGTTATATGGATTCCTCAAATTTGATCCATTTTCAGATGTAATCGCAATCTTTCACATAAATTTAACAATAACCTTTGTAAGTTGAATACAAATACATTTAATTTGAATTGTATACAATACAATGTACTTGCTTCAGATTTAAGTCGAAGTAAATAATAAAAATTGAAATTTATTTTATACCGAATTAATCTTTGGGATCATTTCGTTTGATCTTTCAGTGATTTTCCTAGACTCATGAAAATATAAATTATTCAACTTTATCAATCATTTATTGTTTATTTATCTGCATTATATTATAATAAATAGAATTATTTAAAGGCAGACAAGACAGAACAGTTGTTTCATTAAAAAACTAATCAAGTCAACATGCAATGTTCACTTATAACTTTAATATCATTTTTAACCATTTACGAATCCATATGAAAATAACGCTTTTCAAGATCAAAAGTGCAAGATTCTTGCCTGTAAACTCAGACATTGAGGCTAGCTTAGTGAAAGCGATTAAAAACGCACAAAAATCTAACGGTGAATTGTTTAAAACAACATTTACAATGAATACTGGCCATCGAAAAGTCTAAAGGATTTATGTCGATATCTAAACTTACCTAGTTTCATAGTTAGGCCATTGACCCCAATCTAAACGCAACTAATCTCAGATTATCAACACTTAACACCATTGTCACATTTATGCACAAGTTGTGACAATACTAAAAAAGAAATGGGCGAAAACTGATAAAAATAGATTTCTAATGCATTCATTAACCGTAAGTTTGTAGAGATATAAAACTGAGTCTCTTTGTGCCATTTAAAAGTTTCTCTGATCGTTGGTTTTCGAGAAAATCGAGGTAAAGGTTGAAACTTCGATTGCTTTTGTACAATTACAGAAGCAGATTTCTGTATGAAACTCTTTTCCCTGATTTCACTTTTTATTTTCAACTAGAAAATGGAATTATTTAGAGGCATAGAACTTTTCTTTTTCTGTAAAACAGATCAGTTCGATTTTGAGTTAAACCGATCGTTTTCTGTGACTGTAAGAGCTAACGAGCTGAAACTCATTATTTTCGATGAAAGTTGTTATTACTTCCCATCATGGAGGGATACTTTTATCGATTTAACAGTATTTCCCTTGATTTTAGACATTAACCTTAAAACTTTGAGCCTCAATATCTCGAGAATGGCATCGCCTACAATATTTATTCTTTCACCCATTTAATTTATCACTAATTAATAATTCAATTCAATTTAATAAATTTCCATAAGCGCATTTAAGTCATGATGTTCGGCTTGTAAATGTGCACGCAACAACTTATTCCACTGAACAAACTCATCTTAACCCACATCTTGGTAAATAAACCATTTTCTGGTTTCAACTTGCAAATAAAATGCAAAAAGTACTGTCAAATGGCCGAACATTTGAGGGAAGACTTGAGACTTGGTGGGTTTGTAGAGACAAATTTTCACGCAGTTTTCAGTTCAATGCGTTTAATTAAAGTTACAAAAAAATCAAGATTGATTTGATCACATATTTTCTTTTAAATGGGTGATAACCAAAAGATTATGGATGTCGTCGGCCGTTACAGTATGATTATTTGTCTCGAAGTATACTTGTAATGTTGGTTTAACCATCATGAAACCGTTTGATGAAAATACTCCTTCGATTCCTGATCCCATCTCAAAATCAAGCCAAACAAATAATGACGGATATTCAGCAGAAAGTGTTATTATGAAACGATTCGAGAAATGATCGGAAACGTAATTCTGGCCCATCCTTTCCGTGGCGTTGATCTTAATTACACTGACAACATTGATTTTAGTTTCTTTTAATCTCAACTCTTTTGGCTTATCTAAGAAGAGAAAGTCTTCGCCCTGACTCAAGTCGGTTGAATTACTTATACTTGATGGTATAATGTTGTATCGAAGCTGGACCAGACAATCGGTGAAATTAGAACATATTTTGCTATTGCCAACAAATTGATTCAAGTTAAGTGAATAAATAATATCAGCAGCATAACTTCATAGAAACAAGAGAGAAGAAAAACACATTGAAACGAAAAAACTGACAAAAAAAAATAGCGAAAGTTCTGAAAAAGCTTAAACTCTTACCTGTCTACTTCAAATATGCCAGTAATTACTGTGTTAGGAGTAAATGAATCAAACTTGTAAACGTCAATAGTAACCAAAAATTTGAGTTTATGGGAAACATCATTATTAATAACAACTTCGATAAATTCGCTATCCTTATCTTGCTTCTTATAGATTTGACCATGGATAGGATTGAAAACATCTTTCATGTAATATTGAAGCATTTTCCATTTTCCTCCAAACTCTAGACTTGACCATGAAGTGCCAACCCAAATGTCATTCAACATCCAATACATTGCACCCCGTGTCATTTTGGTTCCAGTGAACGTATCAACATTTCGATTTCTAAGGTAAACTTCTGTTTCTAGTTTGACAGCCATTGCTTGAAGACATTGAGATAGATAAATTATTTTCCGTAAACCATTCGAATCAGTTTTTGCAGGTAATCTAAAATAATTGTTGATCATTGCATTCATTTCATTTGTTCCATTGGGATGATGCTGTCGATGCTCCAAAGAATCTGATAATGGATAAGTAAGTTTCTCTGATGGGATAACAGAAGCCAGAGATTCGTATGACGAGTATGATTCAAATCCGTATTCAGAAACGAACCGAGCTTCAGGAAATTGACTTTGATCCCATGCATTGGCGCTATAAGTGTAAAAGTGAACATCACCATATAAAACATCATTGGGATTAACAGCCAAACCACCTTCTGCTTCAGTTTCATCTCCATTTGACGGACTCGAGGAGATAAATATTCGGTCGGCATCAAATTTTTTCACAGTTTCTTTTATTGTATCTTTGTTGAGTTTCAAATAGTCTTCAACATAACGAGAAAAGTTTGACTGCAATTCTGGCCACCAGCCCGTTGCTATTGCTGTCTCATCTTCGTTATTTCCAGACCAGAGAGCGATACTTGGATGATGAGCCAATCTAGTTACTTGATATTGGACTTCACTTTCAACATTGTCCAGAAACTCAGGATCAGTAGGATAAGTCATACATGCAAACATAAAATCTTGCCATATAAGGATACCAAGTTCATCTGCTAAATCGTAGAAATAATCAGTTTGATAAATTCCTCCTCCCCAAACACGAATCATGTTCATCGAAGAATAGACAACAGTTTGTAAAATTTTCTTCACATATTCTTTATCTCTGGACTCATTTTCTGGAAATACCGATGTAGGGATCACATTTGTTCCTTTGATAAAAAGGGGAACTCCGTTTATTTCAAATCGAAATGAAAGACCAGGCATAGTAGCCACTTGATATTCTCCATTGGGTAATTTAATTTGACCAGCCGTTGGTTTCTCTTGTATCAGCTTGATGGACCGGAATCCAATTCGTTTGGTTTTAGATTGATTCACTGAATCGTTCAAATTTAGTAGGTTAACTGTTAAATGATAAAGTGCGCGAGGTCGTTGAATGATTCGATCGTTAGAATAAGTCATCATTCCGTTTGGCCACCAAAGACCTACACGTGAACGATCAACAGAAATACTCGGAAGAGCATAATTGGTTACAGATGAATTCAAAATTAGAGAACCTTTATAAATAATAAATTTCTTCTCGAAGGTATCATCATCACGCGAAAGGGAGACTTGAACATCAAATTCCTTTCCAGTAACAGGTTTTTCTAAAGCGAGAACCAAATTGATCATCCAATCACCATTATCATTTGATTCATTAAGAGTAACCCAAAAATTATCAAAGTTACATGTTGATTCCACGATTTTAATTCCTATTGGTAGCCAGATTCCAGAGGAAGGAAAAGCTGGACCCCAATCCCAACTGAAAGACGCAGCCATTTTTCTGATAAAGTTGGCATGACACTCTCCATTGTAAACATCAGGCCAACACTCTGGTACAATTGAATAATTGAAATTGGCTTTGTAACTATCGAATTGAGCTTTAGCATAGTTAACTGGAGATTGTATATCAACTTTGATAGAATTGGAACCGGGTTTTAGATATCTGCTTATCTCGAAATTATACCGAACAAACATATTCTTAGAAATTCCGATGAGGTTTTCATTGATATAAATATTGGATATTGTATCAATGCCCTCAACAATAAGATAAATTTCATTTTCAGATTTCAAATCTTCATACTCCACTGCAAAATAAAACAACTGCATATTAACATGGTTTCAAGCGAGTAAAGCTATATTTCTTACAGTTGAACAATTTACTCCAAGTCCAGTTTAATTTTGAGAAATGGCGATAATTAACATCATTTTTATCATACAATGGATCTTCGATTATTCCAGCTGAGAGTAAATCAGTGTACAAACCACCAGGAACAGAAATGTTGCTAATCACATCTTAAGCAAAATGAGGAAAATTTTTGATTATCAGTTAGAATACAATTCTTATCTGTATAATTATGATTACTTACATTGATTTGAATGATCGGTTAGAGTCCAGTCATTAGAACTTAAAGAAATATATTTACCAGCACATTGTTTAACAAGTAAAAGGAAGGCGAAGAAATAAATTGAGTTGACCATCGTACCGTAAACCCTAAAAACAATTGTTCAAGTCAAACTCTAGTGATGTTTTGTCTTATGATTTTGAGTTTAAACCTGATTATAAGTAGCTCACTAACAATATTATCTAAAAGATAAGTTGTCACAATTGAGCATCGAGTGAATGTTGAATCAAAAGTTATATGAAAAACAACATTAATTGCTTTGATTGAAGACAAAAGAATTTTGATTTGATAGGAAAATGGTTTATTATTTAATTATGCATCTAAAGATTTTCTCCCTTAGTTGATCTAAAATCGACTGATAAAGAGCAAGAATAGATGCTGACAAAATTATATACAATAGTCGCTGAATTTAATACATGATTTAAAATTTTGCTATCGATCGATTTTCCACTTTTCATTTAACTGTCGTCATCAGAGTCATCAGAGTCTTCTTCTTTCTTTTTGTTATTTGGCGTGCTTTTGAAAATATTAGCAGGTTTAAATGAACCATTGGTTGGTGCTTTACAGGCGAAGCATTTTGTACTTTTCTTGTAATGCTCAAGGAAACACTTTTCACAAAAATAATGTTCACATCTTGTGACGATTGGATCGGTGAATCCATTCATACAAATTAGACACTTAAAGGGTATTTCTTTTGTTTCAGTAATTTCATAATTGATGTTGTCTTCTCCGTATGTACCTTTTCTAGCTTCTGCCTCCAATTGCCAACCAGCTTTGTAATCGCTTCGATCGTGTAAAAATATACATGAATCACCGAATCCACAAAATCCAGTTTCTTTGTAATCTTTGCAGATATCAGGTTGATAATCCCATCTTACAGTCGATCTGATGTTTGATGGAGCTTTCAAAGGTCCTTTAGCCAGGAATTTGTTACCTTTAACAGCTTCTTTGTCGTTGTCAATTTGTCTTTCACTAGTTGCACCCATATCTTTTGGACCCTCTCGAACAACACTCTTATCAGTTTCATAGGATACTGAAACCGCTGACTCATCTTCCGAATTAGATTCTTCTGAACTTTCACGTGGAACACGTTTGATGCAAGCCTTTTTTGTTGGCTTGTAAATTATGGTCTCTTCTTCCTCTGATGATGAAGAATCTGGTGTCTCTCTCTTCTTGAAATTTATCTTTTTTGGTTTCTTAAACATTTTAAATGCTTTAAATACACGAATGGTAACGATATACTTTATAACGATAATAAACAACTAAACTTGATTATCTCAAGTAACTTGGAAAATGTCAACAAAAATCATATGGAAATAGGATCAGATCCTGGAGTCGATATGTATCTACAGGTAGACAAAAAAATAATTTGAACATTTTTAAAATGGAATCACAAGTCAGGTTTTGATTTTTTTTTTGATTAGATTTTTTCATAAAGAGAAAATACAATTCAATATCTTTCATTTGGTATTTATGTAGCGTTATGACTTATAGACAGAGTGCAGGCCAGTTTTTTTAAAAAAAGTACGTTTGCAAAAGTGGTTAAATCCTATGGGAAAATTAACATTGAAAAAATGAAATTTTCACTCACCCATAGACGCTCCCAGCTTAAACTCTAAAATTTATTTTTTGGAACTTTTTTTTTAAAATTGGCATGCGCGCTATCTAGGTGTTCTAAAACTTCGTTAGCAGTACCAAATGGAAGATATTGAGTTGAATTTTCTATTTATGAAAAAAAATCTGATTAAAAAAATCAAACCCGACTTGTGATTCCATTTTAAAAATGTTCAAATTATTTTTTGTCTACCTGTATAATACATATGTATTTTTTATAATTATGGCTATTTGGGTACCATATGGAGTAAAAATTGAAAATTTATTTAGATTTATCAAACAAAAATTTTATATTGCACATTATAAAGAGTGAAATTAATTAGACAAAGCCAAGAATCGATTTGTTCGTTTCTTTTAATTTAAACAGTTAAAGGCAAGGATAAGCAAAGAGTCAATTGAGTCATTTATAAGAGTTGACTGCTGGCTGATTAAGCGAACGAATATACAATTATCTAGCAATTATGTAATCCAATTGGTATACGATTAATAAATCCTAATAAATATCGATTTTACTGATTCGTTCAATGTCTATACTTTTCCAGCTTTTAGTTGCAGTTTGGCTTTCATAAGTGATCAATCAGTTTGCTTTGCCTATTTATTGCCAATATTTGTTTACATCAGGATCTTCAAATGGATCATATTTTGTGTCGGACCCGCAATTTTCTTCCACTAAACGAGTTATCGTTTGAATCAATGCAATTAATTGGCTTGTGCTCATAAAGATGGTGGGTTCTTCTTCCTCATCTTCGTCAACGGCTGGCTCTTCATCATCATCAACGGAGGACTCCTCTTCTTCGTCGTCAACATCAACCGTATCGATTTCCTCTTCCTCTTCCTCCTCATCTTCAGCGCTGCTGTTAACATTCACTGAGTTGTCTTCATCTTCTTCTGATACTGACCAGGGTAACAGGTTGATAAACATAAAACTTGTTAATAAAAAGAAAACTGTTAGACTTTTTGTTGGACTTTTCATGTTATAAGCAAAAGGTTACACACACATACACTTGATCCTTAAAGGCTGTTACTGAGGCTTGAACAATGGTTACAACTAATACAAAGTAATCAACTACATTGACTGTATGTTTAGTTTTAACCAATGCCACTTTATATTTCAAAATCACCAAATGTTCTGATTAAATAACCATTTAATCTCATATCTATTTGATCAAGTGCCTTCTGTGAGACAAAATGTGTTCTCAACACTCTCTTTTACCGTTTACCTAGAAGCAAGTCGCATGATTAACACGGTTTTATTTCCAGATCACTTAACATTAATTTACACATTTCCATTGTCAACTATTACTGGTGACTCAATGCTAGGTTAGAATTAGATAACACAATTCAACTAGACTAGTCTTGTATGTAAATTTATTAGCTGGACAAGATAATGTTAAATGTTACAAGATCGAATGATCGCTTTGCTAAGCAAATTTCCTGGTCAATTGATTCAGTAAATGTCTATCCAGCACGTGTTTTAATTTTAAGTGTTTATAGATGAAGAACGGAATCGAAAAGTTTTGACGTTTTAACTGTTAATTAGTTATCTAAAATAACATTGATATATTTCAATGCAGAACCTAATTGTTTGCTGTTAAAAATTAAGATTTTCACATTTTCTATTTTCGCCATCTATTGGATTTTTTGAGCATTTTTTTCACCTGTTAAATTTACAGGATAATTATTCTTTTTGTAATCTCTCGTACAATATTTTTTAATTGTGTTATGTTTTTTGTTGTCAATCGTTTGTTTAGTATTTAGTTTTATTAAATTTTAATGAATAATCCGCAAAAAGACAAAACGTCGTCCCCGCAACGCCATGGACAAACACAATCTCAACAGACTCAAGTTGGATCCAACGAACAAGACAATTTACAACAATTTAGTATCCTGTTGACTCCAGCGTACGCTGCATTTTCACAAATTATTGATGGATTATTCCTCACTGGAGTTGGTGGCATGACATTTGATAATTTTCGCAAAAACAAAATCACAAATATTATCAACTGTACCCGTGAGGCGCCTAATTGGCGTCTACCCGGAGTTGAATGTTTTCGAATCGCCGTGAGTTGGTCAGCTTTAAATATTTTAATAAGACCATCAGCTTTTATTTGCAACTTTTTTATACTTTCCACTTTACCCTTTACAGGTTAAAATAATTTAATGAGCTATTATTTTTCTGTTTTTTTAAATTGATAATCCAATGGATGGTTCAATTTAAATTTAGGTTGATGACTCGCCGACTGAGGATTTATTGTCACATCTGGATAGTGGAACTGATAAAATATACTCAATTCTTTCTAATGGAGGTCGAGCTGTGGTTCACTGTGTGGCAGGTGTTTCCCGCTCTGCATCTGTCGTTATCGCCTATTTAATAAAGTACAAAAAAATGAACCTCCGTGATGCTTATAACCATGTTCAATCCCGACGTCGAGTTGTAAGACCAAACAATGGATTTTTCAAACAATTGATTGCATTTGAGAAAAAAATCTTAGGCAGCAATAGTGTCAAAATGGTGACTCTTCGAAGAGATGATGTTCAAATAGAAATTCCTGACTTTTTTGAAAAAGAACATAAAAGATTTGTTATTCTTGAAACGCTCAAAGTCAAAGCTGCTAGTCTTAGAACGGCACAATCGACTACTCCAGCTACTATGGCTGCTTCTACGTCTGCAAATTCTAACCCCATTGTTACAAATGAATCATCAACGCCTCAAAATTCAGCCCAAAGTTCAAAAGAATCTTCTACTATTAACTCATCATCTAAACTTTCATCTGAAGAGGAAAAAAAACTCACCGATTCATCATTAGATCATATTTCTAAAGAATAACAGAGTCATAATTTGCTCTCATAATTTTAGACACACTCAACAAATTTATTCTGGTTAAGATTGACGATCTGAATCAAGACTGCTTTTTAACACATTTGCAAGCATTTTGAACAAATTACCACGATTCTTTCCTCAAAGCGACTCGATTCTATTATATTTCATAATTTATTGTGATAAATGCACGCCTTAGTGAAAACCAAAACTAGAATCATTGTATTACACCTATATTTCATTAATTACGAACGAATTCAATAAATTTATCGCTGATTATTGGTTATTACATTGTCATTTGTCATTGGGTGAAAATAAACTCAATATGGAATGAGAATGCTATTGATCAGTACCTGCAAAAAATGAATGCAAGTATTTCAATTAATAAAGATAAAATTTTTGTAAATCACCGTTCCAACCAAATATTTCGAATGTTTTCAGTATTCGAAATCTTTTAAATTTTTTACCACATAATTTTTGACAATAAATCTTGGTGTATAACCGTTGTGAAAATATCAAAACTATGATTCACATTGGTCATCAATGCGGGACAAGAGACAATCTTAAGCAACAGTTCAGATCAAAATGTTGAGAAAAAGGACTAGGATCAGCTTTGGTTGATTTTCTACTCTTGTTTGATGACAGTTCTTCTAATTTATCATCATACGTTTTTACAAAATGAAAATGCAATATCAAAAGCAAAGATCAGTAAAATCTTCTAGGTTTATCATAATAGATTCAACAGACTTATACAGACCTTTACCTCTTCACTGTGAATAAAAAATCAAGTATTGGTTGAGAATATTTGATCAAAATTAGCAGCAAAATGACCATAATAAGACCCAAAAGCAGAAAGACAAACCATAATTCTAGAGTTTATTTAATATTTGCAGAAACTATTGATAATAAATTAGATATTAATGCAAATATTTAACTTTATTTAATTTGTCATTTCAAGTCGTGTTTCTGTTCATTTTCATCGAGTTTCAGCCTCATAACTGTTCGAAGTGAAGATGGAGCCACATTCAATCTTCATAATAAAGTGTAAGCGTGTTTAAAAACTTTGTCTTCAATTTTTAATTAATAACTAATTTATTAGTGCATTTATCATATTTATTGTTTAAAATTTGAATTCCCCATCATCAAATCATCCTGTCCAAATCAGTTTTATAACAAAATAATTGGTAAAACATAAATTTTTCTGTCGATATAAATTACATCCCCAACTGCTAAATAACATGTGCTCAACAACAACAACATTTGACTACACAAGTCTAAAGAAGTGTACCAATCCAGCCGAACTACTTCCACATTTATCTAAAATGGATAGAACATCGACACTTTATCATATAAGGGATAACATGGTGAGATTCGCCGACGATATGCTATCAGCGATGAGTCAATCCAAATCAAAACAAATAGGCAATCAGGTACAGCAGTTTGTTAATGCCATGCTGACAATGATAGACAGTGCAGCCAAAGATGAGAGTATTGCTGGAATAAAGACAGCTGACTTAGATAGGATGGCGGACCGAATGGCTAGCAAAATGCAACTAATCAAAGCAAAGCCAATTACAGCAGTTAAAAAAGCTCATAAATTTATTGTTAAGCCAAAGGATCCGTCAATTAGCCCGGACCAGATCTTTGCTGAGATAACGCAGATAACAAAGCAAGACAGCTCACTCCAGATAGATGAGATGAAGAAAGGCCTCACAGCAGTTAAGATATCATCAACACATTCTGAAACTAAAAAGAAGATTATTAATGGGCTAAATGGTAGAGAGTTTGGACAGAAAGTTGAAACCAAGGATGTCAACCTATTACAACCGCAGATCTCTGTAATAGTAAATCAACACTCGGTTTAACCAATGGATATAATCAAAAAGAGAAACAACATTCCTGACTCAGACGAAATGCACATTGTTGCCTCCTACGATATTCCCCAAAGGAATCAACCCAACAAAAAGAAATTAATAATCAGATGTAACAGGAATGCCAGACAAATTATTGAAAATTGAGGAAGATTGTATGTGGGATGTGAAAGTGTCAAAATTAAAGACAACTTTTATATTAAAACCTGCGCCAAATGTATGACGATTGGACACACATCCAAATATTGTACAAACCGCGCATGCTGTTCTAAATGCGAACAAGAACATGATCAAGCAACGTGCGCATCAGATCCTCAACCAAACTGTCTATATTGTAAAAGAATCAGTGAAACAAATCTTGATCACAAACCAAAGTCGATAAACTGCAAAGCATACAATCAAGCCATCTACAATCTTCAAAGCATAACTGACTGGAGTTATGAATCTAAAAATTATTAATCTGAATTGTGGACTCAACCTTACCAAAACAACATCAACTGTTAATCGTGTTCCTAATGATTTTAACGTTGCTTTACTTCAAGAACCCAGTCAACTTCCATTGGCCTCGATAAACAATTACCAAATTCAAGTGATACAAAACAATCGAGCAGCAATTATCACACTCCGTAAAGCTGTCACAAAAACTTTCAACATTCCACCGGACTCAGTTGGTGCTATAATTAACCTCAACAAATCAAAAATATTATTGCTTTCTGTGTATATTTCACCATCAATATCTAAACTAGACTATGAAAAGGCTGTGACCAACATTAACAAAATAACCACCAGTAACAAAAATCTTCCTGTCATTCTTGGTGGAGATTTAAACGCAACTCATCCTCTCTGGTCAACCTTCATTAACCCAAACAATTCACATAAAGGAACCATCTTTTTCAATCTGATTAAAACATTGAATCTCACAATACTCAATGACCAAATGTAAACAATCACACCTTCCAAAAACCAAACCAACAACAACAATGGATTGATGTATTGGCCAGCAACTTACCCTCCTTTTTCTCAACCTTTTCTCACGACACCAATATTACAACAATTGATGGATATGATCACAATTACCTAACAACAGAAATCAATTACAACAACAAAATAACACCAGAACTAACGACCACCTTCTTTCAACATGGCATTTATCATCAGAAAGTCAAATACCTCATCTACGACTCTAAAATCCAGAACATTAAAGATGTGAACAAACTTTTCTGGAACATCTTTAAGTCCAGGATAGAATGTTATCATGACAAACGTTTCTGGAAGACAGCAAAAAAGGTCAGTTGGAAGAAAACTTTTGCCAACACAGAAATTCTCAAGAAGCTAACCAACATGGCTAAACAAAAAAGAAGCAATCCAACGACCATTAGTGATGATGAATATAAACAAGTCAAAAAACTACTCATTAACAAGCTGCACAAAAGTATTAATGATTTCTTTGAAGACACTAATGAATCCAAAGAAAAATGGAGAAAAATCAATTTGTACATCATGGATCATGATCAACAACTGGACAATCTCTACCAAACTAATTTACAGCTTGTAAATGATAACTTTAATCTCATCCAAGAAGATCTCATCGAAACTTTGGATTTTCCACCACCAACTAATCAAAAATGTGTAGACACTGAGTATCTTCTGGAATGCATAAAGACACTCAACAAAGCTGCCACTCCAGGACTGGATGGAATCAGCATCACCTTCATCCAACAACTACTTAAAGATATTCCGGACAAAATTACCGACATCTACAACCTCATCCTTAAACACAATTTTATACCAGATGCTCTCAAAATTTCTCTTACTATCTTCATTCCCAAAAGAGACGGGAAAAGACCACGTCCCATCTCATTACAATCAAATTTCGCAAAAGTTATTGAAGCAATCATCTTAAAAGAACTTACTGAGGACATTCCAAAGAACTTCTTTGATGGACAGCACGCCTATCAAAAAGACAAAGGCATCAATACAGCACTTACTGAACTCTGCGCACAATTCAAACATGAATTCACCAGTGACCTCAAGCCGTCAATTTTTCTAGTTGACATAGAGTCAGCTTTTGACAACATAAGTCACTCAGCGATTCTTAATCAACTAAATTGTCTCAAAATTGATCAAAATAAAACTACAATTATTAAACAATACTTAACCAACAGATACATGGCAATCCTAAACAAAAACAACTTTAAACTTAAACAAGCAACTACAGGAGTACCACAAGGGTCAGTGCTGGGACCTATGTTATTCATAACTGGAGTTCAGAATGTAATAAGATACTTTAATACAGAAACTCATCAACAACCACCAATCTTCATCAAAGGAAAAGCAATTCCTGATCCATCACCTCTCATCATCAAAACAATTGCATATGCAGATGATTTAATCTTCATCATTCCGCCAAAAATCCTCAACAAAGGAGAACATGCAGCCATGACCACTACGATCATACTCAGAAAATTAGCCTCATTACTAACACCTCTCAACTTACAAATCCTTCCTCAAAAAACCAAACTAGTTACATCAGAACAAACAGAAAAGCAAATCAGAAAAATTCCCATTTTTAAACGAGAAGTATTTACATCAGCTAAAATACTAGGTTTAACTTTCAAATTTAGACATAAATATCACTTCTCAATAGATGATCTTATAGAAAAAACCAATAACAAATCAAATGATATCTTAACCAATAACCCTAAAATTGTTCACCTCCCCTACAATATCATCAATCTTATCAATCAAGCAAAAATAGAATCAATACCTCTAACATACTCAAGAATAATCTTCCCTTTCCTACTAGACAACAGAATAGCCAGAAATCGACTAGAATACGCCACCAGCAGAATATTTAGAAAAGTAACCGGTTTCAACTGGATGATTAACCAACTCACAGCCTGTGCCTTGATTGGTAGAATGCCTATCTGGGCAAGAATAATAGAAAGCAATCTAATTGACATATATCAAAATTTCGTTAACGACCCAACTAACGCTGAATCATTAGATTTCTTTAAAAAACAACCAGACTTAGCTCTAACCATCGCCAACAACAAGATATGGTTTGGAATTAAATCCATAGCTAAACATCATACATTCAAAATTATTGATGAACAATGGACCTACGAAGCTCCAGAACACAAACGAATAATTGGCGAATGGAAATTGATCAAATCCCGCAGATATCTATCAAAGCATACAAATATGCTTTTTGGAAAATACAACTTTTTCATTAAATCTTCATCTTGCCAATGTAAAGCAATGATTAATGATCCCATTCACTGGGTAACACAATGCCCTCTTACAGCACAACAAAGACACATTTTGCTTGACAACCTTAACATTCACGAATCTGAGATCATACCCAAATTCATCAAACAAGATAGGGCCTACCTATTTTACGACCTCTTTGAAGCTGCCTATCAAATTCATGTCGAACCTAACATACGGAAATTCAAGGAAATCAAAGCAAAAGACTTAAGAAATCAAGGCGTTTCAGAATTGTTAAACTAAATTAACTCAAACATTCATTCCCCCGATTACATCTACAACTTCAAATAATTTCTTATACTCATAACCCCCAATATAATTTATCCCCCATTTCATCAACGGGCAAGCGCATGTAAAGCTTCCCTTTTTTTGTAACCTTGCAAAGTCACATAATAAATAAAGTAACAGTAAAAAAATTTGCAAGGACTTCACAATAGACTGAAAAGCGCAAAAACCCAAACTACTTTAGTCAAAATGCAGAAATCAAACTATTTATTTATTCTGATATTAATCCTGATATTTTGTACCAGATTAATGTCGACGGGTTAGTTTTTCATATTAAAACGTCTACATAATCTAAGAATCTTAAATTAAATTGACCTAGAATCGTGTTGGCTGCTTTCGATAGATGAGTTTTGAATAGCTCTTGAAAGATACTCTTGAAGAAATATCGGACGATAACTTAGAAAATTAAAATTAGAAAAATTTAATAAAGTAATTTAATTTAGTAAAATTTAGAAATAAAAATAGGAAATAATTTATTAATCTTTTGTATATTTGTCCTTAAACTATCGATGCTACCTGTTATCATGCCATTTCTACTGACTTCTTCACAGTCTATTTTTTAAATTTTAATAGTTTTAACGATATTCGTTAACTAGTAAATTGAGATTTGATGATTATTTAGTTTATAATGAATTGCCATATGAATGAAGCCGAAACTTCATATTTTTTCATGAACCTCCAAGCCTTCATTGTTTTTCACATTGTTTGATTAGATATAATCAAATATTGTTTGCGATGAAATAATTTTAAAAAAATCTTAGAAATAAAGAGCCATGTTCAGTTAGAAATAAGTTAGCAAATTTTACTTAATTAAAAAGTTAATTGGAACTGTTTTCAGGGAATAAATGATCCACTTATTACTCTTCAGACTATTTCATTTAATGATTTAATGAAGAGATTTTGTTTGATGAATGATGACGATCATTGGTGAGGAGAACAGTGATGATTTTCATGATAATGAGTGGAGAGGAATTGATTTTTTAAGAGCAGATCAAGTCTTCCGAGAAAAGAGTCCAATTAATGTACAAATTATTAACGAAATGGTTAATCAGTGACAAATTTTTGACAAATATTTGAATAGAAGATTAAACAGATTACAGAGAGAAAGTGAAGAAAGAAAGGATTTAGGAAATTGGGGAGTATTTTTTCCTTTCTCCCGATAACCATAAAAAACATGTCATTACAGTTTAATCATTTTTGATCAATTTTGTTTCTTAATTACACTTATCGGTGGAAGACATAATTTTGCATTTCCTTTAGTTACTCATCATTGAAAGATGAGTGTTAATTAGAATAATCTTTTTTTCTTTATAAAAGCATATCCAAGAAATTATGACTTAATCTTAGAATATTCTAGACGAAGGTTGATGAGATGATTCAAGGCAATAGAGAGTTAATGGTGAAAATGGTAAAGATGGAGATGAAGTTGAGTTGACAATGAATATTAAAGATGGGATGTTACAGTGATAAATAAATGACAATATTGATGAAAATGATAAAAATGAGAACAGAAAACAAAAACAAAAAAATCTAATAATCTTTAACGATCTTTCATTAGAATCTTCATTTTTTAAATTGATTTGATCGATTCAGTTAAAGATGTGATCCATGATAGTAATCAGGAGATGGCTCAGCAACTGGCTCTGGTGTTGTGTACAGTGGATTGGGGAAATCTGGCGGATGAGGCAAAGGCCCTTGCCTTCTGGGTTTACGACGATAAGCCATAAGCCAACATGAAATGGCAACTGCGACAGCAACAAGGGCTAATAATGTCGTCAATATCATAGATATAATGAGTCCCAATTTAGGTAAACAAACATGATCAACGTCTTCTATGCGCTGGCCTTCCAGTGATGGTGAAGGTTGAGGATCACGTTTTTCAAATGTTAATATAGCATTTGATTGGACCATAATTTCTTCCCGAAGAGCTCCTTCTTTAAAGGCATCTGTCAAGAGCAAATCTTCATCCTTGACTTCACGACGACGACGTTTGCCATAAGCATCGACACCATCACAATTAACAGGAGGACATGAGCCGAAGCAAACACGAATATTACATTGGAACCGAAGGTTATTGGAAGATGGGAATTTAAATGCATTGAATCGAGCCATCAGCGTTTTCTTATGAGGATCATATTCCCAATTACCGAATATTGAAGGATCAGTAGCGCAACCGTTAGCGTCAGTCACTTCATACTGGAATTCACCTTCATCTTCCATTGTTTTGGCCACACAGCTTCGAGCGAATCCACCGTAAATAACTAATAAAAAAGGTTAAAGAAGGTTAATTAGTGTCTGCTAAAATTTATGTACATAAATACATTCAATTTCAAAAGTAACTTACAATCTGGTTGAACATCCACTTTGAGTAATAAATCATCACCGATTTCTGCAGAAGATACTTCTTTACCATCAATTGATGTAATTGACATTAAACATGTTGGTGGTGGACCAGTGTTTGCAATTGTACCGGAGGTTGTAATCATGGAGACATTGAAGCCAAGAGTAACTGTTCTTTCTCCAGACATGTACATACATTTAATATGATAAGCTCGAGCTCGATAAGTTACTAATTTAGGATGTTTTTGGACCACCAAAATGAACGAGGCTTCACCATTGACATGAATTAAACCACATTGTCCAAAACCAACCTTGAAATCGATTGATTCACGTTCTTGATTACTGACCAAGCGACGACAGTTAGGATCTTGTGAGTGTCCCTTGACATAAATAATACCATCATAACCACCCAATCGTACACCAACTTGTACACCTTCAGCAAGACACATAACAGTTAAATCTTGAACAGGTGGAATGGTTCGCACAGTGGGAACATCAGGTGGTGGAGGTGGCACAAAACAACCGATTTCTTTGTCATCAGGTTGACCCACTCTTCCTGGAGCACATACGCATACAGCTTTATGATCTCGAACAGTACACTCAGCATTCGGTCCTATTAAGAAAATATTATGAATTGATTAGTAAATTGTATATTTTCTTTTTTGTGCACATCTGTAGAATCGATTGTTACACAATTTATAATTGTAAGAGTTGTCAAGTAATTTGCTCAATACCAAATTATTTACAATTAATTAGAAAAAATTGAAATATATCTCAAATTTTTGTTTGAGAATGAATATTTAAATCAGAAAATAAACTTACCACAAGTGTGACAAGGAGAAATACATTGTTTAGAACCAGTATCACATTCCTTGTCAAGTGGACAGTCAATATCGGTTTGGCAACCGAAAACTCGATTACAGCCTTTGACGTAAGGATCCCCAATCGTATCGACTGGGCAAACGCAAACGTATGAACCGGGACGATCACGGCAATTGGCTCCTGGAGCGCAAGGATTATCTGTTTCACAGATTTGTATTTCCTTACATTCACCACGAGGTGTTAATTCGTATCCATGAGGACAAACGCAGAAACCAGCTCGTTCCCCAGTATATACACATTCTTCATTGGCAGGACAAGGATTCGTTGTGGTACAGTTTTGGTTTCTAATTAAACAATAATCATTTTCACGGAAGTAATTTGGTGGACAACCACAGGCTCGACTATTGAGACAGATAAGGTTACCAGGACATTGATAGGTAACACCACATTCGCGGATAGGTGTACACAGTTTGTTTGGATTACCTTCGAATCCAGAAGGACAGATACAGGACAGAATATGATTGGTTGTTTGGCAAATCGCGTTGACCCCGCATTTGTTTCCTCCACGAATAGTACATGGATCGAAACATTGACCAGAGGAGAAATCACATTTTTTGGTTAAGGGACAATCGTGATCAGTCAAACAGCCAGGAGGTTCTTTGGACATAAGAGTACAACCATCGCGATATGGATCTTCTCCTTGATAACCAGCAGCACATCGACATTCATACGTTCCAGGTCTATTAACACAAGAAGCGTGAGGTCCGCAAATATTTTTCTCATTACATTCATTTATATCTTCACAAACGCCATCAGGACGAAGTGAAAAGCCTCGCGGGCAAACACAGAAACCAGATTCTGCTCCAGAATAAATACACTCTTGATTGTCTGGACAAGGGTTATTTGTTGAGCAGTTGTAGCTAAATCGAACGCAATAATCGAGAATACGATTGAATTCGATTGGACAGCCACATCGATGATCTCGAAGACAGGCCAGATTTCCAGGACATCCTGAGTCAGTAACACATTCAGAAATCGGGCGACAAATTTCAATTGGATTACCAGCAAATCCGGTTCTGCATTTACATTTTCGTCGATGCCCTTCAACATAACAAACTGCGTTTTGACCACAGCTGTTGGAAGCTAAACATGAATCTCGACATTTAAAGTCAATACATGAGCGGTCATCAGGACAATCAGAATCATGGAAACATTGTTTAAGTTGTTGCTCAGGGCTACATCCGGATACATAAGGATCGCCATTGGTACCAGTTGGACAGCGACAATCATATGAACCAATTTTATTCATACATTTAGCACCTGGACCACACGGGAAAGCCTTTTCTTCACATTCATTGTAGTCACGGCAAGTTCCTTCCAGTGTCATCCTATGTATCAAATAAACAATTTTGAAATTAGTTAATCAATAAATTTGTTAGTTTTAATATAATTGAGAATTTATACGAAACATTTATCAATACTTACATGAAACCTTTTGGACAGGCACAATAACCGACAGAGTCTCCCCTATCAGCATAAACACACATTTGATCAGAAGGACAAGGATTATTTGTGGTACAATTAAGACTGGACAGCACACAAAATGATGATCTTTGTTTGTATGGATAAGGGCAGCCACAATATTGTCCTAAACAGAGCAAGTTTCCTGGACAATCAGATGGGGCTGAACAAGAATCTCTAATTGAGCATTCGACGTAAGGATTTCCTTGATATCCAGGTAAACATTCACATTCAGCTTTAGAGTTGGATGCTCGACATAAAGCTCCTTTACCACATATTCCGGGTTTTGAACAAACATCTGATATGAAAAACGAGCAAATAAAATATTCTATTAGTTTGAAAACACATGTACACATTTTGAAGCAATTTTATAATTTAACTTACCGTAACATTCTTGAGTAACAGGATTACATTTTTGGTCAGTTTTACAATCAGCGTCGTGGAAACAAATAGGAACTGATGGACGACAACCTTCCTTTCCATAAGCATTACCTACAAGAGGAAGTGGACACGAACATTTGTACCATCCCGGTAAGTTCTGACATGAAGCACCAGGACCACAAGGAAGTACTTCTTGGAGGCATTCATTAATATCTTTGCATTTTTGATGAGCACAAACATAACCTGAGCCACAATCTGAATCATTTTCACATTCAACAAATATTTTGGTACATTGACGAAGAGGATCACCAGTATAACCAGGAACACATGTGCATTGTGCTTCGTGGTTTTCAGCTCTACAAATAGTGTTAACCCCACACATTCCACCTAAAAATTGAAATGTAAATGAAAGAAAAAATAGAATAGAATCAATTGAGTACAATTAAGTTTAAATTTAAATACGAGAAATACTAACCAATATTACAAGGACTTTGGCATAAACCGTTAACACAAGCTTTATCAAATGGACAGTTTGAATGGGTTCCTTTGTTTTTTAACGAGTGATTTTATGTGAAATAAAAAGACTTAATTAGTAAATTGTATATTTTCTTTTGGTGAACATCTGGAGTATCGATTAGTTCATAATTTGTGAATTAAAAGTATTTGAACTTTTTTGAACACTTTATTATGTGAACAAACAAATTAGAGATAACTCCATGAATGTGAGTCCTAAACCTTGATTGAAAGGTAGACCATTAAATACAATAAATAATACTTACGGCAACCAACAAGACATTTTTGTTTCAAACAAATCCTTTCCAAACCACAATCGGCATCATATCGACATTCTGGTGGAATTTCTCGACATTCGACATCAGGGTCACCTCGGAATCCCGATGGACAAGAGCAAACAGCCACATGGTTAGCTGGGGAACAAATAGCGCCTTCACCGCAAGCACCTGAAGCTGAACAAGGATCAGTACATTTTCCTCTGATACAAGTTTTATCGGACGGACAGTTGGCGGAACTTCTACATCCACGGGAACAATGAGTATTTTGGCAAATGTGTTCTAATGGACACTGAGTATCATCTAAACATTCTGGTGGAGGTTGAATGCGTTCACAGAGGATCTTTGGATCACCGGTGTGATCAGGTTTGCAAGAGCAAAGTCTATCGTGATTAACTGGTTTACAAATAGCATTTGGACCACCTGTTAGTTTTTGACGAAATAAATTGAAATGAACATTAATAACAAATAATTATAATAGTGAATCGCACAAACAATCGATTTAAATGGTAAAAATTATTTAACTTATAGTTATTTGATTATTTCGAAGTTAATTTTTTTTCAATTCTTGATTGTTAATTGGCATTAATCTTTGGCTAAAATAAGCGTACTTGACCGCAAGCTATCCTCACTACGTCCATCTTAGAGAAGCTTGTTTGTATTACTTTAGCAACTTTTAAATATTCATCTTACAATACTTGTAGGTCCTTTTTTCATTTCATTCTCATTTTCTCTCCTTAATTTACTAACAGTATTTGAAATCTTACAAAAATTTCAAATTTTATTTGCTACTATCTCTTTAAAATATTTGATCCTAAACCATAAACGAAAGTAAGGATATAAAGAATCAAAGTATCAAAGATATAAAATACTTACAGGCCCCGTAAATGGAACATGGGTTTTGGCAAACTTTGTTGATACAGGACTCGTCAAATTTACAGTTACCATCGTTTCGGCATGCATTTTCACATTTATTATTCTCGCAAATTTTACCAAGAGGACAGGCAGAATCTGAAGTACAATAATCATCGGGAATCGGGTCACAGCCTGAGAATGGATTTCCTCTGAAATTGACTTGGCACTCACAGCGAGGTCTATGTTGGTAGGGTTGACATACAGTATTATGTCCGCAAGCATTTGGTAATAAACATGGATTTTCACAGGCTCCGTTAATACATGCTTTGTCTTCAGGACAGTTATTATCATGACGACAACCAGAGATACATTGCGTGTTTTCGCAAATTTGACCAAGAACACATTCTGAGTCATGAAGACACTGAGGTGGTGCTTCAGTACAAACAAGATTGGGGTTTCCTTTGTGACTTGGTGGACAAGAACAAACAGCAGTGTGATTGAAAGGCTTACAATCTGCATTTCTTCCACAGGCGCCGAAAAAGCTACAAGGGTTTTGACAAAGTCGATTAATACAAGATTCACCAAAAGCACAGCCTTGATTATCTCGACAACCAGCAACACAATGATTAGCATCACAAATTAATCGATAACCACAATCTGAATCAGACGTACAAAGCTCTTCGTCTTTAACTGGGCGACAGCCAATATGTGGATCGCCAACAAAACCATTTTTACATGAACAGACTGGTCGATGAGATGATGCCAAACAGTTTGTATTGGCACCACATGCATTTTGGAACGAGCAAGGATCTTTACAGATTCGATTGTAACAAGTTTTATCGGGTGTACATTGTTCATCTTTGCGACAGCCTTCCAAGCAATTGCCAAGTTCACAAATGTAGCCAAATTCACAATCTCTGTCAGCAACACATGTGACTTGATTCTGTGTTTCAATTCGTTCACAAAATTGATTGGCCTCACCACGGAAGTTGTCTGGACAAGAACAAATAGGTCGGTGGTTTTCTGATCGACAGAGAGCATTTCTACCACAGGCTCCGAATACTGAGCATGGATCTTGGCAGCGACGATTGATACAAGCCTCAGTGTAAGGACATGTATCGTCAGTTCGACAGGCATCAATACATTTACCATTCTCACAGATTTGTCCAGTACCACAATCAACATCGTGAAGGCAAACAGGAAGCACTGAAAAATGAAGAGTTAACATAGAAGACCAAAGATTAAAATTAAGTCAAGAAAATTTGATTCAAGTTATAAAACTTACCAATTGGATGGCAACGAGTGCTAGCATCTCCAGTAAAACCAGATGAACATGAACAGAGAGGCCGATGTTTAACGGGTGTGCAGGTTGCATGATCTCCACACGAATCGGGGAAGTCACAAGGATTCAAGCATTGCCTATTTATGCAAGCCTTATCATGAGGACAGTTTTCATCAAACCGACATCCATCTAAATTAATAGTAAGCATTCAAGAATTAATATTAGCAGCACTATTTTTTAGACTTTACCAATAGTTGATTATATTACTCACCGAAACATTTTCCCTGTTCGCAGATTTTGCCAAGAGCACATCCTTTATCGTCTGTGCATTCTGGTGGAGGTGGCTCTTTATTTGGTTTACAATAATCATAAGGATTACCAGAGTGTTTTGGTTTACAGGTACATTGCGGTCGATGTACGACTGGGTGACAGTCGGCATTTTGTCCACAAGCTGTTTGAACAGTACAAGGATTGATACATTTATTGTTGAAACATGCCTTATCATAAGTACAGTCCCCATCACGGCGACAGCCAACAATACAATTTCCTGATTCACAAATTTCACCAGGCGAGCAACCGGTATCTCCATAACAAGTTGGCTCTTCTTTAATACAATGATTTTGTTTACACTTTTGACCTGATCCACAGGTTTCATCGCCAGTACATTCAATGTCTTGAGCGATGACCTTTTCAGAGCAAAGAACTCGCGGATCACCAACAAAGTTTGGTGGGCAGGCACATTCAGCTCGGTGATTAACAGGTCTACAAAGAGCTCTGTAACCGCAAGAAACTGAACCAGAACATGGATCACGACATTTACCTTGGATACAGGATTTATCTGGTGAACAATTTGCATCTGATTGACATCCGATTGAACAACGTGATGAAATACATATTTTACCATCACCACAGTCAGAGTCTGCTCGACAATCTTCTTGTTTTACAGCACAAGATTGGTATGGGTCTCCGAAGAAACCTTCAGGACATCGACAAACAGCATCGTGATTGATTGGATAGCAAACGCCATTATTACCACATTGTCGGTAATTACACGGATTGGAACATTTGGAATCAATACAAGCTGAAGTGAAATCACAATCAGCATGAGATCGACAGCCTTCACGACATTTACCGTTGTCACATATTTCACCTTGGTTACATTCATGATCAGAGGCACAGCCTGAGACGACTGAGCAACGAGAGTTTACACAAGTATAGCCTACTGGGCAATCTTCAGGTCGACGACAGATTGGTATTTCAGTGCAAGCAACCAAAGGATTTCCAGTATAACCACTCGAGCAAGAACATTTAGCCTTGTGATTATAAGGTGTGCATTGTGCGTTGATTCCACACGATGTTCGTAGATTACACGGATTCTGACATTGACGGTTGAAGCAACCTTGATCAAGAGCACAATCATTATCAGATCGACAGCCAGAGAAACATTTACCCGTAATACAAATGTAACCAACATGGCACTCTTTATCTTCAGAGCATTCATAACGGGCAACACATCGATCATCAAGGCATTGCCTATCAGCTGGACAGTCTGAATCTCTATTACAAATCATTGTGGAGTCATCTGAAACTGGTGCAGTACAGCGAATCAAAGGATTACCGGTGAGTGGCTCATCACAGGAACAAACTGGTTGATGGTCAACAACTTTACAAATCGCGTTTTCACCTGTAATTTTTAAGAAAGTATTTTTGAATGAATTAGAGGGAATAAATTATGTTTTCTTTTTTTAAACACTTGGAGACTCGATTGATGCTTAATTTTTATTTTAACCTTTTATATTTATTCAGCCTTTTTAATCCCGTTTTCCCGTTATACTAATAGTACCAGAATTTTTTTAGCATAAATGTATAATTTTATTATGCATCAATCGATTTTCCAATGTTTTTGAAAAGGGACTTAAATCTATAGAAAAAATATGGTAAACCATTTAATATTCCAATAAACTTACCACAAACTCCACTAAACCGACATGGGTCAGTACATTGAAGTGAGATACAAGATTCCGTTGGGCGACATCCAGCATCTGATCGACAAGCTGCAGTACCTAAAAAAGTATTTTATTGATTAACCATTTAAGATCCGTACTCAGATATAACGCTTTTGAAAAGAGGGAATAAATACTTACCATTGAAACCAGAGGTACATTTATAGTTGATACAAATTGTTGACGCAGGACAGTCTGTATCAAGAACGCATTCAATCTTTTTACATTCCAATCGAGGATTACCAGTAAAACGAGGTGGGCAAGTACACCAAGGACTGTGGTTAATTGACTGGCAAATAGCATTCGTACCTTTTGAAAATTAAATTATGATAAATATTTACGAATCTTAAGCAAATAAATCTCAGATCAGTTTATATCTGTTTACTTACCACAAGCTAATGGAGATGCACAAACAGCAATACATTTTCGGTTCATGCAAGCATCAGAAGCTGAGCCTGTTATTAAGATTTTTTTAAATGAAATAAAAAAAGTTAATTAGTAAATGTAAAAAGAATCTTAAACCTTACATAAAAGTAAGGTAGATCATATATCATTTATAAATAATACTTACATTCACTATCAGATCGGCATCCAGGCTTACACTGACCAAGCTCACAGACAAAGCCATGAGCACAAGAATCATCGGTTTTACAAATACTGGTACAGAAACCATCGGTACATTTTTCGTTATCAAAGCAACCATTATCATCGAGACACTCAAATCTACAGACATCAGCTTCACAATGTTCACCGTTTCCACATTCATTCGAACTTGTACAGAAACGTGATTGTCGAATACATTCAATTCGTGGATTACCCTCAGTTCCAGGTCCACATGAACAGATTTTTTCGTGATTATCAGCTCTACACACTGCATTAGTACCACAAGCCGTTCGTGATGCACAAGGGTCAATACATTGATTGTTCATACATGCTTCGGTACTTGGACAGTCGTTATCAGCTCGACATCCAGGCTGGCATGATTTTTGTGAACAAATATCTCCAAGAGGACAGTCTCGGTCCCGATTACATCGAACAACTGGACAAACCCCATCAGCACAGATGCACTGAGCACGACGATTAGCTGATTGGCAGGTTGCATTTGCATTACCTTGAAAGTAAAATAATAATTGAAATTAAAATTAATAAACTGGTCAATTCTCTTCAGTTTAAAATTATGAGTTATTGGAGATGTCGAAATAATGAATAATTTTGTTAACTTACATTGAATAGTAACACATGGATCAACGCAACGACGGACACCAAAAGTATCAGTGAAACAAACCGAATTTGAATTAGAACAGTCTTCATCAACTGAGCATTCATTTACAGGTATTGGTGTGCAACCTTGTCGACTACCAGGATCACCTGTGTAATTGGGTTCACATTGACATTGACCACGGTGATCAATAGCAACACAGCGAGAGTTTGGCGTGCAAGTGAAATCAGCACAAACATCTGTGCATTTGAGAATACCAACGGAGTTGGGCCGACAAGTTTGGAAATCAGGACAATGGACATCTTCACGGCATTCATCATCACGTCGAACACAAAAACCGTTTTGGTCTCGTAAGAAACCTTCTTTGCAATCACAGAAGTAAGTGTGGTTAGTAGCGATACATTCTGAATTAGGTCCTGTAAAATGTGGAAGGCCATTTAATATCCAATTACAGGGAAATAAGAAAAAGAATCATTAGTTAAATTGGAAAATACTTTTAAACTTTTAAAAAACAACTTACCACAAAGAGCAAATTTACAAGCATGGAAACATTTTTTAACACCATTATTCATGGGTTTACAGACATCTGATGATTTAACACAATCTTGATCTAAATCACATTCATTTTGCTCTCTACGACGACAGCCATTGACAATATTATTAGCATCACCGGTGTGATCTGGTAGGCACTGGCAGGTACCGATATGATTGATTGCCTTACATCGAGCATTAGGGCCTTTAGAAATAGGATAGAAAATTAGATTAAGTAAATTAATCACAGAATTAGTAGATTTATTGCATTTTTTATATTTTCGTTTGAACTTTGAAATATTTTAGATTTTTCATTGAAAATCAGACGCTTCCGTATTGAACTTGAAGATTGCTACTTGAGCATTGAAACTTACCACATTGGATGCCATCACAAGCTGGTCTACAGTCCATTGAACCTGTTTCTGTTCGTCGACAGGCCGAGTTTATCGCACAGTCAGCGTCACTTTCACAGATGTTGGCTTGAAGAGGTTGACATCCGATGGCTGAGTTGTAAGGATCACCAGTATGTCCAGGAGGACAAACACAAGTTGCTTTATGACCAGTACCGACACAAGCAGCATCACTAATGGAAAAATGGTCAAATTTTACGTGTTAAGGCTTTTGCAAATTTTAAGTCGGAAAATCGATTTAAATAAAGTTATCAAGCATTACCTTGCGCATTTTGCGTAAAGACAAGCAAGGGCACATTTTTTAGTTCCTGAAGTATCTGATCGACAAACTGAATCTTCATAACAATTATCATCAGATTGACATTCATCAGGAACAGTACAGCGATGGAAAGGATCTCCGATAAATCCAGGTCTGCACGTACATGAAGGTTTGTGCCCAGTTGCGACACATAAAGCATTTTCACCTTTAAAAATAAATACAAATCAGTTGAATAATGTACTAAAAAAAGAAAGCCCATAGCATAATTGAAGTCATTCTTGATAAACTTACCACAAAGATACTTTTCACAGGCATCACGACAAACATTGATTCCTTCAGGTGAAGCGACACAAACGGCATTTGAAGGGCAAAATTCTTCTCCCGTACATTCATGAGCAATGGGTTGACAGCCTATTGCTTTGTTATCTGGTTTACCCGTGAAACCTTCAGCACATGAACAAACTGCAAAATGATTTGAAACTGAACAAACTGAGTTTGGGCCTGTTTAAAAATGCAAATAAAAAATGAAAAATTAGTCTCTGATTTGGTTTAAATTTTTCTGATAATGACAAGTCAATTTAATAAACATACCACAAAGTTTGTCAATACATGCATCAACACAAGTGCGAACTCCATTTTGATTGAGACGACAAACTTCGTTGGACCCACAATCAACATCTGAACGACATTTATCAGCTGGAGGACAGCCTCGAACGAGATCATCAGGATTTCCATCAAAACCTTCTTTGCATTGGCAGAAAGCTTCATGATTTTTGGCAACACATTCTGCATTTGAACCGCATCTTATGCCTCTACAGGCTGAGATACAATCAAGAACACCTTTTCGATTTATAGCACAAACTTCAGACTCTGAACATTCTGAGTCAGTTCGGCATAAATTGAATATACACACTCCAGGTGGTGAACCAGGTTGTCGTGTGTAACCGGGTAGACATTCACAAACAGGATGATGATCGCGACCAACGCAAGAAGCACCAGTTTGACAGCGATGTCCAAAGCAAACATCAACACAATCTTTGATTCCTTCAATTGTAAGAATACAAGCTTTATCAGGTTTACATGAAGAGTCATCTTCACACAGATTTTGAGGTGGTTTTTGACATCCATGCAGTGAATCACCAACGAAACCTGGTAAACATTCACAGCTTGAAGCATGTTCTCGCCCAACACAGTGAGCGTTATGACCTGTTAAAATTTCATAATTTATGATTAGCTAATTGTCATATAAATGATTTAGATTGATTTTCAAGCTCTATCAACTTACCGCATCGAGTGTGTGAGCAAACATCTGTACAATTTTTGAGACCATTTTCTTGACGTTGACATGATTGTGTTTCAGGACATTCACCATCGTCTGAACAAGTTGGTATTGGTGGTTGACATCCAAGTTTGTTATCATAAGGATCACCACGGAAATTAGGCCTACATTCACAAAATGGTTTATGATCTTTACCCCTACAGATAGCATTCGGACCTTCGGAGATTAAAAACGAAAGATAATGTTACTTAGATAATGCTAAATGAAGTTATTATGAATTAAGATATTATCAAAACTTCGAGGAGAACTTACCACAAGTGAACCCTTTGCAAACAGACCCACAATCTCGATAACCTTTGGGTGTTAGTTCACATAACTCATCTTCGGAACAGTCAGGATCGTTAAGACAAATCGGAGGATAACAGCCTTTATTGAGATCATAGGGATTACCTTCAAGAGATTCGGATGAACAAATACATTCAGGTCGTTCACCAGAGACACGACATACTGCTGATGGACCACATTCAATAGTTGCACATACATCGGGTGCTGGTTCACAAAAAGTAAATGGATCCCCAGTATAACCAGGTGGACATTGACATTGATGACTACCAATTGTATTGATACATATTGCACCTTGACCACATAGGCCGAAAGGTCCAGTATCACATTCGTTAATGTCAACACAACCCGATGATATATTACTAGGATTATAAGTGTACCCAGCATCACAAACACAAGCAGCTTCATTTCCTTTAACTTGACAAGATGCATGAGCACTACATACGATTCCCTCGCATGGTGACTTACATCCTTTCTTTGGATTACCGATAAACCCTTCAACGCAAACACATTTATAAGAGCCATCAGTGTTAATACAGCTAGCATTACCACCACATGGTTTAGGACCAAAGACACATTCATTGATGTCTCTACATTTCGATGTACCCTGTGATTTGTTAATTTTTTCAAAACCTGGTTTACATTCACAGCGATAGCCTCCTGGACCATTGAAACATTTGGCATTTGAACCACAGATATTTCTTTGAGTTTTACACTCATCAATATCTAGAAAAGGAGAAGTGTAGTTATAATTTAGTTTCGCAGAGATATTTATAGAATTAAAACAAATCTAAAGTATTTTCAATTTACCTATACAATCAATATCTCGTGGTTGGAACCCTGCGCGACATCGACATTCCCCTTGTAAACAAACTGCATTATCTGTGCATTCCAAGTCAGATTGACAAGGTATATCAACTGCAGCTCGCTCACAGCCAACATCGGGAGTTCCTCGAGGTAGATATTTGCTTGGACAGTCACATCGATATGAGCCAGGTATATTAGTGCAAACAGCTCCAGGTCCACATGGATTAGCAAGACACTCATCGATATCTGGAAAAGAAGAGAAAATTTTTAGCTTCACATTCCTCAATACTTTACTTCAACTGTAACTTACCAATGCAAGCAGTTAATGGATTACCGGTGTAACCTTTTTCACAAGCGCATTCATAAGATCCAAGAGTATTAAAGCATTTGGCGTTTCGACCACAAGAATTTTCCTCTAAACATTCATTAATATCTGTGGTAAAACAAGAAAGGTTGATTTTATTAATAAACTGTAACTATTTTTGATAGTTGAGTGCTGTTATTAATAATGATGATGGTACATAAACAATTTGAATGGGGAAAAAGGCGAGGTGCTGATTGGCAATTTAAATGATTGATATGTTGATGTTAATGGTCATTATCAAGCAAACAAGAAGAGCGAATCTGATGAAATGATTTGATAATGAAAAGAGGTGAAAAATAAGAGGGTAAAAAGCAAATAACTTGATATTGCAACCAATTAAATGATAAATACTGATAGTATAATATTTAAACATATAAACTTAAAAAAACAGTTAAGATTAAAGCAAGAAATAGGGAATGTTTCCTGATTCAACTCAATTTTATCGCAATTTGTTACTTTAAAATATTAAGAGGATAGTAAAGGCAACAAAAATGCAATCAAATTGAGAACCAATAAATTGTTATCAAAAAGAGAGAGAAATAAATAGATAAAGTGAAATAATCAAGAGAAGTTAAAATTTCAAGGTAAAAGTTATTTCCCAAAAAGGATGAGTGATCGATGATAAAATGAAAGCAAATAGCATTTCTCGGATTTGTAATTACAATCTTTGATATAAATATTAATAATAACTGCAAGATTGGAGAAAAATTATTGAACTTCTCTCAATCACAAACATTATATTTAAAATTGTTTGTCAAGTTAGTCAAGCAAAGACAGCTATTGAATGTTAATTATTTCACCAATTCATCCTTAGACCATTTAAGATGTAAAATGTTTTGTTTTCAGTCTATAATTAGTGGATATTACTGTAAAAGTAGACAAATATATCCAATAAGATAAAACAATGTTGACATTAGGTTGTCGGTCAGACAAGTCGTTTCAAGATGAAGATATTGCTATTCATTGGCGATGGTGATGATGAGGGAGAGATCATTGTGGTGTGACTATTAGTGGAGGAAGCCGCTGAGAGAGTGGTGATGCATTGAGGTGCAAATAACATCGGGACGAGAAATTGTTTTAAAACGGAATAGATGAGGTAAGTAAATTACTGAGGAGGGAAATACAGAGAAAGTGAAGATGAGAATGAAGGAAGCTAATCCGTTTTAATATTAATTATAATCATAATGATGATTATTATTTCTTTTTCTGGTGAAGGTGAAATACTTTTCTTCCAATGGAGAGAGTAAAAATGATTGATAAGAGGCCTTAGAGGCCTAAGTGTGAGGCGAAAAAGTAAAAGATGATGTTCTAAAGGAATGGCGAGGAAGAGAGAAAGGATGATGATGATGATGATGGTAAAGATGAATATTGTGTATTTATGTGTTTGTAATACGCGTGACTGGTTATGCATTGCTATGCCTTTTTGCAGATTGTTTGTGTGTGTGTTGTGTTTGCTCAAAAGTGTGAAAATCTCATTCTTGTTTTTTATTTTTTTCATTTTCTTTGATTTTTTCTTCTTCTAAAAAAATATAATAAGTTGAAGGTAAAAAAGTAAAAAATAGGAACTTTCATTGGGTTGTAGATGAAGTAGCGAGTTCAAGAGTAAAAGTATGAAATATTTGACGGAGATGATGAGGAATAATGTAGCCTATTGTGAGACAAAATGAAGCGTATCAACAAGTTGTATTAGACTGCAGGTATGTGTGTTTAAATGTTGAAAAAGGCTGGTATGGAGGTAAAAAATACCTGTCATTGGAAGCTGTCAGTTTACTTATATAATAAAGATTGTTGAGAAAGTAAAGAAGCAGAAGGTAAAAAAATGACAAAGAGGATGATGATGTTGATGGTGATTATGATGCTAAATCAACATAACATCATTCAAGGTGAAAATGTGAAGAGAAAGACAAGAAACAGTGAATTGATGAGGATGGAAAATTTAATTACCTGAACAACCGGCTGATAAAAAGGCATCTCCTGAAAATCCTTGTTTACATTGGCAGTTATAGCCACCAAGAGTATTCGTACAAAGTGTATTCAATCCACAGGCATTGGTTACACATTCATCAACATCTAATTGGTAAACAAATGGAAAACAATAAGAAATAAAAGAACGTTAATTAATCATAAATTTATCACAGTTTCATTATGCTATTCAAAGAAATCATACAAAACATGTGAATGGGAAAAAGATCAACAATGGACGATAAAAGACAATCAATAAAATGGATTGGCTATTGATGAATTTTAAAGATTTACTTTGATATATTATTAAACAATAACTCAAAGTAAATTTGACAATCCAACAAATCTATTTTTTATTATATATTTATCAATCCTTGAAGAGATTATCTTTCATCTTGGCTTGGTCCAAAAATAGTTGTAACCAACAGAGATCTCAAGCAAATCAAGCGAATGAGCTTTTGCTGGTTTACAGGTTTTTGTTGCCACATTCAACATTTCAATGATCGACTCGAAGTAAATCCAAAAATGTTTAGCAAGTTGAAAATGAACACGATTCTTACCAGTACATGAGATTCTTGAGTTTCCAGTATAACCTTGTGGACATTGACAGAAATAGCTTCCAACGGTATTAACACAGGTTGCATTGGTTCCGCAAAGTTGCCGATCGGTTTGACTGCACTCATCAATATCCACGCAACCAATCTCAGGCCTAGGATTACCTCTAAAACCGGTAGGACATGTACATTCAAAGTTACCAGGTAAATTGGTGCAAATTGCTCCTTCACCACAAGCATTGGCTTTACATTCATCAATGTCTATTGTTCATGAAAATTAACGGGAAAGAGAGGAGAGAGAAATGAAGATATTAATATATGATCATTATTGTATCATTAAAGTGAACAGTATAATTTTCACCAACATCATTATCATAGACATTATCATCAAGAATGAGTTACATGAACAAAAAATAAGCCAACAGTAGTAATAACATCAGCAACAATGGTTGAAAAAAAGTACTCAAGATAACAATCATGCTAATTTTCATGCTCATATGAATTTAAAATGAATAATGATAATGATAAGTTAATTAGGGACAAAAAATGTACGACAAAAAACAGTTGTAATTGCTGTAAAACGGCAATGGTTATTATCATTTTCCTGAGACACCGACCTCTGAGTATAGTGCTTTTACCTTATTGATTTACCATTTATTCATATTAGTTACCTTCAAGATGATTGGAATTCAAATTTTAAATTATATCAAATTAAAAATAAAACCAAGCGAGTCTTTTTTTGGAAACAAAAAATTAAAACAAAGACAACGAGATGAGGGACAAAAAAGAGCAAAACTGATCTACAATTTAGAAGCATTATTTCAAGTAAATGGTAATTAAGCTAACAATTGTAGTCTTAATTTAGTATTAAACAGGCAAAACTATCTAATTACTTTGTGAGAAGAGATGAGCACAATTAATAGGGAACAGTTTAGCTGTTTCCGGTTACAATTATAGATATAAAATTGAGGTTATTTTGTCACTTGTCATAGCCAAGGTATAAAAAGGTTGTAAAAGTAAAAGATGAGGATAAAACGTTGGATCAAAATCATTTTGGTGTCAACGCACTCCAAGAGTATGATGATGATGAAAAATAGGAAGAAGAGGAAAAGGGCAAAGTGTAGACCAGAAAATGAGAGTAACATGTTGGTTAGAAGAGTGGAAGATGGAAAAGATGAAGCAGAAAGAATTGATATCAAGAGATGAACAAATCATTCACTGAGATGTTGAGGCGATTAGAAATGATTGAAAAGTCGTGCCAAAGTTCTGATGACAGTGGCTTATATCTCTTTTTTTGCTTCATCCATCTCCAGACTTGTTCTAGCTTCTTTAATTTTTCACTTTTCACTTATTGCCAGAATGATTCTTCCGTTTTTTTCACTCTTATTGTATTTTCCATCATCATCATTTTCAATGGTGGTTCAATCATGATGTCCCGTTAAGAAAGATGAAGCTAAAGAGACAAAAGAGGGGAAAAAGATTCTCATGAGAGGTTGAATACCTTTACACTTGTTGACTAAATAAATACCTTTGTGAGTTCATTTCATTGACACTGGCGCATTAACGATATGATGATGATATTTTTTCGATAAACTCGTCGTTATCACACTGTCACTCATCATAATTATTATAATCATCTAACGGAATCTTGTGAAGATTTTGATGAAAACCGAAATAAATTTAGCCAACATGGGATCAGAGTTATTTGAAAATTTTACCATTATGATTATTATCGTTGTAATTATAACTTTTATTGCCACTAACATTCTCATGGCGATCATCATCTAAATCAACGGCATTACTTTATAATGGTAATAGTGGTAATAATCATAACAATAATAATGATGTTCAAGATGATGATGATGGTGATGTAGATAATGAGTAATATTATTGCTATTATCACCAGAGAATTTTATAATTTTTTCTCTTCTTCTTTAGATTTATTTTCACTTTTATTTTACTTTTCACCCTGTTTTGTTGTTTAACCTGAGATAGAGTTCCAATGTACCAAAAGGTAAAAGCACTTACATATAGAAGTAGATGACATTTATAAGACAGGAAAAGATGTGATGATATAATGACGATGATTATGATGCTTAAATAAGCTGCTATTAAGAAACAATTAAGATTGATTTTAATTGTTCACTATAACACTTACCCCAACACTCTTTAGATGGATCACCAGTAAAACCAGCAGGACAATGACAAGCATATCCACCGGGCGTATTGTGGCATTCAGCACCTCTTCCACAGGTATCTTTATCAGCACACTCGTCGATATCTGAGAAATGGATTTAAAATAAAAAGATAAGCAAAATTTTTAATAAACAGAATAATTAGCAAAACCATTGTCAAACCAATGGGTTAACACAAAGAAACCTGAAACGTGGTTTTGTAATCAGCCGAAAAATCAATTAGCTGATAAAAGAAACTAACAGCTAGGCTTAAAATTAATCTTTTGGCTTAGCTCTAGATTTAGGTTTATTTCAAGTTTTTAATTTATTTTTTAACCGTTAATATTTTTTTAATTAAATTGGCCAATTCATTGATTTATGAACATTTTTTATATTCAAGTGAACTCTATTCATGTGTATTAACGTAAAACTCTGTGATAAATCAACAAAATGTTAATCTTTTTTGACTTTAAACCCTTCAAAGTGATAAACTACGCACTAGACATGGATACACATGGATTATTATTTATGTTTACTTTTCCAGTTTTATAGATTACATTTCAACAGTTTAACATTTTTTATTTATTGGGCTGGTTGATGATTTGATCCTTTCATTTAATGGTAGATTGGTTAACAAATTAACTGGAGAAAACATTTTGTGAATTACACTGGCTTTTAAAATACGGTAAGTACATACTTCTTCCATGGGCTACATGCAAGCCTTGGTTTGTTTTCAAATATCTAATTTTTTGGTTAAATATCTTCTATTGTTACAGATTCCAATTGGTTTCATTATACATTAATCGATTTTAAATTGCTCTTGATTTCAAATGGTTATCCAAATGAAAGTGGTTACTCTGTTGCTCGCATTATATTTTCATGTTAATCACTCTCTCGTTTGGTCATTAATGGTGTTTTCTGTTGAATCTGTTTCTCATTACTGTTCATTATACTTTAACCTTTTCTCATTCATCTCATCCATTCAATCATGGACATCGTGATGGCCATCATCATAATCATCGCCACAAATTTTAATCTATTTTGTTCAAACAAAAAGACTAAAGGAAATATAATCACCAACCATTCCGATGAATTACTCTGACCTCTAACCGTTGCACGTTCAAAAAATGAAACAACGCAAACTAATATTAGATTCAAGTAAAGTCAAGGATAATCAAAAAATCAAAGGAAACGAATCAAATAATAATAATAATGATTATTATGATGACGTTGATGATGATGGCTACTATGAGATGAAATTATGAGATGAGAAAAAAAAATATCTTCAATTCTAATTTAAATCAACTGGATTCTGATGGAAACATTATCATGATAGAGTTTCTCTCTTTCTCATTTCATTTTCCTCATTTCATATAAATACCTTTCTCCAGTATCATTATCATCACTTGCAATAATCATCATCATCAACAACATCATGATATAAAGCAATTCAGCAGCCTTTCCAAATTGAGATGGATGATGAGGAAGATGGGAGACGATGAAATGTTAACTGTAAGCTGATTGAATTTGATTGTTCTGTCAGCTTCCCAGTTTAATCAACAGAATCAAGATGGAGAATGGATAGACCTTGACCGTGCCTAGTCTTTAAAACTTTAATTGACGATCATATTTATCCTCATCATCATCAACTTCATCGCAGTAATCATTACCGTTACCGCCATCAAAAATGATCATTTGATTGTGATTTAAGGAAGAAATCTAAACAAATGTTTAATCTAACGAGTAACCAGAGAGAACGGCCAGTTTTGAATATAATGGATCCATGAATAATACATGAAAATATTGTTACAAATCTTTATCTCAAATTGGCTCAAATCAGTTGAGCTGATCATTTACATTGGATTGTGTTAACAAATCGGAATCTAAACTGAAGGTTTTCAACATCAGCTTACCTGTACATGATTGAGTTGCATTTCCGGTGAATCCTTCCTTACATTTGCAAACAAAATGACCAGGAAGATTACAACATTCAGCATTTTCAGCACAAAGTCCAGCCAAGGCAGGCACTTCACACTCATTTACATCTGATTGGGAGGAAATAAGTTAACCAAGAAAAAGAATGAGAAAAAGTAAAAGAAGAGAAAGAGATTGAGATGATTGAAATCAAAAAAAGGAGGAAAAAGTGAGAATCACAGGAAGATGACCTGTTGTTCAGTTGATTGAACTGAATCAAAAAGATACCTTTGTCATTTTATGAAACACTTGATTGTCATAAAATATTACATCAAAATAAGTGTTTCATCTTACCAGTTTTACATCAACTTATTGTAATGAAAAGATTCTGTCAACGGTTATTGAACCAACAAATATCAACTAAGGATCAACCTGACAATAACTAGTCTAGACCATCAGACAGATAATTAAGCTAATTGTTGTGACAAAGATATCAGAAGGTTAAAATGGTTTGAATCAAATTTCGTAGGTTTAGTTGAGTTTACCGAAAAACGTTAGTTGAACAGATTTACGTGTGAAAGATGATCATTTAAATACAATGTAAGGTTGAAATGTTGATATTGATTGATTGTTAAATTATGATTGATCTTTAAATTGATTAAGGCTCAACAAAATTGAGTTAATAAGTGGATGATGAAGTGTAAAGAAAGATGAAGAGATGTTAAAAGACAATGGTTATTGATAAAGGGCAAGGTTGAAGGGTGATTAACAAGTAAACTTACCATGGCAGGTGAATCCATCGCCTTCATAACCAGGAAAACATGAACAGTAAAAGCTGCCCAAAGTGTTGGTACAATGTGCAAAAACATCACAAGGTCGATATTTACATTCATTTTCATCTAATTAAACAACGATTGCAGTTAGTAATTTGATAAAACAAAATACATTGAGACAAAAAAGTAAAGGTTAACCAGAAAAATGTGCTTTATTTAACCCAAAAAAACTGGAAAATATTGATCACAAGGAAACGCAAATTGTCTTCAATTTATTGATAAACAAACAGATTTCAAGACTTGTTTGTTGCTTTTGTTGTTTACTTAGTTGATATGATTTGACGTGTAAATCATGATTATAATGAAATAAAGGTAAATCATTTGTTCAACAAAATGAATGATCATTCAAGGATAGACTTTTAACAATTGTCTATTAAAATACATACCATAGAGATGATTAGTTGGTTAAGATGCATTCAAGTTTCGCTTGATTTAAGTAAAGTAATGTTAACATGTGAACGGTTTCTTGCCTTTTCATTTCTATTTTATCAGAATACTGTTGATTATCTGGTCAACATATACATTCATTGACTCATTCATTCGTTGATTGGTTCATTCATTCAGCTGAATATCCAGTAAAAAAGGATAACAAATCATCACAACAATAAATCAACAATAAATCAACAGATAACAATGAAAATACAAAAAAAAATGAATGAGAAATGAAATACAAATAATAACTGAATTTATGGACCTAAGAAAGGATTTACTAGTGATTACCAGAAAACAAAGTTGACTGGTTGATAAATGAGGAAATTTAATTTAAAATATAACTGAAAATACCTAAATTAATGTCCACTTTAATGCTATTCAAATGTTTGGTATCCAATGAAGTAAATATAAGAAACAAATCTAATTTTAAAAAGCGAAATTTAATCAAGTCCAATTGATAGTCCATCGTAAATCTGGATTGCATTGTAAAAAGTGAAATAAGTAAAACTTATCGTACAATCATCTAGCAAGTAAAAAATACACGATGATAATGATGATGCTGTTGATGTTGTAATGGTCAGTCAACTCAGATTTGCTTGGTTGATTTTTCATTCCCTGTTTGGTTGATTCTTGATTTTTTTTACTGTTCATCAGGCTTATTTCATCAGCTTGTGATTACAATATTTAGCTTTTTTTATGTTTCTCCTGAATCTACAGTCAAACAATCAACCTTCATCATTTTACCCTGAGAATAATGTTTAAGAAGAAATGAAAAGTACAACTTAACAAATCAAATATTTTCATAAGTCAATAGGATAAATTGTAAAAATTAATAGATATCAAGATATAATTAATATCTAAAAATAAAGCTTTTTTTATATTCATCTCAACATGATTATTATTGATCAGTTTTTTTTCTGAGAGTCAAAATTTTCTCCAATTTTTCTTGGTAACAATATTTTGGTCATTTTTTTTCATCGTCATTACCAAAGGTAAGCAAGGTAAAGAGGTGGAGCAGGAGGAGGAAAAGGTGGTCCAAGTCCATCATTTTTATCATTTGAAAAATCTTCATTTTCACAATGAAAAAAAAGGTAAAAAAGAAGAATCTCCTTCAGAAGAAGAAGAAAAAAACGAGAATCAACTTTAGTTTCAAGCTTCAATGGTTCCTATCTGCCTCTACAATAACGTCAAAAGTATCTTGTTCATTTTCAGCTGACAAATCAAGTCTTCGCATGAAAAATTTCTGCCCAGAAACTGTTCCGTAGATTCACCTTTATCTTCATTTCCGTCTTTCAACCTCGCGAAAGTCTGAAGCCAAAAATGAAAAATCTTTCAACCCAGAAAGTCTCTCTTCTCGGATCAAACTAAGCTCTTGATGAGGGTCTTAACAACGTAACTTTCCTTTTCCTCTTCTTCATTTACTTTTCTAATCTTAACAATCATGAAATTTGGAGAATCATGAAAATTTTAATTCCAGTTTTCATTGAACTATTTTCGAAACCTGATAACAATCATTAATTGCTATTATTTAAAGTTAATCAACTCAATTAGCTTAATGAATTTATCCAAATTACCATCAACATTGTTATCAAGATAATTTTTTTACCTTAAATCATGAAATGATTTTAAATCATCTTTGAACTGCTATTTAACATACAATAGCATGTATAATAATAAAGTTAACCTTTAAACAGCTTCCTCACATAATCATTATTTAACTCTTTACCTGACTTTGACTTCAACTTAAAAAAAAAGTCAAGAAAGTAAACAAAAGATTCTGGTCTATTCTGGTCACGATTATCATCTTCAATGAACTTCAAGTCAACAGTAACTTTCAAGCTTGTTACAGTGTTGATAGCCATTAACATTTTCGGGTGTTCATCATAAGTTGCACTGATAATTATCACAATAAACCTTTTCTTTGTGAATAAATCAACAGTTAAATTAACCAATCAACGCCCGTTTCTTCAATCAACTTGCAAAACTCAAGATTCCCTGGCGTGACCTTTAATTAGTGTAATTAACGTCTCATCTATTTCACCTTGTTCCTTTATTTCCTATCCAATCCACCCAACAACAAACTTCCGTTTCTAGGGAATAACAAGTTAAAAGTTAACAAGAATAAATAATATTGTCCATTTAACATGTTGATACCTTTTGCACCTTAAAGGTGTGTTTCTTATAACACTTTGTTTAAATGATAAGCTTCCTTAAAACATCTCAACATGGAAACATATTATTTTTTACAATAAATCGAGTAAATCACGTCCTTCATTCGTTAATTAACTTTCTAACAATTAACCAAATGACCATCAAAAACAGTATAAAACAAGGTTGACTAAAAATTGTTTATGAATCTTGAAAAAATGAAATAAAATATTAGGTCAAGTAATGCGTTAAATGATTAAACCTTGTCATAAGCATCTGTTCAATTTGACAATCAAGCTTCTTAACAAGTTAATCTGTAAAGATTGAAACTTGAAAAGTGAAATGTTTGAGTTTAGTCATTAAACCTAATAGCGTCTGTAAGGCGCAATTTCAATCAATAAACAGCAATAATCCGATGAAGTCTAGATGTTAAAGTAAAGCTGACATTCGGTTAAAATTGATTTTTCCTGCTTTGCTTCCCAACGATACTGCTCAGCATGCAAATGACAAAAGCTTTGGACAGAAAAAGTTATCATTGTATCAATTAACTGGTAAATGAAGCGTCAATGTCAACGAAGAGCATTAAAGTTGGTTACATTTGGTGAGATTAAATAGTCAATGTTCACAAGATGATGGAGAAAAAAAGTCATCACACTCTCATTTTCCCATCGAGTTTCAGTTACCTTTCAATCATCATCATCATCGCCACCATTATCATTACCAACATGAGCAAAATTCAGTTTCATGGGAGAAAGAAACTTGACCCGATCCTATGCAAGAACCTCAATTACCCTAAGATTCAGTTTACACACACACATTAGAGAGTCTAAATTCACATTGACTCCATTAATTAATACAATCAACTTGCACAAATTAATTTACCAACCAGTGACTTTACGTGAAACCAAACAATTAAACAGTCAAACATTTCTACCGTTATACCAATGGATACATTGTTTGAATGAAAGCTGATTGTTAAAGTGCGTTTTCAGTTTCAATCAAATAACCAAAATGAGATTTTCGTTAGATTCAAGTTTCATCAAATAAAGTTCAACTGGTAAAAGTTGAATTTAAATGTCTCCGCTAATAGAGGGAAAAAATTTCTTAAACATTTGATCAAGATTATCATGAAGCACATTTTTCTAATCGATTAATGTCACTTTAGTCTTACCTGGCAGGTCACAGCCTTTGCCACCAAATCCATCATTACAGTAACAAAGGTTGTCTAGGCAAGCACCATTAAGACATTTTGGCATCTTTGGATGGCAGTGATCTGTCAATGGAATCAAAATTAAATTAGTAATTTAAACATAAAAACAAATTAATTTGAATACAAACAAAATTTTGTAAATTTACTTTCAACTTTCAGTGAAATATGAAAACAATCAACCCAAGTTAAAACACTTTTAACCTTAACCATGACCTTTTCATCCCCATCAATATCATCTTACATTTCATTTTTTTTTTCTTGTTTTTGTTTTTCAACTTTTCACTTTTATTATTTTGATCATTTGAGTAAAAGTTGAAGAAAAAAGTGATTTTTCAAAATCTTGAATAAATTACAATCTATTTATTATTCAGGTAACTGAGTCTAATCTTCTTAACCAAATAAGTCATCTTCAGCTTGGAGATTTTTCATTTCAACTTTTACTCAACTTTGGTTAACCAAGTTGATTGGTAGACTTAGCTTTTAATGAACTGTTTTCATAATAAAACATCATTAATCAATTGATTAACAATCAATCTTTTATCATCAAATTTGGCCAATTTAAGTTGATCAATTATGTTGGTTTCGTTTGAATGGGAAAAGTTTAACAAAAAGGTGTAAACAAGTTTTAATATTACAATTGATATAATTTACAACCAACGGCAATTTAACATTGTGTTATTAATGAGTCCACAATCCATTAACAGAGATTTCAATCTTTTTTAATAGCAATTTAAATAATTGTTATTTCTATCAATTATCATTATCAATCGTGAAACTGTTAAAGCACCTTTGATCAGTAGTAGTAGGGAACCATACGCTTCTGATATCAGGAAACGGAAACAGTGGTCAGTTCCGGGCAGTAAGTCAGTACTGCTATCAACCAGAAGTAGGCTTTTGACCATTTCCCATATCTGAGTTAGCACTAATATCATTTTGAATACAGTACTGATATCAATTTGAATGCAGCACTGCTATCACTCAATACCAACATCCGAGTCAGCACTAATATCATTTTGATTGTAGTCCTAATATCAATATGAATGCAGCACTACTATCACTCAATACCAACATCTGAATCAGTACTAATATCATTTTGAATGTAGTCCTGATATCAATATGAATGCAGCACCATGAATAAATTTACTTACATCAAGATTAAGAAAAAGTAAAAAGCATTTAAACTGATACTGGTACTAACAGAAATAATTGAACAATCCTATGCGGCCGGTCAGAACTCGCGAGAGCAAACATTACTTTTAACTTAGAGAACTCGCGAAATCAAGAATATCATTTAAAACGCGAGTTAAATGAAATCATTTAATCCGCGAGATTCATGAATACGGAACTTTGCATGAGTTTAGAGAATCGTTTCATCTTAGATATTGAGCTTGAATGTCTTGAAATATTGTCGAAAAGTTGTACTGATCATTTAAAATGCGTGTTTCTCATTTTCGAAGCTTATTTGCGTATTTGCATTCAAGCTATAGCCATCAACATGAATTGCAAACATTATAAGTTTCCTAAGATTGTCAATATAGTTTCGTTATGGGATTTAGGAAGAAAAACTGTGATAAAAGGCAAATCTGGTAAGACAAGTAAAAGATTCAATGCAGATGTTGTTAAAGAAAACAAAAAAAGCTTATTAGTGTTCGAATCAGGAAAAATCATTGCAACAGGATTCACATCAATAAAAAATTCCAAATCTTTCATAAAAAAAACTTTCCCGAATGACGTAGTAAAGTTTTGCAAAGTAGTTAACATGACCGGTGTAGGTACAATAAATGGCAGTGTTGATGTCGTCGAATTTGTTCGGTCAAATAGAAATGCTGCGAGCTACGAGCCTGAAATATATCCAGCAGTTTATTGGAAAGATAATAAAGTATGCGTAACTTACTATCCAAAGGGATCATATATCATAACGGGAGTAAAAGACAGAAGCCATGCAAAGGAGGTTTTTGTAAAATTTTACCATTGCTTGGAGAAATGTATAAAAAGCAAAAACTAAAGAAAATGAGTATCAGTTTACAGATTGTATAACGCATAAACAGTGTATCATCAAAATTTTAATCGAAGTGCTATCATGCCATCAATAAGTTGGTACTCACTCAAACCAGTATCTTTCAGTCTCGATCATAAGCTAACGATTTCTTATGGCATTGATGAACAAGGAATATGCTGTACTCGAGCTGACATTCGTACTTTCTACAACAGTTTTCCAACAAGAAACGGCGTTAACCTAAAAAGATGGGAACTTCTTCAACTTGGCCGTTTTTTTGCTGAAATGAGAAATGGTGATGGTAAAAAAGAAGATGTAGCTGATGAATTGATCATGAGCCTCTTGCCTAACGGCGATGTTCAACTGACCAAACGTTACAATAAGCTTAAATTGAATGCAAATGTGATTTCTGAATTGGGTAAAGTCATTACTGGTGCATGTTTGGTATTAGAGCTGATTAGAGATCCTATTGGCCGTAATCCTGCTCATCTTCTTTTGGATATTTTCATCTATGCTCACCTCATAGATAATTCTGAAAAGTCAATTCATGAGGATTGGAAAGAGGAAGACGATATAATCAAAAAGGACGTACCTGTTCCTGTTAATTTCAACGACAATCAGCGACAGGTGATCTATGAGAAGTATAAGGATAACTTTGGTGCTGTTGAAAGCTTATCAGCAAGTAAAGAGGTTTTCATGGAGAAATTTTCCGGTTCCTTTGCTAAAACATTGCAGGATATGTTGAAAGATAACCCACAGACATTACGCTCCCTTGCTCTCTTTATTAGAAACTTTGTTTAGTGTGAAGTCGACTATAAAAAGAGCATTTAACTCTTACCATCAAATAAATAAAGTTTGAAGTTTGCATTTATAACGAGTGTTTTTTTGAGTTTTAAATCCGCAGTTCTTTTTCAGACTTCAAGTTTCTTTTCAGTCATCTTCATTTTTCAATTTTAAAGTTCCAATACAATTTAATAAAAATGTATAACAGTGTCTGTTGTTTCATTGAAGTAGTTGGGTTTGAATTAGAGATTGGATTTTGTGTCCGTGAATTTGCTGCGATAAATTCTCACTCCACTCTTCATGGAACAGTTGACCATGGATTGGAAAAAGCAGATATACCAGCAGGTGACAAATGGGGTGTTGGTATTGAAGAAAATGCTGTCCTCGGTATGGATTTCGCTGGATCAAATGGTGACATTAAGATCAATGATTTAAAAACAATCATCCTGCAATTTTATGAGGCGGCCAAGACCGAGGATAAGTTTTTAGTTGGCTACATGAGCTCGGCTACAGAGAATTTCCTTCGGGAGCTCCGTATTCCTCGAATGGAAGTTGATAAAGGTAAAGTTGGTCCTCCTTGCCATCTTCATTCTGAAAATCCCAATTTCACTTGTGCTTTATCACGAGCTATATCAATGTATAACAAGCATCGAATGCCATTTGATTGAAATTTTCAAATATTTTTGTCAAAATAAAATAAAATAAAACGAATTTGATTTAAAACTTTTACCATTTCTCTTTTTAATTTCACGGCTATGAAATTTGAAAAGCACTCAGCCTCTCAAAGCTAGATAAAACAATAATCACTTTCAGGTCTAACAAGTCTTCACCTTAATTTTAGCTAATCGGCTTCATTTTCGAGAAATTGAAAGTTATTAGTTCGTTTAAAAGAAAATTGTATAAGAATTAGCAACTTTATTACTTGCAAATAAAAAAGAATGTATTTTGTTCACTTGAAACACCCATTTACTATGATGATTGCAGGACCTAGCGGCTGCGGTAAAACCTTCTGGTTGAGAAAATTGTTAAATTCCCCAGAAAAATTTATTAAACCTGAACCGAAAAAAATAACATATTTCTATGCCGAATATCAAGAAATATTTAACGAAATGAGGCATGTAAAATTTGTCAAAGGATTACCAGAGTCAATGATTGAAAAATTCGATGGAAAAGTGCCACAATTGATCATAATTGACGATTTAATGGCTGAATCTGCATGTTCGAAGACAATTTCTCAACTATTTACTAAAGGTAGTCACCATAGAAATCTTTCAGTAATTCTCATCACTCAGAATTTTTTTATGAAAGGTAATGAAAGCAGGAATATTTCTCTCAATTCTAATTACATAATTCTCTTTAAGAATCCAAGAGATAAATCGATTTCAACAATGTTAGCTCGTCAAATGTTCCCGAACAAAATCGTAAAATTTAGAAATATTTATGAACATGCAACAGATCAGCCGTATTCTTATTTTTTTATTGATTTGAAATCAGAGACACCTGAAGAAACAAGATTATTAAGTAATGTATTAGGAGAGAATGGGGCTATGTATGCCTACCAGCTTTGATTGTATAAGAAAGAAGGTAAGATAAAAGTGTAAAATGTCTGTTTCTAAAGCAGTGAACGTTTTACCTTTACTTAAAACATAAGTCATCTAGACAAAAACTATTAAAATCATGTCCTTGTAAGGTGATAAAAGTCATTAAAGAGATTGCCAAAAATACATTAAAAGGGCATATTCATTTAACGCCTAAACAAAAACAAAAACTGGCAAGATATAAACGAGAAGTTCGACGAATTGCAAGCAAAATACCTTCCAACAAAGCCAAAAAAATTCTTATCCAAAAAGGTGGTCTACTGCCCGGTCTATTAGTGCCTGCAATTTCTATTTTAGCAAATCTGGTTGCAAATAGACTAGCAAAATGAATACGGTATCTAGAATGGTTTTAGTGCCTGAAGATCAACACAAAATCACCACTCAGAAAACATCTACAGATTTCACTCCAATTATGAATTCAGCATTACCAACAGATATCAAGGTTCGTTTACTGAATCAATTACTCATGAAAAATGAAACTAAGAAAGAGGCCAGAAAGAAGAAAATACAAGATAAATTCAAAGAGAAGATTGAAAAGCGCTACCAGATATTGAAAGCATTAGAAAGAGGACAGACAAAATACCCAAATGACTCGCAAAAGCATCAACAATCAATGCAAACATCAAATGAGGATCAGCGACAAAATATCATTACAGAGCGACATGATAATCTTACATCTGATGATGATGATGATGATGATGATGATGATGATGATGATGATGCAACCAAACTGTTATTGGATCTGATTCTGAGGTTTCTTTTCATTCTGCTATAGAAGGTGTTGAGAGAGATAGAAAAGAAGAAACATATGATAACATGCAAATACCAAGCACATCAAAACAGAAATATATCAGCGACAAGTCCGCTAAAAGACCAATGTCTCTATTACTAACATTAAAAGCAGACAGCTATCTTGTTGCTAGTGATAACAAAATCATTGATCAAGGTGTTAAAGTAAAAGGAAGCGATATTGAAAAAGTAGTTGATTATTTGTCGGTTAAAAATTGGGAAGGAAAGGCTCCGAACGGAACTGCAGCAGTCATCCGTTACATCAAAGAAAGTGATTTGCACATCAAACATTTAATTAAGAACCGCGAAGCTCTAGATCGCTTGAAAAATATAAACTTGTCATGGATAACCGCGAGCAACATTTCGAGAGAGAATATTACTCGCCGAAAGGTCTAGGCTCTTTAGGAGGAGTCAAAAGACTTTACCATGCAGTTAAAAAAAATATACCTGATTTAAAATATAGTGAAGTTCAAAATTGGTTGAATGATCAGGAAACTTATGCTCTTTTCAAAAAATTCAACAAAAAGTTCGTACGGTTGCCAATTCTAGTTAATCATCAAGATGAGCAGTGGCAAATTGATCTCATGGACATGACTTGGCTGGCTGCGGAAAATGATGGATACAGATATCTATTTAATGTAATTGATTGCTTCAGTCGTTTTGTTTGGGTTACGCCAATAAAAGATAAATCTTCAGATACTATTGTTAAGTCAATTTCAAAGCTATTTCAATTAACTAAAGCTCCAGTAAAAATACAAAGTGATCAGGGCAAAGAGTTCAAAAACAGTAAATTTATTTCAATAATGAAAAAATATAAAATCAATTATTTTACCTCTACAGATGATGTTATTAAATGTGCTATAGTAGAGAGATTCAACAGAACTCTTCGAAATCGTATCTATCGATATTTAGCTCATAACGACACAAAAAGATATATTGATGTACTACCAGACATAGTGCAATCATATAACAATTCATTTCATCGAACAATAGGCATGCCACCATCACAAGTAAATGAAGAGAATAGTTCAACTGTATTAAGTAATATAAGAAAAACTCATCAAAATGTTAGAGTAAAATACAAACCATTTGCTGTGGGTGACAAAGTACACATTAGTAGAGCTAAATCAACTTTTGAAAAAGGCGCTACCTCTAATTACACTGAGGAAATTTTCACCATTCGTAAAGTGAAAAAAACCCCCCAAGGATATGTGTATCGAGTGAATGACTGGGGTGGTGAAGAGATCACTTCCATATTTTATCATAGTGAATTAGTAAAGGCAAAAGAGCGAAGTTTATATAAGATCGAAAAGATCATACGAACAAGAACAAACCCAATAACCAAAAAGAAAGAGTATTTTGTTAAGTGGCAGGGATATCCAGAAAAATTTAATAGTTGGATTCAAAATGTGGAATCAACCCGAAGAATACTTCATTGAAGCAGTTTCTAACTCATCGATGGATATGTTCCCTGAAAACACTCTAACTAAATTTTCAAATAAGTTATCAAGACCAATTGATTTGGCTGGTGATTGGGTGGTCGGTATACAAGAGATTTTTTACCCAACGGATATTAGTGTAACAAATAGAACTAGTTCTCTACAATTACTATCAAGTAGTGGAAGTAAAAGTATTAGTGTTGAATTTACTATTGATGCAACGGATGACCTCACTACCATTGTCAATAAGATAAATGTCGCCATAAACAAAGCTTACGTTTCTACAAAATCGAAAAGAGTTAAACGTGATGCATTAGAAGATTTTCACAATTTATTAGCTACAAACGTAATGGACTTGACTGATCAAGAAAAATTGGTTCATTTAGGTAAAATGATGCATAAAGGATCTTCAGCCTTTACTGGTTTAATTAAAAAAATTCAAACTTTATCAGCACAAGTTAATGATAAAGATACAAAAATAAAATCTCTAAATGAGCATGTAAATCTTGCAGAGCAGCATCTTAAGAGGCTCAAAGATGAAAAAACATTACAAAAGACGACAGCTGAAGAATTTGAAAAATGCAAAAAGGAATTCAAAGAAAGTCTCGACAACTATCAGAATCAGATCAAAACGCTTTCTGAAAAAAGGCAACAATATGTCGATGCAGGGTCAATTAGCCGCAAAGAGTATGTTGAACGTGAAAGTGAGCTCAAAAGTCTCATAAAACAACTTGAGCAGGATTTAAAAGATAAAATGGCAGAAGTTATTAACTTCCAAACAAAGTTGAAAGAATGCAAGAAAAATGATGCGAGTACAATTAAAAATCATAAAATTTACTTGCAAAAGCTACAAGAAAGCAAAGAAGATGAAATAAAGAAGCTTCAGAAACAACTGCAAGATGCGAAATCACCTGAAGAAGTAAACGCAGAAATAGCCAAGCTGAAAGCTGAACAAGAAACCAGGATAATTCAGATGAAAGCTGAACATAAAATTGAGCAAGAAAGATTTACAAGAGCAAAAACAGAACTTGAATCTAAAGAAAAAATGAGTTCACAGCAATTAGAAGAATTGAAAGTTAACCTTAAAAAGCTAAATGAAACCATTGAAAAACTGAAATCAGATTTAAATGCACAAGTGCCTGAAGTTAATAAATTAAAATTAGATTTAACTGATATAAGCAAGACAAAAATAGAGATGGAGGCAAGCAATAAAGCACTTGGTGAAAAGAATGAAGAAATGAAGGCACAACTCTACAAATTGAAAGAGGAAATGATGAAAGGAAAAGAGATTGATTTTAAGAAATTAAAGGAGAACGAATCTGAAATTGAAAAACTGAAAAAAATAATATGTGAAAAAGACAGTCAGAATAAACTACTTGAACAAAACATAAACAGCAAAGTTAAAGAAATCGCAGACATCAACCAACAATGCGAGAAATCAAAAGCAACATATGAATCGATACTACAATCATGGCGAACACACTATGATAGAGTCCGTAAAGATAGACAAGAAGAAATGAAAAAACTTGAGACGGAATTACAAAATACGAAAGCAGAAAAAACATCAGGGCAAAAACTTGCTGAACTAAGAGAAAAACATGAATCTGAGATCAATAATTTAAAAAAACAACTGGAGATTGAGAGGGAAAAATTCGAAAAGGAGAATCAATCATTTCGGGACCAAGAAAAAATGCTAAAACAACAACTAGTTATGTTCAGAGTGGATAAGATGCGACTTGATGATACGATTGAAAAACTCCAACTTGAACTAGATTTGCGAGTACCAATAGATCAATTGCAGCAGCTGCAAAAGCAAGCAGCAGAAGTAGAGGATAGAAGAATTAAAGTTGAAGCGACAAACAAAAAACTTGAACAAAAGCAAGCTAAGTTGGTTGCAGAGCTCGAACAAATGAGAAAAGACATTTCTATTCATAAGAATGATAAAGAAAGGTTGCTCAAAGAGATGCAAATTGTGAGAGAAGACCTCAACAAGTATAAACCTCAAGATGTTGATACTTTGGAAATAGATGAAGAAGATGAAGTGCCACAAATTGAAGTAGAGGAAGGTTACATAAAAATCAAACGAGGATATTTTATGAAAAAAATATTAGTTCCTTATTTCACTGATCCAGCATTTCTGCAATCACTTGGGTTTAATGTTTATGCTCATAAAGAAGATATCAATCGACTTATGACTACTCAAGCTACCGTTAAAGCTGATAAAAAGGCGAACTTCGATCTAAGGCCTCACTTGATGTTCATTTACTCAGATATTGTTTCTGAGCATTTTGTCGGGGATAAATCTTCGAGAGTACTAAGAGTGCTACCATTGAGACGCAATGACAATAATGAACTTGTCCATGAAAGGTTTATCAAGCCTTTTTATTATCCAATAAGATCTAATCGAATCGAACAAATTAACTTCATTCTAGCCGATGAAACCGGAGATACGGTAAAATTCAATTCTGGAAGAGTCTTGATTGGCCTGCATTTGAAAAAAATTGTATAAGAAGTTTTTATTAAAAAAATGTTATCAAAATAAACTATGCAAAGAAAAGCTTATTGTTCTTGTGATTCTAAGTTGCAAAAAAATTTCAACCTGCAAATAGGATCAGGTTTCAGTGATATTGACGTTTTCAGAGGCTCACCTTATCAGCGAGGTTACGGAATAGGTAGTTTGATTGGAAGATTCGGTATTCCGATATTGAAATTTTTAGGTAAACAAGCGCTGAAGACAGGGGTTGCTGTTGGCTCTGATCTACTCGAGAAGAAACGTTTTAAAGAGTCACTAAAAAACAGAGCCTCTGAAACATTGAAAAATGCTGCTTCTGAGTCAATGGGTAAAATGAATAAGTTGTTACATCAGCAAGGTTCAGGATTGCAGAGAAGAAAACATCGGAGGTTATATAAGAAGAAGAAGAATGGTCAATTTAAAAAGCAAGTGAAAAGAAAACGGAGAGTAAAAAAGAAATCTTTTTCTGCTAGAAGAAAAACTAGATCACGAAAAAAGAAAAGCAGTGATATTTTCTAATTATGGAATATCTACATGTTGAATCAGCACCATCCAGTAAAAGTGAATTAAATATCTTTAGTATACCTACAACTCAAGTCGCTATCGAATCTAGGTATGAAACCGAATACAGACCTTCAGCCAGCTTACAAAGTAGTCAAGTTCATGATATTATTGTCCCGGCCTCAGAAGATCTAACCGATCTAGCTGCAACAATGTTACACATGAAAGTCATCATAACGGACAGTACTGGAGAAGCAACTAAAAACGCATTGAAAGCTGTGATGGCAAAAAATTTTGGAAATGCTCTTTTCGAACAAATTGATTTATTTTTAAATGGAGTTAATCTATCACAAGCATCAAACATGTATCATTATCAATCATATCTTGAAGATATTCTTTACAGATTTCCAAGTCAACTTGATCATGGAAACTTGAGTAAAAGAGATCCAATATTTGTAGTTCCGAATCGAATACATGATTTATACTTTAGATTGCATCTTCCAATATGCCAACAAGACAGACTCATGATTAATGGTGTACCTATGGTTTTCAAATTTACACAGAGTCTCTCAACTTTTCCTGTTTGGGCATTATCAGACACAGACACGGAAAACTATAAAGTGAAGATAGAAAGCCTAGCATTACACATTAAGAGAGTTAAATTATTCCCTGATGCTATGTCCAGTCTATTGAGTACATTAACAAAGTCTCCCGCGAAATATTTCATAATTAGAAACGAGATGAAAAACTTCACTTTAACTAAAGGAGTAGCTATGACAACTATTGAAAACTTGTTTACAGGAACTCTACCTAAAAGAATTATAATAGGTTTTGTCGATGAGCTAAGTTTCTCCGGAGATCGAAAGTCAAATCCATTTTTGTTCAAGCATTTCAATGTTTCTAATCTTGCATTGAATGTTGATGGCAGTTGTATTCCAAGTATACCCTATCAGCCAGATTATGAAAATAATATTTATATGCGTGAATTTATAAACCTGTACAGGTATACAGGACAAGATGAAGGTATCCCTCAGCTTGATGTTGATTATGACAAATATAAACAGGAAAATTGTTTGTATGCGTTTGATTTAAGTGGTGATGGTACATTAGGTGGGGAAACAGGTACTTTAAATCTCTTAAGAAGAGGAACTATAAGATTAGAAATAAGATTTGCAAAAACATTGGAGAGTCAACTCAAAATTGTTGTGCTGGGGCAATTTGACAATCTCATAACAATTGATAAAGACCGAACTGTTGTAATTGATTATTAAATTATGCTCACATCAATCGATATTGCGTTCCTGCTTAGTAACAAGAAACTGTTTGGAGGCGTTTATGCGATTAATATGTTACCAATTACTTTCAAGAAACCTAAAGATTTCATCATAAATCTTGACCCTAGCTATAAGGAAGGCACACATTGGGTTGCTTTGCATTTTGGGAAAAATAGTGCAATCTACTTTGATTCATTTGGAAGGCCACCTCCTGATACAATAAGAACCTTTATTGAGAGGCATAGCAAAAGATTTGAGTACTCAAAATTTAAATATCAGGCAAATGATTCATCTGCATGCGGATACTACTGCATCCTTTTTGTTGCATTACCGGATAAGAGAAAATTTTTCAAAATTTTTAAAAATAAATGTAACCATCTGAATAATGAACTTTTACTCTACAAAAAAATAAAACAAAACATTTAAAAAAAATTGACAATCTAATTTCGCGCGCGCGCAGGTCTCGCGAGACCATGAAGTCTTTTTTAACTGAGTTCACGCGAGATCATGAATTTCATTGAGTTCGCGAAATAAATGACATCAATTGTTTCGGAAGTCTCGCGATATAAACGAGGTAACAGTAATTTTATTCATTTCTTTCAATTCGATAATGTCCATATGCAAGGGAATTAATAGAATTAAGCAAATAGCGCTTATCTTCAAAAGGAGATAATGCAATTTTTTCATTCACGTATTGATAAACTCTGTGTGATTCTGACCCAAGACGTCGAGTTTTTGCCTTGATAACACCATTAGTGAAAAGAGAGTTGCGATAGTCTTCAAAAGTCAATTTATTTTTAACAACTACCTGCTGAACTCCTTTTGCTTTCTTCTTGACTTCTCCTGTTGATGTTTTTACGGCGTAGAGTTTAGGTCTGATGGCAATCACCTCTTCAATCACAGATCCACTCATTTCATCTTTCAAACAACCAATTTTCTTTTTATTACGATCTGAGTAAAGTGGGTGATCTTCAGGTAAATCGCTAAAGTCCATGATACTTTCAAATTTTTTCATATCTCCATTCAAATCGTTGGTTTTCAATTCAATAAGTAAAGAGTCTGTATCCGAGTAAATTAGGTTCAAATTTTCTTGATAATAAGCTTTCAGATCACCATAATATAAGTTGTAAACATGCAGTTTAGCTAACTCTAAAACAGTGAACCCTACTATTATTGGCTTATCAAGAAAAACTGAGTCAGGTATCATTTGAAACAAAACCTTTTCTTCATCCAAGATTCTCATAGATTTACAGAAACTATTCCTAACTCTACGAGCAGCCATAGGATCACTCATAACAAGATCCACTTTAACTCTTTTCCTTTTGTCTTCCATTAATTTTCCATAATTACTGTTGACAAATAACTTGTAAAGTGATGATATAAATGGTGAACTTGCCTGTTTTCGCTTTTCAGTGCAAAACTCAATGAATGGTTTTAACCATCTTTCCTGTCGAAAAACAATTACACGATGCACATGTTTTACCTTAAGGCCCATTGAGATATAATACTTCAACACTCGATAGTGTACTACATAATTTTTTCTATCCAGGAATGTTGCTACCAATTTTGTTGAAGGTTTTGGTTTGTAATCAATCTTTTCTAGAAGCTCTCTAGCGAAAGGACTTAACATTTGTTCAGTTATTGTCATTTTGTGTGGAGCCAAAGGGAAATCATTGTGGGCATCGTGAAGATCAGCCGGATACTCCATATCAACCTCGAGAATATAACCTTTATCTGCATCATCAGCGGTTGCCATAATGTCATCGAAATTTATGTTGCGCATCCATTTATAATCCCCAATTGGCAACATCTGCATCATAGCATGACCATAAAGATTGTTAACATCTAGATAGAGCAACCAAGTCTGCAGACCTGATGTATATGTTGAGATTGCAGGATTATCAGCAACTGCATGTCGTTTTACTGTAGTGGTAAAGCCACCACGTATACCGTTCTCAATCATGATGTACATGTCTATCTCGGTAAAGAGTTCAAGTTCTATTTTCAACATTTTAATCGCTGAGTTATAAGAAAAACCAGGAACAGACATGTAGTGAGGTGGATCAATACCAAAATCTTTAATGCTAGTATCTCTGAAATTCTCAAAAACAGCTGCTAGCATGAAAACATCAAGTTTTAGGTAAATATCAATCATGTCTTTCATTGTCTCACATTTGAACTGTTTCCATATTCTTTCAAGACGCTTGTACATATCATCTGTTATGTTAGAATCGGTAAGTGAAGAGTAAAAATTTTCCAATGATGGTAGTTTTTCTTCGGAGTACTTTTCAAATGAGTCTAAATACTCATATGGTAGCGTAGCTTTTTCACATAGATCAGACAAGCTTTCATTTGGCCAGTATTGACATAGCATTTGGTTTTTCTCTTCTAAACTCAAATCTTTTGATAATGTATCTAAACTTGCTGGAAGAAAAGCATATGAGTCGAGAAAAGCAAAATTTCCTGAGAACCAACCAATATATTTTTCCATTGTTTGTGGTATCAATGTAATATCAGGATTAAATACCTTGGAATCTATTCCTTCAATCAACAAATGACCATCATAGTTTTTCAGATTATGAAAAAGAACAGGAATTCGTTTAGGCAGTTTGTAATTCAAATTACATTCAGTATGGGCTGCACCACGATATTCACCAGTTAAATGACAATGATCTTTCACTCGATCATTCAATAATTCTTTTTTACAAATCCAACAATATTTAGATGCAACAAAGTCAAATTCGATTGTCGCATCTGTTCGTAAAAGTTTTTGTCCACTCTCTTTCAAATAACTTTCGAGCCATACTTCTGATGATTTGATGCTTTTGTAGAAATCAGCTATGACATTTTCACCATGTCCAAATTCACTTTTGATTATTTTTTTATTCCAATCAACTACACAGTATCCAAAACTGCTTGGTACATGTCTTCGAACTTTGATTGGATCGTCAGTTGGTAAGGAAATGCATTCAAAATCTGCATAGATAACAAAAGGGTGTTTTATCTCTTTATGTAGATTCCTGCGTACGAAATTGTTCCTTTCTTTGCGATCGGTACCTCTAGAAAGCGCAGGCATAACGACTCTTTGTGCAGCACGATGTTTACAGTCTTCCATATGAACTGCTAATCTACCTTTTGTACGGAATCCATGGAGACATCTCTCACAATGATGTCTTCTATAGTTTGTTCTACTATTCAAAAGTCTGGAGAAGTGAGTGATCAAATAGTAGTGATTTCCATGTAGAAATAATTTCACATGATGCGGCAATTCGTGCGAAGTAACTCGCAAAGGGATAATATATTTTTCTGTTAAGTTGTATGAAAAAACACTTACGGAGATTGAGTTTGCCTTTTCAAATTTCTTCAACTGATCGGTAGACACTTCTCCACGCCAGTTTGAGAAATCGTGGCATTTTATAAATCTTTTATACTGACTCGCTCTCTGGGGATTCGTTTTCTTCCTGTATAAGCCAGCCAGTACAGCATACATAAAACAGTCCTTCTTACATTTGACGGTCAAACAAGCCTTTTTACCAGCAATCGCTTGAGGTAGCTTTCCAAACCCGCAGCCTCCTTGATGTGGTTGGTATTTGGCAGCATATATTTCCATACTTTTGATAGCCACTATTACAAAACCACTACCTCGCTCAGTATAATGATCGATAATAGCTTGCATCTCTGAAAAAGACTCTTTTATCAAATCCTCCATATCGTCTACTTGATTTATGAACTTTTTAAAGATCGAATGAATGTGTGTATCAACAGCTTCACCGGAGATGGCCTTTTCAAACACTATATTGATTGTAAATGAAATTTTCAAAGGACCAAGTTCACCAGATATTTGAGAAATCAGGCTACGTAAATCACTTGATAGAATCTCACCAACCTGATCCAATGTGAAGCAGTTGTAGAGATCTCGATGGTAAAGTCTATATTTTTCCTTGAATGCTTCTTTGGTCAAGACGAAATTAGCAATTGTGTTGTTGTTAGGTTTCACTGGAGCTAGAAGAGACAAACCACAGGTCTTGCTATGCTTAACGAGACGTTCACTTGTACTTAATCCTTTGTTACACGTTTTACAATAAAACTTTTTGCGCTTTTGAATTGTTGGAGCACTAAGTTGATTATCTTGTTGATCATCCAACTCGGGCTCATTATTTAATGTGTGTTTTTTTCCACTGGGACATTGAATAAAACCACTTGTTGATGGAACGCTCTCAATTGTATTTGGCGCAGCAATAAGATCACTTTTATGAGATTTTTCTGACTCAATCATTCCCATAACATCACTTAAGTGTTCTGTAGCTTCTAACTGCATGTTGATAGACGGATTCATTGGACCAATCGGTGTATCATCTTGAAGCACAGCTGAAGCAGTTGGATTGTTGTCTGTATTGGCAACAGTTTGTCTTCTACATGAGTGTTGAAGATAATCCACCAAATCCACATAATTGTAATCACACAATGAACATTTCAGAAGAGTTTCATTTGGGATCAAATCGAAATCACTATACCTGTCCACCAACTTGCAAACGGGTCCATCACAGCGTCAGTCATGTAGCCAAAATTCCAAGTGGCTATTGAAGTTCAATAGACAGCACAAACATGAGATATTCTAGAAATTAAGAAAGAACAAAAATGAAAGTTAAACTTAACTTTGTACTATTTGGAAATTGAAATTTTACCTCAGTTTGAGAGTCCATATTGTTTGACTTATGAAAACGCAGTAACTAACGATTAGCGGTTGTAGAAATTGGATTAAAAATCAATTGAATTCTATTTATACATAAACCAAAGAGTAAGTTTACTCCTTAACTTCCTTTAGTCTTTGATGTAAAATAAATACGCAAAAATTTTCAAATAATTTTTATTTAAAGGCGTAATTGTAAAAGGAAGGAAATTTGCAAACTGATACAGAGGAAATCAATTAAAATTTAATTAAGTGATATTTGTCTGGTAGGCAAGTTCATCTGCATCCTGATAATAACGTTTTCATACTGAACCCTTAGCAGGTCAATTTCATTGAGCTCACAAACCAGTGGAAAGCTAGGGTGAGTACGATCTGGTAGCTTTCGCCTCAAAATGGCTCTTATCTGCATCTGTAATGAATATGAAATGTCAAAACCATACTCGTCAACCTCTTCGAATCCCAATTCTTTTATTCTACTGATTAGGGCTGTCGATTCTTCATGTAAAGCAACAAGTTTGATGAAATAGCGTTGAATGGCTTCATCTACAATCTGAAATGAAAATATTGAGGAATCAATCTGTAAGTGAAAAAATATGAGATATTACTTACATCATACTCCATATTCAGGATAAATTGATTTTGAAACTTTGCCAAAGTATTGAGAACTAAAAATGATCATGAAAGTACATTCACATCATTTATATCGTAATTTGATGTCGTCAGTGAGCAATTGGAATTAAATGTATATTCGTCAGTATATTTTCATAGTGTATATAGTACATCGTATCGACATATTTCCACCCAAAATCAAGAAACTTCTCACCTTTGTGTATCCCCTTTACAAAAAAACATCTAATTATTGTTAATCAAGGATCAAATCAATTCTAATGAGACACGAGCATTTGGTTATTGAGCATTAACAACAATCAAGAGATTTTTATCCACTCAATAAGTTAATTTTGAATTGCCCGCTTGCTTGACCAATACAGCAGTCCACTGCGCAGTACCTTTATGTCGCGTAGCAACGTAAGGTGAATCAGCTGGTTTATAGATTATACGTGGACATCATTTTAAACACAGTTTGTTTCAATTTTTTTTTTGTGAATCTACAATTTAATTAAATAGTTAATTTTTAATTTTTGTAAAATTTTGAAATTTAAAAGTTCTACTTTAAAATGAACATTCTACTTTCATTATTTTTAGTACTCATCCTTACAGGTAAGTTTTAAATTATATACTCGTGAACCCAATGGATTAACGTGAATGCCACGGATGTACAGTGAATGTTTAACCAATGGATTATCGTCTACATTTTATTATTTTAGGATCTCCTTCATCATCATCATCATCATCATCATCATCATCATCATCATCCTCATCCTCATCGTCGTCGTCATCCACAACCTCAAGTTCCCCTGGATCACCTGGACAATTGCATATAGCAATGGAAGAAGAAGAAGAAGCTGAAGGAGAAGAAGACGAAGAAGGAGAAGAAGGAGAAAAAGGAGAAGGAGAAGGAGAAGAAAGCAACTCAATTGTTCAACCAGGCACATCCACATTCAATGATGAATTTCAGGAAATTGAGATTGAACGTAAGTTTTCATTTCATTGTTCACTCCATATTAATTTGATTATTCCTTTGAATAGGTGAAGGGCAAAGCTCAATTTTTTGTAGGATAAGAACGTTAGACGCTCTCTGGAAAATCGAAAAAATTCTAGGCGTCAATGTTGCAGAGTCAGGAGAAGTTTTATATAGATTTAGATATAAAGATTGCTATGGCCCTCCTTCAGTCTTACAAAATGTAAGACAAAAGGTTATCCCCACAATGTCATTAAAAGAAATCAAAGACGGGGCGGTAGATCACCTCAAAGAACAAAAGAGAGCCGTTGAGCGCATACGTAAATATCCTGTGGTATTTGAATGCGCCTATTGTGAGGGTACATTCCCCAAATTGAAAACCCTCAAGGATCACCTATTTGGTAAAGTAAAATCTACAAAAGGCAAAAATCGTAAGCGGGTGGTAAATTGCCCAAATCGTTTCGTTAAAGACGGGATCAAAAATATTGACCGGATGGATTGTCCCGTTGGAATAAATAAGAAATATCCACCCAAAATATTTCCTTGGGCGTTCATTACTCCTCAAGACAAAAATTTATACAATGACAACTTTGAAGTGCCCCCAAACATCGTTCAACAATGGAATGACCATTTCAATGCTGCCGATTGATGCTTTCCGATTTTTCCGCTATTTACTTTTTATGTGCCTTATTTTAACCTGTACTTTATATCAATGTAGCCCTCATTTTACACTTGAATGTATCTTTTATACTTTTATTTACCCATCTTTTATATTTCATACTTATTTGCACCTTTGTAACTCCTAATTTGACTTATTTTTTGTGTTGCACCAATAAATGTATTTGAAAAATTTTATCAAAAGCTCAGCTCCTTTACTTAATCATTTTTAATTTACACCAATTTAACATCATCAGAAAAAGCAGTGTTTGTTCTATAAGATACGGTCCCGGTATTATCTTTACTCAACTTGAATGGTGGGATCATGTAAAAATTCTGAAAACAGTAATTCGTTCACCCTGAACCTATCTAACCAGCTAGAAAGATAATTCAAATGAAAAATTGATTCATTTACATCACTTAACCTGAATCATTCAAAGAAAATGATAAAAATTGAGAATCTCATGAAATATGAATTCTGAGTCGAAATTTCTCTATGTTAACGCTCATAACTTTCAACAGCCTGGCTCTCTATGAAAACCTCATGCCAAATGATTGCAAATCATATCATTCGATAGAACATGTTGAGATCTATCATAAACTATCCCGGGAAGCACGTTGCACTCATATTTTTCAAGATTTCCATGAAAATCATGAAAACAGTAATTCGTTCACCCTGAACCTATCTAACCAGCTAGAAAGATAATTCAAATGAAAAATTGATTCATTTACATCACTTAACCTGAATCATTCAAAGAAAATGATAAAAATTGAGAATCTCATGAAATATGAATTCTGAGTCGAAATTTCTCTATGTTAACGCTCATAACTTTCAACAGCCTGGCTCTCTATGAAAACCTCATGCCAAATGATTGCAAATCATATCATTCGATAGAACATGTTGATATCTATCATAAACTATCCCGGGAAGCACGTTGCACTCATATTTTTCAAGATTTCCATGAAAATCATGAAAACAGTAATTCGTTCACCCTGAACCTATCTAACCAGCTAGAAAGATAATTCAAATAAAAAATTGATTCATTTACATCACTCAACCCGATTCATTCAAAACCAATAGCCGAGTGGTATATAAAGCCTACTGGTTGCAAAAAAAAATCTCATTCACAACGCGAGAGTCATGGAAAACGTTTGTGGTTTACTTTGTGTGCGACCTGAAAAAAAGTATGCTTTATTCCATGATATGCGAAGTTTCCATTTCTTCAAATACGAAAATTTAAGTTATCTTAAGCAAAATATTAACTGTTTCAAAAAAGATGGTCCTGTTGCTTTCTACACTGCTGAAGCTGGTGATTTATTGCACGAGATGGATATGAAATCTTTCGACCTGAAAGATTTTGGATTTGAATTCAAACTTGATATGGAGGTAGAAATAAATCAGATGCTAAAGTTCGTAAAAGATCATCTACCTAGGACCTGCAATTGTGGACTACTTACATGGCCTCCAAAGAAGACTGTCAAAACTTGAAGTCTGTCACTCAATTCAGTGTATTTTAATGAGATCAAATGAAATAAACTGATTTAATTAAATGAGCTTATTAAGTTTCGTATTCATGAATCTCGCGGATTAAATGATTTCATTTAACTCGCGTTTTAAATGATATTCTTGATTTCGCGAGTTCTCTAAGTTAAAAGTAATGTTTGCTCTCGCGAGTTCTGACCGGCCGCATAGGATTGTTCAATTATTTCTGTTAGTACCAGTATCAGTTTAAATGCTTTTTACTTTTTCTTAATCTTGATGTAAGTAAATTTATTCATGGTGCTGCATTCATATTGATATCAGGACTACATTCAAAATGATATTAGTACTGATTCAGATGTTGGTATTGAGTGATAGTAGTGCTGCATTCATATTGATATTAGGACTACAATCAAAATGATATTAGTGCTGACTCGGATGTTGGTATTGAGTGATAGCAGTGCTGCATTCAAATTGATATCAGTACTGTATTCAAAATGATATTAGTGCTAACTCAGATATGGGAAATGGTCAAAAGCCTACTTCTGGTTGATAGCAGTACTGACTTACTGCCCGGAACTGACCACTGTTTCCGTTTCCTGATATCAGAAGCGTATGGTTCCCTACTACTATAATAAAACATCATTAATCAATTGATTAACAATCAATCTTTTATCATCAAATTTGGCCAATTTAAGTTGATCAATTATGTTGGTTTCGTTTGAATGGGAAAAGTTTAACAAAAAGGTGTAAACAAGTTTTAATATTACAATTGATATAATTTACAACCAACGGCAATTTAACATTGTGTTATTAATGAGTCCACAATCCATTAACAGAGATTTCAATCTTTTTTAATAGCAATTTAAATAATTGTTATTTCTATCAATTATCATTATCAATCGTGAAACTGTTAAAGCACCTTTGATCAGTTGATTTGATTGAATAAAGAAGCGATTTTTAATGAACAACAATGATATTTAGATGATGATGATGATGATGATGATGAAGGATAAGAAAAACAAGATTTTTCTTGCTTTTTCTTGTTCTTTTTTCTTTCTCTTCATGTTTTCACTTTGGTGTGAAAATTGCAAGGTAACCCAAGGAAAACGTTGTCAACGTTTGATTGTTGATTGTATTACTTGACTTACCCTTGATTATCATCATCATCATTCTGTTGTTGTTGGATGTTGCTTCTGTCTTTGCTGTCTCTTTTTTTCTTCTCTTCTGGTGATGATCATGAAGCGAGGTCACCCAACTGTATATTGTTACCCAAGAGTGATTTAACTACAACAGTCTAACATGTTTAACATCAAAGTGTGATGATCTTAGGTAACTATTAGCAAATTTAAGGGAACAAAGTCGATATACAAAGGTTGATAAAAGAGCCAAAAAAGGGGTTATCCTGATGATTAGCTTTAATCAAAAAATACCTGGTTATCTGGTTATTTGGTTAAATGTTTCAAGACTCATTATAAAGGGAAAGTTTACAGACAATTGCAACCTTAATATTACCTTAAAATGTTTATTCAAATCAACTGCTAACAAGACATTAGGATAACAAGTCTTTAGTCAAGTTGGCGAAGAAGATTGTAATTAAATTGTCTCATGATTCCACCTAATTCTCATGATTAATCAATTGTTGGCGATTAGTGAGATTGGGTGAATTCACAGTGAACAGTAAAGTGAGAAAACAATTGATGTAAAAGTGAAACTAATGATATGGAATGTAAATGATGGTTGTACAATGGTCAAGCGAAAGGATAAAGAAAAAAAAAGTTATGAAAAGGTAAAAAATCTCATGATGATAGGTTGAATTGTGTGAAATAAATCTTGAGAAATGAATGAAACTGAAATTATTGGGTTTGATTAAAATGTGGGGAAAAAATGTAAAAAAGCCTTTTCCAAATCAACAGATGAAAAAGAAGAGAAAAGGTTAAGAAAAAGTTCTGAGGAGAAAAAAAAGAGATTCTAGACTGAAGGGAGATACAAAAGCGACCAAACAAGGAGGATTCAGAATGGATGATTAGGATGATTAAGATAATGGTTCAAGTGAAAGTAAAGGTTGAACAAAAATCTCAAGGATTGAAAAATGTTAACACAATTGTAAGGTAAATGTTAAGCGTCTTTTTTCCGTCTAAATTGTCTATTCTTTCATCTTCACTCTTCCCTTTCTCTTCTCTCTGAGCCAATAATTTTTTTTTCTTTCAGCTTTTTTCTTCTCCAAGATTTACCTGTAAGAGTCTCAATTGCAAGGGAAAGTTGAAAAGTGCAACTTTGGATGAAAGGGAAAGGATGATCAGGAGCTAGTGTTGCCGATGGGTCCAAATGACCACACACAAGTTTGGTTTTTAACGAGAAAAGTTTCATTTCTGTTTTTATCGTTTTGGTTTCAACTTTTATTGAAACCAATAAAAAGCTTATTGGCTTGATATTATCCTAATATTGGCATTACGCTTGAAACCATTTCAAACCTACACTTGTGACTCAAGCTTCGTAAAGCTGTTCAACAAGGTCAACCTAAACTCCTCGACGAATCGGTTTATTACCAAATAAGTTGAATGAGTACGAAAGAAAAGGTGTTTCTCTTGTTGCTGGTGGTCCTGATCACATTTGGCATTACTGTTTCAATGTTGATATTAATATTTGGTGATCAAGGTTAACCTTTTCAAGATCATCTCAATCATTTTATCCCAATAATTTTAATGATTAAGTGATCAATTTGACTCTTTTTTGCTCTTCTCTTCATTGTTCTTCTTCTTTTAATTAAACGTTGAAAACTGGTTACTTTTGATTTTGCAACATTTTTCAATTTTCTGGTTCATGGAATAACATTTTTTTTGCTTTTCTGTACAATTTTTTGGCAGAGAACAAAGTTAATCAACTAATCAATTAATCATACTTGATTATGAGAAGTAATTTGGTAGTTGTGGTGAAAGGAATCTGTTTGACAACAATTTTGAAATGGTTTGAGAGGAAAAGTTAATTTGCTTGAGGATCAACAGGTTACAATGGGAAGAGAAAGTTTTAGGTTTCATTTCAGACAATTATTTAGTTTATCAAGTCAGGTTAACTCAATTCATTCAGATATTACAGGCCATCTGATAGAAATGAATAAAGTTGTCTCATTTTGTTTACTCTGGACAAAAAATTGATGTCACTATGAAATTAATGATGATTGATAATGTATTTCAAACTATTGACTTTGGAGGAAAAACTTTTGGTTATTTAGGTTTACTGTTTGGGAGTTTGTGAACTGTCTTTCGAGTAAAGAGTTTGGTGAAAAAATGCCTCAACTGTACAAAAGAGACTTCAGTTTAAACTTTGAACGTAATTTTATCGATAATTATCAAAGGAACTTTTCGGTTCGTCAAATGAAATCTATTTTATGTATATTTAACCAACAAACTCTCAACTCGTCTGTAATTAAAGGCTTTTTCATCTCGAAATGAGTATTGGCGATATTAAACTCTACTTATCATTTTATCATAATTTATCTCGAAGCTGTGAGATAAAACACTCGACTTGTTCCTCGAGTTCGGCTTATAAATCAGTCTTAACTTGTCGGTATAGTGGACTGTCACTCGATTCTTTTTTTACTAACTTTTGTGTTTCCTTTTGCTCTCCGTTTCTTGCATTTTCTTCAGTTGAAAGTGTTTTCCTCATTCAAATTTTACTAAACTGTCTCTTCTTCCTTTCACAACTGTTCAAGCTTCTCTAATGTCATCAAGTCAAAGTAATACCCGTCACCGAATTCAGCTACACATGGCACTATCCATTTATTTTTAAGGTAGTGTCAGTATTTCTTTCTTTTCGTAATTTAAAGTACGAGTTCACGCTCTGAGCACGATATTCATCTTCTCTATCAGCACTCCAAAGCGTTGTTTTTTTATCCAAAATTCAAACATTCAATAACTATTTGCACAGTAAATCAATATTCAAGTATTGATTAAACAAGTTATAATGGAAAATTGAAAATTATTCAACTTTTTTATCTATTTCAGGTCATGTGAAGATTGGACAAAACAGCAAATCAGAGCTAAATACTTGATATCGGTGCTGGATGCAAAAGGTTACTCATGGTATATTGGAGAAGGCAGTCGACCTGAGGGAAGAATATTCAAAGCTGAAACTCAAAATCATGGATATAAGCTACTAGCACCTAGAGAAGTACTCTTCAACCCTAATAATGAAATACTCAGAGCCAAAAATACTCTTCGCATTTTATGTGAAATTATTATGTTTGAAGAAGTGACTCCTTCCTTGGTTCCCTGTCCTGACAAAGAGCATGAGAAAACCAATAAACTGAAAAATCTTGTATTGAAGTTCTCAAACTGAGACTCTCTCTGAGACTCAAACTCTAGAGATTGTTAGCTAAATCTTTACCAACGAAGCTAAGAAAACTGATGTACTTTTGAAAAGGAAAAGACTAAATTAAAGTGAAAGCTCACAAAATTATCTTGTCAATGAAATGGAAAGCATTTGGAGTTATGATTTTGCAGCAAAACCAAAGAAAAGGCAGAAAGTAAAATGAAGTTTGTTTGTATTCCAAGTTGAAATTAAATAATAATGAAATTGAACAATTATCTTTTTGTTATTGGCACTTACTTCTGTCTCCACATTTGAGCTCAAGGGCAAGTTCATCAGAACCAAGAAAACACTGAGGTACTCCATCACAGAGCTTTGAGAGCTCAAAGAGCTGCAGGAAATCGGTCGATTCGTTGACTTGGCAACCAAAATAACCATCTTCAAGGTTAAGAAGAAATATCTCCCTTTGAACTATTGGACTAGGCCATTTGGGTCGATATTGAGCGGACACGGGATCGATTGAGATAATAAATAATAGGTTGATGGACAGAAACAGGAGAGTAACAAGTGAAGGTAAAGTTGGCCGAGTAAACCATTTTTGATATCCACAATTGCTGCTAGTTAATACTTTTGATGACAATATTGTTGAGTTGATTGATGATTTATCCAAATTACCAGTCAACTCTTTCCTACAATCATAATTATCTAAACAATTTGATTCCTTATTACATTCATTTTGTGTTGTCGTTGTATGATGATTGCATGAAAATGAACAAGTTAAAGGTGAACAATCAGATGAATTAAACAGTGATGAGGTTTTTGTTGATGAGTCTGAATGATGATGACTGGACTCTCTACAAGTTGAACTGTACTCCATTAGGGACACAATTTGTTAAATAGTTGACAGGCTATTGGTCAGCCTTAACAACTGTTGGTTAACCTTTAAAAAAGAGATGAAAGATAAGGTTCGATTAAATCCGAATGTGAAAAAAAAATAGATCGAAGTTTTGTTTTTGTGTTTGGTTGACGATTTCAATTAGACTGTTGATTCACTGAAACATTATCAAAGTAAGCTGATACAACCAATATTGTCACAAACCATTGTGACCTTTGGGCAATGTTTAAATTGCAAATTGACAAACAAAAAGGTAAATCACACCATTTGGTTTCAATACTTAATCACTTGCGAACACTTTTGTTAACGAAGAAATTACGATTTTTCAATTTTACGCAAATATGGATATTGTGTGTGTGTGTGTTGACAATGTTGACTCAATGTTGTCCTCTACTGATAATGACGATTAAAAAAGGATAAAGATAACCAGGTAAAATAGTGGGAGACTGAGAGTGAGTTTCAGATACGTTGAGTCTTAACGTTTAGACGTCTTACCTAACGACTGGTCTGACAACCGAGTAAAGATTCATGTGAGAGAAGATATTTCTTGCCGTTCAGTCTCTCTTTTGCTCTTCTTTCGTTTTTCCTTTAAAACATTTTTTGTTTCTTTTTTCTCTTCTTCTCCTTTCCTCTCTTCTCTGTCTACCTGTCTCTTGACTTGGAGAAAGAGAATTGATGATAATGATGATAATAAAGAAAGAGCCGTCCTCCATGACCACCTTTTCCTTTCTGGGCTTTTCTCAAGAATCCTGTTTCTCACCTAATTCTTACCCCTCCCAGTTACGAAGGAGAAACACTGATGGAAGAAAGAAAGAGTCAAAAAGAAAGTAAAATGGAAAAGAGAAGATAAAGGTTCATCCACCTTCTTCATTCTCTTTCTTTTTCTTCTCTCCTTGAATCCGGTCTGTCAAATGTTCGGCTCAAGAATTATATTAATAAAAAAAAAGAAATGATGAAGAAGCTCCAATGAAGACCTCCGTCTTGTCCCTTTCTCTTCATCTTTCCCTTTCTTCTGGATCAACTTCCTCTCTTTCTTTTTATCATCCTATCACTTCTTCATCTCTCTCTTCCTCAGACTTTATGTTGAACAATTTGCTTTTCATTGGGACACAAAACTAACGATTTTAAATGTAAATATTTTCATTTCAAGTGAAACGATATTCGGTATTCGATATAAACTCACAACTTATTGAATAGGTTCATTTCGTCTATTAAGCATCACCTTACTCGATCCAAAAGACTGACTATCGAAACATTAGATCTGATTCTGATCTAGAACAGTATATAATTCTGAATAAGTAATACAGTGTTATAACTTTTTCGTAGGATCTTGAATATTTTTATTATTTCAATATAGCTTATAATGCAATCCAATGTTTGATCTAAGAATGATGATTGTACATCTGTAGGTGACATTGTTACCGAAATACTAAGATCTTTGCATGGTCAATGGTCAAAATTAAGAGGATTTTTGATAGAAGTGTCCGGTTATTGATGTGTATCAACAATATTTAAACTTGCATAGTGAGTTTCAGTTTTCTAACTCTTACAATCACAAAATGCGATTGATTCAACTCAAAATTAAACTTGGTCTGTTTTGGAAACAGAAAATTTTATTTCTCTAAATAAGATCCTTTGCTGGTTTTTAAAATTTACATCAGTAGAATGAGTTTTGTGAAAAAATCTGCTTCCATAGCTGGAGAAATGCTGATCGAAGTTTCAAATTTGACCTAAATTTACTATAAAACTATTGATCAGAAGAATTGTTTAATAGCACCAATAGACTCAGCATCAATGTTCCTACAAGACCACCAAGTCTAAACTCTTTACTCATATGTTTGCGTCTTTTGCAGTACTTTTTGCATTTCATTTGCAAATTTAACCAGGAAATTGCGTTTAAATGAGTTTGTTTTGTTAAATAACAACCCGAAAATCAAGACTCAAATGCGCTAATGTAAAGTTAATAAATTGAATCGAATTATTGATTAGTAAAGAATTAAATTGGTGAAAGAACAGTGTCTGTAGGTTGCATCAATATCGAAATATCGAGGCTCAAAGTTTTAAGGCCAATGGCCGAAATCTAGAGAACTGTTGGTGAAGCGCAAAAAGCATTCAGTCCATGATGTTACCCCTTGCTTTTTATGCACAAATAATAAGTTTCAGCTCTCTAACTGATACGGTCACACAGATCGATCAGTTTAACTCGAAATCGAACTTATCTGTTTTATTCTGAGGAGAAAAATTTATGCATTAAAATAAGTGCATTTTCTGGTTGACCATCAAAAGTAAACTCTAGAAAATGATTTTGATGGAAAAACCTGCTTCCATTGCCGAAAAAACGGCGGTCGAAGTTTCAAGTTTGACCTCGATTTTCTCGAAAACTGTCCATCAGAAAAAATATTGAAAAGCAATAATAGACTTATCTTTCGTGTCCCTAAAAACCCGCAAAGTTTCAACTCTTTACTCAAATGTTTCAGTCTTTTGCAGTACTTTTTGCATTTCATTTGCAAACTAAACCAGAAAATTAGTTTATTCACCAAGATATGCATTGTTATGTGTTTGGTTTGTTAAATAAGTTGTTGCTTGTCCATTTATAGGCCAAAATCATGACCCAAACGAACTAATAGAAAGTTTTCTAAAGCGAATTGTATAATTAATCAGCAAAGAATTAAATTGGTTAAAGAATAATGACTTTAGGGGTTACCAATCTGGAAATATCGAGGCTCAAAGTTTTAAGACCAATTGCTAAAATCTAGAGAACTGTTGGTAAATTGCAAAAAGTATTCAGTCCATGATGTTACCCCTTGCTTTTTATGCACAAATAATAAGTTTCAGCTCTCTAACTGATACGGTCACACAGATCGATCAGTTTAACTCGAAATCGAACTTATCTGTTTTATTCTGAGGAGAAAAATTTATGCATTAAAATAAGTGCATTTTCTAGTTGAACATTAAAAGATAGTCCAGGAAAATGAGTTTCATGGAAAAATCTGCTTCCATAACTCTACAAAAAGCATTGAAAGTTTCAAATTCGAACCCGTTTTACTAGAGAACTGTTCATCGGAGAAATCATTAAACTACACAAATGGATTCAGTTTTCATTTTTCTCCAAGCCAACAGAGTCTAAATGCGAAAGAAATTGAGTTTCAACGTTTTTTTGCCCTTTTTTCTATTGTTATTTTCTCAGTTTGTGCATAAGTGTGTTAAGTGTATGTTTTTAGTCCCAACCGATGAAAACCTCTGTTTTAATTCAGCTTAATTGTAAACTCTGAAAATAGTGTCTTCTCATGGTAACGATAGACAAAGTGGATCGAAGTTGAATGCGAATCTTAATTGAAACAGAAATACGCTTCAAATGTTAGCCGTATATTGTCTCGTCTTGCTTAGTGTCCCTTGTTTTAAATGATATCACCATTGCTCGTGAAAACATTATTAACTCTTTTCTATTTCCAATGTAAAATTGGTATCAGTTCATCGAAGTAAATTATCAATCGACTGACTGCCACTAATAGTGAAAATGTAGTCGATGAACATGCACAGTGTAAAACACCCAACCTTCATGAAGAAAACTAACGACCAGAGAAACTTTTAAAACACACAAATAGACTCAGTTTTATGTCGCTACAAATCTACAAGCAATCCTACTCTTAACTCAAAATTCAGTTTTGTTGGCTTTTGATACTAAAGTTACAGTCTTTTACTGTAGATCATTTGGCCGTTGAATGATTTTCAGTTTGCCCTGTCTGGTGATCTTGGCGCAATAGTCCAGCGATAATATTTCAACAGATGAATAAACTTGAGTCGCTTCAATTACACTTGATTGTGAAACGGAAATGTTATCAAACTGAAAGGACCAACTTTAAGCCAACCTTAAACGCCAAGCTCAGCTATCAATAGACTTCAAATGTTGAATCACATATGAATCTCAATCGAAGATAAATAGACATTAATTTTTCAAATAAATCAAGTTTGCTTTGATTCGACTGAAAGAAATGAAACTTGGAAATTTGGAGATTTATTGAATAATTAACTGAGTAGTTTGACACTAAAATTTTCACTCGAGACTCTTGAAAATTACGCATTTCCAAGAATACCTTAACCTTAATTAAGTTTTACGAACATGAAGTAAGTTATCAAATTTTGCAAGATCGACGACGTTTCTGTTTACAACTAAATAAGCAACAATCAATGTTTGCGTAGCTGTTGATCAATGCTAAACTTCATGTGTGAGTGTTGCCTTGCCGTTGATGATGATAATGGTGTTAATAATAATAGCAAAACAAAGCGTTTACCTGATTCAGCTGATTTCTCAAAAAGGAATCAACATTAAACAAGAAACAACATTTACCGTTGACCAAGTTTAACCTACGCTAAAGATAAATAAACTGGGATAAGCTTAACGAATAAACAATTTAACTGGAAAAACGTTTTCGTTTCGCGTTGAACACTTAGTAACTGTTGTTTCCCAACCACCTGTTTCCACGATAATCATCATTATTTCGTTATCAGTTGAACCCACGACTTTCGTTTCGTTCACTTTCTTTTCTCTAACTCTTTAGCATCTCGTCTCTCTCCTTGAAAATCAACGGCAAAATATGAAGTTTGATTGAGAGAGAGAACAAGATAATTATAAACTTTTATGTTCCTTTTTTTGATTCACGAATTGGTTAAAGTCTTTAAAGTGGATAACATTGAAATAATAATCTGTCCGATAAGGAAATGAAGAGAGAAGCTGAAGTTCAAGATTCAGGGAGAGTGAAAAGAAATGAATAATAATGATATTTACACAGTTGCTGTTCATAACAATAAATTGAACACAAATGATTGTCTACAAATGTTTCAAATAACCAATTGATTGTGCAAAATTAATTGCAAGGAAAAACCTTGCCAAAGACAATCCCTAACCCTTTCCATTATAATCCAACATGTAATCATGAAATAGTTATGTTTAGTCGTTTATTATTCAGTAATAACTGTTAACTCAGTTTCGCCTTCTGTTATCCAAATTTCATAGACTATTGTAAACCTGATAATTTAATGAGCATTCAAGGAACCTTCAAAATTGATTTGCATCTTGTTTCTCATTATTTGATAATTTTAATAAACTCTTGCGAGTAATCAACTCATTTTAGCAACAACTTTCAAAGAATCAGAAACTTTAGATTTGATTTAATTGCGCGATCGAGTAAATCTCTTTACAGTAAACATTAAGTAAATTAAGTTCAGGTTTGCTGTTAAATTTGTTGGCCTTTGAATCTTAAATTTTTTGATAGAAAACTCAATTTTTTGGAAACTCAAATCATTTCCAATATTAATCTAATTTTTGCAGGTTACTCTGTTAACATGATGAAAACCCACACAAAGCACAATAACACTGTAAAGGTAAACAAGGTAAAAATGAAGTTGCAGGCAGACACACATTCATTTCCTTATAAACCTAAATTAAATGTGTAGAAGAAGAAAGAAAATGAATAAGTTTGGAATGGCGAATGACCCTGAAAACTTGCATTTCCTAGAATCTTGAATTATAATTGTTATCATTATTATATGAATATAATGAAGTTATGATGATGATGTTGAAATGTAACATTTACAACTCAATGGGATAAACATTGTTGGCCTTTTAATCAAATAAAAAGATCTCAGGGAATGTTAAAGGCTTATAATTTAACTCCATGTTGGAAGTCTAATTTGCTCATTCAAACCTCCTTCTCCATCCTGATCATCACCATTTACAGTAACATCATGATAACAGCTTAACCATCATCTTACCCTTTAACAAAAAGAAAATCTTTTTTTTCTTCTCTTACTGTTCAAAGCAGGTTAACATGCAAAAAGTCACTCAACATGAAGGAAGTTAACATGAAGTAATTTAACCAACGGAAATGGTCAGTCAATCATCATTCTCATTCATTTCTATCACATCTCATCCAATCACCCTTGAACTGAGCAACCTTTTGGCAGCCAGTAAGTCTCATGTTCAACTTTCAGAACTTCATTTTAAGCGAACTTTTAATTTCTAAATTTACGAAATTTTTTCTTTGAACAAATCTTCATTTACGATGATTATAGCTCTTAACATTATTATATTAACACATAATCTGCTAATAAATCTTGGCCTGTTCAAACTGAGGGTTAGACAAAAATGGAAATAAACTTTATTCGTTTGAATGTCTGAATGGAATCAGATGAAAAGATTTAATATAAAGATGATGAGTTTGATAGTATTGTGAGGTGAGAATTGTTCATTGTTCAACTTTTAGTAAATTAATTGACAATAAATTTAGTTTTACGATTGTTTAATTTCAGCTTTAATTGTTGGTTTGAGAGGTAAGAATAAAGTTTGAGTAAATGGTCAGTTAATTGGCGTTATTAATTATAAAAGACAAAGTAACAAGGGTTAGGTCACTAAGAAAAGGTGATTCACATCATCTTGATGCAGGTAAATGAATAAGAAAAGGGTAAACATGATCATTGTGTTAGCACACGCAAACATTTCATTTTGTTGAACATTCATTCACCATGTTATTTATTGCTTCTTTCACTGACACATTCACAATGGATGATACAATTTGTTCAGTTTCAATTGTTTACTTTCCATTCAACAATCAAATGTTTTCAACGAATTTCAATATCTTTTATCGTTGAATCAACTTCATTTCAATGTTCACCATTGTTACCTTTTCAACTTTAAACATTTCATTAAACATTTTGATGCAAAACATTACCTCTTACATCAACTTAATAACTGTAAATCAGTTTTTAAACGAGTAATGTTGAGCATTTTGGAGTTAAAAATCAAGAATTATGAGCTAAGGATTAATGAATTAGCCAAATTCACAAATCTATCAATTCGAGCAAACCTAATGTATTTAGTGATTGAGACAACTTCATATATCCGAGCCACCAGTTGATATTTGTCACAAGTTAACTTAGTTCATGCGAAGTGAAAGAATCTGTTAGTGAGCGGTTCTAGTTGATTTTGATTCTGAATAGTTCTAGTGACTGAAGTAAGTTTAAACTTAGCAGACAAAAGTTGTTCAAAAAGAGCTAAAAGGTGAATATTTCTTTCTCCAAAAGACGCATTCTTGGAGAAAGAGGTGGCCATGGAAGCCCGTAGAAAGAGTTTGGCCTGAGTTCCTTAAACAATCCTCAGTGACTATTAGCTACCCTTGAATCTAAACAGATGCCTTATAATGTGATCAAATAATCGAAACAGAGGAAATTAAAAAGAAATAGAACACTTGTTCGAACAACGATCTTCAATCTTGTTAAGAAAGGTTTCGAAGAATTGCCGACTTGTTGATGGAAGTGTATCGATAGATCATCCAAATGCGCGAAAATAAAATCAAAATGTCTTCAATTTCATGCTGAAACTAACGATGCCTGATCACTCTAATGCTTTAGATTCACATATACAGATATAAATTGCAACCTAACTGTACGAGAACTCTTGGAGTGATGTTGTTAAGTGTAAATTGTTAGCCTTTTTCTCAGACTGACAGCTTTTCCTTATTCAATTAAACCTTTTTTCAATTTCCAATATCATCAAAATTAATTCATCAAAAGTATTTTAAATAAAACGTCAATCAATTTACAATAAGCCAATCAATCAAATGTAAAGTAACCAGTGAAACAACATTTAACCGCAATCAAAGCAGTTAATACTGTTTCAGAAGCGATCATTGGTGATCTCAGACTAATAATTGAAATTAATCAAGTAAATAGACATAAAACTTCGCCGTTGCATCGGTCAACAACTATTAGTGAAAATGAAAAGGCACCTTAATTGATGAAAATACAATCAAATAATAAATGTATCATGGCGAGGAGGGCAATGAAATGTGACACCAGGAAAACGGATTCAATGAGAGAAACCAGGAAAAAAGAAAATGCAAATTGCGATTAAAATTAAACATTACCATTGTAAGTGAAAAAACATGTAACAAACATGAGATGAAAAAAGATTCCAAGATCATCTTCAGGTTAATATTGTCTGCAAGATAATCAAGAAAAGGTTAACAGTTAATCGTTGTGATTAAGCATTAAACAACTTCCGTTGTCTTGAGTGTGAATCCCGTAAACCTGACCCTAAACACACAATGAAACTGTATAACGGTTTATAAAAGTGACAACCGAGGGCAACTCATTCCCATGTCAGCTGCATGATATAAACTGTCATCAAGTGCAATGGATAAAAAGTAGATGAAGAAAGGCTGAAAGAAAAAACATTTTTATATCTTCATGATTAACAGAATAATCATTTGAAATGATCATTAAAAGATTGAACAGCAACACCACAACAAGGTTATAAGATTAGCAGTGTTACATGAGAGATCGCAAAATGATTTCTCATCGGAAATCACTTGATTTGGTGACACTTTTAGCTATTATTAGCAGTTATTGTTTTAATCATTAAAATGATTGGCAAACAATAACACCTTTTAGCGGCTTTATTTGGTTCCTAGGCTGGGAAGCGGAATCTTCATTTCAAACACTTTTTTTGCTCTTCACTCGATCATTATCACCAGTTGCTTTTTTCGCTAAAAAGTGGCATAAAAAGTTCTTTTTTTGTCTCTTTTTCGGTCCCGCTTTCAGCTGATAACAGTTGCTTCTGCTATTGATGTTTTAATATTATTCTAGACGCGTGTGATATTATAGCTGAAAATGGATTCGGAAGGCACTCTTTGTGTCTTTAAACTGCTCCATTATCAAAGTTAATCTGAAACTTTGCAAGTTTTCCCATGTTGATGATCACACAATGATGATTGTAATGAAGATGATTATAACAATGAAACAGACTGTTATTATACCTGGATACGGTCAATGGAGAAGAGGTTAACAGTGAACAAGCTAATGTTATGAATGGTTTGAAAAACCAACGGCAAAGTCTTTGCTTCTTCTTCTTGATGTTTTTTGTCTTCCATTCACAGTATTGTTGACGGAAATGGTTTGCTCTTTTTTTTGCTGCTTGTTTTTTGTCCGTTAAATTGTTTCATAAATTGTTTAACAATTAGTGACAAGGTTAGTGAAAATAAGGGTTTAATTGGTGTAATCATCAGTTTCATGGTGAAACCTTTCTTTAAACAAGAGTTGGGAAAAGATTGTTAAGGTTACACTGACAATTGGGTAATCCAGGCAGACAATTGTATGGGCAAACAATTAATCTGATTAACTTTAATTATTACTTTTCCTAACCAAATATTTTCACCCATTTCATCCAAACTGTTTAGATCAACTTAAGCATAAGATATCGTTGGAAATATGCTCATGATGAAAAGATTCATGATGAAGACTAAACAATTACAATTGATTGTTTCAGCTTCAAAAATATCTTGAAAGTATTAGAGATCAATCTTATTCATCTTTATCAAATTCGGAAAAATACACTTCCATTGGAAAAAGTAGCAATCGAGATTTAATTCGATGATTTTGATAGCTTTTGAAGTAATTTTGACCAAATACTGATTTAATGTTGATTCATTATGAAAAGAAGCCATTTTACTTTAAAGTGATTCAATCTAATTTAATCGTAAACATTTTACTTCGAAACGATTTGAGATTAAAGTTACTTACTTTTGAGGTTTAATTTCATCAAGTTAGTGAATGCAAAACATCAAAAAAAGATTCTGAAATGGCAAAAGAAAAAAATGAAAAATATTAACAATTGATATTAAAATTGATAAATGATGATAATTATTAAATAATACAAAGGCTGAGCTTGAAATTGAAAGTTGTTTTGACATTTAAGTTGCTTCAATTTTATCAATTTAATCGGTTAAATTGGGTCACAAGTAGGTTGATCTGACTTACTTTCATGTTTTACAAGGTTAGTTTGGAGGAGGATAAAAATGATGCTCATCAACATCCATGAAGATTATCATTTCAAGGATTTTATCAATACTGATGATATAATGGGCTTAAAATAAAACATTTGAAAAACAATTTAACATCAAATTGATGAAGGTTACCCTGTAGGTGCTCAATGCTCAACCTCAATCAATAAATGATCAACTTTCAAGGTAATCGGAAGTTGACTGATATAACGTTTTACATAAGACTTGGACTAAAAATGGACTAACAATTGAAAGACAATTAACATGATTAAATGTTGAGATGAACAACATTTTCACTTTCGTTTTCATCGAAAAAGACAAAAATCTTTCTGCACAATTTCCTCTTTCATTGATCAACAATTTCATCAATTATCAGAAAAGTTGAAACTTTTTTTTTCCAACAACGGAAACTGAACAATCTTGATTCACCCGAATGGATACAAAACAATTGATGATTTAAAACCATATTAATGTTGAAAAGAGTGATGGAAAAGGATATGAAGAACAGGGAGATTCAACTGATGAAACCCGACATATAGTTAATTAAAGTAGCCTTTGACTCCAAACTGATTCCTTATTAGCTCTTGCCTATTACATCAATGAACTCATCCATTCGCTTCAATCATTTCCTGATTTTTTTTCACCACAAAACTTGCAACATTAATATTGATGTAAATTTAGAGATTTTCAGTATCAACCGAATGTTCAACTTTTTTCAATCAATGAATGATGAAAAGGTTTACAAAATCAGGTTTGAAAATTTAATTGAATCAATAAATCAAAGTTTAATATTAAAGCAGAAACAAGAAAATATTGTTAAGATGAACAATTTTCAAAGATGCACAATTTCAACAATGAATCTAATCCAAATACTAGACTAACCAGTTTGCCTTGCAAATTACATGGAGAAAATCTGAGCAAGTTTATCGGCCAAAGAAAATGGTGAAACATGAAGGAACAAAAATTTTAGCCGCAATAATGTTTAAAGTGTTCTGAGAATCGCGAAAAACAATTTCATAGTTAACAGACTTTAAAGGCTGATGACCAAGGTATGAGTTGGCAACAAATGAGCAACCAGAATATTCATTTTCTTTAATAAAAACTTATTCTCATTGATGGTCAATTATTTACACAGAATTGAAACTGAAAAGCTACTTGACTTTTTTGGTGGTCTCCAAGTTAACCTTTTTTTTCATCTCTTTACTCGTCCCTCTAATAATAGAGGTAAATGTAATGATAACTATAATGATATGAAATGGTTGAAAATGTTCATGTATTGTTACCAGAATCACCAAGTTACTCTTTACCTTTTTATTTCAAACAAAATGCTTTAAAAAGATTGGATCACGCAATAATTATCATTATTATTGGTGCAAAGGCAAAGTTGATAAGTTGAACACTTGATAACGACGAAACTGGTAATAATGGAAAGAAGAGGAAAAAAGGTTGAATTGCAATAATAGTGAATAGGGAACTTTGGGATATTCAAGAGAAATTCAGGGAAAGACAAAAGTGTCCAAATTTTGAACTTCTTTTCCCATTTATCTCACCTTTTTTCTTACTCTTGACATTCACTATTATTCATGATTGTTATTCAAAATGATAACTTTCAATTGTTGCAAGGTGCGAATCTCATTTCTCATTATTACAATTCCTATCATTAACAGTGTTATCATTGTTATTAACATTGAAAACTGTTATTAAATCTCTTTAAATCTGTTCATTTCCATTCAATATAATTTTTTTTTGCATTCAAACTTCTCTGTGATTTAAAACAACTTCAAAGTTTTTCATTTTTTTTTCGGCAAAACTTCAACAAAAGGTTTGATCCAACCTTGATGAAGAAAGTGCAAAGCAAAGTGTATTCAAACGAAATAAGTCGAAATCGGAATTAGAATAAATTTCAACAGAAGAAACTTCTTTTTTTCTGAAAAAATCTTTCAATTGGTTTCGAAGGAAAACTTTGAAAATATTTAAAATTAGTTTCTAACTTGATTGAACCAATTTATTCAGTTTTCAAGTTCATTTTGAAATCAACTCATTGAACTTCATGCTACTAGTTTGGTAGAGAAATTTAAAATTCATTTTCAGTTCATTTATATGATTATTCCGTTTACATTATTCACTGAGTTCATCTTTTTTTTACATCGCTTCTAATCTTGAAATGGAAATGATTTTTTCCCCTTTGAGAGTGAATCTCAATGAATAGATTATTGAAATTCGCCATGAAAATGATATTGATTGGGTAAATTAATTTGTCGCTAATAATTGTTGAAGCTAAACGATGGATTCAGTGAATCAGTTTATTCATCTGTAAATTATGATCTTTTTAATTTCGTTTTTAACCTTACTTATGAAATATTGTTGCATTAACCTTTAATGATAAACTTTACCTTTCCATGATAATTCAAGGTTGAAAAGGTTCAACTTTGTAAGCATTTTAATGTTGCCTTTTTGTTCAATCCAATTTGCAAATTATGATTAGTCAATGATCAACTTTCACTCTCAAGTAAACTTGAGTTATGCCTTGCACTCAAACCAATTTGCTTCAATTTAGCAAAATATAATTTCATCGGAAAGATTAATTTGTTTGAAAGCAAGTGTGAGTATTTGATTATCATACAAATTAAATTAATAACTTTGTTTCACTTTCAACCATCAAACGTTTAAATTGGCTTGTTTTGCATTCAATGCCAATTGATGTACAATCGCATTGAATTTGAATAATTTTACAATAAAAAAGCAATTCTTTCAATCGTTTCAATTGCAATTACAATTGATAAATGTAAAATTATCATTCATTTGCAATTTTCATCTAAAAAATGGTGAGCTTTAATTTTTCAATTGACAGCATTTCAGTTAATCCAAACCAGTAAATAATAATTATTTTGACAGTTAGAATATTAATTGAAATATTATTCCTCGCTTGATTAGCGATTATCACTTCAATGAATAATTTAATTGATAAACTCTGATTCGTAGGCAAGATGGAAAAATGAAAAGCTCAAAAATTAAGGAATAAGAACAAATTTCCAAGTAAAACTTGAATCAAGTGTAGAATCTGATTTTTCAAGATTGAACCCATTTTTCATTTGCCAAAAAAAAGGAAACTAAAGATGAGTTGAAGGATTTCTAGTCAATATTCAGTAATTATATCAATAGCCTTTTATCCATTGACTTACTTGGGACCAATTTGATTGTTAGATTAACCTTAAGATTTTGAATTTTGTGGTTTTCAGTTTGATACAGAATTGAATGAGTTTTGATTGATTAAAATGATCATCTTGAGAGCAACAATTTTACCAATAAATTATGATAATATCATAATGGGCACAATGCTTAAGGGTTTAACATCTTTAACAAGTTTTGTCAAAAGCAACAAAATATTACCTTGAAAGAAGCGCAAAGGCCAAAGCAAAAAGCTCATTGATTTTGATGATATTACATGAAGCAAGTTTCATCAGCCATTATAATGATAATCGCACCTAATAATGGTAATAATAATAATGATGAAAAGTAAAAGTAAACTAAATAAGAAGGTAAAAAAAAGGGTAAAAAAATTAAAACTCATTTTCTTATTTTTGTTGAGCATTTTTAATGATATTATTATCATTATTATTTTTACGATGAAACAAGCAAGGTTGAATGATCTTGAGTGAAGGTAAAAAAAACACCCTTAAGGACTAAGAAAAGGGCCAACAATGCGTTCATTTTGAGTGTTTACAGGGCAAACCAAAGGAATAACCAGGAAAAATAGAAGAAGAAGCAACATTTGATTGCGTTCACTGATTCCAATTAGAAGTTAATTGTAAATTTAAAAATGGACAGTTAAGGGTAAGCCAACTTAGTGTGACCAAAGCACAAAGACAACAATATTGGAATCTTTCAATTGACCTTAATTTATTCAAATTAACGAGTCGATTAAAGGTGCGCCCATTTAACCTTGTAACCAACTTTTGTTGTCCATCAACACATTGGCTCATCATTTGACTGATCATCATGAATCTTTGATCAGATAAGTGTAATTATCATTTCAATCTTTACTCAATTTTTGATGTCAAACAATTTCAAGGTTTCTGCAAAGACAATCAATGAGTTAAATTGTTTCCAGATTAAAGTCGATTCATTGATTGTTGCCTTTCACGAACCTGTTAACCTCGTAATTAATGCGAAAATCATTATTTAATAAACAAAGACGGAAACAGTTTTCTAATTAAATCCATGGTCAATATTAATTGTTTGCAAACATTGAAAGGGTTTGGCTGATTGTTTCAATCTCTTTCATTAATCATCAACAATTAAGACTATTAATTGTCCTTGGATAAGGTGAAAAGGTAATCACAATAATCTAATTTAATCTCATTCGTCAAATGATCAACAATCGTATTAAATGGTAGAAAATTGAAGTTTCATGATTGTTGAAGTTGTCAAAGTTTCATTTGAATATTTAAATGAAAGTGAATAAAATGTTTATCAAAATTTCATATTAAATTGTTATTAAGCATTCATTATCTCAGAAACAGTAAAAGTAACTTCGTGATTCAAGGATAATCTTTGAACACAATTTCATGAGTTATTAGATTAAATTCAAGTTTACATTTTTCAATGAAAAAAAAACAACAACAAAATAAAAATATTAAATATCATTTCATCATCATCAGTTTATCAGAAAACAGATTCAGAAGTTATTGTTGGTCAAGTATCAAAGTGAATAACCTTTTTGATAAGAATGATAAGAATGATTGGATAATCATGATTATACTTTAAACTGAATATTCAATATTCCTTAGGAATTGCATTTCTTTTCCAATTTCGTTTGTTGTCATATTTTTCCCTTCTTCACTTCAATTTCCATCAAATTAATAGAGATGACAAAAAAGTGGTTAAAATGATGGTTGAACCCTTAAAGGCAACTTTCCCATTTCCATTAATTTATTGTTCAGTTTATTGAGTATAATTTCATTGACACTTTCACTTTTCCTTTTGGTTACATTTTTGGGTAAAATAAAACAAGTTGTTGTTACACAAAAAGATTAAGGTTACTTTGTGAAGGTTTTCAGTCATTTTTCATCTTCATTACAAGTTATCAACATTTTGCCTTTTAGCATGTGATCAAGATCAGGTCAAGATTGATGATGCACCTTTTAGGAGTTTGTCTCATGTTGATAGGAATACCTTGTAATAGTCATAAAATGTCCATAGATCATCAATTTTCTTCATCATATTACATTGGAAGATGTGAGGTTAAATCAAGTAAAACTGGACTGAACCGGGTTTCTAGGGCTACCTTTAGGCTTTAAATTGGTTTCAAGTTTTGCCATTCAAAGATTCAACAGAACAAGTATTTTGTTGCGAGAAGAAAAAATGATAAATCTTGAGATGAACAAAAATATCTATAACAATCTAATTTCTCCTCAACCTACCAGCTAAAGTTCAGGTAACATCAAGAGTATCATTTCTACTTTAGTCAACTAAACTCACGACTAAACTCGTTAAAACATTCAATGATAACTCATGTAAGAGCTAAGTTTTGGAAACCTTTAAATTAAGACGTTTGTGAAATCGTTTGACAAACTTCAAGAGACTCGTTGAAATGCCAATGATTTTGCTTTACCTTTTAACATTTCTTAATTGTGACATAAATTGATATTGATATTCAATAGCTTGGAATCAACTAAAAGCACTGAATTTTTCAAGTTTTTTTTTCTCTTCAATTTTGAACCTTGTTTTTATTTGAATGTTTTTCTGATTTCTATTCATCAGTTCATCTCTTTAAAGCTATTTTGCACATAAGTTGCAATCCAAATCTATGTTGATCTGTTAACTAATGAACAGTGAGATGTCAGTTTGAAGCTATTAGTTTGACTGTAATCCTGATGAGGTTTCGTGAATCTTGACTTTGCCTTCCAATTCAAAGTAAACAATTGGAATGTGCAAATTTTAATAATCCATTGTGAATGTGTCAGTCAAGATGTAAATAGCATGGTGAATGAATGTGAATGAAAACGAAATGTTTGCGTGTGTGAAACACCACAATAGATTATTGTTTGAACAATAAACTGATAGACTGTATCACAATAGTGATACATTGTATAATTAAAGTTGATTTGATTTCTAATAAACATTTCCATTTGAAATTGAAACGATCAAACACAGTTTCTTTTCACAGGGCAACATCAACATTACCTGACAAACAGCAGGCTAATGCGTCATCATTTTATTCAATAGTCAAAGGTTTTTGACAAAACAAAATATTCGCGTAAAGATAATTCCAATAAACATGTAAACTTGAATTACACTCCCAATTGTAAGTTAAGTTCCCATGTAATATCAATCATTTTTACATTCATCTTTTTACCTTTCCAAGTTAATAAAATAGATTTAATTGAATAATTTTTCATCTCATCGTGTAATTGAATAGCTGAAAACCCGCACCTTTAAATGAAAAATGAGTTCAATTTGCAACTGTTCACAATGAAGATATTTATTGCCTAATTAACTTTTTCTTCATAATCAATTGCTTCTGAATGATGGAAACCATTTTTAGACTTAACCTTGATCTTCACATAAAACACTTGAATTGATTAAACTGATGACCTGAAAACAACAATGTGATCCCGAGTCAAGATAATCTTTCAATTTGATGAGAATCTTGTTTCTGCTTCTTTCGATGTATTATTGTTATTAATGTTGATTATTTTCAGCAAATAAATTATCAACTGTAATAGAGAAGAGAAAGTGAAAAATTTGAATTATTTTCCTCAAAATCACAATCAGCTTATGAGATGGGAAAAGGAGTTGAGTATCAATGCCCTGAGTTATAAGATTAAGCTCGTTTATTACCTTGTACAGGTAGCTTTACCAGTACTCATCTTGTTGACTACGTCAAAGTATTAATACCATAAAATGGTTAGAAAGATAAGAGTGATGAGAATGATGTGCAAGAGTATAAAAAATAGGATGAAAGGTTACTGTCAAAGGAAGATTTTTTTGTTGAGAACAATTTTCATGAGCTTTCTGATTGAGCTACTCTGTTGTTGCACTTGAATTTTACTTGAAAGGCAGAAAGGAAACATTTCTTGTGTCTAATTGTCAACTTATCACTGATCATGATAATCAGATAATCTCTTTTCAAATCAGTTGTGAATTAATGTGACAAAATGTTAACATTTTGTCATTGAAACACCAATTGAAGTCGATAGATTGGGCGGCAATTGAGTAACAGGTAAAACTCTCATACAACTCTGTAGCAACTCTGGAAACCATGATTATCTGAAAGGCTTGAGAAGAGAAGCGGAAATGGTGACAAGTGAACACAAAAAAAAAAGAGTTAATTAATTGAAGACAAAACTGTGTGTTGGTGTCAACCTAATTCCGGATTAATCCTTTATTCTGAACACGATTCGGAGGAAAGATGAATGGCGACAGTTTTCAAGATTAAAAGAAAAGATGAAACTTGTGTTTTAAGAAAGTCATTTCACCTGTAAGATGACAATTGTGATAAGAGAGCAAAGGAGAAATGAATGATTCTTTGGCAAAGAATGCTATTGATGAAGCTAATTTTATCAACATTTTTCACACTGATAAATATTCATTAGAAAGGATGCTCATTTAATCATGGCTTTCATGACGTTCGTAGAAACGGTAAGAATGGAAAAGGAAATGAAAAACTGTAATGTCAATTGTATTCACTTTGGCGACTATCTGATGGTGAAATGAAAAGTTACTGAAACTGATAAGGAAAAGGTGAATAGACAATGAAAGTGCAAAAAATAAACAGGAAATTGTTCATCTTCATCTTTCATCTTCTGTTAATCATCGCCATCATCAACAACCTCAGCTTTGACCATCAACATACAAGGTTAACATTGTCAATAAAAACATGTTGACCATTTGATTGAGCACGCAACCAAGCAAAGGCAACCTGCAAGTGCTTCATTAATGCACTTGAAAAGACACCTTAAAGGTCAACCTGTGATGTTCATTTTTGCAGTTTAATGTGAGTGAGAGAAGAAGAGAAAAAAAAGTGGAAAAGGAACCAAAATGAATACGAAAAATGGTGATAGTGAAAATGATAAGAATAAGGTGAAAACGCAAAGAGGCCTAAAAAACAGATTTGCATGTCAATTGATGAATCCAAGTAATAATGGTAAACATGATGTTGATGATGAAAAGACTTGAAAATTATGATGATAAAGTGAAAGAGAAAAGAGTAAGAATGGCTTTCATTATGTTGGTACAAAAGCTGGCCGTAGGTCATTGGTCTGATCAAGGAACCTTTACTTTTACCTTCATCTTGAAGGTAAACATTTTTCAACAATTTTCATTGAAATTGAGAAAGAAATTCACAGAAAATCAATTTTCTTTCATTCCTAATCACCATCATTACCAGCACCACCATCTAAAACATGAGCCTCTGAACAGAATCTGTTAGCCACAGAATCTGCTAGAAGAAAAAAACAAACAGAAGAAGAAGAAAAAGATTGAAGGATTGAACAATTAAATTGGTAATAAATATCAACCAGTTTATTGCTTTAACCCCTTCTTTGTACAAAAACTTGACTCTTCAAACAAGTAAAATAAGTTTAATTAAACGCTAAAACTGATTGTCAATTTTAAATGTAGATTTCAATATCATTACAACCATAACTGTCAATTTGGCATAAAAAAAGCGTTAAATAAAAAGTCATCTTTGAACAAGGAAACTCATTTTCAACTTTTTTACATTTTCCATCGTTAACAATAAATTGACTGTCTATTTGATAAAGATGTAATGTGATGATTAAATTAATTACGGAAGCTGAAAAGGGCATTTTTTGATGCAAATCAAATAAAAAATGTCTCTTTGTACATTGAATGGGTTTCCTTGTGAGGGAAAAGGAAGAGAAAAAGATTAATCAAAATGGTCAAAATTTCGATTATCATGAACACTGGGAAGGTGAAAGAGTTGAAAGGTAACAATGAGAATCATATCCAATATCAATGTTATGAGAAATAATTTCATCTACTGATGACTATATTAAGAATCATGATAATCACCATTAAACTTCTTGTTAAACATTTAATGGAGTTGGAATGGTTAAGGAAACATTTCTCAAACAATGATAATGTTCATTTTTTGCCCTTCTTCTGGTCACAAGGTAAGGTTAACCATTAATGATGTTAATTCAGTTGACAATGATTAACGCGATAAAAGGCCAATGGTTTAGTCCAAGACGGAAAGTCAACTTAGGGTCACTTCTCACACTAAATATGCGTAAATGGAAAAAAGTGAGGAAAAAAGTCTCATGTCTTCAGTTCATTTCAGAGATTCTCAGACATCTTTTTTTCCTTATTGTCATTTCTCACAAATGTTTTTTTTCCCTCTCTTCCTTGACCCTGGTCTTGACCATAACAATACTTATTGATATTGAAAGCGAATGACCTGATCAATGGATTCTCTTTAAATTCAGAGCAATTAATCTGTTGGACCAAAGTCTGTGTTAATGACCATTTCGTGTTGACCATTTGATTTATGAGATTCACTTTTTGCTGGCTTTTCATTTCACTCTTTGATTTATTCAACTTTTTGCATTTACAATTTTTCCTCCAAATTTGATAACATTATTAATTGAGCGAAATGTTTTCACAATACTTTTTGCTTTGTCTTCGTATGGAAAATGTTATGTTAATTGTGTTGGTTTTTTTTTGATTACATTTTTGGTTTTTAATCATGAATTATAATTTATGCTTTTCATGATTATCTATGGAAATGGATTTAATTTTCTCTTCTTTTAATGAATATTTAAATTGAAGTTCGTGGGTAAAATTACATTGCAATTATCAATTTGATTTGATGAGTTTAAAGTTGATGATGATGATGGTTCTCATCAACATTATAATCATAATTTCATCTTTCAACTAGATAAATGTAAATAACTATATCACTGTGAATGAGGAAATGTTCACTTGAGCAAAGTTTAACCATAATTTCTTACTCAATGGACTCAATCAATCTTGATGATTGCCAGTCAATTTAATGATCACCTTTTCAATGTTGATCAATATCAATCTAACGTCAATTATTGATCTAACCAGAGAATCGTTTAAGCAAATTTAGGTTAATTTTATCACAACCTTGTAACATGGATTTGAACACTTCCATGAACATGTTTTATCATGAATCGATCAGACTTGAGAAGCATGGAAGCAATTGTTCGAAGTGTTTGCCTCGAACAATAGAGATTTTAATAAATTTGGCAAAATTAGTGAATCAGTTTTTTGCAAGTTTTCATTGTTTTATCCTCAATTGTGACAAACTTGTATCGAGGTTACAAAATTGGTTAACTCGGTAATCAAATTGTCTCAAAAAGCACGATTTTTTTGCAAGTAAAATTAACTTCAATCGTGTTTCTGTGTAAGGGTTAATCATAATGAACTTGTAAAAAGGTTTCAACAATTGTACAGTAAAAATGATAAAATGATTGAGAGATGAATGGATGGCCAATAATGCAAGATTGTTATTGTTGAGATGATGGTGATGATGGTTACAATGAATGTAGACTAAGAGTCATTATTGAATAACGTTGTGAGTTTTTTTTTGTTAATAATGATGTTGATAAACAACAATCAATCAGATTCACTGTTTGGTACATTAAATGGATGTCAATCGATTTAATAACATTAGCAGATTAACAATCGCAAAATATGGTAAAAAGTAAAAGAAACAGAATAAGATGAAAACTCAACAAAAGTCAACGATAAAGGTGAACGTTTAAAAGCATTATTATAACACAATGGAATGAGATAATCAAATGAACAGCAAAATTTGATTGAAATCAACAGGTCAAGAATCAAAGAGTTAACATTTAGAGTTCAAAAGTAATGCTAAAGAACCAAAAACCCAGAAAATTTGCCACAAATTTGAACCAGAATTGAACATAATTTTTGATTGATTGCCAAACATTGAGATTCTAAAAAATCGACTCCAATTTGAAGGTTAAATCTTTCAATTAAGTTTCAATTGAAAATCATTTTATGCATTAAATTTGTAAAAATAATTTCTTATTTAATCAAAAAAAAAATCATCAATAAAGTCTTGAATAATTCCTTTGCAAATTCGGAGTTTAGTTAGAAGATGAAATTTTCTCGTAAAAACAATTGCAAATTTTGAGTGTTTCAAGTTTATTTCAAAGGTTTCACTTGTTTCATTTGAACCGTTTGAAACTTGAAAACAAATATTGAGAATGTTTTATTGAGTTTTAAGTTGCATGAAGTTTCACGAACGAATCAATTACATAGAAGAGTTAGTTTGATCTTACAGAGTTTTAATTAACAATCAATGAGTTGCAATGGAACAACTTTGAAGCAAATGTTGACTGAAATGATGAGAATCGTTAGTTTTAACGATTGACATCCATCAAGGTAAAGTCACGGGATTAATTAACAACATTCAAGGGTCTCTTCAGTTTAAATGTTAAGTCAATTAATCAGACACAGTTGAAGTATCATGAAGGAGTTAAGCAGTTTGCTAATGTTTATTAAACGATTGTTTACAATTGTCGATGAAAAGCGAAGCAAAATGCCTCACCTTTTTTCAACTTTTTTTGCTTCGCTCATTATAATGATAATGATAATACTGATGATGATGGTCAAAAGAGTTGTGATGAGGATCAAGCTTTACTCATAATCATGTAACGTCCATCAATTTAAGTTGCTTTTTCCCAAAGTGCAATTTAACTTTTTTTTTCTGTGTTGAACACATTGAAGACTTTTCGTTGCTCCTTTACTTGTTGAACGTTAATTTTGCTGTTCCTCCATTGCTTTGGATTCGCGTGAAAATGGCTCAACATTAACAGCTTGAAAAGAGTCTTTTTTACAATCATTGTTATCGTTTTAACCATTAATACAACCAAGAAAGTATTTACATTTGATTAAGGCAAATTATTACCATAAGGTCAAGAAACTTTAACAATTTGAGGGAAAATTTTTGTTCCAAAACTTTTCGTAATTGTGTTGACTTTCGTCACCTGGACAACACTTGAATTACGAAAAATATCTTCATTGTTGGACTAAATTTTTCTCTACCAATTTTGATAGACACTCAAGAATAACCTGAAATATTGTACATCTCATTCAATTCTGTCTAGTTTTCATTGCGTCTGCGGTTGTTTTCAAACTTCCCATCATTTACAAAATAAACTCTTACAAAGTCTAGTGAGTTTAACCTTCAATTTTAATGTTAAAACCAAATAAAATTGTCTTTTTATCCCGGGAAAAGTAAGAAAATTAGTTTTCATCCAAAGTAAAAAAACTTTATAACAATAAAATGAAGCCATTTATAAAGCACCGCATTGCCTAAATGTTTCAAACTTTGCTGTCAAGTCGAATTGAAGCTTCGTTTAAAAACTCATAAAAGTTATTTTTGTTAAGACTTCAATCGAAAGGATCTTTATGGATTGAATGCACGAACTTGAGATTTTCTTGAATATTTTCTTAATGATTTGCTTTGCGAAGTAGCAAAGTTTTCGAAGGAACTTTGGAAAATTTCATCTTCATGTTTCGATAAAATCCATTGAAATGTTATCTGACAAAATATTCGGATAAATATTATATATTATATTAATATATCGCCAATGAAAAACTAATTTTACTCATAATCAATCGCATTGCTTTTCATCTATTAAATTATACAGGAAAATATTGTTTTAATGAAAAAATTGGTTTTTGCCGTTCAATGAGTTTTCTTGCTGTCGGATAATTTGCTGTAAAAATGATTGAGCTAAATGAAATTTTACACTTTCATACCTTTGATTCTTCTTCAAATGAAACACAAATTTCAATGGTAACCTCATCCTTTACTCATACCTTTTCATCTTAATTATTTTCACTTTTACTCTTGACCATATTTAATCCTTCATCAGTCTTCATCAACATCATCATTAGTCGGATGATTATCGTTAGTTGAAGATTAAGTCAAAGTAATTCAGACGGCTGATCATCAATTAGATTGATGAGCCTTGAGAATGATGAGTACAGAGAAAAGGCCTTTACCCTTTCATTGAAAGCAAGAAGCTAAAGAAAGATTGAAAATGAAGCAAAAAGAAGCCCAAAAATGAGTAAATAATAAGCAAAATGCATTTAATAATTGGCTAGGTCGATCCTCATCAAGGTGAGACTTAAAATTTGTTTATGCAAAAGTGTTTGAAACACACCTTAATTTGATTACTACATCACAATATCATCAGCATCAAGTTCATCATAATAATCATCTTTATAACAGAACATCTCAATTAACTTGTTTAATCCTTTCAGTTAACTGTAATAAAAAAAAATGATTCAGTAAACCAAGTAACTGAGTCAGAGAAGGAAAAAGAGGAAAAAATTACAAATAAAGTTAGTTTACTAGAAAGATTATCATCAGGTTAAATTAACTTTTTTTGGCTCTTCTTTTCATTCCTTATTGACCATTAGAAGGAAGTGACCAAGACAGTGAATTACAAAGAGAAAAAAAGCGAAAGACATTAAAAAAGCACGAAAATGATGATGATGATGAAGAATGATTATGATCAACAATGATAATTAAGCCTTGCAAGTTATCGTTCAACAATGATGATTCTATCCGGAAATCAAGGTTAATATAAGTTGAGCCGGTTACCACACGCCAAGCTACATCAACCTGTATATCATCAAGTATATCATATCTTGAGGCTTGACTTTCTATCAGCACTTATCAAGAATCGGATACTCAATATTATTACATTTCAAGAATATTCATCTATTTGAAAATTCAAGATCAAGTTATTTGACTCTTTAATGGACATTGACAGCCGAGTCGTCAGTTTTAATGAGCTGATGAGCTTTTTGAAAGTTGCATTTGATTCCAATAAGCATTTCTTGATTTATTTTCCTCTCTTATTCAGCTAAGAATGGATCTTGATTTAAGAGTAAATTTGAATAAAATTGACTGGAATGAAGAAAAGTTCTGAAGCTAGAATTCGCGAATTGACTAAAATTTAATTTGCTAATTTGACTGGTTCAAGATTGGGCATTTATGATGAAGTTAAATGAAATGGTTTGTTTGAAGTTTAACATCAACTTTGTTTGGATTTACAGAGAAATTTAGATTCTATTTTTGTTCATTACTTTTGTTTCACTTGCACTTTATTGTCAGATCATTTCGGGTTGCATTTGCATTAAAAAGGGTGTATCTGAGGTAATCGTTTTACCTTTTACCATCCATTGTTTTCAGCTAATTTGTTTAGGAAATCAAAGGATTGGACAGACTGTGGATGAGAGGTAAATTGCTCTGGGTATGTCTACCTCTAAATTATCATTTTATGCTTTTTTATTGTTGCAATCATGGACTTTTCTCCATGTTACTTTTGAGGTAAATTCATGATTCTTTTATCCGAAAAATTCCTTCACTGGTTATCCTTTTTTTTTGTGCAAATGCAAAACAATAGGAGTTGTAGTGATAGTTTACAATTATCTGTTAGACTTTTCACCCTGAAGCTTCAGTTTCACTTGTAATGCTGATGCATGAAATGTAGTAGATAAAGATGCGTTTTTTACGTTTAATTTTGAAAAGAAAATTTTGAGCATCTTGATTTTAAGGTGAATCATTCTGATAACCAACTGAAAGCTGTTTCACTATTGCATTTAGTTTTGAAGGTTATTTTGTAAACACAAGGATGCAGGTATTGATTGTAAAGTAGAGTTGGAAATAGTCTGGATTTGCATGGAAAAGGTGAAATTAACTGAAATTTAAATTGTTAGATTAGATTGTAAAATTTTACTGTTTCAAAGCAATTATAATAAACTCGGGATAAATGTAAATCAGGGAAAGCTGTAAATCACTAGTTAAACCTTTCAAAACAAAAAGATTGATTAAACTTGAATAGACTTATTAGTATTCAAATGTGCAGTTTACAAGATTCAATGGCAGCGAAAGGTTTCATTATCAATATTACATTATCAGCATTTTGTGACAAAAATTTATCCACTTAAGATAAATATCGATAAGAATTTATACTCACACTTGATTTGATCTTGTTTTAAGTTGGTCTATTTGACCTTTAACTTAACATTTTTACTAAATTTTCGGGAAAAGTGCAATTCGCCAACGAATAGAGAAAATCCCTCATTTTAATTATTGAATAACTATTCAAACCAAAGCAAGTTAAAGTTTGATTTAAGTTCATTACAATGTCAACTAAATAACATTCATTGGAATTCCAAGTTGAAGGATTTCCCGAATATCGATGAACTGCAAAAATTTTGCTCGATCAAAGAAAATTGAAAAGCATGAATTGTCCGACGAACAGTGTAAATGAGCTATTTCTACTAATCTCTCCTAAAATCTTCTTTTTTTCTAGTTTTAATAAATTTACTTCCATCCAAACTGTATCAACCTCAAAAAGTGTCTGTTACTAATTTACCCACCACATTTTAAAACAATTTTTCAATAATATTGTCCAAATCCACCGAATTGTTGTCCTTTTGGAGTGTGAAGGCGATTAATAGTGGATGTGTTTGGCTATTTTTGCATAAAATCCTAGTCCAACAAAGAACCATCAACCTGAATTAAAAAAGCTTCCCCTCTCTCAATGTTATTAGATACGGTTCTACATCTTTCCCCAGCCTTTTTCCTCATGAATTTCTCAGAGCTGGGAATTCTGAGCTTAGATTTCCTATTTTTCGTCGTTGTTTTCAGGACTTTAACGCTGTGTATTTTTTTCTTAGAACTCGCTCAGTTAGTCCACAATCCTGACGCAAAAATTTGCTACATTGACTTTATGTATTGTATAGATGTATAGATTACATATTATTACAATGGAGTCATGAGAAATATCAAAATCCTTTATCTAGATAACAAGGCGAACCGAAACATTTCTTAATTTTAAATTTTTTGTAAAGTTCTGAGAAAAGTAGTGAGATAATCGGAAACATATTTGATCTCATCTTTTATGGATAAAATTAATGTCTCGAGATAAATGCGAAGAAAAAGAAGAAAAATTTGATGATAATGAAGAAGCGTAATAAATGTATTAAATAGTAAAAAATATTAGCTGGTAGTTTAGTTCAATGGCCACCCAAGGTACTTTAACCACACGTTGTACACGTTACCTTTTACACTTGAAATTATAAATTAAATGGCCAAGTGGTGTATTAAATAACAAGGGGCAGACAAAAAGATAATACAAGGTGAACATGATAATGATGGTGAAGATGATAATGAAGATGATGAGGAATCATTTGAGACCCTTTCGCATTTCAAAGGCAACTGTGTATCAAACTGGAATGATGAGGTTACTACAATTTTTTGATTAGTAGTTAGAAGTTTTTTTCATCATCATTTTGATGATGATGCTGGTGATGATGATAGTGACATGATACGCCAGATTTCTCACCGCCAATTCAATTGACAGATAACAATTCTGTGATGAAACATGAATTAGGAGAAATAAATGGCTGATGAATAAGGGGGAGCCATGAAGAGCAAAAAACGACTCTTTATTGTAACTTCCTTGTCTATACAATAAATAAAATCAAACATTTTTTTTGCGCTCAAATTTTGGTTAAACTGAGTGAGTTGCAAAGAAAAATTCTGATTCTCTGAAAGATCCTGATTTAACTACAGGCAGCAAAATAGTCAGAGCTTTCTCGAAATTCAGGTTTGAACAGGTCGAGGGGAAAATGTAGCATCCGTAACATTGAACTTGGGATAAAAAGTCTTTTGGTTCAATTTGATAGTCTATTGCTGAGAGCATATGTAAAGACTAGATTGAGGAAAAATCTGGTCACTGTTCAATATCGAAACTTCAATTTTGAACTCAATTTTGTGCAAGAAAGCCTCGAGAAATTTCATCATGATCGATCGCGAATATCCCTTTGCGAGTAGGATAGAATCAATTCAATTTTAGAAGACTCGAATTATTGATTGGAAAAAACAATGATAAAAATTGCTCTTAAATTGAATAAAGACTCATCGAAATTGAACTTTAAAACTTTATCAAAAAGTTCGATAAAAGAATTTTGTCCATTTCCAAAATGAAGGCAATTTTCTGTCCCTAAAAGTCCATCAAGTCGAAACTTTAAACTCGAAAGTCAAAGTTTCACACTTATCCATTCAAATATAAGCCACACCATAATCCAGAAAATAACTTTTCACTCGTTCACAATGCTATAGAATAAAGATTTTGCGTTTTTCCTCACTTTTTTAAACAAGATTTTCACCGAAACCTGAATTCCTAGAAAACTCAACCTGTTTTTTTTTGCTAATTTAATCAGATCATTTTGGTCATAATCTTTTAGAAGCCTTTTCGTTTAGTCACAAAACGGAAAAGTTTGTTGAATTTGCTCGACATTGAATAGATTGAAAGGAAATCATTGAAATCGTTTTTCTCAATCCTATTTTTGTACCGAAACATTCACATTGATATTTGGGTTTAATTTTTTGCAGTTTCACTCTTTTCAAGATTGCATTTCATTTTGAATCTTATTTTTTACCTTTTCAGTTAATTGATTGTAATGATGAAAATATAATTTCTTATTGAAGGTGAATAGAGAAGAATCTCGGGGATTAAAATTTTAATCTTGAACGGTTTGACTAATAGTGAAGATAAATGTTGATCTCTCAGCTTGATTCATGAATTGAATTAGTTTGGTAATGATTGATTGAATGAAGAAGAAAAAAATTGTTATAAAATGAAAATACATTTGAAATAATATGGATATTTATTTTGTATATTTTTGCATCAATATATGACTTTGGGATAACAAGTGATCTTCAATCAAAATTGTAGTTGAAAGGAAAAAAGAAATGAAACCTGCAAACTTGTTCTTCTGTTTCTCTGTTTATCAAAGCAAATTAATTCAATTCTAATAACAAAGTGATTGATCCATATTATCATTTATTATCCAACAAATGATAGGTTATCATTTATTTAACCTGAGTACACAAATGGTAATAATAAAGGTAATAAGGTAATACGGTTCATTATTATGGTAATTATTGTTACAAGTGAAACAAAATAGCAAAATAATAATCTTAACCTTCAAACTTTACCTTTATCTGACCAAATTGGACAAAGCAACAAGAATGTTATCCGATCACTTTCATTGTAACCAAAATAAAATGTTATTCAATGTAATACCTTTCTTTCATTACAAATGCTGTTCAAAATAATGACTTGAGTTAACTTTCAACTCTAACCTTGAAGGTTTTCAGGTGATCAGAGTTTATTCAACAAATAAAATTGAATCAAATCAATACTTATGTAATGCAAAAAAACAGAATGAAAATAAATATGAAAACAGAGGAAATTTCAATTCTAAAAAGACTTGAGAGTTTGATTAATTTGAGAGTTTTTCGGGTTTATGATACAATCGATTATGTTTTATGCTCATTTGGCTTTCATCTAATAATTTGGATTTTCAAGCAAAAAGAGTTTTGCTTTTTGTTTTGACAAATGACTTGAATCACTGGTTGAGAGCCTTTGAAGCTTTTAGGTTTGATTGGCGTTTTATGGTGAAAATGTTAAGGTGATGTTACAAAATGGTCAGAGTGTTATTGAACCGATTGTGATTGTTAATTGTAAATCTTTCCATCTTTTTTTGCAATATTTTATCGACAACAAAAAAGAGTAAATCTAAAAATTGAGTTTAACGTTTAGAGGAGGAAATGAGCGATGATTCGGATGATGGCGATTCTCTGTACTGTGTAAAAGGTGTTAATAACTAAGCTAATTTAGTATCATTCAACATCCTAATCATCTTAATCATTCTTTTCACCCTTTAAAAGGTAGAGAATGGAAAATGAATAACGAAACAAATATCCGCATTAAATGGATTCTCTGATCCATCTTATTCTCATCAATGGTCATCTTGACCAAAGTAAACTAAACAACCTTTACTCGGATGCTTTAATCAGTAAACCTTAAAACCAATTGTAATCACACAATTGGAAGGTAAATATGATCTAATACAATAGAAATGGCGATGTAAGAAAAGGTAAAAAAGTTAAACAGGAAAAAGAAACATTTATCAAGCTATCGAATTAGAATCTTTTTCTGTTGAATTTACCCTTAATCATCATTCTCATCCTGATCATCTTCTTGGTAGATCTGTTCATGTCAGTTGAATGGCCTGTAATCCATTAGAAGTTGTAATCGATTCAGAAGATGAGAAGATGATGAGGTACAAAGTTAACCAGTAGCTATCAATCAAAAGGTTGTTAAGACGCTTTTACTAGGAGAGAGAGAAAAAAAGAAGATGAAAAACTGTTAAAAGAAGAGAAAAAGGTTCGCATTTTAACCCGATCATTACTAATCTTCCGGTTATAAGGTAAAGTATAATGCTGTTTGATGACGACCCAGGCCATAGACCCGAGTAACTGGGAGTTAAATAATCACGGAATCCTATTCAATTTGGCAAAATGGAACCTTCTTCTTATACATTTTCCTAATCTTCTTACCAATGTTTTAAAACATTGAAATTGATTTTTGTGTTTTATTTTCACTTTTTTATTATCGTATTACCATTAATACTGTTAAATTGATTTCATTAAACCTTCTTTTTCTGGATAAACAATTGTTTTGTAACTTGTTACCTGTAATTTCATTAATTAACCCAAGTCTCGGCTTTCAAATGATCGTTTTCAATAAAACTGTTTTTGAAATTTTATTAAATAATTCAGTGTTCATTTCAATTTCAAGTTTTAGATTATTTTTTCAAGTTGATTAAAATCATAAAATTTTATCATAAAGTTTTGTTTAACTTTCAATGTTTCCTTCAATCAATCGAACAGATGAATGGTTGTTTCAAAGTAAACAATAAACATGAATCAATACTGAATCATGTTTTCTTGCAAATTAATTTCCTTCAATTTAATCAAAAGTTTGCGGAACTAAACCAATGAATCAATCTTATTATTGGAAAGCAAGTAAATGAAAAATTTACATGATGTTGATTGAAATTCAGGATAACTTTTGATTGAGAGTTGGACAATTTACTGGTTAAAAGGTTTTCCATCGTGTTGATCACTGAATTTGTCATGAAGGTTGAGGAAGTTTGCGTTTGATTGTGTAAAGAGAGAAAAAATGATTTTCTTGATGTGAAAGGGAAAAATCAGTGAAGAAAGAAAGGTGATGATGATAATGATGATAAAGGAAGGTACAAGGTGAACAATTGACAGACTTATTCTTGATGACAATTGTTGATATTATTGGTAACAGTTTCCGCCGATGAGTTCTGAGGACATCAAATAGTAATGACAATATTAAGTTTAATCAAAAAAGAGTCGTTTCCTTATTGTAATACGGAAGCTTGAGACCTTTTCTAGTTGATATTTGCAATTTGAATCAGGAGATGGAAATGGATGAGAAAAGGTTAATAATGAATTGATATTCATTGAGAGACTCCATGAAATTAACAAGCAACCCAATAAGCTCAACAATCGACATCACCAAATGATTACTTTTTGAATAATAAATTGTTTTTAACTTTACTCTTTACCCTCAAATGGCTCAGTTTTCAATGAATAGCAGAAGCTGTTATTGTCATCAAACCACTTTACATAAATGTAAACGATTAACTGTCACAACAATTGTCAATGAACATTGAATAAATCAATTGTCCATGGATAATGATGGATAACATTGACTGCACTTTAAAAGTACAAAAGGAAATGCAAATTTTGAATCCGTTGGCCCGTTATGAGCGACTTCACACCAAATACCAGAAACTCAAAATAACAAAAGAAAAGAATTTTTCATGAAAATTTGCTAGAAAATACGAGAAATCAAATCAAATTTGGTCGATGATATTCTCGAAATTTTTCTGCTTCTTTTCGTCTCTAACTAATAAGCTTACATTTTTTTCGAAAATTCGTTTGGAACACACATAAGTAAGGCTGAATAAGCGAAGGAATCCAAGGAATTTTTCCAAATCAAATTTAGTTGTTCCGGACTAGTGAAAAGCGTTCGATCAAAATTTTCGCATTTTCTCGTTGAAAAAGATGTTTAGCTTTTGCCGATTTTCGTCTCTTTGATCTTTGGTACATTTTTGACCACTTCTGACGAAGATTTTTCAACAGCCATTCCTTGTTTCTGTCACAAATTGAATGCTATTTCCGTTGAGAAACTTTGACATATTTATTATAATGAGAAATTATCTGATTACAAATGAGACAGATTTGATGGCGCAAGTTGAAGTTCAATAAAAACCTCAATGATTTACACTTTGATAGCAAGTGCTTCATGGTGTTTTATCATATAAATCAGTCCAAATTTTAGCCAACTATTTGTGGATTTTGGGTTAAATGAACCAATTTTTCGGTTAAATTTGCATGGTTTTACCTTCATTGAAATTGTTAAAGATAATTCTTGAGTGCCTCATTCTGATCTTCTTGAAGAAAGTAAACAAACACTGAATTAATTTGCCTACCACAGTTGAAAACCAGAATCTGGTTTTCAAGTTTGCTTTCTTGCTTAGCAAAAAAAAATGAAATGTTAAAGCTGAAAATGAGTTGAGGAAGTGATCATTTTGGGAGCTTCATCTATCATTGTAATTTGACCATCATGGGCAGAATATTGTTTTACATTTTGACCTTAACCATCTTAATCAACGGTCAATCTGTTGATTGTTTCAGCAAAAAACTGACGGCAATAAGTTAATATGAGAAAAGGGAAATAAAAACAAAACCAGAAGAAAAACGTTTTCAGTTTCAAAAACAGTTTCATTACTATTCATAGGGAAATGATGTGGATAAGATTAACATGGTATATACATGATGATGATATACTTGATGATGGTATAAAAGGACAAGTTAGGTTCAACAGGAAAGACGATGAAAGTAAAGAAGATAAAGATTAAGAAAATGAAAATTGTCATTAAAATATATGGAAGAAAAAAAACTGTTAGAATCATTAACAAAATGAAAAACGTGTCTTCACTATCATGATATGATCATGTTTCTATTTTTTGTGGCACCAGTTGAGCTGAGTTTTATCATCATCATTTCAAGTTGCAAATGTGAACGTGTTAATGTTTCAAGAGATTGACTGACAACAGCAAAAAAACAAAACTCACGGAAGAGCCGTAAGTATTGAGATTTACAGAAACAAGAAGCTGAGTTGATATCAAGAGCTTGCAGTGTTTATTAATATCATCATTACCATTATTATGGTTATTATTGGAATCATTTTAAGTCAATGTTTCGTGAACATTTCAATGTCATTACTAGTCAATTGGAAATTTAAATTGTATCACAATCATTACTGGATGAATGGTGAAATAAAAAAGTAACTTCACCTGAAAATGATGATAAAAATTATGATTTGCAACTGTAACTGAATTTTACAGATAAAAAATGTTTACCCTGAGAATCTTGAATAGCAAAATTAACTCTCAATTTTCCTTTAACCTTATATTGTTAATCATCGGCAAAGTTAATTGTTGAAAGGTTTTATTTCACTCATTTAAATAGTAAACCTTTTTTTTACCAGTTTTTACCCAAAACATTTCTCTGTTGAATGAAAATGATTTATGATTAAACCTTTTTACAATGATTTATACATTTTAAGGGTTTTAATGTGAAAATCATTCTTGTGTATTGTTTAATTAGATGTCTTTTAATGTTCATCAATGGGTTTGATTGTGATTAAAGTAGCAATTTAACTTTTAATGTCTCATTAATTGTCATCCATTTTAATCATTACTGTCAGAATTGATGTAAACATAAAGTTTACTTTTTTGGGTTGACTTTTTTTTCCCAACATTTTTACACAGATTTTAATCATAATCACGCAATTGCTTGCAATTCAGTTAAATTATGATTTAAAATTGTTCCATTTGCTGTTTCAACTGTAATTTTTTGTTATTTTTAACTGCAATTTTCATTCTCACTGTTAGTTCGGAATTGATCAACTCAAATTTAATAGTTTACTTTAATCTTTACGATTAAAAATCTTAAGGTTAAATGATATTTTGTTTTCATTCATTTGGATTAATCAGTGATTTACTGTCAAATAAACACTATTCATGTGATATTTTTGAGTCCTTTACCTTTTATTCAATGACTTTAATCTGGAAAAATTTATTTCTTTTAACTGTAAGAAGGAATCATGAAATATCAGGTTTACTAGGAATTACCAGGATTAAGCCGGATAGTTAATTAGGATTATCTTGTGAATTATGATGCATTTGATGAGGAAAATTGTGGTTAATCCAAATCTCATTTCTTTTATAAGATCAGTTCTTTTGTTTTACTCATTGTATCTCTTTGAATAGTAAAGGATTCATCTACATGGAAGAATCGTGAATAATGCTAAGAATGATTTGTTTGATTTTGCTACCATTAATTTAAGGAATGATCAATTAGGAGTTAACTGTTATTAGTGTTGGATGAATTAATTTATTGGTAAGGTTGGGTTAAGTTGGGTTAAGTTGGTTACTGTGATTAATTAGCTTTATCTCGTTGGATTTTGATTGATTGACGGATGAAAAACGATCACATAATTACAGAAGCAAACGGATTCATCTGATTTGTAATCTAATCAAGTGTTTCGCTGACGTTTCGGGTAACTGCAATTGTGATAAATTGACAATTAACAGTGTTAACAGCAAACACGAATCTTTAATCTTTAAATCTTTAAATTGATGTTGTTAATAAATGGACAAAATTAATCCAAAAAAAGTAAGACTAAATATGAAAAACATGGACATCATTTAGCTAAGATTGAATAGTTTTTAATAACCAAGATTCAATGGTTAACAATTGTTATCCAATTGATACAACTTCTGCCCTCTATACACTTGCAAACAAACTTGACATTTCAAATTCAGTTTTTCATTCATCATGATTTGAATGATTAAAGAATGAAAACGAATCTGTTATTCATCAGATTTCCATTTCTTGAGTTGATTAATAATTAATGTGTTTGATTGATGCATCTAGATTTTGGGTTTTCGTTTCTTTGGTTATCGCTAGATGGAGACTAGAGCAAACTTTTTGGTTGTCTTAAGACAAGTTTGAAAGTGACCTGGAAAAGGCTTTTGATTGTTGATTGTTATACAAAACAGGTAAAAAGCTTGTTAATGTGCCTGCGAAAAGTTGAATATAGGTCAATCAAAGATTTTCAATTTGGGTTTGGTCCATTCAAAAGTAGAAAGGATAAATTTTTAGCAAGGAAAAGTGAAACATTGTTGAGAAAAAAAAGAGTTAACGAACAGTTTTTAATCCTCAAAGTTAATGTCCATTTTCTTTGGCTACCTTTATATTGTTAAAAACGTTTAACAATGTGATTGACTTGTCTGTGGGATTTGACCAAAGGTCAAACAAAAGAAAGGGAAAATAAGAAATATAAAATGCTAAATATAAAGGGAACCAACAGTGCAAGTATTTGAGAATGACTTTGCTTTTGCTAAAAAAATGCAGAAACAAGACATTCCCTGGTCATGTTAATTAATTGCCAATACATTTTCACTGATTGGATACACGACTAAAGGTTGATTTACAAAGTAAAAAGATATGTTTAACGCTGAGATATTAATGGTTAACGATATCAATAGTAGTAGAGGACGGATAAGTATGGAATGGATGTAAATAAGGGAAACGAGAAATTTTATAAATGTGACAAAAATTGGGTCTATTGATCACCTGGTGAGTTGAATTAGACCAGTTAGATCAACTTAAATGTTTAGACAATCATAAATTATAACTTGATATTAGAAACAATCAGTAAGTCAAAGTAAATACAGATAATCTGGGTTAAAGTAAAGGATAAAAATGAGATCAAAATAAAAGTAAAATGTTACCTGAAGTTTCTGGTCAAATTTTCGGTCCTGGAAACAATCAAATTAAAAGAGGTTGCCATTGCTGTTTATTGACTTTTCCTTGGTTAAGGGTGAAATTATGTTGCTATTCCAATTCAATTTGATAGAAATAATCCAAAGATGGTAACAAATTAAAATGGAAAATTCAATTAATAAAAAAGACTTTTTTTGATAAACAAACGGAATGTAAGTTGAATTAAATGCGAAAAGTTTGGTCAGTAGAGGATTTTTTTTCGATGTCGATTTTTATTTACCGATATATCGATGCAACTTTCTCTCTTTTGTGTTTCCCTCTCTTTCTATTTTCACTGTCTACGCGTTCCCGTTTATTAGAAGTTTATGTTCACAATCGTGATAGTTAAAAGTGTTTCATGTATTCAGATTCATAAAGAAGAGAGAAGGAAAGAGTGTCTAAAGGAAACAAGAAATCACTTTTGGGTGCGGTTTATCGTAAAAGCGTTGGACCAAGGACCGGTTGAATGAGAGACAATCACTTTGTTACCGGTTACAACATCTGTTTGACTCTTTTTGATTCATAGTGTGGTTTGGTGAAAGGTGATCAACATAATGACTGATGTCCATCAATATAATTGAGCATCTCTTAAACCTTGTTGACTAGCTGATTAATAGATTACAATAATGCATGATTGGTGTGATCTTGAGCTTGATGTCTAGACGACAAAAAGTTATTCTGCTGCTATTTTCATCTTTGGGCAGTTTCGGTCATAAACCCATTTTGACCTTTATATTATCAAATGACCAATTTGAACTACTTTTATGGAATTCTTGGTTAGCCAATTGGTGCTTTTACAATTATCAATCAATTGACTATCAATTATTGGTTAAATAATATGAAATGCTGGTTTGAACTAGGCTTTTTAATCTGGTCATTTATAAGTTAAAGGATACTTTCATTACTACATTTGTTATTGCAACAAGTTATTGGGTTAGATTGTTGGAAAAAATAGCAAATTGGCTTGAATCTTCTCTGAGGTTCTGAGAATCTTTTATTGTTTGATCAATAGAAGTATTGGCATTTTTTATCTTGAAGACTTAGAAATCATTTATTATGTGAAATAATAATTTATTTCTGTTCTCTGGTCGATTTAGTTTACTGTTTAGGTGTTAACCGTTGAATAATAATGAAGAGACTTTAAATAACTCTAAGTCATTAGCATGAGTCCCGAATCCTTGCTTCGCTCTCTTATCTCATTACGCTTCACTCCATTTTCGACTTGAACAGAAAATTTTGAATGAATTTCGACTTTCCAATTTGTGGGATTTAATCTGATCCGATGATCTACTTTAATTTGATACTGACATTTGATTTGAATTTGATAACGGCTACACCTGTAAATGATGGCGATCTCATGAAATTTTCCTCCGATTAAAATATTGAACAAAATCTGCCATCTGGTTGAGATAATTGTAACTTATAACTTAAATTTCGGTTTTAGATAAATTTCCAATAAAAGAGGTCTAAAAATAATGAATGAAATAGTGGATTCAATTTTACTATTCATTTAACTTGATAAAGACACATGTTTTAAATAAGTTACAACTTAACAATCGCATTTTGCGATTCAACAAATCTCTGAATGTTCAAATTATACTTTCTTTTTCTAGAACTTCTTTTGTTTTGATTTTGATAAAATTAAGAAATTAAATTTTTTCAATATTTATTCAACATACTCATGAAATTTATGCGTTGATTATGAGCAAAGAGTATCAGAGTTATGAACATGGTTTATATTACTTATGTAGCTTATATTGGCTTATATTAGTTAAGAACAAACTGAATCATTTTTAAAGATCAATTAGTTTTGTTTGGTACAGTTATGAACAACTAACAGTCAAGTCTAAGTAGGCTCTTAAGAAGAGTTTTTCATTGGCTACCTGATAATGTTAAATTAAGTTTATTTTGTTTGGTTTGCAGTGAAATTTTGTGAGTTTAGGTTTGGTTCCTGAATATTCATTTGATCTTGTTTGTTTCAACTGTATCGTCAAACCGCAATCAATGTTAAAAGACCACGATTTTCAAATAACTGATTTGAACTTTCATTTGTCATGATGAACTACTTAATTAATGGTTGAAAACTGATTCTATCAATGGGTTTGATTATTAAATCTAATTTAGACTGGAATATTAAAAAGAGTAACTTTCTAAATTTGAAGATTGATTCTTTTATTTTAATCGTTCTATTGTCTCTAATTATATTGATGGGTTATAAATTTAATCGATCAGCTTAATTATAACAGTAAAATTTCCAATTGAATGGCATTTTGACTAAAAACGAATCGATTGTTGTTTAATTTTCCTATTATAACTGCTTTAACCTATGTTAACCGTGAGGAGCTTTGTTGACCATTCAACTGAGAAACACGTCAAAAGTCAATCTAGTCTGCCATTAGCGAATAATTGTAACTTAAAATTCAATAACCAAAATCACAATCAAGCCTTTCTTTCCTGGTTTATCATTAAATCAACCTAACACTTTCTTTCTCTTTCGCGCGCTCTTTCTTTTTCTTCTCCCTTCTAACATGTTAAGTCGTCATAAAAAAGTTGCCATTTTATTGTTTGGCTTTTTTGTTGAAGCTTATTATATTATTAAACTTTCAAATTTTCAGTTATTCTGACAATCAACTATCCATCGCCACCGAAAAACAATCAAATACACCATCTAGAAAGCTAAGTAGTTGCCAGATCAGTGTTTATGTTTTGACAAAATATTGTGTCTTCTCACCCAAGTGATTGAGGATCGTCTGACAAACAAAAGTCGAAACATCTGTAAAGGAATATTTTTTACCAGTTTTTCAAGTGTGATACGAGTCAAGATTTGTTAACTAAGTGCTTCCAACAATTATGTCTCTCATTGATTATGGATCTTATGAGAAAGCAATTTGGGGTGATTACAAAGTCGATAGAGCCAAAGACTTTTTCTTGGTCAATAACAGTTGGGGTTTACCTTTGCTACTTGCCCTTCAGTTAGCCTTTGTCACCTATTTTGGACCAAAATGGATGAAAAATCGTAAACCTTTCGACCTGCGACCGCTAATGATTGTCCTCAATGGCCTACACTTTGGTACCTATGGATGTGGAATCCTAATCTTGGGCTATGGAATCAATTTAGGCCGTGATTCTTGGGCTTGCAAGTCAAAGTCATCTGAAGAGTTTCGTGATGATGTCATGATTCGTATCGCCTATGCATTATTTTGTATGCGGTTATTGGAACTGTTTACACCAATTATAATGGTGTTGAGGTGCAAAAAAGGCCAATCTCCGGTCGCAAACTCTCTTTATAATGCTCTATACATTCTAATTATTTACCATTGCATGAACCGTTACTATAAAGATGTAGTTTACCTCTACCCTTATACGGATGCCATGAAAATAACGCTACGATCAGCTTACTATTCATTAACATCACCAGGACCAGATTTCCGTCGTTATATTTGGCCAAAAAATTATATAACTGGGTTCTGCCTTGCTATTTGTATTCTCAATGTTTACCATTTAACCTACATGATCTCAAACAACTGTGATGGCCCAAAGATAATTATGTTCGCATTTCTGCTTCTGTCCAGCGCTGAAATTGTCTTTCATTTGACCAAACTTTTCTCATCCAAGGCCAAAATTTCTAAAAATGAACAATTTGGTGATAAAGTGGAAAACAAATTGGATTGAAATCTCTGATTATCCCATTCAAATATCAGTGTTTCTCTCCTTGGCCCTGTTGATAGCTCAATAAATTTAAAAGATTTGACAAAAAGTAGTTGAAAGTGTTAAATAATTTTTTTTGGTTGTGATCTCACCTTGGATTTGAATTTCTAACAAAATTGTTCCTCGTTTATGCTGCTGTTATTATATCTTATTGCTGGCAATGATTACCACAATTATCATTATCTCTGAGTTATTCAACTTCTTAAAGTTGTTTCCAGCTCAAGCAAACAATCATTTCTATTTTCACTCTTTTTCCATCAAGCCTGGAAATTACTTGTTAATCCTTTGATTGATCATCCAAATCATTATTTCAAATTGATAAACAAGGACAAAGGGAATCACAAAAGGCCATCGATGATTACATATTTTCAATCATACTCTAGGCATAAAACATCACATAAATCACCAGCTATTTCATCTTCTTTGTACTATTTACCATTAACGTCATTTCACTTGCGAATAGTTAATTACCTAATTAACTTATAATTTTATTTACTTGGAAAACAAGACGTAAGCACAATTCAATTAATTTTTAGTCAACATCTTTATAAACGTAATAACAACTTCATTTTTTAAATTGACGGAGTTGAATCTAAATATTATGAGCAAATTGCATGATTGATAAATCAAATTTGCATATGAGACAAATTGTACTTTTGCTAAGCAATAAACAGCACCTAAAACCAATCTTCCACTGAATGTATTCGATTCAATTTAATAACATTAATGGTCGAAAATATCTGATTGTTTCATCAAATAACATGCTCAAACACGCTTGAATAAAGGTATTATATCTGACAATTAAGTGTCTTCACAAAAGTCAAGCTCAATTGAAGTGATTAAGTTGAGAGAAAATTAAATTCTGATTAGATTGAATTTCTGAGAATTTCGGAGTTAGTTTGAGTTGATCATTATTTTTCATCTAATCTTGATCTTGGTCGGTCTCAACTTTTGGGTCAAAACTGTCAACCCTTTCGAGTGAATCTCCAGCCAAAAACCAAATTTGAATTCATTTACTTAATCTTCCTTATATTGTATAATAATCACTTCTTATGGGTCATAATGATAGTGATTAGTTGATGTCTAGACATAAGCAACAACGCTCAACATAAGCTTAACTCTTTAAATTAAAATCAGTATCTTGATTCGCAGACAATCAAAGTAATTACGATTTCCATTTTCACTCGCTGCTAATCAATTGAAGCATGCTATAGATCAATCCAAACTATTCAATTAATAATTGTCCAGTCAGTTTTAAATCTTTCTGCTTGATGTGCACTTTTAGCTGAAGTGAAAAAGATTAAGTTGAAATTGCTATAAGTGAATGTACTATTGTAAGGTTATTTTGGAAGTAACACAATTTGTACATTAAAAATTATGATTAATATTTATCTATTGATTTTCAAGGCGGGTTTCGTGAGTTTCAGTGAATTATGTCGCCTTTTAGATCAGTGAAAACAGAACGAATTGATTAAGGTGCAAATCAGTTTTTTATACAGTTAAGATAAATATTTTGTAAGCAAAAAAATAGTGAGTTACATTATGGAGGAATGAGTTTGAACACTTGGTTTGAACATTATCCAAGATTTATGGAAATCTCAGTAAAAATTTAAAGAATGGAATGAGTTATGAGATTCTTGTTTAAAAATTGTCAGTCAATTCCATGAGCAACGCCAGTAATTTTGGAATGAGTTTGGAGGCTCACAAAACGTCTTGAATTAAAAAATATCGCAAATTGTCTTTGTTACAAACGAGTAAAGCTTTGCTTTGCTATGTAAAGTCGATCTTGAGCTGGTCATGATTTCTGATCATCACACAATTATGTTCAGTTGCGTCTAATACTGATAATACAATAAAATTTCAGATAGAAAGAAAAGAGAGCAAAAATATTCAAGCCTAGTAAAGTACAAAAATGTAAGAAAAAACATTCTAAGATAACTCAAGCTACCAAGAGGGAAAAGATGATGATTGGTAAAATGGATGTCACACTGTAAGCTATTAATTGACTTGATCCATTACATCCATCACTGTTACAAATACACTCTTCCACTGTGGGTAATCCTTTGTCGCTTACATCCTTACATCCCATGGATTCGGGTTTATTTGGAGTATTTGCGTCTAAAACACCACAGCTCCGTATGTTAAATGTCTCACCATTAACTAAAAGGAAGAAATAATTAAGAGTAAATTAAGATATAGAAATACAATAATCATGTAATCATGGTCAATGTTGAGCTATTCAAACTTACCATTTTGGGTTACTTTTAGGCAGACCTTTTCATTTTCAGCACACTTTTTCTTGGCAAACAGTTCAGGAATAAAAGGACTATTGCAGCCAGAATTGATGTTTCCTTTGCACATCCAACATTCAAGTCCATTAACGGTTACTGGTTATTTAGGAGAGGGTAAAAGAAACAATTAAATAAATTGAATTCAACAATTGAGTTTTATTGAAAAGTCGCGATTCTTTCCTTGCACCAAACTCTTGTAATGCGTAAAGTTGAAGCAAAGATGTTAAACCATTACATATAAAAGTCCAGTTAATATGAATATTGATTTGAAAAAAACTCAATTTTTCATTAAACTGTTAAAGTGATCTCGGCACTGAAAAATCCGTAAATTTCAGTAAATAATCTCGATTGGCTATTTTAATTACATGAATTTTTTATTGAGCAAATTTATATAATAATTATTGGGTCTACAAAATAAAGGTTAAAAAGGTGAGTGAAGATTATTATGCGTATCAACTAACATTAGTCAATAGTGAAATTGAAATTATCGGCAATTGATTAAAACTTAAAATCATTTTAAGCAATTAATTGGAATTGAAAGGTTACAATAAAAGCTAAATTTGCAATTAGCTGCTTAGTCTGTTGATTTGGTGTATCATTGTTTTTAAGGTAGACAAACAAAACAATTACATTTGATTTGAGATATTAATTTGACAATTTCTCGGGTTAATTATTAATTCAATTTCAGTTTTAGTTTTATGTCTTCGTTTATTATGTTTGTGATAAGATTGATGTTTTCCCATTGAAACAAGATATTAATTGAAAAATTAGCAGCAATTAATATTGTGTTTACGGTTGCACTTGATTGTTAAGTTATGTAGGTTAGTAATTAAACAATTGCAAGCTTTTAGTTACTTGGAGTCAGCTAATGTTAGACAATCAACACAATTGTTTAGTCTTTTGTCAACCAGAAGCGAATTGGGTAAAAGACGATTCTGGTTGAGGTTTCAAATGGTTAACTTTGATTGCATTAATCAATCAATTGATCAGTTGTGTGTTTAAAAGGCAGTGTCGAGTGATATGAGAAGCTGCCCGCAAAGCGTAAATAATTTTCACAATTAATGAAGTAGTTTGAATCTATTTCGGTTTGATGTCAGTTAAATCAAAATTAGTTTTCTCAATGTAATACAAGACATTTGTTAAATAGCACAATTTGAACGCCAAATGTAATAAAACTGACCAGTTGGCAGAGTCAATGTTTCATTGTACAGTTAAGACTAGAGTTTCAATTGAATATCTTAATACATTTGAGGCAGTGCAAATATCAATCGACCGTCTTTTTCAAACAACATTAACAATTAGCTAAATTAGAAAAAGAAATTAATTGCTAATTTCGAGAATGTTATTGTAGACAAATTAATAGCAATTATTCTTCGAGTCTTTGGTTGATTTAGCAGCATAACTTTACCTTATAAAGGCAAGTCTTTGGTGTTGGATATTTTTTGATGATTTTTCAGTAAATTGTCAAAGAGTTTAAAATTAAAGATTAAAACAATTGATTAGAATGATGAAGACTAGAATGTACGATTTGGATAAGATTAGACTGGAATGGCCAAAAGTTGTATATTACTATGGATTTTTGGGTCAAAATTTTCTTTAAATTTGATGATGATTTTTTGGTTTGTTTTCATTTCTTTTCGTTTATATCAAGTTATATTAAGTTGACTATTTAAACTAGAGTATTGGTTAACGAGTTGATGAAACCTAATGTGAATAAAGGAATGGTCAGAAGAAGAATGATGGACGTTGATTGAGGAATAACTCCTTGGTTACATAAATCACCTCTGCAGACACAGTGGGTATGAGTAACACCTAAAGATCCGGTTCGCTGTGAACAGATAGGCTCTTCGCTGGCCGCATCGAACCAACCACATGAACGGAAAACTCGAACAACATTTTCAACTGTAAATGAGTTTGAAGTGTTTGGAGAGGTGAAGAGATCAGAGAAAGAAAGAGAGAAAGAGAGAAAGAAACGATTCATGTTAGACTAATGGTAATATAAATGGTACAAGTTTAAACTACTGTCTAATAGGATTTGACAAGGAAAATTTAACTTTATCAAATTGTCGGTGCGTGTTTATCACTTGCTATTTGTTGCTACATGAATCAAAGGATGGTTGTCATAAAGTTAATTGGAGTTTGAGGATGATCATGAGAAATGGGCTAACCTTGTATTGTAACAATTAACTATTAAATGGTAAGGAATTAAATATGATTAAAGAATGGAAGAAAAAGGTTGCAGTAAAAATGAAATGAAATGATCATCATAATACATGCATTAGAGCGATCATTTAGTAGACTGTAAAAAGGCTACAATTGTGAGGTTAACTTGGAGGCAAAACTACTAGGTTATGGTAAGGAAGCAAATAAAGCAAGCAAAATTAAGAACAATGTAAATTGTCGGATTGACAAATGAGGTTTTATGTAATTCTAGAGTTATTATGAATGGGTTTCATGGAGAAATGATAGGAGGCAAGCTGATTCAGATGAATGAGAATAGGTTAACCTTTTTGTACGACCTTCCGACAGACTGCAATATATTGGGATCCATTGCGATCAACGTGAGGCGCTAAACCTTGATGGGTTTCATTACGAACTACTTTGTCGATCTCTTTGTCGCAATCAGCTTGATATTCGAGTGCAACTGCACCAGTATCTGGTGGATCATAGGGATCCGAGCAGTAAGGTTTGGATAAAGAGTTACACTTGTAACAACGAAGACCATTGACTGTGAGAAAGTAAACGAGTTCAAGAGTTGCTTTTGTTTTAAAAATTGTAATTCATGAAAATCAAGTTAATCAGGTCAACTTGACTCTGTGTCAAAACACCCAAACAATTGGTTGTGTGTATTCAATAAGTAAATTAAATATAATCAATACACACAATTGGTGTGGGATACGTGATACAAAAAAAAGGGATTCAAGTGAAGGGTAAAAAAAGAGTCAACAATTGTCTAATTGTGGACACTTAATTTGGTTTAATGGTTAAACAGTAAAGTGATTGAAAGATGTGGTAAAGTTGAGTTGTTGGAAAGAAGAGAAAAAAAGAAACTAAAAATTGATAAAATGATGGTTGGGTGGAACGAGGTGAAAGGGAGATGAACATGATGATGGTTCACTGAATCTTGAGAAGTTCCTAAAGTCAACCCAAAGATTGATCAGTAAACGGTCTGGGAAGATGAGCATGAGGGCGACAAAAGTGAATGGAAGGTTGTTGTTGAACAATTGAAAACTGAGAAGGTTCTGTTGAATTGGATGGAAATTTTTCTAATCAAAAGGCATGTAAGAAAATTGATGAAAAATAATACAAAGTGAATGAATCAAGTTAATCAACCATGTTAATGCTGATAAGATGTGGATTAAATTGCCGATTTGTGAGTTAATTTGAGGAGGATGAAAAAAGCGTTGGTTAAGATGTGAAAAGAGTTTAGTAGACAATAGTTAAGTGGTGAAAATTAATTGTTCATTTTATCCTTTTTCAGTGGTGAGAAAGGTTTTGTGAAAAAAAACTGTTCATTTTATGAAAGTTGTCATGATGATGGAAAGATTGGTCATCCATGATCAAAAATGGATGTCGAATAAACCTTGAAGACAATCATTTTGTATTCAATCAGATTGATTACTAAATGGTTGTAGTTTATAATAATAAGGTGTGACTATGTGAAGATGTATTGTTTACTGGGTTAATTCAAGAACATTCAGTCAAATTTTTCATGATTGAGAAGAACGTGAATAAAAGTAATAAGTGGAAACTTATAGAGAGAAATATTAATTTTTTCTGTGCAAATGGATGAAAGAGGTGAAATGAAATGAAAGAGGTTAATCAATATAATCATGTCTTGTGGATGGGTTAATATCAATTGTAGGACAATGTCCAGTTAGTTAATGAAAATCGATTACTACTTATGTTCAGACTTAATCTTTGAAATAGATGAATTTATTGGTTAATAGAGAGTGAGGTTTGAAAAATTTTACAGAATAATTGAGTCTATTTTCTGATTGATTACTTTTGGCCTTATTCAACTTACGTATTTCAGGAGGATAAACAATAAGGAGATGAAACTCATGAAATATAAACATAATCACTGGAAATTAATTGCATTTAAATGTCCTTCAGTCTTATTTAATATATTAAATACAAGTTAAGGAATTAATAGTCAAGATTTATTGGATTCATAAGCTTCCATCGATAAGTCTTGAATATCAAAAAAAATTAACAACTCTTACAAGAATTGAAGTCTAAAATTGAGCTGTTGAGGTATTATTTATACAAGAATATTCCTGAATATTAAATCAAATATATTTTCTAATGGAGTGTAATCCATAATAAGCTTTCAGCATGTAAATTGTGTCAAGAATATTGAAATGAAAAGAGGAAAGTGTTTGGGTTTCCTTGGTTAGAAAGAAAATTCTGGTTCAATGTTCAATTGCAAGCTTGACAGGGTCATTTGAAGGGCTAATCGATAAACCTCTCATTCCATGGTTGTTTGTCGCCGATTGATTAAGATACTTTTGAATCTTGAATGTATATGTAAAACAGCAAATTGGCTGTTAATTAAAATTCTGTAATCGACAATGAATTCAACATTTAATTTACATTCCAAAGAATCAAACACTATTAGATAACAAAAAATACAATGAAATCCATAGCCAAAAAAGTAAACCAAGGAGCATCTCCAAATACTACCCAATAAGCATATGAAATAATGGATGATATCAACATTTAATTTGGTCATTTATCTGAATACAATTAAGTCTTGGTTTAATAGTAATCTTCAAAAATGTAATTATTGAATCATCAGATATAAAACTGGAATTATTTGAAGATTGCGAGTGACGAAGAAAAAGGTTAAGTAAATGTTTCCCTCGCATTCCCTTCAAACTGAAAGATGAATACTATTGAATACGCTAAACTCAAAACGATCTGTTGTTTAATCAATTTACTCAAAGTATTTACATTAACATGGAAAATTATGGTTATCGGATGAAAAAATAAAAATTAAACAAAAAATTAAGTCTATTAGGTCATAAGATTGGAGTACAAGGAAATAATGAAGGGAAGAATGAAAAGGCTTGAAAGCGAGAAAGACAGAAAAAAGGACATCTTACCTGAAGTTAAAGCAGTCAAAGTGAAGATTATTAAAGCAATTAAATTGAAAGAATTCATCTTTGGTATTAAATGGTTAGTATTTGTGATTGTTGAAATAATACTGTAGGTTTAAATTGTAGATATAATCCAAAAAAGAGGGAAATAGAAACAAATAAATAGTAAATACAATTTTAAATGTAAAAATACATTACACACAGCCAACACGGAATGTCAGTTGAATAAGAAAATGTGAGGATCAGGTTTGAAAAAAAGATACAATTGAACCTTAATGGGTGTACAAACCAATAGAGGGAGCTTTAATAGAGTAAACAGAGTTGTTTGGTTAGGTTTTTTAAGATCACAACTTTAGGTCTTTCTTTTTCAAAAATGAGAATCAACTGTACCGACTGTAAGTAGTTGAAGGGGAGTCTTAGCTTACAGAGTGGTTCAAAAACTGATTCACAAGAGTATGCGTTTGTAAAGAAGGGGAAAAGGATTTGGGCGCGGTTTGTACGAACCTAAAATTGAATAAAAAACATAAAAACTGATGAGATAATTCTTGATCTTGAAATAATGATTATCTAAAGGCTTGTTAGCCAGTTTGTTGCTCTTAAATGTTCAAAATTATGTCATCAGACTGCAGTTGGGAAAATAATCAGTTTATTATTGGTTCCTGGTAAATAATCTCAATTACATAGTAAAGAATGATAACATTATAATGATCCGTAAATTTAAACATTGCATCAAAATAAATTCAATTTTGGATTTGGTTCCAATTTTTTAGATTGATATACTTTAGCTTTCCATTTAGAATCCATATCGGATTGATTGGATAACCTGGAAAACTGCTGATCCACAGACTACAAAGATAAACAAGGCCAATAGCCAAGGTCCAACTGGATATTTATCATCATTAGCTTTCTGTAATAAAAGGTTAAATGGGCATTGATGAATTATTTATTTTAAAACTAACTTCAAAATTCATTCACAAATATCTTTAAATATAACAAGTACGTAAATAATGATGGCAAAATTAAATGCGTAATATTGAATAAATGGAAACTTACACTGGCTTTGGGTACATTTCCTCGGAGAGTAACATTTTTTGAAGCCTTTTCATTGGCAACTTTCATCCTCTGAGTTTTAACCATTTTGATATTTTCCGAATATTTATGACAAGTCACAGACTAAAGAATTGAACACAGTTAAGACGGTACAACTTCAACAGTAAAATGGTGATATGATGATCATCAAATGATCAAAATGGGTTACCTGTTTTTACGTTTTAAAACGTGTCATTTTACCAGCTGAAAGTTTCTTACCGCAAGCTGTTCTAATGGGTTTACAGACCAGCAGATGGCTCATCAAGCCAATACGTCAAAATTGTTTACAGTTTTTTGCTTCAGATTAAATTGTAGTTTTAATTTACATTTAAACCCTGTGTACATAGGTATATCATCAAATAATTCATTTGACATTTAGTGTTTATATTTTCTTTTCGAGCTCTTACAGTTATACTTCTGATTTGTACGCTTCAGACTAATCTAGTCAAGTGGTTCTGATCAAATTTTTTAATTTCAATGTTGTCAATGATTTGTTTGTGGTTCGTCTCATGAACATTGAAAAGTTTATCTCTCAAGAGGAAACATCATATTTGTCTCTTCCAATTACACTGAAACCAGAATTTTCAAGACTTTTTGTTTAACCTTCTTTAGTCAAAATAAGAGTAAATTCAATTGATCATGGATCTGGGTATACTAAGTGAAGTCGACTGTTTTTTAGCTGAAGACTGACCACCTTTGAATTTTCCAGCAACTACAACCAAAATAGCTGCAATTATTCTAGTTTTCATAAATTTTGAAATTTTGGCGGTCAGTGGACAATTAGAACCATTTCTTTCCATTATTGTGGTTTTATCATATACACTTTAAAGTAAATCTTGGCCTTTTTTCTTGGTTGCACCAACAATTCTTGGAATTATTTATCGGTAACATGATCAATGTTATTAGCGATATTGACTTGCTGAAATCTATGACCACTGAAGTCATGGCAATCTTCATGAGCTATTTTTAATGGAATACCATTTTCATCAATTTTAGCCTTATGTACAAATATAAATAATCGTTTTTGCCATTCAGGTACACTTTAACCCTCGTTGTTGATCAACAATATCTCAAACATGACGAGAGAAAAGAACACAAAAATTAAGTCGATTTGTGGGAAATTTTGACCGAATGTTATGCCCATTAAATCATCGCCAATAGCTGGGACAACTTTGGCATCAACTGACACAGACATCATTGTATAAGTTGTAATAAATGTGCTATATTTTTGATTTAACAAAGTGTAAATTATTTAATGAATAGTTTGCTTCTAATTCGGAATCATTGCTGGTTGTACAATTGCAAGTGATAAATATTGCAGGTCATTCATGAATTAACTTTGATATTGTAATTTGAAATGATTGAGATCACGCTATAAACATTTAAATCCATAGCAACTTACAATTCAACGTCTTTATAGATTGTGTGATATGATTACTGTTCAATTGGTAGTGCCTATGGAAGAGCCAAAGATGGTGATTTTTATGAAGTGATAAAGATTAGATTTATCCACTGTTTACAAGGTTGCTTATCAAAGAGTAGAAGTACAATCCATATTGCTTGTTAATCTAAAAGCGTTTTAGCGCTGGTGGAAAGGGGAGGGAAGAAAGAAGATGAAATACAACGATAAATGGTGATAGATGAGAGAAAGAGAGAAAAGAAATTGTAAAGTTAGACATAATTAATGTGATAAGGTTGTTGAAGTAGGAAGACATTTTTTAAGTGTTATTGTGAGTGGTGTCATTTTATTTTAATCATAACAAAGTGAGACATTTCTTTGGTCTCTGTGAACTTTTCAATTGTTAAGATCATTAGTATTTTTACCTGAATTGATTTAAAAATTATAAATATAAAAAAAAGTAATCATGGTTAAGCTCGGATCGCCTTTCATCAAATATTCTGCTACCAATGATGGTACTGTTACAACGGTTAAAAGCAAGGAATCAACACCAGCAAAAAAATTTTCATCATTATTCCCTTTCATTATTACTCCTGGTGTTACAATTCGTGATTACGTGAAAAGAAAGGTCTTCAAGGCAACCAAAGAAGAGGTTTCTCATCTTTTGAAAAGCACAAGTATCCTTAACATTACTGGTAAACCGCCGACCAAAGAGGAATCAAAGAAATCGAAGAACAGTAAACAGTTACAAATAGAGTCGAATGATGAAAACAATTCCTTGCCGAGTGAATCTAATGAGCAGCAACTTGCGTCTTGCAACCAGCATAAATCAGCCGAAGAGCCTCTCGACAATAGTATGGAAATCACGAATCAAAATGAGCCAGCCATCATAAATGTTGAACCATGCACTCAAATTGTGGAACCAGTTGTAACGATTAAAACAAAAGGCAGTCGCAAATTTTCAATTGTGAAAATGTCCAAAAAGAGCAAATGTGTTAAGATTGTTGATGATCCGACCCCATCTTGCTCTTCCTCTTTGAATGAACCCAAATTACGAAAACGTAGCAAATGGCTTAGAAAATGCAAAAAGCCCAAAGTAGCTGTGTCCAGTGAGCAACAAGCTAAAGTGAAATCCATCAAAAAATCTGGAAAGGTTGAAGTTGATGTGGAGAAAGGTGACGATGTAAAGGCTAAACCAGTGAAATTGTCCAAAAGAATGAAGAGATTTGCCATAAAAACATGTCGTTATCTTGGTTATGGTGCTCAAATGGTATCTCCGATGGCTCCTTATACTGATATTCCTATGCCCGTTACATTGGATAGTTACCAGAATATTTATTCACCTTACTATACTTCAAATCCATATTACAGCTACTCTAGTTGCGGTAGTGTTTATAGCTATCCAATGAGTCATTATGGCTTCTCTTATTAGATAAGATCATCTTTTTAAGCTATTCATATTTTTTTATAAGTCATCTTCATCTTCATGTATCGCCATCTTATCATCACCTTTGCTATTTATCACGTACACCTCCTCATTAAGTTTTAAAATCCGAAATACTTGAGATGGACTAATTGAGACCAACTTTAGACAACTATTTACCATTGATCATAGATATCTTTCATAATTTTATCCGATCCCCTTTATAATATCAGTTGACACTGTTGGTTCTGTTGGTTTTATAACAAGGTCGTTCCAATGTTATAGAGTTTTTCTTGTCATCTTCAATCAAATTAAGTTCAAGACAGGATAAGACATTGTGAATCAGAAACATAAATCATGAAGATACATAAAGAAAGAGAAATAGAAAGAAATGAGTTACTAACATATAGTTATTAGCAAAAATATGCAATAAAAGAGTAAAAGAAACGAGAAAATGTGAAAAGTGAAAAAGCAGTGAGTGATCAAAACAAAAATGTATCAATGTTACCATGAATACGTTAATAGTTTTCCATGCTCACTTACCTTCAGACACTCTCCTAAATAGATCGATATCGTCAATTAAATTCTTTGGTTCCAATGATTATAATAAAAATATTCATAATGCTGAAAGAGCAAAGATTCAGCAGCAATATTGCCTGTAACATAAAATAACTTTCTACTTACTTCATGTACAAGCTCACCAGCCAGTCTTTGTCTTTCTCCAATAAGGCTGGTTAAAATACATAATTCCAATTGTTCATATTTCATTACATGATAAGCTTTCATTGCATGTGTAAAATAATTTTGAAAAATCCGCTGATGTCTTGTAAAATCACTTGAACCAAACGTTTCACTTGCAACGGTTAAACTTTGACATCATAGTTTAATATATTAAGAAAGACACTTAAAATAATTCCCTCTCTATCTTTAGTCCCTTTTGCTTTGCAACCGTCTTTCATTGATTTTCTAAAATTGTCTCGCATTTCACTAAATGTGTTAATATTTGTTATTTAAATATCGTTTGCTTCGCATCTTCTTGAACTTTTTTTTATTAAACATTGGTTAAGTTCAAATCTGGCTATGTTTATTGGTTAAAGTTACCAAGCTTGAGATCAAATAAAAAAAGGTAAGCATACAACGTTTTCCTATTGCTTATTCACTAAAAACTCTCTTTTTTCTTACAGAAATGATTTTATGAAATTTAACCATTGTAATAATAGTAAAATTCAACGCTTATCAATGCATTGAATGCCTCGTGCTTATCCACTTCTTGCAACCAAGTCAAATGATAAAGTACCTGAATCTTCACAGCCATCAAGAAATAAATTAAATATAAGACCTTCACCTTCCTCGTCGAGATCCTCTTTATTGTCTGTTAATAGGAAGGAAATTCCTCCTCACCGTTTAAGTGACAATCTTCATTGGCGTTGCTCAACCTGTAACTCATTAGTAACTACAAGTGAAACTGGTGCTCATTTAATTCACTGTTTAATTGATATTGTTGGCCCTTTCATTGGATCTGGACTTCTATCAAATCCATTAACCCCAGGACATCTAGGTTGTTTACCTCGGTCGTCTCATATGCAATCTACTGTTCAACAACCAGTTCAGCGCCGATCAAATGATCGACCGCGAACCAAGAAACTTGAAAGACCAACACCAAATATAAAACATCCTGTTATTGATGAGACAACTTTTGAGAATGACGATGATAACAGCGTTAGCGAAACCAGTGGTGATACAAACATCTCTTGTCGCTGTCGAAAACTGATAGATACAAATAAATCGAGATACCCACCTGAAAATCGTACAAGCCTTCTGAACTCATCTAAATGTAATTTAAATCATCGAATGGTTACCAGTAAAGTAATCTCGGTGAACCGAAGTGGTGTTGGTTGGGCCCAAAGTGCAAGTAAAGTTCACCCACCTCCACCTCCGCCACCACCACCGACTGCATCAACCGTAAAATTAGATAACGATAAAAAAGTTTGTAACTCGTGTGAACGATCATCAGCTCCTGAAAGGCTACACAGTCACCATAATGTTAAAAATAAACATCACTATCACGCTCATAATAACGCTCACCATCATCACTACCAACCCAATCAAACCCATAACCATCATAATTCTTATACTCATTCTCGTGTTAATTCATCTCTTAAACAAGACCAATCCATTACCAAAGAGTCAAACAATAGTACAAACTCCCCACCGAAGCAGTTTCCTCAGCGATCAAAGTCAAAAGATGAAGATGGCAATATTGTAAATGATTCTGATAATTTTAAACTTGGATCAACCAGTTTTGAAGAGGAAGAGAAAGACGAGGAAAATGATGTAGCTGGAAATAATCTATTGCATGATATTGATGACAAAGAATCGCCTGATCTTGATAATTACTCATCTCTCCGTGTGAAATGCTATCTATGCCGTCAAGAATTTGGAACAGATGAAATCGAAACTCACGAAATTGAATGTCTTGAGGTGAGCAAAAAACATCTTTCAATATTTAGCCAAAATCGATTTGGGAACATCTTTAAATGCAATCTCGGAATCAAATATGAATGTAATATTTGTACACGTCGGCATTATTTATAATGATCATAGCGAGTGCAAATCTTGAGATTTAGTGCATCTCATCTTTAAATGCTGTTTACCTGTTGAAACTTTCAAGTGATTGTTGCAAAAAATATATTGATAGCTATTCAGTAATCATTATAATATGAATTACAAGTGTTTGGAGTGTTTCCTATTTTGCATTAGTCAACAACTTAAAACAATCAACTTACCATTGATTGAATGTTGTTATCATTGATATTTCCTAAAGGTTTGACTTTTATAAATTTCCAGTAGTTCAGCGTATTTTCAGTGTATTTTCAGTGTACAGTATTCTTCAGATGATGAACAATAGTCTAACTCAGTTAATTGACTGACAATAATTTTCTGGGAAACCTTGACCGTTAACTTTACCTTAATCTTAACATTTATGAATAATGTATATCCAGCTTTTTATATCTTATATTCACCCCATTAACCTATCAACCATGAAACCAATAGAAATATATTGATTTTTATCATACCTTGAGATTCAGATCAATTTATTGACCTTGATTGCAACAGGCGATTTCAATGGTAAAGATTCAATCATTTTCTAGAGTCAAAGTATAATAATAATACTTACATAACTAAATTGTAGCGAATAAAATGAAAACGAGAAAAACGATTATATCTACAATTGATAATGAATCCTTTTGTGGGACCTGAAATTCTGGACCTAATGGTGATATTATTCATAAATAGATTATACTGATGATTTGTTATTGATAAAATATGCAATGATACTTAAATATACAATTCAAGTATCTTTATTGACAGACGCTTTCAGACTTAAATTTTTAGCTTCTGATGAACTCTAATTTACTATGCAAATTTAGATTAATTAGCTTGCTCTATCTAGATTATTTGATAGATTGTTGTACATTTCCCTGCCTGTCAGTTTCATTTCACATTTTCAGTGTTGATGAAATAAGTCTAGTTACCTAAATTTTAAATTCCGATATTTGACGAATTCGCAAAGTCCAAATATTAAGAACAGAAGATTTTAAGTCCATTTTTTGGTTGAAAATGAATAAAGTTGTAGACTTGAGTTTTATTTGTAATTTTGTTATTGTGTTTTAAGTAAACTTGAAATGAACTTGATTGTTTTTATTGATTGTAAATTTTTCATTTTTATCTTAAATTATCCATCATTTCAAGAACCATCTCTGACAGTTTATCGATTATTCAAAAAAATCTATCTTTTTATTGGTTTATTCAAAACTCATCCTGTAGTTAGGTTGGCATAGTTCTGCGATTGATTTGTCCAATTGATTATTGTATGTAAAGTTAACATTGTATGCTGTTTATTTAACATTCACCATTAATGTTTTTGTCTTTCTGAACACAACAGATAAAAATACTTAATTTGAATGTTTAGGACAGAAACTATTCAACTACAATTTGCTCAACTCTAAACAAAGTCTCAAAGGATGTGTATGGTCAATTAAACAATCAATAAAATGGGTCAATGAAATAAGGTCTTGCTGATCAATATTTGCCAGATGAAGATTTATCTTGTCATTAATGAAGTAATTAAAGCCTCAATTATGCTTTTGTACAAATGAACCTTCAGTAAAATGATTATGAATTAGCGGTCAATTATCAAATAAATTTATCATCAATCATTTGATACTAATTTCCTTATCCAGTGTTTCCACAAAAGTGACTTCAAATGCTTTGTGAAATATGCGAATCATAGTGGGTCCTCTTGAAATAGACCTTCGGCCTTAGAGCCATTCGGCTTCTGTTTTGACGGAAAATTCTTGATTTTTCAGAGCTATTTTCGACAAAATGTCTTAGAAATGGAAATGCTTGTTGCTCTATTTTAAATTATGGAAACTAATTTTTCCCTTTTACTTCTTTTTGCAGAAATGGAAACACGCTAATTCAAATCTACCTGCAAACCAACGGGTTCCAATGACGTTTAATACTCAAGGAGGTGAACATCGAGGATCTATCTCTTCAATCACAGGCTGTGATCTCTCCGGTTGGGAGCATTTCAAGTCGCAACTAACTCCGTGTCCCAAATGCGCGCGAACATTTTTCCCTCATCGATTAGCTGCTCATAAAAAAGCCTGTCTTGGTCCTCAGGCTGGTAAAAGATCAAAAGTTAAGGGTCAGGCTCATAGTAATGCTTATGTTATCAATAAAAAGTGACTCAATCTCATCTTTTAACAGTGCCTTCAAGTAAATATCAATTATTGAATAGATTGAATATTTCATATTTCTTTAAACTAATTGTTGTTTCTCTACCATCTATTGCAGGCTTTTCATCTCCAAATACTTTACCTTACACAATTGTAAATATTTCATCTCATTAAAACCTGATTTGATGTCTATTCATCCCTTATTCAATATTGGTACTTCAAATTTGATTATATTTTCAAAATCAGTTTGCCAAAGCAATTATGATGTAAAAATTTAGCGTGTCATCAGTTGAAAATTCACTATTGAGAACAATGTAAAATGTTGAAAATAAGTAAACTCCAATTACAGGTATGATTAGCTCCAGCTTAAAATTTACAGTTGAAATGATTAGCCATTTCTTACTTGCCAAAGCTTACTTGCTCGATTCAGGAAATCACAATTCCTACAATATTGAAAATCATTTAACTTATTTTCTTTTTTCATCTCTATTGGATCAGATCGATTGGCTTTAGAGCAATAATAAATTTAATTGTACTCGCCAGCAGTTACGAGACATATTTGCCAGCATTATCATATGTATGTTGATTTTGAAGAAATTAAATCAAAATTCATAAATTTTAATTTTCTTTGCTTTTTCTTTCCAAAAGCTGGTGATGTTGGATGCTTTGAAATATATGTTCTGGCTTCGTAAACATAATGGCTTTTCATATCCATCACGCCCTAAGATGGTTAAATCAATTGCTAATTCAGATTTGAATAAAGCATTAGAAATATTGTTTGCTGTTGATATTGTACTTGCAATCGTCTTAATCATACTTTTATTTTGATTCATTTCGATTCTTCAAATGTAAACTTCATCCAATGCCTAAATCGATTGTAAAGAAATCTCAATATCATGACAAGATGAGTTCATCTACACAACTGCTTTTATATTATAATATAATCATTTTCAATATTGTTTACCGGTGTATTTACTTTAATAAGCGTTAGTACAATATTATTAAGTAAACAACTCACTTTATTTAACAAATTACACTGAGATGAATAATTTCTTGATTGCATATCACAATATTTATTTCTGCGATAGAAAAATACTATTTCTCATGCACATTCTATGAGAATGTACATTGAAATTGTATTTTAAAAGCTAAACGTTCATTGAAATGGATACCTTTTAGTTACTGCAATGTTTTCAATCAACCTGGCAACTTCTTCTCGGTTATTTGAAGTTTTCAATTGTTTTGAAATCTCCTCTATTTTTGAGCGTATCTCGGTATTTTCAAGCAAATCGTCAACAATCTCATGAATTTCATCTTCATCATACTCTAATGGATCAACTCTGTATCCAAGTTTCAAATCTTCAATTCTTTGTGCATTATCTAATTGATCAAAGCAACACGGCATTATAATCATTGGTTTACCGTAGTAGAACGTTTCAATGAATGAATTATTCCCTCCGTGAGTTATAACCGCGTCAACCTTGGGTAAAATAGCAATTTGATCAACATAGTTGTCGCCCCACATATTTGCAGACAATGTCAATTCATCGCCTTTAAAGCCTTTAGACACAATGAAGCGATGTTTGCTCTTCGAAAAAGTGCTGATTAAACGCTTCATTAAAGATATATTCATAGATCCTGAAGTTCCCATTGACAAGTAAATCAATTTTCCCGACTGATTGGTGCTGAATGGTGGAACAATAAATTCCTTTGCATCACGAGTACGAATGGAAGAATCTATTCGAATCCAATTGCGTGGTGGTGATCCTAATTCAACATAGTCTAATGCTTTTGGGCACATGTAAATGCCAAGAAATTTGTCCGAAGTATGAAACAAATTTGTTTCCATTCCAAATGCGGAAAGCCATTTAAAGTATTCCTTGCAAGCTTCTTTCATTTTCAATACCTTCTTTTGATAACATGGCCACAAACTGCTATCAACATGAACTGATAAACCCAGTGAAGTCGGAAATCCAGTTGTCTCATAATAAAGAGCTGATGGATTGGGTGAGAACAAAATTATGCTTGGAATAGGTGATTGATAGAAGAGTGGAGTAGGGAAACAAACATCACCGATTAGAATATCTGGTTTGATGGAATCAATAATTTTTCGCAAAGTTGTATCCAACAGCTGGAGCTCATTCAAGATGATCGACATACCGGCAATGCTGTTTTCGTCGTCGCCTAGAGGCGAAGTTGACTTGGGTTCCATACTTTTAACTAAGACCTCAACTGCTTTACTTTCATTTTTCTTTTCAATTTCTTCATGATATGAATTGTTGTAATCTTCAAAAGAAATGAATTTGACACCATATTTCTGAACCTCACCCTTATACTTCAATAGATTGGCAAAATAGACATCATTACCACGGTTAGCTAATAAACTTGCAACACCGAGAGCGGCATTAAAGTGTCCATAACTAGTGAAAACAAAAGAGCATCAAAAAGTATAATTATCCAGAAAAGAATACGTTTTACGGAATACGAAAAATCTGACTTTCTAGTTAAGAGTTAGAACTTTGTGGGTTTGTAGGGGCATAAAAAATTTCAGAAGAGTTTCAGAAACCATTCAGATAAGATGAATTAAATTGGTGCAATGGACAAATACGGTCTATAACTCACATTTGGAGATGATTTTATTAAAAAATAGTTTAACTAACATATGACTTACCCATTAATTGATGTTACCAGAACTTTGATTGGACTACTATTCATCTTTAATTTATATGCAACACTGTTTGATGGATAAACTATAACAATGGATTAAAATGGAACGGGAATTGCTATATATCATGTATTTTTTAAAATCCTTATGAAATTATTCGATTAGCTTGAAAGATTGTCAATTACTACAGTCGTGCCTAGTTGTGGAAAAAGAGACGAGTTTCCTACTTTTCTAAGAGATTTTGCGGCGACATCTGTTTTGCTGCAAATTTTGAAAGGATAGACTGTATTTTCACGAACTTTGCCATTTAAACGAGATCAAATGCACTGATGGCCCAATACTTATAGCTTATCAGCTTCATTTAGCTAACAGCTAATCCATTGATGCTAATAAGAATTAAGATATTCAGTTCTAATGGTATTTACATATGTTTGCTTCGGCAATTGATCTATCAGATTGAAGCACAGATAAGGCGAGAAGCAGCTAGAGATTGTTAAAAGTTTGATCAATAATCATTTACAATTAGTAATTTGATCATCAAAAAGGACTATTTTATATTGATACATGTTCAATACAGGATGTATTGGTAATTTTGATAATTGTGCAATTAAAGATTTTACTTCAGATTTTAAAAGTGACGAGGAAACAAATTCTTGAAGATAATTATGATGATTCAGATGATGATAACCGAGATCTGTAAGAGGATCAACAACATTCACTTTCAATTTTATTATATCACCACAATGATACTCAATCCATACATCCATTTATATTAAGTCAAAACATCAAATTCTTGTACGGAATTCAGGTCAAGGTGAGTGCGCTCTAAAGACAATTTTTGATGTAGCACGAAAGCCATGATTAAACTACATCAAAATATTCAGAGCTTTTTCACAGTTCAGGTTTCTGAGAAATTCGTGGGAATGGAGACAATGGGCAAAAATGCAGGAGCCGTAATAGATTAATATAGTTCAAGCCAACTTTTCTTCTTATAATCACTTCATTATTCAAATATAAACACTCATCAAACACCATATTTATCTCTTCCAATAACATTGAAACCAGAATTAAAAAGACATTTTTCATGATCTCCTTCAGTCAAAATAAGAGTAAATTAAATTAGATAAAATTTGGAAAATAAAAGCTCATTGTTTGAGATGAGCTCTACTCGTATGAGGGGAGCTGAGCCTTGGAGAAACGCACTTTAGGTAAGATTTGTGCCACCTTTTTCGGTTACTCAACAAAGCTGTATATTACACTGAACAATGTTTGTTGGTTACCTCGTCATTATACGGTTATTCTGATTCAGAGGCGTTCATAGTCCCAGATGATAGACTTAGTACCATTGCTCGAGCGAGTAGGGTCATTACCATGCAAATATAAATGCACAATCAGAATTATCATTTTCCTTCGATAATTTTCCATTGAGATATCGACATTCTCAACGGAAAAGATGAGTTTTCGACATTTGTTTTGGCACAAAAGAAATAACAGTGGATTATTTTGCGATCACCTGTTAAACAGTCTTGTGTTCATTTCATTTACATGCCTTTGTCAGTTTTTTTAAACTACTCGTCATAACATCATATGGCTGGATTGGCTGAATAATCAAAGTACAAAAACAAATCACTATTTAAACACAAGACTTGTTTAGACAACAAATCCTTAGGTATTGATCAGGAAAATAGGCTCTTATTTAAATTTTTGATTGATATCATCATCGATACCTTAGCTGTTTAATGATTGTAAACCTAGTGTATGAATATTTTATTTTTAGATATTATAATATTAATGTTGATACCATGAATAATATAACAGTAACATGAAAAAGGGGAGAAAAATAAGTTAATATGTATTGGAAATAAAAATTAACCTTGAATTGAACAACTTTTATTTTATGCATTTCAATAATTTCCATGTTAACGCTCAGTAATTTAGCTGTGGTCATGAATTGTGTTATTTAATAAATTCAACCTTCATTGTTAAATTTTTGGATAATTATTTATGATTATCTAATTTGCTTTCTAATCTTTTTTTGTAAAATCAAATATATTTGTTGTAATAATTTCATAGTTGCCGCCTTAAAAATGTGCGTGTTATGCGGTTTGTTTACCAACAAATCTTGGGTTCTCCTGGTACTAGTGAGATGAATTTTGATTGCTGTTAACATTTGACGTTTTCATAATCTATTTATTCTTTCAGATAATAAGCTTTTTTGTTTTAATCAGATGAAATTTTGTTCAATCAGTCTGAAACATTTTTTACTCTTTATGTACAATCCATTGAAAGAAAACCAAATTGGAGACATTTTGTGTTCACACCAATGTGGTAATGAAGATTGGTCTGCTTGATGGATTGTGCTTATTTTTTACACTCTCGTTTATAAGTGATGTACTTGCCGGTTTAACCTTGGTTTTTAATTTAAGTGTCACTTAGATCATCATCCTCATCGCAATGTACAGTTTAATCGACCTCTATTTTCACACAAATTCACTCATCATAGTTTCTTTAATACCAATCATATCATGGATTAGTATATGGTGAGTAAAATATTTATAATTACTATTGGTTGTTATGCTAATTTAAATCTTGATAATTTTCAATTTCTGTTTTCCAGGCTATTTCTTTTTGCACTGTCATGGCTACTTAAGACAAGATATGGTTCTACTTTGAGAATCAATGGAATCAGATTCTTCCAACTTAATGGTATATCTTTGGTATCACCTGATGGTTATAAAATTGTATGTTTACATTTATTCTTAGTCAATTCATCCGACGTTGCACCAAAAATTCTCATTTTAATTCTCTCTCTCTCTATAAATGCAGGAGATTGATATTGTATGGCTTTCGCTTCATCTTATCAACTCAAACAGTCACGCTCTTTTTGGAATCAATATCAACGGTTGTCGCATTGAGGGTAGAAGTAATCACAGTGATATAAAGGAAACACCAAAAAAGGATGCTTCTATCCAGGATAATAGTGTTAATGATGAAACGAATTTCATCAAACAGCTCCGTTGGTTACGCTATTTGAGGTTTTTCTCAATCAATGTTAACGACATAAACCTGCATCAAGCTTCAATCAACTCAAAAAACAGTGATGTCAATTGTATGCTCAACATGAGGGTTAAAGGTCTCAATATTTTCTACTATAATAAGGGCTCAGCATTAATTTTGAAGTGCTCTGCTCAAAAAGTGGATGGACAACTTGATAAGTCCAACCGCGATGCTCTTTCCACTTCAGACTTAAACTTCGTGACTGGCTTTTGTCTTGATTCACAGGTAGAATTCATTTTCAATGAAGATAAAACCAATGTAAACGTCCATTTGTCCGGTCTCAAAATCAATGTCCACGAATACTTGGTTGATATGTTCGCCAAAAATTCTTCTTATAAATCACCTCAAGAACCTAAGACGACTAAAAATTTTCTCAAATCATCCTATTTTCTACAACATTTTAATGACATCACCTTTGCTTGTGATGATTTAATTTTGCAACTGATTCGCTCTGAAAGTGGACACATTTTAACTGTTAAAAACGACAAAAGTGAATTTCGAATCGATAAAAAGTCCATCAACGATGTTAATGTTGAAATTACTGTCAGCGGTTTGTCAACATTTATTAGTGATGGTAGTAGTGATGATCCAAACAGCATTGCATCATTAGCAAAATTTTCTTTTCAAGCCAAGATTCAAGAGGAAAGCTCAATTAATCAATGTATCAAGATTACCAACCATTCGGAAATTATTTCTCTGCATGTAAATTATAATGAAATGGAGTTTCTAAAATGGGTTGATCTTGTTTATCGTTTTACATCATCATCTTCTTACCCACCATCGTCATCAAAAATTTTCACCCAAATGACTAATCCAATGAATAAACCAATGAATACCAAGGACGATTTTCTATCTAAAATTTTGCGACGGGAAAGTCCAAGAGTTAAACTATCCTTTGAAACAGAATTCAAAGATATTTCCATTGAATATAACCCGGCATGTACTTCGATATGCTTAATTAATTCTGTTCGGACCGGTAAAATCACTGCTAACATCGATCCAGACCCTATTAGACAAGAATTAAGGTAATTTTTAAATTTGATTTTTTTGCATCAATTATCATTATATTATATTATCATTATTATTTGCATCAGTTTATTTGCCTAACTTTGCTCTAACTGTTTTTTTTATTTCTGTTTTTTCAGCTTTGAATTCCGTTTGGATAACTTCAGTTGCTTGGAACGAACCTTATCTGCACAAAATTCCAAAACAAGCTCCTCTCCTACTGTTCTAACAAAAGATATCCTAGTCTGGCAAACATGTCACTTCAAGGTAACCAGCGATTTAAACAATCAATCAACAAATAGAAAGTATAATGAATCAATTTGTTTTTCTTCCTTTATTTACAGCTGAGTCATACTTTATTATCAAATTCTATGGTAAATTGCAGTATTGAGGATCCTATTGTTGACATTGACTGTTTCCAATGTATGCTCCAAAGATTAACCGCTGCAAAGGAAGCATTTAATCAGTTAAAGATTACAGATCCCAACGATACAAATATGCGAGAAAACGAAATGAATAGCACTTCTTCGATATTCAAATCAGCCATTTTCAGTTTGAAGCTGAATGGTCTTGTTGCAGTTGCTGAAAAATTGAAACTATGCATAAAATCGTCATACCTTAATATTGACACCAATCGGATTGTTGTGGCCTTAAAAAACTCAGAAATTTACTCATTGACACCATTAGTTGATTCTGATGCAATTAATTCAGCTGACATTGACCAGAGGCAGCTCTACTCATCTGATTTTACTTTCAATCTTGATCACCTAAATCATGAAAGATCATTCACTTTTTCAGATGATGTCTATCTTCTTTGGAACGTATCTTTCCATATTAATGTTGTTCAATCTTATCAAAAAATTCGTTCTATTTGGAGTTTACTTAAGTCATCATCTTCAAGAGCAACACCTTCACCACCAAATTCAACTAAAAAGAATCTCATCACTATGACGACTATCAAATTAGGTGACAATGTCCGAATTGGTGCTCTAGTTTCCAATCAGGGACAAACGGTTTTCCTCGAATTTCCATTGATGAGTTTAACAATGCCTTCAGGCGATCGTATATCATTTAGAGCAGACAGTCCTGTTTCTCTTGTAATTGATGGACATGTGATTGCGAAATTTGAGCAGCTTCGCTTTACTAGATTACCAGAAGTAGAGAGTAGCTCTTTAATTAACCGTAAAGATTTCGGCGATTCAGGTAAACCTCTTAATTTAACCCGAAATAATGTTTGCGGAATTTCAATTGAAAGCATTAAGCTAGTGTTTCCTTATAAATTTAATTTCGCTGAAATATTTAATGAGAAGTTTGTCGCTAACATGAAATGGCTCAGAAAATATCACTCCTCATCTGAACCAACCCGAGATGAGGTTAAGTGTGATCTCGTTATAAAAGTGAAAACCATTACCCTTGAAGTTGGTGATGATCCATTTGAAGTTAAACTGCGTGATAATTATGAGCTTATGGAAGACGAATACCATGAAAGTAAAAAACGTATCCAAATGTGGAGAGAGAAAATTGATGAATCCAAGAAAAAGAATATGTCATTAACTGAAGCCAAATTAAGTGAATTACTTGCGGCTTTATCTAAAAAACAAGAAAATGTTTACATCGAAAGGCATCGTAAATTATACGCAACCAGTCCACCTCGAGCTCATCTCTTCCTAGTCACAGTCGAAGATTTAGAATTAAAAATCGCAGCTGACTCCAGTTTAACTGGTTACGATAAGTTGGTTGAAATAATTACCCGACGATTGGATAGAGAATCACCCCTTCCAGCTGATACCAAATTCGTTACCCTTTGGGGTCGTTTCGTTCAAGGATCCATTGGATCATTCTGTTCTCGACTTCGTGATTTTCCAAAGCCATTACTTGATGTCAAGTCATTAAAAGTAAATGGCCTTCTTCTCGGAGCCGAGAAAGAAGCTGGATTCCGATCCAAACGAGAATGTGAAATAGATATAGGCCCTGGATTAACTCCTCTAATTATCGAACGTTCAATGTCTCCTCTTAAATTCTATCACGATCTACAATTCGATGTCGAGCAAATTGGCTACACTCATGGCGCTTGTTGGGAGCCTGTCTTGCAACAAATCAGTCTATGTTTTGAATCCATTATTAAACCATCTGTAGATCCAAGTCCATCGCTTCCTTGGTGGGATCGTCTAAGGCTTTTATTTCATGGTGCCCTTCGGGTTACCAGTCGGAATTTATCTTTCTTCCTTCATGGGTCTCTTAACCCTTATAATTCAACTGAAATAATTGAAGTAGCATTGGCTTCACCCAAAATTGAATGCATCACTGGTAAAATTGTAGTCTTTGGTAACCTTGGACTTCTCGTTCATACAGCATCAAAATATGATGAAAGGAAAATTCTCAACTTTCCCGATGTTCGAATTACTATTGATTTAATGTGGGAATGTCTTGGTAATCCTTATGATCATCATTCGGTGACTCCTCATGCTGCTGATAAAGTTCCCGATTATTCAATTCATCAAAATTGGGACTCTTATAGAGCTTTTAGATCACAATATTTGAAGGTTCAAATTTGCATCGAAAATCTTAAAGTTTGTCAAAAACAAATGCCGTCAATCACGCTTTACAGTTCGACTCTCAAATGGCTTGAAAATCAAAAAACAATATTTCGAGGTATTGCTCGTCTTACTAGACGTGGCAAACTTTTTGGAAATATAAAACCTAGAAAAAAGCCTTTTTCACGAATCTTCAAAGAAATCAGGCTAACTGTTTGTCTCAAGAAATTTAAGGTAATCAATTGGTTTATTTAGTTATGGTATTATGGCCAACGAATTAATTCCTTATTTTATCTTCATTTTATTCAGGTTTATTATTGGTCTTCTTTGTCCAAACAATTGGGTCTAGAGTTTCTTGGAGGCTCACTCAGCCACAGTGCTATTCACAAGATATCTTTTATACCTTATGGTGATGGACTTTGTAGGAGGCATGATTTATTTATTCAAATTTTTTATGTTTAACCATTAATTGTTATTAATTAACTGTTATTTTTCTATTTGTTACAACAGACCGAGACCTGTTTCTTACGGAGCCTGTATGAATTCAGAAGTTAGCGATGTAGAAATTTGGTTGTGTAAAAATGATTCTGTTAAAATGACTCCAAGCCTAGAAGATATTGAAGATCACCACGAATCCCGTGGGACTATTCGCCACTTCTTTGTCAGTTTCCAAACGATGTCTTATAATCGAGTTTCTTCTGAAGCAACAAGCCCGAACGAATTTAATGAAGACTTCAATGATCCAACTCATCGTTTAGTTATTCACGGACTCAAAGGAGCTTGGACAAAACAAAATCGAGACATTGCCGTCTCTTTGTTTGATTTATATATGAATGCCGAACAGTTAAAGCGTAACTTATCGACTGATGCCTTAAAAGGTATTCGTATCGATGGTCAAACAGGGTTTTGTGGAGGATCACCTGTTAAAGGAAAATACCTTAATCAACCTCAATCATCAAGTCCGGCTTCCACCTTAAACAAAAATTATGCAGCTTCAATGCTCCAAAAACTAATTGCCGACTCAGAAAGTAATCCAGAAGGTGTTTTCACGGATGATGTGGAAAGTGACATTGTCTCAGAAGAACCAAAGCTTCGAGGAATAGCTGCCTGTTCAGATGAAAATATAATCAAGAAAAATTGGTTAATTGAATTGGTTAACTCTCAAGTTATGTTGAGAGGCTGCGAAACATTTGGCTACATGATTGTTAGTGCTTCCAAAACACAAATAGTTCAAAAGCTTTATACACCAGTTTGGAAAGATCGCACATTACTGAGTAAAACATCTCTCGTTGGCTCTGTCGAAGGTATGCAATATTATGCAACAGTAGATGCTCGATGTTCTAATGATGAGGACATTGATTGGTTAACTGTTGATAATATTGAAGAGAAAACTTGTAGTGCTATTAACGAACCTCCAGATTTAGTTGGTAGTGGTCAGTCTGCAGGAGGTGTTGTAAGTCCAGTTGTCGGTCGATCTGATATCCTTTCATCTTCCCCAATACAACTTCAACGAATTATTTCAAGGTGTTCTTGTCAATTTTACTACGTTAATTATTCCAAAGATGTGCCTTCTGATATAGTCGATAAAGCGCCACCATTGCCGGAAGATGATGATGTTTTGAACTTGGAACCGTGGGACAAAGAAATAGCTGTTGATTCGTTTACAATGAATCATCACGATCTTGAAATTTACACCAATTCTCAACAGTTTGCTATGATTATGGATTTAGTTAACAATTTACTGCTCTATGTTGAACCACATCGACGAGAAGCTTTTGAGAATTTACAACGAATGAAATTCAAATCAGTTCTCGATCCGACTGAATCATTAAGAGGACCTATTCTTGTCTATCAAGATAATTTAAGAGCAATGATTGCTCGATTAAAGCAAGTGGAAAAGGAAAGTTATTATTTACAGAAGGCTTTGCTTGATGAAAAGACTGCATCAGGAGTCGAGAATGGCTCAATGACTGAGGAATTAGCTGTTTATGAAAGACAAATAATGGCTCTAAAGGAGAAAATTAATAGAACTAATGAAGAGTTGACACTAATGATCAATCTTTTCAAAGAATCTCAGTTAACAGCTGATAAATCGAGAGAAAATTCATCAGTGTCACAGGAAGGTGAAGCTAATCAAGAGCTTGTTAGTGTTGCTAGACGAATCGAGATTTGTTTCAAGCAAGCCTGTTGGAAACTAACTGAAACCGACGGACAAATGGGCCTTGCAAAGGTTGAATTGAATAATTTTATTTATACAAAAGTGGTTAAAAGTGATGATTCGTTTGAACATAGTCTTGAACTCGGCTATATCAAAGTTTCCAATTTAATTCCTAACCAGAAACATCCCATAGTTTTAGAACCAGCTCCTGCAAAGCCACATATTCCAATCGACTCCAGGAGAGCATTAAGAGTTTATTGTCGGGAATCTCCTCCTCAAAATGGTATACCAATAAAGGAGCATTTTGAAGTAAACGTTATTCCTCTAAATTTGGTTGTTACTTATAAATTTTATAAATGTTTGGAGAACTTTTTCTTCAATCAAGACGACAATAGGACTATTGAACCATCTTATTCAGTCGTGAGTGTCGGAGCTGTTGGTCAAACTGGATCTGCTGTTGTAAGTGTTTCTGGTAAAAGTAAAGGTGCAGATAGTATATCAATCACTGGAACTGGGAAAAGAAAAGCGAAACAGCCTAAAAGCCTTTCCAATGGAAGTAATTCCCTTCCTTCATCGTCAACTACATCATCAACTTTATCTTTGGCCAAACCATTTGTACCTGATGACGTTGAAAAGATGAGACAGCGAGCTCAGCGTAATAAAACATTTGCTTATATTAAGATCACTGAGGTTCCGTTGAGAGTCTCTTACAAAGATAAGAACATTGGAAACATTCAAGATTTCAAATTCATTTTACCAACCATTGAGTATCATAATCAAACCTGGGAATGGCTAGATTTAATAAATGCTATTAAGAGAGAATCTAAACATCGTCTATTATCTCAAGCATTGAAACAAAAATTATGGATTACACCAACTTTTTCATCAATTACCAACAATCATCAAGTGGAAGATTCAAAATTAGAAGATTCTAAGCCCCCGAAAGAAGAAGAAGAGCGTAAAGCAAAATTACTTTTGGGTGAAATTGCTGTTCCAAGCAACAAAAGTTCAGAAAGAACTTTTAAAGGTTTATCAATATTCACTCATCGCAAGGACAGTCATAGGAAATGAAATCAACATCGCAGGCGAAAAGGAAAATTATGAAACGAAGTGAAATTTTTAGTAATTAGTAAAAAGATAACTTAATTTTTTGTTGTTAATTTTACAATCATGTTAAGTAATGTTGTAAAACATGATGTGATCATTTAAAAACATTTTTTTATTAAATTAACTGTTATTTTTGTAGAATTGAATCCAGTTCTCAAATTACACTGTACATTTGCCCTTTACATTTTTTATCACAAGATCACTAACAATTTATTCAACCTTCATCAAAAACAATCATGAAAAACATTGAATTTCTCCCTACTCATGATTGTTGAGATGTGACTTTGATCAACTTTTACAATCGACAAAAAATTACCGTTCATAACATGCAAAAATAGAGAAAAAATAATCCCCAATTTTCGGTATTTACTATCTACTAAATATCAACCTAAGAATTTGATATTAATCAGAGTCGTTGGAGGTAATAAAGCACAATTTATCTACAAAATCTCTACACTTGACAATCGTAAATCATCATTATTACTAAATAAATCAGCCATTTTACACGCGTTACTAGACAAAGATTAGACTGCTTATATGAATATCTTTCCTCAAACAAACTGTTTCACCATTGACAACCATCTAATCAATTGCTAATCAAAACTCATTGATCAATATCGTTTGATATCTTCAGCTGATAAACATATTTCATCAATTTTTAATAATAATCAATATCAAGAGTAACACTTTGCCTTTGAATGTTTACCATTACAAAAGCTCATTAAACTGCCAAATAAAAACGTAATTGACTTTCTATCACTGAACAAAATGAATAAGCCAGAAAAAATAAAAACCCTTTGGATATCTCACTTTCCATCTCCACAAGCCTTGAATTGTGTGTGTTAGTATAACTATGCCACCCCTACTTTTAGAGTTATCTTTCTTTCTGTCTGTTTTTCGCTATCATCATTTTTCTCGTTTCGCATCTGAAAAAACCTTGAAATTGCTTTCACTTTGTCAGAGTTGGGTTTAAGTTGCTGTGTCAATTTTTAACTTTTTGATCATCACTTTTAGACTATTTTGTTTTAGTTGTATTTTTACTTGTTGGTTTTAACCCTGTTATTTTAAGTATCAACTTTATTTTTTCATCGCTATTCTGTATAAAATATTCCCATGGCTTCCTTAAATTATTCAAGATTGTGTAACAGGATTATTGTGTTACCTGCTTCGGTAAAAGCTACAGGAAAACAAACATTTGGTCAGCTTAACATGACTCGATTTAAGGCATCTTCAGCAGCTTCGGTGATTAAAATGAAGGGTGATCATCACCACCATCATCATGTACAATCCCAAGAAATTGGACAATCTTCCGAGGAGATAAAATCAAGATCAACAATCGAACATCAGAAAAAGATTGATTTAACCTTCAACAATACTAGAGAATGTTTTAAAAGTAAAAAGACATCGGAATTAATGAGGGCTTTGACTGTTCTCAAGCTGTGCTCTTACCCTTTACTTGTTGACAATCATCAAAAAGTAAGTTACCTTTGTTATCCAAACGCCATTAGCCAAAATAAACTTTACTTTTGATTGCAACATGCCTTCTACTAATATTTTTGCATTTGTTAGCTTTTGACCACTTCTCGAGTCATAGTCATTTCGCCAAAAAACTCCAAAAAATCTAGTTTTTCTTCAGCTGTACAATCTGGAAATTGACTAGATAATCTTAAAGTATCTCTTATTTCCCTCCAAAATAAAGTTAATCTTTATTCACGCACTATTGATACATTTTCTTTGCCTTAATCTCTGTGATCTTTTTTCTGCGTGTACAGTATTTATCAAATTTTTCATGTCTCAATTGCCAGCTAATTGACAATTTGCTCTCTTTTATCTAAAGTTGATCAAAATTGGCCAAAAAATCTTAGGACGTCGACTATTTCGTTCCTTAATGAAAGCAACTTTCTATGGACATTTTGTCGCAGGGGAAAACGAGACAGAGATGAGTCCAAAAATCAAACATATCCGTGAATTTGGTGTTAAATCAATCCTAGATTACAGTGCTGAAGATGAAATACAAGAAGACACGTCTAGTCAAGTAAAAAAGTAAGTCTAACTTTCCAAAACATCAATATTTTGTCTCACTATTTATTGACATTTTTTCATTCAAACCTTTTTCTTTCTCTTTTAAAGATCATTAGAGCAAAATGGGCAATCACTCGGCAGCACAGAAACTAAAGGTATTTACACCTTTTAAAAACACAAAAGTCAAAGTAGCATAATCTATATTTATAATATTTATTTGAATACGTTTTCATTTTATGACGACAATGACAGATATAAATACCAAGGTGTTGATTTTAAAGCACTTGTATTTACAGATTTACGTTATGAAAATTCAAGATACTCTTTTTTATTTTTTTCTAATCAATTATCCTGCCTAACTTAACAAGCTAATTTTTGTTTTTTTTTGTGTTTTATCTAGAAGCTTTAAAGTCATTTGTCGTTGAATCTGATTATTCCGATGCACGAAAATTCCGTGCAACCGCTCGAAGTTATTTCTATCTAAGTGAGGCTCAATGTGAAAAAAATATGGAAATATTTTTAAACTGTATTGACTCTGTTGCCAATATTACAAATCAAACTGGATTTGCTGCGATAAAATTGACTGCTCTTTGCCGACCCCAGCTGCTTCTCAAACTATCTAAGGCCATTATGGAAACTAAACATTTTCTGAATTTATCTGGTCCTCTAAATAACCAAACAATTGTCCGGGAAGCAAACAAGTCTCTACCCAGTGATTACAGCGAAAATCATCGGATGATGTTAAACCTGCTTTCATGGAATCAATTAATTTCTTTTGAAGATGTTATCAACTATTTCCGTCAAAAGGATGCTCAACGTGATCAAATCCCATTCAAAGCTTTTTTTGATCAAGAAGAGGAAGAAATGTTTTGTAATTTGATCAGACGAATTGAAACGATTGCAAAGCATGCACATGATACTGATGTTAGAATAATGATTGATGCTGAGCAAACCTATCTTCAACCTGCCATCAATCGAATTACCGTTGAAATGATGAAAAAGTACAACACAAACAAATCAATAGTCTTCAACACTTATCAATGTTATCTCAAAGTAAGTGTTCATTTCAAATTCAAAATGCAGCCGCAAAGATTTAACTTCTGATCTTATTTTGTTTTCTATTTTCACAGAGTACTTTTGAAAATATGCTTTTAGACCTTGATTTATCATATACAAATAACTTTTATTTCGGTGCCAAACTAGTGAGAGGAGCTTATATGGAACAAGAAAGATTAAGAGCTAAAAATCTTGCCTATGAAGATCCAATCAATGAAAATTTTGAAGCAACAACCGCTATGTACCATAAAACTCTTTCGTATCTTATGGGAGAGATAATTAAGAAAGATCCTGCAACAAAACGAATCGCTATAATGGTAGCTTCGCACAATGAAGATACTATTCGATTTGCCGTTGAAAAGTAAGATTCATCTACAAAAAATATCAAATTGTTCTCAACTAGTTTCTACGAATACTCAATCTTATTTTATTTCTTTTTGTTCAGCATGGCTAAATTAGGAATTCTGCCCGACCATAAAGTAATTTGCTTCGGTCAGCTCTACGCTATGAGTGATCACATCTCTTTCTCATTAGGTAGGGATTTGATTTTAATTTTCAACTCAAAGTAAATAAGCTTTTTATTAACTTATTCATGTTTGATTTCCCATTTTAGGTCAATCTGGATATTCAGTTTACAAGTATATTCCATATGGTCCAGTTGATGAAGTTTTACCATATTTATCCAGAAGAGCGATTGAAAATTCGAGTGTTCTAGCTAAGGCGACGCGTGAACGTACTCTAATTAGAAAGGAAATTGTTCGACGATTCATATCGGGAGAATGGTTCTACAAGCCCGAGGCACATTATAATTCCACATCAACTATTTAATATCAAGATTGCTCTAAAGAAATATTTTCATCAAATAATTCATATTCTTTCATCGTAAACAACCCCAAATGTCAAAACAATTGATAATGCCCAAGCGATTTCAAGCTTATTCAAATGTTCCTAAGTGGACTCACCAAGCATGGACAGTTAGCGGCTCTATTTCAAGACAAATGCAAAACTGTTCACATTCAATAAAGGTTTAACCTTTTCCATCAAACATGCATAATTATTTAGACAACTTTCATCATGTGCAGCTGGCTATTTAAACATTAAACTATTTAAGATGATTTTGATTCAGAATTGAACCAAAATAGTTTCTATAATAATTTCTTGTTCCGATTTGAATCGATTTGATCGTCCTAAATTTGGACAAGGAAATGTAAATAAATTTTTAAATGAAAAAACCAAGATTTCAATTTCCTGTGTGTATATTTAAACGTAGTTTTTTTTTCGAAAGTTTAAGAGCAATGTTTTAATCAAGTAGTTTTTGTGTTTAAATGCAAATATTGTCAGAAATATTATACACAAGAAATATCTACATAAAATTCAATAGCAAATTTTACTTCTGGCAATTTTAATCACCATTATTGGAATATTTGATCGGTCCTATTCAGATACTATTACAATATTTGAATTAAATTTTCTCGTAAAGCATTTTCTTTTCCTCTCCATCGACCAAATATTTGATCCTAAAACTGGGATATGTGTTTTTTTTGCTTCTAAAGTTGGCCATTTTGAATTTTTTAACATGTGGTGCATTGGTCCAGTTAGCGACAACATCAATATCATAGACAGAACTAGTAGCATTCATTGATTCATATCCTCCAGCTGAGTTGAAGAACCAGAATTGTTTCAAATCGATATTCAACCAGCTCCATTGATTTGATTTTAAATCTAAATCTAAATCTATATTGGCATCACCATTTGAGCCACAAGTACCTTTGATACCAGAATTGAAGTCAATTAAACCAGGTGGATAAGTTGTCAAATTGTGTGCAAACTTGATTGGGAAGCAGGCGTCCTGGTCAGGTCTAGAACTTAAATTGAATAAATAAGTACCATTGATTGTATTTGGTATATTAAAGTCAATTCTGGATTCAAGATTATGTCCTTCAACAATAGATAAATTTGAGTTAAACTTGACTTCTGGAGCTATGCCGGCTAAATCTTTTATTTCTCCTTTAAAGTTCATTACGCCAGCTTGTTGTGTTACGGCGAGATCAGAATTAATGGCTAAGCTGTAAAATTCCTTTGAGAAGATACCAAATGACATGTGAGTTTCGTTTCGCTGATGAAGGAATAAGTCACAATTAATTTGCATACTTGGAACTTTAAAGTGTCCATAAGTACTGTTTCCAGCTCGGTAGACATCGAAACTTATTAAATTATCAAGATCACCAACTGAATAACTTGGATAAATGGTGAAACAGAATAAAAGCAAGGTTAACTGATGAAAATGAGACATCATTTTGACCAACTAAGGATAAAAATAAATGCAAAAGGTGCAATCGAAAGGCTGAATCGTAAAGTGAATCAAGTTTACCAAGCAAGTTAGTCACTGAAAATACTTGAAATAAACAAATTTTGTCCACTTTAAATGAAGAGTTTCCTATCAATATCAGACACTTATTGACTGTCATGGTGATTGTCATATCTAACTTTGTCATTCGATTCATAATAACTCAAGGTTACATGATTAAGATCCGCAACGTTCGTTAAAAATTGATTCGACCTATCGCTAAACTTTTCTAACACTTTATTTGAAAAAGTTATTGTGAGTATTTAACTAAACAAATCGATTAATCGTGGAGATAACTTACTGCAAATATAGATGGGGTTATACTAGGCATGTATAAACGAATAGAAATTATAATTAGTGATTACAAATTCAATCAAAGTTTAATGATTGTTATATAATAATAAAATGAAGCTTCTTGGTATTAGTTCTTGTGGTATGCCGAATGTGACTAAAAATAGCTCTCCTAAAGTTTTGTCAAAATTGAACATCAGGTTAACCAAACTTTGATATTTTATGTCATCTTTTTAATATTGGATTATGATTATAACTATTATATTATATAACTATATTATAACTCAATTTTTGTAGAAATCTCGTATGAAAGAACGCTGGTTGAATAGTCGGTTGTGCGACAATGGGACATTTCAGGATAATGACTGTATCTCTAACAGTAACATTCATTAATCTCAGGGAGCTTCCTAAACGGAAGCAATATTTTTGCTCAAAACATCTGAAGAGGCTAATTTTACTAAATTATTTAAAGACTAGAATTATCAAACCTTGAACGGTAACATACATTAGAGCGATGGCCGTCGGAAATTTATGTATTCGATGTAAGGTATGACAGGTAAAGTTCGAGAATAATTTTTCGGAGTTGAATTGCTTCAATTAGATAAATGACTTAAAATTTGAATATTTCAAGGGATTATTCCAAAATAAAACATCCGTATCTCATCAACTGTAGCAAGGTGATCTTCTGACCTTTTTATTTCGGAATAATCTCTTGAAATATTCGAAATCAAAGTCATTTATCTAATTGAAGCAATTCAATTTTGAAAAAGTATTCTCAAACTTTACCGGTCATACCTTATTTCAATTTTGCTACAATTTTTGGTGAATCGTTTTAAATTTCTGATCATTTGTTTTTTTCCTTACACTTCTGGGGGAAATAAAAATTTGATTTGGCATTGCACAAGGCATTGCATTTGTTGGTAAGTCTAGTTATAACTCGATTAAGCTCAATAAGGATTCAGCGTAAAATAAAATTAAATAGCTTTTCTTACATTGTAGCTTGATCTGGCTATAAAAGACTCCCATTGTTGACCATAAACTTGTAATTAGTGCTGTTAATCTATTTATTGACTGTAGTAAACTAGATATGCAAAAAAAAATTTCACTATTAGTCTTTCATACGATTATTCAATCGTGAAAATGGTTATACAATTTGGTGTAATATTATTTACTTCAGAGGAGACGAAAACATTTACTAGCGGCACTACTAACATGATTAATTTGTAATTTGTATCAATTAGCTGAATGGTTTAACTATAAATGTTAAGAAAAGCTACTGGAGGTCGTGAAAAATCAAATGTCATTTAAAGTGATCAGGAATTTAAGTCAGCTCAATCATTTATTGACTATTTATTTATAACCATGCTATTGACCATCTTATCATTATATTCAAACTTGAAATCAAACAATATTGTTTACCGGTGAGTTACATAATTAAGGTTGAAAAGCTTATATCCTTTGAAGATTTTCATATAATACATTTTGTATTAAAAAGGTGAAATGAAACAGTATAACTTTAAGTATCTTTGATCATAGATTATCTTAATCTGGTTAACTCTGGTTGTTATCTCAAGTTTCACCTCAAGTCTCCCTGATAACTTCATGAGATTGAAGGTATTCATAATCTCAATGACGACGATTAATCTTATTCATCATTAGGGTCACGTGAAATCAAATTAGAAGACACGAGAATCAACATCGTCTTAAACTTAAAACATTGAATCCAGACTTACAATCGAAGTCGAATCTATATCTTTATAGTTCAATTTTTGGGTATTGCACCTAGAAATAACACCTGATAACACATTTTATTGATATAATTAACATTTGTATTTCTAATATCAGAGTTGAAATTACGGTTCTATCCACTTTTATCTTCAAATTACACATAAAATGGTCAACAACCTATGAATTGAATGAGACAAATATTTGATTCACTAAAGTTTGATCAAGTAGACATCATAATTTGTTGCATGTTTTTTTATCATGTTTACATTTTGATTGAAACGATATTGAAAGGTTAATTAAAAAAGATTCATTAATAGATAACAATCATCTACACTAATCTAGAGTAAGAAGAGTCTAATCACTTAGGTGTCTTTTGAAGGTGTTTTAATTAAAGGTGAATCTTTCCATTCAATGTTTAACTAATAACCAGAAATAGTTCTCTTGAAAGTTATCATGAATTTTTTCAAATGATTTTGGCTCATAAATTATGAATCACAAAATATCTAGCTTTGTAATTATTCATTTTAATTATAAATTATAAGTTTTACATCATTTTTGGGTTACTTGTTCTGACTCCAATTACATTGTAAGATAGAAAATCTTGTGACGATTGTGATTAGAGATGATTTGTTTATATACTGTGATATTTTATCCGCGGTTGGCGTTAATGGTGATAAGTGTTTCCATGGGAAACAATGTAATTTAACTAGAAATTAACTAATTACTTAATGTGACAGTTCAACTTGATGTGGTATAAACATATAAACCAACTGAAAATCAAAAATGAATTAGTGCAAAAAGTTTTGTAAATTATAAAAAATTTATAATGTATCTATTGAAAAAGGTTTGAAAAGAGTAGAATTGATAATTCCGATGAGTCTTCTAAGTTTATCTGCATTTTACTGTTTGTTAACTTAAAAAAATACATTTTGATGTGGAATGATTAATCTACCAAAAAGCGTTATTTTGTTTTTTAACCAATTTATCAGAACCAAAGCCGAGTATCAAGCAAATCTAAAGCCACCTTTGTCAAATGATATTTGTTTGAGATTTGGCTGATTTAGTTCCAATAATGACTTGAATAGATAATGATCAACGTATTCAATAGATGAATAAGTTCCGTTTTCTAGAATCACTTATCACGTTCAACCAAGTGATTGGTAATTGGAGTACAACTGACTGGCCATTAAATATTATGCAAAAATACTATTTGATTCAAGTCGATTAAACGTGTTAATGGATAATACAAATTTCGATGAACTACATAATTATGAGCATAGTCACAATCTATCTGTAACAATATTCTCATTCATTTTCTTTTTTCTCTGATTTTTTAATCTTACAATTAACTATCTACCTCTTTCTGTGATTCTGTCGATTTTACTGTCTCTACCGCTCTTTCCAGAATGATTGAATTTAAACCAGTTATCGCTTTATGTTGATGATGTTAGTTTAAGTGATCAGGGTAACCGATTTCCGAGAGCTGTTAACGTATATTCCATAATTATTTATCTCATTGTCGAAGTCGTGGTTTCCTTCGTCATCACCACAAAAATCAAGATAATTTGAGTATTTCTTACACTCCTTCACAATTCACCACTATCAATCTGTCTCACTATCACTCATCGTTTGCCTTGTCTCCCTCTCTGTTAGTATGTTTAACTAACTAACCAACAATTAATTAGCAGTCTTTTAATCAACACCAGCAAGTAAACACTATTTTTCGCCATTTTTTGTTTTATTTGAACTCTTAAAAGTGATAAATCTGTTGACTTGCCAAAAATCGAAAGATTTTCATCAAATACTTTGATTGTTTATCTACCACCTCATTTAATCGATTATTTTATTGATTTTGATTCGCCCTGGTAGGAAAACAGCACACAGTAAACAAAGTTTGTTCCTGCTTAATTTTTTAGTTCGTGTTTACAATGTACATCGCAAATGATTACGTTGATATAGACAATAATTACGAGGGCATGTGTTTTGGTAATCTCCATCCACCTTCCACTTCGTCATTTTATTCAGACTTTTTCAATGATCCATCGCCCCAGACAATCTTGGAAGATGTCAAACCTTTCCAAAAGACAAATTCCACTTTCATTGAGACATCTGATAATTACCGATCACCGCGAGTTGGTTCCTCGTCTCAGGTCTCATCAACGACTACTGAAGTGTACAATAATAGTGAGACAGATTTTTTCAAAACATTATTCACAGAAAATCTTGACACAATCCAAAATCAAAATCACAGCTCGCCCAGTTATGGTTCTATACCAAGTTCTCCCGTTACATCACGAGTATCAGATAATCTTAATATCAGCAATAATAGCAGCAATAGCAGCGGCAGCAGCATTGGTGGAAATATTAGCTACCGAACACCACCTCTGGCCGATTCATCGACACGAGTCTCCAACAGCAATCCCTCAACGGTAACCATTAAAGAAGAAATTATTGACCCACAATCATCAGAACCAATTATTCCTCAGCTTAAAAGTGAGACCGGTGGCTCTCTTATAGAAGCAAATCATTGGACATCAACACCGCTACCAATGTTTAAAAGTTACAGCTGGAATACTCCTGCAAATGACATCTTTCCTAGCCTCTCATTGGGGAACTTTCAATCGACTGATTTGAATGAACGATTAGCGTCAACAGGTCCCAATTCACCAGATAACAATGATAAATTAAATTGCGATAGCAAACATTTGAATGATCTTCAAAAATACCAAAACCAGCTACAATCACCATTAGAATCACCGGTTACCGATACAAATGTACTGCTATCCAATTTATCAGCCAATTTATCGGATAGTATAAGACCAATTAACTGCCATGAGAACATAATTGACACCTCAGCAGGATCATTATTGAGCTCATTAATAACTGAAGAAGCAAATCATGAAAAGGTCTATTGCCATTGGGAGAACTGTTTCACCATCTTAAACTCCTTGGAAAGCTTGGTAAGTGAACAAAAGCTGCAGTTAATTGCTATCATTACAAGTGTTGTTGAAAACAAGATTAACCAAAGTTAGATAGAACCAAATTAGACACTATTGAAAACCCAGTTAATTGCTATTTAAATGGGAAAATTAAAATGAACTTTGAATATTTGAACAGAGTGTAGTTTTTCAAAAATATTAAGAAAGAGTTTCTTGTAGCAAAATTCAAATCTATCAATTGCAATCAACTCTAATCTCATTGGTTGGATTTTATCTTACGTTAGATAAGGGGTTTTCTCGTCTTTTTCATCGATGCCTCGCTTTCTTTCTTATTCTTTCTTATTCATATCTAAAAATATCAATTTATATTTTATATTTTACAATCAATATTGTTATTATTATTGGTGAGAATTTCAATATTTAATATAACCTAATTTTGAACTCAATACCAATTTTTCCAATATTAAAATTAACCGCTGGTATACAAGATAGATTTTATTGAACTTGACTCTATTTTTGTGCTTATTTTCTTGTATCTTGTGTCTTTTCAGGTCCATCATATTGAAAGAGTGCATGTAGATGAAAAAAGGACACATGGAAACAATGATGATTATATTTGTAAATGGTCTGATTGTCCGAGAAATCGTAAACCTTTTAATGCTCGATACAAGCTTCTCATTCACATGAGAGTTCATTCCGGAGAGAAACCCAATCGTTGCACAGTAAGTTATTTTCATTGAGATAATAGATAATCTTTTCACGCATTAATATTATTTTCGCTTGCCAGTGATTAAGCTCTTCAGTTGATGGAAGAATAAGTCAATTAATTATGATTAATAGTCTTTCATTACTCAACCTAATCTCAGATAAATACAGTAGTAGTAGTAGTAATGCCTTTCCATTTGTCACTGGGCTCAGGTTAGTTTCACAAGCAGCTATTCAAACTGTAAATAAATCTTATAATCGTATATTGGTTCTGATTAATCTGTGTCTTTTAAAATAAGCAAGCAATCCTGATTATTTTTAACGCATATGAAGAGTATCCATTGTCTCAACTTTATTGAAACAGATTATCAAACAGGTTATGATATAACGTATATTCAGAATATTATTTAAAATTATATTATTTGAAATCAAACATTGTGCTTAAAAAATATTGAGCCATTAGTAAATTTCGATTGACATTTCATTCTAAAGATCTGCTTACAATGATAGTTTTATCGGATAATACTATTTCCACAAGAACTCATTCGCAGAATCAGTTTTGATGTAATACCGTTGACTAATCAACTAATGCAATATCAACACGTTTTTATCTTAAAATCAATTGCTTTTCTCTAATGACGAGAGTAAAAAGTTGGGTTGCATATTGTTATTTTTCCAGGCTTTTTTTCATACTGATTTGATTACGTCAAATAAATTGTTTTTTTCGCCGATATCAATGATATTGAACTTAAGATAAAAACAGACTCACGAGTTTTTCAAACAAAAGTGTTGATAACGTCTATTAAATTGTAGAAACCCTTAAATTATCCAGATTAACGAGTTCATCAATGTTCAGCTGATTAATTGCTTGCTGAACTTTTTACAAATGCTTAGCTAATATTTTCCAAAGTCGTAACCTTCAACAAGTCCATCATCAAAATTAGTTAAACTTTGTTTGCTCCAGCCACAAATGAAATCTTAAGTCAAATAACAATTTGCATGTAGAAATAACTTTTTAATTGTTAATCAAATCTTATGCCTTTCATTCAAATACTTATTACTCTAGTATTTCCAAATTTTCTCTCTCCAAATTATATTTCTCTTTTAGGTCAAGCAAAGCATCAACGGCAAAGCGTTGGATGATGATGACCTTTAGGCCCAAAGAAATGGGAGAGAGAAATGACGTTCATTGTAAATTGTAATTGTTTAAGTTAAGAATAATTCACATTGATTTTCGTGTCAATCCGTGTTTTATCTCACCAGGTATGGTTTTGCTCGGCTAATTTTAACCAAAACCTTACACACTAACAACACCATCAGATGTATTCAGACTAATTCAGCTTCGATCCTCCTTTCATTGTTACCTTTCTTGCTTAGATGGATTCAATCAATAGGAAATAGATGCTTACCAATATTAACTTACATGGTCTTGATCTAGATCCTGATTTGACTGTCTCCAATTGTTATTGTAACCTTCAATGTTTTCAGGTTACATCAGTTTACTCTATTAACTAACATGGTAACTCATGTTTTTTTACCTCAATAATAGCTGATTATAACTTCATTTTTATCTTTTTTTCTCTTCTATCTTTGATATTGTTCAGCTAAATCAATCATATCAATTTACTGATCGAGTGTTGGAAATTGTTTTTCACTCCAAATGCTCTTGACTCTCTCCTCTCCCGGTTAGCTAAATATACAGTGTATAACAAAAGTTTGGACATTACGTTTAAATTCTCATGAAAGATGAACCTGAAGTCAAGTTTCTTATCAAATTTTCAATATTTATTGGTTTAGATTAACCCACCAGAATGTGCAAGGATCACCATCAGAAAATCCATCAAGCCGGAGCTGTTCAAAGGCAAAGTCGATACATTCTGAGATGCATCTTTGATAGAAGTAAAATCATCGACTGTTATTACAATCTTTTCGGTTTTGTTAGAGTCCAACAACACAAGCTACGATTTGAAACCATTTTTGAAATTTGTCTTCGAACATCTCCGCTTGATAAAACTTCAAATTTTGCAAGACAACAAATTCTGATGGTAATATCTTATTCAAATTTCATGAGGAAATCGAAATCTCTAATTAGATGATTATTAGCTAAATCCAGTGTCTTGAGTTGTAAATTTTCATGACGCAAAAAAAGCTTAATTATGTATGCGTTTTGAGTGTTTAACCAATTCTTACTATTATTTAGCGTCTTTTTTATTTAATTAAGCGTCAGACATGAAGATAGGGTTGATTAAGATTGGATTTAAGAATATTGAATGAATCATTAGATGTATCAAAGTCCTATTTACCTTTGTGCAGATGGATCAAACCGTTAATTAATCCAGTAATGTCTGTCTATCGATCCAAATGAAAAACAACTCATTGATCAATTATTCAACAGTTAATCAGCTAAATTGATTGAGAATCATATGAGATTACTGGATAGTGTAACAAAATGCAAACTCTAAAATTCAATTTCAATGAATAAGTAAATATTAGAAATATACTTTAATAAATGATCAAATTAGATTTTAATCACATACAGATAACAATTAGCCATCAAATTTTTGTTAATCAATAAAATGATTTTTCACGTATACAGACAGTCAATACATAGGTTACGTTGGTTGAAAATGTCCTTAATATCACCCAATCGGACTGTTTTACCGATTACTCCCATGAATTGAGTATCTGTATGCGTAAGAATGGTTCAATTTTACTCACAAAAATTTGCTAGCTAATTCCTATCTGTTAGTACCCTGTCGAGCATCTTCTAGAATAGCTAAAGAGTGAAAATTGACCATAAAATGAAGCCTTGTGACTAAGTATTTAAATTGATTGATATTCATTTGTTGAAACTTGAAAATTCAACTTGAATAGCGATTTGGAAAGCGATTTAATAATCATATCCATCTTATTCTGATTCTAGTTTATTTCACTTATTATCATTTAGTTTGAAGGATGTACCAAAGCATTTTCACGATTGGAAAATTTGAAAATCCATTTAAGATCCCATACCGGTGAACGTCCATACATTTGTACGCACCAAGATTGCTGTAAGAAGTTCAGTAACTCATCGGATCGTGCAAAGCACCAGAAAACACACATAAACTCGGTAAGTATCCAAATCTCAAATCAACGAGACATTAATTTATCCCAAAGACTAAATGTATATTCAATATTCTCCTTGAATTTTCTAGAAACCATATGCATGTCAAGCTCCTGGCTGTACTAAGCGTTATACCGATCCAAGTTCACTTAGGAAACACATGAAAAACCATTCAAGTGACCTTGAGCCAAAGAGAAAGGTAATTTTGTCCATTTTCACTCAGAATAGTCAAATTTTATCTGGATTCGTCAAAATTTTGTGGCAAATTACATCAACTGTTCAAAGGAAAAACTGAATGGCTTAATAGTAAATATTTAGTCTCTGAAAATCAGGTGAAAGTAAATAGATCAGATAACTCGTGTGAAAACCATTTTCATAAAGATAGATATTATAAGGTTAATCATGAAATTTAAAATAAACGAATGAAAGTGTTCACCATAACCTAAATGATACATTTCTTAGCAAAAATAAGTTTACATGGAAAGTGTCGAGGAAGAGTTAAAAATAGTAATCATCATCGATCAACCTGCTCATGATCATCAAATAGTTGAAACCAAGTAGACTTTGAATGTTGATCATTGACTAGCTTTACCAGAGCAAAAATATGCGTCAGCCGGGAGTCGAACCCGGATCAATTGCTTGGAAGGCAACTATGCTAACCGTTATACCACTGACGCTCTTATGATCAAAAACGGCTAAAAAATGTATAATATACCCAGCCGTAGGTTCATCTTTTCACTTGGTTCCGCTTGATCCATTTCATGTTCACGGTTAACTTTAATAGTAAATTATGAATCTGATAAAAAAAGTTCAAAATGAATTAATGCTACAATTTGAGAAATTTATCTTTTTTTCAAGAGCTATTTTTTCTTGGAGCCTCTTACGACTTGATTGTTTTATTTGGATGTTTCATTCATTTCTTGGGAAATCTTAAATCAAATCTTTTCTTTGTTGCTCGTTTTTGCGTTACTTTTTTTATGATTTTTTTACATTATTTTTTGTCTATACTTAGAATATTTTGTATTTATGGTATTTGATTAGTGTAAAAGTTCAGGACGATTAGTTTAGATCTTGCCAGCAAGAGTTTGGAGCAATCTTTTTGATTGAGTTTTTGTAAACCAATGTTCGAGTGTACAAGCCAACAGTATCTTCATCTTCACCACATTCAGTCCATGAACCTGAAACAACACCCATAAGATAGTATCGACCGTTTGATCCTTGGTGCATTAGAGGTCCTCCACTGTCTCCTGAACAAGCATCACCTCGAGTTTTCTTGTTGATTGCGCAGAGATGAGTTAGGGCCACTTCGGGAATACGATAATACCTTTTCATTGCTTTAGGTATTCCGTTTGACTTCAGGATATAATCTGCTTTAACATCATTACATTCATTTCCTGAAAGTTATGAAAGAAATGAAAGCAAATCAATGATGAAAGCAAATTTTCCAACACTGGTTAACTTACTTGTAAAGTAATCAACATCAACCTCAAGCAAATTGTTACTTGACTTTGAATTTGGACCAACAATTCCCCAACCAGCTACTTTCAATTTTGATAAACCATTTTCAGAATTGGGCAAGCAAATCGGAGCGATGGTTTGAGTAAATTTCACTGGACTTGATAGTCTTAAAATAGCGAAATCATTAGACAAATTTTTCCTGTTGTAATAAGAATCGATTATCACTTGTGAGACACGGCTGGGTTTTGTTTTGTCCGAGAAAGCCTTGTCACGACCAAGGTAAACGTCAATATTTGCCGCTGGTATAATTGAGCCTGAATCATCAGTAACACAGTGAGCAGCAGTTAGTATATGTTGATCATCAATCAGTGAACCTCCACATTGAGCAAAGGCACCAAGCAATCGATTCTCAAAGCTCCTCTCAAAATTGTTTGTGCATTTTTTGTCATCTGCTCGTGCTAATAACAACGGTTCATTTAACTTGATTGTCATATTGAACATGTGTTTAACCCATCACCATTCAATTTAAGATTGGAAAAATAGTGATTTAATCAGCCTACAATTAAACAATTGTTTAAACTCACCAAATGGTACACTGAGTTTTTGTGCCTTAACATTCATGTAATTATTGTCACAAAATTGTCATTTATTAATTTTGATGATTGACATAACGCTTTAGTTTTGTGAAACAGAGCCTCAGTTATTTTCCATTACTTTAGGAGTTGTTTTGGAAAATTTGATTTTGAACGCTACAAACGTTCAGCTTTTTGAAATAAGACCATTTGCATCACCCAATGGCTTTCAATGTCAATTTCAATAATAGACGAGATTTCAGATCGACGCTGAAATTCAGTTTTACACAAGTTAAACAATGATACTCTAAATCAAGCTATAATTTAAAAATGATGTTTGTAAATTATATTTACTAAATGTTTTGTTTTGTTTCTGTTTCATTTAGGTCATGTCGACTTACTCTCTCAATTCAAGTCTGGAGGATTTGAATGCCCATGTTAGTAACCTGAAATTGAGACAATCCACAGAAAATTTGGGTAATTTGTTTTCAAGTTGGCCAACCAATGAATTCCGTCGGCAACAAAGTCAACAGCTTCAGGCAAATCAAAGACACGATTTAAGTTCCTCTCTTGATTACAATGCCAAACAGAATAAATTTTGGACCAACAGCCAAAGAACTGATCAGTCTTCTGGTTCTTCAACATCAAACAATCTCTACTCAAATTTATCTTCAACGTCAACCTCTTGTTTCATGGCTTCTATAGCTCAAATCCATGGATTAACTGAAGAGCAAAAGAAGATTCTTTTTCAGGGAATCAGTTAATTAATCAGATCAAATGAAATTAAATGCACTTGATCAATGAAGCTTCTTATCTATTTTGTTGTTTTTGCTTTTCATAGCTAATTATTATGACATGAATATATAAAAATATTTTTGAAAGCCAACCTTTGTCCTTATTGTCGATAATTTACTTAACTCACATTTTTACAGCTAAATAGTCGTCACAAAATTGAGATTTCTTGAAGAACCAGCTTGAGCTAGAATTTTGACTTTGAAAACTTGGATAGAAATATTGACTATGTGAACGGTTCAAATAATAAACAATTTTAAGTTAGTGTAGTAGTCAGCAAATGTAAAGTCTTAAAGTTGATCACAAAAATTAGTCTAGTGAGATGAAATCATAGTCTGTTGCGCATTTAATCAACTTAACATAGCTGGACCTATAAGATAACAACAAATTTTTAGTATCTCTTGAATTCTATAAGAATGCTTATAAAACGGCGAATCAATTAATAAATCATCCTAGATTTGGATAAGCAAGTTATGATTCAAGTCAAAATAAGATTCACATTTCATTTTGTAAACAATTCAGCAAAATTTTATTAGACTAAAATCCCCAACTGGAGCTGCTGCCATCTATCTGTTATTGAATCTAGGTCATCTATACTCAATGTAACTGTTTTATGTTATGTTTTGAATTTACTTCTAATTAGTTTCAATCAAATGCTAAGCTAAGATAATGAAATGATGCTGGTCTTTCAGTATAATGATGTCCAGTGTTTCTCCTCTTCATCCAATCGGTAAATTGGTTGACTCAGGTTCGCCAGTTAGTTTTTATGGCCTCGGTTCATCAAACGTTAAAGAAATATCGCCGTCAGTTAACTGTATCGGTGTAAATCTGTCAACATCATCTCCTCCAGTTTCAACCAATTCTATCGCTAATATAATTGCTTGTTCAACTACTCCAGCATCTCAAACTTCATCAAATGTTTCCAACTCAAATAGCGCATTTAAATCTAATTTGGTTAGATTAAAAGCTAATATACCGTATGCTTGGAAAAGAGAGCAAATCAATGGTCAGATTGTTTACATCAGTCCTTCTAACTGTCTCCTTTGGTCACTCCAAGAAATAAGTGCATACTTATTGACTGAGGGAACCTGTAAATGTGGCCTAGAGTGTCCAATCATATTAAATGAAGTATTCAATTTTGATCCACAAGCTCCATCGATAAGTTCAACATTAATAAATGATAATAAAAGTGTGAAGTATAATGATCATACCAAGGATATTTGTTACAATGATAATCCGACCAATATTGAGTATCCACCTAAAACCTGTAACCATCGAAGAAGAACTTTAAATAATTGTTCAGATTATTCTAATGATAGTTATTCTATTATTACTCATGATACTCATAATCAAAACGGTACAAGATTAGCTGACCACTCATCAGAAAACTCTGAAATCGCAAATCAATCTCTTCAACATCAACAACACCACGTTAATTCACAAGTTATTCATCAACAACCATTAACAGTTAATTCTATTCCAATTTATCGTGGTACTCACCAGCAGTCAATCATTAATCATGGTGTTACTCTGTACAAATCCGGTCGCAATTTTAATAATTTAGAACAGAAACAGTCCCCATATACAATTACAGGAGACTGCAGTCAAACGGCAGAAAATGCACCTAAAAATTTTCAACATCCAAATGTTAATCCATCTTTAACAACCAGCAGCTTTATAAATTGGTTACCAATAAATAATTCTGATGAGAGCCGATTATCTTCTATGGTTAATGAGAATCAATCTAATGTACAGACATTTGCTAATCCTTCAACCTCCCTTCCTGGATTCACAGGTTTGTTTCGTTTAATATTTTGAAATACAAATCTTAGTCTTTGAAAATAGTTATCAACTACTTCAGGCAATCAAATTCAACAATGGAAGTTTATTATTTAGGTTTAAAAGCTTTCCCTCCAAATTCCAAGGATTGTTTTTATCTTTATTTGTATTTCTATCATAACTGTTCCTGACAAAACAAAGATTTGAGTCCATTTAAAGAACATTGATCTAATTTGCATTCCATTTTTATTCAGTTATCCAGCATGAATTATATTAATGATATTAATTTTATTTCCAGAAAAATATAATTATAATCTGTTTTCGTTTTTTAGATGTTCTTTCTGGTATGGGCCTGACCCAGGCTCTAATGGATCCAAGTAGTCAAGGAGGAGGACAATTAGTTCAACTATTCAACCCGGTTCAATATGCCTCTGTTCCACCAAACACTGTTACTTTACTTCAACCAACTCAAAATTTGAATCGCAATGGAGCTACTATTATAATTCCTCAATTGATGCAATCTGACCAGCATTCTGTTGTTCTTAATTCCACAGAAAATGTCAGGTCATTGGAACGAAGAAATATTTTACCATCAATCAGAGCAACTTCATTCTCATCTATTCCAATACAAGCTTCTTACTCATTTCACTCTCAACCTTCCGCCTCCTATCCATCATCATCATCATCATCATCATCATCTTCTTCTACTTCATCACCAACACAATCTTTCGCTGCATCTTGTTCTAATGAAAATGACAATAACCGTGTTAAAGCTAAATCAAGATCAATGCGTCATCGTAAATTTAAAATGAATCGTAACCAGCATCTTTCAATGTCTGTTTCGGCTTATTTTTGTCATGATCAAGAAACAAATACTTCTATTGAGAAATTTACAGAAAAAAATAGCGATGAATCGTCAAGACTAAAATCGGATATTGATGATGAATTTAATTTAGAAGAACAAATGGATTCTCAAGATTGTCTGTACAGTACTAATCAACTTACTCCTAACTCCGATGACGATAAAAGTAATTTTGATTATGGCTCTCAATGTACTTCTGAGGATATTATGAGAGAGTTATCTGCTCATAAAAACTCTATTCGTAATATTGGTGTACAGAGTGATGAATTGCTTGATGGTCCGGTCAGCCCGACTGGATTGAATGAATCTAGTTGCTCAGATTCAAGTTTTGCTCATAACCTTCCCATGTCCAAAGATACAGAATATGATTCGAGTCCTTCAAATCTTCCCGAAGATTATGAAGAGAATGCTGACTCAATTTTAGTGACCAATATTAGGTTCAAAGAGAAAAATGTTGATGAACATTTACCTAGTGACGAAACCCAAGGAGGTGATTTTAATAATAATAGCCATAACGATGAAAATGATAAAATTTCTGGATACCAATCCAGCAGCTCTTTGAACAATGATACCTATAAAATCGAGAAAAATTGCAATGAAACCAACATTACCAGTTATATCGATGATAAAGCTCTTAATGACTGTCAAAATGATAATTATCGGAACAAATCTTCTATTTCTACCAAAAAGCTGAGCATTGATCAATCTGTTTCTAAAAATAATGTACTATTAAGCATGGGGACAACTGAAGGTTTATATGAAAGATTGTCTAAAACAATTGACGAAGAAAGTACAAAGAACAAAAAGCTGGAAAGATTACGGAAAGAATTACTTTGTTATGAAAATAATTTCGATCAAACAACAGCTCAATCTCCTCCACTTTCACCTCAACCAAGAACTTTCGAAACTGGTGATCTTGTCTGGGGCCAAATGCGAGGCAATCCGTCTTGGCCAGGTAAACTGATTGACAAAGAAGATGCACCAAGTTATAACGGACAAGCTGAGGAAGGAAAGGTAAATGTAAAATGAGAAAAACTAAGTTATGAAAAATTAATTTTATGCTTGAAAAATAATTTAGGTTTGGGTCAAATGGTTTGGAGATAATTTAGTGACGCAAGTTGAACTTATTAAATTAAAAACTCTTTCAGAAGGACTTGAAGCTCACCACACAGCTCGAAAAAAACACAGAAAGTAAGAAAAAATTTCATTTATTTTCATAATTTGGTTGATTGTAATTGATCTATAAAAATTTTACTTTTTTATTGAAGAGGGAAAAAAACAGATTCATGCCTGGACCAAGCTATTCAAGAAGCCATGATGGAATTGGATAAGCAGCAATCATCTTCAGCAGTATCACCAACAACAAAATCTCATCCACCGACGACTTCATCTTCATTACCATCTTGACCACATCTTTAGCTGTGTTAATTAATATGCTAAATTATGGTTAAAATTTTTTCTTTTTTTAGTTTCTATTATTTTGTTTTCGAAGATCAGTATCAAAATTACAGTAATATAGCGTCTCTTTTCATGAAAAGAGATTATTGTTGGAGTCTAGCAAGTTATTCACAAGAATCAGGAATTTCTCCAAACTCAGTGCCCAGTGTGAATAATCATATTGCATTTAAATAGTCACCCAGATGGTTTAATTTTTTGTTCAATTTAAGATTATACTTATTGTTTTATCTCCACAATTATTATCCAGTTTATTATTTCAAGAGGACAAGCAAAGGATTTAAGCTTTTTGGAAAATAACGTAACTCAAAGGATTGTTGTTAAAGGATGAATTCATTCAACAAGAGTATCTCTTTGTTTGCCTTTTGCCATCACACTTTTAAGTTGTTTTTAATAAGTCACGCCTAAGGCAGTTAATCAACTCTTTTTATGAACTTTCATGTTGCCTCTAAATCTCGATTAAGAGAAACACAATTGACCCTGAGAAATCAAAAAATACAATCAATTTAGGATGCTTTTCCCCAAATTGCACTTTAAAGGTTATCAAGTTGAATTTTTAATTCACATCTTAATTTACATTTACATAATTGTTTCTTAGCAAATTCACTGAATAGGCAAACTAACTCTTAAGTCAGTACAGAAAATAATATTAACCTTGTTTATCTATGAACCTTTCAGGTGCAAATTTGAGGATTTACATCCTATTATTAATATAAATGTTATATAATTATTATTATTATATATATTATACACATTTCATTTTAACCTTTGTAAATTAACTATCATCTTATCGCTGTTTCAATAGAGCAAATTGTTTGAAGCGTGCCTTAATCATATCTAATACTTTGTATTTTAAGTTGTTATCTGCAACAAGGATTTATATTGATCGACACTGGAATTAATTGATTATTTTCATTTCTGTTTTTTATTTTGCAATTGATGCAGCTAATTTTTGTTAATATCCCATATAAGTTGATTTAAGTTTGTATTTCCGACTTTCGATTAATGTAGTCTATATAATCTATTAATATATGATATACAATGTATAAAAGCAAATCCATTATTTTTGTGTAAAAATTAAGAAGGATCCAACTGAGTTACATGGAAAATTTTGTCTAGCGAATCTCATGATAAAACCAAACCCAAGAAAAGTAGGCAGAGTTTTTCCTAAGAATTCAGGTTTCTCGAGAAATACATGAAAATGAAGACAAGAGGAAAAAACAGAATCCTCATTAAAAATGAAGTGTAAAGAAAAGAGCTCGCACGATTAAGTTAAGATTTACAAGCTGCTGAAGTACCTTTAAAATGCAGTTTCAATGAAGCTCAAGTCTCATTACAAGTGTATAAAAAGCATTATTAACTAAATTGATTAAGATGAGTATTAGATGGTTTTGCAAATGAGATTGATTCAGTAAATGAAAAAAGTCAACCGTAGCTTGGTTTAATAAAGTTAAAAGAGAGCTAAATTTTAAATTTTTATATTATTTCAACAGATACAAAATTAGTCGTCAAGAGAAACATTTTCCCAGCTTCACAATTAACCGAAGCTTATAATTAGTTGATTCCATTAGTGTAGAGATAATTTAAATCCCTGCCTCGTGCATATGAAAAGAGGTGAGATCAGATATGGATGATTAAGATGAACTCAAGGTGGTGAAAATTTTTGAGTGAGAAATGAAAAAATGACAGCATTTTTGAAAATGAAAAAATGAACGATGAAAGTGGATAAAGATGATCTTTTTAAATAAATAAGCATATTTTCAGATCACATCCACGACCTCGAAGATTTATGTTAGATGGATCCAAAACTGAATGATAAACTATTAAATTGGCCAATTGATTAAATTAACTAATTAGGCTGAGCAAAAATACCAGCAAATAAAATCAAGCCTGATTGTTTATCGGTCAAGAAGAAGAGGAAAGGTCTATCAGCTTCAAAATAAGGTCCACTAAATAATCCAACTCTTTCAACTAAAGTTGCACTAGCAGCTCCAGCAATTGAACCATTCTCATTAATTGACATAACAGCTTGGTGGGTAAATTGACTCAGTGATATTGGTGGCAGTGAGGATGATTGGGACACAGGAGTTGTCTCAAACATTGAGGTGAAATCAGCTTCACCTCCAGAAAATACGGATCGTAAGCCAAGAGAGTAGCGAAGGATTGTTGTTAAATCAGGCTTGGATGATATGTCAAATTTAGGAATTCGTACGTTTACTTCATCACCTTTTTTACTCTTCTTCATTGAAGCAATTAATTGAGTAAAAGTAGTTGAATTAAGGGATCGCATTAAATTGAAAAGGCCATTAGGTGAGTCTTCCAATGGTAAAACCATGAACAAACCAAGCCTTTGGGTTTTGTAGGGAAGCTCAATTATAGACGCCTTTAACCTTCCATCGTTGATTTCACCGAACGCAATCGGTAATTTACCAACCATCATGGATACTCGCGCATTCTGTCCGTTAGTCAATTGAAACAGGGAATTCTTTTGGGTTTCTTGCTCATCAAATTTATAAAGCCAGTCTCCTTTGTAACTTAGAGCATTTAAAGCAACTAAAGCAGTAGCTGGAGATATTGGTGAACTCAAAAACTTTTTAATGGCTCCTTTTGTGGTTTTGGTAACCCAATCATTAATTTTCTGTATTGGATAACAATTATTATAAGAACAATTAATTTGTTGTTAAAATCAAACTCTTGTTAACTTACATCAACAACTCCATTGGAATTAAAGTCGACTGATCGCAGTGAAGCTCCATGATAACGTTGAAGAGCAATTTTGAAATTGTTGTTCACAGTTAAGTCTTTGTTGACAAAAATTTGATTTGCCATTGAGAAGTATTTGATAATCTCGTCATCGTCAAGAAGGGAGTTTACTGATTCACCAAAAATCTGGTGAGTACGAATAAAGGAACCATTTACATTGTTGATACCGTTCGAGGTAAGAAAGGTATCTAAATGAAGAGCAGAGGCGATTTCAGCACGGGTTCGACCTTTAACACCGAGATGAACCATCATTAAAATAGATTGTATACTTAAAGGTGAGAAAACAATGGATTGGAGAAGCTTAGAGTTGGGGTTATAAGCTTCGGTCATCACAATGCTGGACATTAGATCGAATGTGAATTGCATATGAGATTGGCTCAACAACACTCGTTCATCAGATGATAAAGATGAAGAGCTTGGAGATGAAGATGCTAATTTAATCCCGTCCCTTGATTTACCAGGAATCTTTGAATTTGCGTGAATGACTGGCACCAACATTGCAAATAGCATCACAAACATTATTGATAAGGATGTGCAAGATGAAAGATTAATCATCATGAGATTGAAGAGTTTCATCGAGAATTCCTGATCAAGAGGTAAACAAATTGAATCTCAAAGTTGCAATTTTGAATCACCTAAAACAATGAAACACTGGATTAGTCAATATGCACTATGTATAACTTGAAGCAGTCGGATCCAACAATCATATAATGGTATAATACAATCACTATCAATGATGATGAGACTGATAAAAGAAGATGAAAAACGAAAACAAAAACAGAACCAAATGAAAACAAAAAGCTGATTTAGTGTTATTGTGATGGCGCTTAGTGATAGAGTTAGCGTTGATGGTAAAATGTTGGTAAAGAAACAAAAATGAAAAGGTCGGATCAAAAAGGTGATTCAGTAGATTTGTGTTTTGTTAATTTAGATGAATTGAATTGCCTCTTTTTTGCAGCGAAATAGATTAGCAATTCCGGATTTGGGCGCTGGTTAACTATCTAATGTCGGAAAACACAAGTTAGAGTAACGTTAAGCATTGATTATACAGTCAGTTCCAGTAAACAGAATGGTAAATCTTAACCGTTATACTAGCAGTAAAACAGCTATACTTGTTGGAACCGGAAGACTTTTCACCGGCCACTGAAAGAGAAGATGATGATGATGATGATTTTGATGATGATATTGATGGTAAAAGAGAAGTCAAGTGAGAAGTAAAAAAGGCGAGAGGAAGAGTGAGAGGATAAGAACATGATAATTTCTTTTCCTTTTTTGTTTATACTTTTGGCTTGTTTTTGCTTTTCCTTCTTTTGCTAAAGCTTCTTTAACCATCTTCTGACTCAACTTTGGCTAATTATTATTATCCAAGTTTACTTTGAGTCACTAACAAGACAGTTTTAAGACCATTTGTTGATCAGACAACAACCTTTACTCATCACACTTTACCTGTTTTCAGATCACTTTTTTTGTAAAGTTTACTGATCATCAGCATAATCTTTGAATCCATCCTTCCTTATCTTCATAGGTCCATTGGTATTGAATAAGAAAAATTAGAAAAGTTCTTGTTGAACCAGTTTATTCATTTTCCAAGATGATTATTTAAGAAATCATTTCTTCTTTTTTAAACTACCATGTTGATTATGTCTTGAAGCAACATTGGATTGAATAAGATTATTTCAAGATCATAATAAAGGTTAACTTGATCGATTATCTTAGTTCATTTAAAGTCAAATACCTGGAAGGATTGAATGAATTGGATCTAATGAAATCTAAATGGCTTTAATAACCAAAGAAAAGTGAATGCAAACGATTTTTCCCATTTTAGACATTTACATGTTCTCAGGAGATAATCCAACAATTATAAACATCATTTTATTAAAAGCGGTCAGTTTATGATTGAAAGGAAAATGTATGTTCAAGCTTTCAAAGAAAAAGTTTAGGTAAGTTTTGGTAAGTAAAGGATGGCAGAGAGATAATCTGAATTGGCAGGCATTGGACAATTAATTGACTCAATAACTTACAATAATTCCAAACTTTTACCTCTCTTCTAGTCATCTTTAAACCTTTGCATCTAGAGTTAGGAGTTTTGTTTTGTTCATCTCAACGAGATAATTACAAAAGTATTAACTTTTAATATTTTATTACAGTAATTATACAAAATATACAATAATTTACAGTGATTCCGTGTTCTCGATTGTAGACTAGAAAGCTTTATAATTCATACTCGCTTCTTTGACTAATTTATTTTAAATCCCGTTTACGCATCAAATAGGAAGAGATTTGTTAAAAAAAGGGAATTAAGGTCATTAGATTGACAAACTCGTAGTATGGATTTATCATTGATTGGTTCCAATTATGTAGAATGTTTTTTTGCTTTTGATCATAAATGATTATGATTTTCTCTTAATAATGGACAATACTTTGATGAAATTATGAATGGATGGAACGAATTAACGGAAAAGGCAAATGGCTTAAAACGAAGGTTGGTCGAAAAAATTATCTGAAAGATAGAGTATAATTATTGCTGACTCTTGCTCAATGAAAGACTATTTGATCAACTTAGAATCGACGAAAGAATTGAAGTTGACGGTGTTTTTGATGAAAAAGTAACATTGGATTCTTTATGAGTTGAGCTAGCTTTGCTTCTGAACTATGTGAAATGGCTATAATTGGTTGTGATTCTGTGTCCATCCAATCTGGGCTACTTTTGATTCTTGAGTTTTTTCCTGTATAAAAGTCCCATACGAATCCCCTTCAAAGCACGAAAGTTATTCCAATTCAGTTTAAGATTGTGAACGCTCATGAGCTTATCTCTCTTCAGCTCGAAATGTTCTGTCTTCATTTCTGAAATGATTGTTGCTAAATCATCGTGAAAATTCAAGTGAGAAAGCAAATAAAAATAATAGAAGAAAATTGTTTATTGAGGGGGAATCGAAATTTAATTTTGTCTAGTCCATAACTATAAATTATGAAACCCAACCAGGCAAATGTTTATTGCATTACAATAGTGAAAACCTTAAAACCCTTTAACAATAATTTGACATCCCTAACTCATTGATTATTAACCACACTTAGCTATTTAATTACTTAATTTAGTAACTTGTATCGATAACTAGAGTAAATTGCACCAAAGGTTTTCATTTTCCAAATTTTTACAATCTTTATTGTCGGCGGTTGAATTTACACTTTTGTATCTTGAATTTTAATGGTATTAGATACTCACTTTATAATTGTTACTATTCTAATCAAACAATCTTATCCACATGTTTAAACGTAAATATAGCGTAGTATAGTTAAAAAAATATCGATAAAAAATTTCAAAGACAATTAGCATTCAGACAATTAGAAGTTCCATAATGCAAAGTATTGTTATAATTTTCATTTAGGTAGTAAAACCAATGTATAGAACGTGCTCATTTTTTCAGAACGAAATTTTTCATGCTCATCTACTGCTTTATTTTGTTTTTGTTTTTGCTGATCCACTGATGAAAGTTTCAATAATCACTGATGATGAGGTTTTTTTCAATTATTACAATAAATATGTATCAAATAAAAATAAATGACGACAGATATAGGAGGGTATTAAATTTTTTCTGTCCTCCTTTATTGATTACTTTTCGCAATCTAATTTTTCTCTGTTATTAGTTATCATATTTGAACAAGATTCAAATAAAATAACCATTTAAATGTTTATAAAGAAGCAGATTCTTTGCCGCGTGTTTTCTTTTACAGTCACTATGAAAAATGTAACATCAGGGTTAAAGTTCCTTGAAGAGTCAGTTTGAAACGGAAAAACAGGGAAACTAGACTTGTGAGTTCATTCAATTTGTAACTTATTAACTTGCTTGTCACCTTAATTTCAATTATCTTTTTTTCGTATTAAGCTATTTCTTTTGTGTTATTTGCAACGTGTTCTTTGTATCGTACGTATATTTATAATATTTATACTTATATACTTTTTCTTTCCATATAAATTGATGAGGCTGAAAAGGTTTATATATATTGTTTGATATTTTAGTTTGCTTTAACACTTTATGATATTTTTTTTTTTGCTTTTTCATGGGCGTGATTGAAGAAGTCTCTCAACTGCAGCATTGACATCACCAAAAGTAGCTATTAGGGCTTGTAGATTGACCTCTCTGTTGGTAAATCCCATGGATGATAATTGCTCCAATTGATTTCTGTATCTTTCTTCAGGGGCTTGTTGGTTAGTTGATTGGCTCGATTGAGAGGTCAACATTTGTGCCATTAATTGAGATAATGCTCCAACCGTTGACGCAGTGGTATTGTTAATATTAGAACCAGCCGTAGTTGTTGTCGATGTATTGGTTTCCGAAGTTGCAGAAGAGGTTGAAACAGGTGATGCAGGTGTAGTCGTAGTCGTAGTAGTTGACGGAGGACAGCTTAAATTACCAAGAGGACTGCCTCCCATCCTAGAAAAGAAAAATAGATAAAATAAATTAATCGATAAGTATGATTGAAAATCATGAAAAATTGAACAAAATAGTGAATGAAAATAAAATGCATTAATCGATAAAAAGATTTTTGAGATAAGAATGAAAGAATCAATAACATAAATGGTGAATAAAAGCCTCAACTGATTAGCAGATACAATCAAAAGGTGATATAATAGACGTACATTCCAGAAAGAGCTCCGGGAGCAATTCTTTGTAACTGTTCCATCCCTCGTTGAATATTCATGAAGGCTTCTAGGGCTTGAGGATTGGTCAATAGTTGTTGAAACTCTGGACTTTGCATTCTCTGTACCATTTGTGGAGCGGTTTGACGAATCTGATCCATAAGTTGCGGATTATTGGCAAGTAAGGGATTCATTGACATCATTTGTTGTAGCATATCAGGATTGGAAACCATATGACTCATCATTTGACGCATAAAAGGGGATTGTGTTAGAGTCTCCATAATTGAGCTATTGTCCCTCATTTGCGCCATCAAATTTGGCATTCCTGGAATATTGAATGGTCCTGCACTAGATGGAGTAGTGTTATCAGTAGATGGAGTAGTACCTAAAGAAACAAGAAAAAAATCGCATATTAGAAATTGATCTAAATTCGAACGGAAATCGGCATAAAACGATAAGAAAAAACAGAAATAATTTGCGTACTCAACAGGATGTCTTTTGAACGAGTCAATGTTTAATTTATCCTTCAATTTATGATAAACCGAAAATTTGGTAAAAGTGTACGATCGGAAAAATCAAGAGCTGTTTCAAGGATAAGCACTGAATTGCGTGAAAGAAATCAGTTGGACTCAAGCGAAAGAGTTGGAGTGTAAACTTTGTACCAATTTTAATAAAATGAATATTAATCGAGTTATCCTTAACCTTTAAGATGTTTTTTGCAATGTTTAAGAGAAACTCTCTGATCAGCTTTCTAATCGGGTAAATTGCTAAAATTTTGAAGTTCGAAAGTGATAGTTTTTAGCGTTTAAAATGATTGTCTCAAAACTTATCATTAGGGTCTGTAAGCTGTATTTGTTGAGGCATTGAATGTTTAATTTATGACGCAGTTTCATTATTGCGATTAGAGTAATGATTAAATATAATGTGGTAATGAAGAAATCGGAGAAGTAAACTGATGATATTGAATTGTGAAAGCTGTTTAAGAGAAATTGAAAAGCGATCAAATCAAACTGTCAAATTGCGAAAAAATTACAAAAAATGCTTTAACAAACTGCAATACCAATCGCCAGTTCTTATGACCTGACGAAATATTTAACTATATAAAGGACGTTTGACCTACTTAAATTAAAGTAAAAATCAGTCTTGAAACAACTACATGTAAGTTAGTATCAAAAGTGTGTGACTTTATGAATGAAAATTCACTATTCTATCCGATTCGTTCATTGTTAGAAAGAAAATTCAACGAGGATATCGAGAGTGCAAATAGGGAGGAAGAAAACTGAGGTATGAATAAGCTGTTCATGATAATCTACTGGATAATTCATGATAAATTAGAAGGGTGAAAATGTTTGATTGTCCAAAGTCACTGAAAATAATTAAAATAGGACAACTTTAATGATTTTTTCGAACGGCTGGTTATGCGAGGACATGATTTGTTGCTAATTGTAAAGTGCTTGTGACAAATAAAAATGCAGATTTACCGTTTCATCGAAGCCCGAAGGTATTGATTTTGTCGATTAAGAGTTACAGGAAAGTTTGTATAAAATTCACTGAAAATGGTAAAAATAAGAGCAGAGGAAAGCACTCAATGCAGAAATTAAATTCTGGATAAGAAAAATTTAGATAATCATTCCTTAATACTTTTATCTAAAATTTTGTATCCGAAGTAATGAAAAATTACCTCAAGAGAAGATAAACAATACACCATGATTTTTAATGAAATCTGAAGCTCATAATTCATCAAGCCATATAGCATTAGAAATAGTCTTGAGTATGCTTTAATCAAGGATATTCTCTATTTTTCTCGATTTAATATTTAAATTCAAAGAAATCACCCAGGACTATTGCTGAGAAAAAATAATCATGTTACCAATCAATCAGAAATAACACAAAGCCTTTTCAAAATAATGACATTGGTTGAGGAAAAAATCAGAAAATAGACAAGATAACGAAATAAAAGTTAAATGGCAATAATAAACTTAAAATCAAATTAAAGTCTCTTTAGATAAAGGAAACAGGTTCATGACTCATCAACTATTGCATCATTATGAGAACTGGAAATAAATACAAAGTAATAGCCTATACGACCAACTAATAAATAAATGCGATCGAATAACATACCGGTAGTTTGTCCTGTGCCAGTTGTAGAACCCCTGGGTGCCCATGGGTTTGGTAAAGGATCTCTATTTTCAACTCCAGTTTGGGATGATTGGGAATTTTCTCGATTCTCACTGTTGAATGCGAATGGATTTCCCCCAGTAATGTGTTCTGTAGCTGCAGTCAACATAGGTTCCTGAAATTCGGTATACATTCGTCGGAGGGCATCAAAGCCTCCGGGTAATGATTCAATGTTGCTAAGAGCACGGTCTTGTGTTCTCATCAGTTCTTGGAAAGCTGCTGGATTCCTAATAGTTTCCATAGCTTGACGTATAACCTCTGGATTGTTTAACATGTGACTAATTTCAGGATTCCTTTCCATTAATGCTTGAGTAGTTGGATTACTCCGTAAAACGGATCGAATGTAGTCTGGGTGAGAAATCAAATCTTGGAACATAGGGCTATCAATAAGTGAACGCATCATATCAGGATTAGACATGAGCTAATGATCGACAACGTCAATAATAAGTCAGTAAAGAACAGAAAAAAAAACAGAAATTATGTTATGAGAAGGATTATAAAAACGTGAAGAGAGAAGATTAAAAAGTGCAATCCAATTGAACGCCCAAAATGAAGGTCTAAAACAATTGTAAATATACCTCTTGTTGGAGATTTTGTTGCATTTGTAGTAATGTTTGAGACATGTTTCCATTATTTCCTAGATTTCCTAGATTTGGGAAATCAAATCCTGGAAATAAGGAAGGTGTGGGTCCTGAAGGGCAATTGGGTGCTGAACCAGAAGAAGTTTTGGAGCCTGAAGATTGATTCGATGTAGATGACCCATCATTATTCTGAAATAAAAAGAAAGAGTCGTTTAATAGAGCACTAATAAATGGAGATTTAGACTAACCTTTTTAGCTCTAGTAACCAAATGAATTGTCAACCCATCTTTAATTTCTATAATGTGCAAGTAAATAAGAACAAACGATTAATAGCACTATAATGGTTTAAAAGGGGGTTTAAAGTAGTTGAATGAGAGGCTGAAGTTTTACTAACTGTGTTGTTCCAGTGTTTCATGATCCTTCAATATTTTGCCAGCGAAAATTAAGCAAACTTGCTCCTCTTCAACCTTAAATCGTTGAGCAACTATCTCTCGCAACTAATTGAGAAAAAAGAGAACAGATTACAAATATAAGTGATCATGGTAATCTCTAAATAGTGACATAATTAACTTACTCGTTTGATGGAAGCATCTTCCTCAATTTCAACGGTATCTTTATCCATAGGGGTCTTAACAACCAATTTAATTTTAGGAGACTCATCGTCACTGTGACTTCTGTCTCCACTTTCAGCCATGTTTAAAATATGAGTGAACTGATGCAGATGATGTAAAACGGAGTCACAAAGAATGTAGAGGTTAAATCACCAAAAAGATAGATTTGTAAACAATAGATCTGAAAAACACTCTTTCAGGAAGATAATCAGAGAGACGAGAAAAAAGGTGATTGTTTTTAATGAACAGTCAGTAGAGAAAGAACCAGAAGGAAAGGAAAGGCAAGGAAGTGACAGAAAAAAAGAAAGATGATATTAATCAAGAAGCAAAAAATTAAAAAGCTTGATCAAACAAGCGCTGAATAGTAGAAATGATTGAATAAATCAACACTCAGAATAAGGATAAGGTTAGAATTGAACTGAGTCAGAAGGAAGGAATGATTAGTTTAATTGTTAATACAAATACAGAAAGCAGCTTACTGTTAAAAACCAACTTTCGACCAATCAATCTCTTTCTTTTTTATTTTCTCTTTCTCATTTACTTTCTATCTCTTTAAATCAGATTGCTGTGAGAATAGCATAAAAAGCTAACGTAAAATAAACCATCGATGTTGAATATTGACATCATTTGACTATTGATTGGATAAATTATTTCTGCCTATTACAGCTGGAATTTCAAATCTTGAAGTTTTTTGAACAAATTTTGAAACTGTGATGTGAAACTTTTCTTTATTAAATATTGATTCAGTTTACTTTATGATCTTTTATTTTGATAAAATTAAATTGTCAAATAAGGCTCATTTTTCGCTCGCTTTGTATTTTTGATCTCACATTAAGGACAGAGTGATTTTCATTCAGCAATGGATCAACCTATGGAGGAGCCTTCGGAGGAACCAATGGCTGATGAAAATGTTGTCGGTTCACTTGAGGACGAAGCAAAAAGACGAAAAGAAAGACTAATGGCATGGAAATCAAAAAGTGCTACTAAAGATACTCAATCCGGCGAACAATCCAAAGAAAATGTTTTACCGAAACCAAAATTTAGAAACTATAATCCTCACGATGAAAGTTTGGCAGTGGTTAAAGCTGAAACTGGAAAACTGGCATCTGTTGAAGATTTGATAAAAGATCAATTAGAAGCAGCTAAGCCACAACCTGTCGCTGAAACGATTGATTTGAATAATTTGACGCCTAGAAAAATTGATTGGGACTTGAAAAGAAATATCGCAAAAAAGTTAGATAAGCTTGAAAGGAGAACAAAAAGAGCGATGGCAGAATTAATTCGTGAAAAGTTGAAGGGCGAACAATCTGTTAAAGCAATCGAAAATTAAAGTTAAAGATTCATTGACTTAATAAAACTATTTATTTTATTACGAGTTTAATTGACATTTAAAATACAAATTAAAATCCGGCATAAATTTTAGATGTTGGAATACTCTGAAGATGGCGTTATTGATACTTGTTAAACCTTTTTTGCGTTTATTTTTACACTCATCAACAGACAATAAGTAAGTTGAAAATAAACAAATTCATTATCTTGTTTGGTTCTAATTTTTAAAATTTCTGTATCATTTTATATTTACTCATTTGATGACCTCCATTCTTGATTCACTCAGGTAGCCATGGATCATGATTATTTGCGTGATACTATTGCCTCAGCTCCATCTCCAAGGAAAATGAACAAAAAGTCTACTCAACGTAGTAACATTTGGAAATATTTCATTAAACAAGCCAATGGAACTCAAGCAAATTGTCTCTTATGCAGGAAATTGTTCAATTGTTCACATGGAACATCAAATCTTCATAAACATTTGCACAAAATACATCCCATCGAGTCATCATCAGTTGCTGAGGAAAACCAAGAAAAATCAACAGAACAGTTGATCTACCTTATTCTTTGATCTCTAAACCCTGAAGAAAAATTAATCAAATTGGAAGCCTGTTAGGATTGAGGCCAACATTCTTAATGTATCACAATAAACATGTTTTTTCCATATATTTTACAAATTTGTTAAACTTGCGTGTCTCAAAGATACTTGTTGGAGCAAACCATCCTAGACGAAGAAGCTCTTTCTGTTTTTATGTAATATCTAATAACCCAATAATTAATAGAACTAAAATCTCGTAAATAATATCTTTCTTAATATAATTTATCAAAAAGATCATTTACAATGCCAATTATGCCATATTTAAAAAGTGGCGCTAAAAGGTGTAAACATATGTGGTGTTTTCTTTCCGTCTAGAAAATTATGCAGCTCATTACTATGATTAGTCTTAATCCTGAGTAAAATTTTAACCTTGTTCTGCTAACTAATTGTCGCACCTTAATATTTCATTGGTAAGTAAATAATGAGTTAATTTTATATCAACATCTGATGGTTCAAAGTTTTTAGGGTGAACATTTATTTTGCTCCTTATTTAATTAAATGCACGAGAAATGAATCTGAAACGCTTGGAATCAATTTTAGATGACCTGGAAGGATTTTCAGACCCGAATATTCGATACGAACAATATGTTACGCCTAGCTATGTTGCTGCACGAATGCTTCATACGATTTCACTGAGTAATCATATTGAAGGTAAAATGATTGTTGATCTAGGAACCGGTCCTGGTATTTTAGCAATTGGATCAGCTTTACTTGGAGCCCATTATGTAGTTGGAGTCGATATTGATTCCAGTGTTTTTCAAATTGCTTTATCAAATTTAGCCGACTTGGATGAACTTTTTGTTGGCCAACCGCCCATCGATTTTGTTGAGAGTGATGTTACAAAATGTGTGCTCAAACCTAAAAGTTTTGATGTAGCCATTTTCAATCCTCCTTTTGGTACCAAAGGTAACTCAGGTATTGATGTTGCTTTCATCAAAGCTGCTTTAGATTTGACTAAAGTCGCCGTTTATTCATTGCACAAATCATCTACAAGATCGGTACGTACATGGCATACAGGTTAAAAATAAAATATTCTAATTGTTTACTTCTTTCTAATTTTTCTTCCAGTTCATATTAAAAAAGGGGGAGCAATTGGGCGCTAAAGTCGAAGTATTGGGACAATTTTCTTATGACTTGCCAGCAACTTATGCTCGTCATTCAAAGGCTGTCAAAGCAATCGGCGTTGATCTTCTTAGATTCTCTCACAGATAAGTTGAGAATGGGATATTCTGTCCATTGAATATAAATATCTTGGGTACATTCCTAAGCTCGTTTTTTACCTGCTCATCCAAATTGTATCTAAATATAATACTACATAAGGCCAAGATTAACAATTTAAGATTTTGTTTTATCTAATACCTATGCTTTGTTGCTTGAAGATAAATAAACTTATTATTCAAATGATTTATAATCTGATCTGAATGCTTTATCTGTCAACAAAAATTCAGTGAGTTTGCACTGAAAATGTAACTCGAATAATCTATGATCTAATTCTGAATCTTTATCTGAATTTGATTTTCCAATCATTACAATTGATTGGTCCATTAATAAAACAAAACTTTATTTATTTTTAAACTTAAAAAGCATTACTAGGTTACAGGTCTTTTTTTACGAAATTACAATTAAAATTGAAACATTAACCACAGCAACCAGCCTGTAACGATGATTTTCCACTTCTCTTTGTGACAGTCAGATACACGAATACCTAAATTGAAATCAAATAAACAGATTCAAAATGATTGAACATAAATAGATTTGTTTTTGAACTTACCTCAGCATTAGTCGGATGAATACCAATCATAGAGTCTAATTCTGCCTTAGTGCAATTCTTTTTCAATGCTAAAGATGTGAATTGAGTCACCTCACCGGCATTAGGTCCTAAGTAGTGGAAACCAAGGATTCTTTCGTTTTCCGTCAGAAGAGTTATCACTTTAGCGTAGCAAATATTCTTTGGTTTTTGTGCTACTGACCATTCAGTTGGAGTGAAGTGTTGAACATAAACCTCAATATTTTCTTCACCATAAAGTTCGATAGCTTTCTCTTCAGATAAACCACAACAACCATACTCCAAGGGAGTAAAAACAGTTGTTGCTACACTTGAATAATCACATAATTCATCACTGACCCCAGCTAAACGACGAGCTAACAAAATACCTGCTTTTATTGCAACTGGGGTTAATTCAGGTTTATCTTGGACAATGTCCCCAACTGCATAAACGTTTGGAACGTTTGTTTGTTCATTGACACATGGAATCTTTCCTCTTTTATCAACTTCAACACCAATCTTATCTAAACCGATTTTATCGGTACAAGGCTTACGTCCAACCGCAAAAATAACAGTATTAAATTCTTCAGTGAAAATAGTTCCTTCATCAGTGAGTTGAGCCTTAACACCTAAAACTCCAGCCTGAGTTTGACTTCGAGGGGTGCGTTCTTCAATCTCTAAGGGAACACATGGACGGAGAAACTTTACCTTTATTTCATCTTGCATGTACTGACCAACTTTCTCAGCCATTTCAGAGTCAAACCCTCGAAGAAGAACAGATCGTACCATAACAGTAACATCGACACCCAAAGATCTGAGAAAACCAGCACATTCAAGAGCTACATAAGATGCACCAACAACTAAAGTTTTTTGAGGATGATAAGGAAGGCTAAACAAATCATCACTAGTAATACAATATTCAATTGCACCGGGAATATCGGGATAACGAGGTCTCTCGCCAGTAGCAATGAGGAAATTGTTTGAAGTCAGATAAGATTCATTACCAGATTTATCTGTGAGCTGAAAACCAAAAATATTGAGTAAATTATAGATAAATATAAATACAGTAGGACAATTCTTGAATCGAAAGAATTTCGATGATCTAGCCAATAGCAAGTGATTAAATTGCAGGAAAATCCATTTTAATATCTTCTAATTGAATTAGATCATTGAAATGCTGTCAAATTAAAGGTAACTCTAATGAAACATGTTATGAAACATGAAAGGTTACTCACTTTGATTTTATGTTCATCCTCAAAAGTACCATAAGCATTAATGTATTTAACATTTGAGTTTCGTAGTGCAACTCTATAAGTAAAATTAGATCCTTTGACAACATTCTGGATGTTTTGAACGAGTCGATTCCAAAAGTGATTGAGGGCTAATCTCTCTTCAGCAAAACCCCATTCATAAGCAACATGTAAAGTTTCAGCAACAAGAGCTGACTGATGCATTAATTTTTTGGGAATACATCCGACATTAACACAGGTTCCACCCAAACCCCATGTAGTTCCAATAGGGGACGGAGTAACAAAATCCAGTAAGCTAACTTTTTGTCCTAAACGAGCTGCTTCCTGAAAAAATGAAAAGATAATTTTATAATCTATGAACAATTAAAAGATACAATAGTTTGACGCAATCTGAAATCAATACAAAAGACCTGAATGAACCTTTTCCCAAGGCTACACAGATACAGCTAATCAATAGTCATCGAAAATGACAATTTCACAATTCATTTTCAAATACCAATGAGAATCTAAAAATCGATCAGTGACCGCATAAATTCAACAAGAACTAAATATAATTTAAAAGGTAGCAAAAATAGAAAGAACATAGCTTTGACATTTCAATTTTGAGTTGAAAAAATAAACTAATGCACAAAATTGGTTTAAAAAATATTGAAACTAAAATTAAAACAGGAAAAGAGACAGAAAGAAAGAGTATATTAAGAACAGGGTGATAAAAAAGGAAACATATTTTCTAATCGATAAAAAATAATAGCTAATGGAAGTAAATGAAGGGTTAGTATTATGAAGACAAATGAACATATATATAAATAAATTAGAAAAAACTGTCTAACCTTTGAGGCAGCTAGACCACCAGATCCTCCTCCAATAACAATTAAGTCGTAATCGTATGGGTGAGGTTTAAGTAATCGACCTAAGTCTCCAGATTCAAAAGATTTTACAACATCTTCGTAACCTCCGATTGGTTTACCCATTGCAAAAACCAAAGGAATTCGGCCATGAGGGGCTTTGGATTGCAGTAAATCGTTGAATGTTTGGGGATCGGCAACGGTATCTATTCCAAAGACATGGTAATCAGAGCCTAATTGGTCAAAGATTTCTTTAATCTTAAAGAAAAAAGTGTAAAGACCAACAAGACATTAGTATTTAAAAGAATAAAGCACAAAGTAAACAAAGAATAAACGAGAAAAGAAAAATCTTCAAGACAGTTTAGCCACTTGAATAAAAAACAAATAGGCCGGGCGAAAAATAATCACCTTTGTCACTTCTTCGGACGAAGGTTCACCAAATATAACAGCTCTATTAGTTTCAATGGTTTCATCGATTAATTTCTTGTATTGAAAGGATAAACCTATTGGCGGCATGGCTCTCACAGGCGGATTGTTGGTTGAATTGATAGAGCTAAAAGGTCGGACCAAGGGTTTAATAAGAGGTACACCAAGTAATTGAATCAATCTTTTGGACCGCTGTTTAACTAATGCATTAACTAGTAGAGGTGAAAGAGTTATAAAAGCTCTTCTCATTTAACTATTTAACTATTTATCCTTAGGGAGGTACAATAGTACTGATCTTGTAGACTCAATTGCAATTGAAGATGAAAAAAAATTAAGAGATTGTAGGAGCTGATAAACAAACGTTGGTGAAAGAGGCTTGAAACTCTGTTGCGTTTTGCTTTCTCCTTCTTTTTCCTCTAGTCTTTTCCCCTCTACTTTTAATCACTACCGCTCGTTAGTGGTAAATGTTAGTCAATGAGTCTTGATAGCAAATGTAATTTTTGTGTTAGCTGGTTTAAGTTGACTTGTAAATCTATTGGAAACGAGATGATGACGAGGAGATTATTCAACTGCAGATGATTTGTGTTAAGGCACAATATGTCAAGAAAACAATAAGTTAAACAGATTAACCAGATTTCTTTAATTTGGATTACAATGTTAAACAAGGTAAACAAGGTAAAGCAGGTGAAGATCACAGAAAATAGTGGACCAATAAAATAACGGGTCAGTTAAAGGAGCACAGGTAAAATGAAAAGCTGTCCTCCTTTCAAGATTTCGTAATGACCAACAGTAATCTAATAATAACTGTCTATCATTAGGATTAATGTTTCAGGGAAATAGTTTAACTTTATTGTAAAATAAAAGGCTTTCTATAATTTTTCATTATCAGTTCGTATACATTTTACGTGTTATGCATAACAACGCAATCTCTAAGCATAAGAGCTATAATTTCACTACCGCCATCTTTAAAAAAATGGTATTTCATAAAAAACACGAAAAAAAGCAATCAATTGAGTTAACCTTTTGGGTAAAATTAACTAATAATTTGATATTTAATGATCGTTAGGCGAAAATATCGATTGTATAAAATTTTAGGTACAATAATAAAATGCCTAATCGATGAAAACATCAAAGCACACTTCTCCATAATGAATTTGCTTACCAATATCAGCTTAATGACTTTCAATCTAAGACTTTTTTGTAATTCAAAAAATATTATGCCTATCAATTAATTATCAATCGTATTATTATAAATTATAATTGAGCAATCTTTTGAGGAATCTTCAATTCAACGGTTTCGTCTTTTTTTGTTCTTTGCTATCCGCTTGCATTTGTATTAATATCTGCAACCTTCATCGCAAAAATCTGTATCAATCTTGATTGGCATTGATTATTGGCAATAAATTTCACCTGCTATGTAAATATAAATGCTATTAAACATAGCAGTAGAATTTTTCAATTTTTTTAGCACAAAGAGATCAATAATCAGCTATTTAATAGTAATTTATTACAGATAAGTGCAAATATATTATCTTGAAATTACATGTGAGCTAATGTCAGACTTATTCAGGTACTCAAAAGTGATGTTCCCTTTTTGTACTCAATTGTAGTAAATGTCTCATATTTGTTCTAAAATGCTCTTGTTGAGTTTATGATACAAATCCATCATTGTGATAAAATAAAATGAAGTGATGATTCCATACAAAATATCAGAAGATGGAAATAATAAATAGCTTGGTGATTAATAAGACCTTCTCTAGTTATTAACGTTTTTAACAATTAAGTCATTATTTAATTATAGATTGAAACGATTTAAAAAAGTTACAAGCTGCAATAAATCAAAGCTATACAGGGTAAATAAACATTTGTAAGAAGTAAATGATATCTAATAAACCCATTAAAAATTATGCATACCAGTATATTGGAAGAAAATTTTGGGTAATTTTACCAAGATATTCACAAAACATTTAAAACTTGGTACATCCGACTCTCAATGAGACAAAGTCAGTGGACTTTTTAAGGTGCATTAGTTTATGGCAAATCAGTCAAACTGTTTCAGCCATTGTGCATGCGATAGTCAATAAATTCGGGGAAAAAATGTCAATTTCAATATTTTTCATTTCCTTGGCGAAATCTTGAAGCGCTTCATTAGATGATGACCACTGACTGAGTTGAAAAAATACAAAGCGAAACTCAATTATTTTACTTACAATGTTAATGTTAATTTTAACAAATCTATTTTGTAAATACATTGAGCGCGATAATCAAGCAAAATTAAGTATTCAAAACAAAAATGACGATTGAATATTTACCAGTTTTAATCGATAAATGCAAATTATTTGCCTGATCAAAATGATTTTTTATTTTTGATCATTCTGTTTTATGGTTTATTCTCACAAAATGGACACCACAATATTCACATGTAGCCCGTCAATGTAAATGTTGAATTTTCTATGCAATTTCATACCTGATAATTTAAATTGAAACAATATCTCCTGAATTTTGCTTGCTCCTGAATTGGCATCAGTTATTTATTTCATTGATCGATGACTGCTCTATCCACTCCACAAGTCCATAAGTTCTGTTTACTCGATAGAAATATTTATCATATTATTCAGTATATCAAGTTGAAATTCAAATTTGGTCTGACTTTGCTCAGGTAATTTTGAACTAGGTCTATTTAGATTTATATTGAGTACAAACTGTATATGTTATTACATCACTTGGTAAGCATCAAAACTTCTTAAGTACACATGCTATGTTGATTCACATTTATTATTTAGCTATTACACATGGCATTCAGCTAGCATTAGACGCCGAAAACCGAAACGAAACGTTTTCACCAAAAAGTAATCGAAATAATTATTCAATTTTCTGAGGTGCTCACAATGTGGCTCTATCTATTGGTGCTTTGAAAAAAACAATTTGTGCTGGAATCATGTGTTTAAAGATACGATTATTTTGTTTGAATTGTAAACCTGTGTTATCCTTAATTATCATCACTATACTAGATTTGTTTGAGTCTATAATCAGTGTAAACTGATGAATTAGAATTCTTTTAGAAAATTTGGTCTTTTTGATGTTAGGTCGAAAAATAATAATTTTTTAGGCCGACAGTAAAGTGTGCTTCTTTGATCAGTTTGGTTTGCACCCAATGATTCAAAATTTTACATTTCGTCTTAGGATCTCGAAAACATCAGTTTGAGCCACTTTTTGATTTTTTGCGATAATTTATCGACTTTTGAGCCATTTTTAGTCTTGTCCAGAGTCTCTTTGTTGAGGTAAGTTTATTTTTCTGATAACCTGTTAATTAATCCATTTTAATTTCCCTTTCAGTGTATCTAATTTTCTTCCTTAATAAGAATTCGAAAAAAAAAAAGAAATGGACGAAGAAACATTAAATCCATCTATCCTCGGAACTAAAAGTTACTGGGATAAATTATACGAGAGAGAACTTGATAATTATCTGGATCATCAGGATCCTGGTGAAATTTGGTTTGGTAAAGGATTGTTTACTAAAATGGTTAAATGGATAAAACGTAAATTGCCGGATTCTGTTAAGTGTAAAATAATAGATCTTGGCTGTGGTAATGGTCACTTACTGTATTCGTTGTATCAGGAGGGTTACACTGATTTAACTGGATTGGATTATGCTGAAAAATCAATTGAATTGGTTGAGCGGATGAAAAAAAATTTGTGTATAGATGGCTTAACGACTTTGGTTGGTAACGTGCTTACTTTGTACAAAAATAATTTAATTTCTGCTGAGATCAAATTTAATCTCATTATTGACAAAGGAACTTTTGATGCAATCTGTCTTAATCCTGATCTAGATCTAAACCAGGTTAAAAGTGATTACCTTGCAAGTTTGGAATATATCCTTTCAAATGATGGATTTTTTATGATTGCCTCATGTAATTGGACCAAAGATGAATTGGTTGACATATTCACTAAACCATTATCAATGGTACCATCTCTTTCTCTTTTTGACGAAATTGAAACACCACAATTTGGTTTTGGTGGACGCAAAGGAAATAATGTTACCTGTTTAATATTTCAGAGATCAAGTAAACATTGACAGAACTTATATTGAAGACATCAATTTTACTGTTTACCACTTGGAAAGAACATTAGAAACTGTGATCAACAAAAAATTTGAAGATAAAGGAACCAATATCGAACTTGTTTCCATTCAGCGAAAAAACAGCGCGGAATTATTCATTATCCAAGTTATCCAGAGACTCTTACAATTAACAGTTTTACTGGCCATCAGATCATAAGTTATGCCTTTTAATGACACGGCATTGCTAAATATTATCAAACTATATTACTAACAAGTTGTAAGTTGCATGAAAAAATATTATTTTTTTGAATTTGATTTGTGTTGAACCCTATGAGTTTTTAACCAAAGCATAGAGACTTCGCTTGAAAAAGAGAAGCATGGAAAAGAGTTCTGATGAAAGTGAAAAGAAATTTCAAGAGTACAGCTGATTTTGTTTCAACAATTTGTGCGTTACACCAATTATGATTTTTCGGGTACAACTGTTTTCCAAGCAAAAATCAATGCGAAAGCAGAATTCTCACATTTTAATGCTACTTTCGCTGAAGAAAATGGCAAATATCAACCAATCAATGAAAATTCATCAGTTCTGAGACAGAACTCCAGACCAGTCTTTAATGACTTTTACAATAATTGTAATACGTGTATTAAAACAAAGTGTAAACAAACCATCTTTTTCTAGTATTTCTTTAATAATTAAATTATTGATTGATAATTATACCGATTTAAAAACGTTGCAAGCTGCAATAACTTAAGCTATACAGTTGAAATAAACAGATGTAAGAAGTAAATGATTATCTAATAAAGTCATTAAAAATTTTGCATACAAATACATAGGAAGACAATTTTGGGTAACTTTATCAAGATATTTATAAAAATCTTGATATATTCTTAATTTATAACCCTCAATGTGACATTGTCATAAAAGACAGCATTTGTTTCAAATGACAATCAATTTTTAAAAATAGCTTGTTTTCAATTGGACAATTGCGATGTTTAAAGATAATCTCAAAATAATTTAGCTACTTTTAAGTGAATGATTGGCAATTTTTACCAAATTTTACCAAAGTTAGGCTTATAAGATAGTATATGACTCGTTGCTGAGTTGATAATACCAATGGACTTTTCTAGCAGCGTTGGTTTATTAATAAGATAAATGAGTCCAAAAAGTCCAGTCGTTGAAAGGATAGCTGTTGTGAATGTGATTACTTTATCTTGGCGACGTTTAGCAGCTATACATTGCGAGTAAGGAGTTCTTGAAAAGGTGACCATAGAGTAAAGTGGAGCCCAATAATTTGGCATCAGGAAATTGAGAATATTATCAAATCGTTTCCGAAGCAGGAATAATCGAGAATTAACCAAATCTCTCATCTCAATGTAATTGTACAAAGCAAGTTCACAAATTGCATGACCATCTTTGACCCTGATTGCACTAAATTTGGCCAATGATTGAGGTAAGTGACTTTCATTCAGCAATTCATTTAAAATGGTTACATCTTCAAAGCCCTGAGACAGATGGAATAGAATTCGATTAATTACACAATTATAATATAATTTTGGTAAATCTAAAGTTAACAGCAAATATACTTACGCAGTTCATTCCTTGTCCATAAAAAGGAACCATAGCATGAGCAGCATCACCAATAATCAAAGCTCTATCTTTATAATGATAAGGATCACACTTAACAGATATAAGAGGACTTGGCCCAACATCGAAGAATGTTTTGATTAAATTTTCTCTGAAAGACAAGAGTATAATGTTAATTTATAACCAAATGATGGATTGAATCACATTTACTGACCTTCCAATCAAAGGAATTGAATCAGGGAAGTAGGTAGTGAAGAAATCAATTAGTTTTTCTGGCGTTTTAATGGCTTTAAATTGTCGAAAAGGCATAAACAATGTGACTGTATAAGTCTTATCGAGATTGGGCAAAGCAATCATCATAAAGGTTCCTCTGGGCCAAATATGAAGATAATTAACTTCTAGTGCGTGATTACCAGTTATTGGGTCTGGTTGAATACATAATTCAAGATAACCATGGTCAATGTAGGTTTGTGAAAAATTCAATCTTGTTCTTTTCATGAGCTCTAAGCGTACTTTTGAATGCGCACCATCACAACCAATGATGACCGAAGCTTCATCAGATTTGGTTGATTTATTATTTAAATCTTTGAATTCCAATTCACCTTTATCTAAATTACAGTTAACCAATTTGTGAGAAAAGAAAATTTCAATATTCTGCATTTTCTCGGCATAATTTAGAAGCGCTTCATTTAGATGACGACGACTAATTGAATAAATGGCTTGATCTTCCCGTCCATAAGGAATAAAGCGCTTTCGCCCATTGGTTTCATGAATCATTCTTCCTTTCATCGGAATAGCATAATTGTTGAGCATTTCATCCTCCAGTCCTAGCAGTCGAAAAGCACTTCTTCCACGTTCCGATAAAGCTAAATTGATAGATTTTCCTCTGACAACCTCCATTTTTCGGATATCATCTCGCATCTCGTAAAGTTTAACATGATATCCACGCTTAGCTAAGGTACAAGCAGCCATTGACCCAACCTGATATAAAGACAGATAGATATGATTACAAATGGGAACAATTAAAAAAGAATCAAAATGGCTAAGTAAATAAGAGCTAATCACAATCAAAAAAGCGTAAATCTATCTTAGGATGTAATTTAACAAGAAACATACCAAACCACCACCAACAATACAAATTGGACGACCAGATCTGTTTGATGAGATCGAATTTCTTCCATTTAATCTTGATGAATCCATGATTTAAATACTTTAAGCACAATAATCAAGCCAAATTAATGTTTAAATGAATGGGTAAAACAAAAGAGCAATAAAATTACCAAAATAACGGTTTAAGAACTAAAGAAGCTATCCACTGAAGACTTAAAATATTAATACTAATAAAGACAACACCGCTTAACCTGGAAATATTAGTTTGATAAAATTAACACAAGCTTCGCCACTGGCAATCATCTCATTTGTTTTAATAATCATTAATCTTAAATGGTTAAAGTGAAAAAAAAGTTGACTAATCGTTTCAACATTGAAGCAAAGGTACTCCCATTGATACTTGGCTTAGTTTTTGTTGCAAACATATTAAATGTCAAACCAATTGTTTTCAATTTACTGATTGTGAGCAAATGATAATGATGAACAGGCCTCGAGCGCATCTAAATCTTGCAAATAAACTCTTACCAATGAAAAATTAACCTTTGAATTTAACAAAGCAAAATGATCCTTTACTCTTTGGTCAACTTGACCAGATACATGATGTATAAACTTGATTCAAATTGAAGCAACTTATCAAAGGGCATCTTATCTCTTGCAAGTAGCAGACAAAGTGACAAAAGCAGACAATTAAGCTTGAAAAAGGCTTTTTTGAGCTAAAATTAAGTTATTGTAACCATTATTGAATCAATAAATCATTATTTAAAATGTGACAACACAGTCTCTGATTTCAATATTGATTCATTATTGATGAAATTCATCTTTAGATTATATTTGTCGCGTCATTTTATTAAACAGCAGATTAGATTAATCTTTTTTTCATAATGTTATTTTGGATTTATATTATGGCTTAAGCAATTCTCGCTAACAATCCTGTAAATCTTAAGACAGATATAATATCCAATAAGAAAATGATATACAAAACTAACTTGGAATCCAGAAAAATAATTAAGTTCATCTTCAACTCTGAACAAATACAACTCGTAACAAGAGTTTGACCAGCAGCATCTATGCAATCGGTCAATCACAGTAGTAATAGGAATACCCAAGATAGAACACTTTTCGATTATTGATTTATAACTATTATACATTTGGTAAAACATTCATTAGATCGATCGATCGTCGATGATCGAAAAGTGTGCTATCTTGTGAATTTCTATTACTACTATCACAATAATCAACCCAAGCTATCCATTACATTTACTAACTGTGTCCCATCCAGTTGATTATTATTATTGATACCGTTGTTACTATGATTGTTAATATTAAATTTGTAATTGCTCAAGCAATTAACTTCTGATTCGTCTTCATCTAAGAATTTTCCAATCTTATTAGATCTAGAGTATAATTACTGTTTATAATACTGATACATAGGTATCATACATCAATATTATTATTCAATAATATGTCAATGCCAATGTAAACGGTTAACATGATTGTTATAACCACCTGTTTTAACGATGAGTTATGATTATAATGAATAAGAGATAATAATATTTCTCAATATATTAATAAAAAAATAATATAAATCATGTAAAAAATGTTGAAATAAAATAAGGAAATAACTGATTGAAATTGTCAAATTGAGATCAACAGATGAAAGTGTAAGTTTCCATGAACTCAGCCTCAATATGGTTCAATGTCAAGACGGATAAATATTTAGATATTGGTGTTAATAGTGAACATTGTACTACTAACCTTGACTCGTAATGGTGTTAATCTGGGTAAACAGTTCATACAATTAAAATTAGTACAATTGGTTTTGAGTCAAATAAAATAATAAGGTAATAAGTGAAAGTAAAGACCTAAAAGATGAGAAGGAGGAAGAAGAAGGTAAAGCTTGTCCTGGTATAGTTACCTAAATATGATATATAAAAGCAACAGCTGACGAATAACCAGGTAAAAGTAAAATAGTTCATTGAGTTAGGAAGAGGTCGAAATGGCTTAAAATTAGTAAGAAAAAATGGATTATGTCAGGGTAAGGTTCATAGACTTTGATTGGGATCGTGTGCTCAAAAAGATCAACAATGAATTAGGATAATAGTCCAAAATACTGAAAGTAAGTCGAAGGTGAAACCCAAAAATGAGAGGTTAGTTAATCAAAGGAGGTCGGTTAACTTAATTGAGATCTATGTCGATGACTGAGGAAGACACCATTTAATAAGTTAACCCGTAATTGTACATTAATCTGCTCATGGTTTAGGATAAAAATAACATGTCAAATGTTTATAAATATAAATGAATAGTTAATAGAGCAAATCAATTTGTTTTGAAAAATTACGAAAAGAAAAAGGTAAAACAATTAAGATTATTTATTGTATGCTCATCATAATCAAGTTAATCATTATCGTGGTATATTAGGCCAACTCAGGCCACTAACACTTCATCTCAGATCATCGCTCTATTAACACCAACATTTAAACAATAAAACTAAACCAGAACGGTAAACTTTATGTAAACCAGGGCCTTTTTAACCATCTTTTGTTCAATCAGATCGATTAGTACTTGATTGTATTTCTGTATCATACAAATTAATAAGTATGTCAGGTTGGAGAGTCAGTCAGTCAGTAAGTTAAGGTCATTTTAAATTAATGACCTAAGTTGGCCTAACAAGATAAACACAATGACCGGTCGACACCAATAACAATGAGTACGATTAAAATTAAATTGGACACAAATCTAAAACTGGTTAACCAGTCAACTAAATAAAAACGCCTTCATGGTAGTAGTCATCAGTTAAGTAGATGATCAAGTAAATTAACAAAATGGACCACCTTTTTGGTTAAACCAATTCAATCTTAACCTGGTTGAACTACTCTTTCACCTCCTACTCTTACTCCTACTGGAGTCTTCCTTTCATCACCTTTATACCTTCAGCTGATCCTCCCTTTGTGTGTCTCAACGTAATTGTAAGCCAATATATTAAACATATATTTAGGATGTTACCTTGAATTAATTGAAACATCACAAAAAGGATGTTGATTAAAAATAGTAAACTAAAAGTGTGATTGTTAGCTTATTATAATGATTAAGGAATTTTTAGAAGTAAAATGAGCCCAAATTCACTTTCACCTTAACTGTTTGTTCTAGATAAATAACCTTTATGTCCTCTTTTACGTTACTTGTGATCTAAAAAGTTACAACTCGGTCTACTTTCACCTCATTTTGACCTCAATCGACTTACTTTGGTACTCGGGCGTTGCCGCCAATTTAGCCTAGATTTTTGACTTCGACTTTGCCTCTTATTACAATTCAATTGTGAACTATTAAAATTGTCTCTTAAAGGTGTTCACCGCATTAAAGTTGAAAATTGTACGCTAAACTGTTGTTATTTTTATCATTTCAATTTCATTCGCAAGTTGAACCTCATTCTGTTCAGTTAGTTCTTGATGAACAAACCATTCACTGTAAATCCTTTCTGTATCAGTTAAGTTTTAGTTTAAGTTTCAACAAACACAGATCAAACAAATAACATTTTTGATTATCCTGTGAGTATTAATTGTGGTTAGATACAAATATCAACATAAAATTTGAAAAAATTCAAGGATAATTTAAACTGTTTTGATTGTGATATTTTCAATTATTTTAACAATTTAACAATTTCTAACAATCTAATTGTCATAACTGTTAATTTATAAATATGATTTGTTAAATTTCAAGAGCTGTTATTAAAGTGTAAAATTATCGGAAACTTACCAAACCTCCACCAACAATGATAACTGAGTTCTCGTTGTTATTCACAGTGTCCATCTCAAATGGTTACTTTAGTTCGATTCACTGTTTACAAATACAATAATTACAATTAAAATCAATATAATGATGAATGGTATTAAAACTAGTAAAGGTGAAAAGTACAACCAAATCCTGTGAAAACACTAATCTTTTAAATTTGATATCTTGTGAAACTGATCTCAGAGAAAATTCAAATGAATATTTTTCTCGTTGATTTGATTCGAGATTAAACTGAGACTAGTCAAAATCTCCGCCTTCTAGAATGTTAAATTGCCTCAAGGAATGTTAATCAGATCAAATAGTTTTGTTAGTTATGTGTTGATGCTCCATGATGAGTACAAACATAAAAATTCAATAGAGTTAATCAACGGCGCAATTTGCTCAAAGTTATCATTAAAGATCAAAGATAATTGGTCATCATTGATAAACAAGGCAAAGATTACCAGGTGAAGTCTAATAATAGGCATAAAAGTTGAATGTTAAATGTTAATTGTTGTGTTTGTTACTTGTTTTTTGGTACTACTGTACCAATTTGAGTTCATTTAGTACCAAGGAACTTATTCTAATAGAAGCTTTGTATTGCTTGTGAGCTTTGGGTACAAGACAAGAAAAGACAAACTGAACCTTGTTTGCCTTGAGTCAATAGCTGGGAACAAAAAGGATGATACCTTTCATCATATCTGAAATCAAATCAATTTCTTCCCAATAATTAATCTCATTCTGATTCTTACCTGTTAATTTCTGGTCATTTGATCATTCCTTATTTACTGTAAAATTAACCACTAGAGCAATTATTGTCGTTATCGGTGATTTCACTTAGAGTTCACTTTCGGAGTGTATTCTGGTCGAGTAAAGTGGATCTAAGGAGTGATCAATAAAATATGGCACTAGATTCAAATTGTAATAGGCAGTTAATTATAATAAATTAAGCTTTATTTCGATTTGAAATGACAGATAAAAGTCAATGTGAAGCTTCCTCAAAAATTTTGGCTTCAATTTCGTCGATGTTGTAGCGATGCAAATTTTCTAGTTGAAGATTCAGAGTTTGTACCATCTTTTAATGATCACACCTTAACAAAGGCCTAATAATTGATTGTTATTTAGCTGAATTGATTCCATAATCAGGGCTGCATTGCAAGAGGAAACTGACTGACTGAAGATTGTGAAATGTTTGGTTTGTGCCAAGTTGACAATCAACTCATCTCCATAAAAGTTTAGATCTTGGGCAATCAGGGCAATTATAGATAAAGTTTTCACTTAGAATTGTGAAAAATTTCAGCAAGTTGAAGAGTTAAACATATTGCAACTGGTTCTAGCTGCGACGAAATAATATCATGTATATATCATGGAATGATACCAATGATAGTCAATATATTGTGCAAATCAACAAGTGACTTTAACTCTTTCATTAGTATACTTGAGTGAGGGCAATAGATTTGCTAGAGTTAAATTTATACATGAGTTTTCAATGGATGAGAGGTGTAAGCAGGAAAATGATGCTTAATCTCATTGTAATTGTTGCGGCCAAGTTCCTCGGAAATTGTACACAGAGCTCTGTAAATTACTTTAAATGTGGGGCGATGATTTGGCTTTTTGCTCCAACAAAGTTTCATTAATTGATAAACTGATACCGGTGTATTTTCAGGAGGAGATAAAACATAACCATCTTTGATAAATGTCACAACTTCTTCATGAGTCATCCCGTAATATGGTTGTAAGGCAAAGGAAAATATTTCCCAAAGAACTATACCGAAAGCCCAGACATCCGATTCGATAGTGAATTTGTTAAATAAAATTGATTCTAGAGGCATCCAGCGAATAGGCATAGCATCTTCATCATTTCCTTTATAATAATTGGCCATGTAAATTTTCTGAGACAGTCCAAAATCTGCGATTTTAACAACCATATTTTCGTTGACTAGACAATTTCGTGTGGCCAAATCACGATGAACAAATTTCCTATCAGAAAGGTAGACCATTCCACATGCTATTTGAGCGCTTATATTAATCAGATCTAATGGTGAAAGTCGAATAGGATCTTGATATGAACCCAATTCTGGTCCCCTTATGATATAATTTGAAGGAGAATGTGACCGAAGAAATTCATTGAGATCTCCTTTACCCATGTATTCAAATAGTAGGCACATTGGCTTGCCAACCGCACAAACACCCAAGAGTTTGACAATATTGGGATGATCAAACTCTGCCATTAAACAAGCTTCTCTTTCAAAATCACTTTGTAAATCCTCTGAAGCTTCCTCCTTGAGCATTTTGACAGCAACCATTGTAAACTCTTCTCCTTTGATTATTCCTGGAGCCTTAGCCTGAATAAACCGAAAAAATATACACTCATTAAACTGATTACGGATTAAAATACAAATAATATAGATATGCACAAGAGAAATCCCAACTTACTTGGAAAACTCTTCCAAAAGCTCCTTGACCAATATCTCGAATGTAAATTATATCATTCCTTGGGTACTCCAAAGCTTCTAATTTTGGATTAAGTTTGACTGTTGTACAATGATAAGCAAAATTTGACGGCAGTTTGTATAGATCGATCTCGACATTGTCAGATAAATTTGAATTGTACCCGCGACGACGATATTTAACGATATGATAGCAAATCGCAGCAATCACTAACATTAAAATCAAGGCAATCAATGCTGCTGAGCTTATTAATAATGTGAAAGTAGAGTTGGCAAAATGTTGAAAAGGTGAATTGATGATAGAGGGATGAGAATTAACAATTTGCAAGTTACTTGTGTTCTCTGTTGAAGAAAAAAAATAAAATTTTTATAGAATTAGAAAAAGTCAGCTGTTTCTATAGATTGGGTCAAAGAGTAAAGGAAGCTTCTCTACTCTTTGGAATGGGTTTTATTGGGTTAAAAAGGGAGCCTAAAAACAAATCGAGATGTTATCAAGGACTTAATCTTTTAAGTGATAACTAAGGTCTTTGCGAGATTAATCTAATTAGGGTGGGAACCTTGATAGCTTAATTAACCTAACTGTTAATGCTTGTAAACAACTTACTACAAACAGGTATGTCACAATGTTCCCAGCGAACCCTTGGGTCGATTGTGTAGCACCAAGGTTGAGGCTCTTCCCCGCCTGCATTGCGACAGTGGTTTTCAGCATTTTGTATTTCAGCGAAAATAGTCGGAGGTCGATTGTGATTGTGCGGCTCTTGTTGATCCCATCTTTGACAAAGTATTCCACTTTTTGTTCGATCAACGGTTCCTTGGTAGAATCGACCTCGACCCTTAATACAGTTATAGGTGACTTCTTCTTGTTTTATTTCAGTTAAATGAGCACTCGAACAGTCAGGTTTGGTCTTGTTCTCATGGCTTGGCAGTGAATCACATTCAGGTAGTCTGAAATGTCCTCGAGCTTTGAAATAAACTCCTCGTTGTTTATTATCTTCAATCAAAGCCCATTGATTATAACAAAATGATTCTTTCACAGCTATACAATCTTCCCGACAAATTGGTTTGGGTATCACAGGTAATTTACCATAATCACATGAAGGAAAGGCATAATTACAAAGTAAAACTTCAGCAGGCCCTCGGCATGGCTCCATCAAAGGTGAAACCATTTCTGACCAAAGGCTGGCGGTGATTTGTTCATTGAGGTAAATCAGAGATCCAGTCTCATCGGTAGTATAATTATAATACACAAAACGTCCTTTTAAATATTTTTCACAAATTTTACCCGAATAAGGAGCACAAAAATTTTTCATTGGCTCATCTTTGATCATTGTTGGAATAGAGGATGAAGGGTAATACAAAGAATCATCGAGTCCACTGGTCTCGGTCATTTTGGGCAATGGTATTTTACTTAATTGAGCTTGTCTGAATGGAATTTCAGCTGCAAAAGAGAAGAAGAACAATGAGCGATAAACAAATAATATTCCAGTTATTTAATTTTTGTCATGAGCAATGGGTGACCATCTTGAGTTATTTTGAAAACTCAACAAATTGTATCAACTTGACTCAACTAGTATATAAAATTAACGATGGAATGTTTAAGTCTGTTCAACTAGATTAGGCTTCTTACATGAACTCTCAAAGCATAAACTCATTCAAAGTAACAAATGGTTAGGTGATATTGATAGATGCAATATGCTAAAATAAAAAGCTATGGAGCAGGACAGAGAGCTCAAAATGATAAGCTTATGAGGCTAAAGACCATCTCATCTCATACAAAATTATCAGATTATAGATCAAATAAATACACAAACAATTTCAAAATCTTGAAATCGAGAAGAACCATAAAAAAAGATTCAAATCATGAGTAATTTACAAGCACTTATATTAATAAATCTGGCATGATAGAAAACAAACCTATCTATCGGACTCAAAAATCTTCGAACCAAAATTGACAATATCAATATACAGGAATGCCAATTCAAACAGGCTTTAAATGATTTGAAATGAAAACAAATCAAAACAACTTTCTTGGTCGAGAATCTTGTAAAATTCAAATTAGAATTAATTGAAATTAAAATATTGGGCATTTATAAAAGATTAGTCCAAGATTAGTTCGAGTGAATTAATGGACCAATCAAATAAAAAGGATACATAAAATGATAATGAAACAAAAATCTTACCAGAAATCGCAGTAGCAAAAATCATGGTCATAATAGCTAACAGTTTACATGAGTACATATTTTGCATGGATTGTTGGTTGATGGAATTAAAATGAAGAGTTTACATAATAACATGAATAATCCAAAAAAGGACATAAAAACAAATAAATAATGAATCTTATGCAAAATAAACACTAGGGATGGGCACGATATATCACAATATCGATAGCTATCGATACCTGGGACACATAAATCATCGATATTCTGGCTTTTGTAATATGCATAATATGAATATTGTACATTGCATTGAGAAATAGAATATTAAAAACAACAATTTCGAGAGTGAATCAAGGTAGAAAAGCCACATTTTTCTCAACCAGTCGAGGGACACTGTATTGTGATATTACACACAATGACACAATTATCCCACTTATGAGAAGTGAGAAAATAACAATAGAAAAATGGGCAAAAAACGTTAAAACTCAATTTCTTTCGCATTTAGACTCTGTTGGCTTGGAGAAAAATGAAAACTGAATCCATTTGTGTAGTTTAATGATTTCTCCGATGAACAATTCTCTAGTAAAACGGGTTAGAATTTGAAACTTTCAATGCTTTTTGTAGAGTTATGGAAGCAGATTTTTCCATGAAACTCATTTTCCTGGACTATCTTTTAATGTTCAACTAGAAAATGCACTTATTTTAATGCATAAATTTTTCTCCTCAGAACAAAACAGATTAGTTCGATTTCGAGTTAAACTGATCGATCTGTGTGACCGTATCAGTTAGAGAGCTGAAACTTATTATTTGTGCATAAAAAGCAAGGGGTAACATCATGGACTGAATACTTTTCGCAATTTACCAACAGTTCTCTAGATTTTAGCAATTGGTCTTAAAACTTTGAGCCTCGATATTTCCAGATTGGTAACCCCTAAAGTCATTATTCTTTAACCAATTTAATTCTTTGCTGATTAATTATACAATTCGCTTTAGAAAACTTTCTATTCTTTCGTTTGGGTCATGATTTTGGCCTATAAATGGACAAGCAACAACTTATTTAACAAACCAAACACATAACAATGCATATCTTGGTGAATAAACCAATTTTCTGGTTTAGTTTGCAAATGAAATGCAAAAAGAACTGCAAAAGACTGAAAAATTTGAGTAAAGAGTTGAAACTTTGCGGGTTTTTAGGGACACGAAAGATAAGTCTATTATTGCTTTTCAATATTTTTTCTGATGGACAGTTTTCGAGAAAATTGAGGTCAAACTTGAAACTTCGACCGCCGTTTTTTCGGCAATGGAAGCAGGTTTTTCCATCAAAATCATTTTCTAGAGTTTACTTTTGGTGGTCAACCAGAAAATGCACTTATTTTTAGAAATAAAGTTTTTTGTTCAAAATAAACCAGATAAGTTCGATTTTGAAATAAACGACTCGTTCTCTCTGACCGTATCAGTAAGAGAGCTCAAACTCATTATTTATCCAGAAAAAATATCAGGCTACATCGTGGATTTAGACATTTTTGAAATTAACCAACTGGTCTCTAGATTTTGGTCATTTACCTAAAAACTTTGGACCGCAATAATTCGAGAACGATCTCACTCACAATCGTCATTCTTCAATCAATCATTAGGTTTTGATATGGCCTATGATACATTAAGATTTTGAATACTTTAAGAAAACGCAAATTAAGTTGTAACATTGTATTAGCTAGGTTACTAGATTTGATACCAGATTAATAAAGGTAAATGTTTACTCATGATGTGTTAGAGGAATATTTCTGATTAAATGAATTAGCTTATATTTGTTCGATCTTAATTCATTTTAATTTAAGGGTTATAACAAAACCTAATGATTGATTGAAGAATGACGATTGTGAGTGAGATCGTTCTCGAATTATTGCGGTCCAAAGTTTTTAGGTAAATGACCAAAATCTAGAGACCAGTTGGTTAATTTCAAAAATGTCTAAATCCACGATGTAGCCTGATATTTTTTCTGGATAAATAATGAGTTTGAGCTCTCTTACTGATACGGTCAGAGAGAACGAGTCGTTTATTTCAAAATCGAACTTATCTGGTTTATTTTGAACAAAAAACTTTATTTCTAAAAATAAGTGCATTTTCTGGTTGACCACCAAAAGTAAACTCTAGAAAATGATTTTGATGGAAAAACCTGCTTCCATTGCCGAAAAAACGGCGGTCGAAGTTTCAAGTTTGACCTCAATTTTCTCGAAAACTGTCCATCAGAAAAAATATTGAAAAGCAATAATAGACTTATCTTTCGTGTCCCTAAAAACCCGCAAAGTTTCAACTCTTTACTCAAATGTTTCAGTCTTTTGCAGTACTTTTTGCATTTCATTTGCAAACTAAACCAGAAAATTAGTTTATTCACCAAGATATGCATTGTTATGTGTTTGGTTTGTTAAATAAGTTGTTGCTTGTCCATTTATAGGCCAAAATCATGACCCAAACGAACTAATAGAAAGTTTTCTAAAGCGAATTGTATAATTAATCAGCAAAGAATTAAATTGGTTAAAGAATAATGACTTTAGGGGTTACCAATCTGGAAATATCGAGGCTCAAAGTTTTAAGACCAATTGCTAAAATCTAGAGAACTGTTGGTAAATTGCGAAAAGTATTCAGTCCATGATGTTACCCCTTGCTTTTTATGCACAAATAATAAGTTTCAGCTCTCTAACTGATACGGTCACACAGATCGATCAGTTTAACTCGAAATCGAACTAATCTGTTTTGTTCTGAGGAGAAAAATTTATGCATTAAAATAAGTGCATTTTCTAGTTGAACATTAAAAGATAGTCCAGGAAAATGAGTTTCATGGAAAAATCTGCTTCCATAACTCTACAAAAAGCATTGAAAGTTTCAAATTCTAACCCGTTTTACTAGAGAACTGTTCATCGGAGAAATCATTAAACTACACAAATGGATTCAGTTTTCATTTTTCTCCAAGCCAACAGAGTCTAAATGCGAAAAAAATTGAGTTTCAACGTTTTTTGCCCATTTTTCTATTGTTATTTTCTCACTTCTCATAAGTGGGATAATTGTGTTAAGTGTATCTTTTTAGCCACAACCGATGAAACCCTCTGATTTAATTCAGCTTATTTGTAAACAAAAATTGCAAAATAGTGTCTTCTCATGGTAACCATGGACAAAGTGGATCGAAGCTTTATGTAAATCTTGAATGAAACAGTAAAAAGACTCGAAAGAATAGATTATTGAGTGCACATTTATCCATTAAATTGTACCTTTGCTTCTGCGTGAGATCGATTGTTTTTATTTCTACTTTTATGCTCAACCAAAATGGACTTTAGGTGCTTTAATTTTTCAATTTAAATTGTTACAGCTATTTGTATTTGTTTCAATTGCAATTCCTATCCACAATTGTTTCATTGTTATTAATGAATAAACACGCTTCAAATGTTAGCCGTATATTGTCTCGTCTTGCTTAGTGTCCCTTGTTTTAAATGATATCACCATTACTCGCGAAAATATTATTAACACTTTTCTATTTCCAATGTACAATTGGTATCAGTCCATCAGATGATCAAAGTGAATTATCAATAAAAGATCGGCTGACTGCCTCTAATAGTGAAAATGTGATCGATGAATATGTACAGTATAAAACACCGCATCTTCATCAAGAAAATGTGTATCTATATGAATCCTTTGATGATGTTCATCGGTTCAAAAAGATTTGGCATAAATCGGAATCCACCAAAGGACCAAATGGAGAGTTTAATTATGATGGTACTTGGGATATCGTGGTTACGCATAAAAAAATCAGAGGTAATTTTAACATGCGAATCTTGTACTTACTTCATAGTTGATTCTTTGCTTTCAATCCTATTTTTTACAAGCATTAGTCTGTACTTGCATTGCTTACACTTCACAAGAATTTTATGTTTTAATTTTATAATTTGACTGCCTGCTTGATAGATCGATTAATAGTCTGTTAGGTCAAATCAATAAAATCAATTGGTCCATAGAAATGAATAAAAATGCACTGCAAATGCTCAATTGATCTGTCTTTTGGTTTAAAATGTGTGTGTCTGGTTAGTTTTGGTTGATTTGTTGACTTTATAACTCTAATTTTCAGGTTTATTATTATAAAATATCCAATCTTTAAATGATTCTTGCAAAGATTTGATGCATTCAGGGTTGAAAGATTTGTCCTGTAATTTCATTGATGTAGTTGCATCGATTAATAATTGCATCCAATTATCATTTAGAGTTTCTCTGTTATTCTTGTACTGATTTTAATGATTAATTGTTGTTATTTGTTATGCATTATTAATTTTCCTGTGTTTAGGTGATTATGGATTGAGAATGAGAAGTAAATCAAAACATCATGCAATATCACGTAAACTGGATCAAGAGTTTAATTTTACCGGCTCTCCTCTAATCATTCAATATGATGTACAATTTCGAAATGGTCAAGAATGTGGCGGAGCTTACATTAAATTGTTATCTGCTCCATCTGGTAATTTGAGTCGAATAAATGATCAATCCAGTTATTCAATTATGTTCGGGCCAGATAAGTGTGGCTCTGATCATCGATTACATTTTATATTCAGTCATATCAACAGTAAAACGGGTAAAATCCGTGAAATTCACTGGAAAGATGCTCATACTTTAACCAACTTAGCTGATGTTTTCATTGATGGAAAATGGCACCTTTTTCGACTTTCTATCAATCCATCTAATCGATTTGAAATATCAATGGATAAACGAATTGTTGCCATCGGCTCCTTATTGACTGACTTCTCACCCTCTGTAAATCCGGACTTGGAAATAGATGACCCGAATGATACTAAACCAGAAGATTGGGATGAAAGGGAAAAAATACCAGATCCTGACGCAGTTAAACCTGATGACTGGGATAATGGTGAACCTAAATTGATACCAGATACAAAAGCACGCAAACCAAAAGGCTGGTTGGAAAACGAACCTTCAATGATTCCAGATCCTAATGCAGTTAAACCCGAAGATTGGTCTGATGGTAAGTTATTATCATTTCTAGCTAATCAATGAGCTTAAGGTCGGGTTTAGAAAGAAAATTCAATACAAATTGCAATCATAAAAGCTTAATTAAAATTTCTAAGACTGCCAAACTGAAAGAAACATCTGAACAAGTTTTAAGAAAAGAAGAGAATAAAGGGTTCAATATTTTTAAATTTTTTTGAATTTTTATTGAAAATATCAAAAATTAAACGTAATTCTTAGATACAGTATACAATTTTATACAAAATAAACTGTTCTTTTAAAATAACTCGATTTTGTTTAAATTTTAATCGCATCTTTTGTTTCCGTTTGGTTTCGAAGATGAAAGAGGCTCTTGGAATCCACCAATGATTAAAAATCCTCGTTGTGCATCAGCTCCAGGCTGTGGTCCATGGAATCCACCTATGATTGATAATCCAAAATATAAAGGTGAATGGATGCCACCTTTAATTCCTAATCTTGCCTACCAAGGTAAATGGGTGCCTAGGAAAATACCTAATCCCGATTATTTCGAGGATAAACAGCCATATAAAAGTATTGCTCCCATTGATGCTGTTACCTTCGAACTATGGACTCTTTCTGATGGAATAGTTTTTGATAACATTCTGATCACCTCGGATAGTGCGATTGCTGATTCGATTGCAATGGCAACATATCAAATCAAGAAGGAAATTAATGATCTCGAAACAGATAATTGGTTTAAAAGACTGATTAAACAAACTAACAAGAAACCATGGCTATGGGCTGTGTATATTGTAGCCACTGCAATCCCTGTTATATTTTTCATCGGTTTTTGTTGTGTTACTCCGGGTTCATCATCAGAAAGCTCTGCATCTTCGACTAACTATTCATCAACAACCTTATCATCAATCTTTGAACTGCCTAACCCGTCCACCAGTTCGACATCTGCAACATTGGTTGACAACTTACATCCTCATCATTTGTTAACAGAAAGTTGTAAGATTGACCATACAGACCAGTATGCCTTTCGTTACCACGATGCCTGTATCAATGATTCTGGTTGTTCATCTGAGAATCTAGAATCTACTGGACTAAGATCTCGGTCTACTTCTAACTCTAGACATGAAAATACAAATAACACTGGATATTGTTCATCTTATAATGTTCAACATTCCCATTCCAGTGCTAATCAACACTCAATCAATATATTAGCTTCATCGTTGAATTTCAATTCTTGTTTGGAAGAAATGATTCCGGATGAAGCAGATGAAGATCAAGATGATTTAAGAGAGGCAGAAATGCGTCGATTTGAAGAAAATGAATTCAATTTAATGGATGGTGAATTAAATTATGGCGAAGACATTGATCAGCTAGAGTCTAATAATCTCAGTAACTTGAAGGAAGGGGAAAAAGTAGATGATGATGAAGAAACCTGTACCAATAATATTCCTGCTGAGTCGGTTAATTTATATGAATCATCCATTGAAAACTTAATTAATACAACTGGCGAGGTGGATCAAGAGGAGGATGAACCAGAAGATAGAGAGGATAACCAGGAGAATCGCAAATTCATCGACGAAGCTCAAGTAAATGATGTGATGTTCACCAATCTCCATAATGACAATGTTTATGACAATAACGATGGTGCATCAGTTGAAAATGAACATACAGATTCACCTCAAGACTCAGTAGCAAATGTTATCATAGATCATTTTACTAATGATAATATTGATGTAAATATAGATGACGAGGGAGAGACAAATGCAAATGAATCAACTGATAACTTTCAATCTCATAATGCAATAACGTTAGAAAACACTTCCGTCAGAAGGAGAAGGAAAGGGAAAGGCCGTCGCAAAGACGCACCAGCTTCTCGTAAAAATGGCGATGAAGGAATAAGTGAACCAAAAGGATCTAGACAAGGAAACAATAAAAGTAAAAATAGACGAACAAAAGCTCGTAGAGAGTAACCAGCATTTTTGAAAACAGTCAAAGTATTCGAGCTGCTTGATGAAATGGCAATATGATGACTGTTTAATGATTATTCACCAACTCGAGTTCATTTTATTTACCGTCTCAAAGAAATTAATATCAATGTATCGTCAATTAATACCTAATAAAAAAATTGACCTAATACCAAAGCCATTTTTAAAGTCAATTTCCAATATTTACTCGAATCTGGAATTTTAAGTGATTTCATTATTTCACGTCCATTTTAATTAACTCTTATAAGACAAATTGTGAAAAAGTTAATTTAATAATATTCAGTGATCAACATGGGCGAGAAAAAAGTTAATACATTAGATAATTTATTTGCTTTCTGTATAAATGTTGAGGAATAAGAATTATCGTTATTCCTTTGGTAATACTTGAATTCCCCTTTTTTATTATGAGTATGGCGTTTGTTAAATATAGCAATTTAACATGTTAATAGACACTTATTTTTCATTTAAAAATACTTTCTCTGAGCAATTGAAATTCATCCATTTATGTGAAAAAAATGAGAGATGTAACTTGAATCGATGACTCATAGAATTGATTAATTTACAGATTATGATGAGGATGTTTTCCAAGCTTGATTCCTTTTAATCACTTTTGTTTTAGCAGATCTAAAATTTAAACAATTAATAAAAGTATATAATAGATGTAAGAAACTTGCCCCAAGTTCAGTCGATAACTTGCTTTTTCATTTTAACAGGATGATTCTGTTGTATATTTGAGATAATTGTTTTGAAAGCTAAGGTGTAAATAATAGATTACGCTTTTCAAAAAAATGAAATCGCTGCTTGTGTTCCAATGAGATGGATTGATGAATAAAATAGATATGGAAAAAATATGATCACAGTCAATTTTGAAGATGCAACATCAAGTTGTTTGATACCTTCAAATCTGTCTGAAGTTGAATTTGAAAATATCACTCGATGGTAAAAGATTTAAAACATGTTGATTAATCGAATTAATTTTCATCAATCGTTAGGTCTTTTAAGTTTTTCATAATCATTTGAAGCTTTGTGAGAAAAATCTCTAACGACTTCATTGAAAATATCCTCACTGGCTGGACTATACTCGTCATTTCTCATCTCTTCGTTTAATTTGGCCAATCTCAATCTAGATATAAAAAGACAAGAAATAGTTATAAAATTATGAGCAATCTTTAATCACAAAGGGATGAAAAAAGGAAAATTGATGGTCATGAAGTACTTGAGAATTAATGAGTCACTCAATTGTTAAATTTATCAGAAAACATTTAAGCTTCTGATAGAATTACACAGCAATGACCCAAAAATAAACTTGTCCATATAAAGCATTACCACGACAAATTTAATCTTTAAGATGGGCGTTAATAAAATTATAATCGGATTGAATAACTCGATTGTAATAGTTTTTTTCATTTAAATAATTTCAACTTACAGAGTAACAATATCAGCATTAGCATTATTAACAGCTATGGACAAAGCATCTCGACCTTCTTTATCAATTAAAGTTTGATCAGCTCCTCTTTTTAATAAAAGACAAACAATGCTGTGAAATGTAAAATAAACAGACAAAGTATGATAAGTAAATTGAAATAAATATGTTGATGTTAATATAAATATGGAATATGAATGTTTAAACTCATAGATTAACACTAACCCAGTATCACTTTTTTCTGTTGCTAGATGAAGAGGAGATCTTCCCAGATTATCTTGAATGTTACATTTGGCTCCATTGAGTAAAAGATATTCACAACAGGGCACCGAGCCACTGAGAACAGATTGGTGTAAAGGTGTCATACCTTCATCATTATTATTAGACCAATTAACTGAACCACCTTTACAAATGGCTTTACACATTAATTGAGCATTTGCCTCACGAGCTGCTGAGTAAAGCATTAAATTAAAGTAATTTTTGTACTTGAGTGATAGATTGGATGCAATTGTGACAGAGTCATTATCAATTCCTGCAGCATTGGTCAATTGTTCTTCTGTATCTTTGATCGTGGAATAAAGTTCACTTAATTCGTTGCTTTCTTGATTGGTATCTTTTTCATTGAGATTTTCTTGAGATTCAAGAGATTTGAGAATAAAATCTTTCTTCACATATTTGGCTTTTATCCAAAGCTCTCTTTCACTAGCATTTGATGATGAGTTAGGTCGAACAGCAATAGTTTCGTCAATTTTTTCCTCGTAGAAAGAGTTAACTACTGTGTTACCCAGAGACAACATCAATTTGATCTGTTCAGCATCCCATGCATCTAAAATTAGAGATTTAACCTTGGATATATGAACACCCAGAGATCGATGTACACCAGAACATTCAATGCACAAAGTTATTCCTAAATTAACGCTTGCCCATTTGGGGTCCGATGATTGACAATCGGCACAAATCTCATTACCAGGAAGACCGGTGATAATCAGATGAACGCGAGGTGGTTTTGGTGGTCCTGAATTATTTTGAGATGAATTCCCCGTGGATCTTAAAGAGTGTGAGCTCAAACTTGTATCACTTGAGTCAATAGAATCACTGGTTTCCAAATTATCATTTGTGCTGGGTCCATTATAAGCAGCATCTATACCAGCTTGGAGGGAAGCAACCCAAAGTCGGCATGCTTCTTCTGAATCGGCTTGCAGTATGTGATATCTGTTGAGAAGGGTTATGAAGAGTTAGAAAATTATAAACTCTGAAGAAAATGAAATTGAAGCTAGCTTTACCTGGTCGGTGAAACAATTTCAAAGCAAAATCGGCGATCACAGTCGAATACTGGTTTAACATTACAAAGTCTAAGATCTTCTTCCATTGTTGAGTAATCTTTTTCGCTTTTTTTCTTATACTTAAGTTTATTATCCTCTATGATGAACCAGCGACGATTCCATGTTTTGAACGCATTTGTCGTTCTTTTGAATAAATAACCTTGTGGCCTTGTTGAGTCTCCATTAGAAAGGTTTGAAACATTATCCATTTTGTTGACGACGGAATGGTTGTGTTCTAATTCCCGTTGAAGTGTATGCGTTTCTTCTTTCATTTTTTCGATCTACGAGAAAAAATATAAAGGGTAATTCACCCCGATGAAAATGAGATTGTAGCGAAACGAGAACAAGATTTGATTTAAGCTCAGCATTGCTTAATTAGATTTTAAAGAAGAGGACAAGAAAAAATTAATTATAACGTTAAGAATTAAGTCATTCGTGACAGTGATTTTTTTCACTCGCCTTTCAAAAAGCATGAGCTAATTCATTCGATAGTAATTTTTTCTCTTCTCTTTTCATCCCAAGATAATACTATCAGAATAAAATAGTTACCGAAGTCACAACACTTTTCACGTCAAAATCTTTCAAAAGGTCGGCGCCTTGATGAAAATATGTCCCATATGCTTGAACCATGAGAATCAACTAAAGGAAGAAGAAAAACAGAAAACAGTTATTCAACAATCTTAAATAAGAACATAAAAAGTAAAATCTAAATCAAAATCTAGCACAATCTGATACAAAGAGTAAAATCTTAAATGTCAGCTGTTTTACTTACCGAGTCAAGAACTTCGTAACGTTTTTGAGATTGGAGACAACTTATTTGTCTAATGTAATCAAGTGTAGTATGTTGAAAACAGCCTCGTGTTGCAGTCAGAAGATTACGAACATCTTCACATTCAGCTGGTTTACTTTTGGGTATTTGTGAGTTTTTGATTAAAGCTTCATCATATGATTCTGAAATTTTATCAAAATGGCGCTTGGTCTTTTTAACTTCGAGTATTTTTTTATCAACAAAATCGGATAATTTTTTGGAGACAGCACGATCCATTTGTTCGACTAGCATGCTTTGGTAGTGAAGTAATTTTTTCATGGTATCATTTATCTCAGAAAGAGTATTGTAAACTGGTGCATCATCTTTGAAATAGACAGTTAAATCAAACAACCCATTGATGAATGCTCTAAAGTAGAAAGAGAATTAGAAAGAAAAAACAGCAAGAGTACAAAAATGAAATCAGTTATGAAGGATGAAACAAAAAGTAACCGGATGAAAATAAAAGGGAAGCTAAAAACAAGCTAGAGGAAATTAACATATAGACAATCATTGCTGTCACTGTGAACGCGCTCTTAGTCATAACGTAAGTGATAAGTGATAGACGCTGTTGCAAAACTCAGTTTTTCATTAATCTAAAGGTGATAACAAGTGTACACAGGATGTTAATAATGATAAATTTCATTTTAGGTAATTATCCACCAAGTTTTGCTCAACGTTGGTCACTCATATGACTGAGAAACAAAGAAACAAATTAAATACCCTTCGGATCGTTTGAAAACCTCAGCCGCATCTATCATATCATGGCATGATTTGATGACCTAACCATGGAGAGAGGTAAAAAGAAACAAAGATAATGTTTACAATCAGTCACAAATATGGCTTAATAATAAAGATTGAATTATGGATAAGGAACATGAATGTAAAAAGTGATGAATTAGCATTGGAAAGAGAGAAAAGTCACACCGACCTTAACAAGCTTTTCCTCCAATTTGCGAATGTCATCTTCGTTTTTGTTTAAGATTGATCTGTTGACGGTAAAAAAAATAAGATTTAGTAGAAAGATTATTGAGTTAAGGTGAAATTAAAATAATTAAATTAGCAAAATTATTACCTGAAATGAGGAGAATCTTTGAGGCATTCTTCCAAACTAACAATAGCTTTCATGATTGCTTTAGAGGTTGTAAATTTTTGTTGTATTCTAGCTGGTCTCAATAGAAAATCCAAAAGTCAAGTTCAACAAAGAGGAGCACAATTTAATTGATTGAAAATACATGAATAAACTAACAAATAAATATCCAAAGAAACAAAAAAAAATGAATAAGAGAAGAAAATTTTCACCAGAAATGTTTACTTCAGCAAACCAGCAACACAAAGTCACAAATAATGAGTGGAAAAAGAAGGAGAAAAAAGAGAGAGAGGGAGAGTAATAGATAGATAGAGAGAGAGAGAGAGAGTGAAAGAAAGAGGGAAAGAGAAATGAATCTACTCAGATGTTTGATGCATCAAAAAACAGTTAATCACCAAATAATCAGGAAACGATAATTTTAACGATAGAAATATGCATCAGGAGAATGAACAGAAACTGTCAATATTTAAACAATTCAATTATTGCTCGAAACAACCGAAAACGCACTTAAAAAGAGTTCTGTTATTTCAAAGATAGTCCATTTGATCAATAACTGGTTAATTGCAGGATATTGAACGAGTTCAAATGATTACATGAATATGCTGAGGTGACAATGACTTCAATCTATGAACGGGATCAACATTTGAAGAAAAGTTGAGTGAAAAAAGTATTTGTTAAATGAAAATGAAAGGATAATGGTTGAAATGCTGCTGAAGAAAAAAAGGAAAATCATCTAATCAAACTTGATTCAGTGAAACCTTGAATTTAGTTGTTTGTTGATTCTTTTATTCTTTTGATTTCTCTTTCATTTCTTTAAAAGCTTACAAAATGAAGATTTGTTGTTTAGGGGTTAAAAATTATAAGTTTTAGAATAAAGCTCACCAATAAGCAAACATAATTATTGTTATTTTAGTCACTTTCATCATTCAACACCAATCAGTCCTTTTATCTCAACAATTCAGTTTAGCAATCGAACGATAAAATGATTCTATGTGTAAATTGAATTTCAAAAATTGTTTATTGTTTAATCAAAGCATAAGTCAGATGATTTCACGTTTCAATGTTTTATTGAAATGAGGAGGGAACGAAAACTGTGGTGTTTACAATTTATTATGATGAACACAGCATTCAATACATAGAAACTTGGATAATTTGGGTGAAAGGAGTAAACTCAGTTCTTTGTGATTTTTTTGACATTTTAAACCAATTAAATTAAATTATTATAAAATTAATGAAGCGACATTTGTAGAGTCAGTTTTCAATCCTTGAACAATAAATATTAGCAAAAAAATAATGAGCAGGAAAATCTTATAGATGTAGAGATAAATAATTTTAATTCTTATTTCGTTTTGAGCTTTCGTGTAATATTTCTTTGAACGGATGATATTACAAAAATTATTGTAAATGGAAAAGTGAATGATACAATGATATTAAACTGTTTAAAAATATAATGTTCAAGTAACTATAACAGATTCGATTTTGTCCGGATTGATAGTAACTGATTTAGTGGCATTATGTGTTTTATAAATTCCCACCAGTCGATCGGCAAGTTCGTACATATTGTAACGAAGGGAGATGATTAAGAATTGGGTATTACGAGTTCTTTGTTTAACAAAGTTACCAACCAAGGAAACATTTTTAAAATCTAATGCAGCATCAATTTCATCCATAACGTACAACGGAGATGGTTTGAAATGGTGAACAGCAAAAATTAAGGCCAATGAGGAAAGTGTTTTTTCTCCGCCGGAAAGATTGGCCATTCGTTTCCAGGTTTTCTTATTGGGTCTAACTGTAAAATTGATTCCTTCTGAAAATGGATCCAATGAATCCATCCATTCAAGACCAGCATCACCTCCAGAAGTTAAAGCTCGATAAATTTCTTTCAATTTTCTGGCAATAATCACGAAACCGTCTTTGAATTCCTCGAAGCGTTTGGCTTTCAATTGATCCATCTTAGCTCGAATTTCATCTCTTTGTGCAGTAACTTCTGTCAATTCCTTAACTCGTTCACACCAAATGGCTTCTTTCTTTTTGAATTCAGCTATAGAAGCCATATTTGGTTTCATTCCAGCCAACGTTTTCTTAATTGTTTCGATTTCTTTTTCAAGACTTCTTACGTTCAACTCAGATAATTCCTCATCACTTAAAACCGGTAATTGTTCAATTAACGTTTTGCCTTCGATTTCATTGATTTTAAGTTCATTAATTTTAGCTTGCCAATGATCTACTGCACTTTGTCTCTCCTTAACTGCTTTTTCATGGGCATCAAGTTCATTTTTGGCATCCAAGTTTTCGGACTTTAATTTTCCTTCTTTACTTTTAATTGATGAGACATTTTCTGCTTGTTCCTTGTATTTTTGTTCACACTGCTCTTTAGTATCTAAAGCAACTTTATATTTTTCGACAGCTTCAGTTGCTTGTGCTTCTAATTCAGACATTTCCTTTTTTGATTCTTCAATAAGAGTTTTCGAGTTTTCTATTTCTTGTTCAAGATTTTTTATCTTTTCTTCACACTTTTCAACATTGCGGGTATTCATTTTCAAGGAGACGTTAGCTTTCGTTATTGAATTGACTAGATCATTAATTTTTTTATCCAGCGAGTCAGCTTTTTTCCGTGCTGTTCCAACTTTTTCATCAATAAGCTTCTTCATAGCTTTGTCAATCTCAGTAACTTTTTCCTTGATAACAGAGCATTGCTTTTCTTTTTCATCAAAAATTTTAGATAATTTTTCGACTTTACTTTCCATCTTTTTAACCTCTCTAGGATCAGATGCGACAGATTCAACGACTCCTTCTAGCTCTTTAATTACTTTTGCCAGTTCTTGTTGAGAATTAGCAGCCATTTGTAAATCCATTTCATATTTAGGTCTATTCTTTTTGATACCATCCAACTGATCTTTCGATTTATTGAAATCAGCTTGAATAAGATCCTTTTTGCTCCTCAGTTGATGAAACTGCTCCTCAAGAGAGCGAACTTCATCTTCCATGGCAGATAAATCATCTTCACTGTATTCAGAGTCCACAATTGAACTTCCCATACGACCTTTCAAGGGTCGACCACCACCAGTCATTGCTCCAGAGGCTTCAACTAGCTCACCATTGATCGTTACTACTCTCCATCGTTGAGAACCACGAAGACCTATTCTAGTTGCCTGCGTTAAATCATTAGCGACAAGAGTATCTCTGATTGCATAGTAAAAAGCAGGTAACACAGCGTTGTCTTTCACTTGGATTAGATCAAAAAGTCTTGGCACATTCTCAGGTGTATCGATCTCTTCAAAGTTGGAGAAACGATCTATCTTATCTAAAGCGATGAAAGTTGCTGTACCAATATTATTAGCTTTCAAAAACTCGGAACATTTGATAGCATTTTCCATGGTATCAGTAACAATATTATCTAAAGGTCCACAAGCAGTTGAGATGGCAACGTCATATTTCTTGTCAATCGCCCCGAGATCACCGAGTCTACCATAAACACCATGAAGAGATCCGTTCCTTTTTTGTTCCATCAAAGCATTTAGAACTCTGCTTCTTGATGTCGATGAAGTTAATGTGTGTCTAACTTCTTCTAACTTTTGAGATTTCCTCTGCAAATTTTCTTCAATCCTTGTTTTTTCTTCTTCAATCTTTGCCATTTCTCTTTCCAGTGTTGAAAGTTTTTTCTCCAAGTCAGGAACTTTACTCTCGAATTCTTTCAATGCTTTTTCCTTTTCTTTAACGTCATTCTCATTTCTTTCATATTTCATTTGAAGTTGATCTAATTTGGCCTTTTCAGTTTTCTCTCTGCTCAAATAAAGATCAAGTTCTGATTGAGCCAATTCAAGATTAGATCTTGCTTCATTGAGTCCCGCTTGTAGATCGAGTAATTCTTTTTCATATTTATCTTTGGATTCCTGTGAGGCTTTAGTCTCGGTTTTAACCAACTCCATGGCTGCTGAAAGTTGCTCACCAGCTTCAATTTTTTGCTTTTCTAATTCAGCTTTCTTTTGTTCCAACTGTTCAACTTCTTGAGCAACTTTTTCTGGTAATGCTTGTAGCTCTTCTAAATGCTGTCTTTCTTTTTCAATATCAGTCACCAAACGTTTGCTTTTGGTTTTCGTGTGTTTGATCTTGTCCCGAAGTTGAACATCTTTTCTCTCAATTGCTTTGTAAGCTTCGTTATATTCTTCAGCTTGTTTAGAAGCTGAAGTAAGTTCCTCGCTGAGTTTTTTCATCCCTTCTTCCAATTCGACTCGTTTCTTCTTTAACTCTTCAGCTTTATCTTGAATTTCTTGAAATATGCTTTTAGCTCGTTCGTATTCTTCTACTACATCACTCATGTTGGCTATTGCTTCCGCTTTGCACAGCTGAAATTGTTTATTTCTTTCGAGAGTCAAGTTATTTTCGATCTCTAAATAAGCTACTGCTTCGTTTTTAGCTTTTTCTAAACTGTCTTTCTCCTTTTGGATGGTTCTAACACGGTTCATCTTTTCAGCACGAATTTCGTTTTTAGCTTCCAACTTGACTTGAAGTTGAGAAATAGGAGTTTTCAATCGGTTACTTCCAATAATATCTTCAAGAAACTCTAACATTCCAGTATCGTTTTCACTTTCGGCTTTAGGCTTCATTAAAGCAATCTGCTCAACTTCACCTTGCAAAATTAAAAATCTATTGTATCTCAAATCAATTCCATAAGATTGAAGTCGCTGAGAAACATCTTTAAACTGGACAACTTTATCACTGATCTTGTAATAAGAGTTATTATTTTTGTGAACAGTCCGACTAACAGTGAATTGAGATCCTTCGACGATAGTGAAATCTTCTCCTTCCTAACGGTATATGAAAAAGTCAGTTATTTAACAACTCGATACAAAATAACAAGAAGAAAGGAACTCACCGTATCTTCAATTAAAGTGAAATGAACGATAACCGAACAAAAATCAAAGTCAGGATAGGTATCACTCTTGTGAATGAGAGAACTCAATTTCTTCAGACGCAGTTTAGTTGCTCGAAATCCGAACACAAACAACATAGAATCAATGACATTCGATTTACCACTTCCATTAGGACCAACAATGGCTGTAAAACTCTGTTAATGAGAGTAAAATAATTTTTATATGCATAATGAAAGCGATAGATGGTTAAGGAAAGCAACTTACTTTATGAAAAGGTCCCAAAACTTGTAATCCTGCATATGACTTAAAATTAACATTTTCAATATGCGTGATTATCAATCTAGTACCAGTTTCATCGCCTCGATAATTAGGTAAAGGTGGTGGTGGTGGAATGTAAATATCATCCAAATCTATCAAACAAAAATTAAACGTAAAACAACAATAAAAACAAAATATATTTAAAGACTGAAACTAACAGTGACAATTACATCAAGATACTCACAATATCCTCCGGGTTCATCGAACAATTCTTCGTCTGGATCGGTTGCTTCCTCATTTCTTTCAGGCATTTTTGAACTTATTACAGCTAATAAACAATTATTAGATAAAATAGAAGAAAAAACAGCGAGAATAAAATGCCGCGAATTTTTTTATCAAAACAACAACAAAAATTTCAAATGTTACAACCGACGAGAGGCGGAGTTTAAAAATGTACTGACATCTATGAGACTTATTAATAACAAGACTAAAAATTGATAGATTATGCAATTGAATTATCTAATAATCCACTGAAATCTTGATTATTGTTTACAATTCATCTATTTACACACTAACTAAATCGCTCCATCTCTCCTTGAATCATTCAAAAGGAAACATTCGCATGCAATTTGCAAAAATTTATCTGAAATATCTTCAAACTCCAAGTAAGTTTATTTGGGTGATTGTTTTTATAATGATTTAATTCAACTTATAATTAAGCATGAGCGAATAATTCACCTACAGAAAAAGATTAAATCTATCAAGTTTTATAATTTATAATTAGATGAAGTAGATTGATTGTAAACTGATTGAGTTTAGATGATAATTAAAATTAGTATCATACTTTGAGAAATTTCAAAGTAGCCGCGGTTAAAAGTTACTAAAGTGGACCTCTATTAGAGAGATTTTTAACTTTCATTTCTTTTCCTTTTTTGATTCTTATGTCAAAATCAAATTTAATAAAATTTATCACACAATATAATTCAGTTTATTTTCATTCTTTGGCCAATGTGAAATTTAATTGCTAATTATTAGCTAGTGATGAATCAAGGATTATTATTAAATATACCCTGACAACATTTTTTGTTGACCTGGAACCAGAAATACTCAAGCTCATTCTTTGTAAACAATTTTGTTTTCACCTTCCCAAGGCTGTCCTCTTATTTTGCAAGGTATGTTGCTATTTTTTACCCATCGCATTTCTCATAGTTAACACGATTTATCATTTATTGTCACTTTTTTTGTGGTCTTACCATTCACATTGGTCATTTCAGTTTCATCTTTTCACGAAATTTGTGACTCTCCAAGTTTATACTTGCATTTAATTTCCTTTTATTCATCTCTTACTTATTTTTCATCCCCTCCTCATCACCATTTTTCCCCACTCTCTCTCTCTCTCTTTCCTTACTCGTTACTTGTTGTAGTAGGTCTGTTTGTATGTAAGTTGTATGTCTATTTTGCATTTACCTTTCATTTCTTCATCTCCTTATTTTGCAAACATTAAAAGCTAATCGTTTTCTTCAGTAATTGCTATTTTGAAAGAATGTTAAATATCATTAGCTCAATTGCTTTCGCCAATTTTTTAAATCTAGTTAAAAATCTAGTTCACCGATCAATGTGAAGTTCAATTACTGGAAGTGATACACGCAGGGATTGCTAATAATTTCTTGATTCTCGTCATTTCTTCGCTAATAGCTTTGACTATCTTTTTTGTGATTGTTATCAACTGTTATTTTTTTCTCTCTTTTAGGTGATTCCTTTTTTTCAAAGTTCATTTGTCATCATTATTTTGCATTATTATTAGTTTTGCCCTGTTACCAATACACTCGATCATTTATGTCATTTGCTTTTAAGATGATTGCTCCCACTACGACCATTGAAACGGTTACTATTGTGAGACCATTAAAGGTAAGATTTATCCTCATCTTTTGATAACTCTTCTAATACAGTGAATGTATTTTGAACTCATCTAGAAGCATTCAATAATTTTGAGATACAATCCATCCAATTCAATTTTTACTTCTGATCTAGTTGTATATGGTTTAGAAACTCAATCTTTTTCTAACTGTACTCTAAAAATCAATGATTATTTAGTTTCATTTTATTTGGACCAAATTGTATTTAATTTATTTTTCTTTTTGCGGCTTCCTCGTCCATTTCTCACCTTTAATCAGGTAATCGCATTCATATGTGGTATAATTGTGTTGTTTCTAATGACGCTATGCATCGGATCATCAAATTGGTTGACTTCAGAAAAGTATCGGCAAGGTCTATGGGAATATTGTATTGAAGAAGACGCCATTCAACCGTTGCCTTTTAACCTCAAAAATGGCCCTGGATGTTTCCCGGGTAGAGACGCCGGTATGTTTTATATCAATCCTTTTTTGTATAAATATTTTGTATTTTCACTAGACTGATAAGAATTCAAAAGTTTAAACAATACAAAAATAGAACAGAAAACCTGAATTCCAGATGGTGAATACATTTGTGATGATGATTGAAAAAAAACATTGGATCCTCATCATAAACATCATAAATCATCATTCACTTCCGAAAAAAGGATAGTTAACATTTCGATTCCTGTTTTATTTACTAAATTTCAAATTATTTCTCATGGCAACTTATCCATCTTTCATTTAGCTTAATCAAAAGTCCAATTTACAAATCGTTTGAGCATTATTATTATAGCCTTTTCCATAATATATTGATGTATCAAATTTAACATTATATGGATATATACGCTAGTAAAAGTAACTTTTCCATCATCATTACTCCTCCCCTCAGTAGCTTTTCAATTTTCAAAAGAAATGACTTTTTGCTTTCACCATTCTTTCCACCTGATATTTTATCAAAAAATTCAGCTTTATTCATCCTTGACACGACGTTTTTACTCTCATGAATGAGTTGCTTTATTTAATTCATTGTTGAACTTTTTTTTCTTCCTATTCTTCATTTTTTATCTACTCAGGCTACATCAAATTAGCTGGCATACTCTGTTGCTTTGGTTTGGGGTTTGATTTTCTCGCAACCATCATGACTGGTTTTGGCCTTAGCAGCAAAGACCCAAGGAAAAAATACACTCTCTATCGATTTGCTTTATATATCATGGTTGCTGCATGTGAGTGTTTCAATATCATGTTTTTTATTTCTCACAACAACTGCAGTTGAAAAAAAACGAATTACAAATTGCAATTGAACAAAGAATGAAAAGAAAGGGTAGATGGAGAGTCTTGATTTGTGAACCATTACACTGTTCAAACTAAGTCCACTTGAAAACCGGTCTTCACCATCTTCATATTTCGCCCTAGTTCAACCTTAATATTAGCCATTCCTCTTTCTTCATCTTTCTTTCCTTCCTTTCTTCCTTCCTTTCTTAAGCGTACAATAATAGAGGGTTTGGTGGCACAACAATGCGAGAGGCTATTTACAGAAAAATAATTTTGCCTTATTTGATTGCAACGATAATGAGAGAATACTCATTTTACTCTTTCTGTTCAATTTTCATCTCATCTTTTCCTCCAATCCTCTATATCTGTTGGAGGAATATTTTTAGACTCACTTCTTAACAATTGCATTAAGGAAATAGAAACAGACATGATGAAAATGAAGATGAGAAAAATGAAACAAAATCCAATTCTTGCTCATCATAACCTCACCTAGATTTGCTCTGAGTTTACTCTTTGAAAATAGTAAGTGAGTGTGAGATAAATACTTGAATGTATTTATAATCTTGTTGAGATCCAGAATAAATCAAGCAAAAATATAAACAAACTTTATTAGTTTCACGTAAATGAGTAATGTATCCGACTTGATTTACAATATTTCCAATTTAATCGCAACTCGCATACTTTCCATGTCTCACAAAGTTACCCCTAATCATTGATTAACAAAATTAAATTTCAACCTGGCTAAATATTAAAAGCTTTTACAGAATAAAATACTAGATTTTTTGATACAATCTATTCAAACTCCCCGTTTGGCCTCTAACCCAATTTACAAAATAAATTTGTACTCTAAAAGCTAATCTTATTGGTTAATTGAATTATACTGACCATTTCTCACAGATGTAAAGTAACTGCAGTAGTTTTACTGGATGAAAAGGGAAAGGGCTAGGGTTGGGGAAGACCTTGTTTATACTCTCAACTCACTTTCCATTCACTATTCATTGACTAATTTGATTTAATTTTCTTATTTACAGTCGTTGTTATATTAATTGCCTTGGTTGTCTATCCTGCTTATTTTGCTGCTGAATTTAATGAGAGTAATCGCCAAATTTGGGAACTTGGATGGGCCTATGGAGTTGGATGGGGAGCTGCCATATTTTTACTTGGAGCCATACTGTTATTACTTTGTGACAAGGAGACAGAAGAGATTTATTATAAAGAAAGGACAATTGTACATACACAAACAAACGGAGGTGATCTGAAAGCTTAAGGGACAAATCAAAATCCAAAGCGAAAAAGTGTAAAAAGACTATTCGGAAGAGTTTAAAATCAAAAGGCAACATAAGTTTATATCAGTGACAAGAAACATCAACATGCAGTTATTAATCGTGAAAAGTATATATCAACGAAGAATCAATGAATTATGGACAAATATATATAATTTTTATATATATATTTACAACATGCATTTGCATCTAAATGTGTATCTCAAATCATTAGGACCATCAATGGAAAAAACAAACGATAAACAATCATGGAAAGAATCATCAACAGTTTCAATTCATCAACAAATTGGGTTTTACAATTTGTACGAAAATCAAATTGACAGAGGCGCATATAATTTGTATAGTTTTTTTCAACACTCAAGACATCTTTTGGAGGCTCGTTCTTCTCTTGTCCAGTTTGATTCGCCAACCTCATTTAATCTACTTTGCCTTTTTCTCCTTTTTAAAATTATGATTATCATTAGTATTATTATTACAATGATTCTGATGATGGTGTTGATTATGATGATGATGATTATAATGGTAAAAAAATATCTCAGTCTCAATGTCTCAGTATGGAAAGATTGAATCTCACCAAAACAGTATCATTGAAAATAATTTAATTTCCGTCTCAATGAACAAACAGGACAAACTTCGAAATGTCTATTAGCATTTATGCTAAAAAATGGCGATCTCGAATCATTGTAAAATATCATAACATCACTAATCTCTATATCCTTGACTCATCTTCAACCTTCTTTCTGAAAATCTTTAATTTCTCAGTTTTCTCTCTAAATCAGTGACCATCTTTTCCTTCCTTTTAAATCACCATTCATTAATTTTTTTGTTCTTGAACATCTGTAATGATCAATTGTGTCGATCAAGGATTTTTTTCTCAAACAATTGATAGAGACTGAAAATTAATAGAGAAGCCAAAATTATGTTTTTTAAGCCTTTCAAATCCATTTACTGGGCAAAACCTTTTCTCTTGCTAAAAGCCTAACTTTGAATCAACCAGTTGTTGTTCAACATGAAACCAAACAACGAAAAACAATCGATTGATTATGGAATGAAATTTATCGATTAATTAGCGAAAAGTTGTACAAAACTTTCCCTCCAATCAGCCGGTTGATTTAATGTCTTAATTATATCAAAACAGCCTTTCTCTTTCTTTTCAAAATGTCGACATATAAGATGATCATAATCATCATCTGTACCAACATCATAATCATAATCATCTCAATTAATCTTCTCATCATCAACTCCATTATTTCAGAGCCGCTAACACATTTACTAATTATTACCTCCCAATGGTTCCTTCATTAAAACTGATCTCTATCTTTCTCTCTATCTCTTTTGAAACTCTCAAAACTTCATTTACTTTTAATTGAAGCCAATGCTTGTATTGCAATTTTAAGCACTTAAAAATCAAATCCAACATAACTCTTGCAAACTTTCCTGATCCCACCAAAATCAATGTGTCAGAAGCCAAGGAAAATCCTTTGGAAAATCATCTTGATCGGAAAGTTCCACTTCAAGACTCAGACCTAGATCATGTGATGCTTTATCATGGAAACTTGCTCCATAAACAAAATTACTTTGAGAACTGTTATTCAGCCTTAATTTGACACTAAAGATTAAAACTGTCAATGCAAAGACGCATGATAAACTTATGTGAAAATCCTGTTGAAAATGTATCATAAGAATCTTCATTCAAATCACATCAAATCATGGGCGATGCTATTAGTTTGAGAGTAAAATGTTAAATAATCAAATGAAATGGACTTTTAATGTCAATAAAAAAACTACAAAAAGTTAATGTAAAAGTCATTTTATTTCATCCTTTAAGGAAAAAGTGGTCTTCATATTATTGAAAGGCTTGATTAGATTTTAACGGTTTAAGATATTACTCTTTGGGCTAAAGGCTTTAAAATCTTGCAGACAATTAAGTGAGTTTTTTAATTTATTTTAGTTTGAGGAGGATGTCAAAAGTTGCCTATTTTCAGCTTACTTGTAAAATAATTGTTCTTGTCTATTTTCATGCTGATTCTGAAAATATAAATAATTTTCTGATGCAAGGTATGGTTCTTGAGATATTCACGAAAAACAAAGAAAATTGAGTATCCAGAATGAAGTTGGGTTAGGAAAAGTTAGCTAATAACAATTATTTTTTCTTATTATACAAAAGTGTTGTAGGCCTGTTTTGCCCTTTTGCAATTTTTCATAATTTAAGTTTACATTCCTGCAAAATTGCTTAAAATGTAATGACTCAGTAACAATAATGCATTGAAATCTGCATATTGAGACTGAATCTATCAAATTACTTTTATTTTTTGCTGTGTGCTTAGTTCGTTGAAAACTTTAACTTCTGATGCACTGACTGCTTTTGCATTGCCTTTATGTTTAACGTTTAAAGCAACTTTGGGCATTCTCATATCTTTCAAAGTGGAATATGCTGACAAAGATAAACCGTAATTACAAAATTAGAGATAATTTAATACTCAATACTGCTGAAATTACATACCGCGTTATTTTTCGAGCGATCTTGCCTGCCCGACTTGTCTATCCCCCAAGATGGATCTTGATTTCGTTTCATGTTTAATACGAACTATGTTTCTGGTCGATTTGATCGTTCTTCCGATTGCACAATAAAATGACCTAAAATGCAGCTCATTAATGAATAGACATCTTTTATTGTAATAGTGGGCTGGGGTGGATTATTTGAAGATCGAGCCGCTGCGATTGAATTCTTCAATTTGAAGAAAGTGTTCAATGAAAGTGCAATCAAATCAGGATTGAATTCAGCATCATGAATTATTTTATTGGTTTCTTGACCACTTCCTGGGGGATGAAGTATTATCGTTACGCGTTCCCCTTGTACAACTGTTCCAAAGTCCCTTTTGGAACAAACAAAGACAAGCATTAAGTTTGTTGCTACACCCAAATTGAGCCAAGAAAAATCATTTGAAAATCATTTGATCGAGAAATTTCAGTTCGAGACACAGACCCAAATATTTCGATTATTTATCGTGGAAATTGGTTTCATTGCAACATTGAAACAAATTGCATTGAGAACTGATATTCATTAGTCATTTCATTATAGTTTCTTTCCCCAAGTTTTATTCAAAAAGATGCAATTTTGTAACTTCGTTTCACTTTTGCAAAAATATATACAATGCAACAATTTTCAACTTTTAAAGTTATTAATACAATGTTGTGTATCAATATTTTCATGCTTGCATTTTATCACAAATTTCTATAAATAAATATTTATTGAGTGAAACTGTTACGAATTTTATTATAGATACAAGACACTTCTTGACACAACTTTCAACATTGAAGAAGACAATTAACGAGACACTATTTTATTATTGATTCAACAATCATCAATCCTAATAACCTAAGATGCACTAGTTAATACAGGAATTGTTAAAACTAAGAAATTGATCGCGTTAAAAGATTGCTTCAATATCTCATACATTTTCACGAACTTCTTTTTTCGAACAGTTTCCAGTTCATTATTACCAGTTTTCACAATACCCAGGCAATACCCTTCAAGTAGAGTTGAACGCTAAGACGATTCTTGGAATCAAAGAAAACTGTTTTAGTGCTAAATGGCGGTAGAATCAAGCTAACCTCTGTTTATAACATGTGAGGCAATTAACTTAAAACAATAATCATGTTGGTGTTGATAAAGATGTATACTTTTAATTATTATTACCTTCTCCTTCCTCCTTTCTGATCAACCATTACAATCAACCTTTTTCTCCTCCGTCTCATAATCATCTGTAACAAGCAACCATTTAATGTTTACATACCAAACTTGAAACGGTAACCCAACTTCCAGTCCATTTTTTCCGCAATTTAATCAACTCTATAACAAGTCAGCAATTAACCAAATTTAATCAAAGTAAACCTGTGTTTTTTTCCATCTTAACCTTTAGGCTTTGTTTCTGTATCAAAGTATTATTGTTATTTTTATTTTTAATTGTATTAGCTAAAAAATATTTATTTTTAAAGTGTTAATCGTCGATATCATTGAATAAAAGTGATGACTGAATCAAGTAAAAAGTTTGAAATACGAGAAGCCAAAAATGAGATTGATATCCTTAACTGTTATCCAGTATTGAAGATACTTCGGCCTCACCTTAAATATGTGGAAGAGTACATTGAACGAGTTAACCGTCAACACGCAAAAGGCTATCGATTATTTTACATTGCTGATTCGGAAAAGGTGTTGATTGTAATTGGCTTTACAGTTCGGGAACGTTTACTGTCTGGTAAAACCGTCTATTTGGAGGATTTTTGTGCTCTCAATTGGACAATACATGAAGAGTTGGGTCCTTTATTGATCAACTGGCTTCTTTCATATGCCAAGGAAGCTCATTGTGACAATATAGTTACCGAATCAGCATTCACTCGCTATGAAATCCATCGATTTTACCTCAATCATGGCTTCAAGATAACTGGTCATCACTTTTCATTACCTTTGATTGGTAAAAAGGTTCCCTCAACTTCAGCCTTGCAAGAATCTTCATCTTGAATGTTCACTGTAAACCAGCTCTTAACCCGACCAGACTAAATGTGAAATCTTTAAACAAATAAAACATCTTAAATTGGTCATTTATCATTTATGTTTCCCTTAAATTATCACCATTCAGCAACTTGATTATCCGTCTATATTTTTATCACTAATAACCATAATAACATTATTTTTGAGCTTTTTTTATATTCATGACAATATAAGTTTACATTTGCACTTGCACTAATGAATTATTTTATTGGTAACTTATGCTTTTTGGTACTTAGGTTTCCTATCTTAAGGTAATTAATAGATATATTTAGCTTAAATTGTGGTTAATTGAAATGAGAAATAAATGATAAATGTATGCTTCACTGTGACAAATCTGCTTCAATAAAAAAGGCAATTGAGTTGATTCAGATGAAATGTAGATTGTATGAAGATAATGTTCATTAATTATGGCGTTTTAATCTATTCATACAGTTTTTCATCTCAATTATTCAGGTAAGTCTAAAAGGTTCACAAATTACAAGATATATTTGATTTTACAATAAAATGTAAGAATAAACATTACTGCCACATAATAACAAGTTAATTATGAGTCTTGCAGGTAAATTGTGAAAGAAATTTTGACTCAATAGCGTAAATAATGATGAACATTTAAAGTTTCAAGGAATTACATTCAATTATTGTAAACAACAAGAAATACAAACAAATGATGATTATCTAATTGATTCCAATCGATCAATCCTCGAGTGTTTAATCTTGGAGATAAATCATTTTGAGTGGTGACCGAACTTCCCGTTGCAATTAATATTTTAATTCAGATTGGTATAAATTGGCTTGATCTTTTGACCCCATTGTAATTGACCAGAAAAATAATGTAAGCCACTTGAATTTCATAACAGCCAACATGGATGGGTTTAACATGGTTAGCTACTGGAGTCAATTGAAATGCAAGTCCAAAGTCATTATAATCATGATTTTCACTATAATTGAAACAACAAATGAAATGTTATTTGATCAGATGATAAATTAGATAATTGGAGAAATAAAAACCAACTATGATAATAGTGAATGGGAAAAAATTGATTACCATGATAACATGATGTCTTCTTTGATTATCTAGTAATTTTTTTTATAACAGGTTAATAATCACATCAGATTAAGGGACCATCAGCGATGAGAGACATCAAATAACCATAATTACCATCATTTGTAAATAATTCCGAGTAGATCCTATTTTAGTCAATTGTTACATGGTGTGTTAATCTCATTTGTGCTTGTATGTGGCTTCAACGGTTAATCTTTTAATTTATTGTGTTGGTTGGACTTAGGTTAAACTAGTCAAGATGAGAAATCATAAATCTCAAGATGTGATGAACGGTGACAGTGAGGATAAAATGGATGAAATTGAACTTGAAAATACTGGAGCTATAAGAGTGATAATAACGGGACCCGATGGTTATGATAATCCAAGCTTCAACAATGATAAAAATGATGAAAGTGGTAAGGGTGATAATTCGAGTCGACGTGGATCCAGATTTTCAGCCATTGATGTCCATGGAACCATTTTGTCGGATCTGGGTTCAAGTGAAGAAACGGAAAAAAGGGTTAATTATGATGATGAGAGAGATGAAGCGTTACATCTTATAACAACGTCTTCAGCTCCTCCGAAAGATTTTAATCTAGAAGTAAGAGCTTCTCTAGACATTAAACATTACCTTAAGGATATGACCATTTCACTGGATTTACAATCAGACGACCTTTATAGCTTGGTCCACCATCTAGTTAATCAGGTAAAAAAATGAATAGCATTGTGTCATTTAGCTTCAAAGCAATATCAACATGGATCAGCGGAAAATAATGTTTCAGCTCTTGCGAGAGATTTTGCTTTCACCGAAAACATCTTCTAAGTTAAGTTTCGAATGAATCATAGATAGATACTTTTTCGATTTAAAATACGTAATTTTAGTGAATGAACAATTAGTTTGTTGCACAGGTAAAAAAGGTGTTGAACGAGCGATTTACGACTAGGTAGTGATGAACTTGAAAATAGGCAATGCACTTATGCAAAAGTGATTCATATTTTTTCAGATGAAATTTAAGCAAAGATACTCTTTTGAATTATCAAATATTTTACATTTTAATAAAAATATTTGTTACGTCAACCATAAATAATGTTTCAAATCAGTTCAACTTTTTGCCCCAGACCCAAAGGGGATGAGGGTATTATATCATTTGGTTTTATCTCTTATCAGTTAGTTTTTATAATAAACGTGAATGAAAAAAACTAAAAAATGTAGGAATGTGCGATTAATAGGCAGAGAGCGATAAAAATGATAAAAAATCTTATTTAAAGTAGGCTTCAGATGGAGCCTCTATTCATTAAATGCGATTAATTTAAATCAATATGTTTTAACCAGATTCATATTGAAAGCATTCGGATCGTCAATGTTATTTCTATGTGAGCTCAAATTAACATTGGCAACGCCACTAGATGACGCTAGGCTCGATTTTAATGTTATCAACCTAATGGTCTGGGGCAAATCTTTGTTACCAACAAAGTACTTTCTCTTGTCTGTTAGATTAAAAAGTTTGCGCGATGTTAGATCAGGTGTTGATTAAAATTTAAATTTAAAAATATAGATGGAGTTAGCTGTAATCCAAATCATTAAAACTCAAAGATCATCAAAATTTAATATCACACAATTTACTGATTGTCAATGTTTGCTCAATTTAAATACACAGTAGATAAATCATATTATAATATAATTAACCTTTATATGATCATGCATTTAAAAATAGACTGGTCGTTGTAACTCGTTAAAATTAATAGGGGTTAAGATTGAAGGTTGATCTAAATTTAATACATTCATTAACGCTATGAAACTATTCATTATTTAAAATTTAGCGCATATTTCAATATATTGAAGGATATGAAGTGGCCTAATAAATTATGATATCAATTTAGGCCGACTATGATCTAATGCCTTTTATGATGTACAAGATTAGCATAATTTAACAGCCGTTCAGTCGAGCCGATGCTTTGTTGCATTGCTTTCTGCTAATTGATAGTTGCAGCAATTTTATTTAGTAAAATTAATTTTGATTATTTTACATTACAGATGAAAGAGGAAACCAAAGCTAGATTGGATCTTGATGAAATTATGGGATCAATATTTTGCGAAAAAGAATGTAATTATTTTAACCAAATAATCCATTGACGCTCTGTTAATTGGTAATCTCAATAAGCTAAATAACATTTCTATTCTATCTTCATTTTATAGCTAGAGTGATTATTAATCGTATTCAAGGAGTTTTAGAATCAAATTCATCTCCAACTGTTTTTGATCAATCATGGGTTTGTATATTGTAAGTTAATCAGTCTATCTCAACTGTCTAAATTTATATTAACTCGATAACTCTTTTTTATAGAGGTTCTGGTGTATCCGTCAAGAAACATATGATTGCTTTAGGAATTACAGAGGCTCCACTAAATTTGGGCCATGGAATGGAACAAATTAGATTTATTTTAATTATTTTAACACCGACAATTGAGGTTAGTACTGGTATTGAGTATAATAGATTTAATTTTAACCTTGTTTCTTTTCTTTACTCTAATCTTTACAGAAACACACTAAAAGCTCTTATGAAATTGGTAGGACATTTTCAACACTTTTAATGCATCACTCATTACGCTTCGATCTACTGGATTCCTCGAAAGAATCGATTAAAGATTTACTTAAAGACAAGGCGGCTGAATTATCAACCAAATCAAATCAAGTTAAAAGAAAAGTAATTCATGGTTTGGATACAAGTTTATGGGAAAACATTTCTCGTCGAGTTCGGTGTTACCATACAGATTTCGTTGATGGTATTGTTGGTAAAAAGACTATTCATAAAACATTAGCAACTTCACTATTCCTGTATTTTGGGTGTATATTGCCTGCCATCGCTTTTGGTCTCCTTAATTCAAAAAATACCAATGGATTGATAGGTATTCATCTTGAAACACACTGCTTTGTTTATCCTTTTAATATATATTTAAATCTAAATTAGGGCCAAAAAGAGCGTTAGTTGGTCAAGCTCTCGGAGGAATTGTTTTTGCCTTAATTGGTGGTCAGCCTTTGGTTATTATTGCAACTACTGCACTGGTGTCATTGTATATAAAAGGTAAAGTCAACCTCTTTTTGCATCAGCGACTGATGTATAATTTTATATTATTATTGAAATTTTTTATCTCCAGTTGTCTATGAAATAAGTGAACAATTAGACGTCGATTTTTTCGTTATGTATGCAACGGTTGGCTTCTGGAATACACTTTTCGTGTTGGCCTATGCAGTATTTGGATGGAGTAAATTGATCAAATATGCCACAAGATCAGTTGAAGAGATATTTGCACAGTTTATAACAATTTGTTTCTTTTATGATGCCATCAATGATTGCGTTGAAAGTTAGTGATTGCAATTTTTTATCTTTAATTTCATTAATTTCACCTAATTTCACCAACTTTTGAATATTTTCGTTATTTTTTCAGGTTTCAACAAATACTATCACACGGAAGCTTGTGCTAATTTTACGAAACTAACGGATGGTGAATTAGATGTGACCACACTGGAGACTCCAATAATTTGCCAACGAGAGGATTCACTTCTTCATTTGCTCTTAGCTTTAGGAACTGTTTGGTTATCGCTAAGAATTTATAAATTCAATCAAAGGTACACTCATACAATGAAATAAGTTGAGCTTTCATTCATTGAAAATTTGCAATTTTATTGTGTTTACAGTCCTTACCTAAGCCGAGGAATGAGAGAGTTTGTTTCCGATTATGCTCTTCCAATTGGTGTTATCGGACTTTCTGTAGTTAGCAAGGTAGTCTTCGCGGATATCAAACGTATGTATAATTATTAATATTATTTAATTCTGTTCAACTTCTCAGATGATTGGTAAATTTTTTTCTCTTTCCTCTTTCTTTTAGTTGAACAATTTGATTTCTCCGTTATGGATAAATTTGAGCGAGCTTCGATAGATTTCAGTTCAGTCAAAGTTATCGGAATTAGTATTGTTCTTGGTTTTGCCCTTTCATTGCTATTCTTTATGGACCAGAATATAACTGGACAAATTGTTAATGCTCCAACAAATCATCTCAAAAAAGGTTCAGCTCCTCATTTAGATCTACTGGTTATTGCGATTATCAACTGTACTTTGTCATTTTACGGGCTTCCCTGGATGCATGGTATTCTTCCACATTCACCACTTCATGTTCGTTCCTTGGCTGATACAGAGGAGCGAAATAATCAGGGACTTATTGAAACACATATTATTCGTGTTCGAGAGACTCGTATAACAGCCCTTTTATCAAACATACTCATCGGACTCTCACTATTCATGATACCCTATCCACTCAACCTGATTTCAACTCCAGTTTTGGATGGACTGTTTCTTTATTGTGCCTTTGCCTCTTTGAGGGGAAGCTCAATGTTCCAAAGAATTTGTTTACTCTTCCAGGAACAGGTAATTATCGATTCACTTACTTTTCAAAGAGCTAAAGTCTACACATTTTTTATTTAAGAAACTCTTTTATTCTAAATATCTTTTTTATCTTTTATTGAATTTCTAGTCTTCTTATCCTCCAAATCATTATGTCCGTCGCGCACGTCAACGCATTATCCATCTATTCACAGTGTGTGAAATAATTCAACTAGTCATCCTAGTCTATGTCGGTTTAATCGCTCCGTGGGCATACCTTAGAATGGCTTTTCCTGTCTTTATTGCTCTTTTAATGCCTGTTAGGTGAGTATATTCTTGCTAAAATTGCAAGTCATTAAGGCTGCTTAATCCATACCCTCGTGTCTATTTTATCTAACAACTAATTTTTGTTTTCAGACATTTTATTTTACCAATCTTTCTTGATAAAAAGACGTTGAAACTATTGGACTGTTATGGTTAGACCATTGATAAACGAATGACATTGTCATTAAATTTTAGGAAAAACCTTTTTTACTTTAATCTTATTCAAATTTATCTTAGGAGGACGTTCTGTCCAAATTAATTGTAATTTTTTTCATATTAAAAAATCAAATATGGCATCTCCATGATTGTTTCAACCTATGAAAAAGTTCCACAATCACAATGTAGCTTGATTTACATTTGATAGTTGCAGATTATAATAGGCAAGCAATTAAAGCAACTTAATAGCAAACTCAAATATAAACCTAATAACAGGAAATATCTAAATTGATCATCTCGGATATGCATTGATATCTTGACCATCGGCTTTGCAATAACTTTCAACAATCGATTCAATCCAATTCAGGTATGAAGTAACTCGTGTAAACACAGTTGGCATTTCATCAGTACACGCATTACCAAATGAAACAAGACCAATTACATACAGCTTAATCCTTTCTTGAGCTTCAACCATTAAAGGTCCCCCTGAATCACCAAAACATGGGCTTGCTCGATTTGCTCGAGCACAAATATGAGCCCGATAAGATAACAAACCGAACCATGAAATTGTACAGCGCAAAAAGTTAACATGGTCCATTTTTAATTCCAGCGGTCTCTCGGTTGTCGCAAGCTCCTCCGTATCTGTAACTCCCCAGCCCGCAACGTACAAATCATTGGATGTAAAATAAATGTTACGAGATATTAAACAGGCAGGTTGCACATTTCTACTAAAACTGGGGATCGGTTCAGCTAATTGAATCAAAGCAATATCATTACGCACAACTGGAGAAGTATTGTAGTCAGGGTGCTGAATAAATTGAGCTACTTTGTACCGTTTACCCGAAGTGGCCAAATCATGAGCTCCAACTAATACTGATAGACGAGTTAAATTCGCGAAAAAACAATGGCCAGCAGTTACAATCCATTGATCATTAAGTATTGATCCACCACAGTTATGAGCATAGCTAAAAATTAGGCAAAAAAGCAAATCAAATTAAGAAACTTTTAAATGTTGCTCAATCAACTTAAATACTTACTCTCCAGCGGATCGTTCAATTTGTAGTGAAACCAACCAAGGATATTTATGTGGATGGAATTCAGTGCCATTTACAATTTTGAAAGTATCTTCAGTAGGATTGATTCTACAATTACAATCAGATTGAGTAAAAGCAGCTGAACAAGAATACAAGAGAGTTGCAAAAACAAATAAGAACGATGAATAATTGTTGTTGAGCAGCATTGTCACTGGCAACGTCCAATCGAAATGAGTCTCAGTAACGAGGGAAAGTTGAATAGCCTTAGGATCTTAATCTTTTCTGATCAAAATTGTTGATTAATCTGATTCCTTCTTATATGACTGATCTGATCTGATCTTTGAATAGACGATTATACCTCACAAACAAAGTTGAATAAAAGTCAAGCAAACAGAATGGAAAAGATTACGCTAATAATTAAAAACACTTGATTATTAAATTTATTCATAGAGAATTAAAGCAATATGAACATATTTTTTCACTACAATTGTTTTCTAGTTTAATTTATTCTGAATATTAATTGATTACGTTACCATAAATCAAGAAAATTGAGCTTAAAGTTGATTGAAATTATGAAGCCTTCAATCGCAGTTTCCTGATTTCCAAGGTACATCAACTGATGAAAATTTCACTCAGATGATACTTTAAGACAATTCCTAACAACACATAGTCTTATAGTTGACAAATAGCCTTTCTATTAATAATTGTGTGCAACCAAGTTAAATTTTCTCCTAATTACATCATTATTTACATAATAATTTGATTTTGTTGTGAAATTGAATACAGCATAATGATGAGCAATTACATGTTTTTTGAAAACCGTTAACTGTTGGACACTTGTTGATGATAATGACTAATACATGATTACTTTCATCAGCTTTAAAATTTAATGATTAATTTTGAAAAGTCTCTCTATTGAAAGGTTAAATGATCACGATTAAGGGCCAATTTGAAGTAATCTGATAAAATGAAACTTACAATTAAGCTTACGTAAAGGTGATATTTTTAGATGAAATTGGAATCCAAAGATTGTTTTATTTTTTATTTTAAATGTGGTAAAATTGACATTTATATCAATAATGATCTTTAAATTTGCTCGAATTACACTTTAAATGGTAATTTTATCGCTTGATTTTGTATTGTAACATCAATAAGGAAGCTTTTGCTCATTTAATAACTTACCAATGGCTATTTAACCTTTTAAGGATCATTACTAAACTAATGCATTTCAACTTAATCACTGTTTACTGGTTGAATATTGTAAATGATTTAACATTAACATCTAACTTTGGTAGTTACAAATTCAACACATTTTATTGATTTGTATCCAATTGCAGTTGAATCTGTAATGAGAAACAATGATACAATTTACCCACAATTTGGTCTAAATCACACAGTCGCACAGTGAAACTCATTTTATTTTAATCCCACAATTTAACTTAATCAACCATCATAACCCAAAGATATAACAATTGTTGGCAACTACATATTAAAGCCAACAGCTATGTGTTCAATGTCTAGTGATTTTAGCTGGAAATGGTTAGATTAAAGACTAATTTGGTTGGATGTTGTTAATTTCAGTAGGCAACCGCTTTTTTGTTATTGTAATAATAAAGGTTTGACTTTGACGTTTCCATTAGTCACATTATTAAAGTATAACCATGAATATCATCAAAATTAATGATAAGACAAGATCATCTTGATCAGTATCTTGAGTCTGGTTTTGTTTACAAGGGAGAATATTTTAACCAGAAACTGGTAATATTGACAAAAGACAATGACAATTGTTGATTTTTATCGCGAAATTTGATACTTCAAAAGTTGGTCATAAAAGGAATCTTTTATTTCAGGGAAAATTGATCGAGCAATGGAATTAATCAGTCAATGAAACATGATTTTAAGGTTCACATGTAAGAGTAAACGCAATGGAAGAAACGAGAAGCATTTTAAAAATCAATCTATTTCTGTTTGATATTTGGTTATTTATCAAGACAACTGATTAAGATGGTAAACTAAATAATTAACTTTATCATTAGGGTCTTTAGCCTTTCAAGGTTGTTCAGTTTTTTTTCAATGATGATGTTATCCTAATAATGTTTAATATTTCTAATAGAACTGAATTGCCCATTAAGCAGCAAAACTCATTCCCTTTTCGCGATTTGACTGATTAATTTTACTGGTAGACAATTATATTTTCTGGTTAATTTCGGAAGAGTATTGTTAATTGTTTGAATCATACTTGGATCTATTGAGTTTATTATCCGGTTTTATCACATGTTACTGGTAAACTGGTGTTTACATGAATTAAATTTATAGGAAGGTTAATTTTGTTGATGTTTGTTGTGGAGAGAGTCAGAATTACAGTCTGATTACAGTCATCTGTGGAGCCATCATGAAGATAATTACTTAAAACACAGCAAGTAGTTTCTGGTGAAGTCAGTGACGATTAATATCTCGAAAGGTGACCTTCACTAATCATGATTTGAATTAAAGAGGCAGAAGCATATTGAAGGCATGTGTATGAAGGCACAACAACAAATAATCGAAATATTAGCTTACAATTGCCCTTGATTAAGGGTAAATAATTAATTTCGCCCTATTAATTCAGGTTGATACATCATCAGCTTGTTTCATTCCCTGTTGATTCCATCGTAATGATCACAATGATAGTTGTAATACAATAATGAAAGGCTTGATGACGATAAAAAAAGACTCGTCATAAGAGTCAAAACTTGAATAAATGCGAGTAGAAGAACATAAAAATGGTTGATAGTTGAGAAAGGATAGATTTGGTTAATCGAACAGATTATATTTCAACTTTCCCCATATCCTTCGAAACTAATCACTCGATTATCCAATCAGTCTGAAAACCATGTGACAAGATATTATGTTAAAATGACTGTAGGCTCTAACCTAAAGCATAATTTAATTTCTTCATTACCAATTCTCGCTTGCATTAACCTCAACTTGATATCCATAAGATAAAAAACATGCTAAAGCCATATTCAAGCTTATTCTTGTTCCGTCATTTTCAACCATAATCCTATTGTTGAATGGTTATAAACGCTAGTTATCTCTTAATATACAAGATGAGCTACAATCTGAATAATAAGTACGATATCCCATCGCTAGGTCTCATCACATTGTCTTTATCCAGTTATAAGTCAATTCACTCTTGTTTACTTCCAGATAGCTTTTTCCACCAGTAAGTCCAATTTAACAAGAAGCTAAAGTCGAATCAATTCAATGGTGATTGACCAATCAAGTATACGTCAATGAATCTGAAATAGCTCACAATAATCAGCATCATAGCCAATCTATCAATTTTATCAAATGAAAAGGAGAGAAAAGAGTTGAGTTACCTTGTATTGATAAGTTAAGAGTAAAAAATGTAGGTAGACAAAATTCAGCATAAGAGGAGATAAAGAAAGGGGAATATTGTAATAGCAATATTAATAATGATTTCACGGGTAATCATTAAAACATAAATAAACTCGTGATTATTCAAGCATCCTGATTTTGATGATAATTACCAGAAAGAAATGAAAAAAATGAACCAGAATTATCTGAATAAAAAAGTATCGATATTATCGATATCGGATCCAACAAGATAGTCAATCCGATCATTTTCTGGCAAAACCTTTTTCAGTTAACAACAAATTTTTCTTCACAATGTTTGTTTCTATTAACCCCGATTACTTCAACAAATTTAAGTTCCCTGATCAATGTGAGATTTAATTTTAATACTGTGTTTATCAAGGATTAATTAAAAATACAGGTTTATGTGATTTCTGTTGGTTAATAACAATCTTGACTGTTTGTTATTTGGGATTTGCTTTCCACTGTTTTTGTATTTCTTAAGCTCACTTTCTGAGCACAATTTTTCTTATCTTAATTTTGTAAGGCATACACACTGCAAGATGTACTCTCTGCGTAAATGGTTCGCTGCTAAAATGTTTGCTCAACAAGCTGTTCTAAACAGTGAAAATAATCAACGTAATGGTAACTTTAGCCGACTATTTGGTAACAATTTTAATCAGGCCAATGGAAACAATCAAGATTTTCTTCATCGACAAGACACATTGCTTCAATTTTATTATGCTGATGAAGAGCTGAATATGGTTGCCTCTGAATTAGATTCATTTGATGGTCGACGTGATCCTGTTCGATGTACTAATCTAGTAAATCAATTGAGGTCAGTTTAATCATGTTCATGCTATCTGACTGGCTCTTTATGCATGCTTCTGTTTATCTTATATCTATCGTTTGTTGTTTTCATTATAATTCATCCTTCGTTCTCATCACCTCCCTCTATTTGACCACTTCTTTCTACTTACCCTGACATCAAATTTATTGTCTTCTTCACCCACCTTTCTTGATTTTTTTCCTTTTCTCATTAAATTGGATGAATAAGCTTACACTATTCTAATTTATTTTTTTACTTTTTTTTTCTGGCATGGTAAACAGGTCAGCACAGGATAAACTCATAACCATATTATTTCGTCTCATGGACGAATGGAACTGTGAAAGAACATCGAGGGACTATCGTATAAAATTTCCAGATGATTTGTTAGCTGGAAATGAAAATGGTGAATCACTGAATGGGCAAATATGGTTTGGTGCTGAATGCTTAGCCGCTGGGTCCAACATCATGAACCATGAGTCAGAATCAGATGCCCTTCGACCAATCGCTAAAACATTGACTGTAAAACTTGACCAACTTCGATTAGAGCTTAGACATTGCTGTGCAGATATTGATGACAAGTAATTTCTCTTTTATTTGCCCATCTTCTCGAATCTATTCACTCATTCTGTCAATTTGTTACTGTTGTGGATAATTGTTTTTTTTTGTTGATTCATGCATTGTTTAATTCACTTATTACCCACAACATAATTTCTCATTTTTATTATCTTTATATTTCTTTGTCTTTTACAATCTTAACCTAACCGTTTTCCTTTTTTCTCTTACTCATGTTAACCATAGTTTTATGATTTACAAGGATCGAATTGGTTTGGATCTGATGTTTAAATTGCAGCAATTTGACAGGATATTTGCCAATTTTGAATATGAATATGTAAAGGCCATGTTACCCATAAAAACTGTTAAGGAGATTGAACAACAACAGGATCTTATGGTGCTGTTCAGTGAAAGTGTACAAAGTGCCCTTAAAAGAGGATTGATATCTCAAGATGAATTCGATGAATGTGAACCAACTGTGATTATCAACATACCTAGACTGGCTATAATACACGGTCTCGTACGCTGTGGTCAGGAAAGTCCAATTCTTAAGAGAGACAAAAGCCAGTTATCTTCTGTTTTTAAGCCTTTTCATTCGTAAGTTTAAATAGATTTTTCTCAGTAACTTGGTTGTCGGTGTCAAGATACAATAACAAAAGTGTTAATCTTTACCCGGTTAATTGGCCGTAATCATGATTAGTATGTCAGTCTTACCCTTTCACTTTCACTTTGTTATTATGAAGTTCAATTTAGACAGAAAAATTTAAGAAAGTTGAGTTAAAAAGAAAATCAATTTCCGATTTTTATTCTTTTTTTCTTCTAATTTTTCTCATCCAATATCCACATCAAATGAGTATCTTCATTCTCTAAGTGCAATCAAAATTTAATTACAATCGTGTTTTACAGGGAAATCCCGAAATTCAATTTTTTCTCTTCTTTCTCTTTCTCTTAAATTTGCTGTCTCAACCGTTAAAAAAACTGTTAAACAACATTATAGAGTAAATCAATTTTTCGATCAATTGAATGAAAAGTTATCTGAAAGAAGCCAAAAAAACTATTGTTGATCGTTATTGAACAAAATTTGTGAGTGGTAGTTAATTGTTCTAAGATTGCCTCAGGTTTAAAGGGGAGTTAAAGAGTTCAAAGAAAGGTAAAACAAAAGGTGATACAATCTCTTGTTTATCATTCTTTCTTCTCCATCCTCCCCCTCTTATCCATTCATGATTTTTTCATGTTACTGTATTTCATCAAATATATATAAATATATATTTCTTTATCTATTTACTCCAATATTTTTTACACTACTATTACTCTATTATTTTCCAAGCTTGTTTCAAAATAGCTTTTCAATCGAACAAGGAAAGCATGGTTTTTCGTACCATCCCATCAAAAAAAAACTGAAATAATTTAATCACAACAACAGCAATGCTACAAGAAGCAGGAGCTTTTTTACTGTTGAAGTAAAACTTTTTCAACTTTCACGGTGATTCAACACCACCAGTTAGTTGAATTTTAGATCAATGCATATCCTTAAAATTGACTATTTGGAAAGAACTATTTCTTGAAATAAAGAATCGTCAGGTTTAATGCGTGCTGGTTTCTCAGGGACGATTGTATCAAGTTTAACCATGCTTTCAACCATTTCCTCCTACCTTTTAATTATGATTGGTTAACGGAAGAGAAGGTTATTACTATTCCTTCTGCAAACCCTCTCCTTTCAAGAGATAATATTGTATTCAACTTTAAGATGGTGAGTGAAAGAAGATCAAGAAGGGCGTTGAACGCCTACACTTTGCATGGCAACATTCAACATTATTTAAAAGTTTCACTGTTATCCAGCTCATTATGGGACTCAATTTACGTCAGAAAGTAGTAGTTTTGTTGTTGTTTATCCAACCTCTATCCACTCTAATTATAGTTGGACTTGAAATTTTCATGTATCAACTGTATTTGTTTGTCTGTTAACTCTACCTGGAACATCTTCGTCTCCAATTATAGTTGATCTATATTTCAATAAATATCATGCAAAGGTTCCTGAGAAAAAAATGTGTTTATAATTCCCGGTTAGATCCTGAAAAAAAACATCTTGAGACATTTTAAATCTCAATTCATTAGAAGTCAAAACCAAATGTGTGACTTTATTGAAACAAATTGAATTACAGAAAAATATATTTTTCATTGAAACACTGATCAAATATTCGTTCAATAAACTAATTCTTTGCAGGATACAGCCCACAAATGATGTTTATATGTTAAGCTTTTGCCAGTAATTGTTCAAATCACTGGTTTTGACGAGTTTTGAATAAATGCTCAAGGTCTACCCGCACTATTCAAACTACAGCTGAATGTATGACTAGAAAATTCACTAAAAACATTATTTTATTTACAAATACTTGTTCTACCTTTGCTAGGCACTGACTATCTTTCCGAAAATTAGTGATATTTCTACAGATTGTGGAAAGACGCTTATTTCAGCCTTTTGTGTAGCTATTTTTGATGTTCACCTTTCTAACATATGGGATCAAATACTATCAAATTTTGTTGTTTGTTGATTCTCCTGGCAATCATAACTTTCTTGAAAAAATGAAAAAGATAATTCAAGATATTTTTTTCATACTCTATTCGAGAAATCATAGATTTTAGCAAAATGTCATGCAATATAAAATAGGACGCATTGGAAAAGAAATATTTTTTTCTTTTCATTAATCAATTATTGCCATTACATGCTGCAATTTTGAATCATTTTTGATTTTCATTCAAGATTGGTGATTACGATGGTTTTATGTACCTTTTGAAATAAACTTTCAATATTAAAGGTTAAATCATTAACTGAAAAACAGTTGAAATTTATTTCCGTTCCAATGTTACCTTGTTTCTGTAGCAACTTGGTTTTGCCCTTTTTACTTAAAGGATATGGATGAACTTCATTTCAAGCTATTCAAATGAAATAAAAGTTATGCTTTTATGATTGTTTTATATACACTTTTGTTAGTCTTTTTCAAGCATTTTGCTACAATTTAACTTTCATCGAAACAGAAAATTTTTGAATCTTATCATATCATTAATTTAAGTAATTCATATTATCTTTCCGTCCTTTGTCATATGCTTTGCTAACTCAATGTCAACAACTGTTGATACCAGTTTTTTTCATGAGTGTAATTTTCATGAGTATATTTGTTCTTGTTCGTGTTAATGTTGAACTTATCTAAACATCTGATTGTTATGAATTTCCAATGATTAGCAGGAAATTCGAATCTCTAATCAATTTGGACATCAAAAATTATGATAGTATCAATGTAATAGTCATTCAATTTGAGCTTTGCTTCAACCAAACTGAAAATCGGTTTATATGGTTTAATCATGATTGATTCACTGAATGGCGATGAACTAGATTAATTACTATTGAATTTCATTTTGAGTATTGTTAAAAGTTACCATTAATATTTATTTCAAATGTTTACTGTTTTATTTTCACTGCAAAACAAAACAAAAGATTAATCATCGTTACAATCAATCTTCCCGTTATTACGTCTACAGTAGATCAAATAATAAAAAGTCAACAATTTCAATATTTCCATGTATCTAGCGTTACCTTAACTTTCAGATTTACATTATTCACTTTCAAGTTGATTAACCTCTGACAACATCAATGTTAGACATTCAAGTTTCTCAGACTCACCCTATCATGAAATATGATATAATTTTGCCTTCCTTCCTTCTCTCTTTTGTCACAATCAATGTACATATTTATTTTTAGATGTATATACACCTTTAAATCAGGAATCAGGATTTACATGGAAGACAAGTAGACATCGTCTAATAAAACAAAATTGAAGATCATGACACTCAGTCAATGTGCTCAACTTGCTTCACATCTTTTCCTTATTCAACTTTCTTCCTCCTCCATCTCATCATCATTAGTCTAACTCAATTCCTTTGATCCCAACATTTAACAGTATTTTCCATTCTCTATTCATATTAACTCATGTAAACATATGTTTACAATTGTTGAACTTGAATGAAAATGGTTAAAACTACTGTTACTTCTTTGTATCGTCTCATCTATTTTCACCTCTATTAGTACAGTTTCTTGAGAAGAAGATCACCATTTTTTTCAGTTTGATGACCTCTTCTTTATAATGATCACTTGTTCCTCATTTTACATTCTTCCTTCATATTGATTTAATTACAAATTTTCTTGAATCTACAATCAATTAATAGTTCTTACCTTTGTAGTTCTTGTCAAAGCTTTTTCATTCCTCCCTTTTTACCCTCGATTAACGTCATTATCTTAAAAGAGTTAACAGTTAGTGTTATTGCTTCCAAAATCGTGTAAACCTCTGTAACTTTAATCTTAATCGGAAATTGACTTCAATAACTATAGTTTCCATTTGTTATTCTTTCGATAAATTCATGTATATTTACTATAATTAATTTCAATCCTTTACATTAACCAATAATCAATATCAATCTACGTCATGATATAAATTTGGCTTCATGGTGAAACTAAAGCAATAAAATAGGAGACACACACAAAAAAAACTTAATACTGTCATTGGTTGAAGGTAATCCAATTTACCTAAAGTCAACTTGTTGACGTTTATTGACTTATTACTTTAACAGTTACTTTTTTTTCTCCATAAAACTATCATAGACATGAGAGGATAAGAGATTTGACGGAAAATACTAAAGTCTCATCGTTCACTGTGAACCTCTCAGAATTATTCCCATTTTCATCAGATTAACCCTCAAAAAATAATGTCAATCTTTTTTTACAATTGCAAATTGACATGTTTTTTCACATACAAGAAAAGGCAATATAATAGCCCAATCATTTTATCTGCTAATTTTCTCATTGTTCCCTTTCAGTTGAGCTTTTTTCGTGCCTTTTCAATTTCTCATCAATTGTTCTGTTCTCAGCACATTATTGTTTCATTTTAGTTGCAATTTACTTGACGATCAACTCTGCAGACTTGCTAGCCATTTTCGCAACAGTTTACAAAATTTACTCAATTGTGCGGCAATTACAAGCTGAAACATTTCTTCATGGAACCTGAACTCTACTAGAAAATGATATTTTAGATAGAAACATCTTGATCATGTTAGAATGATTCATTAATTGCTGTTTGTCATTGTTTATATGCGTCAATATTGAAATCAAGGCTATTCACAGGCTTTGATTTTTAAAGCACTTGATGTGCTTTCAAACTAACAACTTGAAACTAACAACTGAAGACTCTCTTCCAAGCTTAAATTATTGATTGTATTTAATCACAAATCAATTGTGGATTGAATCCAGTATTTTATTTGCGATCCATTATTAATTGATTTTTTTTTCTTTGAATTATTTAGTCTTCGTTGAAAATAACATAAATACAGACTCATTTTAAGCTATTGACTCAATGAAAATAACATTTTATTACAATACAATCTGAAACTTGATCCTATTTTCACATATGCCTATCCTGATGATATTAATGAAGCTTAGATATAATTTTTTGTAAGCTTGTTTTATATAAAAAAAACGATGATAGAGCTAGTGATTTTGTATCATTACTTTTGCAACATTTTAAGCCTTTTATGATTGATCCAGCTTCAATATTTTTCTTTGACAATTTATCCAAACACTAAAGGATAATCATCTTAAAAACATGATTGGTATTATAAATCACGAGAATTATCGTGTCCAAAGCTTGTCTACAATCCTTTAAATGTTCAGTAAACAAACGAATCACGTTTTCTTCTATCCTCCGTTCACTTTGAAATCAATTTCGATCCACTGTTTGTTACGATAAGCACAGAAAAAAAATAGTTTGATTTGGCTAAATTGTTGTTGACACTTAAGTCAATCAGAATTATTATCTTAAACCAGTTTCCTCAATTGTTATTTTGCATTAACTTCACTTCTTTCTGTTAATTTTTTTGATCTGATTTCTTAATTCAGATTTTCACTCATTATTTATATTATACTTTTTAACCTCATTTCAAATTGATGCACTTAACTCATGAATTGCTGTCAGATAAGATTGTGATAGTGTTTTCCATTTTACCGACATTTTACTCTTAAAATTCACTATTTCACCATTTTCAAGTTATTTTTCAATATTTAATTTAATTCTTTTTCTTTCATTATTGCAGGAGACTTCATCGTATCCATTCGCTTCTTCAATTCCTAAGACCTGTTGAGATAGAAATACTTGAGAAAATTTTGATTAACAAAGATAGTGAATTATCGGCTATGGACTCATTTTCATGGTTAAAAGGTGTAAACTTAATTGGTGACCATTTATCACAACGTCGCTACTCTGATCCAGGAATAGTTGACCAAGCATCTGGTTGGTTGGCTGGTAATAATGAAGATGAGGATGAGGATGACGGAGAAGATGATTATGAAAACAGTAGAAAAGATTCATTTGTAGAAAGGCCGTTGAAAAAATGTTTCTCATCAATATCATTGATGTACGTTTTGACCAAACCGGACTCCAAAGAGTGTGCTAATTATTCCGCTAACGATCGACAATTATGTGACGATAATGATAGCCTTGCATCTAATGCTACAACTACAACTAACTCAACTGTTGACTCATTCGAGATTGCATTGGCGATCGGTGCCAAACATTCCAAATATGTTTCTCCTGGTAGCAAAGAGCTACTTCATAATCTCTTTGTATCTGTTGCCGGTAATTATAGTTTTGCATTGCTTTAACCCTTCACCTTTAATTATGACCTGTTTAAACTCATTTTTTTCTCTATTCTTCAAACATAGGCATTGCAGATCAATTACAGACTAACTATGCCAGCGAACTTCGAACCATCCTTCAAAATGTATATAATCTTCACAGTTCCAGTTCAGATGACAATGACGAAGACTTGGGTAGCGTTGAGGAAGCTTTAGAAGCTCAAGAGGATTCTGAAGATGCTACATCGGCATCATCGTCCAACGCAACTTCACCCTCAGAGGCAGCCAATATAACCTTTCCGGGAAGCTCATATGTTAATAGCAATTCAGTGAATCACTTTAACAGTAATAGCAGTGGTGGAGGCTGTGGTGCCAGTGAATCTGGAAATACTAATAATAATCATCATCATCAACAGTCAAACCATAATCAAATTCATCCATCATCAACCTCTGCCGAAACTTCCAACAATCTAAATAATACAAATCAACGGGAATCAACTCGCCGTCTACTTCCACCCATATGGGTACCTGATGAAATGGTCTCCGCTTGTATTTTATGTGACTCCCAATTTACCTTAATACGCCGTCGACACCATTGTCGTAATTGTGGTAACATTTACTGCAACAGTTGCTGTAATTATTTTGTTCCCTTAGCTCACTATGGGTTTTCAAAGCCAGTCCGCGTCTGTACACTTTGCTATTACGGAGACCTCAGAGATATCGGAATTCAACAGGCACTACAAATTAGTTAATATCAACTGATTGTTTAATATGAATTAATCATAACACACAAGCTGCAAACAAAACAAAACAAAAAACAGATTATCATTAAAATGACTTTTTTTCATCTAAATATATGTTATATTTAAGTAAAAAAAAATGGTAATCAAACTTGAAACGGTGTAAATTATTATTTTAATTCAATTTTTCTATCAGTAAACAAACGATACAAAAATTGGATTGGATTAGATAGCGAGAAAACAATCACTCAACAATTTGTACTTGGTCATTCCTTTCTGTTGAAGGGTGTATATTGTTGCTTTCATTATCATTACTGGTTCCACTGTTTAAGCTGTTAGTTAAAGCCATACAGGATTCCCAATAGTTGTCAACAAGATTACTAACTACATAACTCATTGGCACATCTTTTGAAACAACATGAACCAAAAGGTCACAGACAGTTGGATCTACTGGACAAGGAGAAGTGCCGTTCTTTATCCGGGTAAAAATATGTGAAAAGACTTCTGTTTGATTATCACTCGAATAAAGATAATAAGGTGATGACAAATCCATAGGATATTGCTGAAAGTCCAGTTTTGGCTCAATCACGTCACCTTCGAGTGTAAACGCTTTATGACAAGAATCAATTATACGAGTGACACTTGGCGGATAAACAGTTGAATCTTTGGTTCCACTTGTTAAAGATGCAAAGAAGGCTTTAATCTGTTCTGTTGTAATCAAAGGAACTGCCAAGACAAATGGTTTACCTGATTAAAAAAACGATTAAAAATTGATTAGTCAGTCATCAAATGATAATTTAACTCAAAACCCAATTTATGGGAATAACAGTAATCGAACCTGAATCCAGATAATGAAAGTTAATGTTAATAAGCTGTTTGCAAAAAACAAAACAAAATACTAAACGATAAAGATATTAAAAACACTTTTGTCAATTAAATCGAAAAATAATGACTAATTGAAATAATTTAACATCAATATCTGTAATTACAACTTGCGGTTAAGTTAAATGTAAAACAATCAAAAATTGTAACTCGAGATTCCCTTAAACAATCAGGTTTGCGTTGAAAAATGTCAAGGAGGTTAGACAAAATGTATTTTTTATAATTGAATTATAATCACCTTCAATTGTATTTAGATTTGACGCTAAAATTGTCAACAAAATTAAACTGTTAACAGTGACTGAATTCATCTTTGATGATTGACTTTCAATCAAATGTTGATCACTGGATGAAGCACAATAAGCAAATGACTTTATATTTACACTATTAACGTTTTTACTTGGAAATGAGCTGGAAATCGTAAATTTGCAGGCTGGCAAAACACTTTAGTTTTTTGCATTGTAATTGCTTTTTTGCTGTATTGTTAACACTTGTGAGTTGATCATCAAGTCATACATTATTAAATTATGTCGTCAAGTTAAGGTAAACTGAGAAATGAAGAGAACCAAGAAAACTCAGTGTTTATCAACAGGGAATTAATGAAATCATCTCTTATAAGACTGATCATATTTGCTTACAACATCTCAATCAATTCACCGTATAATTTACTCGATTACATCATTTACACTTATCTCTTGATTTAATGATGAATGGATAACCTAAATTGTAACACAAAATAGGAAATAAATCCAGAAAACTTGAATTAACCATTAAAACCATTCAACAGTACATGTTTAGTTCATCCTTAAATTTATTCGTAAGAATCTTTCAATGTCTGTTTAATCAACTAAATGAATCTATTTTTAACTACGATTGACTATATCACTGACTAGTAATCGGATGAGCTGTAATTGTTCAAATCTTCATCCATCAGATTATGAAAATGGTTGAGTATGCTTAACATGAAATATAATCAATTGATAATTTGTAACTGAAACAGTAGCTTTCTAATAAGGCGTTATTTTCACAAAGGACCTAAAAGGGGCTTCTATCTTATTGAAATTCGATTGAATGATTTAGACAAAAAAATGCCGATTTATGATTAAATAAGACTTCAGAATTTATTTTCATTGTAAATCACAACTTCAGATGATCCACTTTTCTGGTCATCTAAAATCATCAAATCTCTATTATTTGACTTTTGTATTTTCCGTATTGTAAAGAGTTTCTTTTTTATGTAAAAATTAAAATGTTGCCACCAATAGTGTTTATCATTTTATTTATTAAATCAAGTCAAGGTAAATTGTATTTTGTTTTGTGCATACTTGATCTCATTGCTTTCCTATTGTGTACCAATATCAAAAGGTAATCTTCTCGACAGTCCATTCAATTCACCAAAAGGAAATATTACAATTCTTGCAAGCTTAACTGATCAGGTAATTCAGTGAAAAAACCTTTACTTCTTTAATGGACTTGTTTCCCACTTATTGGTTACAGTTAACACAAGAAAATTGGATTATAAAGGAGACTCTAAACGTTGAACCCAAAATTCATGGTAAAATTGAGATAACCAAAGGAAATGATAGAATACAAGTATTTTATCATGAGAATGACGATGACTTTAAACTGGTAATGCATGGTAAGTAATTAGTAAAACAGAATAAAGTGTTGTCATTAATGAAACAAAGTTGGTTTGTTGGCTAGTGAAAAGGGTTCTAAAAGTAGCTTTAACCGTTAAGTAACGCACCAGACTTATATCAGCTGTATCATTGGACTAATATGTTAGACTGTTTTGTAACATGTTTATTCCGATATAATGATTGTATAATAATTGTAATTAATCTTTTTTTTGTGTTTCTAATTGAATAATTGATGAAAATTTTCTTTTCAATTTTTGTATTCATCAATTGTTAGAGTTCAAAAGTGCTTCCTAGAATGTTTGTTTACATCAATTTTTGCTGCATTTGCAGAGTTTCTTCATTAAGTGTAATAATATCAAATACAAAAACCTTATATATTCAAAGGTTTGCTTGTAATGTAATATAGAGATACAACTTATGTTCAAAATTTTATTTCCCAGTTTAATCTGTTTTTCAGATAATGCATGCTTTGAAATGAGATATAATCACCATGGTTGGAATTCAATGCTGCCAACTGTATACAAACCGTTACTTAATATGGCACTATTAATGGGCCCCTCTTTGTATCATCGTTTGCAGGGAAAGACGGGAAAATTTGTAAGTTGTATCTAGTACATTGTAATCATTAATCAATCATTACTTCAGCTTTATGTTTATTTACAATTTGGATTTGGAAATGGAAAAATCATTAACAGCTACCGGAAGATCTTGTCCAAATAAGAGGAGAAACCATGCAAAAAGTTGCTATTTTAGTCGACCTTAATCTTAGGATATCCTTTATGTTTCCAGGTAAACTAGTGATTCAGCAGTTGAGATCAAAATATTTTTCTAATTATTTTCTATTTTACCTTAAGCTGGCGAGGGTTTCTGGGAAGGAATTGAAAAGCCCAAAAGATTGAAGCTTGATGGTTGGATAGCTGATTCTTTTAACGAATCCCAAAGTATTTTGAAAGAAACTCTCTTTTTTGATATTTATTCTGAAAAGGAGGTTGATAGTGCAGGATTAGCCACAGTAAGTATTAAGAGCGTGAATTTATATTCGTCTTAAAATTAACTTTCATTTTTTCTCTTATTCGATAGCCAACTCTGGGTATTGGATGTCCGAGTTATCTTGAAAATAACCAGATATTTCCTGGTTTGAAAGATGAGCAATTTCATGTTAAAATAACTGAAATCGTTACCAAAGCAGGCAACCAGAAATGGCTTCATAATGAGGTAAATGTAAAATTTTATAAGTCCTATTTTGGTTTTGATATTCAAAGCTTTGCTGATTGTTTTCATTGTCTTTTTCAGTATTATATTGACACAAAGAATGGCATAACGAGAGTTACATCTTTTGACAAAAACGTTTTGAAAGAATCAATAATAGATCACAACCTTGGCATTAAATATGAATTGGAAAGTGATGGTAAATGTAAAATCAATCCAATTGTAAAAGTAGACGATTTGTTGACGGTTGATCAAATCATGTGGATGGAGGGTCCTTACAAATACGTTGGGAAATCTAAATATGTAAGACAACTCGAGTTTCAGTCTGTGATCAAGCTTTTTGCCGTGTTTAGTTACGAGAAAATTTATTTGTTGCTTTGCTTTCAACCATATTCCGCTCTAGTTTTACCAATATCTTTTATTTCACCAATAGGAACATCGATCAGAATTAGTTGATGCTTGGGAATCAATGGAGTTGAACAAATTTGTAGACGAAAATTTTTACGATAAAGTGGTTACAACTCAGTTGCTGACAAAACAAGTAAATACACAAGCTAATATATAAATTCAAGCGTCAGTTTTTAAATTTTATTTGATTTGCAGACTGATAGCTCTAATGCTTCATTATACAAGTCAGATTATCTGCCGATAGCTGCTGAAAAACGATTTTACAAAATCATTTTGGTAAGTTGATAACCAACTTATTAAACAGCCAATTTCATTGTTACTAATCACTCAATTTTTGTTCACTGTTTCAACAATTCAGGATAAATATGTTCTAATTGAGTCACGAAAACGTGAGTTTTTTGATTTTACAACAAAAACATTCGGCGAGGCTGAATTTCATGATAAATTTCAACTCAATGGATGCTATGATGACCCTTATGAGAAAATGTATATAACTCTGCAAATATCAAGCATAGGTAATGATAAATTTTTCGTATTTCTCTCTATTCAAATAATCCCGTTGGTTGATTCCTCCTTTCAGATTTGAATTTCGCCGAGAGCATTGATTATGCTGCTGTAAATATAAATCAATTACTTGAGACCATTAAAAGGACAGTTGCTGACAATCTAAACATATCATATTTAAGGATAACTTCAATTGACTTTGAGTTTGAAAAGATTTACATTTTGGCTCATATTGAAATCGTCGAAGCTCCATATTTAATTGGTAAGCTTTTCAAGTCAACCCTCTTTTTCAACTATTTTTAATCATTTCGACCATCATTGGTCATTTAAACATATTACTTTAATTACAACTCAATCTTTAGATTCATTGGCACGATCTGCAATTAAATTTGATATAAACTCGTTCAACGATTACGATAAAGTATCTATCAAAGGCCAACAGGAATGTTTGGAAGGCGCAGCTTCACAAAACGATGTCACGTAAGTTACCTAAATTGTGATTCTGAAATCTGTTAGACTAACCTAATTTTTTTCTTTCTATTTGACTGACCAGCCATGTAATCAGCTGTAGTGACTTGAAAAGTTTGTGCATTGTAGTGAGAAGTGAACAAACAATGCCCAAGGAAAGCCAATCAGGGACATATTGTTCAGTGTTTTACAATCCGTTTAATACATTGAGAAAACTAGTTTCTGAAGTCTCTCTGAGAAATTTGGTTTCCCATTATTTGGATATAATTGGCATTCGATTTAGCCTTGATTGTTTAAATTGTACAAAACGTCAACATCTTTATTCAATTGTTAACGCTTACCAAGATTCACCTTCAATTGATACTGAAGCTGAACGGTTACTATTTTCTGATGTCATGGATGGAGCCAAATTGAAAGATGGTCAGTTGGTGGTTGGTGTTGGAAATTTAGGAGACTGTTATCGTTCTTGCTCCAACTCTGACAAATCACCTTGCGAAACCTTTTCATTCTGCGAAGTTGGAGATCAGAATGAATGCCTATTATCAAACGAGCTTTATGATCCATCGAAAAATTTGACAGTCGATCACTCTGCTTGTAATGTCTATACGAAAAATCGTCTCCTTGATTATCACAAGATTCCATCTTTTAAATTCATCAAACCAAATAAAAATCCGTTAACAACACGTTCAGTTGAAGAATGTGCTCGAGCTTGTTCAGACTTAGATGATTGCCATGCTTTCCAAGTTTGTGATCATCGCTATTGCTCGTTTGGTAATCATTTTAACCGTCAAAATCTTGTTCCAATCAATGACTGTGATATTTACATTCGTAAGTTTGCTCTTGACTGATAACAATTAGTTTTTAATTAAATTTTTCTATTCTCTAGCAAAAAAGATTCAAAATTATGTTAAAAATGCTCATTTAATGATTCCTGATGTAATTCATAGCGAGGTTGATTTAACTTTGGAGCAATGTGCAGCTATTTGCTCTGATTGGAAATCTGATAACTCTGAAGATCGTCATTGCAAGTCATTTAATTACTGCCCAAAAAGTGAAGCCGAGAGCATTTGTCAGATAACAAGCTATTCAATTTCATCTGATGGTCAACATATTTCTGCAGAAACATCAGATTATTGCTCTAATTTTGAATTTCAAAATGAATTAGATAAACAATCCTTGACATTGGAAAAACAACTAGATAACTCTAATGTTTCAAGCATCGGGATTATTAGCGTTTTTGTGCTTCTTGGTCTTTTAATTGGAATCGTTACTCCTTTCATACTTAAAATATTCAAGAGAGACCGATCTGAACAAGAAGAATGTATAACTTTCGAAAATGAATTCTTCGACACAACAAGAATCTAATCGACAAAGTCTGCAATTTTCATTTCATAATCTAATTAATAAAAGACTATTGGTTCAGATGATTTCAGATAAAAACCTTTGAACTATTCGGGATGATTAAAGTAATTGTTTTCGATGGTTGAAGAGATGAAGAAATTAAATAAGAGGCACTTGTTTCATGATAAGTTGATTGAGTTTAATCGCATCTCTTGGCACTGCGAAATAGCAAGATTAGATTAGGCGCAATAAAAAGACAATTTGTATTAATTTTCTTGTTCTTGCATTACAATTAAAATGGCTTGAAACTATTTGCAGTTGTTGGCTATTGTTATTAATGAAAGGAAGAAGGTTGATGTAAAAATATTCTTGTCCAGCAATAATTAGTTGAATTAGGCATATGATTTGCAAAAGTGATTACAATAAGAGTATAAGATTGACAATAAATTTTGAAATCAAGTCAATAAAGCGATTGAAATTGATCTACATAGGAAAAAAGGAAAGTTTATGCTTTGGCATGTTTTTTGATATCGTCGTGAGTGTAAAATAAAGGGCTAGTATGTATCATAATCATATTGATCGTGCCATTGGAGCTACCAATTGCAATATGTTATATTTTCAAGCAAAAAACACTTGTTGAGCACTAATGGGTGAAACTGGTGTTGATGGTACTGATGGTATGGAAGGGATTGATAGCAATGAAGTACCCATGGTTATGCTTGGTAGGCTTAAACCTGAAAGTCGAGCGCGTTTAAGAACCATCTCTTTCAAAGGATAGCCTAACCCTTGAAGGAAAAGATGTAAGGCTTGAGATACTTTGTGTGGCCTCTCCTCAAGCACCATGGCTGATCCATCAATTTTCAACCATGTTGTTGACTTTGGGTCAAGTCTTGAATTCATAATTATTGTTGAATCGAGATATGGTGAAGCTGATCCTGTGACGAGAAGCACTTGACAGGAAAGTTTTGTCTTGGAGGCATGAGGATTCCGTGAGAGTCGAATGGGACTTCGTTTGAAATATGATTCCAGAAATAGACCCAGATTGGCGGGATGAACGGTAATTCCATTAAAATAGGAACGATAAATGTCAATAATGTCTCGATTTGGTGAATCACGATGCCTAAGATTGGCTCCAAAATGATGCCAAAGTAGATAATCTGTAACATTATTTGGAAGATAATTTGAAGACGAGTTTACATCCATGGATGAGGGAGGTGAAGACGAGGAAGAACTGATTAATGATTTGATATTTCTCTTAGCCCAAAACCAATCTCTCCATGAAGCCTGAGAACAATTTGCATTTATCAAAATTAATCCTTCAACGGGTTTTGGGTTTGCTAATGCAAAACGAGTTAAAATGTTGGCACCAACACCGGTTCCAAGTCCAATAAACGTTCTAATCTTGTAATAATCAAGAACATCTTTTATCTGATTTGCTAAAATGTCGATTGAGGGAAACTTGTAGTCTGGGTCAAGTTTGTGTGACTCTTGACCAGGAGCGTTGATATGGTAGATAGTGAATGATGCTAAAAGTGAACAGTTTTCACTGAGAGAGAAGAACCCTTCATAATTAGAAATGTAATTGAGTCCTAAATCGTGATAAGTTAGTATGACTGGAGTTTTCGGGCCAGGTTTGGCTCCTTGTCGAGCTACCAATAAGCTTCCATGGCAAGTTGATATTCGTTCTTCTACACAGTTGAAGGTGTTTCCATATCTTTTGTGTAATGTTAAGGGTGATTTTGTATCACATGAAGTGAAGTTTTCTGAGTATTGGGATATTTTACGACAACGTTGTCCTCGTCTTGCATTTTTTATGGCTTTAATCTTTGATCCTAGGGAAAATCGTCGTGTTTTTTGCGTTATAAGGGGATCATCTGTGTCATCAGTATCACGTCTTTTGTAGATTGGCATTTTAATTTCTTGTCGTTGTAAAAAAAGTAACTGGAAGAAGCAATGTTTTGTACAGTCTTGAAGATTGACAATCTTATATTATGACACGACAATTAGAATCAAACAATTTTATCAAAGTGGCTGGTTGAGTAAATATTGAAACAAATATCAATCCTGAGTGATGTTTAATTTATCACGAGCTGATTGAAATTGCAATTAACACAGCTGATGCAAAGATGAACATTGAAAGGTGATGTTGATTATTACTCTACAGATTGAAGAACAAATGGCTCGTTTTATCACTTTTATTGACTCTTAAACTTGATTTTTTTGCACAACAGGAAGTTTTCATAGGCAATTGGCAAATAAGATGACGACGTTGATGATAAATATTTTTTTGATAAAAAAAAATTAGAAATCAACAATTAACTGGGGTTATGATTGGCATCAATGTAAATCGTTTTGTTGTCATGTTTCTGTTTTCTCAATTTTCTCCTCTTAACAGTTGAGTAATAACATGTATTTTGATATTTATATCACTTTATGTTTTTAGTTCACTTTGATTCACTTGCAGGATCAGGTAAATAATCTAGAACAGAATTGATTTGAAGGTAAAAAACAGAGAGAAGATGATAAGATGACATCCAGATAAATGATGAAGATGACGAAAGGAAAACACAATGGTTAAGATTAAAAATAACACATAACAGGTACAAATATAATCACAAGCAAAGAAAAGAAAAAAATAAAACTAGCATTAGAAGGAACTAAATGATAAATGTTTTACGATATCAAACAGCAATAAAATGCAAGTGTAATATTTTCCTGTCCAAATGAGCAGCTTAAAACAAGAGATGAAACACGTTGAAGCACGGAGTGTTGGTGGTTACACTAATTGCAAAATAATACCAAAAAATGGACAGCCTGAAGTAAACTGGTAAACTTGATGTAAGAGGAACTTGAATGAAAAGCAAAATGATGCATTAGATGAAGTAAACTTTCACTTTGTGAGCTTTAAAAGCGGAAGAATGAAAATGAGACAAAGAAAGGGAAACCTTCAAAGTTGAACTGATGATGATATTGAATTAGGTTTAATATAAGGTTAAGAATAAAAAAAAATGATGAAACTATAAGAGAAAGAGAAATAGTGAAGACAAAAGCAAGATACAGAAGCAGCTAGGTAAAGATGAAGGTGGTGGGCTCAGGAAAGAAAGAAGAGTAAGTAAATCAGACAACCTGGTTTCCTCTTAAACTCATGAAACATAAAAGACTCGCTATACATATTGATATCTTTTGATAAATTTACCAGGTTGAGACTGCCTAACAAAGGGATCGATAATAATGGGAAAGACTAAAAAAGAGAGCCTAGAATAGAGAAATTAGCCTTTAATTTCTCGCTTTACCTCTTCACGATTAAATCGACAAACATCATTAACTAAATCCCTGAAAAGTGAAATGAAAAGCTTATGATTGTAAAATCGGTGAAATTGTTTAAACTAAAAAAAACAATGCTACCTGGTGTTGCGTGAACCAACTACCAAATTTCAGGAAAAAAAATGTTTACTAAAACATTGATTTGTGCCCTTGAAATGAACTTGTTTTTCAGTCAATTCACTCTGATGAAGTCGATCTCAAGATATGCCGAATATAACATCGTAGCTTCAGCAATGTAATTTGTGTTTGCCTGACTTTTAATCAATGCAACCCCAAATAATCTGAAACCATTAATAAAAATGAAGTTTGGTCACTGCAAATATGCCTTTGAAATATCATCAATCAGTTAATTGATTCCGCTGACTTGAGAAGATTTAAACTCAACATTGATCCAAAATGAAATACAATCTGAAAATTTTTTCAATGAAGTCATTTGAAATTCTAGAAGGTATGCCATGAACAACTACGAGTTTGTTTACTCGAAACTAGACTCCAATTCAAGATGTTAAAACTAGGTAACTTTGGGAAATTGAAAACGGAAGGAAATTTAAGGTATTGATTAAAATAGTATTGATTGAGTTGAGTTGAGAGTGACCGTTAAAAATTATCTGAGATTGACTATTCTCGTCATCTTTGTAGACCTTTTCTGCTGTTATGAATTAGAAAATTTTTCATGTTAAACTAGATGATTTTGCCCCTTTCTGCATAGGCTTCGGAAGTTGAAAGCTTTCCTGATCATGACTTTATCACTTGTCATATTGTTTATCATGAGTATTATATACTTGCGTGATCAAAATCACCATATGAATCTATTTAAAGAAATAAATCCATAACAATAATCTTACCATGTTGCTTTCAATTCACATTGTAAACGTTTCATTAAATTCGTCTGCTTTTATTTTCAATCTCAAGAGCTTTTAATAGTATTTATTAAAATAGATTCTCTGTATTTCTCAATTCAAATCATAATAGTAACAAATATTCAAGGTGGACATTCATAGACATCTGAATATTTTGCTAATCATAACTTTACCGACACCTAATAACTATTGATGTTCATCAATATTCCTTCAAATATTATTTCTGTTTGAAGTATTTAACTGAAACTGTTTGGTGCAAAAAAATTTAATTGAGCTATTTAAGGCTGTAAGACTATTAAATTGGTAAATTGTTTTTCTGGTAAATGGGAAAAATACAAGTTGAGTAAATAAATTGAAGCGTCGCAAGTGCAAGATGAACTGAAAATTGGTTCATTTGAGATACAACAGAGACTATGATTAAAGAGAGAAAGAGAAAGATAATAAAATATTCCAACCTCACCCTGGTATTTAGGTTTTTTTTTCAGACTGTTAACCATGTAAAAAGTGAGGCAAAAGTATTTTAGCCTAAACCATTAAACCGTTTTGTATTATCATCAATAACTATGGTTACAATAGGTTGAAAGGTAAACTAATCATTTTCATGGTTTATGCCTCACTTTTTTGCCTTTTCATCAACTGACCAACATATTGCTTCATGAAACTTCATTTAGATAATACAATGATGATGTTATTAATGCACGATCATGATGAATATTCAAAATTGTTAGATCATTGATCAATAATGAATGATGATATGATAATATTTGGTTTAAACCATGACATGTAGACTATATTTTTGGCAATCTATTATTGGATTAAACTTTCACATTACAGAAAGTCATTGAACAAGTTGACTGATAATTAATGATTACAAGTTATTGTTGTTATTAAGGTTATTGAATCAAATTTATCATCATTAATAGCATCATTTTGGACCTTTTACAATTTAAATTGTTGCTTTTTTTTATTAACAATCAAGATCGTTGGTTTACTTGACTATGCTTTATAATTGAGGCTCAACATGACTCCACTTTTTTCACGTACAACATTAAGTTACCCAAAAGTGACTGGATTAATTGCAATTAAAGCTGATTAAGCAATGCCTTACACAAGGGATCCTCAATTACATTGTTAAACTGTGTAACTTTGCTATTAATTTCAATTTCGGGTTTTGGTTGCATTAATGCTTATTGTTGGTTCATTGCAGATTATTGTTTGATCTTCACAATTGTTGGAGATTTGATTATCCCTAGATCAAGTAAAATAATAATAAACTCGATATTTTAGCGCATTTGTTGATTGATCTTTTATTAGCCTTTTATTGATAACTTTTTATTTATTGCTTTGCTGTTTGTGGTAATCCTTCGAGTGATAATCCGCTTCTGCAGCAAGCTAATCAGAGTTTACCTGGGAAATTTATTGATTGCTAACCATTCCTGGGTCTAGGTTTGTGGTTATAATTAAGATGAAATTATTGAGATTAAATATAAGCACTTGAGGTCTGGATGTGTTTTGTGCGATATGCTTGGTTAAACTATTTAATGTCACACCAGAAGATACTACAATCGAGATTCAGGGATGAGATAAATTGATAGTAAAACTTGTGAGTGATTAATTCATTTCGTGCAATCAAATTAATTGATCTTTACTCATCGATAATCAATCTTTACCCTGGATCTTCTCAACAAGGAAACATTGTCGTAAGATATGTTTAAACAAGTCCATTGATAACTTGATTTCAAATGAACAGGTTCTGCTGATCAGAGATTAAAAAAAGTATCTCTTTTGGGCTTCAGATAGCAACTATTTAATCTAATTAATCATGTAATTAATGTTGTAATCAATATTAATATTATTAATAATCATTTTTGACCATTTTGCATGATTTTTCAATAGGATTTTTATTCAAATTTCAAAAAAAGTCGAAAGATTTTTCTATGGAAGTTCCATGTTTAACAAGTTTCAACTTATAATAATACAAGGCACTCAGCTACTTAGTAAGGTGTTACCAACGTATTTAGCCAATTACCCTGAAACTGGACACACTATTGGCTTGAGATTCGGATGAAGCGAAATTTCGGAGACATTCATTTCTAGCACAGCTTATCGGTTTTTGCAAAAACTAATCGATGCTCATTTTCTGATTCGATCCAAATCGAGGTAATCGCCCGTTTCTATGTTCGCAGAAAGTTCGTGTGAAGGGCGGAATATCAAAATGCGCTAAGGAATATCGGCTTCCTAACCATAACATCAGAAAGTGGGTTTAATAACTTTAACTAGAAATGTAATAACTTTTTTCCCCTCACACGAACTTTTATAACACTCCATACGTTTTATCGAGTGGATTCTTTTGGGACTAGAATGGTTGTGATCGTCATTTTCATTAAAAAATAGTGTCAGAGTGACCCTTAATAATTGGGGGAAAATGTGTTAAATTCACTCGAATTAAAGATCAAATGAGATCGGTAATTTTAAAGGTATAAGCCTGGCGTATTGTTTAATCAATAATTTAAATTTAAAAAAACCTTTGTAAAGGTATGGTATTTGAATCAAATTTGCGTTTTAACTTTTTTAGCACAAAAGGTGAAACCAATCCAAACGACAATCCAATGAAAAGGAATAAGAAGATCAAACCAATTGATGAAGCTCCACTTGATGAGGCTTTTTCATTTGATTGTTTACCGTTATTGTTCAACTCTATTCTTTCATAATTGAAACAACCATTTGCCTGAGTTAGTTGAACATTTGCATCTTGAACAGTGTATCCAGTGAGTTGACACACATTTTTTTCTCCGTGTGAGCAAAAATTGATTGATTTACATTTAATTGGTGTTGATGAGCCCTCATCGATTGAGTCCCAGTGAGCACAAAATGAGGCACACTGATCTAAGGTTAAATCTATCTCGGTGTGAGTGACCTTTCCGACCAATTGAGATCCAGTCAGTTTAAATTGGTGTGAAATTGAAGCTACAGGAAACAAGAAGCGATATTAAACAAAAAACCAAAATAAATTATATTACAAGGTACTATACTTACGAATATAGATATCACAGTCTGTAGAAGTGTTTGACTTAATTTCATTTTGACTACCAACAGAGTAGCATAGCTGATTGTTACAGAATTGAAATGAATGGCAATCAGCAGATGAAAAGCATTGACTAGCACAATCTTCAACGTTTGACTTGAACTCACCGAGAGCATTTAAATTTTCAAATTTTCTTGAAGATATTTTCTTGTAATTAAAAAGAAAATTTCTTCGATTAACTGTACAATATTTATCAGCGGTAACTACTAAAGCTTCATCGGAGGTTATATTCAAATTAGCTGCCATTAAGCACTCGACAGAACTGCTTGAGTAACAGTATGAGAATAGAGCACAATCAAGTTGATCTGAATTTTCACAGGCTCGATAACATTCGCTAAAACTGTTAGCTTTAACTGGAATTATCAAACTGTTAGGATTTTGTCTATTCAACATTGCACCTTCCTTAACAATTGAAAATGCTTGTCTATTGGCTGTTTCTATCGCGTCCATTGTAACATCCTTGATTTCTTGAAAACTGTATGAAAATTGCGTTGAAATGGTCCCATTTTGATCTGACAATTCGATATTTAAATAAGTATATTTATCCAATAATGTTTCATAAACTTGTTTTGGTGAAATCTGCCTTTTTAAATGAAGCAAATTGCTAAAGGGAATGTAAAAGATAGTAGATGAATAAGTTGATGACTTGTGAACTTCATTATCCAAAATGGAAATATCTTTGATTCCAATGCATGCCTGCAATCTTTCACAGTAAACAATAGCTCTGAAAAAAATGTTAAATAAAATTACTTCATGAAATACAATAAGAAGTATGATTTACTTACTTGATCTCAGTATTAGGTGCAACTAAATCCAAACATTCTGCCGCATTTGCCACCTTGAAGGGATAGTTTTCTCGAATCAAGAAATCTATATCAAGATTGGCGATGTTTTTCCCAAATGAATCTGAAATGAATATCATTATTATTAATAGTTCAGAAAATACAATGAACTAATTTAAAAAATACCTTCAAGCTTTGGTTTATCATTGATGTCAACCATAGCCGTAACAATATTATCTTCACCAAACAAAATATCAATATCTACTAAACGCAATGGCGATAAATTCATTTCACTGGTTAAAAGCTTTTTTATTGATTCTCTTAATTGGTTAACATGCCTTTCAGCATATTTCAGGCCATCCACTCCTATTGTAAAATAAAAATGTAAATTGTTAGAGTTAAAGTTGATGAGTATTCAAATAATTATGTAATAATTTTACCTTCATTAGGCTTAATATGCAGGGCTAAAGTTTTACGATCTTTCCAATCTTTGATACAATCTTTGATTTGAAACAGGCCTTGATATTGTTCCTCTGGTATATTCACTCGGAGATCATGGAAATCTCTTCTTTTCGACATCAGTAAAATAAATTTATTCTAAATGATAGATGGAAACCAGATCTATTCATTTCTATTTCATCAATCTTCAACCAGATCAATAAATTAAAGTTAACAAAAAAAAAAGATTATATCTAACCGTTTCATCTTTTTTGTAGTAATTTTTTACAGCAGCAATCGGTATTGAATGATCTACATGACCCCTCATCCCATGCGAGTCAGCCTATTTGATATAAAAGTCATCAAATTGAACAATGAATTAATCAGATGCTTCAGTTTATACAAATAATATACTAACCGGAGTTGCAAAATAATGAGTTGTGACAACTTTGTCCATGTTGGTTGCAGAAACCATTCGATTATACTGAATTGATTCCCAACAATCAACAGTGAATGGCCATTCATTGGGCTAGTCAATGAGCACAAGAATTTATTATATGTTAGTTAGACTAGCTTTGCGAATTTTGTGGTTTTTATTGGTTCAATCAAGGAATTGATTTGCAAGTTACCATGTAGACATTTCCAAGATATCGACCTACTAATTGGAACCAGAAAATTTCATTCAAAGTAAATGATCCTGTACTAGTAACTCCTGGTGTATGAGCGTCAAGATGAGTTGATTTACAGGAGTCAAGTTTACCATCGAAATAGTAACCAATGCCGAGATCATAATCGTATAAAGTCTCAGTTGGAGGTGAACCATAAATATGACTATTAACGCGCAAAACCTCCAACTCCGTATCAACATAAACCTATTTTGAAGAAAAAAATGTTTTAATTGACTGTGAAACCAATATTGATTGTTAAAAATTACTTCAATTTTATTCTCCTTTGGTGAACCTTGCAAACTTGAGTTTGAGTGATAAGTTGTTTCAGTTATAGATACATAAATTTGATGTCCAGACGATTTTAAATTAGGAACTGGACGATTCGATTGAAAATAAAGTTGGCAACCGATACCAGGAGTTATCTATAATCATAATCCATCAATCTATTAGACAAGAAATTGTAAAAAACCACATCACTTACCTCAACCAATTCATCAAGTTTAGCGTCAGTATAAGTCAATGAATAAATATCAAGGATAACTTTTGAAGTAATTTTCGAACCAGTTTTCGAATCTTCAAAAACAACGCGAACTGGCTGAAGTAGACCAGATTCTAAGTCAATACCGGCTAGAAAAGCAGAAACAATTGAAATTACTTTCAAAAAAACTGATTTACAATGGTAATTCAGATCATTGACGATTAAATATTAATAATCACACTATAAATGCTTGTAAATAGGCAATCAGGCTATTTAATCAAAGTACATCTCTAATGCCATCTAAAAGGTGTCAGAAGAGTAGAGTCCCAAATTTAAACTTATAAATTGATAGCGAGAAAAGATATCATGACCATTCATAGCTTATTTATTGAATATTGAGATTTTCATCTCAATACAGAAAGTGGACCATCACGCGAAATGTTGCGTAATTTTTTTTTGCGGTTCGCCATTAGATTTTTGTCTGGGTTTTTCGCAACATTAATTGCTATATTTTCGAAATTTTACTACAATCACATTGTCTTTGCGGTGTCGATGAACGTATTAAGATTTGAAGATAGTCCAGAATTTCTCAATTGGTCACGCTTGAGGTAAATTTGCAGTATTACTATTTTGTCTACGAAATTTAAACTAAACCAGACGCCTGTATTTTCGATTCTATGGTGTTTTTTAATGAACGGTATTGGATAATTTTTATCTTTTGGATGTTTTTCCATCTTTTTCAAATTTCGAAACTCATTTTCGCGAGTTTTTTAATCAACATGATGATTCTGACTGCGTGTAATGATAATGTGTTGTGCATCACGAAACGACCTTCGATTTACCTCTCAAGATCAAAGATCAAATTACCGACGAATGATCTCCGATGCCCTCGGAAGTCCTTTCTGCACATCGTCTTCAGTATCGTGACAACATTGTAACACAATTTTTTGAAGTGAAAAGTTTATTCTATCTTAAATAATTATTTGTCTGCTAGCGTAAACTTGCTGCTGTAGTTACCAGTTTTTAGATTGTTGCAATGTCCATTCAACCGAGATTTTCTTGAAAACATTTTCAAACAAATGAAGCAGAGACATCAAGCTTTCTCTCCACTGGAACTTTTCGCAGAAGATTTCAGCATATCTTTCGCTGATTTCGCGGCACAGTAACTGTGGGGCTGATGATGATAAAGCTTGACTTTACGAAATCATTGAGTCAATCAATTGTATTTCCAAGTATCTGCCAGCATCCGTGCAATAGAGTTACTCGGTTACGGTTTCAATACCGATTATTATCGATAATTTCTCTTGGATAGATTATCGATAAATTGCTCACGATACTTGGAGAAGATACTTGTACTATTTTTCAGACGATTCACATAAGATATTGTTTAAAGTATTTCTACTTTTTTTACTTGTATTCTCAATATGTCGAGGAAAAGAAGCCCAGTATGGCAACACTCCAATTGTGAAGTAGAAATAAAAAGGTGTAAGATATGCAACAAAAGTGTTATTGCAGACAAAAATACATCGAATTCGATCGCCCATTTGCGAGTGCACCACAAGAATGAGTACTCAGGCAGGCAGGTTTTCAAACCAAGAGTTCACTGATCAACCCAAGATTGATGAGACTATTTCTGACATTGTAAATTTTGAAAGTAAGTAGTTTTGGTATTATTTTTGTTGTGTTATAATTGTGTACTATTAACAAATATGTTTTTTTTCTTACAGGCAATGGAGATAGGATCGATAATGCACTACTTTGGTTGATTGTTTGACTGATGGTGGAAGTAATTTTGTAGCTGCTGCTAATGGACTTTCTAAGCATATTCATTGCTGTGCTCATCTTTTAAATCTAGTAATCGTCGACTCACGCAAAGAATCTAAAGAAGCATGTGAGCTCGTCAAGCTGAGCAAGTCAGAAATATTACAGTTTTTAAAAAAAGTTCAACTTAATGAAAGATCTATTTAATGAGCAGAAAAGAGAAAATGACGATGAATTTATTCCATTGAAACTTAAACAAGACATTGAAACTCGCTGGAATTCTGAATTCTTGATGATAAAAAGATATCTTGAGCTCAATTTGGAAATTTCATCAGTTTTAAGGAAAAACAATATGCAAAAAGATGATCTAACTGACGATGAATTGATTTTCTTGGAAGATGTATCTAAAGTATTAGCGCCAATATTTGAAATGACTGAAGATATATCTGGCTCAAATTACATAACTATTTCACGGATTATTCCATTGTTATCTTTAGTTAAGACAAAAGTAACGAGAACAAGAGTAGTTCATCAATTGGCCGAAAAGTTTCAAAAATGTTTACTTGATTGTTTCAACCGTCGTTTCAAAGACTTTGAGGATAACGATTTTTTGCTAGTGCAACTCTACTGGATCCACGATTTAAAAAACTAGTTTTTGAATCTACTTCAGCTTGCAGTCGTAAAGTTACTGACCTATCGTTATCTTTAGGTGATATAGAACTAAGCCAGCGTCCAGTTATGCAAACTTGTGAACAGGGTTTATGGGCAATTCATGATAGTCGTGTTAATAGACTTTCTAACCCTTTGTAAGGTGCAAGTCATGGTTTAAAATATTTTCTTGAATCTGATGTTGTGCCGCTTGAATCTTCTCCACTGGAATTTTGGAAAAATAATAAGAATAGCCTCAATTGCACAACCAATGAACTTACTATTCACCCAGATCCTAAAGACTGGATATTTTTCTAGTGTAAACAGGCTTTACCAATTTTTACTCTGAACCCAATAAACTAAATTAAAATCAAAATTTGGAACTTCACTTACTTTTGAAGAAGAAAATTATTCTCAAATTGGGCCCAATTGTGGTTGAAAAGCTCTGTACTTCAATACCTCTGATTTCCTCTCTCGACTCTTCTACCTGTGAGTTAAAAAAACAATTCTTAGTGATCTTGAAAACTTTTCATGGATTAATAAAATTACCCATTTAAATGCAAATGTATCAAAACGATAGATTAAAGATGGCCCAAGCGTTAAAATCATGTCTACGAGGTTGTCATAAACTCCAGGTAATACACCACTCCATCTGGTGATACCCAAAGTAGATATTGTGCAACGATTTTCTGTTAGAGAAAGCATTCAAGTATAAATTGAATTTCACAAGAGTTTATCAATTAATTTCTGGCCAATTCAATACAACTATTGAATGCATAGAGCTAAAGAACATACTTCACCATGATTCTCCCATCAATTTAGTCAGTCAAATTCAAATGGGTACACTACTAGTTCATATTCAGCAATCAATTTATCGAGATTGAGGCGTCTTCTACCTTTATTAATATCAACTGATTAAATCGCTGACTACTGAAATTTTATAGTCGAGATTGACTACTGTTAATTAAAGGCGTTTTGAGTGTATAACTAGTATGCTCTGATTATGAGACTGATAAATAAACGGATGGAAAACATGGTAAATTTCAACTTGACTGAAGCAAAAGGCATGGTGAAAAAGGCCACAATACAAACTTACCAGCGATAATAATCCGATGGCCCGCGTGGTCTTTATGATAAAAAATGTCAATTTTGGGTGAATTTGCAGCTGTCACTGAGATTTTACCATGAAATTTTGCTTTGGCTGCAAGGTGCTCGGTTATTTGCCATTGTTCAAGTGTTAGCTGGATAAAATTAAAGGTAAAATCAATTTTGTCCATTAACTATTAATTTATCATCTTACCGCGTTAGTTAATGTTGCACGGAAAAGCACATTTTCTTGCGGCACTTCCATAATAAAATCCATGAGACTTGAGCCTTTAAATACACCATAAATAATCAATATATCAATAATTTCAAGCTATTTTGATCTTTTACCTTCAATGGATCCGAAAATAGACATTAATGTAAACAATAAATAAAACATTTTCACTTTTGAATGAATAAATTGTGATAAATACAAAAAAACGCGTCAACTTGTTTAATAGATTTTCAATACCTTGTGGGTTTGTGATCAGTTAATGATTTAAAATGAATGAATTAGAGTCTCATTCTCATTCCATTAAAGGCCGATTGTGATTAGATTGGCAAAAGATTTTGCTGTCGGTAAAATTTTTCACTTTCTCATCTGTGATTGCTATCTGAATTTATCAAACAATGGTAAGTTTCAATTCAGTTTTTACATTTTTCATAATAAAAAGGTTCATGTATCGAATGTCATTCAGTTTTCAGTTGATTCGTACTCTTCAATTGTGAAACCTGTTGATGTGATGAGATGTTTTGCTCTTAGGATTGAGTGGGAAAACAGCTATAATTAAATACTGGTTGTTGTTTATACCTCTGTTTGATCAGTTTGATGTGGATTGCTGTTTCAATGCTGGCATTCCAATTATTATCAACACTGTATATTGAAAATTGTAAATTTTGTAATTAAATTCTCTATCCAAATATTGAACTAAAATGAGTAAATTTGGATTTTACCTTACCTTAGTCTAAACTTGTCCATTTTGTCAAGCCTTTATCTTTTAATGTCACTTATTCAGAGTTTATTTGTTATCTTTTAAAACAGTTCAAAATATTACTAATAATTTGCGCTTACAGTTTCATGTTACTTTTTTTATATCTTAACAAAGAGGATAATCTATGCTAGTTTGTGAGTCATCCTCACTTTTAATTTATAATCAGATACTTTTAGATCTATTAACTCTATTCTTTCAGTATATCTTTTCCATTATGTGTATACACTTGAATTTGCTGTATTGGAATCATATCTTAATACTCCACCCTTGATACATTTATTTTTAACTAATAAGTAACTATTTTTTTAATAAGTAAGTGTTTACATCTCTTTAATACCAAATTGGTCAATAGCAAGTACATTTAGAGTGCCAACTGAATAATCACTAACCTTCAACATGTTTACATTGATAAATTATTCAATTTTGACAGTGCTTCACCTTTTGCTTATTTCAGTGAATAATTATGTATATTGTGATTGTATCTTCAGATCAACGTGTGATGATATTCAAAACAAGTACATGTTATCTCTCAAAATTCCATGTGTATATAATGGTGCTCCTCAACCCATCACCAATGAGGCTACTTTACGCTCGCTTCAAGAAATTTGTCCATATCTTGATCCAGGTAAATTGACTTTACTCCAATTGTCTAATTCTTTCTAACTAATTCTTTGATTATGTATTCTCGCCCCTGTAGTGAATAATCCAACTCTATGTTGTGATGAGGACCAAATCAATATTTTAATAAACCAATTGGCTCTACCAAGAGGGATGCTGGGTCGTTGTCCATCATGTTTCTACAATTTTGCCAATTTTTTGTGTCACATGACATGTTCGCCCAAACAGTCGGAATTTTTAAGACTTGATGAGGCCAAACCATCGGAAAAATTTCCTGACAAGCAACAAGTCTCTTGGATCTCATACGCGATTGAGGAAAACTTTGCTCAAACCTTGTTTAATTCATGTGTAAATGTCTTGGCGCCAGGCGCTAACTTTAAACCAGTTCATTTAATGTGTGACCAATGGGGTGACCAATGTAATGCTCATCGACTTCTTGAATCTATTGGAAAGAATGATTCTTCGCCATTCGGGATCAATTTTAATTATTTTCCTGCTTCAGCTGAAACATCAATCTCACCACTTCAGCTTACATCAACTCAATGTTTTGAGAGTCCCGGAGTTCCTAATAAAACTGCCTGCTCATGTTCAGATTGTCCAACTGTTTGTAAACCTTTACCTCGACCCGAAGCTCATGAAAGATTTTGCATTTTGGGTACAGATGGTATGACCATAGTAATGTCCTGCGTGTTCATAATTACAACGACGGCTGTTATTATTTATTACACTTATTATCAACGAAAAACAAATTTTACTAAAGGTATTACGAATTATTGTTGAAAAGAAATATGTTATAAAGATCTCGGTAAATTTTCATTTTGTTGTCTTTTAGCAGATGACGCTGGGTCCTATCCAATGACTAATTTCGATGATCCTACTAATTGTTAAGTGCCTACTAATTTACTTTAACCCAATCAGTTAAATCAAAATCATACTGAACACTGCTCTCTAACCTTTCTATTTTAATTTTAATCTATTTAAACCTCTCTATTTATATAATCTTATTCAAAGAATATTCATTCTAATAATTAAATTAATTTCAGATGAAACCATGGTTAACTTGAAATCATCAACAATGACCAATAAAGGAGTCGCGACTCAAGATTAGAAAATTTTCTTGAACATAGTTTCAAACAGTGGGGATACATTGTCACATCTAGACCCACTCTGACTATAATTATTGGAGCTGTTTCGATTTTAATAACAGGTCTTGAAATTACAAACATTTCTTCCAAAATAACTTCAGATCCAGTTGAATTGTGGAGTTCACCCGAAAGCCATGCTCGTCAAGAGAAACTGTTTTTTGATACGAATTTCGGACCATTTTATCGAGTTAATCAATTGATCATAAAGAAAACAACGAATGAACCTAACTTCGATTATTATGCGAATGGCAAGAATTATTCATTCAATCCAATATTTGATAAAGAATTTTTATTGAAGACTCTTGAACTGCAGAGGGAACTAACATCACTTAAAGCCGTTGTAGATGGTCGAACAGTTGAATTGACTGATATCTGTTTCAGTCCTTTAGCTAATGGTAAATGTGCCATTCAAAGTGTCATTGGCTGGTTTCAAACTAACATTACTCGGCTCGAAGATGATCCTGTTACTAACTATTCTTATCTTGATCACATTATTTCGTGTCTCGGTAACCCATTTGCTCCTGATGATAATTTGAAGCCTTTTCACTATCCTTGTTTGGGAGAATATGGAGGACCAGCTCTACCTAAAGTTGCACTCGGAGGTTTCAATATTGCTGATTCCCGAAAAGATGCTGCTGATGCTTATACTCAGGCTACATCACTTGTGATTACAATTTTGATCAAAAATCATGCCGATAAGAGTCGAAATAAAAAAGCAGAAGCTTGGGAACAAGTATTTTTGGATTACTTGCATTCATTCAATCACACTAGATTTCCTGATTTTGACATTGCTTATTTTTCAGAGGTAGGTGATTCTCCATTTTCAAAAATTCATTGAATAATCCCTTATTTTTGTCCAAAAGAGATCAGTTCAAGATGAAATCAACCGTCAAAGTTTATACGATGTATCAACTATCATTGCGAGTTACTTGGTAATGTTTGCTTATGTGTCTTTGACTTTGGGTAGAATCTCTCGAAAAAGTGATTTTTTTGTTCACTCAAAAATTAGTTTGGGTCTCATCGGTATAACAATCGTTATTGCCAGCGTTATATCATCTATTGGTTTGATGATTCTACTAGGATTTAATTTAACTCTTATCATTGTAGAGGTTATTCCCTTTTTGGTTTTGGCTGTTGGAGTGGATAATATTTTTATTCTTGCTCAACACTTACAGGTAAATATTATTTAAAAATAAAATTAAACCAAAAATTAATGAAAATTTTCTTTTTCATTTATAGCGTTACAATCCTAAACAAAATGAGTCTTCTCAAGATCAAGTAGCTAAGGTTTTAGGAAAATGTGGACCATCTATTCTTATGGCCTTTGCCTGCGAAGTTACATGTTTCTTTATTGGAGCTTTATCAACTATGCCCGCTATCCGAATGTTTGCATTGAATGCTGCATTAGCTCTTTTAATTGACTTTTTACTACAAATGAGTGTCTTCATTGCTGTTTTATATCTTGATTTAGAGAGAGCAAAATCATCTAGATTTGATATTCTATGTTGCTTCAAATCATCTAAAAACACGGATCGTGATCCAACTCCTGATGATATTGAAGCTGGATTACTTCACAAAATTTGTAAAGATCATTATGCACCATTTCTCATGAAAAACAAAGTGCGTTTATTTATATCCATTGGTTTTACTCTATGGGTTTGCTCTTCTATTGCTGTCGTAAACAAAATTGAGATTGGGTTGGACCAAGAACTATCAATGCCTCATGATTCTTACGTCCTAAAATATTTCAAAGCTCAGAAAAACGATTTACGTGTTGGACCTCCTGTTTATTTTGTTGTTCGTGGCAAATTTGATTATTCTGATAACTTTCACCAAGAAGTTATATGTGGAACCAGTTACTGTAGCGAAAATTCCCTCTTTAATCAAATCAGTCAAGCATCTCACGAACCCGAATCTAGTTACATTGTCGACACTCCTGCCTCATGGCTTGATGATTATTTCGATTGGGCTGATACATCATCTTGTTGCCGGCTTTTCAAAAATGATACAAATCGCTTCTGTCCATCTACATTAATAAATATTAACCGAAACAATGAATGCAAGAAATGTCAACTTAAAGGTGATGATGAAATGATAAAGTCTGCTCAATTTTACAAGTTTCTACCTGATTATCTATCAGATATACCAACCACTTCTTGCCCTAAAGCTGGCCGTGCTGCTTATGGATCTTCTGTAAAATTAGATGAAAATAATAATGTATTGGCTAGTCACTATAGTTCCTATCACTCACCTCTAGTCAAATCAAGTGATTTTATCGAAGCAATGAAAAGTGCTCGTTTCTTAGCATCAAACATTGAACGAGCAGTATCAACTGCATTAAAGCCAGGTGAAGAAGTTAAAGTGTTTCCGTATTCTCTTGTCTACGTTTATTACGAGCAATACCTTACTATCTATGGTGATTCCATCAGAAGCCTTGCCTTATCAATTACAGCTATTTTCTTGGTATCCTTTGTTTTATACGGATTTGATATTAAAGCATCACTGATTGTCGTTTTCACCATTATATGTATCGTAATCAATCTTATGGGAATGATGTATTGGTGGGACATTTCGCTTAATGCCTTGTCTTTGGTTAATCTCGTTATGGCTTCTGGTATTTCAGTTGAATTTTGTTCTCATATAACTCATGCTTACCTATTGAGTAATGAAGCAAGTCGGGTTAAGCGATCACAAGAAGCCTTGGCTACAATGGGTTCATCTGTTTTATCTGGAATCACATTGACTAAATTTGCCGGTATTCTGGTGTTAGCTTGGTCAACATCACAAATTTTCGTTGTATTTTATTTCCGAATGTATTTCGGTATTGTTATTATTGGAGCACTTCATGGTCTTGTTTTGCTACCAGTACTGTTGAGTATATTTGGAGGTAAACCAAAGCTGAGCAGTTTTTTTGTAAATAAAATTTAATAATGATTTTTTTATCGAATAAAAAATATTTTCATTACCCAAAAATAACATCTCAATTCATTTAACTAGCGTGATTATAACATTCTCCCATGATTATATAATGATTCATGACTATTTACTAGAGAAAAGATAATTAATCACCGGATCCAACAAAACAATCAAACATTGAAAAACAATTTAGAAATATTCTCAGATAAATCACTATTAAAAACATCAACATAATAATCGAAGGCATTTTGAGTGCAAATTAGGAGATTACCTTCTTCTATTTCCTCAAACAATTTTGCATTTTCGAAGAGAGTAAAGTTCAGATGAGAATGTTACATTGTGTATAAGTTTGAATTTATAAAGAAACATTATAAAAGATGAACTAAAGCGTCAATAATCAATTGTGAAAACCCAATCAGTAATTAATCAACTTTCTTCAACAAAACATGTTTCCAAGTGCATATTCGGCATCGATATTTATTGTTTTACATTTTTTCATCAAATCTAGTGCAGGTATAAACAAATCAATCGTAAAACAAACGTTTGCATTTCAAAATTGATCTCATCAAAACAGGTGCGAACGATGAACCCATTGGATTGGAGAAATTCTTTGGCGATGAATCCAATTTTATAATAAAAGCTAAATTAAGTTTTAATGTAAGTTTTATTTGATTGCTTAATTTAATTTTTGCATAAAGAATCAAATAATTTTCTAAAGAACTCAGATTGGCTGATAGAAGAGTCGGTATTCGGTGATGAAAAAAACAGTATCGTTACATCAATAACCCAAGGAAATGGAGAGAGCGAAATAAAAGTGTTTCGTGATTTTAAAACTCAAACCATTTCATTGGTTTGCTTTCGTAAGTATTCAAATAGATTATCGTATAAAAGATGATATTGTTTCACCAGCAGATATCATTGATCCCATATTTACTCATTAGCAAATCATTGTCAACAAAAATTCTGGCATCACAATTTGAATTGGAACGATAAATTGATAAACAAACTTTTAAAACAAATATTGTTGATGGGACCTTATCGTATCATTTCATATTTTGTAAATGAAACAACAAATCAAGTTGAAAAGTCTGACATTGAAGGCTTTCCCCTATTGGGCCTGAAATTTGATTTTTCAGGTCGGTCTATAACAGAGGCTTGATTGAACAAGTTTTCAAATAATTTCATGTTCCACTTGTTTGTAGACACAAGCTCCAAAATATTGATGAGAAGGAAAAATTCTGGACGAATCAGTATAAAAGAATCAAGATACACAACAATAAGCACAACAATGGCTAACGAACATTCCGATCCAGAGGTTGTTTTATCCATAATGGAAATTGAGCCGCTTGAAAGTTCAATGGTATCTTCGCCATCCAAATATATTCATTACAAATACAACGAATCGATCACTAGATATAATGGATTAAATAAAAACGAAACCACAACATATCAGGTAAGCAATTTTCGATCCTTGATTATGATTTCTTAAGTTTCTTATTACTTCGATGTTCTGTGTTCAATATTGAAGTCACGAGATAAATCTCGATCGTCTTTTGCTGAAAAAGTAAGACAAGTTAACGTTAAGTTATAGTTTAAAGTTTCTTTGTGCTTGTAGGGAAAAATGTTCAAGCTATTGCTTAGCTAAGATGCATTACTCTTTTCGAAAAATTGACGCTTTTCTGTTCTTATTTTCACTGCTTTTCTATTAATTCATCATAAACTAAAAATACTTAGTGATTTTATTCGTTATCGAATCTTCTTTAGTATATCATCACGTTGTTGGAGTCAACTTCTTCGCTCAAGATTATTGGTGAACAGTATTATCGTGAATTTATTCATGACTATAAATCTGGTTCGAAGTACATTTCTTCTGGCTTCAATGAATGTACTGTGGAGTTGAGCAACGATAAAATAAATTATATGACTTCAGAAAAATATGGAATCGAATTTGTAAAGGAACTTTATTTTCCTCAGAGTAACGTGAGTTGATAACTTTTCATTGATAAATTCAATAAACAAAAAGTGTACCCTGCTAGTAAAGTCCTTATTTTTGACTTTAAATTTGATCAATTTATTGCATTATTTGTACAAAATTAGAATTCAAAATCGAAAATCAATATTTTTCTTAGAAACATAAAACATGATTCCTTCTTTTTCGAGTTGACAAAATGATCGACATTGAGGATTTACTAACTATCATACTTTAATTTGTTTGAACAGGTTGAATTGTCCAGCTTAAAACTAGGGAAGAAAGCGGATTATAATAAACTGATTGATAATATTGAGTATGATTTGGCTGTGACCACCTATTTTATGCAGTCTTTGAAGGTGCGTTTGATTCAAAAATTAATGTTACAAAACTAATTGTTTTTTCTCACAGCTTTACGGGTCTTCCAGAATTGGTACAAACATTGCTGATATACTCAAAGATTTTTGCGTTCTGTTGAACCTTTATTCAAAATTGGGATCACATAAGGTAAGAAGAAACCGTTCATGTGAATTCAACATTTGAATATTTTCTTGATGTCATTAACCACAGTTCGATCTCATTGAGGTGCGAAAGAAATGTTTCACCGGCGTAATAGAGTTATCTGCGGAAGACGAATTGCCTCAAATGGTAGCACATGACGCTAATGCATGCTTCAAAGACAGAAATGATAAAATTATTCTCGATCTAAAGGTTGTAATATTAGGTAACATCCTCATTTCATCCTAATGTTGGTTTGTACTAAGTATTCCTCATTCTTATGAACAGATCCCGACTTTTACCATCCACGGGAAATCCCGAATATTAAAAATGAATTGCGGAGAATCATAACGAATAAGCTGAGTATATCATACTTAAGAGCCAACCTGACCAAGTTTGAATTTCTTAATAAACGTACTATTCTGGTAAAGGTTGAGATTGTTGAGTTATTCGTAACTTACTTCAGTAAGTTTCTCGAAATTTGGTCATTAATTTGTTCAACTAACAAATAAGTTATCTTTACTCAGAAACAAAAATACAAGGAACTTCGCATATATTTAGAATAAAATATGCTGAACCTGTTCTTGATGAATGTTTGCGTCTTCAAGCAGCTGCAGAAAAAAACAAGTCAGTAATTTCGTTTCAATCAACTTCTTAACAACTTTGTTAACGTGCAAACTTATTCTTATTTAGGTTTATCCTAACCTGTAGAACTAGAGACTATTTATGTTTTGGAATCGCTCATGAAAACTCATTGCCAGCTGAAGATACAAATGGATTGAACTGTACGCTATTCAAAAATTCAGATAAGAGTCTAACTAACTTATTTGCAGATGTTTCTTTGAAGAAAATACAAAAGTCTTATCTCAATTTGAATAGAATCCACTTCTACCTTTCTGGTGGCTCTACATTTGCTGTTGCTGTTGCTGGTTTTACAGTTACAAGCTCAGAAAAGTCTATCCCATTAAAAATATCTCCCAAGTACCTTTACTTATTTACAATTTTCCTGTTTGCCATCATATTTTGTCTTATTTCGATACTCTGTGCACTGTGCAGACATAAAACGTATGAACCAGTTGATTCAGTATCACTTAGAGCATTTAATTCAATAAAATAATTTTCCGAAATATTAAAAGTCAAACGAAGAAATGCCTTTGATTTTATTCCCATGTATTAACAGTAGTCTATGTGGATAAATTATGGGATCTTATTTCAATCCTGGATCAACAATTAAGAAAAAATTGATAAGTTACTTATAACTTACTCGGCATCATTGCTGTAGAAGAACAGCGATAGAAGAGCAAACCCATAGAGTAAAACCAATGGATATAAATAAACGCACTTTGTTTTTCATGAGAAATGGTGCATAATGATCTTTACAAATTTTTTGAAGTAATCCAACTTCAATATCATCAGGTGTTGCATCACGATCCGTGTTTTTAGATGATTTGAAGCAACATAGAATATCAAATCTAGATGATTTTGCTCTCTCTAAATCAAGATATAAAACAGCAATGAAGACACTCATTTGTAGTAAAAAGTCAATTAAAAGAGCTAATGCAGCATTCAATGCAAACATTCGGATAGCGGGCATAGTTGATAAAGCTCCAATAAAGAAACATGTAACTTCGCAGGCAAAGGCCATAAGAATAGATGGTCCACATTTTCCTAAAACCTTAGCTACTTGATCTTGAGAAGACTCATTTTGTTTAGGATTGTAACGCTATAAATGAAAAAGAAAATTTTCATTAATTTTTGGTTTAATTTTATTTTTAAATAATATTTACCTGTAAGTGTTGAGCAAGAATAAAAATATTATCCACTCCAACAGCCAAAACCAAAAAGGGAATAACCTCTACAATGATAAGAGTTAAATTAAATCCTAGTAGAATCATCAAACCAATAGATGATATAACGCTGGCAATAACGATTGTTATACCGATGAGACCCAAACTAATTTTTGAGTGAACAAAAAAATCACTTTTTCGAGAGATTCTACCCAAAGTCAAAGACACATAAGCAAACATTACCAAGTAACTCGCAATGATAGTTGATACATCGTATAAACTTTGACGGTTGATTTCATCTTGAACTGATTTCTTTTAGACAAATTGTAAAAAACGAACACGGATATAAATATATGCGGATATATTTCTTGGCCTGGCTTTAAAGCAGTTGATACTGACAAGACATGAGGTAAATGATGGAACTATAGTGATAGTCAATAATTTATTACTTTCATCTAATTTTACAGAAGATCCATAAGCAGCACGGGGGCCTCTTTGGGCAGAAGCGGATGCACCTCTACTGACTTGTAAAGAGAAACTTGTAAAATGGAGTAGACTAATCATAAAATCATATAACTCATGCTTACCTATTGAGTAATGAAGCAAGTCGGGTTAAGCGATCACAAGAAGCCTTGGCTACAATGGGTTCATCTGTTTTATCTGGAATCACATTGACTAAATTTGCCGGTATTCTGGTGTTAGCTTGGTCAACATCACAAATTTTCGTTGTATTTTATTTCCGAATGTATTTCGGTATTGTTATTATTGGAGCACTTCATGGTCTTGTTTTGCTACCAGTACTGTTGAGTATATTTGGAGGTAAACCAAAGCTGAGCAGTTCTTTTGTAAATAAAATTTAATCATGATTTTTTTATCGAATAAAAAATATTTTCATTACCCAAAAATAACATCTCAATTCATTTAACTAGCGTGATTATAACATTCTCCCATGATTATATAATGATTCATGACTATTTACTAGAGAAAAGATAATTAATCACCGGATCCAACAAAACAATAAAAGTTACAAAAATTATTTTCAAATGAATTAAAATTGACTACATCAAAGACCAAATACGAGTACAATTTGTTGTGTTGAAAGGAAATAGGGTTAGATGAGAAAGGTACACCCATTTACGAGTACAAGTACAAGTTAAAATTCACAGAGATACATTATATAAAGCAAGTTGATAATAATCGTTTGTGGAACCCAATCAGTATTTACTCAACAATTTTGCATGTTCGAAGAAAGTTCAGATTGGAAGGTTACATTGTTTATAAGTTTGAATTTATAATATAAAGAAACATTATAAAAGATGAACTAAAGCGTCAATAATCAATTGTGAAAACCCAATCAGTAATTAATCAACACTCTTCAACAAAACATGTTTCTAAGTGCATATTCGGCATCGATATTTATTGTTTTATATTTTTTCATCAAATCTAGTGCAGGTATAAACAAATCAATCGTAAAACAAACGTTTGCATTTCAAAATTGATCTCATCAAAACAGGTGCGAATGATGAACCCATTGGATTGGAGAAATTCTTTGGTGATGAATCCAATTTTATAATAAAAGCTAAATTAAGTTTTAATGTAAGTTTTATTTGATTGATTGATTGATTAACTTAAAAATCAAATTATTTTCTAAAGGAATCTGAAAATGAAAGAAATTGGCTGATAGAAGAGTCGATATTGGGTGATGAAAAAAACATTATCGTTACATTAATTACAAAAGAAAAGGAAGGAATTCAAATAAAAGTGTTTCGTGATTTTAAGACTCAAACAATTTCATTGGTCTGTGTTCGTAAGTAGCCAAACAATGTATCGTATAAAAAATCATATTATTTTACTTAATGTTATCATTGAATCCATCCACTCATTAGAGAATAATTGTGATCGTAATGGACAGTTATGGCATCTCAATCGGATCGGTGGCGTGGAATTGTTAGACATATTTTTAAAACAAATATTGTTGATGGGACCCTATCGAATCATTTCATATTTTGTAAATGAAACAACAAATCAAGTTGAAAAGTCTGACATTGAAGGCTTTCACCGATTACACTTGAAATTTGATTTTTCAGGTTCGTCTATAACAGAGGCTTGATTGAATAAGTTTTCAAATAATTTCATGTTCTACTTGTTTGTAGACACGAGCTCCAAAATATTGATGAGAAGGAAAAATTCAGGGCGAATCAGTATAAGAAGTGAGAGCTACACACCAATAATAGTTCACTTCTATCCCGATCCAGAGGTTGTTTTATCCATAATGGAAATTGAGCCGCTTGAAAGTTCAATGGTATCTTCGCCATCCAAATATATTCATTACAAATACAACGAATCGATCACTAGATATAATGGATTAAATAAAAACGAAACCACAACATATCAGGTAAGCAATTTTCGATCCTTGATTATGGTTTCTTAAGTTTCTTATTACTTCGATGTTCTGTGTTCAATATTGAAGTCAGGAGATAAATCTCGATCATCTTTTGCTGAAAAAGTAAGACAATTTAACGTTAAGTTATAGTTTAAAGTTTCTTTGTGCTTGTAGGGAAAAATGTTCAAGCTATTGCTTAGCTAAGATGCATTACTCTTTTCGAAAAATTGACGCTTTTCTGTTCTTATTTTCACTGCTTTTCTATCAATTCATCATAAATTGCAAATATTTAGTAATATTATTCATTGTCGGATCTTCTTTAGTATATCATCACGTTATTGGATTCAGCTTCTTCGCTCAAGATTATTGGTGAACAAACTTATCGAGAATTGATTCATGACTATAAATCTGGTTCGAAGTACATTTATTCTGGCTTCAATGAATGTACTGTGGAGTTGAGTAACGATAAAATAAATTATATGACTTCAGAAAAATATGGAATCGAATTTGTAAAGGAAATTTATTTTCCTGAAAGTAACGTGAGTTTATATTTTCTCATGATCTATTCGACAAACACAAGTCAAACCCGTTAGTTAAGTCTTTATTTTTGACTCTAAATCGGATCAATTGTATCTTTTGTAGAAAAGCAGATCCCAAGATTGAAAATTAATATTCTTCATTTGAAATATTTTCTTTCTTAGAGATTTAGAGATAAACGATTTTGAGGGCTTACTAAAAATCACACTGCAATTTATCTGAACAGGTTGAATCGTCCAAATTGGGAATGAAAGTGGAATATAATAAACTGATTGATAATGTTGAATATGATTGTGCTGTAACAACTTATGTGAGACCTGTTCCAGAGGTAAGTTCAATAGTCAATGTTACAAAACTAATCGTTTTTTCTCACAGCTTTACGTGTCTTCCAGAATTGGTACAAACATTGCTGATATACTCAAAGATTTTTGCGTTCTGTTGAACCTTTATTCAAAATTGGGATCACATAAGGTAAGAAGAAACCGTTCATGTGAATTCAACATTTGAATATTTTCTTGATGTCATTAACCACAGTTCGATCTCATTGAGGTGCGAAAGAAATGTTTCACCGGCGTAATAGAGTTATCTGCGGAAGACGAATTGCCTCAAATGGTGGCATATGACGCTAATGCATGCTTCAAAGACAGAAATGATAAAATTATTCTCGATTTAAAGGTTGCAATATTAGGTATTCTCTTTTTATTCCAATGTTGGTTTGTTTTAAAATGTATTTTTTCTTCAGATCGTTCGACTTCAAAAAAAATTCACGTTTCACCTCCAAGCATCCAGAATATTGAACATGAATTGCGAACAATTATAATGAATAAGCTGAGTATATCATACTTAAGAATCAACCTGAGCAAGTTTGACTTTTTTGATGATCATATTATGGCAAAGGTCGAGATTGTTGAGTCATTCGTCACCCACTTTAGTAAGTTTCTCGAAATTTGACCATTTATTTGTTCAACTAATGGTATTATTTTTACTCAGAAACCAAAATACAAGGAACTTCGCATAGATTGAGAATTAAACCAACTGGATCTGGTCTTTATTTATCAACCATTGATGAATGTGTGCGTTTGCAAAGCTCTAAAGCCAAAAACAAGTCAGTAATCAACTTGTCAACAATCAATCGTTGCAATCATTTTCTTAATAACTTTATTTACATAAAGCCTTTTCTCCTTTAGGTTTATCATAACCTGTAAAACTGGAGACTATTTATGCCTTGGAATTGCCCATGAAAACTCATTGCCAGTTGAAGATACAAATGGCTTAAACTGTATGCTGTTCAACATTTCAATAGCTAACCTAGATGTTTCTTTGAAAGAAATACAAAAATCTTATAGCAATTTGAATGGAAGTCAATTTTACCATTTTGATGGTTCTAAATTTGTCATTGTTGGTGTAACAAATTTAAGCCCAGAAAAGTCTCCATCGAGCATAATTTCCAAATACTTTTACTTGATTACAATTTTCCTATTCACTATTACGATAATATTCTGTCTTATTATGCGATCAATTGTGCGCAAAATTTCCATTTATCAAATTTCATATGCATTAAATTTTCAGTAAATAAATAATTCCTAGTCAGAGACAAATCCTTACATTCTGGACATTCTGTTTTTCACTCGGAAAATCTCGAAGCACTCAAAAATCAATTTCTTCTTAATTCCCGAACTTTGGAACACAAGTGTAAGGTATGACTGGTAAAGAACGAAAAAAAAAACACTTTAGTCCGGGGCTGATTTGGGCGCATCAATTCGTTGCCAGGCTTTTATACCGATCTTTTAACTATTATTGACAATAGATAGGGAAATGTCGAATTTTGAGATCAGTTCTCTTCGTGAACCATTCCAACCGTCATTTTTTGAAACGGGCAAATTCGTGCTCCGTCATTTTGGCCGGTTTTCGGCAACTTTTAATTTTTTCATTCCTAACTCTTCTACCGATTCAATAGACTGCACCTAATTTGGTTACATGAGCGCTCAGTTGCTTACTGCATTCACACAAACTTAGTTCAGGATGATCACCAGCAAAATCAACTTTGAGTTTTCGACGATATCTTAAACTTAGCACCATTTAAATTGAATAACAAAGTGAAAGTAACCTAAAATTATATCTAATTGCAGCCTATTGCAGTCAAAAAAATCTGATTTGGTAACAATGTGTCATGACTGTGCATCTCCATGCAAGTTCAAAGTTTTTACTTCCATTCTTTACCCTTCATACCTTAAATGAACAAATAATGATCACAAGATGTAAAATATTCCTTTTCAAGTTTATGCTATTTTTTAAGCTTGAGTTTGACTTCGAACTGTTTCAACGCCGAAATTATGGTTGAATTTCTCTTAAATAATTCAAATCAAGCATGTAATTCCTGAAAATATCGCAAGAATAGAAAAATAAATGTCAATCTGTTTACTCCAACTTTTGCTTTTAATAAAAGTATATTTTTTTAGCAAAATGGTCCCATTTTATCAATTCAATCAGTATATCTGTAGTGATAACTCAAATCAGGGGAATTCAATGGTGATCATGCCGTTGTTATATGCATATGCCTCAATTTAAACTGCAATAACTCAAACGTTTAACTTAAAATTAGGGGTTTCAATTCAAAGAAACTCAATTATGGTTACTCGCATTGCAGTTTCTGAATAGAATCAAGTTAGTGACATTGTTAAAGTCATTTTATCTGTCTACAGTCTGTTATTTAATATACTGAATTCGAAATATAATATAAAATAATATTGGTCACATTGATACATAATTACTAATCAATTACATTGAAATTAAATAATATAAACAGGAAAGTTGATCGATCACACGCTTTGTTGAGTCAATGTGTTTATTCAGAAGTCTAATTAGTTGTCTCAAGATGAGCAACGGAAAGGGCGTTTTGGTTTTGGATCATCAAAGATTGAGTTTATTTGTTTTCTTTAAGTTGATATCAGGCCAACGATTCACATTACAATAACTGCTTGTTGAGTTAAAAGTTTCACAAAATGCATTCCATCCTAATTTCACTTGTAATAATAAACTCATTGTTTCAATTGAATCAAGGTAAGCCTCCGTCCAGCCAAAATGATTTACAAGTTTAATGAATAATTTCTCCATCAGCTACTGAAATCAGAATGAGTTCAAACGATCTGTTGATTAAAGCCAATATAACTCATAAGGTAAAGAAACAAATGTCTTTTTAGTCAACAATATTGAATGATTGTTTAAACTTTTCAGGAATCAAACAATACTTGGTACTTGGCTGAAACAGTTTGTTTCAATCATTTTATTGAAGGAGTAATCAAGATACAAAAAGGTGACATCGAGATGCAAGTTCATTACAATCTCAACAATTCAGAAAGAATCGTTATTCTCGGTAAGTTGGATTAAAGCTAAAAACATATTCAAAAATTGCAATAAACTCGCTACTTCCGATGATGTTCAGATAACCGTGCCATGGAAATGGAAAGTATTCGTAATTTCACTTGGGATGAAGTACAATTACCTCTATCAACAATCAGATTGATCAATAAACTCTTGATTTTGGGCCCAGTTAATAGCTATTCATTTCTTCTAACTTACAACTATCAAGAATTTCCACGCGAAAAAGCGATCAAGTTAAGGAGTAACGATGATGGTCAGTCATCATTTTGGATCTACCAATTTTCAGGTGAGAGGTTCAGGTTTCCTGGTAGAAACTCTTGTGATGATATTTTTTCTTTCTAATCGTTAGCAAGTATTACTCCTTATGTTGCCTTACATGAATTGGTTCACATAACTGTTTCTGATTATCAAGATAATCCTTCGATTACCATGAAATTTGCAAAATTTGTCAGTTTAGATAGTATATTAATAGGAACTGGGCAACAGTTTTTTTTTGGATTCAATGGAACTCTAACTGATCACATTAATCAGTCGACAGTTGATACTCAGGTATTGATTTTATTTATGCTTTTATTCTGGGTTTTCAATGATTTTCTTTTCTCTAGTTTGGTGTGACTAAAGATACCAGGATGCCAAATTCATGGATAAAGTATGCAGGACAAGAAATTGGATATGAAGAACCAGATGGCATGAGATATGGTCCAGACTTTACTCCAACAACCAATGTCTGTGCGATTCAGTCAAGCAATCGAGATGAATCATTCAATTTTGCAAGCTTAAGCTTTCAAGAGCTCTGGTTGACAGTCTGGACTTTTAAATATACAAAAGAAATTTTATTTGTAAGTTTTTGCAATTTTATCCTTACTTTCATTTTCACACTCTTTTTTAGTCAACCAAATATCAACACAGAGACAAGCTAATCATGGATAAAATTGAGTTTAATAAACAAATTGGAAACTTTTCGTACGATTTAGTGACTACAACTTTTAGAGTGCCTAGAAGGGTAATTGTATTTTAAAAGAGTTTGCTAAATGTACAAAACTGAATTTACTTTTTTACCATCTTCAAGTCCGAAAATATCTCATCAGACCTGATCTTGCAAAATCTTCAAGTTGAGCGTAAACTTTATATCAAGATAAATGTATGTTAAACTCGAGTCAATCTTCCGAATCTTCGATTTTAATTCGTTTTTATTCAACAGAGATCTTCATGGGAATATCAATTGGCAAAAACTCAACAAATCATCTTTTTTGGTTACACCAAGTTGAATTATGAACCTGAACATCAAGTTTATACTCTCAATGACAAGTATCTTCAAGATGCAAAAATGAGTGTTTTAACACTTAGAGTAACACCTTCAAGTAAGCTTATCTGAAATCGCCAATTGTCCTAATTTTCTTTTAATTTTATTTCTATTTTTTTGGTAAACTTTTTACCCAGAAAAATTTTCTCCAATGGAAACATATTCTTTAATTAATAGACTCGATGAATTGGGTGAAAATCTTAAGGAGCTGATATGTTTCAAGCTTCGAATATCTTATGTGAGGATAAAATCGGTTAGTTTTCAGTTTCACAGCACTCACCTAAGAGCCTCAGTCGAAATTATAGAAAGGTTCAATTTCGTTGGTAAGTTTATTGGTTAAGCTATTGTTCATTCCAACCAATAATCTTATTTGTCTTTTTCATGTTGAGATCTGGTAAGAAAAGATTATAACAAGCTTGAGCTAACAAGATTTGTGAACTTTCTTTACTCAAATATTGAAACTCGTTTGAAACATTTAACTATGAAAAGCCGTGTCAAGTAAGATTTTCTTGTTTTGATCATTTACTCGCGAGTTTATCTACACTTTTCATCCTAAATCAATTTCTTGAATTTTAGTAAAATTATCAGCTGTAATGAAATTAGCCATGGATGCATTGGAATAACTCTTGGCCAGCCTTTGCCTGAGGAAAAGGAAAATGGTTCAAACTGTGTTTTGTACAACAATTTGGATAAAGCATTGTATAAACTCGTTCAAGAGCCAACATTAAGAGAACTGAAAATGTCATACAAAAAGCTAAATCAAGCAACACTTTCAAGTGCAAAACTGAACTTTAAATTGCATCTGTTTGATTCTCTGAATCAAAATGAAAGCCATTCACCAATTGATTCTGCTTCGTTCAATGAGAAAGTTTATCGTAAAAACTATTCTTACAACTATTTAGCTCTTTTACTGATTGTTGCCATCATTTGTTCAATCATTGGCTTTGCTGTAATCGCGTGCAGATCATATCGACGAAACATTCGAATCAGCTCATCTCCGTCTATTTCACTGACGGTGTTGAAAGACTCATAAAATTATGGATTTATCTGTATAAACTGATGCCAGTCAAATTTTTAGACTTTTTGTTATAATAGCAATCTGTGCATTGTTAACAAATCATTTTGGTATTTTCGAATTCGTTCATTTCCAAATGAAACAATATATTGTTGAATTTATTATCTTTATTTAAATATAAAACATTCCTAGCTGCTAAAACAAATCATTCAACAAACATGATTAAAATAAGTTAAAGTAATTCTAAAATGGAATGAAATAACGAATCACTCAACGAATAAAATTCTGGTAAAGAATGAAAATAAATCACTTTAGTCCAGGGTTGATTTGCGAGCATCAATCCGATCCCAGGCTTATATACCGATTTTTTTAATAATTCTTGACAAAAGATGAGGGAAACGTCAGATTTTGAGGTCAGTTATTTTTGTTAACCATTCCAACCTCCAACAATTTTTTGAGACGCACAAATTTGTCATTTTGGCCGGTTTTCGGTCACAATTGCCATGATTTTTCAAATTTCTTTCATTCCTAACTCTTCTACCAATTCAATGGACTACACCTAATTTGATTTCAAGAGCACTCAGTTGCTTACTGCATTCATACAAACTTAGTTCGGGATGATCACCAGCAAAATTAACTATGAGATTTCGACGATAACTTAAACTTAGCTCCATTTGAATTGAATAACAAAGTGCAACTAACCTAAAATTATATTGCGTTGAAGTCCATCAAATTCCCGTTAAAACAAGTCTCATTTGGTAGCAATATGTCTAGACTGTGAATTGCTATTCTACATTGTATGTGTATAGCTATAGTGAAACCTTTGTATTCCGTTTATCACTGGTTTAATAATAGTGATATTTTTAATAAAGTACAGTAGCGGTCAAAAAAAACAGTCAATCAATTGTTCGTAACTCAGTTAACAATTAATCAAATAATTTGAAACTCAGTTAATCAGGTCTATGATGTTTGCTGAACAATAATTCATTAGAAGCAATATTTTGTGTGACTTCCATCAGCTTCAACACACGCATGAATTTTGTTTGGCATTGAATTGATGAGGGGAGTTATCAAATCTAATGGTATTTCTATGTAGTTTTTTAGAAAGCATGAGTGCAATTAAAATTGAATAAATGGCCGACAATAAAATGGTGCATCTTAATTTATATGTCTATTGATTCCCTCTGGTCTGGTCTGTAAAATGCAAAAAAAATTCGGTTCCGATCCATCATCTGATCGGAAATCTCAAATTGAAAGTAAGACTGTCATTTTTTTGACCGATACTGTATTGCCGCCATTGCTTCGTGTTATTATTGCTTTCAAAGGATGCATGGTTGGTCATACGACCGAAAATTAATGGAACACAAGCTAGCCTGATCTTCGTATGCCACTGAAAAAAATGAAACTGCAATTTTTTGGAACCTTTGCAACAATTAACCTTTTGAATTATGAATGAGCCAAAAAAATTATAATATTTAAGAAAATTTTACTTTCTAAGAAATAATAAGAAAATGTTTTTCATTGCGATGAAGCAGTCTATTTGATGTTAGACAAAATTCACAAATTACGAGCCGATATCTATTATATCGAAGATGTGATCCGAATTTTGCTCTTTGCTTAATTGAATGTATCGATTTTAAGAATAAACTGAAATTGAATCTTTTGAACTCACACAAACTGGTATATGTTGAAATTGTCGATTCTTTTGTCACCCATTTCGATTGATTTCTGTAAATTGAATCGATTGAATTGATTCAATAAATGAATGAAATGTTTTTCGCTTAGAGACAAGGAGAGGAGTTTCTCATAGATACAACATCAAATTAACTGGATCTGGTCAAATTTACCCATCAACAATTGATGAATGTTTACGTCTAAAGCTTCTAAAGTCAATCTGAGGTCATTTCGTATTAATTTCTTGATGTCATCATGTTTTGTTATTACCTGTAAAATGGAACATTATCCATTTCTTGGAATTACTGATGGAGATTAATTGCCCGATGGGAATGAAATGAACTGTATGCAATAGCATTAGACTTTGAACTGTATCAAACCTGAACTTATCCCTTCCATGATTGGTTTCGCTTAAATTATCAACCATCTGATTGTTAATAAAAATATTGCGATAACAAAATCAGAAACTTTTTCGTTATATTTACTATAATTTTTGCTTTGAGCAGAAGTAAAAACAATTTTAACCGAATCGTTCTCATTTTATCAAATGTTAAACCTTTACTGTAATTATAAAAATACACTGTATTCACATTACTTCTCCAATTAACATGACTTGTAACAAACACAATCAGTGACTCAAGTCACTACCTTTCGTTTTGTCAATCAATAACCTCGAATCAAGCTCCAACAATTCAATCAAAATTATTATTGATGCCGTTATACAGACATTCGATCGTGATTGCTCGCAACAAAGTTTTACTGGTGTAAATAAAGTTTGTGCAATTGCTAAAGTATTTATAATTACAAAATATAATATAAAATGATATTGGTCACATTGATACATAATTACTAATTAATTACATTGAAATTAAATAATATAAACAGGAAAGTTGATCGATCACACGCTTTGTTGAGTCAAGAAGTCTAATTAGTTGTCTCAAGATGAACAACGGAAAGGGCGTTTTGGTTTTGGATCATCAAAGATTGAGTTTATTTGTTTTCTTTAAGTTGATATCAGGCCAACGATTCACATTACAATAACTGCTTGTTGAGTTAAAAGTTTCACAAAATGCATTCCATCCTGATTTCACTTGTAATAATCAACTCATTGTTTCAATTGAATCAAGGTAAGCCTCCGTCCAGCCAAAATGATTTACAAGTTTAATGAATAATTTCTCCATCAGCTACTGAAATAAGGACAAGTTCATACGATTTTTTGATTAAAGCCAATATAACTCATAAGGTAAAGAAACAAATCTTTTTTTGTCAACAATATTGAATGATTGTTTAAACCTTTCAGGAATCAAACAATACTTGGTACTTGGCTGAAACAGTTTATTTCAATCCTTTTATTGAAGGAGTAATCAAGATACAAAAAGGTGACATCGAGATGCAAGTTCATTACAATCTCAACACATCAAAAAGGATCGTTTTTCTTTGTAAGTTGAACTAAAGCTACAAACATATTTAAACAAATAGACAAAAAAACTGATTCCAATGCTATTCAGTTGACCGTGCCATGGAAATGGAAAGTATTCGCAATTTCACTTGGGACGGAGTACGATTACCTCTATCAACAATCAGATTGATCAATAAATTCTTGATTTTGGGTCCGACTTATTACTATTCAATTCTTGATGCTTACAGCTATCAAGAATATGAAAACGAAAGATCGCTGAAATACCGGAGTAACAATGATGGCCAGTCATTATTTTGGGTCTACAAGTTTTCAGGTGAGAAGTTAAATCATCTTTTCTTGGGAGAACAATTGTAATGATATTTTACTTTCCAATCGTTAGCAAGTCTCACTCCTTGGGTTGTCATAGGTGAATTGGACAACATAACTATTCATGATTCCATCAATAGCCCTTTGATTACCGTTAAAATTGTCAAATTCATTGCTCTAAGTAGTGTAGTAATAGCAGCTGGGCAACAGTTTTATGTTAGATTCAATGAAACTCTAACTGATCACATAAATCAGTCGACAGTTGATTTTCAGGTATTGTTTCGATTGCTTTTATTCTGGCCTTTTCTTAATTTTATTTTTTTGTCTACAGTTTGATTCAGCTAAAATGTATCTGATTTCATGGATGAAATCTAAAAGACCAGGGTTTGACTATGAAGAAGTAGATGATTGGCGATCTGGTTTAAGCTTTACTTCAACAGCCGATGGTTGTGTAATTCAATCAAGCGTTCAAAATGATCCATTTAATTTTGCAAGCTTAAGCTTTCACGAGTTTTTCGAAACAGCTTGGACTTTTAAATACCCAAACGAAATCTTATTCGTAAGTTTTTGCATTTTTCCTCGACATTTAATTCATTTTACACTATTTTTTCAGCCAACCAAATATCAACACAGAGACAAGCTAATCATGGATAAAATTGAGTTTAATAAACAAATTGGAAACTTTTCGTACGATTTAGTGACTACAACTTTTAGAGTGGCCAGAAAGGTATCTTTTTTTGAAATAATTTTGCAAAATGTACAAAACTGAATTCACTTTTTTACCATCTTCAAGCCCGAAAATATCTCATCAGACCTGATCTTGCAAAATCTTCAAGTTGAGCGTAAACTTTATATCAAGATAAATGTATGTTAAACTCGAGTCAATCTTCCGAATCTTCGATTTTAATTCGTTTTTATTCAACAGAGATCTTCATGGGAATATCAATTGGCAAAAACTCAACAAATCATCTTTTTTGGTTACACCAAATTGAATTATGAACCTGAACATCAAGTTTATACTCTCAATAACAAGTGTTTTCAAGATGCAAAAATGAGTGTTTTAACACTTACAGTAACGCCTTCAAGTAAGCTCATCGGAAATGACCAATTGCCTGTAATTACGTCTAATTTTATTTCTATTTTTTCGGTAAACTTATCACGCCAGAAATATTTTCTCCCGTCGAAACCTATTCTTTGCTCAATGAACTCGATAAACTGAGTGAAAATCTTAAGATGTTGTTATATGTCAGGCTTGGAATATCTTATGTTAGGATAAAATCGGTTAGATTTCGGTTCCACAGCACTCATCTCTTAGCCTCAGTTGAAATCATTGAAAGATTCAATTATGTTGGTAAGTTTATTGATGTAGTTTTTTAAGTTTACTACGATTAATCATTTTATTTGCCTTCTTATGTTTTAGATTTACTAAGAAAAAGTTATCGAAAGCTGGATCTATCTGGATTTGTTACTGATCTTCCATCAGATACTGAAACTTGCTTGAAATCTGAAGCCATGAAGAATAATGTCAGGTAAGATTGCCCTGTTTTTGGTCATTTATTCTCAAGTTTATTTCTACTTTTCATTCTAAATCAATTTCTTGAATTTCAGTAAAATTATCAGCTGTAATGAAATTAGCCATGGATGCATTGGAATAACTCTTGGCCAGCCTTTGCCTGAGGAAAAGGAAAATGGTTCAAACTGTGTTATATACAATAAGGATAAAGCATTGTATAAACTTGTTCAAGAGCCAACATTAAGAGAACTGAAAATGTCATACAAAAAGCTAAATCAAGCAACACTTGCCAGTGCAAAACTGTACTTTAACTTGCATGTGATTGATTCTCCGAATCAAAATGATAGCCAATTGCCAATTGATTCTGATCCGTTTAATGAGAAAGTTAATTGTAAAAATCATTTTGGCGAGTATAAATTTCTAATACTAACTGTCGCCCTTTTTTGTATCGTCATTGGATTTGTCGCATTTTTGAGCAAATTATGCCGACGAACCGTTGGAATCAGCTCATCTCCGTCAATTTCCCTGGTAGTTATGAAAGACCCACAAGATTTTCTGATGGAAAGTTGATAAGATCATCAATATCGATTGGCAACTTAAAATGGTTCGTCAAATCTAGAGACTCTGTAGATAAAATGACGAGTCCTCAGATTGTTACCAAACTTAACAGAAATTATCAAAAATTGTATTTGATTTTCACGTTTAACCTAAAAGTTTTACAAAACAAATTAATATTCACTCATAATTTTTCAAACAGTTGAATTGTACAAAATGTCAAATAATTTTTCTCACCAATAAAAATATTTAATCAAAAAAATGACGGTTAGTAACTGTTGCTCTTAGTCTGACCAATTGATGCTCAAAAGTCAACAGCCTTGAACATATGATGGCAAAAAATAAATTTAATTCAAGTTATTTGATCCAAAAATGCTGTTAATATTTTCAAGTTAAACTTGCATCAAAAAAATAGATTTGAATTACAATCAATTCTATTGGTTAGCCATTTTCATCTAAATTGTATTTATATTTGAATCATTCCATCTTTTTCCATCTTTTCTTGTTTTATCATTTACAAAACACTGGAAGCTTTTTGTAATATTTACTGCTTTTAACGCTATCACGTCTTAATTCATTTGTGACCAGAATACATTTTCACTGCATCCATCTGAAGGAAATTTTATTCTTGTGCGATTCTTAAATTTAAAAAACATGAAGTGTCCATCTCACATCATATTCATTTTTGGTTCATTTTGTCTTACGTTTTGTAAGTAATTCATCCTCATTTCAGGGACCAATCTTTCATTTTAATCTTTTTCGTCGATAGGTTTGGCCATATCATTACCTGGTTTCCCTGACATAAAAACAATTGTAGACAAAACTGAACAACGAGCAAGTAAATTGATTGAAATTTCAAAAATGTCTGTTGAGGCCAAAGCGAAAGCTCACCAAGCCAAGAGCTTGTTATCTGGTCTCGCTCGGCAGTTGTTGCCTAAAAGAGGTAAGTATTTTGTTTTGAGCTTTTCTAGTTTCAGATTTACCGGTGTTTTTCAATTTTGTCATGTTATTTCAGTTGAAGGAGAGAAACTGTTTTTACAGCGAAATTGCATCGCTCACAAATTTTCAAGACAATCTTTGAGTCAATACTATAACAGTATGGTTGATCATCCCTATCAATGTGAAACGCTTAGTAATGGCACAGATACGTTCAGGTAATTAATTTATTTCGTTTAATGGTGAAATATTTTCTAATCAAATCTTGTATTTAGTCGTATCATTGGATGTGAAACTGAGTCTAAAAATTTCGTTTGTTACGGAATCTCTAAGACTGATCCATTGCCCGAACCTGATGAGGATGGAAATGCTTGTTATGACGTTAAGAATCCGTTGATTCCTTCAATTCTTAATCTTCCAAAGTGCAATTGTGATTCCAATATTTTAACTCGCATATTTCATGTAATCTCATTCTCAGTCATTTGTTTAATTTTATTTGTCTTTTTTATCAACATAATAATGCTCGAGTTAATCAGTGAAATCAGTCAAATTATATTGCTCTTCATCTTGTCAAACAGAATCTTTCGATTGATTTTCGTTAAACGTTTTTAATTTTAATTTTAAATTGGCTCTTAAATGGCAATCTAATTGCTAAATCATTTGTATCAAATACATTCCTATAACTATATGAATCATATTTATGTACATTTCCCATAACCATTTTCATTACATTAAACTATTAACTAATAAAGAACAGAGTTTAAATTTTATTTCAAGTGTTTTTGTAGACCAAAAAGGCGAAAAATGTAGTTACACTTGCAGCAGCAGAAAATTGTTCAGACAGAATCGACATTCAATTAACTGAAAAATTGTAACATTACTTGATAAGCTGCCTTCCAGCTGGTGAACAATGGCGCAGGCAGATTTTACTAGCCTCTAGTCTCGTTTGCGCTACAAAGTAACAATACTCTTCCAATAGAATCCAATTTGTTTTAAATTTTTGAATCATCAGAAAATTCTGGTTCCTTATTTATCGTTATTAAAATTACATCGTCTTTGGCGCTTGAAATCATTAAAACATTAGAGGCTTAAAATAATCGCGAAAAGGGAAAAATCAGTTTAATGGTCAATTTTAACAGGTCTTCTCATAGTCCATCAATACATTGTTATTTTGCAAACCTTGTAACTAAAATTTGTCGGTTATTTGTAATTGTGAGGATAACCATATATCGATATTTATCATCGATCATCTATTATTAGATTTCTGGTTGTATCAAGATGCTATTTATATTTTCTGCATTGAGATTTACTAAATTACCTTATCAGTGAAGGTAATGAGCAATCAAACAAACTCAGAATAAATCAGTTGCTGTTACTTTTGTTTTGTTTATCCAATTTTCTGAAAAAATATAGTGATTCTGATATATATAAAGAGGCACCTCATCATTATGGTGGCAACAGTAATCGGTACTCTTATATGGATATAGCCTGGCCAAATCGATGCTCAAAAGTTAACAGTCATGAGCATATGATTTGAAAAGATATAAATTGATCGGTTTAACTTTTCAAGTTATTGCATTTGAAAATGTAGTTAAGATTTTTTCAAACAAATCATCCATCATTGCAAATTGATTTGAATTGTTATAAACTCTATTGGTTATTTATTGTCATCTTAATTATATTTATACTTGAATCATCTCATTGTTACATTAGTTGCAAATCATTGAAAATCAATGTAACTCTAATTTTTACTTTTAAAGCAACTGTGCCTTGACTCATTTGTGACCAGAATACATTTTTCACTGCATCCATTTCTGAAGGCAATTTCATTTCTGTGTGATACTTTAATTCAAAAGCATGCGAGGTTCATCGTTAATTATATTCATCTTTTGTTCATTTGGTTTTACGCACTGTAAGTAATCGATTCGGGTTTCAATGGATCAATACTTAATTTTAATCTTTTTGTCAAAAAATGAACAGGCCTGATTGACCATCAAATAATGTTTGACCAAACTACGAAAGAAATAAGAGAATTTATGGGAACTTTACGCTTGTCTGAGGAGCAATTAGCGAAAGCTAACGAAACACAGGTCATGATCAGGGATTTCGTTGAGAAGCTTACCCAATTTGGTATGTGTTTATTTTAAGCTTTTATAGCCTCATATTTTTCAGTGTAGTCACACAATCAACTATAATTGGGATTTTATTTGAATTCAGTTGAACTACAAAAGGTTGTTTTACAGCCAAGTTGTGTCGCTCGTAAATTTTCAAGACAATCTTTGAGCCAATATGATAATAGTACGGCCGATTATCTCTATCAATGTGAAAAGCTTATTAATGGTACAGATGAGTTCAGGTAATTGGTTATTTGATTTGTATATTGGAGAGATATTTACTAATAAAATTTGTTTTTAAGTCGTATCATTGGATGTGAAACTGAGGCTAAAAATTACATTTGTTACCGAATCTATGTAACTGATCCATTGCCTGAGTCCGATAAGGATGGATATGATTGTTATATGGTTGACAATCCTTTATATGACTTCGTTGATGAACAATTGCCAGATTTAATTATTCGTTCAAGTATTCATGTAGGTATTCATCTGATTTCATTTACAGTCATTTGTGTATTTCTTATTGTTTTTTGTTATCAATGTCGTAATGCTAGACATCTTAAACGAAAGCAACCAGAAGATATTGATTTTGATTTTGTCAAACATAGTCGCTCAAATCTTTCTAGTTGAACGATCTCTGTTTTAATTACGTTTTAATTCTCATTATTTTTAAAAAAAATTTAATTTATTTTCTTAAATTCCATCATTTGTAATTGTCAAGAAATTTTAACTATTTTAATGTATCATTTCTATCATATTAAACATCTTTTCACTAATCATAATAAGCAATGCATTTGACATCTTATTGAATTTATTTGGAAAACGAAAAATTTTGCAAAAAGTTTAACTTTATTCACATGTTTTCATGCTTAAAAAGGATAAAAATCTATATTTATTATCTAAAAATTTGGGTAAAAGATGGTTACTTTTTACATTGAAACATAGATATTTGCATTTAGTTCTCAAAAAACTAAACCAACAACTCAATAATTGATGAAATCAATTTGATAACTGATTTTTTGACCGCATTCTGTTGTTGTTTCATAATTAGTTTTAGTTCAGTCAATATGTTGTATTAGATGGTTAGAGATCATGATCATTAAAGAGGTGATACAATGTATTTCAAAATGTTAAGGCAGACAGTATCTCTACATTTAGATGAGGATTATGTGTAACAAAAGATCAATTTTCCAATTATCGGTTCTCAATGAAAATAACTATGATAAATAAACAATTCATTTGTTGAAAGTTGAACGGTAATCTGAAAATTTAAAAATATTGCCCGTTCTTAATATCTTGAAATGCAGAGTATCAATGTTTTTCTACAATATTGTGTGAGCTTATGAAGTTCAGTAGCGTTATTTATTCCACAACTGCTTGTTCAGGATTATCAATTGGAAAAGAACTGCTCAGCTTTGGTTTACCTCCAAATATACTCAACAGTACTGGCAGCAAAACAAGACCATGAAGTGCTCCAATAATAACAATACCGAAATACATTCGGAAATAAAATACAACGAAAATTTGTGATGTTGACCAAGCTAACACCAGAATACCGGCAAATTTAGTCAATGTGATTCCAGATAAAACAGATGAACCCATTGTAGCCAAGGCTTCTTGTGATCGCTTAACCCGACTTGCTTCATTACTCAATAGGTAAGCATGAGTTATATGAGAACAAAATTCAACTGAAATACCAGAAGCCATAACGAGATTAACCAAAGACAAGGCATTAAGCGAAATGTCCCACCAATACATCATTCCCATAAGATTGATTACGATACATATAATGGTGAAAACGACAATCAGTGATGCTTTAATATCAAATCCGTATAAAACAAAGGATACCAAGAAAATAGCTGTAATTGATAAGGCAAGACTTCTGATGGAATCACCATAGATAGTAAGGTATTGCTCGTAATAAACGTAGACAAGAGAATACGGAAACACTTTAACTTCTTCACCTGGCTTTAATGCAGTTGATACTGCTCGTTCAATGTTTGATGCTAAGAAACGAGCACTTTTCATTGCTTCGATAAAATCACTTGATTTGACTAGAGGTGAGTGATAGGAACTATAGTGACTAGCCAATACACGGCCATCATCACCTAATTTAACAGCAGCTCCATAAGCTCCAAGACCACCTTTTGGACAATTGGCAGTCGGCTCATCAGATAAGTAGTCAGGCAGAAAAGCATAAAATTCCTTTGGCTTCACAGTTTGGTCATCATCTAAAATAGGACACTGTTTACAAACTTTGCTTCGGTTAATATCTGTCAGCGTAGATGGACAGAAGCGATTTGTATCGTTTTTGAAAATTCGGCAACAAGTTGATGATCCAGCCCAATCGAAGTAATCATCAAGCCATGAGGCAGGAGTGTCGACAATGTAACTAGATTCGGGTTCGTGAGATGCTTGACTGATTTGATTAAAGAGGGAATTTTCACCACAGAAGCTAGCTCCACAAATAATTTCTTGATGGAAAATTTCTGAATAATCGAATTTGCCACCAACAACAAAATAAACCGGAGGTCCAACACGTAAATCGTTTTTCTGAGCTTTGAAATATTTTAGGACGTAAGAGTCATGAGGCATTGATAATTCTTGGTCCAATCCAACCTCAATTTTGTTCAAAACAGCGATAGAAGAGCAAACCCAAAGAGTAAAACCAATGAATATAACTAAACGAACTTTGTCTTTCATGAGGAATGGAGCATAATGATCTTTACAAATTTTGTGAAGTAATCCAGCTTCAATATCATCAGGCGTTGGATCAGGATCGATGGTTTTAGATGATTTGAAGCAACATAGAATATCAAATCTAGATGATTTTGCTCTCTCTAAATCAAGATATAAAACAGCAATGAAGACACTCATTTGTAGTAAAAAGTCAATTAAAAGAGCTAATGCAGCATTCAATGCAAACATTCGGATAGCGGGCATAGTTGATAAAGCTCCAATAAAGAAACATGTAACTTCGCAGGCAAAGGCCATAAGAATAGATGGTCCACATTTTCCTAAAACCTTAGCTACTTGATCTTGAGAAGATTCATTTTGTTTAGGATTGTAACGCTATAAATGAAAAAGAAAATTTTCATTAATTTTTGGTTTAATTTTATTTTTAAATAATATTTACCTGTAAGTGTTGAGCAAGAATAAAAATATTATCTACTCCAACAGCCAAAACCAAAAATGGAATAACCTCCATAATGATAAGAGTTAAATTAAATCCTAGTAGAATCATCAAACCAATAGATGATAAAACGCTGGCAATAACGGTTATAACACCAAGGAAACCCAAACCAATTTTGGAATGAACGAAAAATTGACTTTTACTTGGAATTTTGCCCAGGGTTAACGAGACGTATGCGAACATAACCAGATAGCTGACAATAATAGTCGAAACGTCATACAAACTTTGGCGATTGATTTCATCCTGAACTGATCTCTGTTAAAATCATTCGAAATAATAATAGCTAATTATTTGAGTCTGTTTATTAATAAGAATCTAACGAGTTGAAGGAGGCGATAAGCAATATATCTGTGGCTTATAATTTATGAAGATTTATAATAAATGAAGCACAAAGGTTGAAAATTTACTCACCTCTGAAAAATAAGAAATATCCACATTAGGGAACCGAGTGTGATTGAAAGCTTTCAAGTAATCCAAAAATACTTGCTCCCAAGCTTCTGCCTTTTTATTTTGACTCTTATCGGCATGGTTATTGATCAAAATCGTAATCACAAGTGATGTGGCTTGAGTGTAAGCGGCAGCGGCATCTTTTTGAGAACCAGCAAGATTAAAGCCTGCGAGAGCAACTTTTGGCAAAGCTGGGCCACCATATTCACCTAAACAACGGTAGTGAAATGGTTTCAAATTATCATCGAGAGAATAAGGATTACTAAGACAGGAAACAATGTGATCGAGGTAAGAATAATTTGAGTTGGGATCATCATCAAAGTGAGTGGCATTTTCCTGGAACCAGCCGAAAACACTTTGAACGGCACATAAGCCATTGCCTAAAGGACTGAAACATATGTCATTCAATTTAATTGTTTCACCATCCAAATTTGCTGTGAGCGATGTAATTTCTTGCTCAAGCTCGAGGATTTTCAATAGAAAATCTTTTTCAAAAATCGCGTTGAATGTGTATTCTTTTCCACTTGAGTTATACAAAAAACTAGGTTCATTTGTTGTTCTCTTGATAATCAACTGATTAGTTCGATAAAATGGACCAAACATTTCATCGAAATATTGCTTCTCTTGACGAGCTTGACTCTTAGGTGAGCTCCATAATTCAACAGGATCTGAGGTTATTCTGCTAGAAATGTTTCTCAATTCAAGGCTAGTAACCAATACTAGAGCTATACCAATAATTATGACTAGAATCGGCCTTCCAGTAACCATATATCCCCATTGAGTAAAACAGTGTTCAAGAAAGGTTTCCAGCCTAGATCCTATACTTTTTTTAGGTAATATTGCGAGAGTAGAGTCATAGAGAGCTTGTTCATCTAAAAGACCGAAGAAAAATTATTATATTATCAGAATATATAATAACAGTTTAAAATAATAAATATACAATGTAAAGGAAATCAAAAATTGAATAGTTAAGAAAGGGTAAGAAAGAAAGAGAGGATAGAATAGATTAGTTTTATCAAACTTATCATGCACTAAACTGTTAAATTTGTTAGTAGGAGTTGTCGAGGAAACAGCCATAGGATGGGATCCGTTGTTATCAGCTAATTAAAAGCAAAAAGGTTTCAAGTTAGTTGGGAAATTCATGACTCAATAAACGTTTTTACAAAAAAGGTTTTTCATAGTAAGTAATATTAAAGTAATATTTACCTTCATAAGTCTGTTTTCTACGCTCATAATTGGTAAAATATAAAACTACCAGAGTAGTTGTAGCTACAAAAATAATAGACATAACTAAGGCCATGCCATCAATACCGAAAATCTTGAATATTTCATGAGATTCAGGTTGAGGCAAAGGTTTACACACAGCTGGGCAATCTGAACAAGAGCAGGCTGATTTATTAGCTACTCCTGGTGCTTCAAAGCATTGTGATGAAACGTACTGAAGAGGAGAGATACCAGTGTCATTAGAATCAGGATAGTATTGAAATTTAATAGTAAATGGTGCAGGATCTTTCTGTCCTACATATTCCAACAGACGATGAGCATTGCATTGGTCACCCCAATTACCACACATTATTTTAATCGGTTTATCTCCAGGACCAGGAGCCAAAACATTAACACAAGAGTTGAATAAGGTCTGAGCAAATTTTTCTTCGATTGCATAGGAAATTTTGGTTATTTGCTGTTTACCAGGTTTGGTTTTGGAAGGTTCTGATTCATCTAGCCTTAAGAATGTCGATTGTTTTGGTGAACATGTCATCTGGCACAAATAATTAGCAAAATTGTAAAAACATGATGGACATCGCGATAACATTCCTTTAGGGAGAGCCAATTGGTCAACCAATTGATTGATTTGATCCTCATCGCAGCAGAGAGTTGGATTGTTAACTGCGAAAAAATAAATGAATAAACCATGAGTAAATTAGAAACACTATGAGAGTAACTTATTACTTACTAGGGTCGAGGTAAGGGCAAAATTCTTGCAGCGAGCGCAATAAAGATTTATCAGTAATAGTTTGAGGACCAGTATCGGCAACGCACGGAATTTTAAGCCCAGTAATTATTGAACCAGGGAATTCATCACATACTGATCTAAATACACACTTTTGACTTTTGACACAATTGTCAACCAAAAGAAGAGAAAATGTTGACACTAGTAAAAGATTGATTGCTATGTACATTGTTGCGAATGTTTGATAACTAACAAGTGATGAGAATTAAAGCATTCAATGCAAACAGCCTTTCCAGATTAACCAAATTAATAAACACGCCTATAAAAATAAAATTACAACAGAGATGAAAAATAAAACAAGGATGGAATCAAGTGGATAGACTGTTGTACACTTGATTAAAGATAATCAGATGAAACATAACGTCATATTAAATGATATTAAAGGATACAAATTCAATTAAAAGACAAAAGACTGGATGATAATGATTATAGATGCAAATATTATAAGAGCTTGTATATTAATGATCAACTCTTTTGTTGATCGTTGAAACATACAAGTTGAATGACAATAAAAATCACTAATAGGCAAAGAGTAACCTACCTTACTCTTTGTAAATTGATCACAGAGATAATAAAAAACATCATTGATTTTTAAGTTAAATATCAGTGTCTAAATCCTTAATCAAATATTAGAACGCACAATAATCGAGCAAAACATTGAATAATATTTTTCCTTAGTTTCCAAAACAAACAAAACAAAATGTTAAGATTTCGGTAGATGGAGCCAAATTCAAATATTTTTTACTTGAATTTTATGTTCATTAAGGTTAAATAAATTCACCAGCAGGTAAATTCATTTAAAATCTGATCAAAGCTATCTTTCATTATCTCTAATTATGGTTATCTCATTGAACAAGTGCCAATGTACTAAAATATTACGATCTCAGTAGGCCTAAGAAGCCAATCAAAGTAACGAATAAAGATTTGCAGAACAATGTTTGGTGATTATCTTGTATCAAAATGTATCAAGTACTTCAAAGATGATATTCATAACATCTCAATGTCACTTTAATCATAATGTGATATCTTTTAAAGAAATGTTTAATCTCTAATTACCGTTCTAACTATGGCTGATGGACAATCAATGATGATTGACATTATCACTGAAAATATCTTTATTCTGGAAACAACATCAAATCACTTGTATTTTCAATAAAATGATACAAAATAGATATTTTGTATTACATCATCAGTTTCTATGAAAACTATCTCTTAATAACATTTTGGTATTCACTTTTTGTAGATCACCATTTCAACCCGTGATATACTGAAAGCCAACAAGTGTAGTTAAACCCAAAGCAGGGTGTTGTCATTGAAAAATTTGACCTCCATTCAAAGTCTATGATTCAATGTGAGCCAGATCAAGTAAAACCCATTGATGATTCTCATGACTAAATTAATTAAAAATTGGCTTGACAATTTTAGGTTGGAGAAACTCGAGCTCCTTCAAGTTATTTAACAATTTCCAAGAATCATTTATTTCGCTGTTACATTGGTTACTAAACTATTCCCTGATAAGTAAAGGCAACCATTAAGACAACATGAGCTGATTTTGCATTACTGATCCTTAAACAAGTTAGCTTGATAAGCCAATATCTTGATTAAACTGATCAAGATACAGTGGGTTTATAAATGAACACAATCTATAATTATTCACTCTACCTAGTCAACCTCACTAATATGGATTCCAGTTATCGCAGTGAAATGGTACCTTAAGTGATTTTCCAATTCATCAATTGATTTAACTGCGTATGGCTAAAGATTGTTAGTAAATACATATGAATAGTGTTCATAAATTGGTGAAAAGCTTAATCAAATTGCATTGACTAACAAAGATGAAAAATATGCATTTTACATTGTCCGCTTGCCATATAATCCAGCTTCAAATATCTTTTTTTTGTTTCCAGCTATCAATTCCTATGAATTTATTATTACAAAAAACTGAGCAAAAAATTTATATCCTCTTCAAATTTCTGACTAAAGATTAATTAGCATGAATCGACTAAATATTGAAAGCTTTTCAGACAATCAATACAATCACTGGTTATTAATCGGATTCAATTTAACAGCCCTAGAAATATGAAAACAATGCGTTGGTATTTATTTAATCGCTTATTTTGCAGCAAATTATGTGTACACTGTATTTATTTTGATTTGCATTTTGATATCATCATTACCAGATGAGCGACAGTAATTATTACTGGTGGCATAAATACTAGACATGAAGATTTTCATGAGTTCTAACCTTTGACGAATTGACAATTTTAACATGAATATGTCAGGTGGTTGGCGATAATGAAAATGAAAACAAAAACTAACAAATTGCAATAAAAGCATTTAAAATTGGTTTCAATGGGAAAATAATTGAATAGACTTAAGATGGTCTCGTTGATCATGTCATGATGAATTGGTTAGTTTTAAAAGTTAGTCGGTAAAATGCGGTAGAAAGATGCATGAAAGGCTTCATGGAATCCAGTACATCTGAAAATCAGGAAAATTTGAACGCTTATAAGCTTACATTTTGCATGAAAATTGTAAAAATAAGCTGTGAATTGAGCTGAAATCTTCTTAAAACAATCATTTTGTTTAGAATAATGGTTTAATTCTTATCTCAATTTAAAGCTTGATTGTTTGAACCTAGAAGAAATGAATATGTGACGTAGAATTATTTGGAAGCTGAATAAAAGATAAATCATCAGATAGATCATAAGAATAATCATCGCCTTTATCAAAATATGAACAAAACCTCTTAAACGAAAAATGCATTGCCAGAATCTGACAAGTGGAAGATTGAGAAACCTTCAAAATTATCACATATCTAAAGATGAGATGACAAGATTCATAATTAGCAAATGAAATGAGTAAAATACTGTTCAAATCACAAACCTTACAATTCACATGTTAGATTGACAAAGGTAAGTGTTACCGATGATCCCATATGAACGAAGACAGTTTTAAACCTTTAAGACGCTACAAATAGTTTAACTTCTAGTAATTTTTTATTAACAGCTGCGAATTCATGACAAAATATGCAAGAGCATCTGAATTCAATCTCCTCTCATCGATTGCCAACTGCACCTAACTTTACATAATATTAATGTTTTGAATACTAAATGAATGTGTAAAATCTTAAAAGGATAACCGAGTTATCGGTTGGTCAAAGATTTGAAATGTTAGTTATTCAAGTCTCGATATGATTTCAACAAAAGTTGGATTAATCTGTTGAGATTGAATTTGATCAAAGAGAAACAAAATTTGTTTAAAAAAATTGAAACCATTTTGATTGCAAGAAATTTTTATGAAATCTGAAAATATTGAGATATTTCTAGATCAATCAGAGTACAACCTAAAAAGGCGTTGGAAAATTTAATGTTATTAATATTTTTGAGTAAAATATACATCGAGATATAATTGCGGATAATGATTCATTTCATTTCATTGTTTGGCTTGTAACAATGACTCACATTTTAATAAATTAAGGTTGATTTGACTTTAAAAATAACAATTTGAGTTGCAATCGGAGAAGAGAGTTTGACAAAAAATAAAACTTCGTACCGACTACAATTTGTCAGATTAAACTAAAACAAAATGGTCAGAATATAAAAGCAATATTGAACTAACCATTGTCAGTAATTTAAGGTCATTATTGAACTTTAAACACAATCAAAGTTAAATAGCAATTTCATGATTGATTTTACTCGAAAATTATGCCTTGAAATCTTTAAATGAATTGCCACCCACAACTGATATGATAGTGAGCATGTAAATTACGGACTCAACTTAATCAACTTAGATGATTCAAGAGAAAGAATGAAAAAATATTATTCTCTTAGTATAAGAGCGGATAATAATTAGTAAACAGTTACATTAATGATACGCAAATTGTAAAATCAAAGTTAGACATTTTGGATAAAAGATGGCAATACAACTCGTACGTTTGTACGTTAAGTAGAAATATGTTGCCCTCTGTTGTTAGTTTTTTTACATTCAATGCAGAAAATTGAATCAAATTTCGATTCAAATTGAATTGTTGATCAACTATAATTAAAGATTGGTTTCAATTCTTCCAAAACAGGTAATTTTCTGTTTGTATTAAATTTATATTTTATTTAAACAATCTTCATCAGTTTTGTTTTCTTGACACGTTATCTGTTCCTTGATCTATGATTGTTCCTTTCTAATAGTTTTCCTCCAACTGTTTCTTTTTATTTATTTCTTGTTTTTCGTCGTCTAACGTCGTTAATTGTTATCTTCTTGAAATCAGCTTGAAATTTGTCATGCAGCAAATTTATTTCAACCGGATACGTAAGCCTTCGCCAGTAAAGGATAAGATGGAAAATTCGGACCTATCAAGTAAATCATCGACACCTTGCTCATCAACATCCACCCTTAAAGTATTACGGCAATCTTTTAATTGCTTCACAGCTAGCTCAACTCAAGATGCAGACAGATAAACAAAAAAATTATCATCTGTTTGGCTGCTGGTTTTGTTAGTACTTTCCTTCTGCTTTTGTGTCTTATTCAGTGCCTCTGCTTGATTGTGTTGTCAATTTTGATACTTAAACCGTTTTTAGCTGCATTTCATCTCAACGGGGACTGCTTGTTTCATCTGTATAACCCATTTGTCTTTTTTCCACACTGAATTAGTATCGATCTCAACTATAAGCTAATAATCTTAATCATTCAATAGCTTAACAGATTATTTCAACTTCTGTGCTTGTACTAGTTAAAGATGTACGATGTTTATACCATTTCCAACAAACGAGGATCTCTTAAAGCATCTTTAATCAGCGTTGGAGCTTCGATTAAAAATCTTTATGTAGTTGATAAAAACGGTGAGGAACGAGATATTGTCCTTGGCTTACCACAACCAAGCGATTACATTGACAAGAATGTACCTTACTTTGGGTGTGTAGTTGGCCGAGTTGCTGGCAGGTAAGCTAAATTGAATCCATCTGTCTAAAGATAATAGTTGGTTGTTTATCTCTGAATTATTTTACTAATTTGTTCGCCTAATTTTGTTTTTAATTTAATAGAATCAGAGATGCATCTTTTAAAATTGATGGTAAGAGCTACTCGCTGGAGGCTAACAACGGTCCTAATTGCTTGCATGGAGGAAAAGTTTCCTTTAGCCACCGCCCTTGGGCTGTAGAAAATCAAACCGCAAGCTCAATCAAATTCTCGATTCTTTCCCCAAACGGTGATTGTGGTTTCCCAGGGACTCTAAAAGTATCCATTGAATATGCGGTAAATGACTCTGAGGAGCTGTCATTAAATTATGAGGCTCAATTGATCAATGATAACGAAGAAAAGGATATTGCAGCAACAATAGTTAATCTTACAAATCACACTTATTTCAATTTGAGTGGATTCAAAGACCCTAATGATTTAACAGTTGTCAACCATATTGTACAAACTGATTGTAACCGAGTCTTAGAAAAAGATGACTCATTGACAGCGAATGGGGAAATCATAAATGTTGAAGATAATCCTGCTCTCAATTTTACCAAAGCCAAAAAGATTGGTGATTTCATTGAACAAATTGGTGGTTATGATGATTGTTACTTGGTTCCAGGTTATAAAGAGGATGATCCAAAAAGTGAATCACAATGTATTGCTGCCATCAGTGTTTCATGTCCAAGTTCAGGAATAAAGATGACAATGTCTACTACTGAGCCAGCCTTCCAATTTTACACAGGAAATTTTCTTAATCCTTCTATCCCAACCAAAAGCTATCCACACCAGAGCAGCATTCAATATGATAAACATTTTGGTTTCTGTTTGGAGGCCCAGCGTCCACCAAATGCTATAAACATTCCTGGATGGGAGAAATACGTTATTTTGCGTCGAAATCAAACTTATAAACAAACAACTGTTTATGCATTTAAAAATCATGCTAACTAAAAATGTTAGTAATCAAAATGATTATGATGATTAATCAGAGCTATATTTGGATTATCGGTTTTTACTTTATATTTCTCAAACCTGTCGATCGATTCTCAACGAGAAATAGTTTCTCTGCTCAAATGGATTGGTATAAAAATTATCTCCGTCTAAATGAAAACAACGAAACTTGCTCATCATAAATTATCATAACAATAGCTTTTAATGAAATATTTGTTTCTTCAACCTTTCAATGCATTTTATGATTTGTTATTATGATATCCTGAATCTTGTTATAAACAGTTTTATTGAAGTTGCTGTGAATTTCAATCAAAAAAAATGATGAAAATGATAATGACAAGGAAAATATAATAGTAATCATTTGTTTTTATTTTTTGTGTAGGCTTATAATTTTTGGTGGCTTTGAATTTATTTAATCATTTCCTTTCTACATAATAAATGAATAAAATATAGTAAATGATGTACTTTAGCTTTCATTTTTGATTGATTTTTGTTACATTGACTGGAAACCATTATTATTATCAATTATTATTAAAATTCAAGGCTAAAAACTATCAACATTAAGATGGATGTTTGTTTGACAGTCGAAGAGATTTAAGTTCATCTAAATAGTGAAAAGATTATTCAAGATCCAATTTAATTGAACATTTTACTTATTTTATTCGAACAGTTTTTAAGTTGTTTTTGATTATTTTCAATGAAATTTTCTATTTTTCGGACAACATTCTCTTTGTTTTTCGGTGATTTCATAGAAGCAGATATTTTGGCTATTTTTTCAGCATATGATGGGTTAAATAATGTTTCTTCAATAGTGTTTAAAACTTTAACTTCATCAATCTCATAAAGATTGATTCGAGAACCAATTCCACAATCAACAGCTCGTTGAGCATTATCAGGTTGATCCATGAAAAAAGGAACCACAATCAAAGGTTTTCCAGCATAAATTGTCTCCAAAAATGTATTGTTACCACCGTGAGTAATAACCAAATCAACAACCTCAAGAATACCTATTTGATTGACATAATTGTCACCCCACATGTTTGGTCCTAATGCAAACTGATCTCCTTTAGGGCCTTTAGAGACGATGAAACGATGAGGACTTTTTGAAAAGATTTTAATGAAACTTTTCATCAAATCTATTTGAATTGACCCTAATGAACCCATCGAAAAGTAAATCAATTTTCCTGGCAACCGCTTCAATGATTCAGGAATAATAAATGGCTCCACATTATCTGGTTCGCGAATAGTACAATTCAAACGAATCCATTTATCAGACCTTATTGGACCAATCTCATGGTAATCTAAAGTTCGGGGTAATGATAAATACCGAGTTGTTCAGGTTCAGCGTTAAACCAATTCTCAATTCTTGTATCTTGAATAGCAGGCAAAGGTGTTCCATTAGTTATCCACCAAGAATATAAATTTTCACGAATGGCTCTTAAAGCTACACCACTCAGTTCTCTAAATTTATCCCACTTTTCAGTATCTTTTTCCTTCACTGAAAAACCTGACCATGGTGGAGGTCCATTGGGTAAGAGGGGAAGTGGGTTCATTGAGTGAATTTATGCACAAGGAAAAGACGCTCGATAAAAAGCTGGCTGCCTCATAACAAAATCACCAATGAACAAGTCGAAATTATCTACATGTTCTTTGAATATAGCTTCTAATGCAAGGCTGTTCCGTTCAAATACATTAACAATTTCGCCGAAATTTTCGATATCTTCTGATGTCCAGTCTTTGAAGATTGACAATGCATCAAAACGGAATTTGTGTAAATGTCCATCGTGCCATTCAACCGCTGAGGCAGGTCGAACATTCTCAAAGAGTTTTGCGTCAAAAGGAATGAACTTGAAGTTTCGTTTATCAGCGAGCTTCTTGTGGTAAGAATGATGAGCAAATGTTATTTGATGTCCGTATGAAGCAAGGATCTCACCCAATGCCAGTGTGCAGTTGATGTGTCCGAATCTATTGAATAAAATATTAGTTAAATTATAAAGCGAATTATGAATGTCCAATATTTAATGTAGAAAAATGAGTTACTTACGCGTCGATACTTGACATAAGAATACGATATTTTGTTTTACTAGCCATTTCTAGTTCGATGCAATAAAAAGTAGTGAAATAAGTGTAGATATCAAATTTTCAAGTTTGAATGTTTCACCTAATCTGAGGGACATATTTATATACTCACTCAGAGTTATCGTTGTCTCATCATCTCTCAGCGTATAATCTTGAATTAAATTTAATCTCTGGTTAAGACTATCTAAATACTCTCGCAATAGCAAATAAATTTTTCGATTTTCAACCGAACCATCCTTTCAAATCATGACACCGTAAGTTTGTCCCAATCAAAAGATCTCATGCTTTTTCTATTGTCTTAATAAATGTAAGCAAAGATAAATATTAATAGTACTCATTTTAGGATAAAGTTGACGTGAGATAAAATGTTACCAAGATTAATGCCTGAATAAACGCCAACAGGTGAATAAGTCTGATTGCAAAAGCGCAATAATTATGTAAGTTTCAGAGTTTATCAAGATGTCTTCTAAATGAGTATACGAATCGAGCACTCAAATGCTCACTTTACGTTTCCATGTGTGCTGGTTATCATCAGAAACAAATGAGATACCAGACAAATTACACAAATAAATCAATTAAATTGCAGGCCTGATTAGAGATTGTAAATCTAGACTGTAAATAGTATTGTATGTAAAGTATTCGTTTAACGTTGATTAGGGCTTACAAAATCGAGCCATACAAACCACGATGTCGACTCTGTGACTTCAAGTAGAAAATTAAATAACAGAGAAACCCATTTCAACCCGATTTCTTTGTTTCCGAATTTTTGTCCAAGGTAACTTGAGAGAAACGCCTGATAAATATTGTATTTTAATTTAATAAAATAAACAACTTACTGGGTTTGACCTTTTTAGCTCGGCCTTCATTTGATCATTAATAATAGCCATCATAATTTTTGTAGCTGATTTACAGGCTTTTAAATTAAAACTTACTTACCATCTCTAACAAATCTTTATTGTCAGAAGGTTTACATTACATAATGGCTTATTAAAACTTATAAAATTGTCGACTAGTTAAATCTAAAGCTTTTTAGAGAATTTATAAGCATTTTAGCATTTATTTTATAAATCATCAATTTCAAGTTTAAACAAAAGCTATTTAAAAAATTCCAAGTTTTGAGAATATAGAAATTGCAATCTTCTGGTTTATTGTGACACTTACGCTTAAACTCAATTACAGCTTCTTCAATTTAATTAGCTTATTCAGGTTAAAAGTTTTGCTATTATTTTAAAAAATTTCAGCTAATTATCTGCAAAATTTGAATAAGTTAATAAATTTTTGTTGTTCATTGATCGATATTCATTTTATGTTTCCCGCTTTTGTTTGTGTTGCCTCGTGTCTTTTAGTTAGCAACACTCTTTTGAATTAGTCACCTTATTTGTTATGAACTTAGCTCTCTACCATGATTCTAACGAAAAACTAATCATTAAATTAAAATTTTGGTTATCAACGTTGCTTAATTTATTTATTTTCACTGGTATTCGATTATTTCTTAATCTAGACGAATATTTGAAAGCTCTACAATGGTTGCCACAACTAAAAAAGAGTAAGTTAATATCTCCTTTTCACTATCATTGCAATTTTTCACAAGTGGTACTAATTCTTTTCTCTTAATCTTTATTTAACTAGAATCGATCCATCTACTGTAAGATGCCAAAAGTGCTTAATGAAAGGCCACTGGACTTATCAATGCACGAACGAGAGAAAATGTTTGCTAAGGTAATGTTGTTTGAGTTGAAATTTTTTAGTACAATAATAATGAAAATTACTTTTTTTCAGGCCTTCAAGAACTGTTTTGATGAAACGAAAACTCAAAAAAATTGAAGAGAAGAAGAAAGCAGCACTTTTGAAACCGTAAGTTCAAACTTATCTCTGATTGGCGATAAAATTGTAATTTTGTCTCTTTTTTTGCAGGATCGAACCTGAAGTCGTCAAGTAAGTAGACTAGCCTGGTCCTTTATAATTAGAATTGCAAATATAATTTTATATATATTTTATGTTTCTTTATCTTACGATATACTATCCATCTTTTAACTTACAGTGAACCAGAAATTGAACATTTTCCCATAATTCGAGATGACTTGCACACAGAAAGTAAAAATTCAAGCTCCGGTAAATCAAGCTCTTCTGAGGACTCTGAATCAGACTCTTCGTCATCGGACTCAACTATGTCAACTGCATCTTCTTCATCATCTTCTTCCTCTTCTTCGTCCTCTTCTTCATCCTCTCCTTCTTCATCTTCTTCGTCATCGTCATCCTCCTCTTCATCTTCACCATCTTCACCATCCTCATCATCTTCGGCATCTGGATCAAGCTCATCAACTGAAACCTCGCGTGTTTCTCGACGCCGATCAACTCACCGAGATAGACATAAGAAGTATAGAGAAACAGTTAGAAGTTCTCGATCATCTAAGCATTCGAGATCATCAAGGAATTCAAGATCGTCGAGACGTTCAAGATCATCCACCAGAAATTCAAGATCATCCAGAAATAAGAAAAAACAAGAAAGGCGTTGAAAAATTAGTAAAAGTCAAAAATTTTTACATCATAAGCCCCAGAGAACGGTCTGATAAATATTTCCATTGATGCCTATTTGACTTCATTTTCATTACCAAATGGATCATCCAAAAGACTTGCCAATTTATAGTAAATCTTTTTTAATTCGGATTTTAATCCATTCAATTCTTTACTCGCCCTGAATAGATGTGTAAATTTAGAAAATTTATCACTTGATTGATCTCATTCTGCTGCTCAAAATTGAAAAAATCTTATAATTTGAACCCAACGAATTTTCGCCTTCTTGATGAATTGAATCGCACCAATGAACCAAGACACTTTCTAAAGCTTTGTATTTTATTAAAATATTCAGATGTTATTTGATTCACCAGTCGTTGAACCAAAAAAGACCCATTTCAAATTTATTTAAAAAAATTTATTGAAATTCAAAATCAAACTCAGATACATCAAACATTCAATTCTAGTTATTTTTTTCATTCTATTCTCTCGTTTGCTCAATATTATGACAGTGTATTAAGATTTTCTGCTAATTTTTTCAGCCTCCAATAAAGTATCAGGAATCTCTTTTCCTCGAGTTTCTGGAAGTAGTAGCACAAGAAGGGCACTACCTGTTGATATTATTCCAAAAGTTGCAAATGAAACTGTTATGTGTGTATAGTGACTCTGTTAAAGAAAAATGAAATGAAATGAAATCGAGTAGCCGTTAAAACACAATCATTACATGGCTTATCATGTAATAATTATTTTTCCTTCTATTGTTATGTTATCACTCATTGACTTACCAATTCTTTAACAAATGGAGCCAAAACTGAACCTATTCGGGAAAAGCCGGAGTTACAACCAACTCCGACTTGTCGAACCAACGTTGGATAAACTTCTGCTGAGTAAATGTAAATGGTGTAATAAGAGATAGAAATGCAAAATTTAACTATCATTCCAAGGGTAATATTGATTGCAGTAGTTCCAAATGGTAAAAAGTAGAATGGAATGGCAATAAAACTACCAATTCCAGCAGCAAACATGATACAAAACTGTACCGAACGGCGACCCGATTTCTTAAGGGCATATAAACTAATTCCAAATGAGGGAAACTCAAGTAAACCAGCAATAGCGAAATTCGTCAACAAATTACCACCGAGATCACCAATGTTTAGAGACAATCCATAGTAAACATAACCTGTTGTAAACCAAGTTAAACAGAGGATAATAGTGTTCTTCCGAAGATTGGGTGTTTTCCAGAGGTCGAAGAGATTGGCCTTTCGATCGGAGCAAGATTCATTTTCCTGTCATAGATATTAAATAAAAATTGTAATCCGCTGTAACTGTAATTGTAATCATTTACTTGTAATAAATGATATTTTACCTTTTCAAATCTGTCTCTTAGTTCTTCCAATTTATCTTCTATTCCAGTTAATCGTCTTTTATTGAGTTCAGCAGCTCTTCTCAGTTCTTCTTGAGCTTTCTCACTGTTACCTTTAGCTAATTGCCATCGAGGAGACTCAGGAATACGACATAACCAGAGTATCCAAAGTATCTCAGGTAAAGTAAAAGCTAATTGGGCGTGTCGCCAATTATCAAATAGCCAAACAATTCCTGGTAATATGAAGCAACCCAAAGCCCAGCCAAATCGGCAAACAATACCCATGGTAGCTCGATACTCGGGTCCAGTTGTTTCAATAACTTGATGATAAAATTAAAAACACGAAGACATCGTAAGATCCAGATAACACTTTTGACCTGTGGATTTAATTGTACTGGGCTTACCTAACATGAAACCAGTTAAATATCTTCCGTAAGCTCCGATGGCAAGGACAAACCGTGAAATCATGTATTGATAGATTGATATTGAAAAAGCACAAGAAAGTCCAGCAACTATCTCAGTGACCACTGCTGTCCATAAGACTGGAAGTCGACCATACTTGTCCGAAAAATGGCCACAAAGCAATGCAGAGATTGTCATTCCACACATGTAGAGTGATTGCGTGATTGAAACAAGCCAAGCTCGATCACAAACTAAATCCCACTAACCATGAAAATGTAACAATAAGAAATGATCAATAAACTGTGTCAAAAAACTATCCGTTAAGAACAGCATAAACGAAATCAGAAATGATATGGTGTAACTCCAAAATAGCAAAATCTCAAGGAGCGAAGATTATAATTTACTCATTTTATCCGAATCAATTCAGATTTGATTTTCTTGAGTCTGTTTCTAAATCATAATTAGTATTTCTGCTACTTGTTAAGGAAATTTAACTTACCTCTGAAATTATTGTTTTGGTTAAAAAGGACTCGGCGTAAACCCATTTTGTACAAGGGATTGTTTTCTTAATATCAGCATAACAATGATCAGTCATATTCTGGTTAAAATAAGAAGTTAATTGTGATTAAAGAATTTAATAGTTTATAATTAACTTACTTTTTGTAAATCGGTTGCACACCAAAAGTCAACCTTAGGAGCCATCAAAGCCAAACCAAGATTATGAAAGGCCGAATAGACTGAGGTTGTAAGGTAAAAGAAGAAGATGTTGCTTTGCCATTTACCCCAATGTCCAACAACGTCGGTGATATGTTGAATCTCTTCAATCTTCATCTTTAATTGCAGCTTTGATTGGCACAATTTATAAATAAAATAAACTTCGAGCTAGTAAATAAATTACCAGACAATAACATAGGCAAAACAGTCCAAATGAGTTAAGAGGTATTCTGGTTTGATGAACAGAAACAATTGAAACGTTGAAAATAGTATATTCAAAGCATAATCAGTCAAGTTTAAGGCTGAGAATAATAATTAATTGAACAGGTATGAAAATTAAACCAGTAAGTATAAAAAATAAATGACCAAAAACGGGTGGGAAAGGCAAAATAAAGTAACAGACAAGTTGTTTGCCACTATTATGCTAACATCAACCCAAGTTTCCCTGAAAAACAAGAAATCTGTTCACGAGTTAGTCTTCATCTTTCCTTTGATTCTTGATTGTTGCTGAATCTTGTACAACAACAAACTTGATTGGTTAACTTTTCTAAATACTATAATAATAAAATCTAGGCTAACTATCAACTATTAATAGTAACTTAAGATCCAATGTTGTGAGGTTTGGACGAGAGGCGAAAAACGCAATTGTAGAAAGTCAATTGTAAATGATGAAAATGATATGACGGTGATCAAGAAAAAGAGACTAAAGTGATAGAATAACAGAAATAATAGATGAATGAGAATCCGTTAAATTGTCTTCAAGTCCTTGATTGATACAGTTAACTGTTTTGATTGAATTAAAGTTATACACAAGGTTTTAAAATTGGTTTGTTATAAGAATCTGTATGAACACAGGATAAAAAAAATCATTTTATTGATCGCTTCCTCTTTAATTTAATATATACCACCAATAACTGATTGGAACTTGGGTAATCAACCTACAGAGCTAACTTAGCCTTCATTGAGTATCAAAAAATCTTAGAATTTGGTTAACCATGATGATCAGAACGATTTTTGGGAATAATAAGCGGTTGGGAGAAGATCAAAGCTGGTCTGGAAGCATTTTCACCATTAACAAAGTAAAAACTACCTTTATTAATTTGCAAAATTTTGTATAAAATGTTGAATTTTGTTAAACAATGAGCAATTTAATACATTACCAATTGTTTTTGTTTTCATTCTGATTGAATAACCTCGAATTATTTCAAGAAATCGAGTTTAATACAAATAATTACATTAGATCTTCTGTTGAAAAACTAAAAATGTTCAGCTGAAAATCCTCAAGACATATTAAGCTCATTCTTCAAGATCAGTGAGGGGACGCGCTTTGATTATTTGAATCTCATCGATTGGTCTATCATTTTTATCTGTTTGCATTCGACCCATCTTCTTGATCACATTTATGCCTTTATGAATTCGACCGAAAATAGCATGTTTATTATCCAACCAAGGTGTTGCAGCCAGTGTGATAAAAAATTGAGAGCCATTGGTGTTGGGTCCAGCATTGGCCATTGAAAGTATACCTGCTCCAGTGTGCTTTAAATCCTCGTGGATTTCGTCGTCAAAAGTTTTACCGTAAATCGATGATCCACCACGTCCAGTTCCAGTTGGATCACCTCCTTGAATCATAAAATCAGAGATAACACGATGAAATATCGTTCCATCATAATAACCACGGTTAGCTAATTCAGCAAAATTACGACATGTTTTAGGAGCGTGTAACCAGTATAGTTCAACAATAAATCTACCCAAACTGTTTAATTAAATTGGAATTATTAACAACACGAGAAAAAACAAGCAACAAAAAAGCTAAAACTTACTTGGTTTCAAACTCTACAAATGGCGGCTGCCATGTTTCAGCAACGGTTCCCATACTTCTATTACAAGCGCAGTGCAATTAATTGCACTCTAATCAACTCAATCTGCATAAAATTAAATAAACATTCAAATCAATTAATGATTAGTGATCAGTAACTGAAACTATTCAAACAGAATCGATTGTTTGCACTAAAATAAGTATCTTTATGAGAGTGTGAATCTACAGAGTACTCGATATCAAATCTAACACAAGTCCAGGTACAAATACAGAAGTAAGAAGTAAGATCCAGGTATATTATAAAGCATAGGGCATATTTTATCCAATATCTTATATCTTATATCTCGTATCTTTGCTAATCTGAATAAGTTACACGGATTAAGTTAACCCGGGTTTATTTATAGATCTGAAAACCGCAACTGTTTTTCAGTTGATTAACGGGATCTCTATTTGCATTTAGCTAGTCTTTAGTGTGATAAAAGTAATTTTTTACATCTTGATTATTTTTTGCATCTCTTTTTGTATACAAATTGGGACCATCTTTGATTTTGTAAATCCTCTTTCAGTATTTTGATTCAACATTTGTTTAAATTTGTTTTCATTGCCTGTCATCGCGAACATTTTGTTAGATTAATAATTTCGTGAACATTCCATTCCAGTTTCTTTGGTTCGTTATTGATTGGCAACATGATTGGTTATTTCAACGAGTGGCTTAAATGGCTCAGTGAATATGCTCATGAAAATCCTGGTCAATTCTTGTTTACAATTCTACTTATATTGTCACCCTTTTTTGCTCTTAGCGCTTATCTGTCGTATAAATTAGCAAAGCATCTCGAAAAGGAGGAAAAAAAGAAAGCCAAAAGGAGTAGAATGGTGGATAATATCAAAAATAACAGTGTACCTGGACCAAGAGCCAAAAAAGATTGAACTTTGACCATTGAATAATTACGATATGAGATTACAGTAACCAATAACATTCCAAGACTTATTGGCACAAATTACTAATAATTGAAGTTGTATTGCATTTATAATTCGAATATAAATTTTGTTTATTTGAAATGCGTCTCATTGTTTTTACCTAAAAATTGCATAGTTTATTGTATATTTACCGGTTCCATTTTTCAATCAGATAAGAACTTACTACTGCGTCTAGACACCTTACTATGTGTCGATATGACAAGAAAATACAACGTCATAGTGTAAAAATAAGAAAATTGTCTCAAATCTAGGCGAAGATCAGATAAAAAAGTTAAACTTTGGAGCAATTTCAGTATCAACATTATCTTATTGGAAGGATAGAGCTGAATTCGAAATCAGAAATAAGTTCATTATTGTTATACCGGCAATCAAGTTCATGCAACAACACTACCGATTGATTTTTTTCTTATTTTATTTCAAGCCAAACTTTCTAGACCAGAAGATCGAATATTCAAAGATAGACATTTTGTAGATAAATCATAAATTTCATTTATTCAATTTTATATACCGTAAAAGTCTCTAAGAATATTTAGGAATTGCTTTAATTTATTTGGTACTCGTAGAGAGGAGAGCACAAAGACCACCGGAGAGAGTAACAGAGAACACGTAATTAATGGTGGGACTAAATGAGCTCAGTAAATAGAATGATGATACAATTACCAAAGCCAAGAATAATGCATTATTGTAAAAGATGGCAAAAGTTGTAGCCTCAAAGTCAGCCACTTCATTCTGTTTCCAAAGGACACGTTCATCTCTTTCTTTCTTGGTCATCTTTTTGTCATCCGAGATTAGTTTGTTTACTTCTCGAGTAACAGCTTCACCGCGTTTGCTGGCAATCTTAAATTTAAGAATATACTTGACATGTTTGTAGGAATAAGCAATCAGCCAGGTTGTTAATGCAGTTACAATGACAAAAACGAATGCTGATGAATAAATATTCATTTGGTGGATTCTCCAAAACAGCCCTAAAGTAGGATGAATAAGAGGATAATATCAAATAAAGGTATAGAAAGATTAATAAACCGAAATATGATTAAGGCTATGAGAAAATTTAAATTAGTTTAAAGATTAAATGTTATACTTACAAATTGATGTGGCCGATACAATAAGAGCATTACCGTAGAAAAGAGCAGAACTCTTTGTAGACACATTACGACTGAAATCGTGAAGAAGAAGCTCTTCTTCTCGAGAATAACCTTTCTTAGAAGCTGCTGACATTTTAGCTAATTGATTGATTTATCGAAATTAAAAAATCAAAAAATAAAGAGCGATTTGAGTTATACCGTCAATTTGTTACGTGGCTGTAAAACATGAAAAAGATTCCGGAAAACTTTGCTGGTTTTGGTAGATGGCGTTCCCAAATCCAAAGCAAAAAATGAGCCATTTTTGAAGAGGGAATGTTACATTTATTGATTTTAACATTTATTTTACTGTTGCTGTTTGATTAATGATTTGCTTTTTCACAAGCCAAATTGATTTATTTTATTTTATGCAATAAGAATGGCTGTGATATTTTTTCAGTCATAATACAAAGTAATTCACTGATTCATAAAGCATATTAAACTGAATCTTGCTGTTGATAGTAGTTATCACCAATTTTACAAACGCTAATGAATCTTTAAATTCATTAATTTCGGTATAGGATAATCGGAATAATCAAAAAAGATCAATAAATGGCGAAGTCTGATAAATGATTAATTTGGCAATTCAATTTTACCGGTCCCGTGATTTCATCTACAATTTTCCATCTCAAAATGAACTAGGCGGTGGTGGACAAATAGCTAATACGTGGGTTTCTTCAAGTTCAACTTGCACCTTTTTCAGATTTGGAAACTCGGTATGCCATTGAGAGAGTAATTCCTTTGACGGAGGAGTTTTAAAGGTAAATTTACATTCGGATAAATTAGGACAGTTACGAAGAACTGTTTCATAGAATGATTTTGGTCGTCCACAGCCTTCTATAGTTAAGTTGCGAAGATTCTTAAAAGAGCCAAAATTCGTTAAGCTACGATATGATAGCTGAAGTCCAAGTGTTTCTAAGTTCGGACAATGATGCTCAATTTGGCTGATAATGATTCTGTCGGAGTCTAATGGTATTACAGTGTGTCTTGAATACACTAGAGTTCGCAATTTTTCACCATGGGTTGATAAAAAATCTCCAAAGTCGTGCAAAGCAATTGTTGTATTGATTAAATGGAGATGTTCGAGTGTTTTTGGTATGTATTTCAGATCATACCCGTCCAGATGAAGACCATGAACATGTAATATTTTCAATTGAGGACAGCGCATCAAAATCCATTTAAATTCTGCCAAGTCATATTCTATAAGCGTCATTGCCCAATTCCTATAATACGTTTGATCATTTGATCTCCTAGTGTATCTAGATTTCATGACAAATTTCTTCACGAAGAATAAAGAACCAGTTGGGAGATCAAGAAAACCTTGAGTATCATCATGAGTAAAATTGAATATCTCGTTGTGACTGTAAAATAGAGATGGGTGAAACAAATTAAGAAGTAGAGCATACATGGTTCCATTATAATATATATAATGTAACAAAGTAAAATCATTTAATCTATGATTACTTACAGCTCATAGACTTTATGAACAGCATTAAATATATCGCTTTTTTCAAATTTAATTGAGAATTTTTTTGTAAGATCAATCAATTCACTTGAATAGAGTAAGTTGACGGTACTCAAACAAATATAGTCAGTCTTCAAACCACTAGTGACTATCTGGGCAAATCGTTTACAGACTGAAAGGATAAGGAATAATAATTTAACATGTTGTGGTGATAGGTTTAGTGTGATTCGAAACAAAGATTGGAATATTTATGATTAAAATATTGAATAAAACTCAAACCTCTCATCAGTCGTAATCTTTCTCGAATGTTGACAATATATGAGAAAATATGATGAAGACAATCATCATTGAGATCGAGTAATGAATATGTAATTTGTGACAATGACGAGTCTAATTGGTCAGCCAATGCTTCCATGGTCGAAGTTTTCACAAATTTCACAGAAATATAAAATTGAGACTAGAAAATCACGATTAGGAATTATTTAAATAGTTACAGAGAGACACAGAACATCTAATAACCTCATCTATGAGCAGCAAGAATGTAAACAAAATAACATATGATGCATTGCGTCACTTTCCTTTGATTCTAATTTTTACTAACTATAATTATTGAATAGATATTTTTATTTCTAGTAAAAAAAATCATCCATGCATAGTTTTTCAATCGAACTGAAGTCGACGGAAAATTCAAATAAAACTATGAGCTTAAAGTGAAAAAAGTCTTACCGATAAATAAAAAGTTTAGAGCGTTTTTTAAATCCTTTAAAGACTAAAATAAAGGTCTCTGTTTAAAATGATTTTCAAATGCGAAGTGATTTGGTATGTCAACTTACAATTTAAATGCATATTCACCAGTTAAATATATTTCTTAATAGTCAACATCTAGAAATTTACAGGGATACTGACAACGGCGATACTACAAGTTTAGTCTAAAAATAAATTTTTGACTGACATCTGTGGAAGAGAGAAACAGATTCAATTTTAAAATTAAATTAAAAGCTAGTAGTCGATGAAAATTTGTTTTGGATGTTTGCGTAAAAAGAAATTCGTTAAACAGGTGATTTGAATTAGGATGGACTTTTATTGAACATCCTAAGAATGTGGAAAGGGACAATTTTCTGAAGGAAAAGTTCTTCAGCATAGCTTAATCTCTTATTTTGTCAATGTTTTCTGTACCCTTATCCAATTATTTTATCTTTCCATGCTCTTAGAAAAAGAAAAATTATCTTATTATTTTGAAATTCAACGGACAATGTCACGTTGAATAAAAATGATTCAACAGTTACTGATATTGTTTATGATTCATTGAGTAATCCTCCGTGGTTTGATGATTCAGCTTTTGTTAAATTACGCGTTAACCGCAACATCTACCGGACAAATACATCAGTATTACGGAAACTCGAGTGATCCCTCAAACTGTCGTTGTGAGTTTTGTACTCCATTATTGTATTCAGAGGTAAATTCAGAACTCTTTTAAGAATATCTCTTATTCTGATAGTGGTAATTGAGTCATTGGCAGTTTTATTCCAAACGGAGATGATATCTTCTTGGGATCTTATGGAGATAACCGCACCACAGATTTCTTCACCAACCATAAACTGTTCCCCAAGAATGGCTAGAATTAGGTTTTCCCAACAACGAGATGCCAAACCTTTTCTTAACCGTACAATCCATTTTCCTCCTTCTTTGTTAGCATCATCCTATTATAAAATAAAAAAAAAGAATTGTTAAATTAGGATTATACAAGAGGTAAGAACGGAGACCTGATGTAAAGATTTTTAGATGCTGCTTACCTCCCACAAAGGTTTTATACCATCTTTAAATAGATGTAAATCTGAGTGACCAGATAATTCAGAAGGACGTAAAAGATAAGATTGTACGGACCAGAATTGTTCAACAGTAGAAAATGTTGCAATTATTCTTAAACTTTGATCATAGGTCAATGGGTTAGTCAGTTTACCAGGAGTCCGGCGTGAATACCAGATGCAATAAGTGTATTGAAGACGATGATGCCCATCGATTGGTTCAATAGCTCTACTCCTCTCGTGATGATTATCCTCTTGGTGATGATTATTGTCATTTTCTTGAGCCATATCAATGGAGTCTTAACCGGGTGAGTTGAACAAAAAAAATTGCGTTGGAAAGAACAAGACAAAGGTATAAACAGTTATGATAAATACCAATAATATTAAGAGTTAGATTGGGTTATAAACATGTATATATAAATTTGCAATAATCACAACTAGATGAAGAGTTAAATAAGCATAATAAATCAAGTGAAATTGTCTGGTAAGGCTTTGTATCAATCCGTTTTATAATTCTATGATGATGGTAGACTTTCCAGTATCACAAGAGAATACAAAAATATACAAAATCTGTGATGAATGGTTTATATTTTACAAAATTCACTAGATTAAATAAATTGTATAAGGTAAGTCTCGATTGATTGAACAGGTTAACTTAAGTGAAGAAAATCAAATAAAAAATTAAGTAATGATGACTGGAAAAATTAATCTAAATAAATGAAACCAAAAGTGTTGTTGCCAGTGTTCGTCTTGCTGGTTTTGTGAAGCCTCAACACAATAACAACGTCAACTGCTGTCTAGGTTTCTCTTCCTTCTTACTATTGGATGTTTAACTCGCATAAATCTTGTGCTTTTTGTTTCTTGTTTGTTTTTTTCAAATAGTTCTGATTGATTTTCCACCTGAATTTTTGATAATTTTATTCGGAGTAAGTAATCATATTACTTATTAAGTTAAAAGATTGTCTTTATTATTATGAATTGATTTGTATGTTTCTTTTTTTATAGATTTAGCTTTGTGTCATGCTTAAGGATACTCACCATATGATTTTAACACGTTATTTTATGCATTGGTTTTTCTTGCACTTTATTTTATAAATTATATTTTTGTGAGGTCTCAGTTAATGCAATGGAGTATCAGCTTGATGAATGTATTAGATGGATACAGGAAAAGGAATGAATAAATATTTACGATTTACCTCCAAATCTATTGGATTGATCATGTGTTTACAGTCAGAATTGCCATTGGTCAAATTTTCATGCAGTTTTCAGTTTAATGTGTTTAATTAAAGTTACAAAAAATTCAAGATTGATTTGATTTCATATTTTCTTTTGAATGGGTGATAACCAAAAGATTATGGGTGTCGTCGACCATTACAGTGTGATTATTTGTCTCGAAATAAACTTGTAATGTTGGTTTAACCACCATGAAACCGTTTGATGAAAATACTCCGTCAATTCCTGATACCATCGCAAAATCAAGCCAAACGAATAATGACGGATATTCAGCAGAAAGTGTTATTATGAAACGATTTGAGAAATTATCGGAAACGTAATTCTGGCCCATCCTTTCCGTGGCGTTGATCTTAATTACACTGACAACATTGATTCAAGTTTCTTTAAATCTCAACTCTTTTGGCTTATCTAAGAAAAGAAAGTCTTCGCCCTGACTCAAGTCGGTTGAATTACTTATGCTTGATGGTATAATGTTGTATCGAAGCTGGACCAGACAATCGGTGAAATTAGAACATATTTTGCTATTGCCAACAAATTGATTCAAGTTAAGTGAATAAATAATATCAGCAGCATAACTTCATAGAAACAAGAGAGAAGAAAAACACATTGAAACGAAAAAACTGACAAAAAAAATAGCGAAAGGTTCTTAATAGCTTAAACTCTTACCTGTCTACTTCAAATATGCCAGTAATTACTGTGTTAGAAGTAAATGAATCAAACTTGTAAACGTCAATAGTAACCAAAAATTTGAGTTTATGGGAAACATCATTATTAATAACAACTTCGATAAATTCGCTATCTAAGGTAAACTTCTGTTACTAGTTTGACTGTAGTTCAAGTTTCTCTAGTGGGATAAAAGAAGCCAGAGATTCGTATGACGAGTATGATTCAAATCCGTATTCAGAAACGAACCGAGCTTCAGGGATTGACTTTGATCCCATGCATTGGCGCTATAAGTGTAAAAGTGAACACTTCACTTTCAACATTGTCCAGAAACTCAGGATCAGTAGGATAAGTCATACATGCAAACATAAATCTTGCCATATAAGGATACCAAGTTCATCTGCTAAATCGTAGAAATAATCAGTTTGATAAATTCCTCCTCCCCAAACACGAATCATGTCCATCGAAGAATAGACAACAGTTTGTAAAATTTTCTTCACATATTCTTCATCTCTGAACTCATTTTCTAGAAATACCGATGTAGGGATCACATTTGCTCCTTTGATAAAAAGGGTAACTCCGTTTATTTCAAATCGAAATGAAAGACCAGGCATAGTAGCCACTTGATATTCTCCATTGGGTAATTTAATTTGACCAGTCGTTAGTTTTTCTTGTATTAGCTTAATGGACCGGAATCCAATTCGTTTGGTTTTAGATTGGTTCCCTGAATCGAATGCATCTAAAGAATTTCTCCCTTAGTTGTGCAATAGGTAACGATCGACTGTTAAAGAGTAAGAATAGATGCTGAAAAAAATTATATACAATAGTCGTTGAATTTAATACATAATTCAAAATTTTGCTATCGATCGCTTTTTTACTTTCCATTTAACTGTCGTTATCAGAGTCATCAGATTCATCAGAGTCTTCTTCTTTCTTTTTGTTATTTGGTGTGCTTTTGAAAATATTAGCAGGTTTAAATGAACCATTAGTTGGTGCTTTACAGGCGAAGCATTTTGTACTTTTCTTGTAATGCTCAAGAAAACACTTTTCACAAAAATAATGTTCACATCTTGTGACGATTGGATCGGTGAATCCATTCATACAAATTAGACACTTAAAGGGTATTTCTTTTGTTTCAGTAATTTCATAATTGATGTTGTCTTCTCCGTATGTACCTTTTCTAGCTTCTGCCTCCAATTGCCAACCAGCTTTGTAATCGCTTCGATCGTGTAAAAATATACATGAATCACCGAATCCACAAAATCCAGTTTCTTTGTAATCTTTGCAGATATCAGGTTGGTAATCCCATCTTACAGTCGATCTGATGTTTGATGGAGCTTTCAAAGGTCCTTTAGCCAGGAATTTGTTACCTTTAACAGCTTCTTTGTCGTTGTCAATTTGTCTTTCACTAGTTGCACCCATATCTTTTGGACCCTCTCGAACAACACTCTTATCAGTTTCATAGGATACTGAAACCGCTGATTCATCTTCCGAATTAGATTCTTCTGAACTTTCACGTGGAACACGTTTGATGCAAGCCTTTTTTGTTGGCTTGTAAATTATGGTCTCTTCTTCCTCTGATGATGAAGAATCTGGTGTCTCTCTCTTCTTGAAATTTATCTTTTTTGGTTTCTTAAACATTTTAAATACTTTAAATACACGAATGGAAATAAAACGATAATGAACAACTAAACTTGATTATCTCAAGTAACTTGGAAAATGTCAACAAAAAATCATATGGAAATAGGATCAGATCCTGGAGTCGATATGTATCTACTGGTGAAGAGTAAAGAGTACAGTAGACCCTCGGTTTTTTTTCAAAAAAGAGCCATCTACTGACAAAAAGCATGAAACAAACAAAAACATTCTTGTTTACATGCTGGATGGTAAAGTAACAATGTTATAATACTTGTGACTTACTGTGTAAGAATGCCTCGTAAAGCTTTAATTTCATAACTATTTCTTATATAACTAGATGGAGCTGTTATGATTTTCCTCGCCCGATTTTGATAAAAAATCGAGGGTCTACTGTAATTGTACTATTTGCCTTCATGTGCTTTCTGTTGCTGGATTTTTAAATAGTTTTGATTTTTTATTCCGAGTAAGTAATCATATCATTTAAATTTAAATGATTATCTATATTATTTTGTATTATTTATGTTTCTTTTTTGTAGATTCTAATTTTGTGTGATGTTTAAGGATACTCACCATATGATTGTAACACGTTATTTTATGCATTGGTTTTTCTTGCACTTTATTTTATAAATTATATTTTTGTGAGGTCTCAGTTAATGCAATGGAGTATCAGCTTGATGAATGTGTTAAATGGATACAGGAAAATGGCTACGAATCACTTGCTGTTCAATTGGATCAACAATCTACCGCTAAATCTATTGGATTGATCATGTGTTTACAGTCAAAATTACCATCGATCAAATTCAGTCTTATTGTTTCAGATTCGTGTTCTTTTGATCTTCTAGCTACTCAACATTTAGGAGACGGAATGGTTGATGGTCTTATTAAATTTGGGGATACATGTTTGGCTCCAGTCTCTCGTGATATTGATGAACTGCCTATTTTTATGATTTTTGGTGACTCTGTGGATTCAAGTCAATGGCAATTTACTGTTGACTCTATTGAAGAGCTTAAAAAAACTAATAATCCTGACAATAATGAGAAATGGCTAGTTTTATTTAGCACGAATCACGTTGAATTGGTTAAAAGGCTTACCAATAAATTCTCTTGGTTAGAACCGGCTAAACTTATTAACTTTTCATTCAATTGGGAGTTCACCGAAAGCCATAAAGATTTCATTTACAAAGACGTCAATGCTATTTGTCCTGATTTTGGGGCTTTCAATATTTCGAATGGTTTTGATAAATATTCTAAAATTTTATTTATCGGAGCACAATTGAATCTTCATCTGCGGCTAGTCCCTGATTTGATACATATTGATCCAGAAAAAAGAATAGTTGAAACACGTCAGGGGCAAAAGTTACTTTCTAAAAGAATTGGTTTAATCGAAAGATTAAAAAGAAAGAAGATACTTAATTTAGGATTCTTGATTACTAATGCATTTCCTTCGATTGATGAATACATCGAAAAGACCGAAAGAATAAAAAAGAAAAACCATAACATAACCAGGATTTTACTGATAAATTCAACGGATGAGTGTAAATTAGGAAATTTCGGTAATCTTGATGCCTTTGTTCTGATTAATGGATGCAAGTGTACGAAATTTATTGATAAATTAGATTTACATTTACCAATTTTAACTTTTAAAGAATATGAAATTCTTTGTGGTTGTAAAACTCAATATGGCGGCGTTGAATGGAATCAAGAAAACACAATTGATGATATTGAAGAGGGCGAAACGACCGAATTGTCTTCAAACGAGCAAAATCAACTCATCGAGTCAGAAGTTTTGACTAAAGATACTTGGTATGGATTAACAATAAATCCTGCGTACCAACCTCTATCTTTTGCGAAACATGGACAATCTGGAAAAGCTTCTGGATATTCGAATGAACCAATTTAATCTTGAAATTATCGCTTCTACTTTTTTCAAGTTTGTATTTTTCTAAATTATCATTGAGATTCGTTAAATGTTTATTAACATCATCGTTGCAATTTTTTTCAAAGATCTCATAAAATTGACTTTTGAATTTAGAATTTTGATTTAATTTAGTCTCGTGTAAATCGATTTGAAAATTTAGATACAATTTATGGTCTCAGATATTACTGAATCAGTCTATTCTTATCCTATTCAAAACGTGTAAAAAAATAATGACATTTTAAATTATAAGAGAAGCATGAGATTATAACTATGAGAAAAAATAATTGGTTGCAGAATTCCTGATTCGAAACCAACTGAAACGATTGATAGACATTAATTATCACGTTCCTTGAGTTTTAACCACTGCTATTGAATCTCGGCGTATTTGACGATACAGAGCAATATACTTGGCTGCTACCTTAGTTCTGGGGATGATGAAGTCTTTGCAGAATTGTGTTTTACTAGCTAAAGAAGGTCGAAGTTGCTTGATTTTCAAGAGCCGTAAAAAGGTAAGAACAAATGTATAGCAATTATTATCATCTTGAGTGTAATTATCTGCAGTCCAGATAGGCATCTGCACCAGTACTTTTAATGTTGAGTCCCAATAATCTTTCCATGACTGGGAAACAGGATCAATCACTGGGATGGCAAGGCAATCAATCCAAAGAAGATTTTGTGACCCAATATGAACTCCGTTTTTATCATATTCATAGACATCTCCTTTTGAATCAGTCAGACCAATATGTAGATCGGCAGAGTTTTGGTAATTACTGTAAAAAGATAAAAAAAATTAATTCGGTAATATCAGACACGATTTTTCATTTTAAAAAAGTTAATGAAAACTAACAAAACTGAAAATGATAGTAACACTAAAGCTCAGTAAAGAAGCTAGTAAATTAAACGTAAAGTACATTAACCCTTCAAATTAGTTGATTTATGAGCAATGATAAAATGTGGGCGAGTCAAAGAAGCATCAACTTCTTTATCATAATATGCAGAATGAACCACAAGAAGCTTGAGAATAACGAAAGATAGATATCTGAATAGCAACTAACAGTTAGATGATGAATTTTCAGTTAATTTGAGCAATTCCAGATTAGTACTTACTGAAGAAAGTCTCCCTCGGTGGGACGAATAATAATTGAGGTAGTAATCCTTTTATGACTTGTCAATGGAAATGGAACTTGAAATGGTGGCAAAATCAATTGAGTATTTGGAGTTAACTGTGTTGAACAAAGAGGACATCGATCTGGTAGTTTGAAAGAAAAGATTTTACATCGAGTATCACAATGTTGGAAACACAAGATATTAGGATTTTGATTAGTAATCGATTGTTGATTTTGAATCTGTTGTAAATGAAACGAATTTTGGTGATAATGATGATGATGATGGTTACCATCATTGTTTATACTAATGGAAGTCATTCTTGTAAGATATAAGATGATGACGAAATTATTAGTTATACAATTCCTCTTTAAGGCACAAAATGAATATCAATGTAGGAACTGAAATCAACAGGAAACTTTCCTTGAATTGATATTTTTGCTATTTCTCGGTTAAACAATGAAAGATAATGAAGTGAGAAAAGGAGAAAAATGGTTGAGAAAGAAAAATAGAGAGAGAGAGAGAGAGAGAGAAACTAATGAGAGAAAGGGAGAGAATAGGAGTAGGAGGGAAGGGAAGGAAATTGAGTAAAACTGTGCAAGAGAAAGGACGGGATAATGCTTGAAGGCATTTAATACACTTGATGCATATAATCTTCTTTTTGTTTCCAGGTCAATTTTTGCACATTGGTTGGATAACAGTGTTTTGGGTCAACTTGATTAGAAAGCTGGGAAAAGATGTCCAAAAAAGGTGAGAAAATTTACTTCTGATATTGGCTTTGAATATGGTAAGGCAAGTGATATCATGACAGATACGGTACCAAATAAAAGAAGAACCGAAATACCTTTAAAAGAAAAGAAGACAAACAGTAATGTAAAAAAATACTTGAAAAAGGGAAAAAAGAAGAAATCAAAATAAATAGTCAAATATTAGTGATTTACGTTGTGGGTTTGGTAGCATCTGAATGTGTGGATAGCTATTCTAGTCAACTGCCATGTTTCTAGTCATTGTTGCAGATACAAGTAACAAAAAAAAAGTCAGGTGGGTTGAGGGTTTTCCTTCATCCTGATGGAGGACATCTTGGAGATGTTTATGGATCGTTGGTCACTGTAAGAAAGGAAGAGAGTAAGCATAAAAATATTACCGTTAACTATAGCTTGAAAAACAAAAGAGGTTTGAAAAGTATTCTTAAAAGTCATTTAACTTACATGAAGAGACAAGTGTTGGTCAATTAATGATGACCAAATAATTTTGCTGATTAAAATTATGGCTTCCGAATAATCTTGTTAATCGTGCGATTTAACTTCTCAAAGACTCCAGCGGATAAATCTTATAATCCGATTACCAAAATCAAGTCTCTCGAGTTAACAGCTGAAGAGGTGGATTGAGTAATTTCAATCTCTTGTAGCTGTATTTGTTGCATGTTGATGTAAAAATAGAGTTATCCAGTTATTTAAGTTATTAACGACTAATTTTATAATGCTTGGGTTAAACTTCAACCATGATCAGCTCAATACGTTAATCAAGAATAGTTTCTAGGTCGATCTAAAATTAGGGCTTATTATAACAAGGTAGGGTCAATGTCATTGAAGAGAAAGCAAAAGAAAGAGGGAAGAGAAAAGAGAAACAATAATGAGATAACTAACAATAACAAATTTGAATGTTTTCCCCAGACCCGAAAGGGGATGACGGTTATTATGCATTTGGTTTGAAGCTAAGATAACTAGTTAGCTTTTGCTGTTCTAAGGAGGATGTCAAAAGTTGCCTATTTTCAGATCGCTTTTACAATAATTTTTTCTAATGTAGATTTTCATGCTGATTCTAAAAATGTGAACTCGCCCTATCGTTCATGAGATATCTACGAAAAAAAAGCGAATTACGAGAAAGCAAAAAGTGTAGATAGGTAGGAAAAAATAAAATTTGATTGTGAATCATTGTATTTGCAATTAATCTTCAATTATCGATCTATGTTTTGGATTTTCACAGCAGAAAATTGTTCCTTAAGGTTTCAATCGATTGAAAACTTTTTGTAACCCGTCTCGATCTGAATGTGTCTATGTTGCAGATCGCGGCGCTCGATGAAACTTCTAAGGGTACATAATTTCTAGCGCTGATTCCATATTAGAAATCAGTTTGAACTTTAGAGGGCGCAAAATAAGTCAATTATTAGAAAAACTGTGTATATCAACAGTTTAAATTTTTTTATTTTGACAAAAAAATATTGAGCGCCATCTTTGTTTAAATGTATAAATGGATGTAACCATGTTGAGTTTGGTTTTAAATTAACTCACCAAGTTGATTTGGTTTCACCATTAGCTCATCTTGAATGCCTAAAAGGATGGAATGAAACAAAATGTTGCGCGATGTAATGTTCAACAAATCTAAATAAAGTAACGTACAAAAAAAGATATCTTAAATTGAATATTGGATTGAAAGAAGGTTAAGAAAAATGTTTATCATTTTAATTTATAATTTTTTGGGCGTTGATGAATTACGGACGCATGTTGGAAACTTTTACCTTCTAATTAAAATCGTTAGTGACCTTAATTCAAATCTTGATTTCCTAACTAACTGTTTTCCACAGATAATCCTTTACGGATAATATAATACATTTAATATGAAGATAAACTTTTTTCAACAGCCATTTAAGCAAAGAATCATGTATCGGTACCAATTATCACGATTAAAAGTTAGTAAATAAAAAAAATATGTTTTAGTTAATTTCATTTTTCTTATTGAGCATCAGAATCATTTCTTCATGATGTAAAGTTGAATTACCCGCGATGAAGCTAGTAATAGGTTCAAGTTGACATCAGTCAGCAGCATCTATCGGATTTACCATGTTATTATGAAATGAAAACAAACCTAAAATTGTCAAGTTCATAACGTCAATCTACTGTTTATTGCTACTTTGTTTGTGTTTCTTTGAATATAACTATTTAATTGACTTGATTTAGTAATTTGGGTTAACACTGTAATGGGAAATACAAATAGTGTGCGTTTGCATTATGAAAATGCTGCAAGAACTGGCGTATTTACGTTGAAGGACGCCAAATTGAAAGAATTTCCTGAAGATTTGGTTAAATTAGCTAAAAATACACGAAGTCTTGACTTATCAAATAATCGAATAAAAGAAATACCAGTATTTATGAGCCAGTTTACATCGTTGAAACATCTAGTCCTAAATAATAATGCTATTACTGGATTACCAGATGAGATTGGCAATTTGGTCAAATTGGATACCCTGTCAGTAACAAAGAACAAGATAACCAGAATTCCAAATGATTTAAGTTTTCTAACCTCTTTACGTATCGTAAATTTAAACGAAAATGAACTCACTCAGTTCCCACTGGCTTTGGTGAAATTGAAAAATCTAGAGGTTTTAGATCTGTCTCACAATAAGATAACTTCAATTCCTGATGGTGTCGATGGATTGCAAGCATTGGAGGTTAACCTTAATCAAAACCAGATAACTAAAATATCACCAGATATTGGGAAGTGTAAAAGACTTAAGGTTTTACGCTTGGAAGAAAATTGCCTGAATATATCAGCGATACCAAACAGTATACTCAGTGATTCTCAAATATCCCTTTTAGCCGTCGATGGTAATCTCTTTAAAATGAAAGAACTGCAAAATTTGCCTGGTTATGAAGCTTATTTAGAACGATATACAGCGACTAAAAAGAAAATGATGTAAAACGGTGGAAATCAATTTCAAAGAAATTCAAGAGTTTAATTCAAGAGATCCTCACAGATTTTAACCATTCACGAGCATTAAAACGCATTTTTGTGTTGTATAATTCATCAAATAAAAATTGCATGTTTACTTATTTTAAATTGATGATAAACATTTCAATAATATCAAAAATTCAAAATATTCAAAAATGTCTGAGAGAAATCTGTTATTACTTACCATTGAAAATTGAAAATATTGATTTTAACGAAGTTATGAACATTGTTTACGTTGAGTTGTAGAGAGCGACATTACATGAATAGAAAAGAGTCGATGGCGTAAAAACATAATCACATTTACAGTTGATCCAGTGAAGTACAGCACAAGTGTAGTCTAGTTAACAGCATGAAAATATTAAATTTATTTATCCAAAATCGAATAATACCAATGAACAGTTTAATTGGAATCAAATAATGATGTTATTAAGCGGTAACTTTGAATAATAATCTCAGTGAATAACATGAATTAAAAGATGCAGATGAAAAGCTTCCATCTGGTGAGGAAAGATTCTACCAAGTTGTCATTCACTTGTGCTTATTCATTTGATACTTTGCTGATTATATCATTTTGCAGTAAAAACCTTTCAACTTTAATATTTATCTAATCTTAACGGTTTATTTTTTAATTTTAAATTAACCAGTGATTAATGTGAACATTAACTCATCAAATCAATTTAACCATTTAAAATTGTTGATTATCACTTGCTTTTTCCCGCCGTAACCAAATAAATACTCGTTACTTGTACTCGGATTTTGTGGATATCTCTGAGTATGATGAAGAGAGTGAGATGAACAGATCAAATCAGCCTGTGTGTTTCCATCAAATGAAAAATTATTATTGACTAATTATTTTATCGTGTAAATTATTATTCTTATTATTTATTACATCATACCTTCTCTAAATCATCAGTTTAACATGGATTTGATTGGATTTATGGATATCTCTTCTTATGTTTCGAAGTGCATTGCTCTGTGTCCACAGATATTCTATTGAAAAAAAATCTTGAATCCTCTTTCTTTCTCTATTAATCTTTATCTCTCTCTCTTTCTATTTTTTCTCTTTCCCTCCCTCTCTTTCTCTATCTTTTTCTCTCTCTCCCTCTCTCTCCCTCTCTCTCTCTGTATTCATCTCTGACTCTTCCAAAGTGAGGGAAACCCACACACAGGAGAGAGGAGAGAGAGAAAATCCACTATTTTGTTAGGCAGGTTGTGCATTTAAATTTTGGTTGTTTTTCCCTCTGTCTGTTCATCTTTCTGTTGTCTGTCTGTCCTTTTCTTTTTCATCTTTCTCTCTCCCCCTTCTCCTTCTCTCTCTCTCTCTCTCTCTCTCTCTCTCTCTCTCTTACCTGACTTTTATCTTTATCATTATTATTAGCGTTATTGCCATTATTTATGTTTTTATTATTATTCTGAGCCTAAGTGTATATGATTTTATTTCTGTTGAGTGAAGTGTTTTACAAATAAATTTGTTTTTGGATAATATTCACCTTTCTCCCTCTTACAAACAAACCACATATTCTCGCCATCAGCTTCACCATCTCTCACTTTCTCTATGTGTCACTGTGCTCACTATTGATACATTTTGGTTTTTCAACTGGTTACCGTTAAATTTAATAACCAAAGCTGGCTTCAGATACCCAGCAGCGGCGACAAAGTATCTTGGCCAATGTTATGGGGTGCTTTGGAGGTAATCAGGCTAAAAATGATGCTGATGAAGATAAAAGAAGGAAAGAGGCCAACAAACGGATAGAGAAACAAATTCAGAAGGATAAACAAGTTTACCGGGCCACCCATAGATTGTTATTATTAGGTTAGTGACAACCTTGCTTCATCTCTCACTCTCCCTCTCTCCCTCTACCTAAACTCACTCATTTCCTAAAATCTCATCATTGTCTCGCACTTCTTAATCTAATTCTCTTGTGTCTCTTGTCAAATATGCTCACCTTGTGTCCAGATATATCCTTGTCATTGCCATCACTTGATCTAACCTTCTATGTAACCATTTTTCTAGTCTTGATTTTCATTTGTCAAATTGATTTAGCATTCTTCTCTTCACACAATTTACTATTATTTCACCTCTTTTTCTTGCTTTCATACCTTTATATCTCGTCTTTCCTCTTCTTTCCATTCTCCTTCTTTTACCCACCTTAATCAGTCAACATGACTTACTGTTGTTATCATTTGATTATCATTTTTCCTCTCATTTCTCTTCTTCATTTTAGGTGCCGGTGAATCGGGTAAAAGCACAATTGTAAAACAGATGAGAATATTGCATGTCAATGGATTCAGCGAAGAGTAAGTCTCCTTCTCAATCATCTATATCTCCACATCTTTCTTCACTTTTTTCTCTCACTTTATTTTCTTTTCCTTACTCTCACTCATTTTCGCTCGCTTTCTTTCTCTCCTTCTCTCTCTCTCTTTTACTAACTCACTCACAAACACATCATTTTTTTATAATGTGTAAAGTAACCATCATGAAGAGCTGTATCAATTGGCTTTAAAAATTTTCCACAAAAATTGTTTTCTTTTTGCTTCTTTCTATTCAATTCGCCCTATTGTCAATCACTTTATTTTACTATCATTATTATTACATATTTCGCACTCTCTTCCTACCTCCCTCACTTACTCTATTTGAGCCTTACCCGATCTTATTTAATGAATCAAGTTAGATCACGTATACACCTTAGGAACTACATTCAACGGGGGGTATCTTTAGCTCTCTTTCACTCATCCATTTTACTTTTTATTTCACCGTATTTTTGATTTCATACATAACTAATTATATTCTGTTTTGTTTTTTTTCCTTTCAAATTTTTCAATTTCATTCTAGTATAGTTAAATAATCGCATAGCATTTGAACATCGTCATCGGCTCATGGATATATATTTCCTAGCTAAATGTTGGTGATACATTTTATCAAGCGATCATTAAGCTAGATTATTTACAGTCTCGCAAGTGATTAGCAGTTATGCATGTGTATAGCTGATTTAATTTTTGCTCTGTGGCAAAAATCGACTTGTTAGGAAAAAATGCAACTCTCATGGTTTCACTGCTATACACTTCAAGATTGAAACAAAAGCTAAACTTTCGCTTGTAACATGTTCCTCGTTAATAACCAGGCCTATTGCAACTTCAACATCATTGTCACTAGTTTCATATATTTCTCCCTCTCTCTGAATAGTGAATCAGGTTATTCAAATGTTAGTTCTAATGACCTTGTCTCTTTCTTTTCTCAATAGTGCACAGCTGAAAGCTATGAACGCGCTATTTCTCTCTCTCCCCTTCTCTCTTCTCTCTTCTTTCTTTCCATTATTTCATCTTTTTTCATGATAAGTTATCCTTTTTAGTGGAAGAAAATAAATTGTAAATAAGGAAGGAAAACTTGAAACGGGACCTTAACTTTGTTTCTGAATCAACTTTCAGTACTTCTATTTTACCAAACATACTAATTGTTGCTATTTTTTATTTTAAAACAGAGAGAAACGACAAAAGATTGAGGATATCAAGAAAAATATTCGCGATGCAATTTTAGTAAGTATCATGATTGGTTTCTCATTGTGATGAAAATCATCTTTGCCTTCTCTAACACATTTAAATCACAACACATTGATTTGCATGATCCCTTGTCAAATAGGAAACCCCACATTATATCAATTAGGGCTATATCATGATTTCCATCACAATCAGACATTTTCATTCACCATTGCTCTCACAATCACCATTATTTTCAATTTCCTGCCATCTCTATTGTTATCATTCCCCTCTCACTTACTCACATTATGTATTGACCAATAAAAAGTGTACCTTTTCGGTAATGCTTTTGTAGTTTTTGTTTCACCTAAACTCATTATTCATTCTCACCTTACCTATTTGCCTTCTATTTACTTCTTTCCTTAAACATTACTCGTAGATGAACTTAAAAAGCTGCAACATTAGGTTATAATCTTGAATAAACATTTGTCAACAATATGATTTGTCATTAGAGAATGCAATCTTCCCTCAAACTCATTGAAAGCTTTTCATCGATCCTGTGTTTCAATATAAATCAATTTTGATGCAAGCTATTATTTCAATTTACATTTAACTAATTGTGATTTTATTTTATTTTTTCAGACAATCACCGGTGCAATGAGTACATTAGTACCTTGTGTTCAACTTGAAAATCCTGAAAATCAATGGCGAGTCGATTATATCCAAGATTTCGCAAGTCAACCTGATTTCGATTATCCTCCTGTGAGTTTTTCATCATGAAATTCTGACTTTACATAATTTACTATTGCCTGTTCTCGATCATTAATTTATCAAGGCTCTAATGCTAAACTCCAATGGCTACATAATCATAATTACCACTAATCCAGAATGTTTTTGCTACCTCCTCTTCCTTACTAATTCAATTCTAATCTTAGTTGTCACCCATCATCTTCATGATCATCTTAATCATCATCATCATACCTTCTCCTCGATTAACATTTAAATTTTGCACTCAATCAACCCTGTTGTTATAGACTTTCATAACAACAATGTTGCAAAAAAGCTGTAGAATGACCTTTTTCTCTCTAGTCAATTAAGTGGAGTTCAAGTGAAAAAATATTCAATTGTCAGAATTAGTTTAAGGGAGAACGAGATGTGAATTTGATTATGAGTATGATGAATTTGATGATTCTGCTTATTATGGTGATGAGTTTAAACTTGAACAAGAAATAGACATTTTCATTTCGCAGCTTCTTCAGTTAATCATCTAAGTAACAAATTTAAATTATAGCCTCAACGCTCTCCAAAACTGCAATAGATGATAGTTATTAAGGTGCAAGTTCAAATTGAAAAATACAGCCAACAAAAGTAAAGAAAAGGTGCAAATCGGAGAATTAGCAATGAAAATTGAAAGGAAAATGCTCGAAGTCAGACTACAACGAAAAAAAATAAGAAACTATTTCGTCGAAAATATTGGATTTTCTCGCCTTACCCTACAATTTCAAGCCTACTTAACTGCAAGTTTGTCATAAGCGTAGGCGGCTATGTTTTATTTTTAATTTTTATTCAGAGAAACATTTAACTTAAACTTTTCTGCTAATTGGTTCTTAGGTCATGCTGTTTTCTCGCCCCTTTTCATATCAATTTATTTTTATTCAGCCAGTTCTCTTGTAAGGTGATCTTATGCTTACACCTCATATTCAATGTTCAAATCTTGATGTATATGTTTTCATGATTAACTTAGGATTTACAGATTTTTAGCCTCCCTCCTCATCATTCTGGCTCTCGCCTCTCAAACTCACACTCTCATTCTCTGGTTAATTCTAATATGCAACGATTTCATTGTTATTACTTTTCTGCCTCTCATTTTATTCTTTTTTTATTCTCCTTTTGTTTTCCTTCATTTTGCGTTGTCATAGCCTTTTGGCCCGATTCCTCTTGATTACAAAATTGCTTTGCATTTACAATTTTCCCTCTTCAATATATGTTACTAAAGTCACAGTATGATAGCTTTATCATTACTTTTTTGCCCACTATAAACTATCAATTTTGTTTTGTTTTTTGCTCCTTCAATTGATTGTTGAACAAGTTTCCCGCTTGCCTTACCACAAACTGTTTTAAAACTCTTCTTAATGCAAACTTTCATAGCAGATCAGCAAAATATTAAATAGCACATGATACAACATCGTTTACTTTTATGCAACAAACTGTACCTAAAGAGCAAAGACTAATAATGTACGATTGTTATCCAGACAGCTCATCCATTTTCATATTGACTTTTGCCTTTTTTCACTCAATCGTTCGCTCAATCTTTCAATAGCTCATTTGATACTTATATCTAATTGCATTCTCTCTTTTTTTCTCTTTTTTTCTAACAGGAATTTTATGAGCACACCGAGATTCTTTGGAAAGATAGGGGAGTTCAACAAGCATATGAACGCTCTAATGAATACCAACTTATCGATTGTGCAAAATAGTACGTTATATTTTGGGAAATCACAAGCATATATTTATCTACTTATATTTACTGATTTATCAATTTGGATTTATTTTTGATTTCCCAGTTTTTTAGACCGAGTTCACATTATAAAGCAACAAGATTATACACCAAATGAACAGGACATTTTAAGATGTCGTGTTTTGACATCAGGAATATTCGAGACCAAATTTCAAGTCGAAAAAGTTAATTTTCAGTAAGTTTTACCCTATCAAGTCTTACAATAAAACCATTCATTTGTGTTACCAAAACTATATTGTTTTATCAACTTTTTTTTATTAATTTTTCATTCTTTTATTCTTGTTTTGTTCCAGTATGTTTGACGTCGGTGGTCAAAGAGATGAGAGGCGTAAATGGATTCAATGCTTCAATGATGTCACTGCCATTATTTTCGTGACAGCCTGCAGTAGTTATAATATGGTGCTTAGAGAAGACCCAAATCAAAATAGGTTGAAAGAATCTCTGGATTTGTTTAAAAGCATTTGGAATAATAGGTAAGAATTACCTAATTTTCTAACTTGTTCCAAATCACACACATTCGATGTTTGATGTCGATACCTTCAAAAGAATCAATAAATCCTAGTTATTGATAATTAATGTTTACATGTTTGATTTGATAAAAGTATAATCTGAACAAAGTTTTTCATTATTGTATCCATTCAATATTAATTCTCGGTCTCTCTCTCTCTCTCTTAGATGGTTAAGGACTATATCTGTCATCCTATTTTTGAATAAACAAGATCTACTAGCAGAGAAAGTTAAATTAGGAAAATCCAAGATTGAAGATTATTTCCCTGAATTCACCCGATATCAGGTTCCGCCTGATGGTAAGTATCATTTATTAATAATTTAAACTCTTCATCGTCATCATGGTAATTTTTTACTTTGATTTTCGAAATAAAAACGAACTTATTTTCAAAATAAATCTAATCTCAATTTTTTCTCCTTTCTTTTTGAGTTGTAGTTGCAATCGAGCCAGGAGAGGATCCGGAAGTTGCAAGAGCCAAGTATTTTATAAGAGATGAGTTTCTGGTAAGTTCATGATTTTCATGTTAATAAATTGTAGTGTGAGGACCATTTCTTATAAAATTAAATGCTGAGCGATAATTGAATCTAATTATACATTCACAATTTTGTTACTTGTTACACCAATTATGCATACATTTACATATTAATTTATGGGTCGGAAAATGTCACCAAAATTAATTTATTTACTTGTCAGATTAACTTTTCCTAATTTAAACTGAAAGATAACAAATTGAATCTTGCAGCTATAACTGCAATTTCAATTAATTTGCAGTTAATCACCTTTTATGATTAATAGTAATCATGGAACAAATTTTTTGTTAATTGAGCAGAAATTTAACTACTTGAAATACATACTTTTAATTTGTATATTAAACCAATTATCGTTTACAATACTTTCAATGGCTTTGCTTATTCTGTTATCTAATTTTTTAATTTTTATCTTTAATCTATTCTAGCGTATAAGCACCGCAAGCGGAGATGGGAAACACTACTGCTACCCTCACTTCACATGTGCTGTTGATACTGAAAATATTCGCCGTGTATTTAATGATTGTCGTGACATTATTCAGAGAATGCATCTTCGCCAGTATGAGCTATTGTGATGTATTGCCATCATGTTAAAAACGAAAGACTAAAGAATTTTGTACATATATTTTTCCTTCTGTCCGTCTATTCTCCTGCTCTCTATCTTTTCTTGCGTTCTTTTTACCTCCTTTTCCTCTCTGTCTCTTTCGCTCTATTCATAAATCTATCTATTTCTTTCCTTCAACCAAAACAAAACCAAATCTACGTCATTTTTAGAGGAAGTGACCGTGCCCATGGATGTAGGAGACAAATTGTTTTGAGCGCTCTACCAAAATAACCAGGGGCTACAAAAAAAGCACAATCTCTCATCTTTATTACCACTCCAAAAGAAACATTACAAAATATCAATTTTTCCCCCAATTTTCAATCCAGTTATAGATTTCACAATTCTTTATCCTTTGTTTTAAGTCGAAACTACCTTTTGCAAACTAAAAAAGTTTTATGTTTCTTTTAGAATGGTATGTACAGCATTATCTCCATCCTTTCATTCTCTCTTCCTTTGTCACCTAATCTTTCATTCTTGAAACATCCTCTCAGCTCATCTGACAACATTAGTGAACCTCTTCATACGAAATTAGTCCGAGAAAAAAAAACAAACGAGAAATAACACAGATTTTACCTACATTCATCATCAAATGGAATGAAGAAACAGACGCTAAATGGAAATAAAATTTAACCAAATTGGTAGCCACAATGTGCAATGTCAATTGATTAATCTGTTTCTTTTTTATCACAAAGCTCTCGCTCTCGACTCTTTTCCGGAATATTTTTTTCTGTTCTCCATAATTCGTCCTTTCAACAATGATGCATTTTTACCGTGAATTACAAGCATTTCACTCTTGGACTTTACCATCATCGCCCATTTTAAAAGCAGAATCAATTGTGAATCCATTCTCTGGATAATGATTTGTTCATATTGACAACTTTTTTTACCGTTGAAGCAAACTAAATTGTCAGAAGTCTTCAAATGTCAACGAGCAAGAAAATAAGCAATCCAAATATCAAAGCCAAGGAAATTTTAGCATTAAATTGTATCCATCAAGCATCACTTGTAAATCTTGAGTTATACTTGATTACCAACGAACAGAGAAAGAGGAGGAAAGAAATGGAGAAAGACAATTTCAACTAATTTCAGTTATTATTGAATTAACATGGCTGAATGAGAGCTTCCAATTGAGGAAGGAACCCTTGAATTTTAGTTCAAAGAAAGGGAATCCTGGTTAATCATGGTAATCACGATCCCATGATATCACTTTCATTTTATGCTTCCTTAAAGTAATTAAGATGTGGCAACTTTATCAGCAAAAAGTATCTACATCATCAACTCGATTATTCAACAATTTGAAACCAAAAAATCACCATCAATGTGTCAATTTACACCTTCATTATCGAACATTTGGTTTGTTTTCAGTGTGAAAGCTGAAAATAAATGAAATCAGCCTGCAAAATGAGTTTGGCAAATTTGTAAGAAAAGAGGAAAGAAAGAATTTTTTTATACATATATTTGTGAGAATAAGAATGAGTAAGAAGCTGTATATTTGTCAAATCTCATTGATTTTTCATTAATTAAATTATATAAATAGCTAAATAATAATGGCAACTTTAAACGCACCTTCAACCAACCGTTTGACCGACAATAACTCAACAGTGAAGTAAGACAAAAAACAATGAAACTTAGGAATATTTGGGCCATCGAACCATCGCCAGCAAATAGAGACATTTACATAATTGTGACTCAGATTGACATAAATACTAAATCAACACCAGAACATGAAAACATTACAATTATGTAAGCTTCTCATCTTTTCTTTCTTTATCACTCTTTCTCTTCTCGATCATTATCTTTTGGAATCCAGATGCAGATGGATATGAAAATGAAGAGCATGTTCTTCGCCCATCAAAAAGTTGTTAACCATCAATGGATTATGTATTGAACTCATTTTCTGTTTCTTCTTATTCAGCTTCCCATTTTGTTATTCATTGCAATATATTGTTTCTTCTTCTCTTCTTCGTCTTCTTTCCTCCCTGAAGCTCTGAATGGTCAACAACAGCCAATGGAATGTTAATTCTTTGTTCATTAGAGCCTGTGTCAACTCACAATTTATACTTTTAACCCGTAAATTAATTAAAAACTAATTGTGATTGTTATTTATCTCACTTTTTTCTTATATCCATCAAATAATCATTCATCTCTTTATCGATTCACTACATAAATGAACTAACAATTTGTCTTTCTAGGTATCGTAATTCAATACTAATCAAAGCTCATTTCAATTTAAATATTACTCGTTGATTAACCTGGATACAGAAACAGTTGAAAATATTCTTAACCAAGTTTGAATTTTTAAAGATTAATATCAAATTCAATGATTTTTAACCATTAAATAGTTTAATAAATAAACAAATATAAATGTAAGTCTGGCAAACAAAAAAAGAAAATGATAAAACGGGTAACAAAAATTGAGTTTAACAATCACTTGAAATTGGATCAAGATTGGATGGAGTATCGTTCATATTATTGGTGTTGATTGAATCACTTGTAAAATTTGAATCTGCTTCGTTTATCGGCCCTTTACCTTCAAGATTTTTCTGAATTTTGGCAACATTGGCATTACAACGGTTAACTGATCTAATCAAGAGTAGATTAAAAATTGCCTCACCAACTGTCGATGGAAGCAACTTTGACATTGTTAATTTTAAAACTCGATGACCCATTTTGGCACCAATTGTTTCAAGCTCTACTGGTGATTCCACGCAATGCATTTCATGAAAATATTTAATAAAACCTGGAGTTGAAAGGATCGGTAAAATGGCTCTCATTGATTCAATGATTGAATCGCACATAATTCTGCCCTTCTCTACACTTGGATCCCTATTGATCAACAATGGTTTATACTCTTGATCCCAAACAACTTGCATCATGGAACCAGCCCGATCCATATCATCATCATTACATATGTTATACTTGTCATCAACTCCCATTAAATAGCCAATGGCTCTCCAAAAATGAAGCCAAGCTTTCATATTCCCTGGTTCATCTGGAAATCCAGTTTCTTTTGGATGTAAATAAGTGTTTCCAACAAAACCCCATAAAGTCAGAAACATATCAAACTGGGATATTGCAACCTTATCGACTCCTTCCTTTCTTCCCTCGTTGAGTCGCTTGGAAACTAATTTGTGGATTTTACGGACAGCTGACACCGATTCATAGGCTGGACTTTTAGGATCCCAGACATCACCATCATACCAAGATTTGACATGATTGAGTGTTGACAAATAGCGTTTAAATAAAGTTGAAATGGTTCGGGAATTACCTGTTGTCAGTAAAGTTTCGTAAATGGATGGGATTTGAACTAAGATGTAGAGACCGCACAAGTGGCCGAAAAAGCACGAGAAGAAATACTTTTGTCCCAAATGTTTACCCAAATCAAATAACTTTTGGTCAAACCATTTGGGTTTAACATTTCCATCTGATCCATTATCACCATGAAGATAACATCCTTCTTGTTTTAGCCTTTTGTAAAGAGCTAACGATTCTTGATACAATTTTTCCTCATTTAATTTACATGTGGCACTTTCAACTCTTGGTTCGGCTGTTGATGAGGATCTTTTAATTTCCTCATTTACTTTTTCCTTGACTGATGGAGATAACTTATTGGTAAAATTGGACGATAAAATTGACTTTTCAGTTACCATTTTGATTACAATTATGAAAAAATAAACTGAGATCAACAAGGAGACACTTGTGATTAAATGATTAAATTTGATTAAATTGCTGGATATTTAAAGTCGGTTAAAAATAACAGGTCGACCTTAATGGTGAACTGAGCGTCTCTTAAAATGAATGATTCTTGGCTATAAATTTCCGGGTTTCAGTCTTCTTTTCTTTCTCCTCCTATCTCTTCATTTAAATCATAAAAATACAACTTTACCATCACGAGTCCGCCTTTTCTGGTTTGACCCATCTTATGGGCTATTTTATGATTCAAGTTACTCAATATTACAGCACACGAATGAATGATTTTTCAACATTCATCAGTATTGGCAGCGCAAGGTTAACTCATTGGGAGGATCTTTTCAAACCCGCTTCTAAATCATCTAGAGTCAACTTTCCAACTGCCAATCAGTTTAAATGAGTAAACGTACACTATACATCATTTACCAATCACCATAATTACCATAATTTGAATCATCTTGATTTACTGATAAATACAATAATAAACAATAATATTTTTATTGAAACTCAGTATCTTCAGAACTTCAAACTCAGTACCTTGAATTTGCTCGTTCAACCATTTCTGTCGCCCATAATTATGCATAAATAAATTTTCTAGTCATTAATTTGATTGATATTTAAATCTAGCCGCAAAAAAACAAGCGATCAAAACAAATAATCAATAGCAAGGAAATAATCAACGTCAAAATGATTACTTTTCACTTCTGTCCAGCTATGCTAAAAGGCAAATATGATCCATCAGAAACAACCGATACAAATATTCGAGCTAATTATAAAAATATCAACTCAAGATTTCCATAAATTTAGACTACAATCTGCTGACCAGTAATTTCACCAGTGTAAACCCTTTACATCATTAGATGTGTTCGATAATTTCTTGATTTATTAACCTAATGAAGATCACATTGATGGTTTCAGCCTTGAATTTACATTGAATTCGTCACATCAATTGATTTGGCTTTATCTTAGCCTTTTAATTTTAATTCTGCTAAGGAACATTGACCATCCATTTCAAATTAAATTTGATCATTCTAGCAGACACAAGTTTCAAATTTCCTTATAAAATTTCTTCACTTCTCTGTTATCCTTGTTCAGTAAAAAAAACATCGCCAATAAACATAGCCTTGAAAACAGGCTCGTAATTATTACTCTTGACGAACCAGAATCTGTCACTCTCTTCATCATCTTAACACAGACAGGTAAACTGATAAAATTTTCGGATCCAAAGAGTGTTCAAAGTGATTGAGACAAGTTTACAATTTGACTGATTTTGAGATTCTATCAAATGCAAATTGTTCTTATGAATATTTAAGGAGTTATGAATATTCAAGTGCAAATTTATCGTTATCTGATCAAATTGATTTCAACATATTATCTCACTCTATTTTTACAATGTTAAATTTCTTGAGTCAATAGTAATTAATTTTCTCATTAGATGGCTTCAGTTTCAATTGAAAAAGTAAAAGTAAAAAGCAAATAAAAAAGCAAAAACAAATTGTCTAAAAGTTGTAAAATTAGGTAATAAAAGGTTAATAAAAATTATTCTGGACTGTAATTATGTTATTTCGATCTTATCTTATCACAGGCTTCATCTACCATGAGTTCAGTTGATAGGAATGGCTTTAAAATTGGTTTTGGATGTTTTGGGGTAAGTTTGATTTGTTTTTTGACACTTGAAGCTTTTTTGTTTTGTTTCTATCTGAGTAAATTGTGTATTTAATTTCTTATGCAATTGAATAAACAGATTCAAGAGGAAAATGTTTATTGTCTAATACGAGAAGCAATTAACGTTGGGTATCGCCATTTTGACTGTGCAGCTCTATATTTAAATGAAGATTTGATTGGTAAAGCGTTGGGAAAGTGTATTGATGAAGGTCTGGTTAGTCGAGATGATCTTTTTATCACAAGTAAACTTCCAATGAATGGCATGTCACCAGAAAGGGTTAAATATTTCCTGGAAAAGTCAATTAAGGATCTTGATTGTGGTTATCTAGACCTCTATCTAATTCATGCTCCATTCTCTGTTAAGGTATTGTGAATTGGCCATGATGAGTTATTGAATCAATTTGTTATAGCCTCTTATTTTCAGTATATAGCTGACGATCAATTTTATCCTGTCAATCCTGAAACGGGCAAACTTGATGCAGATCTAAATACTGATTATAAAATTACATGGAAGGTTTGTTTCAATTTTCATTACTAATCTTTACTTTCTAATATAGTTAGCTATCTTATTACAACCATTAGATTCTTGAACAAGCATGTGATGAAGGTTTAACTCGAACCATCGGGGTATCCAATTTTAATGAAAATCAACTAATTGATTTACTATCCTCCTGCCGAATCAAACCCAGTGTTTTACAAAATGAAACACACTGTTATCTACAGCAAAAAGCGCTTCGTTTATTCTGCCGTCAAAATGAAATCGCATACCAATCGTTTGCCCCACTAGGATCACCTAAAAAGGCTCAAGAGTCTGGTCATAATGTGTTGCTTAGTGATCCTATCGTCTATCAACTTGCTGAGAAATATCGAGTGACTTGTAGTCAAATCTTAATCCGTTGGCAACAGCAAATGAATATGACTCCAATTGTTGGCTCAGATAATGTGAAACAGGTTAGGGAAAACATAATGCTTGCTGATTTAACGTTATCACCTGAGGATTTATCAACCATCGATGAATTAAACAGAGATGAACGAATCTTCTATTTTGATCATATTCCAGGGTAAGTTTCAGAAAAAATCTACAGAATATATTTTTCTAACAGCTCATTGAACTTGATATCATTTTAGGACTCGTTCCCATCCTCATTATCCATTTTAAAAACACAGCAATCTCAAGGCTGAGTTTTCCACTGTTGATTGAAATGGTACTTTTGTTACGAGAACCGAAAACTTGATGATTACAGAATGTAAATTTTAATCACTGTCTTGTTTTTTAATCAATTTAAATTTTATTTGAATAAGATTAAATGGTTAAATTGAACAGTTGAAGGCAATCAATAGAATAAGAGGAAAAATGACTAGAATCTATGTAATCATTTCATCCAATTTGTTTAATTTGCCTGTGGGACTGGAGCTGGTTGTGCAGGGGCTTGTGGTTCTTGGGTTTGTTCATTTGCTGGCTTTGCAGGTTCAGTCTGTTGAACAGGTTGTTGAACGACATTGGATGCTTGTTGACCGACAGCACTCGATTCAACTTGAATTTGATGAATTTTCTCTTGTTGGACAGACTTTTGTTGACTTGTTGTTTCAGTCGTAGCCGATGTAGTATTGGTTGATGAAGAAGATGAAGATTGAACTTGTGGAGCCAAATCAACGACCATAGGTGAAGAACCAAAATTAATGGGTATAACCTTTTCTTTTGGCTTACCTTCCTCTATTGGAGCCACTTTGGGTACAGAAACAGTCAAAATACCATCAGGACTCAGGGAAGAGACAATTTTATCAGCCTCAATGCCCTTTGGAAGCATATAACGTCGTTGAAAATGCCTTGAAATGTAACCGTGTTCATCAGGCCTTTCTTCATGCTTACCCTCAATAACAACACAATTGTTTTCAACTGCTTTGACGGTAATCTCATTGGGAGCGAATTGAGAAACATCCAGTGAAACAGCAAACTGGTTTGCTTGATTGGAGACTTCAGAGATTCCTCGAGCGGCGTTAGGTGATGATGTTTGACGAGACAGTTGACGACGAACTAAAGGTGCTCGTGGATAGAAAGGTGATGATGTCAAGGGAAGCAAATCTTCGTCAGTTAATCCAAGACCAAAATGTTGATCGAATATTCGTGGAGGAAAATCCCAGAGATCCCACCAGTCAGAGGTTGGTCGAAGCATCTGAGGAACCAAGCTACGAGAAAATGACATCTCTAAAGATTCGGATAAACCGAAAGCAAAAGAAACAAAAGAAGCGAATATTAATGATTTGGAAAGGGTAACTAAACTTTAATTTTTTCAAAAAATCGTAATGTCTGAACTTACTTGTTAACAGAAGGCAAAGATTGTGAGTCAAGCTCGGAAAAGATCAAGGCAATTGGTTTTAATCAAATGATGGAAAAGAGTTTTTTTTGGCAAACTTGGTTCGGTTTAAATAGTCTGTTAATCTTCGTTAAAGGTAGATTCTTATGTTTGGGTGTTTCAATTTTAATTTTTATACTCTTAGTGAGTTTTGTTATTGAGTTAAGCTGTGATTGAGAGTGTCACAGATACTTTATTTAAATGTAAGTTGAGAGGTTGGGTTAGATGAATGTAATGGTGAATTGAAAAGGAGACAGAGAAAGTATATTCAAATGGATTAGATGTACAAAATGAGGATGACAAATAACAAGTGATTAAGATGATTTTTGTTAACCCAAACTAATTTTAGATCATTGAAAATTGCATTGAGAAAGTTCCAATAATGATGATGAAGGTGTATCTATTTTTACTTGTGATGATGTAAAAAAATACTTATGTATTTATTGCTAGACTGAAGTTACATTTTATCTTCTGATGAATCTTGAAATGAAATTTTTCAAAATCAAAAGATAGCCAGTGAAAGTGCATGATAACGGTTAAGCCAAATTCATGTGAATTAACACGGTAAAGATAAGCTACTTTTGATTTTGATTTGAAAACAAGAATAAAGAATCATTTGTTCACAGTTTTTTTATCGTTAATCTTATTTCTAATCGCTTGTTCTTTCCAGGTTAACTGTGGCAAAATTATTGGATCCAGTTTTGTTTATTCATGATAACATTGATAGTCATTCCCAATTGAACCATTCAATGGTAAATCATTGTCAACCATTAATAAACTGATGCATTTTTTGGCAAAACTTTGAAAGAGGAAGACATGTTAAAAATTCATAACAATAATAATAATGATGATCACAAGATATTTTACCCAAATTCAAGGTCTAGCCTGGTTATGAAAACCTGGAAACTTAACTATTTCTCGCCTTATATTTATTATTAGTCATGGTAAGATTCTTGGTACTATTGGTAGACAGTTTTTATAAAATAACAGCAATTGTGGTCGATTTTTACATTTATTTTAATCATAACATAACCCACCGGTAATTATTGTGATTCAGAACTCCTGGATATTACATTTTGTAATCTAACGATCACGATTTAGTTATTTCATCAAAAAGGAATTTGTAGGAATCAAAGTAAATTTTCATATTATCATTGACCGAATCAAAGATTTGTCGTCACTTCGTTCATTTAAGAAATGGGTTTAATTTACGAAAATACAGTAGAGGAATGTATATCTTGCGATGATCTTAATCTGTCACATTACAGTTGTAAGAGGGAAGACATGAGAAACTCATTTCAAGGAGTCTTTTTTGGTCTGATTTCTGGCAAATTATGAGTTTTATGCTTTGAATCAAATTGATTGTGTCCGAAATTTGTTCCGCAACTTCTAATGATTGTTACCAAATTTATGTACTTCTCTTTACGCTCCCGAGATGGAGCCTTGAACTGAAATACTGTTTACCTGTATCCAATGGAAACTTTGCTAGTTGCATGCCTGTGAAAGTCTCTATTGGATTTTGGAATATGAAAATTGTTTTCTTTTATTTTGAAATTTTAATGTGATTAAGCTGATTATTATTTCTATGTTTATGTCAGCTGACTAATTTACTGTTAACTTCATGTCACTTTTGTATTTTATTCCATTAACATTACGCGTACACCAATCTCAACTATATTTTGATTTGAGTTTATTTGTTTATTTACGTCAATCAGTGATAACTTGTTACTTTTCAACTCTTTAGAGATTGACTTTTTCATTGATCGACGCCATTATGTTCAATCCCGCCAACTCTTTGAACTCCCAAAACCCCTCAGATATTTTCAAGAAACCTTTAACATTGGTACTCTATCAGCCTGAAAAATGGTATGCTATTGAAACTTTATTGGCTAATGCACAAGATTGTTTTGTTTATGAAAATTGATTCGATTATTTTTACTGCTTTAGGTCTGAGGAAACTCTTATCAACACCATTGATTGTATGATTCTAATGTTACAAAAAGGCTTGGTCAAATCGCTGGATGATTTATTTGAGCTCTATGCAGTGCTGTTCAATTTAATTGATATCGAAACTAATAGTTATCGAGGTTTGTTAACTTTATTGATTGATTTCTTTGTCATCTTTTGATGGCTAAATACTGATTGACTTTTTAACTTGTTAAATTGCAGGTGAATGCAAAGTCAGTGAGGATCTTAAACTTCATGTGATTCATTGTGTCAAAGTTATTGTGGACTATCTTGAAGAAAACTTGGTTACTGAATTCTTAACCAAGCCCGCTCTTTTTCCAATTTTGGGACACTCAATTCATGTGTTATTGAATATAAGTTTGAAGGAAAAGTACAAAGAGCTACAGATGACTTCAATGGCTTGCTTAAACTGTTTAATTAAAAAAATCGACTGTCTTGAGCGCCCTAACAAAGTAGGACCTGCATCAGCTGATGTATTAGCTTCATTTTTGCCTGGTATTTCAATTGCTGTGATGAAAATAGTGCTTAGTGATGACAAGCTTCCACAAAAACTGTATATTGATTGCCTCAAAACTTTGGAAACAACAATTAAAGCTATCTTGTCAAAAACATTATCTCAAAACTCTACCTTTGATGGTAAACGTCCAGCTTTTGTTATCGAAAGGACAAAAGATTGGCTTCAAAGTAGTTGCTCGAAATTGGAAATAATTTTTGATAAAATTATTAGAGCTTTATTAATTAAACAATCTACATTAATAAAAATGCAGCTATTGAGATTCAGCCAGGAGATGGTTTACATTCTCGCTGAATTAGATGTGAAAGACGAAATCATTATAACTTTATTAGAAGTTTCACTTGTTATTGTTTCTGATAAGGATCAAGATTTACAAGAATCAGCTCAACTTTGGCTGCAAGACTTTGGAAATGGAATCCTGATTTACAAACCATCATTAAGAGATTCGCTATTTGAAAAATTTTATCAACTTTTAACAACAATCACTCGTGAATTACAGTGCATCAGTGAAGATCAGAAGATTTCCAAATTTAAAATGATCGAAGGCTACTTCATATGCTTGGGACCTCAAGGATTAACAACATTCCTTTCATCGCAATCATGCCAAAATCGTCTTTTTACTAGTTTAATTGATTGTGGCGCTTTGGATGAAAAACGTTCCACACATGGTTATAAATTAATAGAGATGCTAGACCTAGAAAAGATTGAATCGAAGAATCCCGCCGGCAATTACCCAGACAAAAGCTTTAAACACTTCGAAAATTCAGAAATTCAAATTTGTTTTGAAAGGATCTGTGCTTTGCTTGGTCAATATTTAAACAGTTTTGGGTTGATTGATTACTTCAGCAATATTCTTGCAAATGGATCCAAAGATCCAACTATAATATATGTTTGCAATTATACTATACATGGTCTACAGAATGTGGATATTTTAGAAAGTCTCTTCAATGAGTATATCAATCAGTTATCACAATTGACGGAATATTCAACTGCTCGTTCAACTTTAGCTGTGTCTCTTTTACTGGAGGGTATCTCAGTGTTCGCCGAGAAGTATGGATCGTCTAAACAATACGTTATCCTTTTAAATTCATTATATTTGATATTGGCTAACACCGGATCTGACAAGGTTATAATCAGTGATTCAGCATATACCACACTCCAACGGTTAACTCGTACCTTTTCTTACAAATCAATCAAAGATCTGATTTCTGAGAATATTGATTACATTCTCAACTACTTTAATGTTAAACTAAAAAACTTTGAATTCAATCGACAAGTTTGTCCCGTTTTTCATACCATACTTAATTTTACAGGGTTGGGAATTCTACCTTACTTGGAATTCACTATTGACCATGTTCTCTCTAGTTTAGACATTTATTATAATCTGAAGTGTGATGTGCTTGTTGATCTACTCAAAATTTTAATAAGCTTCATTGGTAAAGATATTCCTCAGACTGATTATTTAATGGATGCATCTTTAAATTACCAATCTAATGAAGTAAATCGAAAAGAAAATTTCATCAAACAATTACAAGAATTTCTCGAAGCCCGAAAAATAGTCAACTCTCTTGAAATTGAAGATGAACAAGAAAGCTTACCGAATAATCCCAATGAGTCTAAAGAAGATGATGATGATGATGATGAAAAAGACGAAAAGAAACAATTACCAGTTGAAATCAGCATAACTATAAAGGTTAGAAATTTACACCCCAATAAATTGTTGAATAATCATTTACTTTTTTCATCTGATAAATCTAGATTCTTGAGAGATGCTGTCATCTTCTTTCCAACCCATCATTAGACATTCAAATTATTACAATGGAGATAATCATGAAAGGTTTACGTATATTGAAACCATGGGAAGGTAAGCATGAGCTGAATTAATAATCATTGTGATAAACACAATCGTTATTATTAAATGTGTAACCTTCTTCATTTCTTTTTAGATGAAATTCTTCCCTTGGCACATAAACTGTGGACTCCTATTTTGAAACGGTTCAATACAGGAAATTTAGTTCTGTTAACAAAGTGTTATCATTGTTTAATTGTGATGAGCCAATGTTGTGGAGACTTTTTAAAATCACGGACTTTGGAACAAGTAATACCACGTTTAATATCATTCCTGCGGTCTCAGTATAGCAAAAGTTTTCTTAAAACTGACTCATCACCTTATAAGTACACACTTGAATATAAGCTTCAATGTGAAGTATTAAGAACCATTGGACTCCTATGTGATTATCTTAAAATTGAAAGCCTATCTCTATGGCCTGTTATCGAAGCTGTTATTCCCTATTTAAGTAACAAACAGCCAAGAAGTTTGCAACAGGAGGCTTTAAAATCATGCAAAATTCTTATATTCTTGGACCCATTTGCTTTTCACAGTTATTTGCAGAAAATGATGGAAACGAAAGAAGACAATGAGAGGAAAAACTATCAAACTAATTTAAAAATTTTATTCGATATCCGGTTATGATGAAAGCCATTTACATGGATCATTGTTTGAGGATCAAACTGAATGTAAAACCAGTTAATCAAAGAAAGCTTCCTTTAAAGTTCAAGATTGTACAGATAATACAGTTTCTCGCGTCGGAGCTGAACTATCAGATGCAGCTCCCTTTCGATCTGAACTTTGAGCTTTGTCATCCTTATTATTTTGACCACGAGCTCCCCGAGGTGGACCTCGTCTTCCTCGACCCATTCTTCGAGCGCGGTAGCCGGTACCTCCTGCTGATTGTTGACGTCTTTGACGGCGAGGTCTTTGTTCACGATTTTCCTGAGCATTAACCGCGTTGTCATTTCCACTAGCGTCACCATCGGCTCCACTTTGGCTTCCTTCGGTGTCGCTACGAGGCCTTCTAGGTCTTCTACTCCAAAATCTTCTTGCAAATCGTTTAGGACGTCTTCGAGGAGCGTCTTGTCCACCTTGTGGTCTTTCACTTCCACCAAAATTATTGTCATTGTTTTCATGTCTTTCCTCGTTGTTATTTAAATTATCATTGTTGTTAACTGCGTTATTATTACTGATGTTATTATTTTGATTATTGGTACTACCCCTAGGACCTCTTGGTTGACCCCCACGAGGTCTTGGGTAATACCGTCGGTACATTGGTCGTCGGGCCCTCCTAGGTCTTTGTTCACCTTGTTCTTGGTCTTGTTTTTCAACTCCACTATCAGGGTTACTTTCAAAACCTTGCTCTTCTTTATTTTTGAAATCGCGTCTCCCATTAGATCGAGGTCGTCTACTATCTCTTCTCCCCCTCATATAATAACCTCCGCGACGACGTCCAGCGTAATACCTTTTTTCAGCTGCATACTGGCTTCCTTTTACAGGGCCACCCCCGACTCCAGTAACATTTGCAGCTTCATTTCCCTTCTCCCCTTCGACGATGTCAAATTCAACTGTTTCACCATCTCCAACACTGCGAACTGCCTTATTAGGGTTATTCTTAGCAATAGCAGTCTGGTGAACAAAGACATCTTCGTTTTCTTTGTCATTCCGGGAAATGAACCCATATCCGTTTTTCACATTGAACCACTTTACGGTACCGGTAACACCTTTGACAAGAATCTTTTTAGGCGGTGGCGGCGGAGCACTAGCACCATTTGCCTGTTGTGACTCCTTTTGATCTGTCGATTCCTTCTTAACAGAAGTCTGGTCTGAAGGGTTGTTTCCGACAGCGGGTGCACCATTGTTGCTTGCAGGGCTGTTGTTAGTTTGCTTCTGCTCTACTTCAGTCATTTTGAAGCAACCTTAGATTTAGTACTTATATGATGTTAAAGAGTGTGTCCAAGCTGAGAAAATATCACACATGAAAAAAGATGAGATAGGCAAGAGAGAAAGAGAGAGAGGTAGGGAAAGAAAGAGAGAGAGAGAGAGAAAAGAGCAAAGAGCAATAAAGAAAAAGAGAGGAAAAAGAGAGAGAAAAAAACACAAAAATTAAAATTAGTCAATTGATTAATATAAACAATAATATAAATATAAATGAATTTTAAATTGATTAAATTCACAAAATATAAGATCTTTACTTTTTATTTCCAAGGAAGATGGAATCCTGGTTCAGTTTGGTGCTGGTTCTTGATGTTAAACTTGAGGACGGTCTTTATTCCTCTGAATCTTTCTTCTCCAAAGAGCAGGAAGTTTAGGAGTTGGGTCCTAGAACCCGAAAGTGTCGCCATCTTGCCATCCAAGCCAAATTCATGCATCTTGGGCTTAAAATCCTCTTCAGTTGACAGTAAAGATAAAGGTGCTCTTTAATTGTGAGAGATGGCAGCTCTTAAAAACCAGTCTCTGGTTTCTTTAAATTACTATAATTAGGATTTACAACAAAATATTCATTCTTAAAATTTAATAATCAAACTAATAATCAAGATTACACCATCTCTTGCAATTAGAAACCAATAATTACCCATCATATAATAAAAAACGTTAAATAAACATTCGCTTTCTATTCTGACTCATTTTTGTTTCCGATTTTAACCTAAATATTACACCATCGATAGATGGCACTGATATCCTTGCAATATCTTTCAATATAAACATGGAAATGGCCGACAGAGGATAAAGAAAGATATTTCTCTTCCTCTGTGTTTATTTTTATCTTTATCTTTTCAGAACTTTATGAAAATCAAATCATTAAACTGTTCATTAACTAGCTAGAAATTGCTTTTTTAAGGACCAACTACAACTATTAAATCACTAAGAAAATTCATGATTAAAATGCAATTATTAAAATTGGTCAAACTGGAATAAGACTGCAATTAAATTGGGTTCTATCAACAACTTACCCTGCTTAATTCAAACCCAATCTCGAGTTATCTTTTTTTAAGCTTTCTTGCAGCTATAATGAGATTTGGTTGATCTTTTAATGCACCTTGTTAATTGCTTTAGTTGTGTTTCCATGTTTTCATTGTGTTTTGTATCTTTAAATGACAAAATCAATCATCAAAATAAAATTATTCAAGAATTCAGATCGGCTAAATCGATAAATTGTCCATTGTCATTATAAAGCTTTAATGAGTTACAGTGCTTTTTAGGTTAGTTTAGTGATGTTTTATCTTTGCCACAATCAGACTTTCAATTGTCAAGCTATTCAAGGAGATAAGCTTTGAAAATTAAAGCCCCATGAAAAAACATGTGAGTCAAAGAAGTAAATAAAGGATTACAGTAGATTTAAAATTATCAATGAGTCAAAGCTAATTGGAAAAAGATAAAAATGGCTTTTCTCATCTATTCAACTTAAAATAAGTTTGAAATTTTTTCAACATAAACCATCTTAATTTTCAAACAAACATGAAAGCTAAAACTCGATATATTTGACTTGAAATTTTTTGCTATTTTAAGAGAGAAAGTGAGAGTTGGTAGTTTATGCCAATTCACATGAACATGAGTGCAGTTGAGTACATTTTTATAAGATAACTTTCACCTTCTTCAAGAAGAAGATACAAAATATCCGATCAAAATACTCAATATCAAGTTTATATAAAGCGCAACTTCAAAGCTTTAAGTGAACCTAAATGGTATTTTTAGTTGTACCAATTAAGAATTAAAAGAATGGCAAAATGAACAATTTACTAGAAAGAAAGAAAATCAAAATTGGGTTATCTGTTGTTTCAAGAAATAAACATTTACAAGTTGAAAGTTTCAGGTATCTACAGCATGGACTTTCATTAAAATTAATTTTGCTAAACGATTCCATGTTTACAGTTTGTCGACCGGATTTAAACACCAATTTATAAAGAGTTAAACAATTGATTCACTGGTTAAGCTGATGAGAAGTTTGCTCGCATTAGACAGTTAAAATAAAGAGGAAATTAGTTCATAATTAATTAATAATTTTCTAGCAAAAACCATTGTTCAGCATGAAGTTTATTCAGAGCACTTTTCACCATTTCTTGAACATTTAAGATCACTTGCTTATTTCTTGAGTCGCAAGCGTCATCTGTTGGTTTGATTTTAATTCAAGTAGATGTTTGAGATGAAAGTGGGAAATGGGATTAGAATCTAATCATTAGACTGGCAACTCTTGTCAGGCAACTAATTAAACATTGTGAATGTTCAATCAACTCTTGTCAATTTATCTTTACAGTTATCACATGTGGAATTTTCATCATCTAATTATCATGTGTTTCAATTCATGAATCATGAATAGTCACCAGCGATTAGTAATTTTAGTTTAACTAACTGATTACATTGTTTAAAAATGAAGTTTGGTAAATAATCGACTTACAAAAATATTAGTGCATTTCGCAGATGATAATACAATAAACCATCAGTTTCACTTGAGATTTGCAGCATCAGATTAAGATTTAACTTTTCTCAAAAAATCCATTTTCCATTTGCTCGAGATGATTTAATCTTTAAGATCAAAGAGACTCATGAGATTATGATCTACAATTGCTGAGCTGATCATTTGAATGACAAAATTTGTCAAAGTCAAATTGCATAACGCCAATAATCAATAACGATCATCCATTATGTTAAAGTATTGATAAAATCATCAGATGGATCCGTATTACATTTAATTATCTTATGCATAAGAAACCAAGCTCAAAGTAAAAACAACAAAAAAGTGAAACTCAACAACTCTGGCAATTGGAAACAAGCTATTATGGACTATAAGACGATTTCATTAGCTTTTTTAAAGCAGCCTTCTTTAATTTCTTTAAACCAATCAATAAAATAATAGTTAACTTAATTATTCTGATTCTCATGGAACGGTACAAAATTCGATAAAAAATTGAATCATTTTTGTTTTCTCTTCTCTGTTCCTTTACTTCATTTCGCTCTTACTGTCTGTTAATGAATATTTCTGAGTCTGCTTTTTCTTCTTCACTATTTTATCTTCACTTTTTGAGTCCACTCTTTCTGTCTCTCTGTTTCTTTTTCTTCTCCTCTTTCCTTCTCTCTTTCTGACTCCCTGTCGATGAGATCACTTTTATCCATAATATTTCTCATCCGAAAGGTTCACTTGGAGTTAAAAGCTTCCCAATTTTTTTTCCAGTTTTCACTTTTACCTTTTCATGAGCTCTAACCGTTTCATTATCAAATATCGCTAGTAATTGCTACAATTACCAATCTCCTTGTGGAAGACTAGTGATTTTGTTGTTTGTCTGTTAGTAATTAAACAAGAAATCGCTAGCTTCCGATGGAGAATTGGAAATAAATCATCAATCTAAACATCAACATTGCCAGCGTTTTATTTCTGTTAAAATCCTGTCTTTTGTGCAATTTCACGCTGACTAATTTTCCTAACTTCATCTGTACAAAAATCAACACAATAATGTATTCCTGTGTCATAACAATTTAATTGACAGAAATATGTTTACCAGCCGTCAAGATTTCTGCAAAAAGAACGATCAATTCACTTCCTAATTGAACATTACACAGGTAAGTTGAACATTATTGATGCAAGATTGAAACGTTTCCATTGCCAATTGTAAACAGCATGAATTAAGGCGATGCTACTTCAATAAGTAAACTTAAATCTCGATTTTTATTTGAAATTCTGTATTTCATGACTGGTTCGTTACACGAAAATAAATTGTTTTTTTTTGAAAATTTTAATACTTTTGTTCAATTATTGCAGTAAAAATGGCTTATAAATCAATCTTACAATCGTTTTGATTTGTTTTGTATCATTGCAAAATAAGTGGTCTCGGTCAAATTTCGGATCTCTTCTGATATGCATATTCTGAATGGATGTTGATGTATACTCGAGTTGAAAGAATCGATTAACGATGAATTAGAGTGCCTTTTTCGAGTTTTTCGCTAAGACTTGATGAAGATAAGTATGTTATTTCAATGTACCACAGCATTGTTTCTGGTATAATCGACAATATATGGGCCATTTATCATGGTTTCCTTGGTGATTAATGTTTGTATTATATTTTGTTTTCACATCCAAACACAAACATTTAAGTTCATCATCACTAAGGTAATTGTTGTGGGAAAACATTGACTGTGGTAAAAGTGATCGATTGATGAAAATTTTCAAGCTTGGTTGTCAGGTAACAATGGTGGAATCACTCTATATGTTACTTTTGACTAGCATGAATAAAAAAATGAATTCGATTGCATCTCATTCGGTCTTTGTTGTGTTTCTTTGTTGGTGGATCACTTGTTTGAGGTATTTTGCCATAGTCTTAGTCACTTTTGAATAGATTGATCATTTTTCTGTAAAATCGAAAAGCAACAAAAGGAAAAGAAATTGAATTAATAATTTGCTGTAGAAATGATCTATTAACAATCTTCTAGTTACAAAAAAAATTACAATTGCTGCATTGAATAAACACATAATGTAGAAGATTATTTCAAGTGCAATTGTTTCCTTCTCGTTTGCATTAACTTTCAGTCAAGGAATAAATAATTTTTGAATCTTTTTGAAAGATGTGTAGCTACGGATTCAGCTGCTTCAACCAGGTTATCGTTCTTGTGGTGTAACATGCAAAATAAGGTTCGAGCATCAGTTTCATGAGCCACCAGCCATGATTCATTTGTTGTCTTGGCCACAAATTCGATAAAATTTTTACCCTCAGAAGGTAATAAGTAAGTCCGTAAATCTGATTTAACGTCAATGATTAATTTAATAAAATCAGAGTCCGATTGTTTGCGATGATCAAACCTGCCATTGAAACCAGCATTTGATTTAAATGAAGCATTTGACTCGTTGAAATAAGCAAATCGAAATGAATCAATCTGAAGATCGTTTTTAAGATTAGATGAGGAAGTAGAGACAGATGAAACTGACAGAGAATTGGATGAAGTTATAGTTGAATTTTCCAAACTGTTTATTCCGATCACAGCAATTTCACCCAGTTTAAAAGCTAATTCGGGTAGTCTTTCGGACATAAAGACATCACATTTAGACAGGATTTGATCATACAAAGGATTCTCCGTGGAATCTAATAGAATTGCCACCGTTGCTCCGTTGATGGATCGATAGACATTCATAAGATATACACTCGTAGATTCTTCCTCTTTCAGATAAACTTTTATATTAGTACGGATAAATCTTGTCTTTTTCAGTATTTTGGTCCGAAATGGTTCACTCATCTCTTCAGAAGAAACCTCTGGAATGACTGAAGAAATTAGATAACGATAGATTATGCGAGTATTGTTTAAGTCTAATGAACTTGAAATTAGTTGTTCATTAAATAGGAAGAGTATATGTTTACAAGAAAGATCACAGGATAAAACATGATTGACAAAACTTTGGGCAGCCATGTAAGTAGATTGATCAACCGAAAGATACTGAATTCCACCAAAAAGTTCAATTAAATTAATCATAGAGAACTTGAGAGAGGGCAAGAACCATCCAAAAAATCCAGAGCAAACTGATCTAAGGTGGCTAAGATTTTTTCCAGACTTTTCCCAAATTGACTGAAGGGATCCATGGAATAGGAAAAATGATTCATAAATTTGTTTCATCACGGTTTGTACTAAATAATCGTTAAGCTCATCATCTTGATATTCGATGTAATGTTGATCTTTATGGGCGCTACTTTCTTTACTAGACTGAGCAACCAAAGTTTTTGGAAGCGTTAGGCATAAGGATAACCAAAAATCAGGTTCAATTTCTTTTAATGACATTCTTATTTTTGATCCATGGACAGAGTAAATTTCTGATAGAGAATGGAAAATTAAGTGATTTATTTAAAACAATTGAGGAATTAGGTTTAGAAGTATCACAACTTACCTTCTTGAGAGCCAAAATTTTTTACAAAATTGATCATTGCTTCGCTTAACCCCATTGAATTTGTTGCATCCTTAATAGCTTCTTCGTCACTCTCAAATGTTGGACTCTGGTTGACATCATCGATTACGAGACTGTTTTCCCAATTGCTGAATTCTTCGCCTTTCAAATCACCATTGTAGTAAAAAATCAACTTGTTCACCTCTTCGCCTTCTTTTTGAACCCATGCTTGATTAAACAGAATAATCTTTTCTATTTTAGCAGGTAATTTAGTTCGCTGAGGGTTCATAGTAATAAAGACTTATTAAAACATGCATTAAATAATGAAAAAAGGTAAATAATAAACAAACAAAAAATCTTCAAGACAAACTCATCATCATATGTAAACATATGTAGCCCTTGGTGTTTACAAAAATCTTGTTCATCAAAATTTATCTGCTAACTACTACAACACCATCTAATGGTACATTATTGATTCATTACCATCATGGTGAGATTCCGGGATTGACAATTGAATTTGTTCTATCAAGTCCATTAATCTATCTTGATAAGAAATTTAATTAATGATAAAATCAACATCACGAACTACATCAAACTAGGAGTACACATAATTAAACCTAGTCGGAGTCAGTTTTATTCAGGATTGATTTAAACTGAACCACCCTTAAAACAATATTTCATATTCGTTACAAAAATGTCAGGCTTTAAAAACAAAAAGATTATAATCTTAAAACTTGGTCAAAACTAGTTTTTAATCCTCTTCAAAATGGCTGCTAATCTCTGCATTCTTTTACCCTCAAAGTTGCTTGGTTAAGTTTAGCAACTGGAGAAACAAGATAGACCAAATTTTGAAATTCAAAACATTCATTTATTTGCGTTGCTATAGGATGTTTTGTATGAACAATTTTAAATAAGGTGAGACAATCGTATAGACTTGAAAATAAAAATGTTAATTCCGCAATTTAATCGGCTAATCAAGTCCTTATGGCCCAAGATCGGAAATTCAGACATACATAGTGTAAATGTTGACATATGAGAATCTGATGATTAATTGTTTGCGTTTTTGCAAGCAATGATTGCTTCTTCCCCAACAGCGGACATAACTGTAACAATCACTGTGTTGTCCTCTTTGTTAAATTCTTCTCTGATTTTAGTGCCAAGCTCACCCTCTGGGATACGAAGATCGTCACGGGTATCTCCTTTTTCGTTCATCAATGATGTGAATCCGTCATCACTAATATCAATAAGCTGGTAGTCATTTCGTGAGACGTTAGGAACATCGATATTGTGGGTAGATGGGCAAAGATCTTCGTATTTCTTGCCAGTGAAAATGTCAATACCGACGAGATGAACCTGTTAATTAATGCAGAACAAAGGGCACGTTAAAGAAAAAGTAAATTCACAAAAAGTAAAAAAAGAAAAGATTAAATAAAATAGAGAAAGATAAAGTTTACCTTAGCATGTCCGTGTTTGCCAGTTTTGGAAGTACTCATTTCCATAACTTTACATGGTCTTTGTTTAATCATAACAAAACCATTTTTCCGTAGAGATGAACATTGGACAGGGTAAGTTGCCGAAGCACCGGCAGAAGCACCAACGAATTCATGGTCATCACCTTCCATTTTCAACTATATAAAACAAACAAATACAAAAAATAACAAAAAGAGAGAGCGAAGAGTACCAAAAATTGTTTTAACTAGCGAAACTAAATGGTGCTGATGGTTTTCGCTTGGAAAAAACGAACGGAAACGGATGTCTTATACTTAGACAAAGACAGAGTTGCCAAGAGAAACCAGAAGATGCTCTACAAACCGCTAAGTTCAAGCTGAACAAGGAAGATATGATTTTGAAAGTTGTACATCTGTTTAAATAGCGACAGAATGTGCGTGTGCGCACGTAGGGAAAAAATTATCCCTCTGACTAAGCTGCGCTGTGTGACTGAGTCTCTTTTTCTCTCTTTTCTCTTTTCTGCTCTCTTTTTTTCTTACTTTCTATTTTCTGTCTGTTTTCTTTCTTTCTTTTACTTTCTTTCGCTCTCTCTGTCTGTTTTCAAATGTACCAACCTAAAATGGCCGATCAAGATATTCGGAATAATGGTTCTGATGGTGTAAATGACAATAAGAAAGATATCAAAGGACGAGGTCGTAGTCCAGCTGGACGTGGTGCTGGCGGTGGAGGTGGACGTCGTCGCTCACGATCTCCGATTGACCGTCATCGACAAGGAGGAGGAGGAGGAGGTGAGAATAAAGCATCTCGCCGAGTGTATGTTGCAAATGTTCCCTTCGATGTAAAATGGAATGATTTAAAAGACTTGTTCAGGGAGAAAGTCGGCAATGTTGTCTACTGTCAACTCTTTGAAGATGAAAAAGGCCAATCAAGAGGCTGTGGACTTGTTGAATTTCAGGTAAAATAATTACTTTCATTCATATATTACTATCATAACCATCATACTATATATTTTTGGTATCTTTATCTTTTCTCTTTTTTGTCATCACTAGGACACTGCATCTGCACAAAAGGCTATTGAGACTTTACATAGACACAATTTTCGTAATCGTGAGCTGGTTGTCAAAGAAGATTTAGATTGTGAACGGGATCGATTTGGTCGATTAATTTTACCTGATGCCAAAAGAGGAGGAGGAGTAGGTGTAGGAAAAGAAAGAGAACGCGAAATACCTCGTGAAAGAGATATCTACGATAGGCCTCCTGTTGGATTCAATCAAGGAGGTATAAATTATAATACTTTTGGACTAAGTCCGCAGTTTCTCGAAAGCTTGGGGATTACTGGACCATTAAATAATAGAATTTTTGTAGCCAATCTCGACTTCAAAGTTGGTGAAAAGAAGCTTGAGGAAATATTCAGACTTTCTGGAAAAGTTTTAAGAGTTCGTCTATACACCGATTCATCAAACAATAGTAAAGGACATGGTACTGTCGAATTTGAACATCCTGTTGAGGCTGTTCAAGCTATCTCTATGTTTCATAATCAAAAACTTTACGGACGTCCAATGAGTATAAGAATGGATAAATATGAATGTGAAGAAATGCCAGAGACTTTACCATCTAAATTACCTGCTGGTCTTGAAGGAGTCGGAAAAGGATTAGGAATCGGCGGTCAACCTCTCAATATTGGTAAAAGCTTACTGAATAACTATAATTTCGGTAATGTGGCACCTGTGCAACCACCTCCTCCTCAACAACCTATTCCTCCACCTAATACTGGTCTCAATGCATTTGGCGGTATGGCTGGTATGGCCGGCACCGGTAACATGTCTCAACTTCCTATGCCTCAACAAGGCTTAGCCCCTGGATTAGCAGCAACTCCATCAGTCCCATCAGCTCCTGCTTCATATGGAATGCCAGGAGTAGTTAACTCTGGTGACCGATCCATGGGTAACATGGGTCAACCTATGGTGGGACTTTCTGGTAACCCAGGTGGTCTGCCTAATTTGGCACCAGCTTCTCAAAATGTTCTTGCCGCTGCCCAATCACTTTCAGGACCTTCATCTATACCAGGAGTAAATCCTGCTCTTGGTCTCGGTGCTGGACAACAAGCAGGCCCAGGAGTCGTTGGAGGCAACCCATCTAACTTAGGAGTATATGGTTCTTACGAAAGGGAATTCCGTGATGATAAATATCGAGTTCCTCAACCGATGACAGACACAATTGTGGTACGAAATCTCCCTCCTAACTTCAGTTGGCAAAATCTTAGGGACCGTTTCAATGAAATTGGTGAAGTCAGATATGCTGAGCTTAAAAATCGAGGAACTGCTATTGTTCGCTTCCATTCAGAAAGAGATGCCCAAAGAGCTGTTGATTTGATGAACGGTATTAGAGTTGATAATCGGCCCATCGAAGTTGCTCCTTATTACTAGTTCATCCAATTTTTTGCTATTTCGATCTAAATTTTTTTGTCTTCTCTCTTCGATTCGTCACTCGCTTTGTTTCCTTGTCTCTTATTGTGACTATCTTCGACCATTGCAGCCTATGGTGATTTATTGAATCTTAAGCTTCATGATCGGATTCCTTCGTTCTCTCAAAGTCGATGTGCTTCATTTTTTCCTTTTCTTCAAAGAATCAGACAGAATTTTTTTCTCAATACTCGAATGATCTCGATGAAAACTGTCATCGAACTTTTACCAAGCGACATTTTATTCCTGCTTTCGTCTTTTTCTTTGATGTTCATCATCACTCTTCTGTGCAGATATTTCTGATTATTTGGCTTGACTCTCATTTGGCTACACTTTTTTTTGACTTCTTTGCCCCCAATGAAAAGTCTTTCGTTGATTAATTACCAAAGGAAAGAGTTTGAGTTTCATTTTACATTACACTCTTCATGTATTTATCTATGCTTGTCGATTTTTCGAGTTCTTTCAAAGATCAACTTTAAACCCTAAATAATAGTAGAGAGAACAAAGTTTGATTAATTTGTGTAGCGCAGTTATGTTATAATTGTAATGCAGATGGTGGTTATGACTCAATTCATAATCATTACTTTAATTACTATATATTGATGAAAATTGGACGTGGTAACCTATATCTAACTTTGCTATTCACCAAACTTATGCGGATTTAGGATATTTTTTTCTTGTCTTTCTGCTTCCATCTGGTCGTCATTTTTCATCTCTATTCAATCGAAATTCTAATCCTGTAATTCATCATCTACTATTTACAGCTACACTTATACCTCACCATTTCTCTCTTTCTTTCTCCTTGTTTTTTTCCATCGTCACCTAATGAAAGAAAAACTAAATATCAAATTCGATACTGGAAATTAGGATTTTCTTTCCGAACATGTCTATCAATTTTCACTTTTCTTCAACATCTTATTCACAATCAATTGATATTCCAATAAACACTTATATATCTAATTGTCCTCAATCATAATCATAACCAATTCTTCCAATCTCCGGCTCTAACTTAGGATTTGTAGTTATTGTTTTTTGTATTCCTCTATCTTTATTCAATTGGATTTTCATTTTAAAGGTATTGATATGGTCAAAATTCAATATTGCTTCAATAATCAAATTACAATCATCAATTCAATAACTGTTGCTTTTTTATTCGCTCCTTTCACTGATTGGTTTGCTTTTGTTTCATTTGACTTCTCAATTTATTTTATTGATCCTTTCAGTTTTTAAATGTTGATTAATCATGATAACAACATTTACAATTTTGCTTTATAATTTGACAATTTTGGCGTCTTCATTCCCTTTTTTCAAATTTAATTTCATCTTTTATATACTTTTTTCTTTGTTATTTTATCCAGTATCCTCGTTTACCTGCTACTCGTTACATGCAACATGGTTACAATCATCATCATTTAGATCAATCAAAATTGTTTCCTCCATCAGGCCATTCAAAGGATTATCGCTGATCATGTTAATGCTTAATTGTCTTGATTATATACGTTTCATCTTTTGCTTTATCGTTTGTAATAATTGGCTGACTTCATATTTGGCTATTCCAGACTAATATTAGCCGTATATAGAAATAATTCATTCAAGTTGATGGTGGTTTGTTATCTTACTCTCATTCACAGTCTATCAATGTTAATTTCACCTCTTTCTTTCTCCTCCTCTTCAGCGTCACATTCTAATTGTTGATATGTAATTGATTAGAAATACTATTCTCTTACTTCTTTAACTTCTCATTTTGATCTTCTCATTTTGTTTATGCCTATGTTTATCTCTATTGTCATTTTTGCTTTTGCCATTCTCATTGGTACCTTTTTTGTAACTCAGTTTCGTTACAAATAACCAAATCAAACGTGTTTCATGTCAATTGTATTTATTAGCTTACATTTTGAAATGATATTTTTGCTCCAACTTCAATTTTCGTCTGTATTTTATCATTTTTAAGACTAACTCATTCTCGAGTTTCCCTGATTCTGCCTTTGTTTATCGCCAATTTTTTGCGTGTATTGAGAAGTAAAAAGCTTGCACCTCTTCGATCCAGTTCAATATTGGACTTTCCAATTTGAAATCTTCTGCGATTGAGCCATTCCATCATCAATTATCTTTCATTATTATCTAACCATTTATTAATCTATTTCAGGGATACAAATATCGGTGACAGCGTAAATATTTTTAATATAATACTCTGAATACCTTGAAAACCAAGACGCTCTGGGAAACTGGATTGAAGGATGTTCAAACAATTAACTGACTATTGTCAACAGCAAAAACAATTCAATTGCTTTTGTTTTTACACAATTTTACCCATCGATTTGAAGTTGACCTGTTCAAGGCAAGCCTGTTGACCAGTCTGCCCAATGTCAATTTTCAACCCTTTTTTACTTTAGTTTAAATTATCTTATAGTTACAAATAACATCGGTCGTTATTTTATTATTTTATCAAATGATTAACTTAATCATTTGCTTTACCAAACAGATCTCAAATATCTAAGTCATTATCTAAATTTAAACTGATTCCAAATGCCATTTCCAATCAATTGAAGAGCTTCAGAATATTTTATATTTTCAGTAATTTTATGAAACATAATCGCTATCGAATCAATTCTCTACTCTTTCATCTCAAAAATAAGATGATTCATTTTCCAGTCAATTGCTAGTCAAATCCAGTTGACAAGAAGACAAAGTCAAAGTATTAAGACTAAATTTTTAAAATTTTTTAAGGCAACTTCATAAACAAAAGCATTTCCTCAAATGAACCATTTTTTTAACAAAACCCAATTGTAAACTCAACAGACAAGTTTTTTCTGTCTTTTGTTAAACTCATTTTCAGTCAAATTATTTAGTCAATCAACCGTTAAACATTGCATTTTATATCTAATAATCAACTTGAATGTAAACCACTTTTCATTTCCTTTTAATCAACCGACTTGGTTACAAATTGAACAATCAATAAAAGACGGAAAACTGAAAAAGTGTGATTTAATTGATTTACAAAATTTTCGGTTTTAAAAAACAATTGATTAGTTGATTGTTGACTATATTTAAAAGTTATACCCATGAAAAGCTATTAAAGGATCGATATAAACGTCATGGATAAAAATACAATGGAAAGAACCGTTCAAAGATTGGATCGATATATTTCAATGTCTTCTCGCTTCTCATCCATCTTCACTTTTCATCCTTTTACCTTCATCTCTACTGAATCAACTTCTCAAGACTCACCAAGTCTATTCCACTGTCTCTTTGTATCCTGGAGGAAGAGACACAAACAGCCTTTCCGATTCATCTCAGAATTGGCGAAGATGATGATGAAGAAGATAAATGTGAGTGAGAAAAGAGAAAAATTGTGTTCAATTTGAAGGAAGGAAAGAAGAAAAATCTGCAGAAAAATGCAATTGAAGGCAAATTTGTTATCAAAATCAAGTGCAAAATTTTACTGTAAACATTGAAAAAGAAGAGACGAAAGCAAGAAAAAGCCAAAATTTATATATCATGTTAAGTTGATCAATTGATTGACCAATTTCATTCTTCATTTGATCTCATTTGATTAACTTTCAATCATCGCAAACCGCAAAACCATAAAAATTGACAAAAGGAATAACATAAGTGCAAAAGAAAAAAACTTGGACGCAAAAGTTTTGCAGCTTTCAACTGCGTTTCCAATCGCCTTAACCATTGTTAATCACTTTAATCGGTTTCTGTGCAAACCACTAATCAACTCATTAACACAACTTATTAAACCCTTTGAGATGCCAATGTTTGGTGACAAAAAGAAAGATCCAGCTGAAAGTAAGTATCTTTACCTCATAACCTGATCGCCTCTTTTTCAATGTACACACATCTTCAAGTGACTTTAACTTTCACTGCCTGTCTGTCATTTGTCTCCTTTAATGCACTTTATTTTATTCCTCATCATCTCTATCATCACAATCATCAATATTATCATTATCATCATGAAACAGAAACTCTTAATGATGAATTATCACACAAATGGTTTACGGAAAAAAAACATTCAAATCTAAATATATAACTCTTTTTTACCTTAATGATACAGTTACTCCTACTATCATCATCATCACTGCTATTACAATGATTATTGTGATTATTATTATTGGTTTTTACCTTTAACTGTTAATCATTGATCGAACCTTTTCCAGGTTAAAAGCAAAAAGTAAAGCAAAAAAGTACCAAATTTGGGTAAAGTTAAGATGAAGCAAGTTTGTCAAACCTTTTTCAACCTTTTCATTTTAACAAATGTGTTTGCTTGGAAGAAGAGCAATGAAACAATTAAAGCTTGATCAGCTTAAAGTGATTGAAGGTCCAATTTGAAAGTGGATTTCAGTCGAGATTTGATGATGCTTGTAATTGTGGCAATGAAGTTTGTAAAAAAGACACAAATTATGTATTTCTGTGTTCATTTCAACTTCATGTTCCTTTTACATTTCCATTCATTTCTATGGAAACATTCATTTCTTTTTTGCTTTTTTTCCCTTTCATTTTCTTCTTCTTCCTTTACCTCTCTCTATCAACGTAAATACAAACATATATACATAACTGTGGGTAAAAATGAGCCTCAATCTTACCCAATAACTCTGTCTATTTTAATCATGATACTCTGTCTAAATTTACCCAGTCTTTCTCGTCTTCTTCCCTCTTCTTCTTCTTCTTCTTCTTCATGTCAAAAACTCTTTTCTCAATCAAGATCGATTCCGATGTAAATAAATGAAGTAAAATAGCAAACAAAAAACCAACATCAACCCAAAAACCAACAACAAACAAACAACAGCAACAACCTTTTTTTACTCCTTTATTGACCTCTCCTAGTAATATTATCAGTTGAACAAGAAAAAAAGGAACCAACAATGAAAAAAAATCATAAACGTAACAATTGTAACAACAGTAATGTCGATAGTAAAATGTCCAAAAATTGAGGTAAAAAGTGTTCATTTGAGCAACTTTTCATCAACCAAATGGTTTCCACTTTTCGTTCTTGCTTTTTACTGAAACTGTTTCATCCTTGTTTTTTGGTTAAACTCATTTCAACTTTATTTCCAACAAAGTTTCCCCAATGTTATTCAATAGTGATTGAACCTTTCAAGACAATCAACAAGTTTAGTTGGTAAACAGCAACAAAAAAAAAGCCAAATTTACAAGGCAAACTCTTCATCTCAACTTAACCATTAAATGTAACACAAATGGTTTTACATTTGACAATCAAACTGTTCAACTTGAAAGCCTTTAGTGGGCCACAAAGGGCAACCTTTAACTGGATTTTATATCCAAACTTTAAACAACCCAAATCAGTGTCAACGAGTTAAAAGCAATCCTTGAAACACAAGCTAAAAGTCTCAAGAAAATGTCTCCATTTGTTTACTTTTTTGCTGCTCTATTTGTACTGTTTATTATTAACCTAATTGTTCGAGCTTTCCTACCGGACGACTTATTTACAGGTTAATTTGATTGTTCAATATTCACTTTCAATATTTTCATTTTCTTCCTCTTCTCTTCACCAGATTTAGAAATTGAAGAATCAGATTTATATGTAAGATGTAAACCTGGACGGTTGAACAAATTATGCAAAGTAACTAGATTTAATAAGCAAGAGATTCGCAAATTGTACCAAGGATTTAAACAGGTAAGTTTACTTTTGTTGCTCAAAAAATCGTTATTGTCGCTTGAAAAGGTTGAACATTGAAACAACCTTTTACATCCAATTTAACAGTTAAAGTTGACGAAATTGGCTTTTCTTGTTCTTTTGCCAAAATTTGAAATCTTTTTTTTTTCTTCTTCTCTTTTACATTATTAATGATAATAAATTGAACTTTTATCTCACTTTCAGTGTAATAATGATATTATTTACTATCTTTCTTTTGCCTTCCATTCAATGATATAATGTGTAAGCAATAAATTGATTAACACTCGACTGAACAGGGAAGGGAATGCAAATGAAGGCAAAATGTTTAACAAATAGTATTAATAACAAGTTTTGGTTGATAATAATGAGGTTCAGTTGAAGATAGTGAAATGAACAAGTAAACTTACGACTATTTATCATTTGAATTACATGTTATTTCAATGAAAATATGATGTTCTAGTTTGAATAGGAACAAGAAACATTTTTAATATCAATGTTTCCATAATATTTATCCTTTCCTTTAATCAGTTTGCTGTTTATTTTTGCTGTTTTTGTTATTATTGTCAAACAAATGTATCTATAATAACAATAATAATGTTGAAGGTAAGAAGCAAGTAAAGATGAAAGTTTTCAAGACGAATAAAAGGGAATAGAAATGAGAAGGAAAAAAAAAGGTTAAAACAATAATATTCACAGACTAACAATATTAGTTTCCAATGAATAAATATTGTACTATTTTTGTGCACTTTCAGGAATGTCCTTCAGGTTTGGTAACTGAAGAAGCTTTCAAAGGAATATTTGCTCACTATTTCCCTCAAGGAGGTTAGTAATGTTAATCATCATTGTCTTTCTCATGATTGGCATCATCTTCATCATCATAACCATCATCTCCATCACCTTCAACATTTAACTGAGCAAGTATGTAAAGTCTAGCAATAAGACAAGACATCCTTCAACCCAACAAGTCGCTCTTTTCCCATCAAACAACGCATTACAATCAAATTCACTTTCCGTATTTCCTTTACAATTTTTAAAATCTCATTTTTTAGTTCAATTTTTTTATTCAGATTTCTTCTGCTCTGGAAACTTCACCCAGTCATCTTTCATTTTCTTAGTTCGAGTCTCGATACTTTTTGTACATTTAGTCCATTCTATTCATTATTTTCATTACCTTCAACATCGATCAACTAAGCAAGTCTACAGTCTAGTTAGGCAACAAGACAAGGCATCTTTCAACCTAGCAAAGTCACTTTTTCCCCATCAAGTGTTGCATTACAATCGAGTCAATTTTCATGATCTTTTTATTCCAATTATTACTTTATTTCAATATTATTTTCAAATATTTGTAATTGTTCCAATCTTTTTTATTCACACTTCTTTCTGTCTAAAACATTTGTCCCAATCAACTTTCATTTTCTCAGTTCGAGTTTCGAGTATTTTTACATTTAGCCAACTATATTCATCATTTTCATTGCCTTCAGCATCATTCGACTAAGCAAGTCTGTAAATAGGCATCAAGACAAGGTATCTTTTACCATAGCAAAGTCACTCTTTCCCTTCAAATAATGTATTACAATCGAGTCACTTTTCACGATCTTTTACTTTCGATAATTACTTTATTTTCATAAAATGATCAAATTCATTTTTTATCCAGATTTTTTGGTTCTAAATTTTTCGATCGTCCTTCATCTAATTTCAAATCTCTATACTTTTCTGTATATTTACTTTATCCCATTGGAATTGCAATTTTATCTCTTCATGTCTCAATTTTATCATAAATCACATTCATCTCAATCTTCCGTTTACTATTATTATTACTTTACCATTGGGAGTTTTCACTCCCTACTCAGTTGACATTAGATGTTGACTTTGAAATCAACTTCTTATGTAAGCTGAGCAAAAGTGTTCATAAAGATAATGATTATCAGCTTACAATCTTTCAATATTTAAATTTACATACAAAAATCATTCCAACAACTTGCACATTTACCTTTAACCTTTTAACCAAAGGAATCAAACTCAATTTCATTCAATATCTTTTCAAGTCAAACATTCATTGAGAAATACGATTCAGTTTAGCAAAAAAAAATGCATAGAAAAAATTCTCAACTTGAATAAAACTGAACCAAAAAATATCATTCAAATGACGAAAAATCAAACTAAAGATGAATTCACACCAACAACCAACCAACACCTAAACTTGATCATCATGATTATTTAATAGAACCAGAATTTCAAAGTCAATTTCATTATCCAATCTAAAGATGAACTTACCAAAAAAAGTGATAATTCTGTTCATAATTAACTTTGATTCCAACCCTTCCTTATCCATTGTCATGTAAATAGTTTAGATTAGATGAAACTGAAACAATCGGAAACCAATTCCACCATTCATTAGATTTTCATTCAATGATAATTTTTATTGCCTTTCCAAACCCATCCAAACTTATCAGCTATTCAAATGAAATCCTATGGCAAACCAAATGCTTATTCAGTCTCTTGTTATCAAATTTTCCTCTTTTTCCTTTTTTCCATTGATTAACATTTCTACTGAATCTGATAGAATGCAATTATCATTGGTGAACCAAGTGATTCAAAGGTAATAACAATGATGATAGAAGGCAATAGTTTCATCATTTGTGAACCAAAAAAAGGTTTACTTGTTTTCAAATTCACGACCAGATTGCAATATACATTTTGATTGATCCATTTGATTAGGAAATTACAATAAAAGTTTACTTTTTTATTGCAACCCAAATTGTCTCACAGTATCAACCGAATCCCATTGGAACCCATTTTTATTACATTATCTTGTTTCGGCGTTTTTTTCATTTCAGCATATTTCATCAAGCTTACCATTTGTTCAAACCTGACATTAATTATTTCTCATCAAAATGTTGACTTGAATTAACTTTATTTTGATAGATTATCTTTGCTGGTAATTCAATTACATTAGTACTTAGCTTTTTTTGCCAACGCAAAGCGTTTTTAATCCTTTGCTTCATAACCCAATTCATCGTCTTCATCAGCATCATTCAATGATTCCATTTTTTTCAACCTTTCCTTCTTTTTTCACCATCAAGATGAACAAGACAGAATTAATTAATCATTCTTGGTTAATCATTATTCAGTTCATTGATTATTGACTTGTAAAGCAATCCAAATAGTCTCAACATCCTTCACTTCAATTTCATGCTCAAACCATTCTTCGTTTTTTTTTCATTCATTTCTTTCTTTTCAATATTTTGACAAAATTAACATGACAATTCAAGAATCTTATGAACAAAATTTTCATTCTCAATGAAAAATTGAATGAAAAGAAAAAAAAAGTTGAAGAAAATGTAAATCTAATTGTGAGCAAAACGTTAGAAGTCGATTATCTGATCATTATATCAATCAAGCTTCAAGTCAATTTACTGAAAATTGAATCAAATGATGTATTTTGGATGAAATCAAGAATTAAAAGTTGAACCAATCTTTCTCAATTGAGACTGTTTAAAATGTTAACTAAAATTAGACTAACATTAATCAATCCAGTTGCAAGTTGTAAGCTCGGCTTTTCCGTGTAACAGTGAGTAATACTCTTAGTTTCATCTGTAAATACACATAAATGTTAATGAATTCTCGAACACAGAAAGTCCAGTACAAACATTAAATTAACTAATCAATCTTGATTAACTTCACTGTTGTTGTGCTGTATTACATGTGATTACATTCAATCTTATCAACAAATTAACTTCAACATTGGCCAAACATCGAGCACAAGTTAAACTGCAACATTAATTTGTTGATCAAAAACTAAATCCCAGCATGTATTAGTTACATTTAATTGAGTTAATTTACATTCAAAATCAATTTGCTTTGCCTAACATTTGCTCATTTGCTTGTTTCCATTTCACCCAGCATCTCATTCATTCATCATCATCATGAAAATGAAATTTACTAACGAATTACATTTAATTTCATAAACAGATTCATCCATTTATGCCCATTATGTGTTTAAAACCTTTCAAAGTGCAGCAAAAAACAAAGGAAAACTCAATTTTGAGGTAAATTTACAATTAACTTTTTTTCCTCAATCAATACTTCAAACTTCAACAAAACGACAAAAATTAGTTCAAACGAAACCAAAACGTAAAATCAAGTGAATAAATTGAACATTTTTTATTTGAACTTCCAGAATGAATTTCCTCAATAAAATTAGTCAAAGATGCAAATACGAGAAAGATATTTTATCTTTTGTTTTATTAAATTTTGTCTTCAAATGATCATTGAGGTGAAAATGTTTAAATTGAAATATTTGCTTCTAAAGTTATTAAAACAAGATATCTCTTTGAGCCATTTGGGAGTGAATTAAGTACTCTTCAACCTTCACTGAACCTCTTGAGTAACCAAATTAATAATTTCATTTACCTTAAAGCTAAACAAACCTACCAATCGATTATTGTTCAACAACTATATCCATGAATCCGTGTTACCCAAACTGAAATGTTTGTATTGATAAACTCCAATCCCTGGACATTATTTTATCAACAACATTGAGTGCAATAATACTAGCCAGGCTTAGGCTAAAGAAACTTGTTATTTATCTGGAATCCATTTTTACCAATTAATAGATTAACCATTCTGGCTGTTTAACGAAAATAAACTAAAGATGGCCATTTCAGAGATGGTTCAGTTGGACCATTGTCTGGATTCAATGGAATCGTTTTCTGATTCAAAATTAGCTTTTCGAGGAGAAATCTGTATTCATGAAAGAAAAATTGGAATTGAGTTTTTCCAAGATTTCTATTCGTTTCTTGCTCTTCGAGCTCTTATGTTCAGGCCTCAGTCCATTTGATGCAACATTTCAAGAAATCTTCTGATGGTGTAACTAAATCCTAAACAGTACGTTTCTATGCATTCGAGAAATGAATCGATTCCTTTGTTTCGGTTTCGAGACCTTTTTTTTCTTGTTAAACCTTGCAATTTTGCATCTTTTTCATAATTTTTTCATGACTTCTAAATTTTTTTTGATTTCTATCTTTGCCTTACCTGCCATTACAGCTTTAATTTTGCTCAAATCTTGTTTGTCCTGGTTCTCCAATTCGCACACGTATTTTCGTGCCAATATTCATATCAATCCAACCTTGAACATTCCCTTCTTTAGTTTCAATATTGGGAAAATTTTCTGAAATTGATGAGAAAAATTTTCCAATTGATGTTAAATCGGAGATAGATAACATTAAATACGAAAATACAATGTAAATTGATGCATATCGATGGACTTTTGTCGATTCTTAAATTCTTATCAAGTATTTGAACTCAATCTTGTTTTGGTATTGAAATAGAAGTTGGTAGATTTGAAATTTCATGCAAAAATATCTTTAAATCAATCGATTCTACTTGAATGGACGAATGTCACAGAGACTTGATATCAAATTTTAATGATAAAAATGAAGAAGAATGAATTTTTCATCTTTCAATCTTTTTCTTTATATTTTTCATCGTTCTTTTTCTGGTCATTTCCATTTTCCTTTTGCCTGAACATTTTGAATTCTTGTGTGAAATGTAATTCTACTACAAGATGAGTCGATATTCAAATCGAGCAAAAGCAAAAAACTTGCCTGAGAAAATCGGACAAAATTTTGACAATTCACTTCAAAGGTTGAAATGAACACTAATCACTCAATAATATTAAAATGTTACAGATCTGGGAAATGATAAGTTTCAAAGTAAAAAAACTTTTCTCACAAGAACGAAAGTTTCTGTTTAACTAGACAACAATTAGAATGAGAATTAAAGATTGTTGTTTCCAAATTGAGTGAAATTTCTCATGAAAATAAACAATCTTGGCGTCTTATAGAACCAAATGATTGTTGAGAAAAATTAAGGCAACAGCGATTCGTTGCAAAGAAAAGGTAAAAATATTGATTGCTGATTAATTGAGATCGTATGAATGAACAAGTTAGATTGGGAATGGAAAAAGAAGGAGAAAAGTGTAATGTAAAGAAAATAATTTATAGATTCGCCGAGGTTGCATGGTGAACATGATGTGAGATGAGAATCACGTCAAACAAGATGAGCCAAGAAAAAAAACTCTGAATCTGATATTATTCATTAATATTCATTTGTTAGTTTTTTCTTCTTCTTCTTTCCCATTATCAAATTTTTATCGCAACATCAGAAAATTGTTATGGAAATGACAATGACTTGAGCATTTCATGGTAAAAGAGAGTTAAAAATAATAATAAATAATCACTCAAATGAAAGTGATAATAATTAAAGTTTAGTTACGCTTCAAGAGTTGATTGAACAACTTGACAGTGAATCAAAAAGATTTCACTTGATGTTGATTGTGATTGTAACAGTTTTGGCTCAAAAATAGATTCTTTTGTGAAAATTGTCCGACTCTTAATTACTTTGATCATTGATTCGGCCGCAAATCTGGCCAATTCAATGAAACTCAGAGCAACTTTTCGTCTTATAACGAAAACAGTTTATCACGCTATCTTTGGTATACCTCAGTTGAACGAACACGATGATTCAACCATCTACGCCTTGGATCGTTTCGAGCGTTACACAATCTTTTTTTGTACACTTCGAAATGGTTTCCGTCAGTATGAGGTTCAACCAAGGCAAGTTAGCCAGTCAAACTTTTTACGGCGCTTCTTTGGTGCACGAAACTGGTCCATTAGGTTAGCCTCGGCATTGAACTTTTTCCGCTTCTTGAGCTTGATCTTTATTGAAGAAGAGTCCACTCGAATCTACTTGGGCGACAATGTTTTCCGTTCTAAAGATCGCATATCCATCTGTGTTCTCATTCTTTCCTCGATCGTGGTTTCCATATTTTCCCGTGAATGGTTTCTCCACATAGAGTCAGGACATAAGTGTACCGTTTTGAGCAACTATGATTGGATTCGTAGTAAAGGACTGTTTGACAATGTTTACCTTAAAATGACGGTTAACCAGGCGAAAAGGTTTCGAATCACAGTTCACTTTTTACTCAACCTTTACAATCGGATAATCGTCGTTTTGGTTCCCTTCATTACTATCCTTTACAATTTGCCTTTCCTGACCAATCCCTACACTTATCGCATACCCTTGCTGGCCTTTTATGGTTCTCTCTGGTCTTTGACGTTAACCTGGTCAGTCGTCTTTTTGGCCAATGAAATATTCACCATCAGTGGTTACCTCTTCTTTATCTGTGCCGTTCACTATCATCGTATCGAGTCCATCATTGAGCAATGTAACTCTAAACCCAACTCTATTTACAGTACGCGTAAAGAGTATTCATCTATGTTGCCTTCCCTGTTATCCACTCAGTCATTAGCACCATTGCAAACGATAAAAGCACCATCTAAACCTAATGAAAAAGATGGCAAGAAAAATAAGATTTCAAGATATTTGGACAAGTCAATTATTAGTTGGGCCTCATCGTGCACCTTCACTTGGACTGATCGTATCAATCAATTTGAATTTGACTTTGATCGACTTCGTTACCTAGTTTTGTACTATTTCACGGTTGTAGCCTTTCTTGGTGATCTTTTCATATTCCTGGGTCTCGTTGTTGGCGCCCATTCAAAACTGGTTGCCAATATGATAGCAATGTTGGGTGGCCTTATACTTGTCCTGTGTGTGATAGCGTGCTTCTTTACTGGAGGTTTTGTAACAAAGGTTGGTAAAGTGTTACCCCAGTCAAGTGAAACATTTTGAGCAGAGATGAGCTTCTTTAGGTTGTTAGTTGAACCTTGCTTGGACTTGTTTCCAGGCAAGGTTAATCCATTGATTGCAGGTGAAAACATTCGAGTTATATTTAAACTTTTGAAATAACTTTCACCTTTTATTGATTATTGGTTTGAAATTTAGCTGCAACATGATAAATGAGAAACTGAAAAGTGTGATTATGATTGTTTGAGTAAAAGTGTAAAAAATCAATCATCAAAGTCCTCGTGAATAGAGCCATTTATTTTTGCCATCCATTAAATCCCAATTGTCCATCAATTGAGATCAAATTTCATTTTCCAATGACATTGAAAAGTAAAGTTAATGCATGAAATGGTTCCATCTTTCATGATAATTATACACAATTATACTGATCTGGTATGAAAGTGTATTTTATTAATTTTAATCAATTAATGTGAAATTGTCACGAAAATTGGCAATTTCAAGTTTCCACTTTAATTGATAGTTGAAATGGTGTGAAGCAAGAGTCAATTATTCACTCTTAATAACTATTCAACTGGTCAATCTAAACTATTCAATTTGATCAACTTTTTGCTTAGCTTCAACTCTGCCATCGAAAATTTCATTCAATTTGCTGTTCAACCAAATTACCAATATTGAACAGTTTGAAGGTGAGAAAATTGATGAACAAATGAACAAAATTTTAATTTCAATATCGTTGTCAAGATTCTTGAGATTATGGACAGATCAATTGGACCAAGAGTCGGAATCAAAGTTGGCGATTTAACAACAATAACTCAAATTTTTTTCATTTCTGTAAGTCAATCGACTGTCCAGCCTAACTTTTCTTATCTTAACTTGTTTTCCTAATAGTTTATACTCGAAGTTGGTTCAACTTTCATGCTTTTTGTCTGCAACGTTCGTGGACTCTTTGCTAGCAATTAGATTAATCAATATTGTTCAATGATTAAACCAAATATTGCAATTATCTTAAAGTTTGTTATGGTAAAGAAGCGAAATTGAAACAATCGATTTACAATAAAATACATATTTGTTCATTTATGGTCAATTGATTGACTCGAAAAGATAATCATTTGTTCACTTGATTTTACTATTATGGGCTATTCAATCAAGTTAATGAACTGATTGTATTCAATGAACTGTGATAATCAATGGCTAAAGGAACAAATTCAATAACGATAATAATAATGATGATGAGGCTGAAAAAGGCATTAATGATTTCGTTGCATCTCATATATCAAAGGATTTCATTTGTATGCTGTCAAGTTTATCGCGAGGTTCAACATCAGAGAAACTACGTTGGATATTCAACTTGTACGATATTAATGGAGATGGTTTTATAACGAAACAAGAACTTTTGACAATAGTTCGAGCTGTGTACAGAATGCTGGGTGATTTTACCAAGCCTTTGGTTTACTCGAATACAGTTCAAGAGCATGTGGATAAAATATTTTTTGTAAGCCTCGACTTTCCAATAGAATGATTGAAACTCATTTTCACCTCCCAATCACTGGGAGTAAATTTTCTTCTCTAACTCTTCTTTTTCTTTTTCTTTATTCAACAGCAAATGGATACAAACCATGATGGGGTTATTACTTTTGAAGAGTTTTCTCAATGGTGTTTAAGGGCAAGTGATTATCAATTTGTTCAACCAATGCAATTAATTATTTCCTATTCACTTCCAACAGGACGATTGTACATCACAAAATTTAACGATGTTTGACACAATTTTCATGTAAATCCCGGGTTGTGTTCAACTTGATGAAAAATGATGGATCAAGGTTCACGAGTAGTGCTTACTGGGCACCAACATTTATTTGTGATTAACAAATTATCTTGCAAAATTGATTCTTTAGATCGTCCTTGCACTTTCACCCTCAAAGCTTAAAATGTGATCAACCAAAATCGTAAATAAGCAAAAGCCGGAAATTCTTTTCTTGAATGGTAATTCAACAAACGATGGAATGGCACGGGGAAATATTGGTCAATGATTGGTCCAGAATGATTTAGAGTCCATTTATTAAACAATTTGTTTTTATTGTAAGGAAATAACGATACTCAAGCGCCATCTTTTGACGTTGCATGTACTTATTATACTGCTATTATTAACTTGTATCTGTGAAGCTACAAGCAAAATTAAACGATTTATTTACTCAATTTTTGTCACCTGTTTGATTGATCATTTTTAAATTGATTGTCCCAAATGTGTTCGCAAATTAATTATATTTCATCATTAACAGTTCTTGCTTTTAATGCGTTTCGTAAAAGATTGTAACAAGCAACAATGGAAGTTGAACTTTCTTTTTCTGAAATTCTGTTACTGAAATTATATCTTTTGGTCCAATAAAGATTGAATTCAACCATGCTTCATGGAGTTGCATCATGTTAGCCTTAAGCTCCAATAATTAGCTGCAATTTTTTCAAATGATTTTTAGTTAATTTTTATTGCATATTAAAGCGAATTTGAACAGTTGATTCAAAGTGAAATACAGTAGAGGGTCCCGTAAGGTTGTTCCCCTTATGGTTGTAAAAATTGAATTGCTGCATCCTTTGATTAAACCCTTTAATTAAAATAGTCAAAGTGCGTATGGTGAAACTATTGTGAATTGTTACCACTGGAAAAGAGGATTTTGTTCTTGATAATTCTGGTGCTAAAAAACAGAAAAAAACGTGATTCTGGTGATATTAATACGAAATCGGTTTATATTAATATTGGTACTGAGCCTAATGATAACGCAGCTATACCCATGGAATCGGAGATAGTGGTGACAAAACTTTATCAACATTTGAGTTTGGTTGTAATGTTATCCATCATGAATGATGCCCAAAGAGTAAAGAAGTGAGAGTCTCTTTCTTTTATCTTTCTTAAACCAATTTTTGTCTTACTTTTGTCTTTCTTCGATGTGATTGAAATTCAACACATTTAAGTTTGTCAAACAATTATATTGTAATTTATAAACCATTTTTAGCAATTGATGAAATATTAGTAAAACATATGATTGTACAGTTGAATTGAGAGCCAGTTGGCAAAATTATGTGTTATATCAAATATCCAACTTTAAAATTTGAGCATAACATTTAACTTCGAGAAGTTAAATTGGTCACGGTCAATATTAAAAGTTATTGATAGATTTTGAATTTAATTTTCTATGAAAGCTGTAATAAGCTCATAAACACCCAAAGAAATTTATTTTCAAAACCCAAAAATATCAAAGAATAAGGAATATGGTACTGAGAATGCGGCTGAAACAAAAAAGAAAAAGGAAAACAGAATGAGAATGCATACAAAAGTAATGGAATGGGATTAGTTAGTAGGTGTTGATGATATAGGATGAATGATTTCTGAAGGATACAAAGCTTGAGAAAATGATTCAGTGATCAGTGCAGTGATTATGAACGACGTGATGATTGTTGCATGCGTTTTTAATGTGTTTGCCAATGTAATTGTTTATGAGCAAGGACAAACAATGAAGTTTGATGGAATCTCGATGACAAAGAGGTATGAAATCAAATGGTTCTTTCCAAAGAAATTTTAAAACACTGAACTTCACACCAACTGTGACGATTATATTTGGAATATTTTCTTCTAAAATTTCTGTTGATGAAGCGATTGAATTTGTGAAAGATGTTGATGAATAATGCAATGATGCTTGGGTAAGCGACGAATTTGAGTAGGCAGATGAAGGCATAGCAGATGAAACAGATTTTCTAGGCATGGAAATGATAAAAGTTTGGATAAATGGTGCACACGTCGATGGTTGATTTAGTGATGCGGCTGGCGATGAGTGGTTCATTGATGATCAGTTAAAAATAATGGAAAATCTTCATCATCCATTAGCATTTGCTGAGATCGCCTCCAAAAACATGATACGTATGGCACGAAAATGTGATCTAAAATGCGAAGTTGTTAAAATATTAGATGATGATCGTATTTGGGCGAAAATATCTTAATTGCAGCGTTTGATGGCGAGATTGTGAAGACCGAGATAAGTGACCGTTTTGGTTAACGATGAAATGGCTGCGATTGAGGCTGATAACATTTTGAGGCAGAAGATTTAGTAGAGGCGACCGCTATCATTGAGGTTTTAAAATTGATTAATTTCATGTAATTGCCGACGAAATAATAACACAAGATGCATTCCCAGCGGTCATTGATGCCAAAAAAAGAACAGATGAGGCTTTTTTATCTGTCCGTCCATGATGTCTCATGTCAACAAAACCATCGACGATATCTCTTCGCGGCAGATAAATAAAACTCGGTTCGATCTCGGCCTCGTCGAAGCTTAAAATGCAGATGGTGTCTTTTTCATCGAGATTAGATGCATGCAAGAGTTGTGATAATTGATGGTGGAATGCCTGTCTCACTGAATGAATCGCTTGTGTGTCGATCAATGGTTCTAAGTGATGGTGCAGCGAAAATGGGTCGGATCATGCGATATGCTTTTGGTGATTTATGAAGTATCAATGAGGTGAGTTTCTTCGATGCATATAAATGACGTCTGCCTGATGGGTTACGAAGATGATTATCAATAACGTTTTTCAGCATAATGTATGCATCCTCAGGAATGAAATTTTACAGTTTATGACGGTGATTTTTAATGTATGATGCTGTCGGATTTTTAATTTTGAATTGCAATCTAGCAATCTGCCTTCACAGTTTTACAATGCTTTGTGCTGGTGTTTGTTGCTTCTCAATTCTCTCAACCAGCTCTGCACATTCTTCAATGAACAATGGAACAGCAGAAGAAAAATGTAGATTACAAATTTTCATGCAAGTCGAGCAAGTATGCGGACGAAAACTTGAAGGCAAACGATGTTTCAAGGCAGCATACCACGAAGTAGCTAACTCAGGATCTTTTGAAAACGAAAAAAGTGTTATTTCGACACCCTATTTAGAGTTACAGCCTTTAATTCAACATTTTAGGACCACTAAGCAAATAATAATCGTTACAGCAGGCAAGGACATGCACAAGAAATTTGCAATAAAAGACAAAGAAAATACAAGACAAAAAATCATCCAAAGAGGTTTAATGCAACATATAATATAACAATTTTATCAGTTTTTCTTACTTTTAAATCTACAGAGCATTTCAGCTAATTTTACCGTTGTAAAACGGCTATTACTCGGCTTCTGAGTGACCTTGAGGCTGGATATTTTTTTATGACAATTTCAATTGCCGATACTCAATTGTCATATTTCAAGGTCAAGGTCATTCAAGGTCATTTTTCGGAAATCTTTCCTAGTGATATTAGAGGTCAAAAAAAGTAAGCAACTGAAGATGCACAAGGATTACAGGTAAATAGCTGTACTCGATAGGCAAGGGCATCCAGGTAAACAAAACTGCCCGAAGGTCATTTAATTGCAACTTCACCTCCACGTGGTAATGACTGGGTAGCTCAAACGAAGCTCTGCATTTGTCATGTTCTTTTAAGAGTTTTTTTTGTTTAAATGAAGTTATCTCACGAAGCGCTTGTGATAGAATGCTGAAACTTGTGCAGTATGATTATTCGACCTTGAAATTATGATTTGACTTTTTTTGACCTCTAATATCACTAGGAAAGATTTCCGAAAAATGACCTTGAATGACCTTGACCTTTAAATATGACAATTGAGTATCGGCATAAAAATAATTGTCATAAAAAAATATCCAGCCTCAAGGTCACTCAGAAGCCGAGTAATAGCCGTTTTACAACGGTAAAATTAGCTGAAATGCCCTGTACAAAGAAGCAATTTACCAAAAACCAAGAAACGTTTTGAGATAATATGTAAATAAATGCATTACAATTTGATTAGATAATACGAACCATCAAATACAATTTACAAAGAACTGCGACCAATGAAAACAGTGAAAGACCAGGGATTTTTGTGCGTTTCTCCCTAGTACAATCGAACTCCGACTCATACACTTTCATAAAAGCTTATGCTAACGTCAATCAATTAGCTGAAGTAAGTCTCCTGAAATTGACGTTAGGTTCCCCTACACCATACACCTTCTCTACTAAAGTCGGGGACCTAAGTCAACCACGAGTTCTGGCAGGTTTAACATGAAATGCTCTTTCATACTTCAGAGGCTAAAAGAAAGACAATTGTGGTTAATGAACAGCAAGTATAATTTGATTTAGTCAAAAAAGTAATCTTATTGAGCAAAATTAGTTGAATCGCATTATTAATAAATTGCAATTTGATATTAATTGAATTAAATTATGTTTGTATTAAGTTTTCATAGTTAATAAAATAAAATTAATGGTTAAAAATATAACTTGAATTTTTGCCTTAAACCTAAATTTAAACCTAAACCTAACCTAAATCTATTATAAATTTTTCTGTTTAAAATAATATGAAAATTTTCTATCTGAATTACACTGAATTATAAATAATTAATTAAATTAACAATATTATTATATAAAAATTCAAAAAATGGTCAAAATAGTCATAAAAAAACTTCAAAACAAAACTCACCCAAAAGAAAGCAAAACCTAAAAGAGAAAAAAAGAGAAAGAAAGAGCAAAGAAAGAGGCATATTAATAAACTAGGTCAGACGATCGATCGCCAATATCGGAGCGTATGGCAAAGAAAATAAAGGCTTCATCTGTACAAATTACCAGTATGGGGATGATCTGTAGCCTAATCACACCATACTGTTATCACTCTAGCACAATTTCATAGACTAATTTGATATATTTAGAGCCACATTTCGATAACTGGCAGTCATAAAGTGCTGGATCTATTCAAGAGCCATCTTTCTAAATTGAAAATTTAACAATGACTTCTAAATGTCCTCTACAGGTCAAAGATCGAAATCCCGACAAATGATCTCCGATACCCGTGATTTCGTCTCATATATTCAACTTGCTCTGCATTAGTTATGTAGGGAGATATTAAGTTCATGAACTCATTAGTTTCTGAGATGACGTCATTTCAATAAAATTTCGGCGACATTTTACCGTGTTTTAAGCCATAATTCGATGTATGTCTATGATATAAGAGTGAATCTGTATGTAAGAGATGAAAACCCGTCGAAAATTAAATGACCTTCAGATGACCTTTAAAGGCCAAAGGTCAAAATCCCGAAAAATGACCTCCAAAAATGATCCTTTCACCGTCTCAATATTTTATTACTATTAATAAATAGTAATATCTGAGTTCAAATCTTTACTTCGTTTCACTACGCTCCGATAATAACCTTATAATTAAGTATAACGTTGTTTATAAGGCCTTCTTTCTTTTCACTTTCTTTTCTCTTTCCTTTCCTCTTTAAAACTTGAATTGTTATTTCTTGCAAGAAAAAGAAAAGTAAGACAAAAAGTAAGAGGAAAAATTGGTCATGAAAGAGAGAAGAAAGAGACTCTCACTACAAGCACCACTGGTGCAATTATCCAGCAACAAATTGGATTTGTATTCATCACAGTCTCTTCTTCTCCACTCCAAAAATTGCTCCTGTAGCACACAATTACAGATTGCCGAAAATGCGGGTAAATTTCTGTAAAGACTCTCTATCCCAAATGCTGAAATATTTTATCAAAATTTTCTTGTAATAAAATTAACCGTTCTTTTTTCAGACTTTGCGGATGACCACTATGTTAGTCTGCAATGGAAAAGCTGAAAATAGTTGAATTGTGTTTAGTTTCTAGTTTTAGTAATCCTACTAATGGTTTCCAATACAGGGTGACAAATGGAGACTTATAATTCCTAGCTGCGGTTAATTTTAAATATATTCAAAATGATCTCAACTTGAGTAAGCACAGAATTCAAGGCGTCTAACGATGGACCCTAAAACGTCTTCTCGCATCTCATCATCGACCTCTTCCAACTTTTTTCTAATAGCTTTTTTGAGGTCATTCAAGTTTGCTGGCGAATCCTTACACTCCATCTTTAAGAAAGCCCATGAAAAGAAAACCCATGGGTTGAGATCTGGGCTGTAGGGTGGCCACTCCATTCCACTCCATGGAATTTCGGATACCACAGTCCCATTACACGCTGACCAAACTTCTTGTGAAGATTTTCAAAAACATCTTTGGTCCGATGCGAGGTGGCGCCACCCTAAACCATTTAGCACTTGATATTCGGGATCGGGACATCAACGGGTAAAACGACCGATTTAATAATGTGTTGTAGGACTGGCCCGATTCTTTAAAGAAAGTGATAAAAAAATTTTCTCCAGTTATAGCAACCCAAGCTGTGATACGAAGTTGATTGGATTTCTTCTTATACATATCTTATGGCTAAAATTATTCGAAATTGGAGTTAGACCTCGATACCATAACTTTGGCGCATTAATTATTTTAATCATCATCAACGCAAAACTCATTGGTTAGAGCATTGAATTGAAGAATTGTCGTTCACTTTTTTTGGTTACTCTCATTTTAAAAGTATAGTTAACAAGTATATTTTAATAATCCGCTAGAAATATTTTTCAGAGCTAAAATTCCTTGCTGATTTTTAAACACTGACTTTTTTGCACTATAAGCCCGCAGTGAAAATCGAAGAGGATGAAAAGAAGGAATGAGAAAAAACGATCATCTCGCTTTTACAGTTCAAAGTAGTGTTTATTCATTCCCGATCCTCAAGTTGCCATAATGTAACTTTTATTCTCCACTTTACCTATTATCTCTAGCGATATCTCTATAATATTGCAGCCACATTATCTTTGCCTTGATTACTTTTAAATTTTGACCGAAAGCACGCAACACTTAATTCATTGAACGAGCTCGAAAAAGTTCGAACTGCCGGAATAAGATAAATTGAAATTGCTTTTTATTTAATTATTCTGTGGTTCACTGGAAATACTTTTTGATGGCAATCGTTGACAAACTCATGAATAGCTTCATCACTCTCCTGTTTTCTTTGGCCATCAATTTTTGATTCTTTATTGATATCTTCTTTATTTTTCTCCATTTTTGAAATGGTTGATCGATTTAATGAATTCTCGGTAGCGATCGGTATCTATTTTTCCCCGTTTTCGATTTCATTAATTAACTTTAATTTACTTGATAACTTTAATCTGCCCATGTTTACAGTCCAACGTTATCCAATATCCCTCCTATTTGGAAACATGTCACTAGATGGTGATCAACGAAAAATTGCTTTAACTGGGAACCTCAGTGTATTTATAACTTGCGTGCTCCAGCAGGAAATCAGAAAATCAAAAAAATCTTTTTTAATTAACTATTTATTCAAAATTGTTGTCTTTGAAAGCGAAACACTTTGCCAAATAAACTCAAAATACAAGTTTTTATGTAATCGATGCTTTTACAATGATTTATGTAAATACATATTCAGACAATGAAATGAAAAACATGAACAGTACATTCAAACTATAGATTTTCAAGATTAATTTCCGTTGTTTCCAATGTAAAAATATCTGAGCTCAACTCGACCTTTACTCAATTAAAACATTTGTCGAGCATTTTTCATTCTTAATTTCAGTCAACATTCACTTTCATTTTCAGATTTGTTTCCAATATCAGTTGAGGTCGATAGATGGCACTAGATTAATCAGTAGAAACATGATTTGAAAATGAATTTCGTGTTAAATATTAGTTGAACAGTTTTCTCGCAAGAAAATGAAACGAAATGACGAATTTGATTGCAAGACGAAATCGTCTTTTCATACATTAGTTTAGTATCGATTGGTGTGTACAAAATGTTTGTAAAATTTGGCTCTTTCAATCACATTATAAAGCGTCAACAAAGTCGACTATAAAATAAACATTTTGAATTTGAATCAATTTGCTTGTGAATAAAATTTATCTTCAGTAAAATATTCAGCTTCAAGTTTGCGGCACCAAATTTTCCCTTTGCCAAGCCAATCAAGATGGTGATAATGACGGTGAAACTGGTGATGAAAGTTGTTGACTTTTGGGTAAATCATTTTGCTCATCAGCATCATTGTTGCTTGAATTTATGGCAACCATTAAAAGTAAAGCCTTTCCATGAGTCTCTTCAGTCTGTTGAATTGATAAACAAATATTATTAATATAATGAAGTTTACAAATTGAGGCTAAAATAATCATCATAAAGTGTACTTACTTGGAGTAAAAATTTAAGAAAAGGTAAAGCATCTTTGGGTTTCTCATCTTTATACAGCAACAAAGCCATATTGAACAATGCTTCAGTAAAGTTTGGTTTCAACTGAATATTAAAACATTAAGTGAAAAAAAAACAAAAGTTTAATCAGATTAATCAATTCCAAATCATGGCTAAACACGACTAACAAGTAAGCTATAAAACATTAGACTTACCTCAATGGCTTTGGCAAAGTAACGTCTAGCAGTCAGCATATGGCCTGACCTAATGGCAAGCATTCCCAGGTCAAAGTAAACAGTCTCGTCAGCCTTTCCCATCGAGACGAGAGTTTCAAGTCTTTCCATTGCAATGGTTAAATAGTCTCCAATCAACTCATTATCCTTGATTATTCGAGCCGATGTTAATAGAGTTTCCTGATGAATGAAACATAAAGGTAAACCATCAACATGTTGAAATATTTAACCAATGAGACACTTGAATAGATGCCAACAGTAAAAACTTGTTGAATGGCAAAAATTAAAATGGAAGTAAACAAGAGAAAGAAAAGTTTTACTCACTTCATGATATGGATCAATGGATAAAGCTTGATCAAATAGATTGAGAGCATTCTCAATGTTGCCATTATTATTGAAAAGTATGGCCATCTAAAGGTGATGAGTAAAAAGGTAGAAAAGGTAGAAAAGAAGAAATGATTAAAAATTGAATGCAATTGGAAATGGTTCAACTGAAATTGAATGGATGAAATTATATGGAAAGAAAAGAGGGAGAAAAAAGAAGAAACAAAAGTGCATCTCTTTCATTACTAAATTGCATTTCAATGGGAATAATTTTCAGGTTCCATTGATTCAGATTGAACTAATATTTGGTTGGAAGGAGAAAAAAAAGAGTAAAAGTTTTTCTTTTCCTTCTTTCCTCATCTAAACGTAAATATCGTTTGGGAATCAAAATGGGTAAACATTATGCTTAAAGGTTTATCATTGAACAGTGATAGCATTCAATTTGATTGCCTCAAGCTTTTAGATGAGCAAGTTTTTAGAGCCAGAAATGAGTTAATATAACAGAGGAAAGGAAGCTAAAGATGAGTCCAAAAATGATGGTAAGATGAAAGGCGATAATGATGATGATGATGAGTTAAGATTGCCTGTGATTCGTTTTATTCAATTGCTTTTACCAATCACTTGAGCAAAGTAAAGAGCACAACAGAAGTAAATTAAGGTTGAGAGAAGAAGAAGGAAGAAGAAGAAAAAAAGTTTTCCAGGTAAATATGCAAATAAGAGTTGCAATTCTCAAGGCGACCTTTAATCTAATAGACAATTTTCAGCCAGAAAAAGTGAATAAGAGACAAAAATGAAAGTTTCGATAAAGTTTTCGACCTTAAAAGGTATCCAAGTTGCACTGAAAAGAGCAACTTTCATATTCTTCAAACACTTTTTTGCTCTTCTGGTTCTTCACTTGTTTCAACCTTTTTTGCACTCTCATTGATTCAGTTGAAAACGGAAACGAAATCAAGTTGAAAGCGGAAAAGTAAATTTGCTTCTCGTTAATATTTCAAGTAATGCTAATGATACATGCATTTGTAATGCAAATAAAACATTGATGGATTCATTTTCCAACACCAACAATGCATAATTTTGTTTGACCATTTCATTAATACTTTCACCATTAACCATTTTCAAAGGTTCATCAAGTCAGTATGGAAATCAATCTGGAAAATGGTGAACTTCTCATGGCAAATTTCATTACTAATCAAGATTGTTGTTTTCCATTTCCATTTCATTTCTAAATTTACTTTCCATCTCAACCTTTTTCCATGCACTTCATATCTTTTCATCGCCATCATTATCCATGAGCACAAATTCACCAAATGTTTGAAATGAAGAGAAATTTTTTTCCTCCTTTTTCTCACTTTAAACTCATAATAATCTGTGTTTCTCAACTTGATGAATCAATTTGTTGTGTCCTTTTATTTTAAATTGAATAGTAAAATGTTGAGCATTTACTTTGCTGTTAACTTAATTAAGAATGAGGTTGATTTTTGAGGTTTTTTTGTGCAACTTTGCAATTGAATGAGAGAGATGAAAAAAGGCTGAAAAATATTCAACTTTAATCACATTCTTTGAATACATTAAAGTGACGCCAAATAATTTAAAACTCAAATCCTTCTGTTTTTTAATCAACAATTTACTGCTGGGAAACATTTGACAAATCCTTTTAGTTTTGCTGTTCTTTCCCTTTTCTTGCTACAAAATGAAACCATTCAAACATTGTAATTGTGATTTCAATTATTTACTTCAAGAGTGAAAAATGTTGGAAAATATAATTTTCCATTGAATGGAAGGAGAAAAAGTATAAAAACAAGAATTTTGAATCACTTGGAAATTGGTTGAAACAGAGAGCATTTCGTTCAATTACTTGCTCAACTTGGAGTGTCAACTTCCCAGTCGTCTGAGCTAGACTTTATCAACTGGAAATTCAGGCAACAAAATTAAAAAATTTGACGAAAAAAGGTGTTTTTCCATGAAACCATCTATCCATTCTAACCAGTCATGCATAATCGATTTCGAAGTTTCTTTTATCAGTTATTGAAATAATGAAAATATGAATGTGACTGGGAGTGAATCAGGGATTGTTGACTTGGGTTCGGTTGGATTGGACTCTATCAAGGGTAAGAGTGACATGGAGCTTGTTTCAAAGTTGAAATATCAAATGAGTTTATTCAATGGTTTATTAGAAGAGAAGGCCTGATATTTCATATTTATATTTATATAGTGAAACAACTCAGAATATTATTGAATTTTCAGTCAACCAGAAAATTTGAGGTTACCATGTTTTGCCTATTCCAAGTCAAGAGAAAGAGGAAAAGATTTTCCAAATGTGATTTTTCTCAATGAATAATGCAAAAATTGCGTAATTTGGAATTTCCATTTTTTACGAAAAAATCTGTTGCGATGAAACTTTCTCACTTGAATGATGCACTTGTTGACATGAATATTTCAATGAAAACTCGCCCTTTAAATGTTGCTAAAGCATTTTCGAAACCAAATCAAACTCATACACTTCAAGTTTGGTACAATATCTCACCAGCCAAACATACAAATGTATGATTTCGAGAGTTGCAGGGCAAATGATTCGAAGTTTCAAGTTCGCCCAGAATTTTTGCACATATTTCTCTCTTCTCCTTATAACTTTGGTGTTTACTAAGTTCGGTGCTAGAATAACTTCTTATAACTCAGTCTTTTAGCTGGAAATATCTTTTCATTGAAAAACATGGAACTCAATGGCATGGAAACTCTGAGGCTGACTAACATATTCATCATTCGGAAAAGATTATTACCAAGAAGAATCGCTCTGAAGAATCGGAAATTCAGGTAATTTCAATTACCAGTGAATGCTTCTTTGGTGAATGCAAGAGTTTGATAACAATAACTCACTTGAAATGAATGCAAGAAAAGTAAAATTGTAAAAGTGATTGAATTTTACGATTATCATGAGAATCTTTGAGACGGAAATGAAGAAATCTGGATAAAACCAAAATTGAAATATCACTTTCAACTCCTGAAATTGAAAAGGAAATGAAAACGAATGAACCAAATTTTCAGACAAAACTAAAGTTGAAAAGTTTATCTGACTTTTTTTGTCAGCAAAAACCATTTCACTTCAACATTCCCTTTGAACTGAAGGAGAGAACAAAATTCTTACAGGGAATGACTTTTTAATAATGATAATAAAACAATATTTTATCATTAATATTAGTTTCTTTTTCACTTCGTTTTGCATTTCAACTTTACACATGATAATTATGACGAGTTAACAAAATTTTCATGAAAAGTTGCCTTCATCACTGGGAGTGAAAACTTGCAGATGATAAAGTTGAAAATATTTGTATCACTATCATCATCACTATGATAATGGAAGAGCTGGGAGTAAAGTTTTGTGTCAACTTTTTTCTTCTTCCCTTTTCTCAAAGTTGATCCAATTCTCATATGAATTTGTTTCCCGTATCATCACTCCATAAGAATCACAATCTGGCTTTTTTTACCTTTTTTTCCCTTCAACATTCCCATGCTCATGTTCATGTTTGATTTCAATTCACATCTCTTATCATCATTATCATCATCTCTTCAAATGTAAATTAACTTGATATTCATGTAACATTGAGTTGACAGTTACCAAGAGACAAGTTTTTACTCTTTTTTTTCCTTCTCATCCTTTTCCCTCTTTCCTCTAGCAACACCTTATATTTTCTGTCTCATGAATAGACAGTTTTCCTTTTTGGATGAAAATGATGACGCTGTAAATGGTAGTTACATGTAGATGACAAGTTATATTTATTATCATCACAATATTTGAAACGTTTCATTGGAAGAAGAAAAGTAGAGAAGAAAAAATTTGTCCGTTGAAAGGCAACTGATGAACACATTTTCGTCTTTAGATAATGAAAATATTAAACATTGATGAGTCTGTTGAATTGCAAAGTTGATCATTAAAAATGGCATTCACTTGAGAATAATTTGCAAAATTTATTAAAAAAGAAAAGGATTGTAATTGTTTCATTTTTGATTCTTTTTCGCTTTTCTTTAGCTCAATATTTGCCCAATGCTGGCAAATGCTGCTAATGGCAATTGATGATTTGTCTCAATTTTTCAGGCTCAACCTTTCAATGTTTACTCGCTTTTTACATTTAAACAAATATTGCAATAGGAAGGAAATGAAAACGGAAATAAACGTTTTCCAGTCTTTGTTGTAGTTTCAAGCGTAATTTGTTTACTAATAATAATGTGTGGATGATAATGATGAACATGATGATTGGAATGACCAGAAGGGAGAAAAGTGAAAAGTACAGGTTGCCAAGTTGAGGGAAGAAGAGAAAAGGTTAAATCAAATTGTGTTGCCTTTTCATACAGTTCAACAGTCAATAGTGAACCTCATGTTGAACAATATTTACTTTGTCAACTTTGATTGAACTAGCATGTACAAATCATCATGTATTATCATCATCTGTGTCTGGCTAGAAGGGGCTTTTTTGTTATCATTAAACACGCAATATTAGTTGACCAAAGAAAGAGAGAAATGAGAATGATGGAAATGAAAGAAACGATAAAATGAAAGTAAATGAATCAAGGTTTTACTTCTGTGAATGACATGTAATTGACTGTTAATAAGCCATGACGAGCCGTGAAATGAGAAAGATGATGCAGGGAGGTTAGAAGTGATGAGGAGGGTGAAGAGCAGGAATAAGGAATGATAAAGGTTTAGCTTGCTATTTAATGATTATGCATCACTTAGCAAGTGACTTTGCATCTTGTGTTATCATATTATAAGCGTAAATAAAAGCAAACAAGAAATTAATTCACAGTCAAAATAGTGTCAGCAACTGATCAATAAAAAGTAATGACTAAAAAAGTCTGTTCAGCATTAGATTATTGCAAGATATCAAATGGCTGGTTTGATGGCGAGAGTGAAGGCTAGCATAATTGCATCAGTTGAGAATAATTGTCAGTTTAATCAATAATCAATTTTATGTTTCAATCAACATGCAGATGAAATGTAAAGAGATAATGTGGTTTCAGCTTTTCCTTCAAATCTGAGCCAATGTTTAGTTGATTTTGCTCTTGATGGCTGACCAGTGTTTGCATACAAGGAGAAGGATCTAAACAGGAAAAGTAAACGACTATCTAAAGGATTAGACTATTGTGAGCAAATGGCAATTTTCATTGAACAGCAAGCAGTGAAGATGATTGAGAAAATACAATGTTGAACACATTTATTGGACTGTTATGCGTAAATAATGTCGAAGAAGGAAATTTTTTCAATTCGACTGTTGGTAACAATTTAGAATCATTTAGCTCTTTTTCATTGAAAGACTTCTTTCTGCGCTCAAACTTTGCCGCTTTTAGTGGTAATTAAACAAATTTGTCTCGACTAATTAAACATACTGTTTAGAGTTATGAGTGTGAAAGCATGATTATGGATGCTCAGATGCTTTAGATGATTGGATGAGAATCGATTCGGAAACTTGTGATAAGGATTGCAAATATTCATTGTAAACAGAGTTAAATCATTGATCACAAATCTGGTTAATTAGTAATAATGCTCTGTGTATGGACAGTTCTATAGACAAGGTTATCTGCAAAAATTTAGAACTTAAAACTTTTTAGTATTCCCGATAAGACACTAAAGTTCATTTTTTATTGAAATTTTTGCGAATTTGGGTGACACAGAATGGCTTATTTCTTAGGTTCTGAATTTTCTTTCCAAATACTGTAATGTGATGACGCTTGAAAAAGCATTTTTAAACGAAACCAAAGTGAAACTGGGAGTGAACTGGGATGGCTGGGAGTAAATTTTGATGAGTTTTTATTCTTATTTAGTTAGCCGTTTGAGCTATTTTTTGATGAATCAATTTCAAAGTTGATTAAATATTATAACTCTTGAATGATAGGATATGTTGAATGAATAGACTGTGAAAAATGTAATAATAATTTAGCTGTCATTAAGAAGTAAATGATAACAGAAGGAGAAGTTGAAGTGCTCTTTCAGTCCAATTGTACCAGAAAAACTTTTTTTTTGTTTTCCATACTTGAAGCTTGCTTTTTGAGGCTGAGAGAGCACATTTTTATTCAAGATAAAAGGAAAAATAATTTTGACACAAAAACAACGAGAAGATACTGGTGATGAGCAATGATGGGCAAAGAGATGAGAAGATGAAGGAAGACGAAAAAGGAAGGAAATGATGAAAAAGAGTGAAAATGAAAGAGGAAAGGGCTTTAACTTTTGATAAACAAAAGTGGCAAAGATATAAATAGATGATGAAAGTGAAAAGAAATGGTAATTTGTTTTGAACAAGTGAAAGTTTCTTCGATGAAGATTATTGAAAGATGAGGATAAAGATTGGCTTTGAAAAGAAGATGAAGAGAAATAATAAAGGCGAAAAGGAATGATGAAAGAAAGAAGAAGATGGTGAAAGAAGATGAGAGAAAGAAAAGAGAATGAAAATGGAGATGAAAAATTTTCTAAGTCAATAGTGAATAGAGATTGATAGATATTATAATAGATAGACAATGAGGATTTTTGGTAACAAATTGTGAATCAAGATGATGATAACAAAGAGTAAAGGGAATGATAAGAGGATATGGATGTTGATGGTGATGAGAAGGAAGACAGAGTGGACAATAGAGAGAAAAGATAAGCTTGAGTAAAAATTGGTTGCAATAGAAATTGAAGAGAAAAAAGGGAAAAAAGTTGTTCTTTTCTAGATATTATTGTTATTATTTTTTTCGCTCTTTTCGCCTTTCACTTTCTTCTCTCGTCTCGTCTAGAATCGGAAATGATTTGGACAGGGAAGTGGTGAGGATAAGATGAAGATGATGGTGAAAAAGTTGAAGGAATGAGAAAAGAAGAGAAAGGAAGTGAAAATGTTAAGAAGATAATGGTTATTCACAGAGAGTTAGGCAAAGAAGAAATAAAAGGGTAAAGAAGATTAAGAAGCTTCTTTTATGTTGTAAAAGATAATGATGAGTTAAGAATGAAGATGATACTGATGATTATGATGATAATGATAATGATAATAACTTGCCATTTTCGTTCATTCTTTTTGTTCTTCTTTCAGTAAAAACAAAAGTAAATGCAATTCAGCGGCGAAATGCCAATGAGAAGAAAAAAAATGGATAAAGAGTTAAAGTAAATGATATCAACAACTTACATTGTACAAAATGTCTGGATCCGTTTGTTTATTGTTTGAGGTAACTTGGGATAAAAGTATTTGACCATTTTGAGCTTGATCATTTTGAGGTGAACCTTTATGAGTTTCATCATTGTTTTGATCATTACCATAAATCATGGATTGAATCCAGGTTGAATAGGTGACTGAATAATCTGGTCTCATTGAAGCAATTGTTGAAAACATCCGGTTAGCCTCATCAAGGCGCCTTTCATCTTTACTGATGAGTGAAGCGTAATGAAGCAAACCTTGAAGATGGTTCAATGTGATTGCCGTTAAACCACTCTTGTCATACAAACTTGAAGCCGACTGTGAAGCCAAGGGTAAACCTGAAGGTGAGGCTAAGCTAGGTGACACTTTGACTTCATGTTTACCCTCATTGTGGTTCATCATAGTGTCAGTGTTGGTCCCTTGGTTAACCAGCCTTTCATAACCGGGCAAGGTTAACCTTCCAGTTGAAGCAACTATACTATGCTTCGTGCCTCTATCGTCTCCATACGAGTCGATTGATTCTTTTATTGATGATGGATGCAACTGTTTTTGCTCTCTCTGTTTATCTTCAGACAATTTCTCATCATTCTCGTTATATGGGTGAGAAACAGGAAGATAATGGTTGGAATTTAATTTTGATGAAATTTCATTTGGTCTTGGTATTAAGTCTAATGCTTTACGATAAGATCTTTCAGCTTCCTCTAATCGACCAATTTTGGTTAATGCTTTACCCAAGTTGAGATAACCTCGAACATCATCTGGTTGAATTGAAACTGCTTTCTCATAAAAGCTCAAAGCCATGGACAAATTTTCTTGATTCTCATACAAACGGCCAACATTGTTCAGTAGCTTTACATTAGTTGGGTTAACATTTAATCCTGAAGTAAACAATGACAATTCATTTTGCCTACATGAAAAGAGAGTCACAGGGAGGGAAGAACAAAAAAGTTTAAAAATTAACCTCAATTGACAAGTTGAGAAAAAAAAATTCGAAAAAAATTTGAACCAATTTTTACTTGTTCAACTTGGTGAAATCGATAAAAAAGGAAACAAAATTTCTCATGAAATTATTTCTTTAGATTGTTCAATCAAGAATAAAGTTTCACTCATTCATTTGCATATTGATTGACGAAAGTATTGAAATGATTTTTTAAAGTTGAGAAAAGATTTTCAAATTTTCCATTGAAAAGAAGGGGAAAAAAGTAGAACTAAATTCATTCGCTTTTTTCATCTGAAAAGATGAACATTTTCAGGCAAATTATTCCCAACAATAGACGAGTTGATTGATAGGAATAAATCAATTTAAAGGTTGATCATTTGTTCCATAACATCAGTAAACTCCATCAAAATATTCTTTCATTCTTTTCACCAATTTTATCGTTGATTAAAAAGAAGAGAAAAAAAGGTTTATTCCATCACATCGCATATTATCTATCAGAATCTATTTACAGAAGTTCGTTTCCATGGAAATTTCTGCAAATTTTCTTTTTTTCATCATTTTTCTTGTTCACTTTCACCAACTTTAAGTCCATACAAAAACATCAATCTTGCATTTGTCAACCAACATCATCTCAATGAAATCTTCATCTTCTTCCATTCATTTTTCCCATCCAAACCATTCCCAACAATTAGGTTCATTTTAGTTAACTGAAGATTCTTGAGTAAAAATTGAAGCATTTCCTCGACAGACTTACCATTCGGTGCATCGATGAACCGTTTTAACTAATAAACTTGAGGCACAAATAAAGGTCACCAGATGGAATAAGATTTTGATGCAATATCTGAGAAGAAAAAAAATTGGTTAATATCTTTTGGAATCGTTGCATTGAATGACTGAAATAGCAATCAGGGAATTCAGGGAAATCTTCAACTATTCAATATGCATGATGGAATCATAACCGGTTCACTTTACTTCTCCTTCAATTGACTCAAGTGAACTCATTTTTGATAAATCGAGTTCCACATTAAGTTTTCCTCTCAATGTACATATTGACTGGCGACTTTGCCTGATTCAAGTAAATACTCTCTGACCATTTGGATGCAAAAACAAGTTCTCAAGTTTCGATTCAAAATCAAAAGACGAAAAATTTTCTTCTCTATTTATTCCAACTTGCCATTTACCTTGATACCTCTAAGGTATTCCAGCTCGAATGAGTTACTCAAACGATGTTATAAATGTTTGACATTATTTCAGGTAAAAATATAACAGAAACAAAATAGGTGAAAAGAAGGAAGAGAAAAGCGATAAGAAAAAAAAGGATGAGAAAAAAATAAAGAAAAATGGCATTTCTTTTTCGCCTTGATCACAATTCCCAAGATTTCAATATTTCAATTCATGAGATGAATAGAACTGGACAAAATGTGGCGACAAAAGTCGAAATGCAACAAAGTGAACAGTTTTACCAAATAAATAATCCAAGAAGTCCAATAACATTGAAGCCATTAAATGATTTATATCTCAAACCTGGACAAGAATATCTGTTTATGCAAATGACATCGAATGGCTCAAAACTCACAACTCGAGCATCATTAGAATGGAAGAAAGAGAACAGAAAAAAAGACGAAAAGTAAAAGAACTCATAAAAAGTTATCACTTTTTTTTTCAATTTCATCATCAAGCCTTTCAGCCCATTGTTGAAGCCAATGGTGAAAAAACATCGCTCGAAGCAAAACAGATGAATATTTAACGTTGCACTTTTTTCATCATTTTTATTCTCATTTTATTTCATTTTCACATTTTAATGCGTTTCATCGTTTTTTGTGCAACCAACATCATGATGTGCAAACCAATGAAAGCCACATTTGCTGCCTTGAAATGATCATGTTTAGGCAAAAAACATTAAAACCTGGCAACAATGTTAACAGAAAAAAAAAGATTATTTTTTTTCGGAGAAAAAAAAACTTTTCCTTTCAATTTTGCACTTTTTGTGTGTAACTTGACTCGGTTTGATCCATCAACATTTATATTCAATTGATATCAACTGCTTTGATCAAAATGAATCAATTGATTTGCAAGATGAAAGGGAATAATACTTTGGATGAAATTAAAAGCAAAATGATGATAAAAGGAAAATGTTCATTTTCTGTGTTTTTCCTCTTGTTTTTCAAATCATCTTTTCTGTGGTTCAATATTGTACGTGGAAAAGGCTTATTCATCCCTTTCATCATCCAAATCATTTTTTCCTCTTTCTATCCTTTTCCACTTTCATCACTAATGGCACTTACATGGAATCATATTTATTCATTCAATCAACATGAAAAACACTTTATTCATCATTCATTATTATGAAGCAAACCTAAAGTAAACTGTTTTCCTTTACATCAACTTTGCCCATTTAATACTGATTCAAGTGTTTATTTCATGCTTTTCATTTGAGACTTCATTTCGCCTTTTTACTCTTTTAATCAATTACTTCATCTTTTCATTTAAAAGTTTCATATCAACATTTTCAATGTAATCAAACAAAGTAAATTGAAACAAAATTTAATGCTCACATTGCGGTTGGAATGGGAAAAGTCTGCAAAAAGATTTAACCTGAACTTGAAATTAAACTTTAATCTGGCAAAAAAAGAAATGCTTTTGACGTTTTGCTAATTTTATGGGCAAGAAAATTCTTGAGCAGTTTGTTGGCTGAATATTGATGAAAATTTTTCAATTTTTTGCTCTTCGATGAAGGTTAACCGAAAACTGAGAAATGTGAGAAACAGGGAAGGCATCAAATGATTATGATTGTCAATTAATAAAGACGATCAAGATTGGTAATGATGATATTGTCATTTCACTTTGGCTTCTTATTCAAACACAAGTGAGAATCAAATTTCACTCCATACAGGGAATGATGACTGGGAGGGAAAATTTTGTTGAAAGCAATCATTAATTATATTAATACCAATAATCAACTCTATTGATCAACATCATTATTTTCATTCTTTTTTTCTTCTCCATATTCTCAGGTTCTTTTCCTAACAACAATAAAGTGAACATTTTTATTTGTCATAACCGATAATCTTTCCAATATTATCATAAGACAAGTGAAAACATTTTGTTTCGGTTATTTTACTCGCTGATTTACCAGTTATCTCGTTTAATCAAACTCCAATTGTTAAATTGAGTTTTCATTTTTTCGAATTTCGATAAATGCAAAAACATTTTCGTCTACCTGTGCGAGGTGATAACTCGAGAACTAATTATGATATGAAGTTTCAACTTTCAACGTTCTCGACTTTGAACAATGTCAATGTTTGAACGAATAAAACAATGTTGAAGTTTCTGACAACATCTTCAAGGTCATTCAAGGTCATGCTCATATTGACATGGAATGAAAAATAAAGGAAATTAACAAGAGTTTCGCTATTCATGACAAAACTAATCATGAAGTGAAACTCATTTTAATTGTTTACTGTTGGACTGGCTTTAAGTTAGAAGCAGGTGAATGCAAATATTACCTAACACTATCGTGTAACGCAAATGTTTAAAAGAAATTCAATTTTGCAGAAAGTGGAAAAAACGTGATTCATTCTCTGCCAATTAAATTGAGGTAAAATAATGACTTTTATTTGATTTTTACAATGAAACAAGTGAAACACTTTCTTCTGCCAATTGTTATCAACATTGAAAGTAATTTGATATTGTTGCTGTTGATACAAAGTTGTCTGTTAATTTGAACGAGAAAATAATTACTTATCATCTAATAAAGTATATCACATTGGATTGTTCAATTAGAAACAGATTGTTGTCTCTGGTAAAGAAGAGAGTCAGAGAGAGAGAGAGAAGGAAAAATAATGGCAAAAAGGCAAAGGAAAGGTTGAACGAGAGAAGAAGAAAAAATAAACTTTTCTCTTTCCATTTACACTCAACTCTTTTCATCCTGAAGCAACTATTGATGGTGATAAAGATAGAAGTGAATGGATGCTGAAGAAAGGAGTAAATGAGAAAGAAATGAAAGTAAGAAGTGAAAGGTTAGGATAATGTGAAAGTGAAAGATGATGATGAAAAGAAGAGAAAAGTCGCAACAAAATTAGATAAAGTCACAGTCAAATGATACTAATCACTTTAATGGATAAACTCGCAATCAAGTTAACAATCTCGAGTAAATTCAAACCGGTAAAGGTAATAACTCAAACCAATTGGTAAATAAATATTTCCCCTCAAACTGGATTGCACTCATCAAATGGATAAAAATGGAAAACACCAAAAAATCTTGTAATAATCAAGTCAAGACGCAAGATGGGAAACTTGGAAATTGCAAGTTTTCCTTTTCTCGATTGTTAATTGTTATCAATTATATTAATTTTCATCTTGAAACAACTCGTACAATCTCTTGAGATAACATCATTAAACGAAGTAAGCTCATTTAATTTTATCATCATCATCTAAATAACATCTCATTATGAGAGCAACTTTACCAAATGTAATTGAATTTACTTTTTTTTGTTTCACTCCATTCAATGATAATGATAACAATAATGATAATATAAAAAAAACGTAAAATAATAATGATAATAATGCTGTTGGTAATGATGATAATGATGTTGATGATGCTGATGAGGAAGATAATGAGAAGATGAAAATTTGGTTAAGAAAATAATTCATTTTTTCTTGTCTCTTGTGTTTACCTTTAGATATTGCTATTTACAGGATTGAACAGTTGAACCTTTTACGGGCATTTCATCAACTTACCTTTTACTTTTTATCGATGAATAAAGCAGCACAAAGCCTCGAGCGATAATAATTGAGAAACCCATTGAAGGTAAATATAAAACTCTTTCGGCAATAACAAATCCCAATGGAAAGAATATATTGGATGCTGGTAAAAAGGTTATCATCATGAACCCCAATCCCTGTTGCAAGAAAGTTTTGAGAGAAGAAAGGAAAAAGTTTCAAGAAAAAAGGGTTAAAGTTGATTGAAAATGAATAATTAATTGAATAATAATGGGAAAAGGAATGAAACTTTCGTTGAGGTAAAGATTCGATTTTTTTGTTTTCTTTTTGTTGCCATTTTTCTTGCACTCCCTGCCAAGCACATTCAACATTTTCTTGCTATTCAATTTATGATAACATTTTTTCTTTCAAATGGCTTTCTGTGAAAAATCTTTTGTAATCACCAATTTCCGATTCACAGTTGCTTCTCATAAACCAGTTTAATGATTCATTATTTCCGATTTTCAAATTGAAACAAATGATCAACCTTGCCGTTTGCCTGGTTTTGATCAATAAACCAGATAATCTGACTTAACCTTGTTAAATGGTCAGCTTATGTTTTTATTATTATTAGCCTGCCAATGGTTATCAATGATCAGTTTAACTGTTTTCGTTCAGCTTCAAGTTTCCTTGCCTCTTTTCACGTTAAATTGAAAAGGTAAATGCTGCTTTGTTTGCCGAGAAGCTGAGAAAGTTAATTCAATTTTGAAACAAGGTAAAAATGTTAACAATAGCAATGATAATTTAATTGAAACTTGATCTGATTCCAAAAAGCGCTGATAAATTTGCTGCAACTGTCAACATTTTACGCTCCTTTTCATGTTTTATCATGAAATTGGATTACGCGAAGTGACCTTATAATGTATCAAATATGTTTATCAAATTCATGATGGCAGATGAAATGAAGATTTCGACTCAGGCCGATGATGAAAAATTTCCCTCTAAACTTTATCAACACTCCAATATCTACAAAATAAATGATCGATTTCAAAGCTAATTTGTTCCAAACATTTGCACAATTCCTTTCAAAAATTTTTACTTCTAACTGTTATAATCATTTCTTCTCGTCTCACTTCTCCAGTGAATTCCTGAGAAAACTCAGGCTATTGAATCTAATGTGGTTAGAAAAGTTCCGTCAATCGGCCTTTCTTTATAAATTTCAAATCAACCAACAGAATTATCTGATGTATTGGACAAGTTACATTTGTGATTTTTGAATTTTCCAAACTAAAATCACTTCCAATCATTTTTCGTTTTTTTAAAATTTTCTTTGATGAATTCCTTTAATCATGTAAATGCTGATAACAAAATTTTCCGAATCAAACATAAACTTATAGACTATTCATTTTACTCCAAACTCCATTCTTTTAATCTCATTGACTTTCTTTCGTAAAAACTGTAAATTTTTGATAATTTATTGAAATTCAACAATAAATGCTAGTTTCTAGAAAAGTAATAAGAGAATCTAAAGCTTTGTCTATTGATTCAATCAAAAGAATGGAACTGAGTTTTTAGTTTTGTCAAAATTGAACAAAAGATGAACAAAAATAGCAAAGTTTACCATTTAAAAGTCAAAAGGGTTAACTTTTTATCATTTTAATTATATTCAACTTTTGTCTACAACTTTTTAATTGAATTAATGTATTTTCTTATTTCCCTTTATTTCGTTAATTGCTTCAATTTGATTAAGAAATTATTTTTGTGCATCAAAATAAGTTGATGAGCATCATCATACTCATCATCAGATTCATTAGTTTACAATCATCTTGAGTTAAGTTTTGTTTCTTTTCTCCTCTTTGCTAGTCATTTTTTAATGATTACAGTTAAAGATAAGAATATAATTTAGCCCTGTAATGAGTTTTTGTCAAACAACATGAAAACTAACAGCAACATTGTAAATGCCTTAATATCATGATGAAAATTCAAGACTCTAGTAATTAAAGAGAACGCTAAAAGTGAAGAGAAAGCTCAAGCAGAAATGTCTAAATGATGAGCTTTTCGGAATTTTTGCCTTTTCTTTCCATTCCAAGAGGTTTAACCATGATAAGTTTACTAATTTTTCAAGTTTTTCCCTAACGCTCACCAAACAACTGTCATTCCATCCTTCATCATCATCATCAGTATATTGGTTCTGTTCAAGTTCCGGTTATGAGGTTTCCGGATTGGGATAACATTTAATTATTAGCTGGCTGATGAGGAAAAAGAAAGGAAAGATAACCATGAAGCAGGGAGGGAAGAGAATAATGATGAGCCTGAAAGTGTATTCTTCAAGTCTATAATGCGAACAATAAGAAAAGGTTGAATGTTGAGAAGCGCATGAAATGACAAAAGGAAGCAAAGGAAGAATAAATTCTGAAGAGGAAAGGAGAAAATTATTGGCACATACTCGACTGGTTCATTTAACTTTGTCTGATTATTGAAGATAATGTTTGCATCTTGTTTTGCCAATCACAGAAGTAAAAAAGTACAAGAAATTAGGAAACGAGATAAAAGTTGAAAGGCAATTGTGTCAATACATTGCCTTCTGGTCATCAACTGTTAGCCTCTAAAAGCACTCTTCACTTCAGTGTTTGGTTAGTTTGTGTGCTTGCATTACCTTCACTTTTGGTCTTGTTTTTTGATTAGGATTTGGGTTGACTGAGTGGTTGGAGAGGGAAGAGGAGAGTGTTAATGATAAGTGAAGACATGATGAGAAGGATAATGAAGATGCTTTTTTTACTCTGGGTTGGGGTGAGGAATGAGAAATGCTTACCATCCATGAGACTGTATCTGATTGGAGTAAAAGGAGAAGAGTAAAGATGAAGGTGGCAAGGGTAATCACATTTTTAGGGTCAAGTAAAGATGTGATGAGTTGAATTGATGATGATGACCAATCACAAGACAGATTGAATGGATTCAATAAAAGCCAACAATTGTAAGTCCAAATGTAAGCATAGTTTAGCTGACGATAAGGTGATGCCAAAATACGTGCTGGATTATCCAGTCTAAAGGGAAGAAGGAAAGGAAAAGATAAAAGGTAACAATTGGGTTACATCAATGGAATGCACAATATTGTTGCCATGATAAGGATCAATGGAAAAGGTCAAAATTATTCACTCTTTGGCTGGTCAAATAAAGATCTGTGACTCAACTTTTGGCTCAGTCAGCTTTTATGGAAATGAAGATTTTTTCTTCTCTTCTTTTTCTTCGCTTCTCTCTTTTCTTGCAACAATTTACTCTTTTCATGATCAATTATACGGTTAGTAAAGTCGTTTATCAAAGTGTTGCATTGTGATTAGTCTTTTTTGATAGTCATTTGATTTGTTGGTTTAAAGGTTAAAAGCCTCATTAGTCTTCTGCAACACTCTTTTACTTTTCACTTTTATTTCAAATGAACAAACTCATGACTCGACAATCTTGACTCAATCTATTCCAAAGCTCATTTTGTCTCGCGATTTACCAATAAAGAGTGAACTCCGAGCAAAGTTCAACGATCATTTGGCGCAAAAAATTTATCCAAATTCAACTTTTCTTCTAAAAACGCGAATCGAACCAGATCATTAGAGCTAATTAACCGACAAATTCAGAACAGAAACTTGAATTTTTCCTTTATAGCATTTTGAAAAGCTTAAACGATTTCTTTATTTTTGCGATTTCATTTACATCAAATCGACCCCTTATAAGGGTAAAAAGAATTGCGAGAAAATAGAGAATTTCCAGGTTCACCAGTTAGATCTAAGCTTATTAAACATCGAGAAGCAACAGAAATAAATTTTCTTTCACTAATCAATGTCAATTATCAGAATATCGGATTAATGTGATTTTGAAATGCATTTTTACTTTACTCTTGCACATGTTGCCTGGATAAAAATGAAGTTACAAATCCCATTGAGAGTTGACCAATAAAGAGCAAAGCTGTAATTTGTTGATACAATTTTGACCAGCTAAATGAAACTGACAAGAGTAAAGTGATCGAAGAATAAAAAAAAGATGAGAAAATAATAATTTTGCTTGTCCAATGAAAAGCAAAAAAAAAGAAGAGAAGCCAGGAAAGGGCGCAAAAAAGAGTCCAAATTAAATGAGACTTGTAAGGTTTACAATTATAATGAAAGTTGATTGAGCCGAGTAAAGGTTATCCGTAGTGATAGATATATACAAGTTGAGTCTCTCCCTTAGGGTGAAACCTGTTAGGCCGGTAAAGTTGAGCCAAGGAGAAGAGGCAAGTAACACAAGGAAAATAATAAAACCATTTACAGTTATCATATCAGTTAATGAGATTGGATACATTTTTCTTCTGCTTCATCGCTTGTTTACTTTTACTTGCAATGTTGATCAACTTTTCATCCATCTTGATTTATTATATCGAGTTAATAAGACAATGTCATTGACCATGTTGAACCCTGAAAACTTGTCTCAACATCATTCACTATCAAACTTGATCAACTTGATATTTACTTTTCTTTCTTTTCCTTTTCCCTTCAACATTAATTGTTGATATTAAGATATAAAAATCTTGCAATGAGTAAATCAATGGAAACAAAAAGGTTGACAGAAATGGTGAAAATGCAAATAACGATTTCAACATTTCCGTCAACCTGTCTTAAAGTGTGCCAAGGAAAAGACTGATCAAGTAGCATTCCTGGATAAAAGTGGAAATGAAATTTCATTGACAATTTTAATTTCGAAGAGATAATTCAAACCAAAAATTCTGAGCTTATCTGGCAACCTGTCGATAGACTTTTTCTGATCACTTATCCTCTGTAAGCATATTGAAGTTTTCATCGAATTCCTTATTTCTTTCAAATTATGGACAATTAGCTGATCTTTCTAGTGTCCGAATCAAGCCAGCAATTCGTCTCACAAGCCGAACAAGTTTTAAGCTTAAATTTCAACATTTTTTATCTTCTTTCCCATTCTCATCTGATCATTATCTACACTTAATCTGATGTTGTACATTTGTTGTTTTCTTGCTGGAGGCAACTTGAATTAATGGATAATCGTAATCATCTTGAATCATGTTTCGCTGAAAATCTTTTAAGGAAACGACTCGAAATTTTGAATGCGAGTTCTTTTTTACACTTTTCGACCTTTTTTACAGACAAAATATTTTCATTGCTTATTAAGTAATGAATAATACGAGTCAATTTATTGACAAGATTTGCTGCCATTTCCAACACTTTTACAACACTTGTTTAGACTGGGAAAATATCGCAATAATCTGATTGAGTAATTGGGATTTATTTAGAATTCTGGTTTATCTTCAATCCTTGTTTTTCTTTTTCCCGTTTTCTCATGTTTTCCTTTTCTTTATTAACAGATTCTTTTTCCCTTCTTTCCTCTCGCTTTCTTCCTTTCTGTCTGCTCAGTTTCTTCATTGGTCAATACTGATTCTTTACACTGATCACATATTCTGTTAATGATGAACTGAATCATGGAAAATGATGATGATGATGATGATACTTTTTGATCTCAATAATCGTATGATAATGATACTGGGAATGATCACAAGAATTGTAATGATCTGGTAAAACAGAGAATCACAATTGAGAATCATTTTGTTGTTTCAAAATCTTACTGTCAATAGACTGACAAAAGTCACTGTAATCATTTCAAGTGAATATCATTTTGTATAGAGATGAAAAGCTTCTGTGTAAATGTTGAATAAACCTGCGAATAAAGAAAAACATTGATTTGATTTTCCAGTTTTCAGGGTTGCAGTTGTTCATCTTGTCATTATGTTTGTCAACCGTTTTTGCCTTTTCTCAATTTTATTGTCACAAAAGAATGGTTTTCAATGCATCTTGGATTTGGTAAACGATAAATTAGATAGAATTGGTCAAAAAGTATTACAATGAAAAGATGGTGATGATGACGATAAGAGGTGCGTTAGAATAATCATTGGAGATATAAAAGGAAAGGGAATAAAAGGTGTTTTGATTGTCAACAATTTTACTTTTATCATGACAATCGTTAAGAATGAAAAAGAAAAGGGCAAAATGTTTGCCTTTCATGTTACTTTGATTATCGAGTGAGCCAGAAAACAGGCTCAGAAATGATTCGAGACATTTAAATTCGGACTTGGGAGTCGCAAAACTCTTCTTACATCACGGTCATCAAGAGTAGGGGGCGACCAGAGCGAGGCGAAGTTCCATAATTTTCTCCTAACTTTGCATAACTTTTCACTACTGTTGCAGATCTGTTGATTAGATTTGCAATTTTATTCAATGAGTTGCCTTGTTGCATTGGAGCATCAATTTGACCCTTTTCGTAGTCATTTAGAGATGTACCTTTAGGCATTATGTAATTTTGATAAAAACTTGTCTAAAGCAGAAAAAACAAAGCAAATCTAAAAACTAACTATTGCAATCGAAAGAACTACTGAAAATTACCCAGAAAAACTGTCCAAGCTAACTTCATATTGTTAATCCAGTCAATTATTTTAATTAATTCCATCTGGTCGTATAATTTTGTCCCTGTGTTAGCCATATGAGATGCATTATTTAAATACTTTTAAACTCTTAACATATTCAAAACTGACTTAAATAAACTAGCCGAGTTCTTCACATGAAGATTAAACTAATCTAATTGAAAAAAGACCGACAATAATCCTAAAAATCAGTTAAATATCCAAAAATCAAGTGGTCTTATATAGTGGTCTCACTGACTGTATATCGTCCTCCGATAGTCAACGAACAGAAAGTAAAACGTAACGTTCAAGCTAAAACGTTAGTAGATTTGGCCAGGTGGGATTCACTGTATCATCTACACATCAACTCTAACCGGATATTCACCAAAGACACAAATAGCAAATTCTGTTCTTGAAATATAATCAACTTGAACAGCATGTAAATATAATCTGTGTTTCAGTTTGTAAGATTAAACTTTTACTTGCCCTGAACTTGTTTCAATTAATGAATTGTTAATTATAGCTAAATTAAACCTGTGCAACAACGTGTAATTGATGTTGCTTTGAAAAGAGGTATTTTTTTCTCCCTTCTAATTTTGTAAAAAAAAGTCCCTCCCTGAACATTAATCTGCTTCTAATAAGCAGGGTGTGTTAAAGTTTGTCAACAATCTTCATTTACCAATTAGTATTTTCCAGATGAAAAAGTGACTCTTTTCCTTCTTGTTCATTCCTTTTTTACTCCTTCCTTCAAACTTCATCTTACACTTGCTTGTTGCTCAAGCTCAATGCTGGGAGTTTCAACTCCCAAAGGCCAACATGTTAAGGCAATAAGCCAAATGTGAATGGCATGTTTACGCAGTTGTTGTTGTTGTATTAAATTAAACTAAATTAAATTTGGTTCGGATAAGAGGAGAAAAATTTAGATACACAATTTTCTCCAGATAACTTCATCAATTGCATGTATTATTTACAGTCAGCCTAATATCATATGATAATCTGATGATGGCAAAGAGACGGGAAAGCTCTGAATTTGGATAAAATTCAAAGCAAGTTTCCTTCTCAAATTAATTCTCCCAGGAAAATGGAGCCAAAAAATGGAAAAAAAGATGAAATTCGGAAAACTTCAGACTTGTCATTATTATCCGACATTTAAGCTTTTGCATTCGTCAAAACAATCAAATTATCTTTTGCATAAAGTCTTTTGATTCATTTCCAAGATTGAAAGTGAAAATTGAATTTGAAATTTCATTTTTTCTCATCAATTTTTTATCTTCAAATATCAACTGAAATTAACATGAAATTTCTATTAATTATTGTCGATTATAAATGATATTTTTAAACTAGAAAAAAAGTTTTCTTCTTTTACTTGGAAAATGAAATTGTTATTAATGTTGTTTTGATGAATATTTGCATGTAATGAAAGGCAAAGAGTAAAATTATCAGTGAAAATAATTTTGGCGAACAAAAAATTTCTCTTTATTAATATTCAGGTTGAAATTGCAATTGAAGTCAACCTTTTTTCCCCTCATTTCACCCTTCCATTTATTCCTGGAGAATGAAAAAAAACGAGAAGAAAAGAAGTTTTTTTTTCTGAATTTATACATAAGCTGAGTAAATGATAAGACGAAATGCATAAAGAAAATATCATCATTAGAATGAAAAACCATCAACAGCCCAAAAGAAGAGTAGATAAATTGTTCTGGTTTTTGTCTGAAACTGAAATAAATTGAAATTCATTTTTTATTCTCTTTTCCTTCCTTTTCCTTCCTTTATTCAGTCATCCACCAATTGCAAGTTATTCAAAGATGATATCAATTATCAAGATAATCTGAAAATTTTGATAAACTTATTTACATTCAACTGTGATTTGCTCCTTTCATTAACAACCTTTTTCCCTTCACTCATTGTTCATCCTTTTGACCATCATTTTTCATGGCAATCCAGGCCAGTTGAATGGGTCAATGCGATAAGAATCGAAATTATAACCGCAAGTGTTGACAATTGAAATGATAAATTGATTCGAAAATTGAATTCATGAGAAAGATTAATAGAGATGAAGGAGAAAAGGACGAGATTACATTTTTTGCTCTCTCTCTCTCTTCTGGTTCCAAGTGAAAGTTTTTTCTCTCTCAACATTTTGAGAAAATTGAAAGCAATAAAGTTGCTGAAAAAAAGTTTGATGACTGATAAGAAGAGTAAAGACGAAGGGAAAAAGTCAATTACTGGGAGTTGAAGTCAAGGGACAAAATATGTTGAATATGTGATTCTCAGTGGAGGTCCTAAGGAAACGGATATGAGGTAACCTTGTCTGTTGTAAGTATATTAGGTACAAAAAGCTTTCGCTATTGGAAACAATTTATCTTTTCACAGAAAAACCCATTATTCTGGTTACTGGCAAGTTGAGCTGGGAGTAATTTGTTAACAACCATTTTTTGCCTCTTCTTTCTATTCATTTATTTACTTCTTTTTTGGGTTCCTTTCACAGTTCTTACATCAAAATAATTGGTTCATCAGATATTTCTCACTTTCATCCTTTTCTTTCTCATGCTTATACATATTGAACCATTTTGCCATTCAACGTGTTAACATACTCCATTGAGGTTTTCATTAACAGCCAATATAATTGCCTCAACAATTGAAGTTACAATTGAAAAATTGTCAACACATTTAAATCAATCCAACGACAAAATTGACTTTTACAAGCTCAAGAATTGCTCAAATTCTGATCTTTTAATGCAATTTCGGTGCAAAAAAATTTCTACTTTTCTAAGGTTAAATAGTTTAAATAAGCGATCCTGAAGAAACCGTCAGAATTTCAAAGCTGATTTTTCGATTCGGATTCAAAAACATAAAAGCAAAGAGTGAAAATTTACAATCAAATACTACGGCCAAAAGCAATCGAATCATGATTGAAAGATCGATATCTTTTCTGGGTTTGTGTCACATTGAGACTACACCGTGGAATCAAGCAATTACTGAATTTAAATTTTTCTTGAAATTTGATGAGAGAATGTTTCAGATTTGAGATTAAAGACGAAAATGGATTCTACATTTTCATCCGTAATGGTCGAACTGAATTTTCTAAATTTTCATGCAATAAAATGTTTACTAAAAATGTGAACATTGTTGTTCATGTAAACACGTGCACTCTAATGTTATCCTTTCAAAAGTCTGGAGCAAGCTTCTAACCTTGTCTTGGCTGACGTTTTCCTTGTCGCTTTTGTCCATCAGGTATTCACCAGTTAAATCAATGTTATCAATTATTTAGGTTTCATCTTTTCCTCTCTCCTCTATTTGAATTGTAACTTGCATTAAGCCAATCATAATAAATGTATCTGGTTGGTTCAATTTGAACAATTTTTACTTGCATTTCAGATGGGAATTACAGTATTTCATTATTAACTCAATTGTCACGGAAACGAAGGCAAGAGCAACAGTAGCAGCAGAAAAGGTAAAAAGTAAAGGCAGACTCTTAGGCATTATAATTTATGAATGAGAATGATGTGAATGTGATATCATTTGTTTTCATCTTTTCTTGATTATTATTGTTATTATTATTTTACCTTGTGAATGTAAATCAAATTATTATGAGTCAATCAATTGAAGCTACAATATTGACAAAAACAAGAGTCACGTAAATGTACTTGAAATGACTACTGCTATTGGAGTCAATTTAATTTATCATCAGCAACAACTCAAAGCCAATTCAGCTTGATGTAAAATTTATAAACTTTTCATGAAATTGTTCATTTCTATTAACATGATCAACTATGTTGATAAGACTCAATTAGCTGAGCAAAGGTTTGACTCACCCTAAAAGTAATTTACTCAACAAAATGTTTCCATTTCATCTTTTAGGGAAAAGAGCAAAGCTAATCTTCAAAGCCATGGACGGACAGTTCGTGCTTATAAAGCACTTTTCATCATTCATTAACTGCACCATTTATTCACCAATCATTGTCTTTATTGCATCTAAATGATTAAATAAACTTTTGCCAATTTTACTGTTGCAAAAGTCAAGGAAGCATTGCACGAGAAAGTCAACTGTTTAGTTAATTGTAAATCGGTCAGAAAACTGATTACAAATGTCTTTAAATGTATCAATGAGATCAATTGAAAGTGCAAGATAATTATGGGTTCATGGTTTTACCAGCAACAAATTTACAGAATCGAGAAGAGTGAAACAGAAATTTCATGAGCTTCTCACATTATCATTACAACCATTTAACGAATGGATTAACTGCACTTTTAATGGATCAAATTGTTTGTCTTTCTTCTTCTTCTTCTTCTTCACCATCATCGTTATTTTTCACCAGAAAATGGGAAACAGAAGAAAAATATTTCACTCAAGTAAACAAGCCAATGTAACATTGAACAGTTGAAGGTCAATTTAGAAGTAAAAGTAAATTTTCAACGAAAAAAGGGAAACATCGAAATGATTTTCTGTTCTTCTTTCAACCTTTTTCTATCTCTCTCTCTCTCTGAGTTTCCTTTTCTTTCACCAAGATTCCAATTTTAAATTGGATTAACATTGAATCCATCTGAAATGGGAATCACAAGCTTAATATTCAACAACATACTTAGTTCAATGACAAATACTGAGATGCAGTTTCAAGGTTTCACCTGAAAATTATCACATTAACACTAATTTCATTTCAAGTTATCAGGATAACTCTTGGACTGGAAATGTTTTCCAAAGAAATTATCTACATTATTAGATATGCTCTACTGCTAGTGGAGACAAGTTACTTCAGGATTACTCTGTTTACATTCAAAAGGCAACAACTTCAATTCTTCAAGTAAAATCACTTCGAATTGAATCATTCTCAAAGTCGACAATTCTTTTCACTCAATCTGTTTCAAATCAGAAATGCAAATCTTAACTATAATTTCGTTCATTAATTTTTCACCTGATAACCTTGATATTTTCCCAAAATCCATGGGCATCTATTTTTGCCGAAATCCGTTTCAAACCATTTCCATGGAAATCTGAATGGAAAACATTATTTCGTCATTCAACGTTAAATTTAGTTACATTCAGTTTCAATGTTGACTTGTCAGTCTAAAAGAAATTGTGACTTTAAGCTCAAAAATAGGTAGAAGGGAAAAGGAGGGAAAACGTTTGGAACTTTTCGATTGCAGGAAAAGACAAAAGTAGGAATATTAAATTCAATTTGTATTCACCAAAATGAACCTTTCAATTTGATTTTTGTCCTCACTTTGGTCATCTTATATCACATTTCGTATCTTGTAAATCAAATCAAAGTGAAAAACATTGACCAATCCAATCAATTTTGACCCTCACATCTTGAAGGAAAACAGCGAGAAAAAAAAACTAAGACTTGAAATCGGATGGGATGAGATGAAATTCAAGACCATGTAACATGATTCTTAAAGTTATCAAAGGAAATTAAATACAATTTTTTGACATATCTTTCTTTTCCTACTTGGCCACTTTCACCATAAAGATTATCTCTCACCAATGAATCAATTTTTTGTTGTATAAAGATGAAAGACAAAAAATACGAATCAAGGATGAGAAAAAGAACTAAAAAAAATGATCGAAATCAATCTTTTTCTCTCTTTGAGAGCAATAAAATTCAACCGACGAATGGTTGGATTCAATTTCAGCAAAGCTAATTGTAAATTTATCGACATTCATGAGATGCTCGAAGATGAAAAACTGGTTTGACAGTCCATTGATTCATTGTTTATCCCAAGTTTCACTTTTCAAATTCAATTGAGAAATGGAAAAGTAAAAAAGCGATTTTTCCCATTCAAAAATTGTAAAACAAAAGACAAACTCGAAGCTGCATTTGATTTCAACTTGATCCATTATCATTTAAAGTGCTCTAAAACTGCCATCAAGTGAATTGACTTTGATTTAATGTTTAATTTATGGGCTTTTCGAGGCTTGAAAAGGTAAAAAAAATTTTTTGCTTCGAACAGAAAAAAGACCAAAACTGCATTTAAAGCAATCGGCACATTATCAGTTTAAACCCAAGAGAAGTTCATTGTTATTAATAAATTCACAAAACAGATTTTAAACGTTTCAACAGTTTTCTCATTCAATTGAATCAACTTCGACAAAAGGCAATCCTGATGGACAAGAAGGTAAAGGAATGAACAAATTGGTTAGATTAATTGGTGAAATGGGAAAGAAGAGTGAAGATGGAATCAAATGAAACAAACTTTGCAATCGGATCACTTCTGGTGAATCTAAAAGGTCGAGTCAATATGTTCAACTTTCATGATTGGTTATGATTATTTGATGGTAACAAATGATTAAAAATGGTTTAATGGAAAAATTATTTATTGATAAAAAAGAAAAGGAAATTAATCAAATTGATGTTGATTGCTATGGTTAACTTTTACTGACTCTTCCACTTGCACTTGCTTTACTCTTTTGCTATTCACTTTACCAGCCTCTTGGCTCATCACTGGGTTTAGCGTTTACACAGTTTTCCTGCTTCCACAGATAATAACAACAATATTAAACTCCCAATGGTTATGGCTTACAACCTCAAGGGAGTCATTTTTCATACTTGAAGAAGTTGCTTTTGACAAGAAACAATTCAACATTGAAACACTCTTCAAGAGAAAGAAATGCTTGCCCAGTTCAAATATCAAAGTTGATGCTCAGAGTTAACATCAACATTATTACCAATAGATTTGCATAAGCAAAATCATTGAATCACTTTTCAAGTCGCACAAATTTTCTTGGGAAAATCTTTATTTATTGCATTCTAATTCATAGAAAAGTAAAGCTCAAACTCAGTCAAAGATTTTTATTCAATTGATAGATTCTCTTGCGGATTCCTTTCGAAACTCACCTGTCGAAGGTCAATCCAAGCTCAAGCTTATCAATTCTAAACGATTATCTTTTTTACAGAATTTCGATTTTGTACAAAGAATCGTTTTGTGAAGGTTTAAAGTGGGAAAATTTCGACTTTTTTCGGTATCGGAGGTTTAGTTGAGTTGAATTTTCCATTTTCCAAATTTCAGATTTCAGATTCTTTTTAAATCTTTCTCGAAACTCGAGTGTCAAAGGTTAATCTTTGAAAAACGAAGCTCGAGTTTGGAACAAATTTCGTGTGTAAAACATGAAAAGAATGGGATTTGAAAGATTTGAATGCAACATTGGAATGATTTTGACCTTTTTCGATGTCGAAGATTGGAAGAAGATGAAAATTCTTACCTGTTAAAGGAAGGAAGTTTATTGTTCATAATGGCAAATCGAAGGCAACTTATTGTGACGAATCCAATTGAAAGGTAAAATATATTTTTGTAAAAAGTTGAGGCACTTTTAAGTTGACCAGGAACCATCTTGTGAGAAGATAATTTACAATGAGAAACTTGTTTTGGTGAAGTTAACTGTGAATCGATGTAACACTTGAAACGATAAATCCATCGTTTTGTACAGTTAATCATCTAAATTTGAAAAGAGATAAAGTTGATTAGTTTACTTTGAATTTGGAGAAAAGAAAATGTTGGCAACAGAAAAATGTTCAAACCTTTGTTCGTAGATTAAATTTGAATAAAATTTGGTGAAAAATGCAAACAATTAAAGTTGTTGAAGCTTGTTCTTTACAAAAGGTTCCCAAAAACGTTAATAAGAATACAATTAAAATGCATTTATCTGTTGAGGAAAGCAACAAAAAAATAGCAACAATTACGAGTTAATTTCCAGTTAATGACAAAAATATGTTTAGTTTCTAGAAAAGTTTCTTCTATTTTCTTGTTTTCTCCTTTGAACATCATTTTCATTGAATTTCAAGTTGAAATTAATTTTGTTTTTGATTCGAAATGACAATTTGTTTCATTTTGCGCACAAATTAAATGAAACAAAATGTAAGTATAATTAAATGAACATGTTTTCATATTTCATGCTCTATCATTAAGACCAGTTAATTAATCAGATTAACTTCAAGTTTGAAACGACAAAACAGTGGAAATGGAAAAGTTAATTATTTTAATTGAAAAAAAAAATTTCATTTCCAAATTGAATCCAATGTCGATTACGGGCTGAAAAGCGAAGTTTTATTGATTCGAATGATCATTAAGTTTTTCATTTGTTGAAAATCAATTTTTACCTTATTTCTGATACCACTCATTGAACATTTTTTTTCAATTTTCATTCAAATGTTCAAAGTTGAACATCAAATCAGCCAACATCATCTGCTCACCTGAGAAGTGTTTACATGAATTGTTTAACTCATATCTTTATGAACAGAATCTATTATATTATTCTATTATTCTATTATACTATTCTATTATATTAATCTTGCTGATCCTGGGTGACCTTTAGACCAAAGTTTCTTCTGACCGAGATTTCAGTCAATTTTCAAGTCTTATTTTAAAGTATGTCACTAGCCAAACGACTGTGTCTATGAAATGCTCAGAAATGAGGAATTTTGATGAAATAGAAAAGTGGTAAATTCGGAAACTGTTGGACAAACCACATTGAATAGATTCTGACGTCTCTTCCTTAGTGGTCAAGTTGGATGCTTTAAAATGAAATGAAAACCCAAGAGCCAAAAGCTAACCTTTTGTTTGCATAAGCAAATGTTTGATGATTTTCGCGCTCCATTGGCTTTGACCAGACAATTAGCATTCAATCTTTGAATGGAACAAAACGATTTTCCCTGAAATCGTAAACGACAAGTTGCACAGTTGATAGACATTCTGTTCATGGTGAAAAAGAGCTGAATTGGCTTGCAACTAAAAATGGAACAACAAGAAAAGCGATTTGAAAATGTTGACTAAACAGCAACATAAAACGTAATACAGCAACAACAATGAAACAAAAATGTTTTATGAAAACATTAAATTGATTATAAAGGAAAAGGAAGAGAAGCAAAAAAAGTAACATTTTTTTTGCCTCAACTTGAGAGAGAAGCAAAAATATCAAATCAAATAAGAGACAAAATATGAATTTCAAATTGTAGTTTGATTAGATTGATTGAGACAAGATAAAGTTTCTTTGAATGGTATCATGTCAAGCTTGAATAGCTTTTTTCTGGTTTATCTTTTTGTCTCTTGTTTTTTGTCTTCAATTCTTGTATCTCATTGATGCACATTTTGTACAACGTAAACAACAACAATCCCTTCAATTGTATTGAACTTAGGAATAATTGAAGGCAAAAAGACAGAAACAGGGGAAAGGATGAAGAATGAGCAAAAAAGTAGAGACAGAAAAATATTTTCTCTTCTTGACGAATGAATGGAAGAATGTTATTATAAGAATAAAAATCTAAATAAGCAACATTTTTCGTTGAACGGAATTCACTTACGAATGAAATAAAAGATGGAAAAAAGATGAAGAAGGAAAAATCTCATTCTTTCTATTAAATGGATTGAACTTTTTTTTCCTCTTCATCACATTATCTCAATGTTAGCTTGTTGATGCTTTTGGGTTGCAAGTTGATCAAGAAGGTTCACCTGAAAATACCTTTACATTATTTCATTTTCTTTTCCTCTTCATGTTAGATTATTGAATATATTCATTGCGAATCTTTGACATTTAATTTGTCATTGTTTTTCAATAATGAACATTGATTCAAGTAAATTCAATAAATGAAAGGAAATGAAAATTGGATTGACAGATTATTTGATTAAACAACTTCAATTATTTGCTTCAATTTTGGATTCTTTTATTCATGTAATTTCCAGTTTTCCTCTGTAAATCTGTTTCTGGTTGCAGTTCATTTCAAGGTTGGCAAATGGTGAAACTGATTGAACCATGAAATTGTACTGATCAGCTATTCATTAAAGTTTCTCTGGTAAAGTCAAAGAGGAAAAAAAATGAACTGAATAAAGTTTCTTTTTGCACCGGGAAAAGTAAAAATGCATTACTCATTTTTATTGTTTTTTTACTCTCATTGAGAAAGTTCATTGATTTACTTTGGAATTAATGATTTCGACAATATCACTGTGTTTAGATGTAATTTCATGAGCAGTTTTCTTCAAATGACTATTTTATTATCTGACGCTCTGGTGAATGTTCCAATCAGATATTCAGCCATCACAGTGTTGCTGGTGCATTCATGATAATAGTTAAGAAACTCATTTTTACTCGAGTTGGTAGAGGTAATGAGAAAGTGACTTGCGTTTAATTATCAATTGAAGTCAGTTTACAACATACTCAATGTGAACAGATTTTCGGTTCGAAAAGTTTTGAGATTGTTCCATTTCTATATTCTTTTTCGCTTTTTCACCCATCAATGGATGTGAGATTTGAATTTTTGACACAAATCCGTTTTGAAGGGTCAATCTTATCGAATGTTGTAATGATGAGATCAGGCTGATGAACAAAAGGTTTTCATCACTTGATGCTAAAGCATTCTGATTGTTTCCATTGACTTGACCCCTGCAATCTGTACAGCAAACACCTGCATTCCAATCGTTAGAAACTCCGGTTCAGGACCTATCTCGGAGGATGAACCAGTTTTCGTATCTTTGCTTTGTCAAGTCACCCAGATATTCGCAGTCATTAATCTTAGTCGCTTACCGTGAGGATCCAGGCACTTCCTCTTCATTACACTTTCCTCTCCTGTTAGGGTCCAGCTAGAAGTATGCCCCGAGTGATGGGTAAAGTGTCTCGCAAGTGCAGTCATTGTAATTCAAAGTGTTCTGACATAAAACACTTGTCCGCTGTAGGGTAAAATTCTGAGCCATCTGAAATGATCCAATGCATTACTTTTTGAGTCGAATCTTAGATTCAAATTCAGTTTTAATTTCAATTATCTTTTAAAATTTCATATTTATCTTAACTGTTTTAATAATTCAAATTATCTTCAAGTATTCTCTAACTATGTTTAAAGCCTAAAAGTATAGCCTAAGATTTATTGTGCTAATTCAGTTCATTATCTGAGAATTATCCTTATTTGGTTAACCACAAGATTAAGCTAATCTTAACCAAACTTAAAAGTTGAAAATTTGGTGCCATTGAGAAAGAGAGTGAAAAATCCCTTTCTTTTTTGTCTCTACTTTCAACTGTAAATCACACTACTTTTTAATCCCTTAACATTGTCAAAGCTAGCGTTATCTCTCTTGAGATATGGTTCACAGTTTATGTCTTGAGACATATTCACAAGGTGAAAGCCTCATAGCTTTATCAAGCTAAATCAAAGATAACTTATCTTGGTCACCAGACTTTTGGTGCCATTACCAGTTTTTAGCGACAAACATAGAAAGAGAAAAACTTGCCACTTTCAATTGTTCCCTCCAATTTTATTCTTTGTTTTAACCTGCTATAAAAAGCAAATTCATTCATTCCTCCTGTTACTTCTCAATGTTCTCTCATTGTAAGTCATAATAATTTCAATTTCTTTAAGTTTTTCAAAACCATTACGATCCTCCTTCTACGGAGCTAAACAATTACTATTATTCTTAAAAGATTCAATAAAAGTCAAACTTCTATCTAAGTATTCCTTTACCTTGAATTGTGCTAAAATCATCTTTCATAAGATCTCTGGTTAATTGTATCTTTAGAGCAAGTGAATGCTTTAAGCGATCCTAGATACGAATTTAAAACTTGTAGTGAAAGCAAGTTGTGCAGTCTTCTTATCGATCACCGTTACAATTAATAAACCTTTCACCGCTCAATATGACCACTGTTCTGAACACACTGTCTTAGTTTGCTAGCAAAAAATTAACATTTGTTTCGTTATTTCTCAACTTTCTCACAATTTCTCAAAAGCTTTACGAATCAACCTCCGTCAACCCAACGTAAAGGCTCGCGGACTTTGCCGACTCTTTAGTTTTGCAAATGCTCACTCAAATTTTCTCTGAAAAATTTCGCTTTTCCACACATTGTAATAAAAATGTTGGAAAATGATGAGAACTCCATGACTAAAGGCTTTCCATCTTTAAAGTCAATATTTCTCTTTCAGATTCTTTATTAGATTATTATCATAATAACATTATCATAAGAATTATCTGAAATGTTTTCCTTCTGTTTCCCGGCTATTAACCTTTCATACTCAACATTAGATCAACTGGTTTCATCAAACTTATCGTGCATTTGCATTTAATTAACCTTTAATTACAAGTTAAGCTGTTTAACCTTTTAGCAATTCAGTAATAAACTAATTTTGCCATCTTCGAGTTTCCAATAATGATTGATTGATGAAGAGTTGAACAAGTTTCAATGTAGGATCAGTGAAACAAAAAAAAACGGTTCAACTTGTAACAATTGAACTCTTTGTTTCAACCCTCAACTCTACACAGTTTAACAAGCCTTTCATCTTAACCTTAGTAAATGGATAAACAAATCTTGGCGAAACAACAATTGTTTATCCAACATAAAGTATGCCAAGAAAAAAAAAGATAAAGGTTAATAATGGTTAAAAAATATTCTTAAGCTAATATTATTCACTGAAAGTCATTTACACCAATCTGACAATGTGAGTTTGATGCTTGATTTGGCCCATGATAAATGATCAAAAGTAAACTTGGCTTACTTCTTCTTGGCATTAAGTTTTCCCTTCTATTCCACTTTCACTCCCAGCAATAAAAAGGATTCTAAAGTCGAAACCTTTCTCTCTTTCTCCATCTTCCTGATCATCTTATTTCTCTCTCCGTCTTTTGATAAAATACTCTTTGAATCATTTTTCTTTTGCTCATCAAAGATTGTGAACCTTTCGCCACTATTTATGAGCATTTGTAACAGAAGCAATGATAACTGGCGAAATGGAAAGAGTTTCAAATTAGAAATGATGTTTCAAGATGAGAAAATGATTTTTGAAGAAAGAAAAAGATGAAAAGAAGGAAAAATGTACCAAAATTATCTTCTTCTTTAACATTAAAATTCTTATTGAATGGTAACATAATGGTTCAACCACAAAAATGTTGTGGACATTTAGTCAAAGTAAATGGTTTGAGTTAATGTTGCTCTCAACTGTTCAATTGTTCAACTTTACTCAAAACAAAAGTTTAACCTTTTCCTTCTGCAACATTGAACTTGAACAAGTTATTAAAAATGCTTTATTAAGGTCATAATTTAAATCCTTATTTTACATGGTTATCTTTCACTTTGCCTGAAAACTCATCTCTACTTTCAGAATAACTATCAAATTCTGTTTTCATCAACTTGATAAATATTTATTTAATGTTGCTGTTTTTGCTCTTGTTGATCATGTTGTTATTGTTGATGATGAGGATGATAATGAGGAATCGAGAATCAGGGAAACAAGTGAAAAAAAGAGTAAATAAGAAGAGGAGAAAAAGAAGTTTATGATAATTTTGGTGCACTCAATCATGAGAATTCTGTGTTGGAAAGTTTCCATTATTCAACTAAACATTACCATCAAACTGATTATATTCATTCGCCAATAAACTCAGATACCAGGGACTCTTTATATTGACTTTTTTTTCTGATCTTGTCTTATCTCTATCCAATATGGGAGGAAAAACTGGAAAGGCAGTGAAAAGGTTTCACTTGGAAATTTAAATGAATTTCGAAAAAATAGCTTCTCCATCATGTAAATGATTCCATGTTACCTGGAAAAGGTTGGTCAGTAAATAATGTTCCAAGTCAATTCAGGTTCAACAAAACATTAAAAAAGATGATTGGTCAATACTGGGAGCGCATTTTATTCCAGAAATGATCTCAACTCTAAAATGGCTTTAAAAGTATTGAAAATTGAGAATCGTTCTACACTGGAAAAAGTTGATAAAAAGAATCCAAATGAAAGAATAAGCCAAATGCTGATAATAGTTGAAACCATTTCACAGCTTGTCGAATTTCTGAGAAAAGTTTCTGAAAAATTAAAGTTTAAATCAAATAAATAAAGCGAAAGTCGAAATGGCCATAAACCCTTTTCCAGGCCAAGTTAATCAGAAACAATAAATGCTAGAAAATTATTTCAATCCGTCAATGAATCGAAAACTCAAATTGAAACATTTGCACAACATGAAACTTTTCTGCTCATTTAGCTACGAAATAGCGCCAATAATGTACATTTATTGTTCGAGGAAAATAAAAAGAAATGAAAAGACAAAAAAAGTAACCAAATAAACCGCAATCCCCAATTGATGTAATATTTCATCGATATCATTACTGTTTATCCAAAACAATTTAATGGCCTAATAACGAGTAAAATTATTTTATAATATGAAATAAATTCATAACGATAACATCAAATTGTAATAAAAAACAAAGGTTTGCTTCCCAGTGAAGACAAAAACAAAACCAACTTTGGCTAAAAGCGAGCAACTTTTTTATCACTTTTCCCAACAAAAGCAAAATAATCACCAATCAACAGCCATTATCATTATCAGGTTAATGTCCATTGTTTTCATAAAGTAATACAACCACCATTACTGTTATTAATAATCATAATAATAATGTAATATCATGATGAACCTTCGTTGGTTTGTTAATGTTTAAAGTAAATATTGTGAAAATGATGTGCAAAAAGGAAAAGCAAGAGAAGAAAAGGGAAAGGGAGAGAAAAAAAAAGTTATCCATTTACCTGGATTATTATTTTTATTATCATTATTGGTGTTATTATCCCCATTATTATCATGATTATTACCATTGTAAGAACAGTAATAAAGTAAACCTGAGAGACTGAAGAGCGCAGATAAAAGTTCAGCTCGTCCAACAATACTGGCAACCTGTTGATGGAAAAGAAAAGAGGTTAAAATTTAATCGCAATTTTATTCTTGGCCATTTTCTGTGGTTAACTTGGAGTGAAATGATATCGAGTTCGATTGATTCTTTATCCATTTGAGATTGTTTTTTGCTAACAAATGTTTTCTTTCAATTCCGTGTTCAATGGATCGTCTTGTTTAATGACAATTTATTGATTGGCGAAATGTAAATTTGACGAAAAAATCTTTTCGCACATTTTGTTTTCTCTTCAAGTTTTTTTTTCTTTCAAAACTCATTGAGATTATTTTCGCTGTCAATTAAATTTATTCAACGTTTACCTGCCCATTGGAACAACAGTCACGAAAGTTTCATTTTTTCTTCTTCTCCTTCACATGAAATGCTAATATTGATCTGAGACTGTTTAGTGAACAACACTTTTTTTTCATCATCTGTTTATCGAGTTAAATGGTTGATAATAATATTGATAAAGTGATAGTCTGGGAGTTGATATTGTTGTTGGAGTAAATTATGTTTATGCTCAACGAGTATGAAGAGAGAGAGGGAAAGAAAGGGTGAACGAAGTAGCAAAAAAAAGGTGGTGAAACAGAGTAAAAATTTGAATAAAAAAGGCCAAACTTTGCATTCTTTTCATCTTAACCCTTTATTATTGTGAGGGACGCATTGAATTCATCTTGACAAAGAACAGCAGCTTTAATACCTTTTCATTTTTAACTCTTTTTTTCTCGCTCCATTTCATCGTATTAAACTTGATTCATAATTTTTTTACGTCAACAAAAAATATTGTAACATTTAAAGTTGACTTTTTGCTCAATTTTGATTAATTTCATGTAGAGTTTAAGTGTCAATAAAGTTGTTTGCATTCAACAGACGAAACAAAAAAATTGAAGCTTTTTCGTTTTTACAAAAACTCGAGAATCGAAAAGAGTGAATATTGATATAAATTTCGAAATTGGAATTTCGAATTTTAAAAAATTCTTTTCCATTCAATCAAATTGGAAAATGAAATCATAAAAGCTGAGATTGATTGAGAAGTTCATGTTAATATTTATAATTTTAGATATCATTTCTTGAAAAATCATTTCGACTGAATCGGATTTCATTGCACGGCTTCATAGTCGAACTGCCTTTTCTCAAATTAAATTTGCTCTTCAATTTCATAGAAATGAATCGCAGTTCAGAATAATTTTTATCGAGATGAATATCGATATTCCTGATCAACACCTTTAACAGAAATTTCAAGCCTGATGTTGGAATCGTTCGAGGTTGATCTTTTTTTACCTTTTGAGGTAAAGTGATTCAATTTAAAATTGAATGGAAATCGGTTAACAAAAGATGTTTCTTGAACAGTTTTTTGACGATCGTCTTGGAATGATATTGCTGATGAATGGTGCTCAGTCTTTGCTAAGAATGAAGAGAAAGATTCGATGAACACTTTCTGTTGGATAATGATTCTGATTGATTGGAGAGATTATTCTTTGAATCGAAAGGAGACACTGAAAGTTATGCTTCTGTAAATGACGGCAATTACTTGTTATTGAAAATGATTTCGAGTTAATTGTTGGTAAACATTGTGTAATACAATATCATTTCATAAATGAGGTCATCAATTTTCATGGACATGAAATGAGTTTTTTTCGCCTCCATTTTGCTCTCTCTCTCTCTCTCTTTCCTTTCATTTACCTTTCCTGTTGAATTTTGTTTCGTTTTTCGTCTTCTTTCTTTTGTTTGATTTAATTTTGTTGCTCTTGTTGTGTTTTGATGGATTAGCTCAATTGAAATTGATTGATAGTTGTTTCCAATAGATTAACAACATTTAACTGAACAAACTTTTACTGCTCATATGATTATCTCTCAGCGGCCATATGAACTTGTTGAGAGCTTCAGCTTATAAATGGACACGGAAAAGAAACTGAACAGAGAAAGTTATTTAGACATTAAATTAAGCCATTATCAGTAGCTCAACTCATAGCAGGTAATCTTGGTAAACTAAAAATGCTTTACTGGTCAACATTTTCATTATCAGAATGGTCAACTGTCAGTTTGATTCTTCTCTTTTCTTGTTGAACGCTCTTCAGTATCATCATCTGTTCATGGCAGATCAACTCAACAATGAAGAGAAGAACAAAACTACAAAAAAAATCATCTCATGGTTGCTTTAAAACAGTTCAATGACGGTAAAAAACAAAAAGCGAAACTCCAACTTAAACTTTTAAACAACTCTAAAAATAAAAAATCCAACAACCGAACAGCATTCAACTTATAAACACTTTTCATCTTCTTTTTGCGTTTCACAAAACAACCAACATCTCGAAAAGTTCATTTGTATTTCGTGGTTTTGCTCGGAACAAACATTTTCTTTGCAAATGTCAACATTTACTATTGAAAGCTTTCAAACGAAAAGTTAGGTTTAGAACGAATTCCGGATCTTTCTAAAAGAACATTTTTTCATGTAAAAGTCTATTTTTATCGAATTGTGATTTCGTTCAAAGGCAAAAAGCGTATTCCATTGTAATCTCAATTTTCTCAACTGTTTGACGCTTCAGAAGGAAACTTTTATTTACTTGTATGAATCAACTGGATTCTTGTTTCTCAAAATTCTGACCATTTTCTATCCAGTTTTCCATGAGTTATCATGAGCGCATTGAACTTTTTAAAAAGTGATTCCATCGGAGTTATCAGATTTTTTTATCGCAAAATGTAACCTGGAAATTGGCTTGAAACTGGATTCTGGGAGTTTTCATGGACAACTTTAAATTAATAGAAATCTGATTTTAATTTGATACGACAAATGAGATCACTGATAACTTGAATAACGCAAAAGGCAGGATCATTAACTTGAAATAATATTTGTAATGAGAAGATGATGATAATAATAAATCATTTGTGACATGCTAATAAAATATTTCATGTTACTTCAACATTATCATGTTTAAATATCATTCTGTGCTATTTAATTTTCTCCAATCTTTTCCTTTTCTCTCCTTTTCGATTTCTATTCTTGTTCAACTCTTCATTGTTTCACGTCTAGTTTAATAATCACAAATTTTTATCATTTTAAAAGCCTTTTTATCATATTGTATTAATAGTTATACATAATGTATAACAAAACCTCTTTTTTTTCATTACACTTTCATTCCTTCCATTTCATCTTCTTTCCTGATTTTGTTCATTTTTTTATTATTGATTTTCTTTCAATGACTTGTGAATAAAATCCCTTTTTGTCTCAACTTATCAAAGTAATAAAACAAAAGTGAAAACCTAACAAGGTAAAGCATTGAAGGCAACTTGGATTTTCTTGAAATATCAATGAAAGGGAAGCCTATCAACAAGTTTATTGAAATGTTGATTTGTGTTTACATCGAAAGGTTGAATTGCAGAATTTTCGTCCGGAAACATGAATAAGATTGAAATGAAAGCAGAAAAGATTAGAGAAGATGAGAGAATGATAATTTTATCAATTTCTCAATTTACTCCTTTTCTTTTGCTCCAAGTAACTTGTTCATCAACCGATTACCTAAGCTTCTTGACAGATTGACGTAAATTCAGTTAAATCCCTTGAAGATGAAAGATGAAGCTAAGCTGAAAGTGAAACAGAAAAGAGAGAGAGAAAGAAAAGAAGAAAAGTTGAAAGTGGAATGATGGGTTCAGCATTAGAATTCAGTTATCCGTAAATTTGGCAACACAAAAGTGACAGTTCGCAAGTGAATGAATGTACTAAGAATGATTCGAAATCAGCGGAAAAAAAATGAAACGAAAAGTTGCCTATCAGATATGACAAGCAGTTGGTCGAGTAGGAGAAAATGAAGTCGAAAAAGGATCCATTTTGGGACGTTTGGGTCAACAGTTTCTTGCACTTTGATAATCAAGTGAAGTTCATTTTCTCAACTCATCAAAATCTTTAATAATCGCTGCAACTTTTCACTGGCTTCTAACCATTTCTTCAACATTTGGCCAGCTTTATTGACATTTTATTAGTGTTTCACTTTTTGATCGGTTCCTTCGTTTGATTTGCTCATGAAACATGTTTAACTGTCAATAAAGCTAAATGTTAAGTTGAAGTTTCTTTTCGCTGTTTATGGATCACCGAAGCACATTGAATATATCCAAGTTGATGGTGATTCCCAAATGAATAGACTAAACTTGCTGTCTGCTTGAATCTCGAATAAGTTTACAGTTTTTAGATTCATTCAGTTTTGCCTTTTCTGCTCTTTCTTTGTCTTCCATTGCAATTTGGTTCATCTTGAAATGCTTGACACTTTTCCCCTTTTATCATGACATGAATTTTCAATTCCATACTTGCCTTTTCTCTCCAAAACTGGACCATCATTAAGATAATGATGTTGATCATTATCATATTTAGTTATGAGGTGACACTTTTCACAACTCAAACTAAAGCTGACCTTTTGCATACTGCAGTTTCGTGTCAAATTGACGAGACAAAATGAGATTCATTTATATTCATGTTCGCAAAAGCTACGGAACAAGTCATTTGTTGAGATTTAAAGCGATAAAGCTTCAGTTATATTGAAATGATATGAAATTGAAAGATACAAAATCTGGTTTGTTCGAACCTAATTCAATCTTTCCTCGACAAAAGCTGCTTCTTATTATCAGAAGTCAAGACTTCGATTTAAGTAATTTTGGTCTGGAGTGAGCTTTGATTTGCTTGCAATTGAAACACCACAATGATCTGTACGTTCACAAGAAAACGTATTTTGCAAGACTCAGCTTTAAAATGCAGCAAAATTATCTTGTGAAACAACTCGAGTTTAACTCTACGATTTCTTGCTATTGTGCATAAGATTGTGAACCTGGAAATAGATCTTTATTGTACATTTACTTTAACGAAATCGCATTGATGTTGGTCTCAAAGAGATCAATTAGTGTGAACTGTAAACAACTGTAAATCAACGTTTCTTTACATGGAACCTGCGAGTTTAAAGAAACAAACTTCGATATAACATGCAATACATCCAGCAGATTTGTACATAAATACAGAATGTCTTTTTGGTTCCCAAATTAGCGAAATGTTAGATTCAATCCATCATTTTGACTTCAACTTTTGTAAATCTTGTTTTTCCCAACAAATCTAATTATTCTTGAAGAGACAATTTGCCGATTTGATTCATCACAAAATGTGACATTCAACTGGCAAATGCATAACGAGAGTAAAATGGTGAGAAAAAAAGTTGCTGCTAATTACGATTCCAGTCACTTGTTAACATTACAAATTCCCATGTTTTGTTAATTAATTAATTAATTTACGCGAAAACAAAACTCATCTCGAGGTGACAAATTATTTTCAAAATGCAAATATAAAAATTGGAATAAAGAAGAAGAAAAAACTCTCTCAATCAAATTGTAATTGAATGTGATGTTCTTTGTTATCAAGTGTTCGGTTAATCATGATGAATTTAGTGACTTTACAAGTTGAACGAGCATGATTGATCAGCCAATTTAGTTTTCATGAAAACAAAAGGCTTTTCACTTGACTCGTTAAACTAATTAACATTCAATAAACTTTAAATTGAAATTATAGTTGAAGGTTGAAGGATAAACGGTAAATATTGAAGTAAACCCATTGAAAAGGTTTGAAAAGATGGAAAACGAAAAACTCGAGATTTGTGGAAAAACGGGCAAAATAAAAGGAAGAAATGAATTTATTATTAAAAGGCAGAAAAGATGATGAAAACATGTAAGAAACATGAATAGAGCATTGAAGGCAATTACGTTTCCCAGTGAAATACAATCAAAAGTATATTCACTTTTATTAACCTTTTGTTCAATCTTTTCTCTTCTCTTCCCATTCTTGTTCAAACACACAATGGTAATGTTACTTTTTGTTTTTGTTTTCACTCTGCCATCTTCATATTCATCTTGCTCTTAACCATCAAACTTCATTTTGCTTTCACTTTCTTTATTCCAACTGTTATACATATTAAATTAGTCTGAAGGGAGGGAAGGGAAGGCCGAGTTTGAAGCATCACTTTGAGTTGTAATATCTATTATTAAACCAAGTGTTGCTGAAGAAAAAGAATTTGGAAATTGACTGAATAATTGATTGTTATTGTTAGATCAGTAGATCATAAATAATTCTGTATCATTGTTGCTCGGAAAAGTCAGTAAACTCTGAATCTTGAAACATGTTGAGTCAATGCTAAATGCTATTATCAGTTGCTTGCAATGGAAATAATGAGTCGCAGTAACATTCCTCATCTTGAATATCTTTCCATGTTAATCACTATTATTCATTTCATACACCTTGGAGATGATGAAAGATAGAATGGAAAAGAGAGTGGAATAAGCAGGATAATTATATTGATGAGAACAATACTCAAGAATGTTGAATAAAGTAAAGATGGTAAAAGATCAGCAAATAATTGAACTTGTAATTGAACTTGGAAATGAACAAGAGTGGCAAGAGAAGGAAAAAAAGATTAAATAAGAATGATAACAGGGAATAATTGTGAGGGAGAGAAAAAATTCTTTAGTCTATCATGAGATACAATGAATATCTACATTATATGAAAAAAACAGAATAAGTAATCAACTAACAGATAAAGTAAACAGACAATATTAAGACTTGAACTTTTTAACAGATCAAAGTTCAACTGATAACTTTATGCAAACTCAAACTCGACTTTATTTACCATTCCCTTCCCAGATGAACTCCCAGTACAAGTCATCACCGAACCCAGTTACACTTGCAGCAAAATCGCAAGTTAAAGATAAAAAATATGCTCGATATTTACAGGTAATTTAGCTCTTGTTGCACCGAAGCCGATGCACACAATCAGCAATGTTTGAAGCTGATCTCAATATGAGAAAATGATAGCAATCCCAGTTGCACTCCCAGTAAAAGTCATCGACTATGTCCAACTCATGATCTGTATCGAAGTCGATGATGAATTATCAAAATTCATTAATATTCATTTGGCAACACACGATACTTCAGTCTTTAAATTGAGGTCGCTTTCTATTCGGCATATTCAGATTTATTCTGGAATTTCGATTTTTGAAAAAAGATAACGAAAATCGCGGCACTCATTCAAACTGCCAGTTTCATTTTGGATTTATATTTGAATTCCCGTGATACTGTTTCATTGGGAGAAAAGTCCTTGTAGAACTCAATTGATAACTCAGTCCAACCCACACTTTCCTGTTGAGCTCTCAGTTATAAACTATTGATATTCACTGATCTTATTAAAAATAATATTTCAATTAAAATTGAAAGTACTCAGGCTGAACTTTCAATTATAACAGTAAAGCACTTGAAAGGATTTTTAAAGTTTAATTTTGCCATTCAAGTGTAAAACTGCACTTTGCTGAATAGCAAATCAAATATTCCTCACTCCCTTCATTCAAGTCTTCCTCAAGTTTTCACAAAACTGTTTAATATTGTTTGTTTTTCATGTTTCAACAACTGAATGATGAGGGAGAAAAAAAAATACTTGAAAGAAACAAGTTTTTTGATGAAAGAGAAATGCAAAGTTGATTCGAGTTGGTGTAAAGGCAAAGTGATGATACAATAACTCTTGAAAAGGAGAAGAAGAAGAAAAAATGAATTCAGACAAAATAAGATTTACTGTAAAGCTTTAAATTAAGTCGTCATAAGTATTGAACGTTAATAACATTTTTTTTTCATCTTCTCATTGATTCTGATTCTCTTTCGGGTTTCGCAGACAAAAATAAGGATAAATGGAATAAAAAGCAAAAGGTAGTTTCAATAATATCATTATTATCCATGTACTTAGAGCATTGGATTATCGGTGGAAAGATGATGATGAAAATGAGTCTGAAAAGATATTTGTCAGATTATCTCAGCTTCCAAAATGTGAATCAAAAGGAAAACGAAGAGAAAATGTTAACAAATTTTTTCTCTTCATTGATAAATGAATCCAGTTTATTCATTTTGAGAGCAAAAAGTTGCAACGAATTACAATATTCTTGAAATAGTTACAATGTTTACACCTTTACACCTTTTACTCCACTAACATTTATTAATAATAGAAGTTGAACTTTTCTAATTATAACTAATAAAACTTTTAATCAACTCTGTAAATGATTAAGTAATGATAAATTCCCTGAAACTTTTCCTTCTCTTCGTCACGTTCAGAACCTTAACTAGCAACATTTCTCACTTTAAAAGGTTGTAAAGAGAAGAAAAGTTGAAAATGTTGATCAAAAATATCAACGATAATCCAAGATGGAATGAATGGAAATTGGAAAATCATTCAACTCGAAAATTGAACGTCAGTTTATTGAATTTTAACGAGTTCAGTTGGAAGCCTTCGAATGCATCAATTTGCTCGTCTTTACTAATCTCGATTAATTTGCATAAATCTAAGTGTTTCATGGTTGATTGGCGAGAGTTAATTTATTCCGGGAAGAGTGAAAATTCGCTGAAAGATTTCGATCTTTTTTTGCTGTTCTCTTTTTGCATGATTAATATGGTTAAAGCTGTTTAATCATGTTGATGGAAAGTCGTGTCGAGCAAACGTTTACATTTCTAGTTGATTGTTTGATGATTTTGAGGGTAGAGGAAACGAAGAGAGAAAGACAAAATCGAAAGAAATTTAAACTCAATTGATTATCGATTTTGGTTGCTGCCAATTTCAACAGGTTGATCATTCCAAGTGACAATTGGCTGTCAAATGATTGTAAACTAAAAGTAAATATCAATTTGATGCTACAAACTGAATCAATCGATAAAAGTTGAATAACTTTTCACTCCAAGTTATTACATTTTCTCATTTTTCGTTAACACTTTTCTCAACACTTGCTGTTTCTTTACAAAGCACTTCATGTCATAACGGTTAAGAATCAATCTAGTAAATGGTAAAGAAAATTTTCATTTTGGAAAAGCAACTTTCTTCTTCATTACTTTGTATCACCCAATGCTTCAGGTTATATTGGAAAAGCTTTTCATCGCAAATATGGAATGAAACAAAAAGAGAAAAATTGTTTTCTAAAAACAACATGAAACTTTTCAAAATGTTCAACTCTTTGAGAAATGATCGAAATTTGATTCAATAAATGAAATTGGAAGAAAACTATTAAACAAATTGCGAAAAGCCAAGATTCTCCAAGTTAATTGCAAATTCATCGTTGAAACGTCAATCAACCAAACTCGAATATGCAGTCTAAAGATGACCCTTTGGCTGAAACATGAAATGCTGATGTGAAAAGAAAATGAAATCAGAATGATTATCATGTAAATAAAGGTGTCAAGAGAAGACAGTTTAATCTCTTCGAATATTTGAATATATTCATTATAATGAACTTTTATTCTAAGAACTTCAATCTCAGGTCAATTTACCAGTCACTCAAAGTGATCGAACAGTCGAGCACTTTAGACTTTCTCTAAGTAAACATTGGAATCAAAGTTGAACTTACAAAAGCAATTCCAATGGAACAACAAGATCTGAACTCGATTCTATTTTTTAGTTTTTGCTCTTGTTCTTTACCTTTTCATTTTGTAAATTTTATTGTCATTTAATTTGAAGCAAGAGAAGAAACGAAATGAAAGAAAAGTTTGTTTCAAATGTTAAGAGTTATTATTTGCAAAAGATGTTTCAAAGAGAAATGTCTTTACCAGAAAAACAGATTGAAAATTGTTGAACAAGTAAAGTTTAAAACGCAACTTTATTACATCAACATTTCCTTTGAGGTTACAAGAGTTTTGCGTTTGTTGAATTAAACAATTGCAAATCTTAGTCTTTTAATCAGTTACTTCGTTACATGCAATCTTGCCAACTCTTCTTATTCCCTGTTTCTTTCATCTTTACCCTTTCCAATACAATAATGTTCATTAGTTCATCAATTCACCTTATATTCATGAGACTTTTATTCATCTCAATGTTTTCAGTTGATAAAAAAACACACAACTCTTTGGACTGAGTTCACTTCTCAAGGGAACTTCAAGTTTCCACCATTCTGCCAGGAATTGAAGTTAATTAGACATTTAAATGTATTATAAAGATGAAGACAAACTTGATAAACATTTTCTTTTCCTCTTTTAACAAATTAAAACAAGAATTTGTTTGTACATTTTCATGAAAAAACTGATCAACATTTCGCTTAAAGTCGTTTAATCATTGAATGAAATTGATTTTTACTCTCTTCTAATCTGATTAACTTTCAACTTGCCTTTCATTTTAATCTTTCTTTACATTTCAATCGCCATTTTTAAACTTCTATTTACACAATTTTCTGCTTCTTTCATTTAGTTTTATTGAGATTCTTTTTGTTTGTTTCATGGATTTCCTTTTACTCGATACATGCTTACTTTATTGCAGCTGCAAGTTGTGCCAATTGATTCATTTGAGAAACAATTTTGCCTTGGATTTTGTTTCACTAACAGCAATAATTGCTGATATTACAAGTGATGGAGTAAACAGAAAACAATTCGTAATTGGCTTCATTTATTACTATTGGATTCAATTATTTGGAAGCAAAGTTAAACAACATTAAACATTAATGGCTGTGATTCATTGTGAAATGAAAATTGAAATAATTACAGGTATTACTTGGCTAACAGTTATTAACATAATCATCTGAGCGAGAAAATTAAGCTAAAATGTTGAACACCGATTTGGGTTCAGTTGAGATGGTTACAGGTTTACAATGCTAATGTTGTTGATTTATTGAAACTAAATTGAAAGTGATGAATAAAGCTTTTCTCGGTATTCATTAGTAAATTAATAACGAGTCAAAAAATCACAAGAAACAACTGAAATGAAAAGGCAAAATGAAACATTGAAGTAAATCCAAGTTTGACACTCGACAAAAGACTAAAACTAAATGTGAGTAAACATGCAATTTAAATTGCTTTCAACTCTTTCTCCTATTAAATTGTCTAACCATAAAAATGTTTCAATTGCTGTTTGTTCTGCCATATTGCGCTTCAACTCATTGCAGTTGCTTTGCATCTGTTTTTGATCAATTGTTTATTCAATTATTGTTCATTTTGCAGAGTTCCTCTCAGGCAATTAGAACCGATTTTTTGGATCGATTGCTGGTTATTGCGATCATAATTCATCAACCAGCAAAACGCAAATGATGCGAAAAAGCAGTAAAAATATTTGCAAGTTATACCTTATGAACAAGCCACAAACATGCTAAAAGACTTTAGATTGTTTATGAGTTTGGGCAACTTGATTGTTCTTGATTTGCTGTAAAATGTTTGTTGGATTAGAATAGCAAATTTAACCTTCGATAGCAATAGCTTGAAGGGATTGTCAGGAAAGGTAATTTTCCGATCAATTAATTTAAGTTCGCATATTGCCTCGTAATAAAAAAGAAGCACAATTCAGTTCAATACTGAAGACCACCTGAAACTATCTTGAGAAACTTGCGAATCTTAATTTTGCTTAACAAGCCTGAGTTTTATGGGCTGCATAGCGAAAGACCTGCCTTCCACAGCAACTCACTCAACATAGTCATTCAAACAGTTGTATAACTTTTAATTCGCCGAAGTTGACCTACTACTTATTTAGTGCACTTAGCTTTACCTACTATTTTATCCTAAACGTGCTCGCTCATCTATTCTCACAAAAAAGCCAGAAACCGAACTTGCTGACTTTTCGATACGGTAAGGCAAAGCTGAGTTGGATCATTACTTTACTAACATCTAAAATGGTTTAATATTTATTTATTATTCCCTCAAATGAAGAATCAAAATGTTTGAAAAATCAATGAAGATCCATAAGACTCTTTTGGACGCATTTCATCACAATTCTAGTAAGTTCAAATGGCCATTAAACGAAATTTTCAATGAATGGTTAGATTGCAAATGTGAATCTGAATGTGAATAATACGAAGTATCATGCCTTGTTAATGCCCTTGAGGACCCGAAAGACCAAATAGTTGACTAAGCGATAGTTTCAATGAATTAGTTAGAAACATTCAATTGCCATTTTTGATAGATTAAAGGTTTGAATGGAAGCGAAGGGAAAAGAGAGCAAACTATGAACAAAGTGAACACAAGTTAACAGGTTATATTAAATAATATCGCAGGATCACTAATGATGAATGAGAGGGAATGAGAGAGGAAGAGAAAATGAGAAAAGAACAATTTTGTTGAGTAAAACTCAATTGAGAAATTTGTGTTTTAAAAAAGTCCAAAGAACCGTGAATAATCAATAATATCGATTTTCACTCCCAGACTTTACTCCCAATGATAGAATAAAAGAGAAGCAAAAAACTTGTCTGTCTGACTTTCAATCCTTTATTCCCTTACAAGCTCAATATCAATCATTTTTCATCCGTTCAACATTCTCATTATCATCATCTGAAAGAGAAGAAGAAAGAGAGAGAGAGAGAAAGAAAGAAAAAAAGAAACGAACGAACGAAGAAAAATGTAAATAATCTTTTTGAGCAAGTTTATTATTCAATTAAAGGACAACAAGTGGAAGCAAAGAGAATGGGAAAAATGAGGGAAAAAGACTAAATAATGAACAAAATGTTCAATTAGTTTAGATAAATGTTTTTCTTCCTCAAACCCAAGGATTGAAAGTTTTAACTGAAAGCAAATTAAGTGAAAAAATAAATGTTTACATTGGATTTTCAAACATTAACAAAAAGTTATTAATAGCATTTTCATTCGGCAACATTATCAATAACACATTGAGATAATTCTGGTTCACTCAGTAAACTTCATGCGCAATGTTACAGGTCAAGGTTGTCGGATAACCTTCATTTACAAGCAAAACTTGTCACCATTATTGTTTAATGATAAAGATAATTATTTGATGGTGAAATTTGATGCGAAAATTTTTCTAAAGAAAACAAGAGAAAAAAAACAATTTCATCAATTTGGCTAATCTTTTGCATTAGCTTACAGCATTTTCAATAACCTCAAGCAATGAAATGATTAATGTAATTTGGTTCACCTTTTTTGTTTCACTGTTTATCAAAAATGAGCTCAAGTTTTCATTCATGATACACAAAAGTTGCGACTAAAGCGATTATTGTAAAACAATGAAGATTATTCTTTTCCAGATAATTGTCATGCTAATGAAAACGAAATTTATTCAAAGTGAAAGTCTGAATGGAAACAGCAAAAGAGCGTTTAATGACAACAAAATGATAACTTTCACTCCCAGCAATCCCTGTTAATCTACTTTTAGAATTTATCATTTTCCAAAATTTAATCAAATGTACCAATATTGTAGTCTTGAGCAGAATGTTCATGAATTTTCGAGAAAAAAACGAAATCAAAAATTCGAAAAGTTGAAAGTTTCCTTTCACTCCCTGTTCGAACAGAAAATATCAACTGAAGACAATGTTAATGAACTATTGATAACTTTAATTGGTAAAAGTATGAAACTGATATTTCGATTATGATAATACAGAGTAATTAAGAGATTTAAATGGAAAAACTAATGAACGATAATTTATTCCCATGTCTTCTGGCTTGGAATTGAATCATTTTTCTGTCAACTTTGAAATGGATTACAATTTTCGTTGGTTAAGTTAGCTATGAATTGATGGTTCCAATGGAGTTTTGATAAAGTTGAAGCATTTCTCTTGCTCTCATTTTCTCATAACTTATTCCTAATTTGATACAGAATTAATAAGAATGGATAACAGGGAGGGAAAAGAGGAAAAAAGTTAAGTCTAATAAATACTGCAAGAGATATAATAATGATAATGTCTGGTAGATATGTTTGTCTTTATAACCCATGGTTGATTAATTGTAGTGCTCTTCAATTAGTGGTTACCCTGGTTTTTATTTTCCTATTTTTTGCTCGTTTCTTCCTTTTTTTTCTGTTTCTGTTTCTCTCATTGCTGAACAAGAAATTCATCTTGAAAAAGTTGCCAGGAAAAGAAACTGAGAAAGGCAACAAGAAAAAAAATAATCTGTCAGTTATTTTCTTGCTTCTCTTTGCTCCTGTTTTTTTTCGTTGTACTTTTCTGTGATGCTTTTTTGCTCCATTCACTTGCTTCTGACTTCAAGATAAAAATGATTACAACGTAATGTTACCTTTTCTGATGAAGTTTTGTTCTGTTTCTCCTTTCTGGCTAATAATTTTTGACAGATGATTGTCAAAAAAAAGGTTGAGGTGTGCAAGATTTGACTTGAAAAATCATTTGCTATAACAATCAGAGTTTCAGATACTTTCATAGTTTCACTTGTCGTTTCAAAACTCGCTTCATTGACGACAACTTTTCAAACAAATTGTTATTACGATCTTTTATTGTGTTGACGTTTTGTTTCCTTTTCAATTCAGTGACTCGAGAAAAGTCAAACTCGCAAAACTGTTTGCTTATCATTTGACTGTTTAACCTGATCGAATGTAAAATTTCAATATTTTCTCGTCCAAATTGACATTGAAATTATAAAATCATGTAAATATCTTTGCCTTATTTTGCATTGTCATTGTGACATGAGATTCATTTGATGCTCATTTAGAAAGATTTAAAACCAATTTCCTCGTTTTGTGTCTTTTTTAAGCTATTTTTGATTCGATGAGTTTCGAACTTTTAAAGACATTTTTTCACTTAATGATAGAAGAGTATTTATTGCTCGGTATAATGAAAAATTATAAAGTCGTCAATTTAGTGTTGCATCAATTGAGGGTTGATAAACCTTTAACGCCTACATCTTGTTATCAGGGATGGTTGATTATCTGGAAACTTCATGATTCTGCTTTTATTTTAACCATTTTTTTGTTGGTTTTGTTTTTTCTCGCTTTCTTCATTGTACTCTGCAAATGCCCTTGTTTTTCCCCATGTTTTGTATTTTCATACCTTAATGATTTATATAAATAGATGATATTATTAGGCATTAGATAGATGAGGTAGGTTATTATGTTATTAATGTTTCAACATTTTGTTTCTGGCTTTGCAAAGTAATGAAAGTGAAATCAGTGGGACATGAAAGCAAAAGAGAGGAAATTGTTATAGAGAAAAGATTAAATGATTGAGAATGGTAAAAGTGAAAGAGGGAAAGAGTAGGAATTGTAGATCATCAAATGATTATTAAGAAGCTTTTCAATTTATCATTCTACTCTTATTAAATTTTAGCCATTTTACCATTAAGCAAATTTGTTAACTAAATCAATTTAACATTTAATATCTCTAAGATAATATACCATTTTAATTCAATACAAATTTGAATATGACTCACAGCACATATTAAAATCTGCCGGCAATTTGTAATGTAAATGATAGCAGTTAACCTTTGGTGAACTTAGATGCCTTGAGCTGGATTTGAACCCGAATCACTTATCTTGAACCAGTAATGGTTTCAAGTATCCTAACCACTAGACAACGCCGGATTTATCAAAGTTCATTTTTAATAAAGGGACTTTAAAGGTTTGGACTCGAAATGTCCTGTGTATTGAGAGCTGGAGTTTAAGTCTAAAATTAGATTCAATAAGGTATTTGGTTGTTACTTGAGCTCTTTACATGACTGAAGTTTATTCAATATTTTGATCCCACCAGGTATTCATTATAAAGTGCCCATTTTTTCCATACACTTCTTGAGCTGGTAATGGTGGTGTAAATAAAAATTAATGATGTCTTTTCCTTCTGGTCATCACTTTTTTGACAATTTTCTGTCATTCTGGTAGCAACATGAGAGTTAAAAAAGATAATCTTTTTTACCTTCAAACAACAGTTTCTGGCTTTTTTTCTGGAGCAACTTCATTTATTAACTTGAAAAACATTGACTTGATTGTTACGCCTTCTTAACCTTGCCCATCAATGCTACACCTTTTCCTTCACCTCTGTCCTTTTTTTACTTTAACAATATCAATTCTTTCAAATGTAAAAATAGCATCAAATGGTAAAAACTAAAGCAGAGAAAAAAAAGAAAAATTGTAACCCAAAGTTGAAAAGAAAAAAAGTAGAGCTGAATTTTATTGAGTCCACTATTTCACTCCCAGACAATAAGTCATATTTTTGTGCCATTTTAATCTCATGATTCATGATTCAACCTTTTCTCATTTTTCTCATTTTCATGAGAGAAAAGATTCAGTTTTCATGTCAAATGAATAGTGTTCAATTTTTCCCTTCCCTCAACTCATCTTCAAAAAGAAGGGAGAAGAGAAAATGTTGAGAATATCAAAAATTGTTTCCAATGTGAAAACGGAAGAGTACAAGTGAGACATCAAACGATTGAAATTTTTGCTGGGAGTGAGAATTGGTGAAAAAAGTTAAACTGAACGACTGAAAAGGTGGGGATGATGATGAAGCAATAAAATAAAAAAATGTGTAAAAAGAATAAAAGTTGGCAAAAAGAAGAAAAAGAAATGAAAAAAAAGAAAATTTTCCAAGTCAACTTTTTCTCTCACAAAATATGATGTTTTATAGAGAAGCAAAAAAAAGTATCACAAAACAACATCAATTTATCACTTTAATCTTGCAATAAGTTTATCAAATGAAGGTTCAAGAATCATTGTCATTCCCAGTTATCATTCCCAGCACTTTCCATCATGACAATGAATGATTGGATAAAAGTCAACAAATGAAAATTAATGCCAAAACAACAATTAATCAAAAATCGAAAACTTATCGACAACTTTGAACAAACTTTCGAACTCGGAAAATTCGAGCAAAAGAAAATGAAGTTTTCTCAGATTTCAATGCTAAAGTGGATCGGATGGCATTCAACAAATGACTTTGAATACGGAAACACTAATTGAATGAAATTTTGATCAAACTTGTTAAAACATTTCGAACTCTGGAAAATTGAAAAAAAAGATAAAGTTTCATGGATTTTCTTTGATCTCAATGAACCAGGTTAACTCATTTCGACTGTCAATTGTGAATTGATTGAACTTATTATTGAACCAAATAAGCTAATAAATAAGTTCATCTCTTGTTTACAGTTGAACAAGTAACAAGATATTAAATCAACGTGAATCATGATGATTCTAGAATAATAAATGGACGTGATTTGTCTTGAAGCTTATGTACTTTTTACCATTCATTTCATGAGTCGTTCAAATCTTGTTTGATCCCTTTGAAGATGATGAAAGGAGAAAAGGATGAAGACAGAAAAGACACAAAATATCAGATAATTACTGTCAGCCGATAATGCCTTTAGCTCATAACCATAATATTCAATTGGATCGCACAATTGGCTGGTAAAAGTCGATGGAAGCAAGAAAAAGGTTTTGGACAGAAAAGATAAAAAATTGAACACTTTTTTCCTTGCCATCTCTTCCTCAACTCACCTCTGAATCATTAATTAACTGTGCATTGGTAAACAAAAGGATGGAAACAGGCAAATGAAAGATTGAGTTCAATAAAACATGAGTAAATAATGAATCTAATTTCATTATTCACAAAACTTGTTTGATTCATTTGACTAACCTTTTCTCCTTTCCCTCTGTAATTGTTTACACACTTTCAATTATACAATTAATTGTAATTCAAAATGTTTACATTATCAAATTGATGGAACAAGCAAAGTGAGAACAATTTATTAATGATGAAAACTAATTAATTGAAACAAGCGACTTTCAATTGAACATTTTTTTCTTCTTTGCTTCAACAAAATTTCCATTCCCTTTGTTGTCCAACCAAATCAATTGTTATATTCATTTAATTGCGCGCAAAAAAAAAACATTTCAATTGTTGTCTGCATAATTGACTTGCTTTCTTTTGCTTGGCTTTGCGCTATTCAGTGTTGATTAATAATCAATTGTTGACTCAATTAGAGTCATTTAGATGAGCAAAATAATTTCATTCATTGGTGAGCAAAGCAAAATGATGTCGTTCCAAGCAAATGATTGATGAAATGGTTTCATTTGAATCATCAAAACAATCGAAAGTTCATTAAATTTTCTCCTCTTTTTTGCTTCTTTGCCTAATGATTCTGTATTCATTTGGATTCGTGATAAAATTATCTTGCACTTTTCGTTCGACAGAATGAGAAAACTTCTGAAATGAAAAGTTGTTTCAAAATTTTAAAATAGTTGTTCTCTTGCAATCTGTTCTTCGAGTTGCCGACTTTGTCCAAATCAATGGATCATTATGGTGATGATTGAGAAGTTCATTAACTTCATTGTCTTGGTTTCACTAAAATGTAATCTTCAGTTTCCTTATCTTATATCTTCAACTCAAGATCACCGGTGAGACAGAAAGATGAAGGTTGAATAAATTCCCCGATTCTCATTGATATGCCGATTCTGCAAAAACTTGCCATTCCATTGGTTTGCTCATGAAGCACAAATATTTAATTTTGAATCTCATAGAAACTAAATCATCTTTAAAACGATAATCCTTTTAAGCGTATCTTGCAAAGCATCTTATGTGAACAAAAGGCTTAGCTAAAAATAAAAATAAATATTCTAATAGTTTCATTGAAGAGTTGAATCTTCCTTTCAAATGTTCAGCTTATTACCAAAATTGATCAAAATTGGATAAAAGAAATGGTTCCTTAATTGTGGACTTTTTCACAAAACTCAATGTCACTGAAATAGATTGCCCCGAATAAATAAGTTTCCCAATTACGAATCAAGTTTCAATGAATAATCAAAAGAAAATGGAATTTCAAGTTTCAATTTTAATAAATTCGATAAAAAAAATTTTTCGAAAAAATCCCAGTCAATTTAAAAGCCTCGCGAATATCAATTTTTCACGCTCGCCATTTTTTTCAGTGAGTTTTAATCGCCAAATAGAAAATGAGTCGGCACTATATGTTTATTACGCGTATTTTTCCACAAAAAATGAATGCTCTAACGCATGTATTGCTCTCGTTTGAGCGATACCATTTCAATTGTCGTGGCAACATTAGCGTAAAGGCGATTTCATGCAGATTCATAATGCCCGCCATTTGATGGCATAGCAACGATACACATGTTCATGCATCTTGTTGCCTTAATGCTAGTTTTAAACATTTATATTTACATTTATTGTTTCCCATAGCTTGCAATAAAATAACTCATAAAACAGCAAAAATTAAGCATGATTAATTCATGTCAAGATGATCTTGGACATGTTGGTTTGGCTTTTGACCATGATAGCTATCGAGCTAGCGTAATTAAGCAAAGGTAAGCTTATAAGCTTGTGCTTATTCATGTTTCATATGTATATTGACTTAATTTCATTGCTGCTCGTCTCTTATTTCGCACTTCCCATGACAATTTTCATGTTAACACTTTAATCGTAATAAACAAAACACGGAATCACGGAATCATGGAATCAAGTAAGTAAAATCTCACACAAATGAGTCCATTCCAAGCATGTATATCATGAATCTTAGTACAACATCTTTAATTATATATATTTTATTTACTTTTACAGTGACAACTTGTTCGATCTGTAATTCAATCGTCCGTTTTCGTGATGAATTTCAATTACATTTATGTATGGCGGTGATTTGTACCTCTTGTTCACGTCATGAACAATGTAACATTTGTGATAGACCAATGGACATGACTACAACTACCATGATAAATGTCAGATCAGATTGTGATTTTTGCGAAATGGAAGCTATCTGGAAATGCAGTTGCCACGATGTAGTTTTTTGTAGTTCGTGCCTTTTGATTTCTCACGACAATGATTTTCATGGTAAATCGATTAGCAAAATCATGGACAATGGACATAATGCAACATGTGATACTTGTAAAACATTACCAGCCGACTACACGTCAAAATCATCTAGTGTTTGCTTTTTTTGCTTGCCAAAGCAACAAGACTCTAAAAATTACAAGCGTATCAACACAATCGAACCTCAAAAAGTACATGTGCTTCTGGGTTGGTTCGAGAAATTGAAAAAAGACAGTATTCATGATTTATCAACGTCCATTGATATTGTTAAAATGAAACATGGGGACATGAATAGCAAGATTCAAAGAGCCATACAGGAAATAAAGGATATGATAGAATATAATGATGAGTTGATCATGGACATGAAAGCTAGAGATCAAATTCTCAAAAGGCTGAATAATAACTCCAATATTTTTGACTTTTTAGCATTTTCAATATCACAAAATCGAATCAATCACGATTTTCTTGAGCAAGTACTTGAAAATATTCCTGATGCTAGTTCCAAATTCAAATTTTTAGAGATCAATCTAAAAGCTAATATGGTTGATCTGGATGAACTGAAAGCCATTTCCATGAATAATAATCAAGCTACAGAAGAATTGACAAGTGAACATGATGCATCAGTACCAAAAAGAGCAAGGAATTTTAGTCATGAAAGCTATAACAATTGCCTGGATTACGGCGATTCTAATGTAGTCTCATTGTTCGCGTTTGAGGACCAAAACGTTTATAGTGTGAAGATTGTTTACTATCGTTCTCCTTTGTATATAATAGTCACTATTCCTGGAAGTCTTGGATTACGAGACAAGATCATGGCCAAGATCAAAGGAAGGGAATTTATGAAAATTGGTAACAATCAAGTTCAAGTCGGTGATATTGTCATCTTGTTTGATGCACCAACGTTTGGCTATCCATACAAGCGAGCTAGAATTACTCGAATTTCAGGAAAACAAATCACTGTGAAGCAAATTGATCATGGGCCTGTTCTTAATGTATCAATTGATAAAATTTTCTCATGTCCATGTGATTTGTCATCGGAGCCTGAAACAGTTGCTCGTATATCTTTAATGAATATCGCACCAAAATCCAAGTTTGCTTTCATTCAATCTTCGAAAGGTCTGAGTGCTCATGACTTTATGCGAGATAAACTTGTGCCAAAAGATAAGATGATATCAATCAAGCGTTTATATGCCACAACTCAAACGATTTTTTGTAAAGTATATTCCAATATTCAAGGACAAGAAATAGATTGGGCTGAAGAATTGATCAAAGCTAATATTGGTGTACCATTTCATGATTATCATGGTTGTTTTCAGCCAAAACAAGACTATTGTTATATGTTTCATGTTCTTACTTGTTCAATGGGAAATACCTGTTATCGATCACATAAATGTCCGTATTGTGAACATGAACATGCTCTTCAGAATTGTCAAAAATTTAAATTGGATTGATTAATCAAGATACAAAGACATTGATATTGACATGTTTCAATATTCATGAATCTCGTTACAATTTAATCCAATTTCAAATTTATTTTCATTATCATGGTTTTTATGCTATATATTTCATTTTATTCATCAAATACATTAATCTTATGTATCAATTACAAAAACTTATGATTGGATCTATTAAAATACTGTTTTCATTGTTTGGTGAATCATATCGCAACAATTTTTTAAATTCATCAGTCAACAACATGTAATTTGTTCTAGATGCCTCATGAACTCTGTACTTATGTAAATTTTCAATGTTATTCGTTATATGCGCATAAGATATTGTTACTCCATGACCAATGTCCGTAGTTGGTATTAACTCGAAAAACGCTTTTGTAGATGATGAATAAATTTTTTTGATGAACCAATTTTTTTTTCGCACTCGAATTACGGAATTGACACGAACTTTATCTTGATCATAATCAATAGTAGCATAGAACTTATTTCTGAATCTTATATGATTATGACATTTTAATCGTGTAATATCAATCTCATTAGCCTCACAGAACGCTATCATGTTTTGATCTCGTGTGTCATGAACTCGATGCCCACTTTTGAAACTACTTTCTTCATGATCGTTTCCTAGTAAAACTTTCTTTTCATCTAATGAAAATTCTTGAGCCATTCCATTGTAAAAATAGTTGAAATGAAAATTGATTTTATATAAATTTGTCAAAGCTTGAGCTAGATCACTGTATTTTCGTGTATGCTTTTTCATCCAACCCATGTACTCTTCTGATATAAATGCTGATCCACATTTGATCGGGCCAAGCTTCTGCACTGATTCGGGAATATGAATCAAAATATGTGAATTGTAAGTCAAAAAGTCTTGGCCATAAAAATTAGCCAAGTTTACTCTGAAATCGTGTAGTAAAAATTCAGCTTCGAAAATGTCCTCTTGTTCGATTTCGTGTTTTTGTAACAATAACATTGCTTTAGTAAGTTGAGCTAGATGAGCAATATAACGGGATGGAAGAATCATATCGAGCACAGGATAAAAATAATAAAAAAGAAAAGAACCAAATTCATTTGCCTTCCAATCTTTATACTCGTTCATGGATCTAGGCCTTCTTATATGCTCATGTGTTACTCTAATTGATTTGATTCGCTTGTTCATGACTTCAATTTTAGAACTATCACCAATGAAAAATGAGGATCCTCGTTTTTCTGGATTAAACCATCCACGTTTAAATAGATCTTTGACCACACCGAGATAAACAGCATGAAGAGCATCAACACTGAATCCCCAAACTATATCAAGACTATTTAAATGTAAAAATGGGCTTGTTGATTTGATTGAACAAGATATTGATTCTTGAACATCTTTGCCTTGTGCAAAGTTGAGGAATTCATCTTTGCTGCGATACATAGCTTGAACCGTTTCCATATCAAAATTAGGGAAAACGTGTGATCCTGCAGCATGAATTGCCTGAATTTTACACCAATCACAAGCAAATGTGGAATTATATTGCTTAACACAGCGTAAGTATGCACGCATCGGTGCATCAGCAATTACACAGATCAATTTTAACTTTTTTTTGAACTCTTTTTTTGATTTGCAGCATTTCCATGTTAATGGTTCATTTTCTAATTCTCTTAGTTCCTCTATCAATGGATTAAAGTAGCTTGAAACTGAAGTTGGCTTTTTATTTCCAACGTATATAGAAACAAGTACTGGATTACGTGCTCGAATATTCGTCTCAAGTTCATTTATCATGAGAAAAACAGGAAACACAGAAATTTTACTTGATTTTGAGACTGGAACCTCATCAGTGAACAAAGTCATGGTCAATGAGTCATCGAATCTTTTCGCTTCCTTCGCTATGTGTGCGTCACGTATATCTTTGATGTATATTTCGCTCGTATCTTCAATCAATTCATCATTCAAGTTCGAAAGAATCTTGATCAATTGATCTTTGACGGGTAGTTTAACATAAAATTTTGTCTTCTTGATATTTGGTATAATGAACTCACCGCCACATCTAATTCGTTCAAAATGTCGTGGTTGACCATGTCTGGGACCATGTGCATGATCATGCATGCAGATAAACCAATATTCGTGATTTAAAACACTCGTTATTTCATTCCAGATTACGATTATCGGTTTAAGGGATAAATTATACCCAAGACGCTTGATAATTATCTTGTACACCATATCAACTGATATGAGTTGTGATTTATTCAAATGCACTTTTGTCAACAAAAAATTTATGAGATATTTATAAATTTCATCATAGTTTGCAGATGAGCACATTTCGCTCTCACTTTCACTATTGTCATCCGCAATTTCTTGGTCACTCATGCATCCTGAATTGCTATCACGAACTGAATTGTTGTTGAGAGTATCCTCAGTAAATGATGATGCTTCATGTTCATTTTCGTGTTCAAGAGCTACTCGAAGTTGATCTACAAAATTTTTTCGTATTGATGCTGAATAACGTTGTAATGTTTTTGCTGAAAACATTTCAATGAAACAAAGATAATCAAAAAATGAAACAAGTGATAAGTAACCTTTTAACTTTGAACTGACATTGAAAAAACACGTTAATCATTCAAAAGCAAATCACATTTAAACATGTCAGTATTGATAGCGCATGATTGTGCACAATATGCAACTTCCATTTCCCTCTTCCGATTTCATTCTAAGAAAAGGTATAAATTTCAATTCAATAAAGTGAAAATAATCATCGAATTACTGTTCATGAATCTTTCATGTAAGTTATATTGTTCAAATTATTGAATCATTATGAGTGATAATATACCATTTTCTCAAGCTGTCCCGTGTCCAAGTGAACCTAAAAGAAAAAGACAGGCAGTTTCATCAGTCAATAAAAGACAAAAAACAAACAATGTGAAAAATGTAATGGAGAAGACCAAAGGGTCTGTTCAAAACTTAGTGAAATTTGTGTCAAGTAAAAAGTCACCATCAACAATCATCGCGAGAAATGACATGGAAAGTAAACTTGTTTCAAGCTTAAATTTACATGCTGATGAAAGTTGTGTTTTCGCTCTTGTTTTTGGCACAAATAACGATTGTTCGACGATATTTCCCATTATTATACAAGCCAAACGAGCTGAAATAACTAACAAACCTATTGGTACAATTTTCCTCAAATTTAGAGTCAATCACCATGTTTATATTGGTAAAGTTATGATGATATCAGGTCAGTATATATATTCATGATATGCAGCTCAATTAGCTAATGAAAACGTCTTAATCCGAACAGGAAACCGAGAAAAGTGTGAAAATATGGTTTTACCTGCGATTGACTCAATGAAGAATTATTTTGCTTTCCATTTCATCAACAAGCAAAATACTCTTTACTCGTGCAGCAAACCTTGTGATACATTGGCAATTGAACCGAATGATAAAAGATTGAACTTTTTAAAAGCCATGTTCAAATCATGTAACGATAAATTAACTGAAACATCAATTCAAGAAGCTGTTGATGCAGTTAATGACGATCTTGTGGATGAAAATGTGTATGACACAAATCAAATGGATAGTTCAATGACTGATACACAAAATGCAAGTTCAAATAAAAATAAAGAATCAGGCATTTTACTCGATATTTCAAGTGATAATGATCAACAACATGAATCAGTTTCTCGCAAGAAGACTAGACGCCAAACAGATGTCAAGCTAGTAGCAAAACTACGTGCTGATAGATCAAAAAAATTGTCTCAAGTAAACTCGGATATAATTTTTGCTTTGGATAAGTTGAATGAATCAATACCGACTTTAACAATTTCTGAAAGTTCAACGCCAATAATCAAGAACCTTTACAATATCGTGAAATCACTTAACGAGAAAATTAACTTGCTAGAGGATCGAAAAGCCATGAAAGCTAAAATTCCTCTTGAAAGAATCATAAATACCGTGAAGCTAAGAGGAAAGGTAAATATGTATAAAAACACTTGATTCATCATCTATTTCATGATAAATTTTTAATTATTTCAAGAATGAGATCAAAATTGGCGGACGCATTTGTTTTCCCGTCAATGCGTATGTTAGAGCCACGGAAGCTGATAAACCACATTTGATTGTTTCAAGATTCATCAGATTCTGTATACCATCTGAGCTCAAAACAGATTGTCATGTAAATGATGAATGCAACAGTTCTAACTTTCTTTGGAGACTTGGCTCTGATAGTTTGACTGGCCTCAAACGTATTGAAGATGGCCGAGAAACCATTGACATGTTAATAGGTATTTACTCGATATTGATCAATTATTGCATTGCTAATATTCATTTCCTCTTTCTAGAACATGCACATGCATTCTTGAATGAAAAATACATGGATGCTGAAAGCATAAACTCGTGTAACCAACAAGTTGATAAGGCTTTGTACGATCACAATCGCAAAGACAGGCTTAAAAGTTCATCATCACATGATACACAAGAAACAGATACAATTGAAGAGGACAAAAAAAACGACGACACCGATGTGAACGATATAATTTTCATGACATGTAAAGATGAAAAAGGGGATGAACATGGTGTCACAGAGAGTCGATCTGACGCTAAGATGGATGAACATGATGACATGGTTTTTTTTGATTTAGCTCATCAAATTTGATATTTATTTAAATGTTTAATTTAATTGAATTTGTATTCATGCTCATCTTGTTGGGTATTTTCGTAATTATTGCTTATTTATTTTGATAAATTAAAATTTTAATATGCAAATGAAGTATATTGCTCGTTGAATCGGTATGCCTCAAAAGGCATGTATGCAACACATGTGCTCGTGCATTATAAAAAAATTGTATAAGCGTAGATTCTTGATCGCACCTTAGAGAGCATCTAAATACATATTCATTATACAATCTCGCGTTATTGATAAAACATGTGCATGTGAGATTTTTACGCGCTTAATCGCGTTGTAATTGTCGCTTGCTCAATATGCTAGTTAGCTGACACTTATGTCTCAACTGGTTGGGATGAAACTGCAAAAATCAACATTCAGTGAGTTTAAGTTTCTGTTTGAAGCACAAAAGTATTTCGCCTTTTCAAGCTTCTTTATTCCCTCTGTTGATTAAACCCTTTCCATGTGAATTTTCATTAATTGTCACTTTGCACTTGAAAATGTTGACCTGCAAAGTTGCACAAATGGACGAGAAATGTCTCTTTTCTCTGGTGAAGAAGACTAGTTTTGATTGCAATGTTTTCTGGCACAAAAAAAATGTATTCTCATTGAAATGTGATCGATACACCAAAGTGAAACATTTACCAACGCATCATCATCATTATCATCTGTACCGCTCAGAACAAGAACTTTCATCATCATCTTCCACTGAACGTTATCCCAGTCACGAGTATAAACCATTAGCTACCAATCATTAAGGTTTTCCTTGTAAAATACTATTCCACCATTAACAACAGATACTGAAGAGAAGAAGAAGAAGGAAAAAGCTTTTTTTACTTCTTCTTTTCCTCTTATTGTTATCATATTATCATAAAGTTATCTGAGTGCAAATAATGGTAAACTGGATTGATAATTTTACATTCAATGGTTTCATCCATTTCTACCTGAAAACAGCAACAGAAGAAGAAACATCTTCAATCGTCACTCATATCTGTCTGAACCATGAATTGATAAACTTCACCAACAAACTGATATGTTGCACCAATTTGTTCAACAATCAAGTTAACAAATGAAAAGTTTTTTAAAAAAAAATTATGCCTTTCTCCATGAGAAAAGCATATTTGGCTTCATTATCAAAATTAGATTCAATATCAAACTTGATTCAAGTTGAATTGCAAATTATTTTTCCACTTTTTTTCTCTGTTCCATTCAAGACGAAAGGTGAAACAAGAAGAAGAAAAAGTGGGAAAATAATGAGAAAAAAAAAAGTTTCATTCAATTACAATAATCTAATTTAATTTGATTTACAAGTTTGAATTTGAAAGAAATTAATTTCAACTGTTCATGTTCATATTTAAATTTACATTTGATTACAATTGTAAGGCAAAAGGGGATAAAAAAGAAGAGAGAGAAAAAAAGTGTTCATTTGAAATGCATTTTTGTTCATCAGAAAACAATTTCTGATAACGATAATCATAAGGAATAACCATTATAATATGATATTAAAACCAATGCAATTATAATAATTTACATTTAAATCATTTATTCGCTTCGAAAATGGAGCAAAAATGATTTCAAAATGGAGCAGCAAAAGAAGTAAAATGAATCTATTATTGAATAGATAATAATCAATCTAATGATCAATAACTGGATAATAAAGTTGCTTTAAATTGAAACCCAAAAATGTCTTTTCCATTCAATTTTGTAAACTATTAACTTTTGTTTTCCTTTTACATTCAAAGTTAAACAAAATGGGAAAATGTTGCGATTAAAAGCATTCCCAGTCAACTTTAACTGTAAACCTTTTCATAGATTATGGTTAATCTGTTGATTATAAACTGAGATGAAAAGTGTTTTCAGTTTAAATCATTAATTTCAATTTTCACCTTTAAATTAAAATTGCTTTTAATCAACTTTTGGTGAAACTCGGTTGGGTTCAACTTTTGTTAAACTATCGATCGATTTGTGTAAAAATTTGAGTCTCAGTTTATCAAAAATTTGATCAATATTGATTGATTTGATTGCTAATGAGTGTAACTTGATGATAATTTAGAGGGGAAAAAATGAATTACGATAAAAGAAGAAAATTTATTGCCTTTTATCTCTTATTCACTTCCAGAGTTAAATTAATATTATTTTAACAAGTAAAAGAAAATATAATATTTCACATTTCAAGTTTTCTCAAGAAATGCTACCATGGAAAAAGATGAACTTGATTTTTACAGAGTTTTTTTCTCTCTCTCTCTCTCTTTTGAATACAAATCATTATTGATTTGAAGTTGGAAAGGAAAAGTTATTCATTTTTCCAGCATTTCTTGACTTTCAATTGATCATTATTAGCTGATGATTTTGGCGAGTATCGATAACAATGTAGTCTCTTCAGTATAATTTAAAGTTGAAAAGTTGCAAATTGAAATTGAAGTTTCACATTCAATGGTCAGGTTTGAATGGACCGTGATGAATGTAAACAGAGAATGAGATTCGAGTATTTTGCAGATAAAAATATGCTTCGATTACATCAATAGTTGGAATTTTGTAATGAATGGTTGGATCATTTTTTTCTTGCTTCTCTTGCTTCTGTTTCTAAAGGTTTCCATATTTATTTTGATGTTCTGGTTTGAGATGAATACCTGCTTTGAATTGTGATGAAGTCTGAATTGAATGGTCCAGAAATGAAGCTTTAAGTTTGTCTGTTCAAGTTGATGCTCTAGTCAACCAAGGTAAATGTTGAAAACTTTTTTTCTCTCTTTTCTCTTTCAAGGATGAATAAACTCAGAAGACAGAAGAAGAAGAAGAAGAAGGCTGAATTGAGTAGAGCAAAAAGTAATGGTGAGAGGGAAACCAGTCAAGATTGAAGATGATGAGGTTCATGATAAGCTGAATTTAGTCTTGGAAATAAAAGATGGACAAAGAAAGAAATAAAAATTTCTATTTTGTCTTTTCCAACTTTTCTTTCAAATGTTGAAAAGTGACCAAAATAAGTTAACTAAAAGTCAAGATGATGATGGTCATCCTGATGGTACATGATCTTCAAGTTTGCATACTTTTTATTCCATTCTCTATTTACTCAAATGATGGACTTTATTTCAATTGACCTTTCATTGTAAAAGCAACAAAACATATCTTATTGTCTTCTTTTTATATCACTTTCAACTATTTAGTCTTTTCCAAGATAATTTTATATCCAAATACAAATGGACAGAGTAAACAAATTGTTATTTACCGAGTAAATTGTGTTCATACAAATTTCCATTATTTACTTATTCCTTTTTACGTAAAGTTTCAAACGATCGAGAATAATTTTTTACTCCATTTATGATGAAAAAACTAACAGTTAGAGAGCATCGAATAAAAAATAATGATGAAAAGAATCGAGAAAATCATTATCTCGAAGAGAATACATTTTTCTGTGAATTGGAAAAATTGGAAATTCTTATTCGACAAATTGCACGATTCATGAGACATCTGAGTTGACCCAGGTTGCTTTTGAATCTCGACTTAAATTAACCATTAGAGATTAGTTCCAAATGTTAACTTGAATAAAATGTTTTATCGCGTTGGCCTTTCTCATGAGCTAATAATTGTGAAAATTTTAGATTAAATCAGTTTCTTCAAAAAAAAAACGATTAAAACGAAACTGGAAAAACTATTAACGATTGTAATATGAGATTGATAAACATTGGTGTGCAAGTGAAGTTGCTCAGGTTTCAATTGTTCAGTTTCAGAAGAGTTGCAGTTTAATGAAATTAATGCTTTTGAATTGATTATTTGTGTTGATAAAATTTGATATTTTTTTATCAAACATTTGAAATTAAATTAAACTTTAGATTCGGTTCTGTGTGTTTCATACCAATTGTGCTCAGATTACAATTGGACAAATGTTGTTTGCAATCTAAATGATTGTCAATCAATGTTTCATCAAATGTCGGTAATCATGGACCATCTCTGGATTCCCTGTCCATTCAATTATTCATTTGTCAACTTGTCATTAAACTCTACCTTCATCACACTCATTTTGTACTCTTATAAGCATTTCTGCACTTTAATGTTTCCTTTTCCTGAATATCATCATTTGGTAAAGTTGGAAAAGGTAAAAAAAGGCAAAAATACATGACTGTTGATGAAGTATTCATGAAACAAAAAGGAAAGGTTATTCATGATGATCAACATGAACATCAGATAGGGAATGGTAAAGAGAAAAAAAAGAGGAGAAAAAAATGAATCCATTTAATAGCATGAAAATGATGATATTGATTGGAGTGAAGATCCATTAGGGAAGAAAAAAGAAGATGAAAATGGACCATAAATGATGAGGCTTGAACGTGTATGTGTCTGTGTGAGTGAAGAAGAGAAGAGAAAAAATGGATTCAAGAAGGTCAACAGTGGAACATCTTGTGAATTTCATCTTCATTCTCATCATTTCCATCATTTTCTCAGCGATACTTTTCAATGGGAAAAGCTTTTTTTGTTCAATCAAACTCGAAATGAAATTGCCGAGTAAATCAACTTGCTTTGAATGCAACATTAAAACCTAAAAGTGTTCAAGTCAACGTTCAACTCAAACATTACCTTTTCTTTAACACAACCAATCAGCCTTGTGTTTACAATTTGCTTGAAGCATTAGGTGAAGGGTCAAGTGTTGATCTGCTTCAAGCAAGTTGAGAGCGATTAGTTTGCATCAAGAAGAAGGGCAAAAAATGAGCAAAATTGAGATGGAAAACAGTGTTTGGTAAAAGCTAATCGATACTAAAAACCTTAATCAGATTAGGCAAGAACCAGAAGCCTTAATTATTATCATCATTCGGTGTGTTTCCGTGTACTTCAATTTGTTCATCTTTGAAACACTAAACCATCAATCATTATGGATCAACTTTTTTTCCTCAACCTGCTCCATTCCATGAAAGAGTGAAATTTTTCAACCTTCTCTTTACCTTTTAATAATTCAAACAAACGACTGGCAAGAGTTGACATTTTATTGATATTATTGGTAGTGAAATGAACATGATTAAAACATGGACACATTAGGAAAAGAAACATTAGTCTGGGAAACTCTTTTTTTTTCAAACTCGTTGTATTGCAAGTTTTATTCATTCATTTGCTATCGTTTGATGAAAGTTTCCGTTTTGTTAAACTATCAAGTATGAAAAAAGGTAAAGCTGAATATCATGTAAGAAAAAAAAGGTCTTTCAGTTAACCTGATTAAATGGAGCAAGGTCAATCCCTTGTGATATTTTGGATAACATGGATCATGTGGCAAGTTGAACATAATAAAATAATAAAAATCACTGACAGTTAAAGGTAACACAACAATTGGTAATAATGGCAGTGATTTCAATTATCAATCAATTGGAAGAGAAAGAAAGTAGACTTGGAATGAAAATTGAAAGTTTTTTTTACTTCTTTACACTTGAACGGAAAGTAGAGCAATTTTTTGTCTCAAAATTTTCAATATAAATTTGTTGATGCATTCAAATCAAATGCCTTTCAGATTCAACTTTAACTTGCATTTCAACCTTCAAAGATTTTTGACTTTCAAGTTGCATTTAGATTCAAGGTTTAAAGCAATTGAAAAGTTATTCACAAAAAATAGTTTCTACAAAAAAAGCTTTTCCTCTTCAGAAGAGACTTGATATTGATGCTACAACACTTGATATCACTTCAGTCAGAGGGTTGAGCGTTAGCCAACTAATGATGATAAATATTGATAATAGTATCAAATTAACACGAAACACAGCGAATAATGATTAGATGAACAAATGACCTTGAGTGACCTTGCGCTTCGAGATGCTTCCGTTGATTGAAGAGCCGCAAAACTCGAACGCTTAGGGTGATTCAGTGTCACTCAATGATTTGGCCTCTAAATGAAGCTTAAAGGTCATTTCATGGATCAAATATTTTTATTAATTAAGCCATCCTTAAAACTTTGAGTCTCGATATTGGCATCACCCAGAAATCATCTGTAGTAGTTAGCATCAGGGGAGTCAATTTTCTTTAGAATGGCTCATATCTTTTCATCAATCCCTCGAAAAATGGGTAATTTCATTGAACCATCTTCGACAATTAACTTGACTTCGTTTCTAATCAAAATCATATTGTTGACCAACAAAAAAGGAAAGGTTTAATAAAGGTTAAGATTCTAGTTTTAATAATGAAACACAAGTTATCATTGACATTAAAGGGGCTGACATTTGAACATAGCAAAGGACAGCTTTCTAAATTTCCTGAGCATTTCCATCAGAACATCCAGAAAACATTTTGTTAGAATAGTAATTCAATAATTTCGATAAATGCAAAATTTAAAAATCATCTTTGTTATTCATTGCTATAATCGAATACATGATTTATAAAATTAAAATTGTTGGTACGATTTGGTGAAAAGTAGCATCAAACCAACCAGGCATATAATATACAAAAATCGTTGTTCAAACTGTAATACCTTAGCATTTCGAAATGAATCCATGTTTGTATATTTCTATTGTGAAGGGTCGAAAGTTACAAACCTGTAGCAATAAACTGGTAGCAAACTCAGCCATGAACTATAAGAAAGATAAGCGTAAAAATTGATGAATCGTTAGTCGATTGAAAATCAGACAATTATCGTGCGTATTGATTTGATTTCTGGTTAGAGTACTTCTATCGAGGTGCATTTAAAGCGCAAAAAGATCCTAACGAATCGACTTTATTGTAGAGTCAAACCTTTCATCTGAACTAGAATAAAGGTAAAATGCAGATTGTATTGAAAATGCATAGACACTTCGCTAACAGTACATCAAGCAATAATCTTACTATTACAGCAAAACGTTCCGTCATGGTTGCCAAGTCACCAATTTTAATTCCATTAGTCGGTCCTTGAAGACGTGCAATTATCTCGTTAATCTGTTGCTCACGGGAAACAGAAGCCGTTAGATGACGATACAATGAATGTCAATTTAATTACCTTGAAATGCGAAGAAACTCTCAATTTAATTCCTCTATTTAGTAGATGGAGTTGATTGTGAATCTTTTTCAGCTAAATTAAACAACAAAATGTACACAAGCAAAAACATGCAAATCAATTTAAGCTAAATGTCAATAGCAAGATGTTGATAGGTTTAAAATTTAGCTTCGATGAACACTTTTTCGTTAGAAATGACTTTTGATCTGTTCACGGGTTGAACCTATCAACTATCCAATTTACCTGATTCATGATATCAGCGCAAAAATAGATTACCAAAGTTAATCCAATGAAAGTAGATAAACCAAAGGTGAGCAAAAAACTGGACAAAAGTTCAGACTGTGATCGTATAACGATACCAGCAAAAACTGAAAAGTTGCTTATCGAAGCGGGCAGAAGGATGATTCCAAATATCAGAGATTTATAGCCTTTAGATAAATAGTCGAGCTTATTGAGATAGGCTATGATTTGCTTATAGACAAATGTATCATCGTTGAAACCTTCCCAAGTGATTCCAGCTGTTGGAGCACCTGAAGCTCGGACTGTTTGTATTTGAACAACAATGGATCGAAGTCTAAAAAGAATCAAGTTTACCGTGATAAACTGATAGCCACCAATCGACGTTAGAAAGGTGACCAAACTAACAATGGAAAGCAAGGTTGAAGGAAACCAGAAAAGAGTCGACCAAAGATATTGACTATCGCGATACAATTCAGTCGATTCATGGTAAATGACAAAACTAAAGATACAAACGCAAGGTAATATAAACAATATAAGTCGATGCCAAAAGTTGGCACAAAATATTGTCACTGAATAAAATATTTTAACCCTATTTTCACTGATCAATTTGATGATGGACATTCTGTTTCTTCGTATTTCATTGTAAACATCAAGATGTTGATTGAGGACACCTTGAGATTCGATTCGTAGATAAGCTTCTTTCAAAATGGTCAGCGAAATGACGGTAAACAGCAAGAAACAGTAAATAGGCCAAGAAGGTTTGTAATCGATAAAAGGATCGGCAAGGAAAACGTGAACGCTTCGGTTGTTGGAGAAGAGGCACAGAATCAGGCGAATGGCCAAAGAAAACAGCGAAACTCGAATAATGCAGTGCATGTAATGGAATTGAGTGTCGACCAGTAGTAGGGAACCATACGCTTCTGATATCAGGAAACGGAAACAGTGGTCAGTTCCGGGCAGTAAGTCAGTACTGCTATCAACCAGAAGTAGGCTTTTGACCATTTCCCATATCTGAGTTAGCACTAATATCATTTTGAATACAGTACTGATATCAATTTGAATGCAGCACTGCTATCACTCAATACCAACATCCGAGTCAGCACTAATATCATTTTGATTGTAGTCCTAATATCAATATGAATGCAGCACTACTATCACTCAATACCAACATCTGAATCAGTACTAATATCATTTTGAATGTAGTCCTGATATCAATATGAATGCAGCACCATGAATAAATTTACTTACATCAAGATTAAGAAAAAGTAAAAAGCATTTAAACTGATACTGGTACTAACAGAAATAATTGAACAATCCTATGCGGCCGGTCAGAACTCGCGAGAGCAAACATTACTTTTAACTTAGAGAACTCGCGAAATCAAGAATATCATTTAAAACGCGAGTTAAATGAAATCATTTAATCCGCGAGATTCATGAATACGGAACTTTGCATGAGTTTAGAGAATCGTTTCATCTTAGATATTGAGCTTGAATGTCTTGAAATATTGTCGAAAAGTTGTACTGATCATTTAAAATGCGTGTTTCTCATTTTCGAAGCTTATTTGCGTATTTGCATTCAAGCTATAGCCATCAACATGAATTGCAAACATTATAAGTTTCCTAAGATTGTCAATATAGTTTCGTTATGGGATTTAGGAAGAAAAACTGTGATAAAAGGCAAATCTGGTAAGACAAGTAAAAGATTCAATGCAGATGTTGTTAAAGAAAACAAAAAAAGCTTATTAGTGTTCGAATCAGGAAAAATCATTGCAACAGGATTCACATCAATAAAAAATTCCAAATCTTTCATAAAAAAAACTTTCCCGAATGACGTAGTAAAGTTTTGCAAAGTAGTTAACATGACCGGTGTAGGTACAATAAATGGCAGTGTTGATGTCGTCGAATTTGTTCGGTCAAATAGAAATGCTGCGAGCTACGAGCCTGAAATATATCCAGCAGTTTATTGGAAAGATAATAAAGTATGCGTAACTTACTATCCAAAGGGATCATATATCATAACGGGAGTAAAAGACAGAAGCCATGCAAAGGAGGTTTTTGTAAAATTTTACCATTGCTTGGAGAAATGTATAAAAAGCAAAAACTAAAGAAAATGAGTATCAGTTTACAGATTGTATAACGCATAAACAGTGTATCATCAAAATTTTAATCGAAGTGCTATCATGCCATCAATAAGTTGGTACTCACTCAAACCAGTATCTTTCAGTCTCGATCATAAGCTAACGATTTCTTATGGCATTGATGAACAAGGAATATGCTGTACTCGAGCTGACATTCGTACTTTCTACAACAGTTTTCCAACAAGAAACGGCGTTAACCTAAAAAGATGGGAACTTCTTCAACTTGGCCGTTTTTTTGCTGAAATGAGAAATGGTGATGGTAAAAAAGAAGATGTAGCTGATGAATTGATCATGAGCCTCTTGCCTAACGGCGATGTTCAACTGACCAAACGTTACAATAAGCTTAAATTGAATGCAAATGTGATTTCTGAATTGGGTAAAGTCATTACTGGTGCATGTTTGGTATTAGAGCTGATTAGAGATCCTATTGGCCGTAATCCTGCTCATCTTCTTTTGGATATTTTCATCTATGCTCACCTCATAGATAATTCTGAAAAGTCAATTCATGAGGATTGGAAAGAGGAAGACGATATAATCAAAAAGGACGTACCTGTTCCTGTTAATTTCAACGACAATCAGCGACAGGTGATCTATGAGAAGTATAAGGATAACTTTGGTGCTGTTGAAAGCTTATCAGCAAGTAAAGAGGTTTTCATGGAGAAATTTTCCGGTTCCTTTGCTAAAACATTGCAGGATATGTTGAAAGATAACCCACAGACATTACGCTCCCTTGCTCACTTTATTAGAAACTTTGTTTAGTGTGAAGTCGACTATAAAAAGAGCATTTAACTCTTACCATCAAATAAATAAAGTTTGAAGTTTGCATTTATAACGAGTGTTTTTTTGAGTTTTAAATCCGCAGTTCTTTTTCAGACTTCAAGTTTCTTTTCAGTCATCTTCATTTTTCAATTTTAAAGTTCCAATACAATTTAATAAAAATGTATAACAGTGTCTGTTGTTTCGTTGAAGTAGTTGGGTTCGAATTAGAGATTGGATTTTGTGTCCGTGAGTTTGCTGCGATAAATTCTCACTCCACTCTTCATGGAACAGTTGACCATGGATTGGAAAAAGCAGATATACCAGCAGGTGACAATAACGGGTGTTGGTATTGAAGAAAATGCTGTCCTCGGTATGGATTTCGCGGATCAAATGGTGACATTAAGATCCATGATTTGAAAACAATCATCCTGCAATTTTATGAGGCGGCCAAGACCGAGGATAAGTTTTTAGTTGGCTACATGAGCTCGGCTACAGAGAATTTCCTTCGGGAGCTCCGTATTCCTCGAATGGAAGTTGATAAAGGTAAAGTTGGTCCTCCTTGCCATCTTCATTCTGAAAATCCCAATTTCACTTGTGCTTTATCACGAGCTATATCAATGTATAACAAGCATCGAATGCCATTTGATTGAAATTTTCAAATATTTTTGTCAAAATAAAATAAAATAAAACGAATTTGATTTAAAACTTTTACCATTTCTCTTTTTAATTTCACGGCTATGAAATTTGAAAAGCACTCAGCCTCTCAAAGCTAGATAAAACAATAATCACTTTCAGGTCTAACAAGTCTTCACCTTAATTTTAGCTAATCGGCTTCATTTTCGAGAAATTGAAAGTTATTAGTTCGTTTAAAAGAAAATTGTATAAGAATTAGCAACTTTATTACTTGCAAATAAAAAAGAATGTATTTTGTTCACTTGAAACACCCATTTACTATGATGATTGCAGGACCTAGCGGCTGCGGTAAAACCTTCTGGTTGAGAAAATTGTTAAATTCCCCAGAAAAATTTATTAAACCTGAACCGAAAAAAATAACATATTTCTATGCCGAATATCAAGAAATATTTAACGAAATGAGGCATGTAAAATTTGTCAAAGGATTACCAGAGTCAATGATTGAAAAATTCGATGGAAAAGTGCCACAATTGATCATAATTGACGATTTAATGGCTGAATCTGCATGTTCGAAGACAATTTCTCAACTATTTACTAAAGGTAGTCACCATAGAAATCTTTCAGTAATTCTCATCACTCAGAATTTTTTTATGAAAGGTAATGAAAGCAGGAATATTTCTGTCAATTCTAATTACATAATTCTCTTTAAGAATCCAAGAGATAAATCGATTTCAACAATGTTAGCTCGTCAAATGTTCCCTAACAAAATCGTAAAATTTAGAAATATTTATGAACATGCAACAGATCAGCCGTATTCTTATTTGTTTATTGATTTGAAATCAGAGACACTTGAAGAAACAAGATTATTAATTAATGTATTAGGAGAGAATGGGGCTATGTATGCCTACCAGCTTTGATTGTATAAGAAAGAAGGTAAGATAAAAGTGTAAAATGTCTGTTTCTAAAGCAGTGAACGTTTTACCTTTACTTAAAACATAAGTCATCTAGACAAAAACTATTAAAATCATGTCCTTGTAAGGTGATAAAAGTCATTAAAGAGATTGCCAAAAATACATTAAAAGGGCATATTCATTTAACGCCTAAACAAAAACAAAAACTGGCAAGATATAAACGAGAAGTTCGACGAATTGCAAGCGAAATACCTTCCAACAAAGCCAAAAAAATTCTTATCCAAAAAGGTGGTCTACTGCCCGGTCTATTAGTGCCTGCAATTTCTATTTTAGCAAATCTGGTTGCAAATAGACTAGCAAAATGAATACGGTATCTAGAATGGTTTTAGTGCCTGAAGATCAACACAAAATCACCACTCAGAAAACATCTACAGATTTCACTCCAATTATGAATTCAGCATTACCAACAGATATCAAGGTTCGTTTACTGAATCAATTACTCATGAAAAATGAAACTAAGAAAGAGGCCAGAAAGAAGAAAATACAAGATAAATTCAAAGAGAAGATTGAAAAGCGCTACCAGATATTGAAAGCATTAGAAAGAGGACAGACAAAATACCCAAATGACTCGCAAAAGCATCAACAATCAATGCAAACATCAAATGAGGATCAGCGACAAAATATCATTACAGAGCGACATGATAATCTTACATCTGATGATGATGATGATGATGATGATGATGATGATGATGATGCAACCAAACTGTTATTGGATCTGATTCTGAGGTTTCTTTTCATTCTGCTATAGAAGGTGTTGAGAGAGATAGAAAAGAAGAAACATATGATAACATGCAAATACCAAGCACATCAAAACAGAAATATATCAGCGACAAGTCCGCTAAAAGACCAATGTCTCTATTACTAACATTAAAAGCAGACAGCTATCTTGTTGCTAGTGATAACAAAATCATTGATCAAGGTGTTAAAGTAAAAGGAAGCGATATTGAAAAAGTAGTTGATTATTTGTCGGTTAAAAATTGGGAAGGAAAGGCTCCGAACGGAACTGCAGCAGTCATCCGTTACATCAAAGAAAGTGATTTGCACATCAAACATTTAATTAAGAACCGCGAAGCTCTAGATCGCTTGAAAAATATAAACTTGTCATGGATAACCGCGAGCAACATTTCGAGAGAGAATATTACTCGCCGAAAGGTCTAGGCTCTTTAGGAGGAGTCAAAAGACTTTACCATGCAGTTAAAAAAAATATACCTGATTTAAAATATAGTGAAGTTCAAAATTGGTTGAATGATCAGGAAACTTATGCTCTTTTCAAAAAATTCAACAAAAAGTTCGTACGGTTGCCAATTCTAGTTAATCATCAAGATGAGCAGTGGCAAATTGATCTCATGGACATGACTTGGCTGGCTGCGGAAAATGATGGATACAGATATCTATTTAATGTAATTGATTGCTTCAGTCGTTTTGTTTGGGTTACGCCAATAAAAGATAAATCTTCAGATACTATTGTTAAGTCAATTTCAAAGCTATTTCAATTAACTAAAGCTCCAGTAAAAATACAAAGTGATCAGGGCAAAGAGTTCAAAAACAGTAAATTTATTTCAATAATGAAAAAATATAAAATCAATTATTTTACCTCTACAGATGATGTTATTAAATGTGCTATAGTAGAGAGATTCAACAGAACTCTTCGAAATCGTATCTATCGATATTTAGCTCATAACGACACAAAAAGATATATTGATGTACTACCAGACATAGTGCAATCATATAACAATTCATTTCATCGAACAATAGGCATGCCACCATCACAAGTAAATGAAGAGAATAGTTCAACTGTATTAAGTAATATAAGAAAAACTCATCAAAATGTTAGAGTAAAATACAAACCATTTGCTGTGGGTGACAAAGTACACATTAGTAGAGCTAAATCAACTTTTGAAAAAGGCGCTACCTCTAATTACACTGAGGAAATTTTCACCATTCGTAAAGTGAAAAAAACCCCCCAAGGATATGTGTATCGAGTGAATGACTGGGGTGGTGAAGAGATCACTTCCATATTTTATCATAGTGAATTAGTAAAGGCAAAAGAGCGAAGTTTATATAAGATCGAAAAGATCATACGAACAAGAACAAACCCAATAACCAAAAAGAAAGAGTATTTTGTTAAGTGGCAGGGATATCCAGAAAAATTTAATAGTTGGATTCAAAATGTGGAATCAACCCGAAGAATACTTCATTGAAGCAGTTTCTAACTCATCGATGGATATGTTCCCTGAAAACACTCTAACTAAATTTTCAAATAAGTTATCAAGACCAATTGATTTGGCTGGTGATTGGGTGGTCGGTATACAAGAGATTTTTTACCCAACGGATATTAGTGTAACAAATAGAACTAGTTCTCTACAATTACCATCAAGTAGTGGAAGTAAAAGTATTAGTGTTGAATTTACTATTGATGCAACGGATGACCTCACTACCATTGTCAATAAGATAAATGTCGCCATAAACAAAGCTTACGTTTCTACAAAATCGAAAAGAGTTAAACGTGATGCATTAGAAGATTTTCACAATTTATTAGCTACAAACGTAATGGACTTGACTGATCAAGAAAAATTGGTTCATTTAGGTAAAATGATGCATAAAGGATCTTCAGCCTTTACTGGTTTAATTAAAAAAATTCAAACTTTATCAGCACAAGTTAATGATAAAGATACAAAAATAAAATCTCTAAATGAGCATGTAAATCTTGCAGAGCAGCATCTTAAGAGGCTCAAAGATGAAAAAACATTACAAAAGACGACAGCTGAAGAATTTGAAAAATGCAAAAAGGAATTCAAAGAAAGTCTCGACAACTATCAGAATCAGATCAAAACGCTTTCTGAAAAAAGGCAACAATATGTCGATGCAGGGTCAATTAGCCGCAAAGAGTATGTTGAACGTGAAAGTGAGCTCAAAAGTCTCATAAAACAACTTGAGCAGGATTTAAAAGATAAAATGGCAGAAGTTATTAACTTCCAAACAAAGTTGAAAGAATGCAAGAAAAATGATGCGAGTACAATTAAAAATCATAAAATTTACTTGCAAAAGCTACAAGAAAGCAAAGAAGATGAAATAAAGAAGCTTCAGAAACAACTGCAAGATGCGAAATCACCTGAAGAAGTAAACGCAGAAATAGCCAAGCTGAAAGCTGAACAAGAAACCAGGATAATTCAGATGAAAGCTGAACATAAAATTGAGCAAGAAAGATTTACAAGAGCAAAAACAGAACTTGAATCTAAAGAAAAAATGAGTTCACAGCAATTAGAAGAATTGAAAGTTAACCTTAAAAAGCTAAATGAAACCATTGAAAAACTGAAATCAGATTTAAATGCACAAGTGCCTGAAGTTAATAAATTAAAATTAGATTTAACTGATATAAGCAAGACAAAAATAGAGATGGAGGCAAGCAATAAAGCACTTGGTGAAAAGAATGAAGAAATGAAGGCACAACTCTACAAATTGAAAGAGGAAATGATGAAAGGAAAAGAGATTGATTTTAAGAAATTAAAGGAGAACGAATCTGAAATTGAAAAACTGAAAAAAATAATATGTGAAAAAGACAGTCAGAATAAACTACTTGAACAAAACATAAACAGCAAAGTTAAAGAAATCGCAGACATCAACCAACAATGCGAGAAATCAAAAGCAACATATGAATCGATACTACAATCATGGCGAACACACTATGATAGAGTCCGTAAAGATAGACAAGAAGAAATGAAAAAACTTGAGACGGAATTACAAAATACGAAAGCAGAAAAAACATCAGGGCAAAAACTTGCTGAACTAAGAGAAAAACATGAATCTGAGATCAATAATTTAAAAAAACAACTGGAGATTGAGAGGGAAAAATTCGAAAAGGAGAATCAATCATTTCGGGACCAAGAAAAAATGCTAAAACAACAACTAGTTATGTTCAGAGTGGATAAGATGCGACTTGATGATACGATTGAAAAACTCCAACTTGAACTAGATTTGCGAGTACCAATAGATCAATTGCAGCAGCTGCAAAAGCAAGCAGCAGAAGTAGAGGATAGAAGAATTAAAGTTGAAGCGACAAACAAAAAACTTGAACAAAAGCAAGCTAAGTTGGTTGCAGAGCTCGAACAAATGAGAAAAGACATTTCTATTCATAAGAATGATAAAGAAAGGTTGCTCAAAGAGATGCAAATTGTGAGAGAAGACCTCAACAAGTATAAACCTCAAGATGTTGATACTTTGGAAATAGATGAAGAAGATGAAGTGCCACAAATTGAAGTAGAGGAAGGTTACATAAAAATCAAACGAGGATATTTTATGAAAAAAATATTAGTTCCTTATTTCACTGATCCAGCATTTCTGCAATCACTTGGGTTTAATGTTTATGCTCATAAAGAAGATATCAATCGACTTATGACTACTCAAGCTACCGTTAAAGCTGATAAAAAGGCGAACTTCGATCTAAGGCCTCACTTGATGTTCATTTACTCAGATATTGTTTCTGAGCATTTTGTCGGGGATAAATCTTCGAGAGTACTAAGAGTGCTACCATTGAGACGCAATGACAATAATGAACTTGTCCATGAAAGGTTTATCAAGCCTTTTTATTATCCAATAAGATCTAATCGAATCGAACAAATTAACTTCATTCTAGCCGATGAAACCGGAGATACGGTAAAATTCAATTCTGGAAGAGTCTTGATTGGCCTGCATTTGAAAAAAATTGTATAAGAAGTTTTTATTAAAAAAATGTTATCAAAATAAACTATGCAAAGAAAAGCTTATTGTTCTTGTGATTCTAAGTTGCAAAAAAATTTCAACCTGCAAATAGGATCAGGTTTCAGTGATATTGACGTTTTCAGAGGCTCACCTTATCAGCGAGGTTACGGAATAGGTAGTTTGATTGGAAGATTCGGTATTCCGATATTGAAATTTTTAGGTAAACAAGCGCTGAAGACAGGGGTTGCTGTTGGCTCTGATCTACTCGAGAAGAAACGTTTTAAAGAGTCACTAAAAAACAGAGCCTCTGAAACATTGAAAAATGCTGCTTCTGAGTCAATGGGTAAAATGAATAAGTTGTTACATCAGCAAGGTTCAGGATTGCAGAGAAGAAAACATCGGAGGTTATATAAGAAGAAGAAGAATGGTCAATTTAAAAAGCAAGTGAAAAGAAAACGGAGAGTAAAAAAGAAATCTTTTTCTGCTAGAAGAAAAACTAGATCACGAAAAAAGAAAAGCAGTGATATTTTCTAATTATGGAATATCTACATGTTGAATCAGCACCATCCAGTAAAAGTGAATTAAATATCTTTAGTATACCTACAACTCAAGTCGCTATCGAATCTAGGTATGAAACCGAATACAGACCTTCAGCCAGCTTACAAAGTAGTCAAGTTCATGATATTATTGTCCCGGCCTCAGAAGATCTAACCGATCTAGCTGCAACAATGTTACACATGAAAGTCATCATAACGGACAGTACTGGAGAAGCAACTAAAAACGCATTGAAAGCTGTGATGGCAAAAAATTTTGGAAATGCTCTTTTCGAACAAATTGATTTATTTTTAAATGGAGTTAATCTATCACAAGCATCAAACATGTATCATTATCAATCATATCTTGAAGATATTCTTTACAGATTTCCAAGTCAACTTGATCATGGAAACTTGAGTAAAAGAGATCCAATATTTGTAGTTCCGAATCGAATACATGATTTATACTTTAGATTGCATCTTCCAATATGCCAACAAGACAGACTCATGATTAATGGTGTACCTATGGTTTTCAAATTTACACAGAGTCTCTCAACTTTTCCTGTTTGGGCATTATCAGACACAGACACGGAAAACTATAAAGTGAAGATAGAAAGCCTAGCATTACACATTAAGAGAGTTAAATTATTCCCTGATGCTATGTCCAGTCTATTGAGTACATTAACAAAGTCTCCCGCGAAATATTTCATAATTAGAAACGAGATGAAAAACTTCACTTTAACTAAAGGAGTAGCTATGACAACTATTGAAAACTTGTTTACAGGAACTCTACCTAAAAGAATTATAATAGGTTTTGTCGATGAGCTAAGTTTCTCCGGAGATCGAAAGTCAAATCCATTTTTGTTCAAGCATTTCAATGTTTCTAATCTTGCATTGAATGTTGATGGCAGTTGTATTCCAAGTATACCCTATCAGCCAGATTATGAAAATAATATTTATATGCGTGAATTTATAAACCTGTACAGGTATACAGGACAAGATGAAGGTATCCCTCAGCTTGATGTTGATTATGACAAATATAAACAGGAAAATTGTTTGTATGCGTTTGATTTAAGTGGTGATGGTACATTAGGTGGGGAAACAGGTACTTTAAATCTCTTAAGAAGAGGAACTATAAGATTAGAAATAAGATTTGCAAAAACATTGGAGAGTCAACTCAAAATTGTTGTGCTGGGGCAATTTGACAATCTCATAACAATTGATAAAGACCGAACTGTTGTAATTGATTATTAAATTATGCTCACATCAATCGATATTGCGTTCCTGCTTAGTAACAAGAAACTGTTTGGAGGCGTTTATGCGATTAATATGTTACCAATTACTTTCAAGAAACCTAAAGATTTCATCATAAATCTTGACCCTAGCTATAAGGAAGGCACACATTGGGTTGCTTTGCATTTTGGGAAAAATAGTGCAATCTACTTTGATTCATTTGGAAGGCCACCTCCTGATACAATAAGAACCTTTATTGAGAGGCATAGCAAAAGATTTGAGTACTCAAAATTTAAATATCAGGCAAATGATTCATCTGCATGCGGATACTACTGCATCCTTTTTGTTGCATTACCGGATAAGAGAAAATTTTTCAAAATTTTTAAAAATAAATGTAACCATCTGAATAATGAACTTTTACTCTACAAAAAAATAAAACAAAACATTTAAAAAAAATTGACAATCTAATTTCGCGCGCGCGCAGGTCTCGCGAGACCATGAAGTCTTTTTTAACTGAGTTCACGCGAGATCATGAATTTCATTGAGTTCGCGAAATAAATGACATCAATTGTTTCGGAAGTCTCGCGATATAAACGAGGTAACAGTAATTTTATTCATTTCTTTCAATTCGATAATGTCCATATGCAAGGGAATTAATAGAATTAAGCAAATAGCGCTTATCTTCAAAAGGAGATAATGCAATTTTTTCATTCACGTATTGATAAACTCTGTGTGATTCTGACCCAAGACGTCGAGTTTTTGCCTTGATAACACCATTAGTGAAAAGAGAGTTGCGATAGTCTTCAAAAGTCAATTTATTTTTAACAACTACCTGCTGAACTCCTTTTGCTTTCTTCTTGACTTCTCCTGTTGATGTTTTTACGGCGTAGAGTTTAGGTCTGATGGCAATCACCTCTTCAATCACAGATCCACTCATTTCATCTTTCAAACAACCAATTTTCTTTTTATTACGATCTGAGTAAAGTGGGTGATCTTCAGGTAAATCGCTAAAGTCCATGATACTTTCAAATTTTTTCATATCTCCATTCAAATCGTTGGTTTTCAATTCAATAAGTAAAGAGTCTGTATCCGAGTAAATTAGGTTCAAATTTTCTTGATAATAAGCTTTCAGATCACCATAATATAAGTTGTAAACATGCAGTTTAGCTAACTCTAAAACAGTGAACCCTACTATTATTGGCTTATCAAGAAAAACTGAGTCAGGTATCATTTGAAACAAAACCTTTTCTTCATCCAAGATTCTCATAGATTTACAGAAACTATTCCTAACTCTACGAGCAGCCATAGGATCACTCATAACAAGATCCACTTTAACTCTTTTCCTTTTGTCTTCCATTAATTTTCCATAATTACTGTTGACAAATAACTTGTAAAGTGATGATATAAATGGTGAACTTGCCTGTTTTCGCTTTTCAGTGCAAAACTCAATGAATGGTTTTAACCATCTTTCCTGTCGAAAAACAATTACACGATGCACATGTTTTACCTTAAGGCCCATTGAGATATAATACTTCAACACTCGATAGTGTACTACATAATTTTTTCTATCCAGGAATGTTGCTACCAATTTTGTTGAAGGTTTTGGTTTGTAATCAATCTTTTCTAGAAGCTCTCTAGCGAAAGGACTTAACATTTGTTCAGTTATTGTCATTTTGTGTGGAGCCAAAGGGAAATCATTGTGGGCATCGTGAAGATCAGCCGGATACTCCATATCAACCTCGAGAATATAACCTTTATCTGCATCATCAGCGGTTGCCATAATGTCATCGAAATTTATGTTGCGCATCCATTTATAATCCCCAATTGGCAACATCTGCATCATAGCATGACCATAAAGATTGTTAACATCTAGATAGAGCAACCAAGTCTGCAGACCTGATGTATATGTTGAGATTGCAGGATTATCAGCAACTGCATGTCGTTTTACTGTAGTGGTAAAGCCACCACGTATACCGTTCTCAATCATGATGTACATGTCTATCTCGGTAAAGAGTTCAAGTTCTATTTTCAACATTTTAATCGCTGAGTTATAAGAAAAACCAGGAACAGACATGTAGTGAGGTGGATCAATACCAAAATCTTTAATGCTAGTATCTCTGAAATTCTCAAAAACAGCTGCTAGCATGAAAACATCAAGTTTTAGGTAAATATCAATCATGTCTTTCATTGTCTCACATTTGAACTGTTTCCATATTCTTTCAAGACGCTTGTACATATCATCTGTTATGTTAGAATCGGTAAGTGAAGAGTAAAAATTTTCCAATGATGGTAGTTTTTCTTCGGAGTACTTTTCAAATGAGTCTAAATACTCATATGGTAGCGTAGCTTTTTCACATAGATCAGACAAGCTTTCATTTGGCCAGTATTGACATAGCATTTGGTTTTTCTCTTCTAAACTCAAATCTTTTGATAATGTATCTAAACTTGCTGGAAGAAAAGCATATGAGTCGAGAAAAGCAAAATTTCCTGAGAACCAACCAATATATTTTTCCATTGTTTGTGGTATCAATGTAATATCAGGATTAAATACCTTGGAATCTATTCCTTCAATCAACAAATGACCATCATAGTTTTTCAGATTATGAAAAAGAACAGGAATTCGTTTAGGCAGTTTGTAATTCAAATTACATTCAGTATGGGCTGCACCACGATATTCACCAGTTAAATGACAATGATCTTTCACTCGATCATTCAATAATTCTTTTTTACAAATCCAACAATATTTAGATGCAACAAAGTCAAATTCGATTGTCGCATCTGTTCGTAAAAGTTTTTGTCCACTCTCTTTCAAATAACTTTCGAGCCATACTTCTGATGATTTGATGCTTTTGTAGAAATCAGCTATGACATTTTCACCATGTCCAAATTCACTTTTGATTATTTTTTTATTCCAATCAACTACACAGTATCCAAAACTGCTTGGTACATGTCTTCGAACTTTGATTGGATCGTCAGTTGGTAAGGAAATGCATTCAAAATCTGCATAGATAACAAAAGGGTGTTTTATCTCTTTATGTAGATTCCTGCGTACGAAATTGTTCCTTTCTTTGCGATCGGTACCTCTAGAAAGCGCAGGCATAACGACTCTTTGTGCAGCACGATGTTTACAGTCTTCCATATGAACTGCTAATCTACCTTTTGTACGGAATCCATGGAGACATCTCTCACAATGATGTCTTCTATAGTTTGTTCTACTATTCAAAAGTCTGGAGAAGTGAGTGATCAAATAGTAGTGATTTCCATGTAGAAATAATTTCACATGATGCGGCAATTCGTGCGAAGTAACTCGCAAAGGGATAATATATTTTTCTGTTAAGTTGTATGAAAAAACACTTACGGAGATTGAGTTTGCCTTTTCAAATTTCTTCAACTGATCGGTAGACACTTCTCCACGCCAGTTTGAGAAATCGTGGCATTTTATAAATCTTTTATACTGACTCGCTCTCTGGGGATTCGTTTTCTTCCTGTATAAGCCAGCCAGTACAGCATACATAAAACAGTCCTTCTTACATTTGACGGTCAAACAAGCCTTTTTACCAGCAATCGCTTGAGGTAGCTTTCCAAACCCGCAGCCTCCTTGATGTGGTTGGTATTTGGCAGCATATATTTCCATACTTTTGATAGCCACTATTACAAAACCACTACCTCGCTCAGTATAATGATCGATAATAGCTTGCATCTCTGAAAAAGACTCTTTTATCAAATCCTCCATATCGTCTACTTGATTTATGAACTTTTTAAAGATCGAATGAATGTGTGTATCAACAGCTTCACCGGAGATGGCCTTTTCAAACACTATATTGATTGTAAATGAAATTTTCAAAGGACCAAGTTCACCAGATATTTGAGAAATCAGGCTACGTAAATCACTTGATAGAATCTCACCAACCTGATCCAATGTGAAGCAGTTGTAGAGATCTCGATGGTAAAGTCTATATTTTTCCTTGAATGCTTCTTTGGTCAAGACGAAATTAGCAATTGTGTTGTTGTTAGGTTTCACTGGAGCTAGAAGAGACAAACCACAGGTCTTGCTATGCTTAACGAGACGTTCACTTGTACTTAATCCTTTGTTACACGTTTTACAATAAAACTTTTTGCGCTTTTGAATTGTTGGAGCACTAAGTTGATTATCTTGTTGATCATCCAACTCGGGCTCATTATTTAATGTGTGTTTTTTTCCACTGGGACATTGAATAAAACCACTTGTTGATGGAACGCTCTCAATTGTATTTGGCGCAGCAATAAGATCACTTTTATGAGATTTTTCTGACTCAATCATTCCCATAACATCACTTAAGTGTTCTGTAGCTTCTAACTGCATGTTGATAGACGGATTCATTGGACCAATCGGTGTATCATCTTGAAGCACAGCTGAAGCAGTTGGATTGTTGTCTGTATTGGCAACAGTTTGTCTTCTACATGAGTGTTGAAGATAATCCACCAAATCCACATAATTGTAATCACACAATGAACATTTCAGAAGAGTTTCATTTGGGATCAAATCGAAATCACTATACCTGTCCACCAACTTGCAAACGGGTCCATCACAGCGTCAGTCATGTAGCCAAAATTCCAAGTGGCTATTGAAGTTCAATAGACAGCACAAACATGAGATATTCTAGAAATTAAGAAAGAACAAAAATGAAAGTTAAACTTAACTTTGTACTATTTGGAAATTGAAATTTTACCTCAGTTTGAGAGTCCATATTGTTTGACTTATGAAAACGCAGTAACTAACGATTAGCGGTTGTAGAAATTGGATTAAAAATCAATTGAATTCTATTTATACATAAACCAAAGAGTAAGTTTACTCCTTAACTTCCTTTAGTCTTTGATGTAAAATAAATACGCAAAAATTTTCAAATAATTTTTATTTAAAGGCGTAATTGTAAAAGGAAGGAAATTTGCAAACTGATACAGAGGAAATCAATTAAAATTTAATTAAGTGATATTTGTCTGGTAGGCAAGTTCATCTGCATCCTGATAATAACGTTTTCATACTGAACCCTTAGCAGGTCAATTTCATTGAGCTCACAAACCAGTGGAAAGCTAGGGTGAGTACGATCTGGTAGCTTTCGCCTCAAAATGGCTCTTATCTGCATCTGTAATGAATATGAAATGTCAAAACCATACTCGTCAACCTCTTCGAATCCCAATTCTTTTATTCTACTGATTAGGGCTGTCGATTCTTCATGTAAAGCAACAAGTTTGATGAAATAGCGTTGAATGGCTTCATCTACAATCTGAAATGAAAATATTGAGGAATCAATCTGTAAGTGAAAAAATATGAGATATTACTTACATCATACTCCATATTCAGGATAAATTGATTTTGAAACTTTGCCAAAGTATTGAGAACTAAAAATGATCATGAAAGTACATTCACATCATTTATATCGTAATTTGATGTCGTCAGTGAGCAATTGGAATTAAATGTATATTCGTCAGTATATTTTCATAGTGTATATAGTACATCGTATCGACATATTTCCACCCAAAATCAAGAAACTTCTCACCTTTGTGTATCCCCTTTACAAAAAAACATCTAATTATTGTTAATCAAGGATCAAATCAATTCTAATGAGACACGAGCATTTGGTTATTGAGCATTAACAACAATCAAGAGATTTTTATCCACTCAATAAGTTAATTTTGAATTGCCCGCTTGCTTGACCAATACAGCAGTCCACTGCGCAGTACCTTTATGTCGCGTAGCAACGTAAGGTGAATCAGCTGGTTTATAGATTATACGTGGACATCATTTTAAACACAGTTTGTTTCAATTTTTTTTTTGTGAATCTACAATTTAATTAAATAGTTAATTTTTAATTTTTGTAAAATTTTGAAATTTAAAAGTTCTACTTTAAAATGAACATTCTACTTTCATTATTTTTAGTACTCATCCTTACAGGTAAGTTTTAAATTATATACTCGTGAACCCAATGGATTAACGTGAATGCCACGGATGTACAGTGAATGTTTAACCAATGGATTATCGTCTACATTTTATTATTTTAGGATCTCCTTCATCATCATCATCATCATCATCATCATCATCATCATCATCCTCATCCTCATCGTCGTCGTCATCCACAACCTCAAGTTCCCCTGGATCACCTGGACAATTGCATATAGCAATGGAAGAAGAAGAAGAAGCTGAAGGAGAAGAAGACGAAGAAGGAGAAGAAGGAGAAAAAGGAGAAGGAGAAGGAGAAGAAAGCAACTCAATTGTTCAACCAGGCACATCCACATTCAATGATGAATTTCAGGAAATTGAGATTGAACGTAAGTTTTCATTTCATTGTTCACTCCATATTAATTTGATTATTCCTTTGAATAGGTGAAGGGCAAAGCTCAATTTTTTGTAGGATAAGAACGTTAGACGCTCTCTGGAAAATCGAAAAAATTCTAGGCGTCAATGTTGCAGAGTCAGGAGAAGTTTTATATAGATTTAGATATAAAGATTGCTATGGCCCTCCTTCAGTCTTACAAAATGTAAGACAAAAGGTTATCCCCACAATGTCATTAAAAGAAATCAAAGACGGGGCGGTAGATCACCTCAAAGAACAAAAGAGAGCCGTTGAGCGCATACGTAAATATCCTGTGGTATTTGAATGCGCCTATTGTGAGGGTACATTCCCCAAATTGAAAACCCTCAAGGATCACCTATTTGGTAAAGTAAAATCTACAAAAGGCAAAAATCGTAAGCGGGTGGTAAATTGCCCAAATCGTTTCGTTAAAGACGGGATCAAAAATATTGACCGGATGGATTGTCCCGTTGGAATAAATAAGAAATATCCACCCAAAATATTTCCTTGGGCGTTCATTACTCCTCAAGACAAAAATTTATACAATGACAACTTTGAAGTGCCCCCAAACATCGTTCAACAATGGAATGACCATTTCAATGCTGCCGATTGATGCTTTCCGATTTTTCCGCTATTTACTTTTTATGTGCCTTATTTTAACCTGTACTTTATATCAATGTAGCCCTCATTTTACACTTGAATGTATCTTTTATACTTTTATTTACCCATCTTTTATATTTCATACTTATTTGCACCTTTGTAACTCCTAATTTGACTTATTTTTTGTGTTGCACCAATAAATGTATTTGAAAAATTTTATCAAAAGCTCAGCTCCTTTACTTAATCATTTTTAATTTACACCAATTTAACATCATCAGAAAAAGCAGTGTTTGTTCTATAAGATACGGTCCCGGTATTATCTTTACTCAACTTGAATGGTGGGATCATGTAAAAATTCTGAAAACAGTAATTCGTTCACCCTGAACCTATCTAACCAGCTAGAAAGATAATTCAAATGAAAAATTGATTCATTTACATCACTTAACCTGAATCATTCAAAGAAAATGATAAAAATTGAGAATCTCATGAAATATGAATTCTGAGTCGAAATTTCTCTATGTTAACGCTCATAACTTTCAACAGCCTGGCTCTCTATGAAAACCTCATGCCAAATGATTGCAAATCATATCATTCGATAGAACATGTTGAGATCTATCATAAACTATCCCTTGAAGCACGTTGCACTCATATTTTTCAAGATTTCCATGAAAATCATGAAAACAGTAATTCGTTCACCCTGAACCTATCTAACCAGCTAGAAAGATAATTCAAATGAAAAATTGATTCATTTACATCACTTAACCTGAATCATTCAAAGAAAATGATAAAAATTGAGAATCTCATGAAATATGAATTCTGAGTCGAAATTTCTCTATGTTAACGCTCATAACTTTCAACAGCCTGGCTCTCTATGAAAACCTCATGCCAAATGATTGCAAATCATATCATTCGATAGAACATGTTGAGATCTATCATAAACTATCCCGGGAAGCACGTTGCACTCATATTTTTCAAGATTTCCATGAAAATCATGAAAACAGTAATTCGTTCACCCTGAACCTATCTAACCAGCTAGAAAGATAATTCAAATAAAAAATTGATTCATTTACATCACTCAACCCGATTCATTCAAAACCAATAGCCGAGTGGTATATAAAGCCTACTGGTTGCAAAAAAAAATCTCATTCACAACGCGAGAGTCATGGAAAACGTTTGTGGTTTACTTTGTGTGCGACCTGAAAAAAAGTATGCTTTATTCCATGATATGCGAAGTTTCCATTTCTTCAAATACGAAAATTTAAGTTATCTTAAGCAAAATATTAACTGTTTCAAAAAAGATGGTCCTGTTGCTTTCTACACTGCTGAAGCTGGTGATTTATTGCACGAGATGGATATGAAATCTTTCGACCTGAAAGATTTTGGATTTGAATTCAAACTTGATATGGAGGTAGAAATAAATCAGATGCTAAAGTTCGTAAAAGATCATCTACCTAGGACCTGCAATTGTGGACTACTTACATGGCCTCCAAAGAAGACTGTCAAAACTTGAAGTCTGTCACTCAATTCAGTGTATTTTAATGAGATCAAATGAAATAAACTGATTTAATTAAATGAGCTTATTAAGTTTCGTATTCATGAATCTCGCGGATTAAATGATTTCATTTAACTCGCGTTTTAAATGATATTCTTGATTTCGCGAGTTCTCTAAGTTAAAAGTAATGTTTGCTCTCGCGAGTTCTGACCGGCCGCATAGGATTGTTCAATTATTTCTGTTAGTACCAGTATCAGTTTAAATGCTTTTTACTTTTTCTTAATCTTGATGTAAGTAAATTTATTCATGGTGCTGCATTCATATTGATATCAGGACTACATTCAAAATGATATTAGTACTGATTCAGATGTTGGTATTGAGTGATAGTAGTGCTGCATTCATATTGATATTAGGACTACAATCAAAATGATATTAGTGCTGACTCGGATGTTGGTATTGAGTGATAGCAGTGCTGCATTCAAATTGATATCAGTACTGTATTCAAAATGATATTAGTGCTAACTCAGATATGGGAAATGGTCAAAAGCCTACTTCTGGTTGATAGCAGTACTGACTTACTGCCCGGAACTGACCACTGTTTCCGTTTCCTGATATCAGAAGCGTATGGTTCCCTACTA